>OU426981.1:58803294-60108294 GCA_911387785.2 Aelia acuminata
CTGGAAGGTTACAGAAGGTTCCTTTGACGACTATATATAAGGAGCGAGTTACTGGGCCAATTAGCCTTAGTCTGTGTCTTGACTGTGAAGCTCAAGCATATGATTTGTGTACTATAAAGTTATAATTTTTGTACCCTGCTCGGATATTTGAGATGTATTAATTCGTTTGGCATTGATATTGTATATTTTTGTTGAATAAATATTTTTTAAACCACATAAGTGTTACGATAGTATTAATTTTGTTGGTTGATATAATAATCATGCCATATTCAGGAAATCAAACATTGCTGATCGATATAGTTAACTCATGCATTCAGAAAATAAATATGCATTTTAATTTTGTCTCCAGCTAAACAATTATTACCTACATAACTAAATACTTATATCACAACTATTCCCATTATCAAACATTTTTTTCTGATTTACACCCCTAAGCTTGGACTTGTTAAAAAATTACTATCAACTATATTACAAAGAATATATTACACATTTAAATAACGCCCTATTATAGCACAAATAACTATAAAATAATGATAACATATTTTAACTTTAATTTTTATTGTTTAAAGCTACATACTTAAAACTCGCCATTTCTTGATAAGTTCGTGAACTGTTCAACAATTGCAACGTGTTTTATTTGTTCATAAATCGGTATGATAACTATATACGATCATTAAAAAAGATCAAAATATGTTACATCATTAGCGTCTTTGAATTTCTATAATTTGAGTTGGGGCAGATTTGGCAAGTATTAACAATTTTTACGACAGGTTATGGTTAGTTTTCCGGACGGTTTACGTACAACACAGTTCACAAAGTCCTTGTATTTTCGATAACCTATGTTTCAGTGTCTTAGTATTCACCCGTAATGCCTGATTGTGACCAAAACAAACTAATAGATTCTGGCAAAAAATATAATCAAATTAGAAAACAAAAATATGATTTCCTTTCTCTAATTATTATTTTAAATTAAGTCATAAGGTTAAAAAAGCTGGATATGACAAAGAATGGATACTAGTTTATTAATATTGCAATAAAACTAATGTTAACAATTTTAACATTGAATTTTTGTCATGTCAGAAACAGCTTTTGTCTAACGGAATTTTGAAAATAAAATTTTATATGATTAAATATATAGGTACTCGCATTTCTTTTTAAAAATTAAAAATCAAAAATTAGTGTTTAAAAGACTAGATTCAATAACATACCTTGCTAACAAATCCCTTTCGTGTGTCAGCAAATGCTGGTCACACGCTGAGCTCACTTAGAGGGGGGTAGTACGTGGTTCCTTAACTTCTATTAACTCCATTGATCCAATAATCCAAACTAGTTAAGAAGAACGTGGGGTACTTAGAACATGGATAGTGAAAACGAGGTTTACTATTCTAACAATCTTCTATAGTGTTTGAGCTGAAATAAGAAACGATCGGTTCTTGGAAGTAACGGTACAAGAAAAAGTATGCTATTATTTTTATTGCTGCTAATAGATACTTTTGTCTTAACCTCCATTTCCTCTGAGAAAAATAACCTTTGACTATATTTTTTTTAATCTTTTTTTACTAACTGTAAATTTAACCTTAATATATATTTATAGCTCTAATGTCTTGATTCATCCATGTGCGTCATCTTGCACTCTTCAATAATAAAATCTTCGAAGTTAAAATGAAAAAAGATCCAACAGTACCCACTTTGGTTTATAAGCACGAAGAAACCCTGTAAGGTTGATTAAAAGTCTTAAATGTTCTAAGACTACAAAATACACCGACCGGAACTCACTTTATATATGCTCCTTCACATGGTACAAATGTATCAGAAGTTATTAGAGGTAAGATAGTAAAAAGTTAAAAAAAAAAAAAAAAAAAACGCAGATTGTGAACAATCTATGAAAGGGAGACATTTAAAAAAAATATATATATTTATTTTGAAACATGTAATTAATTCCTATAGTTTTAGGCATCAAGAACAGTCCCGTATAATAAGTGATTATAGTAAGCTAATATGATATGCTAATATGATGATAGTAAGCGGAGCTGATTATTCAATCCCTTAATAAACTTTAAATCCATTAGGAAAGTTCTATGCAAATAAAGTGTATATGTATTAAAATAAAATAAAATTGTAACAGGAGTTTATGTATTTTAAGCTTAGATGTTTTCCTGTTTATAGGGAATCCGTAAGTCTATGATGTGGCTAAGGAAATGATCCGCGAAAAACCTTAGACTTATGGAGAAATACATCTTTGATTTTTTGGACATCTGAAAGTCCTTTTTATCATATATAATAAAAATTAGTAGAATTTAGTAAAATAAATAACTTCTCATATAAAAGTTTGTCTACTTTACAATGGATCACTTAGAATTTCATTCATTCAACTTGTAAAGTTTTTCAGAATTTCTTTCATATTAAAAAAAAATTTGATCCTCCTAAGGAAACTCAAAACTAGATTTTACTCCTTTCCTGTTCGAAATCGGACCATGCTCTAAATGAAATTATTTTTTAGAAAGTATGTCTAGAATCAATTTCCAGATTTTCTCAATAAGGCATTGAATTGCAATGTATATTGAATACATCAAAAGTTTTAGTTAAAGATATATAATAATCTCAAAGAGTTTTATTCGAAAAAGGATAGATGTCAACAAAAGATAACATAGTCCTACCTTTAGGGTTACTTACCTACTTATAATAATTTATTTTATAATAATTATAATTAGAAATGTGATAATGGTTGTACTCACTGGTGACGGCGAAGTCGGTGGAGGCTACGGACTCCCTCCTGTCTGCCGGCGGCGGGGGTGGGCCTTCAGGGGCCAGCTCCAGGATGACGGGGTGGCTCTTACCGCACCCCAGCAGCCGCTCCCCCTCCCCGTCCCCCTCGCTCCTCATCTCGCCCTCAGCGGCTCCTTCACAGGCATGTCTCTGGATCTGGAACACAACTCCTAAATGTCATGAAGGATTCCATGCATCCTAGGGTGTGGATAAGGAACAACATTTGGACGAATAAAGCATTAGGACATATGTCTGTCCATGGATTATATATCAGTACTTATGTCCTTGTAGTCCGAGGGGATTTGTTTATCTTCTTCAAAGACATTTAGGATACTCATTATTCTCTAGCCGAAGAAAATATCAGGAAGAAGATAAATACAACCCCTTGGAGGAGAATGGGTTCAGCCGGTTTTACACGAAGCAACAAAGTTACCCTCAAATATTAAATCGAGGCTTGAGTCAGGCGACTTCGATCGAATGGTGGGTCAAATGCTCCTGCCACACTGAGTCTAACAATAATTCAAGCTACCTGAATCAGGTTTAATCGAATTTTGGGCCAGTAAGTTAAAAAATTATTCGATTTTATGTCACTTTTTACGGAAATTACAACCGTATAAATAATACGATAAGAAAATGTGACACAAGGTAGAAATAGTGTGAAAAGGTAAGTTAAATAATTAAAAGAGTGTTTATGATTTTATAACAACCAGATAGTCCGCACTATGGCCATGTAAGCTATTTAGAGTAAATGAATGAAAGCTACTGTTATATATATACCTGACGTTTTTTCCTAATATTCAGTGTTAATAAAATAAATGCTAACAAGGAAACACATCAGGCTGCTTTCTTCGGCTTTAATTTTTTCATACTCAATCCATAATTATTCCTTTAATAAAAAAATCATTAATTATCCTAATTACTTTTAATGTACTTAATTTAGTAGTGATTTTCCCTTTATTATTTCTTTTTTAATCTATGACCAACATAACTTTTTCGTATCTCATGATATTAGTTGGTCGTTATTATGCCAAAGTAAACTAAGCGCCAAACCATTTTAAGAAATTAAAAAAATAATACCTGTTGTTATTTTTTTTAGTATATGAAGCGTTTTTTTTTTCGTTCTACTATATAATTGAATGATACAACTGAAAACGTGGTAATACAAGTGCGTTAGAGGTAAACATATTTTAATTAAACCTATTTTTCAACACTTATGAATTTTTAACTCAAATTAGTTTACTTAGGCGCTATACCGATTTATTTGTACCAAGATATGTATCAGTTATGTATACGTACAAAGTTCCATATACCTATCACTCATACATAAAAAACACTAAAGGTCGCGGGTTCGCATTCCGCAATGGTCCTAGGATCTTTTAAAGAAAGTAAAAAATCGTTGGCTATGCCTAGAATAGGATGTGAAGTGAAGATCCCAAGCTTATACGATATCAGGTACTCGTTAAATATTCCTACTCTAATTATATTTGGATAAGCAAAATTTAGGACTTCATTTAGGGGTATTTATTTATTAGTGAAGCATCGTCTGATTAGCGTTAGTGGCAGAAAGTGACGTTAAGCCAACAAACGTACTATCGAATAAATTTATTAATTTCTTAGATCCACATCAAACAACTGAATTTTTTTACTTAGGTCTAAATCTCCAAATTAATAAAAAATTAAACCTATAACCTTTTCTTACGGAGCAATCCAATCATTCATAAAAATTAGTCATTACCTAGAGTAAACTGCATTTTAACATTCATATTTTAAAATTATCACACAATGGTTAAGAGAAATGTATAATTAAAGATTTGTCATGCTATCATTTTAAACAGTGCTTTCTGCGGAAATGATTAGCTATTTTGAATAATAAAAGACAACATATCAATATTTCTAGACTAAAAAGGCGTTTTTACAAAATAAATTCAACAATACAATGAAGATAAAATAGTGATCTCGCATTTAATTGACTTAAATAGCGTAAAGCAAATTCTGTAGTGGAAATATACAGAAAACATTTACGATAGAGCTATAATCAGAAACATAAAAATCGTTAGGGTGTCGTAAAACGTGGTTCATATTATTTTGGTGAAAGAAGGGAGTGAAATCCGACCAGTGATGCAATAAACCCGTAAATGTCAAGTAGTGACATTTGATTCACGCTTTTTATCCGGTTGAATCTCAGTATCGTGGATAAGAAGAAAAAATATACTAAATTACTATTCATGGAGAATGTGGAGATTTATAATATTATTCGAAATCATCTGCACGCTTGACAAGTTATTTTAGAAGACAAAGTGTCCACAAGTGATATTTCTTTATTATAAAATAATCAGTCCAACTACTGTTATGAAAGCTAGAAATCCCGAGTAGTAAAATGTGAAAACTTGCGTTAAAAACTTAAATAAAAACTTTAAAATATTATCAAAAATTATTATAGGTTGCTAGAAATCATGAATTGTGAATAACAAATGGAATTTCGGAAGCATAGACGTATAGCAGAATAAATTAAAATGAACAACTTTTATTTTTTAAAATTTTTTATTCGTAATATTAGTTTTTGGTGAAACAGTGATTTTTGAATCAGTAAAAACTAAAATAAGTAAATAAAAATAAAAACTTAACAACAAGTCTGGTGTTTAAATAAAGTTTATAATAAAGTACCAGGTCATTCAAAAAGTCCTGTCGTTTTTTTGGGGGAAATTATAAATAAATAAATATTTTCAAATAATCACCTTTATTCATCAAAATATCCACCGTTACAGTCGGTAACCTTCTCCCAACGAGATGGTAAAGCCCAAATTCCTTCCTTAAAAAACTGTTTATTTTTACTGCAAAAATAAGTGGTCAGTTCGTGAATTAGGTTGTCACGGTCTTGAAAACATTTCTGTCTCAGATTGTTGTCGAGATCTCTGAATAGGTGATAATCAGTGGGTGACAGGTCAGGGGAATATGGTGGGTGAGGCAAAACTTCCCAGCCTCCCTCAAGCGGGAAGTTAACGAAGATGCAGTTGTCAAGCGAACAAGCATATTGGCATCTGAAAGCTTATGAGGAATCCATTTATCCAGTTTTTTCACTTTTCCCAGTTCTTTAAGGTAATTCCAGGCAGTGGTGGCTGAGATATTAAGTTGAGAGGCTATCTCTGAACAACTTTGACGCGGATCCAACTCTACTACTCTTCGAACGTCCTCCTTATCAACTACAGTTGGTCGACCCGAGCGTGCCTCGTCTTCTAGTGTCTCGTCGCCTCCACGAAATTTTGAAAACCAAAATTGTGCCTTCCACTCAGACAGCACATCTTCCCCAAACACGGAGCATATTTTTCTAGCAGTTTCGGCAGCTTTTGAGCCAAGTTTAAACTCATAGAGCAAAATCGACCGAATTTGAGTTTCAACTGGAATCATTTTAACTAGACAGTTGGATGGTGACTGCATTAAATTAATCCTCCTTAGCCTCCTATTTATAAAGTATAAACATTTGTGTTTACATGGATAAAAGTTGTATTGAACGGAATTAATTAGCAAACACTCTAGAATCAAAATAAACAACGAACAAACGAAAAACGACAGGACTTTTTGAATGACCTGGTAGATACGGTTCCTATCGCATCTGTGGTTTCATTTCCATTTGTAAATGAAATTATTAGCTAATTAATTTTGGATTTTATCGATGGTTAAGTTGGAAATCTCCTCTAGAAAAGTTTTTCTTTTCAATAAGACAAACATTCTCAATATATTTTTGGAAAAAATTCTATTAAATTTTTTGGATTTACTTTAAATATATTGATATAGCTATCAATTATCATTTAAAAACTCCTTAAGTTAATTTAACGAAGAGCTGCGTTCAGTTAATAATTCCTAAATATGCATTTTTTTTTTTTTTTTTTTTGCATTGGTGAACTCGAAGTGAGAACCTACGGAAAACAATCAGTGACTATATGAATTTTATTTCTAATAGTAATAAGTAAGTACCTAAATGACCTAAAGTAGGCAAAAATATTTCATTTCCTCTTGAATCAAAAGATTTTGCAAAAAAATTGCACTACTATCGGTTTTAAGATCAGGATATTTATCAATTCACTCCAGATTTACTTCACAACGTACACCACAAAAGCTAGAATGATCACGGTATAACTTAACCCCGCGTTAGGTTCATGGTAATTATACCTGTGTTTGTTCATATCACCTGATTGCCGGTGTCACCTGTGGTGTAGTGGTTAGCATGGCTACCTACAACACTAAAGGTCGCAGGTTCGCCAGCGGTGACCCTAGGATTTTTTAATGGGAGTAAAAAATCCTTAGCCCTGCCGTCCTTCGGATAGGACGTAAAACGGAGGTCCCAAGCCTGTACGATGCCAGGTACTCGTTAAAGATCCCTATCCTAATTATACCTGGATAGGCAAAATTTAGGACTCCCACTGTAGCATCGTCCGATTAGCTTTAGTGGCATAAAGTGACGTTAAACAAAAAATCACGTGATTGCCCATTATTTAGTGATCGATATACCTTTTCTTTACAACAATTTTTGTGGTGTATATTTAAGGAAATAAACATTTTTTTTTTTTCAAATGCTACAAATAATGGAACTTGAATTGGAAATGCGACAAAACGTGCAATATCGTGTTGTAAACCATAAAACGCGCAATTTCGAGCAGTATAAACATTTACCAAAACTTGGTCTATTTATTAGGCTTGATTTGGATAAGCTAATTGAGAACGCGTTCTTCTGAATTGCCCATACTGTACCACGGAAATCCATTAATATTATAGTGCGCGAAGACTGGATAAAGATCCCTATCCTAATAATACCTGGATAGGCAAAATTTAGGACTGATAGCAGCATAAAGTGGCAATAAATAAACAAAAATAACAACAAATATGATGTACCAACTGTTGATAATAAATGTTAATGAAAATATCTTTTAATGTTACTGGCTAAATGATAATTGCGTTCTAAGATTCATATAAATTCATAAAGCAAGAAAGTATTTTATTTTTAGAAAAAACTTTCAGTAAATGGGATAAAATATCATTAGAGTATAACCTCTGAAACCAAGAAGGAAGGAGAGATCGCATGGGAACAAACTGCACATCAGAGTATCGTGAAGGCATTGCATGCTCCAAGTGACTAATGGACTGGAGTAGCAGGAGGCGACATTCTTTCTCTCTTAACTTCCTTCAACTTAAATTGTTTAAATTCCTTTAATGAGTATGCTGCAGGTATTAGCAGAATAAATCCGCAGGCTTCTATCCAACTTGTTCAGGGGCAAAGTATAAATAGGTAAATCGAACAGTTGCATGAAACCCGAGCGGTTCGGAGAAAGCTTTTTCGTGCTTTTGAATTCCTAATGTGGATTTTTCGGCTTTGGTTTAATTTTCAACAAACAAGTATTAAAAGTTCTCTCCGCTTCAGCTACTATTCTAGCATTATACAATAGAAGCAGATTTACTTACAGATTTTAGTAAGTACTTTAATGGTTTGTTCGCTTTCTTAATTTCATCATGTTTTAACTGCATACTCTCAAATAGAGACCAACTAAGATAAAGCAAGATTGAATCAATTAAATTTAAATTAGCATGATGTAATTAAATTGACAATTCATGACCATAACAAACGCTCATAAAATTCTTTGCAAACATTTCAATTTATAAATAATCAATTTTTTTATAGATGTAGGTAATATCAATTTTTTATTAATATGATTTTTTTTTTTTTTTGTTCAGGTACACACTGCTGTTCAAAAGAGGAAAGCAGTAACTTCAAAATCGTGAGATAATGGTGTCGTTGAAATCGCCGTGAAATTTTTCATTCGATTTTCCATCATAAAAATAGCAAAAAAATGTCCCAAATAATGAAAATATGCTGCTCACTTCTTTTCTGTGGAGCATCGATTGGAAATTATCAAAATGGATCCAACGATATTATTATCTAATAATTTTCCAGTTACTGCATTTCTCCTAGGCAGGGGAGCATAGTAATATTTTTATTTACATGACAATAAACCAGGAAGAAAAACTTACTAAAGCTAGTGGAATGATAAATGAAGAACAATTAATTTTCAATTCCCAACACTCATTTTTCAATTATACGTATGAGAATAATATAATATAAATATATAATGTCTAGTCACAATTTGGCTTGACAGCCCTGAACTAATTTGCAAGAAGAGCGCACAGCTGATAGGAGATTTCGACCGACCTTTTTTGTTTAAAAAAAAGTCGAATTATGTACTCTCATGTACGATGGTTCATACAATGCGTTGTAAGAGCCAAGAAAAAAAATTGACAAAAGTGATATTTAAAACTTTCAGCTATTGCTATTAAAATGATTATCACTATTTGTACTATCAGAAAAATCTTTTGGTGGTCCAAATGAAAAAAAAAAATAATAATAATAAGTAAAGAAAATTTTGCAATATTTTTTTTTAAATACTCGATAGTATTGATAATGAGATAACCTGACCCAGCTAGAAACAAGGGTGTAACAAAGATGCTGACCACAATATGAAATCAACACTGCTGCCATTGGTCTGGAAAGAAATAGCCATTCCAGTTGGATATATCATTCCAACGGTAGGATCATTAAATGGATGATATCTTTAGGTGGCACCGCATTAGTGCAATTGGATGGAAGGAATAAAAAAGTTCCATTCTACAACAGATATCCGAAATGGGTTGGTACTTAGGTGATGCGCTATTTGTAAAATTCTTTTATGTAATCTCTTAACTATATACAGTAATAAATTATTATGTACAGTTGAAACAACAGAAAATTAATTATAGCATTATTAATTGTTACTATTGTATTTATTTATTTTTTTACTCTTTTCTACTTTTTTTTTTTTTTTTTTTTTTTTTTTTACTTCAAACTTCAATTCACACCTGTCACCCAGCGTGACAATCAGCGAATGTGTTGTTTACAATAATGAATGACCTTAGGGCATTTTGGGCATGATGAAAGGAAGGTGCCTAGCAGCACCTCTTTCCGGGCCTATAGCTTACTTTTGTACTCTTTAATATTTCTTTTTATACTCTTTAATATTTCTCTTTATACTTTTGCAAATATTCTATGGGAGCTAAAATGAACCAAGTGGTTGAATTGAAGAGCCTATTTTTTTTTACTAATACATAAATAAATAAAATTAATTGTTGGTTGGTAATAACGGTTATAATGGTCTCAAAATAATAAAGATTCCTCAAAATCTTCCTTTTAAAAAACGATGTGGAGTACGTTTTATACTACGATTGTATTGATTTCTGTATTATAAGATTCATTCATAAAAAAATAAATATATAGCATTGTAGATATTTTTTAATTATTTTTGTTAAAATTATACAATAAAAAGGTTTGTTAGAAATAATACGCTAACAATGTTTATAGTAATGAAATAAAACGACATGGTTAAAGATTTATTAACAAAATAATAATGTTTCTGGCATGCTAAAATTAATATACGATTTTAGAAACACTCGATTTATGTATAACTCATAACAACTATATAACTATAAGTAAACTGTACACATACTTTCGAGGTTGTGAAGGGTTTAACTTTAACGAGTAGCGGAGCCGGTTGGTTTAACAACTAAGTTTTAACCCATTTTGTCCTTGAGATATTATGAGATTTTTTTTTATTTATTTCATTTTATAAGTAAAGTATACCTAAAGTTCTAAACTATTTTTAAAATTTCAGAGATGGTTCTATTTTTTTTTTACTGAATGTTAAAACTGAAATATAGATACTTCAGAAATGTGAAATTTATAAATATTATTGGTGTTTCAAAAATATCATTAAGAAAAATATTAATTTTTAACAACTTTTAAAATGTTTTCAATTTCTAATCTAAATTGATTGAAGAAACGCTTTAATGAAAAAAAGTAAATAGAAAAGATTAGGGCTGATTATTTTTCTTTTTTGACCCCTGTGATGTATTTTTGAAAAATAGGGTTCCCAAAGGCAATCCTATTTTTTTTAAATTTACCAATCACATATTTTAGACATATAAATAGAAGAAAATTCCAAAAATTCATATTACTTTTATTTACGGATTAATCATCGGCCTCTTGGCCCGGAAAAATCCTTTTAACAAAAAAATTTGATATGGAACATTAAATCTGCGTTTATTTATATAATTTATATAAACAATATAAGAATCATTAGTAAATAAAATATCGACGAATTACCTAATAATTGAAAAATCAACCACTTCAGAGGCTCTCCTTAAAAAGAAAGTCCTCATTCTCTCTTCTGTTTTTATGAAATTCTTTTTCTAGGAAGATTGGTTGACCCTGATTAAATTGGATTTTTTTTTTCTTTGACTCCCTTCCTTTGTTTTTCCACCATCTAATCCTTTCCATTTATATAGTAAATTTATAACTTCAAATATGCACCAATTGAATTAGTGGAGACAAAAGATAATTTTTTAAGATAGGAAGGCCAGTAATAGCCTCATCAATCTTTTTATAATGTTTATTGATACATTTCAAATTTTCGCCTGTTCAGGCATCATCAGGAAAATACATAATTTATTTATGGTAGAGGGAGATCAATCACTAAACAGTACCCTGGATAACCAGATTGGTTATCTGGTGCTCTACCATAAATAAATTATGTATTTGCCTGATGATGCCTGAACAGGCGAAAATTTGAAATGTATTAATAAACACTATAAAAAGATTGATGAGACTATTACTGGCCTTCCTATCTTAGTAAATTTATAATGAAAATTAAATCTGTGGAATTTAAAGTAAAATGTTAAAAATTACCCACGATTCATGATTGAAGTCACCAACCATGGAGTCGATATCGAATCTGCCACTAATATCCATGGTTAAAATTTTCGAAACAATCAAAGTAGCCTAACATTGAGAAACAATGGAATCTTCAGAACTTTGAGTTAAGATTTTTTTAAAAATAAAAATAGCATTCCATTCCTGACTGGGTGAGAAGAAATTAAAAGTTCTATCTGATATTAAATGTAGCTAGCTACATTCAACAGTTATATTCGTTAGGATTTTCCATTCTGTGCCGTGACTGTCCAACAACATAGAAAGCGATAACGGAAGATGGCACGAAGAGCCAGAACTGGTCACGAACGCATTATAATTTTAGAGCAGAGGCCTATGATTATGCATTGCTTCCCTAGAGTTCTGCTTTCATTCGTTTAACTAACAAATTAGCATTATCATGGACACTTCATGCAGAATTAGAAAGGAGAACGCATATATCCACTGTCTTCGTCAGTAGATAAATGTAAACTAGACCGTTTAATTTTTTTTTTTGTCGACAATTCATGTTTTTGAGCCGATTGTGTAAGTTTATTTTTTTAACAATGGGTAGCAAGTATTGAAAAAATAAAATAATAAATCAAGTATTGAAGAAAAGTAACCATCTCAAGAGAAAAATGGCAGTGCTAAAGACCAATTGAGATTGGATGGAAGTAGGGAGGGGACATCGAAAGCCGAGTATTGATATTGTCACTCTATAATTATCGATACCATAAAAATATCGAATTTGAAATATTGATAGTCGATTTCTAATTTTTTTTTTTTTTTTTGGCTTCATAATTTTAATTTGCGCCTGCCAATAAACATCGACAATAAGCAAATGTGAGCTGTGCTGATTTAAATAAGGGCATGTTAAAAAAATAATTAAATTCTTAATATTAAAATTCATTGTGAATAAAAATAACCCAGTATAGCTGGAGGAAAAGGAAAAGAAAAATGTAGTTGTTTATAAGATCAATGAACAGAATTGCCGTATTAAGAAATGAGATCACCAGATAATTTGTGTGACTGTCTAGCTACTTTACGGTGTCAGTTACAAATCGTTTGGGATAGTTACAATTTATCATAATGTTATACTCACATTATCATTTACTGTATAACAAATCCGACTGAAAAAAAAGAAAATTATTTTGAAAAAACATTGTTTTCAGAACATGCCTTAATTATTTTGTTTTAGCCTTCAAACCAAATTACTTAAAATGCTTTTCTCTGTCAACTGAAAGGACCATAGATAAGTAAATAATACACTTGGAAATTGATTACTTATTAAAAGAGGAATTTTAATTTAAGTTGCACATTAAAAAAAAAAAATTATAAAAAATCGCAATGATAAGATTGCCCATGATTATGAATGTGATTTAGGTCACGTATTTCTAGTTTCGAGATATTTAACGAATTCCATAATTTTTTTTTTAAATTAATGTATAATATTAATATATTATTATTAATAATAAATATTATTATTAATAATAAATATTATTATTATTATATTGCACAACATTTTAATTAGGAATTTATTAGTCTTGATAAATGAAAGGTTGTTATGAAAAAAATTGAGAAAACTTATTATAATTGTTGTTCGAAACAAATCCATTAAAAAAATAGTTTTAATGAAATAATTTAATGAGCATTTATCAATTGTTTTTCATCCAATAATTTTAGAAGAGCATTACCGAAATAATGCACCTTCGACATGGAACTAAATGAATTATATACATACATACATTAATCAGTATACGGGGAAGTGTTATCATTTCTCTCCTTTTTTTAATGTAATTTGCAGCCCTGTTGTATAGTTCAACTACGCGCATTTAAGGTTTCTGATACATTCAATTTAAGTTGAGATTATATATAACTAAAACTACCAAGGGTTCATTTAGACAATATCTTAATATAAACATTACATTGAATTGGTTAAAGTAATGCGAGGGAAATAACTAATAAATACATTTTTTTTTTTTTTTTATTGTTTACCTAGAACAGTTTCATAATTATGGGCTGATGTAACATATTACCACGTTTAGCAGGTGTACTTCTAAGGTATGGCGATTGAAAGTGGAGTATATTTTCGATTAATAGGCTATGCCGCTTGGGATAGCCATCCATATTTCATGATAAGTACAGAAAGTGGGTTAGGGTCAATCTTCGATCAATACTATCTATCGTTAATATCGGCCCCTAAAACAAAAACACGTGGATTTCCACCAAACGCAGGAGCGAATACGAGTGATTAAGGCAACTCCATTAGATACAGTATAAGCTGATCGTGTGGTTGCCGCTGATGGCCATGAACGTAAAAACAAATTTTCATAGCCCCTAGAATTGAATTTTTTTTCAAAATAAAAATAAATATATTATTTTATAAATTTATAACGGTAATGTGATTCCTGTGTGTGAAATTTACTTTTTAATGAGGTGAGTGTACTAAATGGACGGAGGTCTTCCTTAACTAAAGAGGTAACTGATTCAAATAAATTAATGATTTTGCTAATTTCCTTAAATCTGTTATTTCCCAATTTCTAACGATAGTCAGCACATTTACTGATTTTCGATGATAAGTTGAAACGCGTAAAATGAAGTTTAAAGGAAAATAAAGCAACAATAGAGGAAACCTTAACCTATGGCTATCCAAATAGTTCATAAGGTCATATTGTCATATTCCAAGGTCACACGGATTCCGAACTAGTACATCATGTTTTCGTTGACGCACGCCAAAGAGTGTAATGACACTGCCATTATCCTTGACATTTCTTATATATATTTTTTTTGGTTATGGAGAGGTTGAAGATTTAATGATGGAATGTATCTGATATTATTTACTAAAAAAAAAGGCATGTCCATCTGCATCGATAAATCGTTACAATCGGAATGCCTAAGTTGTTCATCCATCAGTGAATCAACACACCACAAATACCAGAAAGCGGGCTTACATGAGTCCACCTTTTTTCATAAAAATAAGCCCTATGTAACCTTCACTCTTTTCTCTTGGTAGTATAAAATAATAATAATAGTTTAAAGGAATATGTGATCATTGTTATGTTGGCTACTTTTTGACCTTTTTATATTCTCAGTTTTTCGTTAGTAAAAATAAATTTGATAAATGTTACATGCACTTTTAGGAGATTTTTTTTGTCAATTCTACAAAAGTTAGCATGAACGTCCACCCATTGACAGACATCGCAGAATCGCTGATAACCTGGCAAATAAAAATAATTTTGTTCGCATGATTAGTATAACTTAAAAAAGAAAGAAAAAAATTGAGAGCATGTATCTCTAGGAATAATATTTTAAAAAATACACGAATAAAAAATAAAACTACTACTGTAATTTAGGAACTTCCAGGTTAATCAATAATGCGTCGCTGACATACGCAATAAATAATAACTTTGGAAGGCTTAACTGATTATAAATGAATTAACGAAATTATTCTTTTGAAACTTCAGAATCTTTCCCAACCTCCAAACCCAACATTATAACGGGAAAAAAAATTGAAATAATGGTTTTGGGAGGCCTCAAAATGACGTCATTAGAGGTGGTGGTTATAGAGTGAAATAGTTGAACTATGGGACGATTGTATAATGTAACGACGGGTTGTGTATTTTTCGCGAGTATAACGTGGTATAATATTTCAAGGTAAAATCGAATCGAAGGATATTGACCCCATACAAATACGAGCTGCCCGTTATCAGCCCATATTCATAAGTAAGTACAGAATAAATACGGTAAGCAAGGGGAGGGGGCAGGGTTAGATAAGACGTATCTGCCCCAAGATCGCTACATGTGGTGACGGCTCCTTATCAGTCTGCCTGCTGCACTATCAGAATTAAATAGTTACTTGGACCTCGAGAGATCTCCACTATCACATTACAGGTATGTTGATATCCAGGAAAACTAGATTCTCATTTTCCAGCAAAGACTTCAAATTCGAGTTCTAAGCAACTCAAAATATAAAAAGAGGATGATTTTCTTACATTAGATAAAAATAAAAAAGGTCTTATGTGCTCTATTTTAAAGCCGCGTTAACACCTGAAAGGGTAGTTAGATACCACTCAGGCACATTATGTCGTATCCAGCAAAAGTTAATCATGGGTTAAGCAAGCATCCATCGCTCAACCCATTGGAAAAGAAAAGGATGAACTAGTTCCTTAACACTTAAAGACAGCGACATCCAAGTTAAAATGACGTGTATCAAGCGACACAGGTTGCTGAAGGAATGAACCGTTTAATTGAGATAATTAAGCCCGCTATTTCTATTATAGGGGAACTGAATTCACGTCCATGGCAATAAGAGAATTACCCTTGATAATTTTTTTTGATAAAATTTTCTTTCTATGCATTTGTAATGCTAAAATGTTTAAAAGTTATTTCAATAGTACATAATTTAACAAACGTTTTTTTTCTTTTTTTATATGAGCTTTTCAGATGACTAACTCCAATTTAAATATTTTTCAGGAATGCACTATTAATAATACTTCTGTTAATATTATTTTCTATTAACAGAAGTATTATTAATTTAAATTTAAATGCAAATTAATAATACTTAATATGAAATTATTAAAATGCATATGCATAAATGCAAATGCAAATTGATAATATGAACATTAAAGTAAATTAATAAAAAAAATTAAAAATTTAAACATTTCAGCTACCCTACAATACCACTATTGAACATTTTACCTTTTAAAGGATTTTCTTTTCCATCGGGTTCCAATTTTTCAGGAACAATCTCCTACCATTAGATCGATTTTTAAAATTGCTGCCTTTTCAAGTAGGAAAGCTTAGCTTTACCTCCACTGGAAGGAATTGCTTCCACGATCACCATTTGGCCAAATAGAAATTGATTCGAAAACCTTGGACTGAGGCCACGCAGCCCTTTCTATTCAAGCCGTTTCTATGTTTGCCCATTGAACGCTCTGGGCTAGCGGTTCCATTGGAGTTAGCCCTGAAGTGCCCCCCAAGCATATTCGAGTGGCAAGGTGGTTGGGTGTTAACATCATCAATAATAAAAAATACCACCATCGAAAATCCATCATTCAATTAGTAATACTTTATTTTATTACAGTCCACAATTTAGTTTTTATATTATTAAGAAGCGTCTCAGGTGGACATCTCACATAAGATTGATTATGTGAATTACTAGACAAACGCTCCAAACTTCTAATTCACTATAAAAGATTAATCTTATTATTACATAATAATAATGAGGCCTATCTGGACCTATACTTACGTACGGGTTCCACCAAACCACCGCATTCCTCTCGCATCCAATCCATGTAATCCAAAATCCTTCGTAAAATCCTGAATACTCCTTATTTCTTCCCAAATAAAAGTATCTATGAAGACCTTAATGTTCCTTGTGTCACCGATTTGGCCCGATCCAGATACCAGACCTTTCACAGTAAACTCCCAGCTCATCCTAACCCTCTTGTCTCCTATCCCTTCTAGCTTCCTCTTCTATCCCGGACAATCCTCCGAGGCGCCTGAAAAGAAGAAGGCCTAGAGATCTTCTTGACTAAAACACTATTCGAGTGTTACCAGTGGGTAGTTTCTCCACACGCCTTTTCATGTCATTAATTTACATATTGTATTGTTTATACAGTTGTAAATTTCAACAAATAAACTGAAAAAAAAATGTAAACAACAAAACATAACGAATCATATGCTTTCTTAAATCACTTCTAGAGCTCATTATTCATTCTGAGTATGCTGTCAATCCCCATTATAGTTAAATGCCAACTCGAAATTAGTAATATAAAGAAACAATTAATTATCTTAATCTGAATTATTACAATGAATCATGTGTAACGGTAATGCCATAAAATCATGCTTTTTGACGGCGCTAATTCAACAGATCGTCTAAAAAATCGCGATTGAGACTTTTTTTTCTCATTGTACATTAAGAATCTTATAGCATCAACAATATACTGACAATAATAATCAAATAAACCAAAATTAAAATTAAGCCCCATTATTAAATTTTGCAAAGCTTCATAATAATTATTATTAATAATTAAATCATGATATAATTAATTAATTGATAAGCAAAGGCAATATTAAAAAGCAAAAACAATCTTAATAAGCAAAGATCATTTAAATTATTTATGATTAGAATATCAGGGAAATATCATGTGTATAAAATAGATTAATAAAATATAAGATATGTTATAGAATAAGGCTTAACGGACCCGAAGGCCCGACGCCGACACCACCAATCGGTCCCTACCTACCTCCATCCACCTCCCCCCGTCCAATCCCAAATTCACAAGATCTGCTTTCACCGAATCTTCCCACCTTCGCCAAGGCCTACCCCTCGGCCGTTTTCCAGTCGGCAAAGAGTTTATCAATCTTTTAGGAATTCGTTCGCTACTAAGACTCGCAATTTTGCATGCCCACTTTAACCGACGCGCAGCTATAGACTGTATTACATTTACCGGGTAAAGCTCATGCGATTCAGCATTGTGTAGCCGTCTAAATTTTCCTGTAGACTCATCCTTCATATAAGATATAAAATGATAAAATGTGATTTCCACAAAATGTGGGCTAGTGACCTTAAATAAATCATAGGATTAACCCAGCAAATTGTAGTTATTGAGTTTAAAATGTTCCTTTATTTCTTTATTCATGAAGTAAAACTCCATCAATTATTCAATACTGTACACACTTGACAAGTGCTCTGAGCCTATGACCCTATAAGCCGTTATAGTATGATTTTTTTTAAAGTGGTTTATTATCTTTAAGTTACAACAACAACATCATCTTTAATTATTTGATAACGTTTGATTAAAACGTTGAGAGTGCCTATTAGAAGATCTTAAATGCGACCTTTTTAGCAATAAATTGCAATTAAAAAAAACCAAGAGGTCGTTAGCACCTCTGATATGAAAACCCTGCAAATAATTGACAGAATAAACGTCTTAATTTTATTCTAGATTGTAGGTCCGTCCGATAAGGTTATTACAATCCAGATTCCAACGCTACTCGCAGGAATCTAAAAGTCAATATTGAATCACCACTTGAATAGATAAAGAATCATTATACCTAGCACACAATAGCTACTCCTAAATATAATGATTAAAACAAATAAAATTTGTGTTTCCGGATTAATTAATCTTAAAATAGAGTACAGTTATATTCTATTTTAAGAATATTAAAAAGGGTATTTTGTATTTAAAATTAAATTGTTTGCACATAAATTTGCAGATTTTTTAAAATACTTAGACGAGACCTTGGTGAATATATAAACATATTCAGGTCACCGTCAACCGTGTTCAGTGCTTTTTAACCTTTTAAAAATAACAAAAGGCCAACGTTTTCAACCGCAATTAAAACACTTAACGCTGCAAGCACAGAATATAACATATTTTTGTAAGCTATCATTAGCAGTTTTAATTCTGGACTCCGAATCTACAGAGTCATTTAGGGTATAATTATCTTCTGAAATAGCTTTGAAAAATCTATGGCAATAAAAGACGCCTAAGTGAACCGTAGACTAACAGAATTGAACAGGGTCAAATTAGCCCTTTAACGATCGGTTTATTAGTATCTGTTAGTAGTAACCAGTAATAATATTAAAAATAAATACATTTTATGTTAAAGAACGCATTTTTCCAACTTTCTTTTTCATATCCTATTTTTCAAAAGAACGAAACAATAAAAATAAAAAGACACCAACTTCTCAGAGTTGATAAACTGGTCTCGTAATTTTATTTTTCGGAAACATCCAATTATTTTATTTTATGGGAACAAGGTCCCAACACGACAAGATAAATTTATCTGTTACCGGTCTAATAATAAGAAAGATATTTTTGAATCAGTCTCTTTATATGTTCTTGCCCTCGTAGAAATTCGGATATTTTCGTCTGGAACGGTTGACCAAATAGTTTCTCATTTATGATATTCAACATCAATTATATGCAACGAAAAAAAAAAAAGCCAATATTATTACAATTAAAATTGTTTACTTGGCTAACAGCGTTTATGGGGCCTAGGACCGATTCAAACAATCCTATGGTTATTTTAAACATCGGATCAATACTGCCAGAAGCAGGTGATGGCCCAGTCATTACCTGGGCTGAAAAATAACTGCTCTGGTCCATCAATTCTTTGCTGATTCAGCCACAATGATGAATCAAGCGGAATTTTTTTAATCGGTCTGGCGAAGATGAAACGAAACGAGTCCAATGATCCCATAAGAACCCTGAAAAAGTAGTAATACTATAAAAATTATTGAAAAAAATATATAAAAAAAACATTACATAAATTTTACGAATGGCTATTATGCATTATATTATGTATAGTATGCTGTGTGAGCGCGACCCAATATAGTTGAGCAGTATTTAATTTTTTTGAATGATTTCTCTCTTCATTAGTATGCTTTTTAAGATATATATTCCTTTATTATACGTTCTAATCAAAATAATAAATTATAATGATATAATCAAATTATACTAATAATAATAATCAAAGTCTAATCGCATAGTGGAGCAGTAACACAAGCCACTGTAAAAGAGAAGTAAATTTTGGCGAAATCAAAACAGTGTGAGATTTAAACCATCTTGCAGGAGGCGGGGTGCCGAATGGGCAAACGCATTAGAAAATAAGCGTTGCCCATGGCAATGTATGATTGGGTGAAGGGTATATCTTCGGGTGAAGATAGCAAGTTCCGAACCCGGAGCCATGGGGCATTTAATAATACTCTATATCAATCCCCCACCCTCTCCCCTTGCCTCGCAAACACCGTATAGTCTAAAAGGCGAGGAAGGGAAGGAAAAAAAAAATGAATCATCTAGCAAGACAAAACTCTAAACACTGAAATAAATATTATATTTTCAATCCCACTTTTATTCCAAGGTTCAGGTATCAGTAAGGAATTGAGAAAAGGATTAATCAGCTCTTTGAAGACCATTTAATTGTAAACCACTACGTACTACGGTTTACAATTAAATGGTTTACACATTTAGTTCAGTGCCTGATTTATATTTAATAATTTTACTAATCAGAGAGTGGTATTGATATTTAATTCATTTCCTTTGCATAATGAGACTCGCCGATGGAGACATGATCAATTATTTTTAATTAAATTAATCACGTTGCCTTTTGAAATAATTGGATAGAAAAATTAAAAGAAACATGTATTTCTAAAATTCAAAATTAGGCTTCTTTCTTGAAACTTAATAGAACCTAGCAAAAATTATTTCTCCAAATTCTTTTAATAATTATTTTTACACTATTCGCTTGGAGCGTCTTACAGCCGTGCTAATGATATTTATTTCCTTACAAAACGGAACCTTTGGCTTAAGTTTCGCCTCTCTGTAAAGAAGTTACGAAATGAAAGCCTAGGCTTTTTACACCATTTGAAAGGATGAAAATGTTAACTGGAGTTTTTATTAATAATTTAAATATAAATAGGAATCGTTAAACAACTATAGATGGGTAAAGTTAACCAAAGTTGGATTGCTTGTTTAAAGTTTTGAAGCTAGATTTAGGTAAAATCTACCAATCATTTTTAAAAATTTTAGATAAGCAATCGCTATTTATAGAGTAACATAGAAACATTTTGAGTTGACCGCCGTGGAGTGAGCGTCTCTTAGTGCAAGCACGTGTGT
This sequence comes from Aelia acuminata, assembly GCA_911387785.2. Lineage (NCBI taxonomy): Eukaryota > Metazoa > Arthropoda > Insecta > Hemiptera > Pentatomidae > Aelia > Aelia acuminata. The sequence goes on from OU426981.1 coordinate 58,824,451, forward strand.
GATTAAGTTTAATAGTTTGTTTTAGAGTGAAAGAATTTTCAGAAGTGTTAATAATAGTAGTTCTATTGTTAGTTCTCAATTTAGATAGAATTACTTCTAACAAAATGCCTTTAGGAAACAAAGAACGGACGGATAAATATGAAGAGATCTTAAAGGAGATAAAGGAAAATAATAAAGGAATGCGTGAAATTAGTGCTAGGATGATGAAAATGTCAGATTTATTGGAGGCAGCACTATCTGAAATGGAAATAACCAAGAAAAAGTGTGCGGTTTTGGAAAACATAATTGATAGACAGGAGAAAGAAATTAGTTTACTAAAAAGGCAAATTAATAGAAATAACATTGTAATATATAATGTCGAAGAGCAAGAGGACAGAGGTACGGAAAATATTGTAGACACAGTGGAAAAAGTGTGCAAAAAATGTGAAGTAGAAATCAACAAAGATACAATAAATGACTGTTATCGAATAAGGAAAGGCCGTGGTATTCGACCAATAAAGGTCTGCTTTACATCAAATTTAGCAAAGCAGAAAATCAGGATAAAAAAGAAATATTCAGAAATATGAAAACGCCAGTAGCTCATGATAGAAGCCGCGAAGAGAGAGAATACGGAAAGCGGAAGTATAATTGTTTGAAAGAAATAAAGAATTTTGATCCTCAGGCTAGAGTAGTTAGGGGTAAAATCGATTTCCAGAATAAATTATATACCCTAACAATAGCAGAAGAGCTTATTAAAGGTCCTACAAAAGAAGACCATAGTAGGGAGGAGACGACTATAAATAAAAGGAAAGCAGAAGAAACGGCAAGTGAACTGAGGAAAAAGATGGAACAGTATCGTTTTCGACCGAGAACTTCAACCCAATAGAACAGTTAATAGGAATTCATGTAAACTAGGTAATAACGTTAGGTATAAGGGAAGTAACATTTATAAAAATATATCTGATAATAAACCGGATTAAGTTATATTAACAAATAACGTTAGAATACTATCATATAATGTCTTTGGCTTGCGTAATAAGTATGAAGAGGCTTTTTTTAGTTATATAAAATCATTTGAAATATTCTTATTGTTTGAAACCTTTATAGAAGAGAAATATATTATTATATATATATTATATATTATATATGATTATGAAAAACTTTTCCCAGGGTATGAGTTAAAATGGATCCCAGCTATAAGAAATTCAATTTATGGTAGAGCAAGTGGAGGTAGTTTATTTGGAATAAAAAAAAGTATAGCAGATCAGGGAGTAAAGTTCGTTCAGTTGTCAGGATTTGAGGTAATACGACTAACAGTATCAGGCAGTTATGTTTACGTGATACCGGTATATCTAAACGATTGGATAAATGACTTTAAAGCCGTGGAAAATTTAATAGAAGAGAATAGTACCCTTAATTTTATATTATTAGGAGATATGAATACAAGGACAGCCGAACTACAAATTATATCAAAAAACGCAATACCAAATAGCATTGTTGTTGAAAATCTACACAGAAATTCAAAAGATAAAATTAAAGATTACAGGGGAGCCAAATTAATTGAATTCCTTGACTCCTATGATTTTGTAATTTTGAATGGTAGGACAAAAAATGATCGGAAAGGAGAAATGACTTATATTGGAAAGAACGGGTCCTCGGTTATAGATTACTGCTGCGCTACTCGAGAAATACTCAATACAAATTTTTATGTAGATCTCCAAATGTTTTCGGATCATTTACCTATTGTTGTAAGCCTGGAAAGAGAAAAACAAAAACAAAACATATTACCATTACTACCAAAATTAAATTGGAATTTGCAAGACGAAAACAGGTACCAGAACAAGATAGACACTAAGTTGGCAATATTGTCAATGGTAAATAATAATAGTGAAAAGATTGAAGATCCTGGTTTTATGTTAAATCAACTGCTTAGTATAATTAAAAAATCAGCCATTATTAATAATAAAGGAAAATCAAGCATAAAAAAGCAAGACTGTTTTAATGGGGAATGTCGAAAAGCAAGAGCACTATCTTTTCTTTTTCTTAGAAAATACAGAAAATCAAATAGGGAAGAAGATAAAGAGCTGTACACGTTACACAATCAAAAGTATAAAAAGATATGCCAGGATAATAAAAAACAGTACTACATGACAGTAATAGATAGACTTAAAAAAGTAATAAATGTAAAAGATTTTTGGGAAAATGTAAATAAATTTAGGAAAAAACCCTTTACAATAGATGAAAATTTATCTGAAGATAAATGGATTCAACATTTTTATAATATGTATAACCAACCCTCAACAATAACAGACATAAATTACACGGGACAAGTCATCGTAAATAGTAGCTTAGATGAACCGTTTAAAATAGAAGAATTACGAATTGTACTCAATAGAGCTAGGAAGGATCCTTATGCACCGGGAGAGGACCGCATTCCATACGAGTTCTTTAAACATACAACAAATAATTTTTTAGAAAAATTGCTAGAAACATTTAATCAAATTTTCGAGACAAGAAAAATGCCGAAATGTTTTAAACAATCAATAATCTACCCAATATGTAAGAACGGCGACAAAAGTGAACTAAATAATTACAGAGGAATCTCGTTTATCAATACAGTAGGCAAGTTGTTTACAGGCTTGATACAACTATGATTAACTGAATGGGCTGAAAAGAATGTTATTATTGGAGAATTTCAGGCAGGATTCAGGAAAGATTATTCCACAATTGATAACATTTTTAACCTGATGAGTATAATAAAGTTAAAACTAAGTAAAAAGCGGGGGAAGGTGTACGCATTTTTTATTGATTTCTCAGCGGCATTTGACAGAATACACAGAGGGGCATTGATGTATAAATTGTATAATTTAAGAGTAGCATCCAAAATTATCAATCTAATAAAACTTTTATACGAGAATACTGAAGCAGCCGTTTGGTGTAAGGAAGGGATAACAAACTTTTTTGAAACTTCGATGGGCCTTAAGCAGGGTTGCCATATGAGTCCTTTTTTGTTCTCATGTTATATAAATGATATAGAAAAGGAAATTGGTGGAGGTCTTTGGGTCAACAATAAAAAAAATTAAAATTTTAGCCTACAATATATGATAAATAATATCGAACAATATTGTACAAAATGGGGGCCTAAAAATTAACTTAAACAAATCGAAGGTTATGGTATTTAGAAATGGAGGTAAAGTTGGTAGAAAGGAAAAATGGTATTTGAGTAAAGAAATTATCGAAGTGGTTAAAAATTATAAATATTTAGGAATCACTTTAAGCAGTACATTATCATTAAAGACACACCTCAGTCTTGCTTCAGCAGCGGTAGTGTTCAGATCGCGGTTTGCGTTGTTTGAAGTTTCGGCACCTTTGAGAAGAGGATTAGCAGTGTCTTTCTGTTGCCGCCCGGCTAATTCTTCTCTGCTAGCAGGGAGTACCCCATAGTCTATTTTGTTTATTATTTTACTTTGTTTTTACTTTCACTTACCTATATATGAAATATATAGTAAGTGGAAGTATTGCGATCGTGAAAATTTTCGACTTCCGGTTTTCAACGGAAATACACGTTTTGGGACCCCCTGAGTCGCAATAACCAAGTCCCGCGAAATGGTCTGTGTGTGTGTGTGTGTGTGTGTGTGTGTGTATGTGAACAGACTAGCTCAAAAACTATAAACCGTGGGAACCTGAAATTGGGTATTTAGTGTAGGTATATGCCCGCGATGTGACAGCAAAAATTTCATCAAAATTGCTCAAAGGGAGGGGGTACTTTATTTAATAACTTTTTACGTTTTTTTCGATTTTCTCAAAAACGGCTCTAACGATTTTGATTAAACTTAGTATTTGATCGATTTATATGCCCGAAATATGACTGTAAAAATTTCATCAAAATTGATTAACCGGAGGGGGGACTTTACTTAATAAATTTTGTATCATTTTCACGTGTTTTTTTTATTTACTCAAAAACGGTTTTAACGATTTTGATCAAACTTGGTATTTGATGTATTTATATGCCCGAGATGTGACTGTAAAAATTTCATCAAAATTGATCTACGGGAGGGGGGACTTTACTTAATAAATTTTGTACCATTTTCACATGTTTTTTTTATTTACTCAAAAACGGTTTTAACGATTTTGATCAAACTTGGTATTTGATGTATTTATATGCCCGAGATATGACTGTAAAAATTTCATCAAAATTGGTCTACGGGAGGGGGGACTTTACTTAATAAATTTTGTATCATTTTCACGGGTTTTTTTATTTACTAAAAAAAGGCTTTAACGATTAACAAAAATAAGATATGAATGTAGAAAAATTTGTGACTTTGGGAAATGATAATTAGCAAAACACGTCAATTTCTAATCTAAGTAAGTTGGTAAGTGAAAGTTGTGTGTTGCGCGCACGCACCAGATTTTTCTTTATATTTTGATGATTATTTACTTATTTTTATTTCATTATTATTTTTTATTTAATCTTACTTTTGAATACCTTATAAAATATTACTTTTAATTTTAAATCCTAGTCTATTACTTACTTTAGCTAGTGTGTTTTTATTTTTCGTACAAATGGAGGCTGCGCTTGAGGCTAAACCGCCTGATATTCAGGAAAATTTATTTAAACTAAAAGGACAATGGTCCAAAAAATATGTTTTAATGCGATTAGAAGATAAGACAGCTAACAAAACTTTCAAGGATTTCAGTCCTTTTAGCGTCTGTAGATTTATTAAAAGTTATTGCCCACAGGTTAACGTAAAATTTCTTAGAAATGGTTTAGTTTTATTAACAGTTCATAATCAAAAGCACTTTATAAATTTAGGAAATATAAAATCGTTCCAGAACATACCTATAACTTTTGAACTGCATAAGTCTCTAAATTTTTCACGCGGTGTAGTTTATGTACCCGAACTAATAAATTGCACAGATCAGGAAATAATTTCTGAACTTGAAAATCAGGGGGTAGTTAAGGTAAAAAGAATTTTTAAGAAAATTAATAACGAATATAAACCAACACCTCTATTGGTACTTACCTTTGAAAAAAGTGAACTACCTGAAAGAATACTTTTAGATTTCCTGTCTATAAGAATAAAACAGTATGAGCCCAAACCAATGCTTTGCTTGGTTTTGGAAATATAGACACACCAGCAAACATTGTAAAGTTATTAATTGTGCTAAGTGTGGAGAAAGTTCACACAAATCAGATTGTTGTTCAAATCCACCTAAATGTTTGAACTGCCAAGGAGCTCATCCAGCTTTCTATACTAGATGCCCGATATATCAAAAGGAAAAGTTAATTGAAAATGTTAGAATTCAGGAGAAGGTGTCTTATCGCCAAGCAGAATTAATTGTTAGCAAACAACAAGCAGCCCCCGTGACGTCTCATGCCAGATCTCTGGCAGAAGTCACCGCAGCACCCCCCGCTCCTGCAATCGCTCCCACCAACACTGAACCCAACTCAGTTACTAAATCTCTATTAGATCAAATAAATAAATTAGCTAACGCGGTAGAATTTCTGTTTGAAAAAATTAGTAAAATGGAATCCTCTATATCGATCAATAATAACGTTAAGAATCAAGATAAACTTGAATCATCACCTTCTGTAAATGCTAATGAATTTGAAAATAATACCAACGCAGTTAATAATGTTGAAATAGAGATAATCGAAGAAAAAAGTAGTCCGATGGTTGTATCAAATGTACCAAAACTGGAAATAAATTTAAGGAACAGACCGGTGTCACAAAACGCACCTGTAAGTGAAGACAATATTGCCTCAAAAAATAACCACGCTACCTTGTTAAATACGGAAAAAAACAAAACCAAAATCGTGGATAGTAAAAAAATCAAAGGAAATAAAAAATCTTAATAAACACTTCTCTAGTCCCTACTACTGTTGATAATAACTCAATTTTTTCTTTATAAATTCTGCAATAAATCTTTATTCAAAATTAAAAAAAAAAAAAAAAAATCCTTTTCAATCATTTTTTGCTACGAGTCCTTACGAGTATTTATAAGAGGTTAAGTTAAAAATTTCAATCCAAAATGAATATTCTTCAATGGAATTTAAATGGTTTAAATTATAGAAGGGATGAACTTAAATATTTATTAGGGCATTACAACTGCTCTGTAGCCTGCCTGCAGGAAACAAACCTGAAAGAAACTAATAACTTTGAATTTAGAGGATATGCAATTAGGAGGAAAGATTATACAGCTGGCCAAATTGCTTGTGGTGGAGTATGTATACTGATCAAAGAGAACATTCCTTTCATTGATTTAAATGATAATTCAAATTTACAAGCTATATCAATAAGAGTCTTATCTAAACCTCACGCCTTCACGTTATGCTCTCTTTACCTCCCCCCTGGTAGAGCCTTTACTGTGCAACAGCTGAAAGATTTGGTCGATTCGTTGCCTCCCCCAATAATATTCGCGGGTGATTTTAACGCTCATAGCATGATGTGGGGTAGTGACCATTTAGATGAAAGAGGTAAACTAATAGAAACCTTCCTCGATACCTGCAATTTAAATGTAAAACTAAAACTTAATAAAAACTTAACTAAACTATAAAAACTTTTGCCCCTTTAATAAATCTATAATCCTAAAGATTTTAAATAAAATTTTTTTATCCGACAGTTTTCCCAATATCTGGAGATCTGCTATCACGATTCCCATACTTAAAAAAGATAAAGATCCCAAGAATCCTAACAGCTATAGACCAATCACACTGACCTCTTCTGTGTGTAAGGTACTGGAGAAATTGGTAAGTAATAGGTTGCTATGGTATCTGGAATCTAAGAACTTACTACCAGCATGGCAGAGCGGGTTTAGAAAAGGCAGAAGCACAAGGGACAACCTAGTTCGCTTGGAATCCGATATTCTAAATGCCTTCGAAAATAAAAGAAAAGTACTAGCAGTATTCCTTGATATAGAGAATGCCTTTGATAGAGCATGGAGGAGGCTCATAATCGACACTCTGGATACCATGGGGATTAGAGGTCATATGCTATCTTTTATAAACAATTTTCTTAGTAAGAGAAAATTTGTGGTTAGAATTGGTGATGTCTTTTCCAATGAATTTGAACAAGAAAATGGTGTGCCACAAGGCTGTGTTTTGAGTGCAACACTCTTTAGCATCATTTTTAATCAAGTTTTAAATGTAATTAGGTTACCGCTCAAAGGAATGCTATACGCGGACAATCTCGTAATTTATATTGATGGAAAAAATGTAACAGACTTACAAAAAAGCATACAAACCGCCTTGAGTAACATAAGTATTTGGCTTTCTGATCACGGTTTTAAAATTTCAGCTAGTAAAACAGTAGCCATACTCTTTGGAAAAGGAAAACCAAAAACACTACCGTCATTAACTATAGAAAACCAAGCCATCTCTTTCTCACATACAACCCAATACCTTGGTATAACGTTCGATAGAACGCTAAGTTGGACTCAGCATATCAAAAGGCTGAAAGCTAATTGTCTCCGCGCTCTAAACCTTTTAAAAATGGTGAGTAATACTAGTTGGGGTGCTGATAGAACCAGTATGCTAACCTTGTATAGAAGTCTCGTAAGGTCAAAATTGGATTACGGCTGCAATGCTTATAACTCGGCTTCAAGCAATGCTTTAAAAATGCTCGACCCTATACACAATACTGGACTCAGAATCGCAACTGGCGCTTTCCGATCTAGCCCTTCAAACAGCGTATGTGTGGAAGCAGGCGAGCCTCCTCTAGAACTACGACGGCAACAAATTGACATACTTTACGCGATTAATGTTCTTTCTACTTCTAACCATCCCTTGAATGACTTATTTCCTAACAGGCAGCTCCTTACACAACAACAGGTCTCCTCAACAAAAAGAACATCTTTCAGAATCCGAGTTTCATCATTTCTATCCGACCTAAACCTCGAAATACCTCATCTCCTTGGTACCGTAATTTCTCAGATCTATCCGTGGGGACTCCCCACTCCTAATCTTTGTCTTTCCCTAACAAAATTACTGAAAAACGATTCCATGCCATATATGTACAAATACGAATTTAACAGACTACAAGACAGACTAGGTGAAGCTGACTACATCTACACAGACGGCTCGAAGAGCTCCACGGGTGTGGGAGCCGCGGTCGTGTGCACTGATCAACAGAACCTATTTTCATTATCACCGATATGCAGCAACTATACAGCAGAATTAATTGCAATTTACAATAGTCTTAATGTTATCCACTCCACAAAAAAAAATGCAAATAATCTGTACTGACTCACTATCAGCCCTAATCAGTTTATGTAACACCTTTTCATCAAACATTATGATTCACAATATTCTTTTAGCCTTGAGATCAGCACATAGTAATAATATTTCAGTTAAATTTCTCTGGGTCCCTGGTCTTTGTGGAATAGTCGGAAATGAGGAAGCTGACCGGGCAGCAAAAAGAGCAATAACGGAAGGCATTGCACATCAGGGGGTCCCTGTTAACGACTTTATTTCCCTTATAAAGCAAAAAATAAAGATTAAATGGGAACAGATGTGGTTTAGAACAACAGAAAATAAATTAAGAGAAATAAAAAGTAGTGTATCGCAATGGAAATCATCCGTCCGAGGTAAACGAAGGGAGGAAGTCATCCTAACGCGGCTGCGTATTGGTCATACTAGAGTAACCCACGGCTATCTTATGGCGCGTGAGCCTCCACCTGACTGCCAGACTTGCGGGTGTCCACTTACAGTTAAACACATTTTAACGGACTGCAGGACATATGACACGTACAGGGACCTCCTAGAAATACCTATTGACCTACAAACAGCATTGCAGGACAGTGTGGAGACAACCGACAAACTATTTGAATTTCTGAAACTTGCAAAACTATATAATAAAATATAATCATTGATAATAGATATAATAAAATATAAATATTGATAATAGACACACCTCCAACTGAAATTGGAAAAAGCGAAGACAGGATTAAATGTTGGATGGAAAGTTTTTATGACGAATAATCAAATACCATATGCATAAAAAATAGAAGTATTTAACTCAGTATTTAGATCTATTTTATGTTATGGTGCACAGGTATGGGGTTATAAAGAATACAATGATGTAGAGAAACTACTATACTTCTTCGTAAGAAAGTTATTTGGCTTGCCACAATACACACCAAGATTCATGATTCACTTAGAAACAGGTTTATAGGTTTAATGTTACACATTAAAGATCCACTATAATTATTTATTAAAGGTATTATACATGAAAGACAATAGATTACCGAATTATTTAGCCATAGATGTCATAAAAATAAGGTTTTTTGTTTAAAGAGTTACAACAAATTGCAACAAAATATAATATGGAACAGGATATCAACATAGAGTAAATATCGATGCACTGGAAATTGTTTTGAAAAAAATTGTAAACAAGGTGGAAGAAAACTACTATAGAAGGAGCATCGATTGGGTGCACAAATCTAAGAGATTTAATGTATATAAACAGTTATCCGTAAATCTAGGAACAAATAATTACCTCCTTTTAGATAAAAGAATAAACGACATAAAATGGATTTTTAAAGCCAGAGGGGAACTGCTAAATCTAAATCATAAAATTTATATTGAAGAAGATGTACAGGACATATGTTCACTATGCAATAAAGGAGAGATAGAAAATACGCAGCATTTTCTGGCCATATGCCCTGTTTTAGCGGAATTCCGAAGAAAATGTTTCAATAAAAACCAATTAAACAATAACGAACTTATTGAATACTTAAATGGTAAAAACTGGGGTAACTTAATAACATATTGTATAATAGCGTGGGCCTACAGAACAACTTTAATAAGAGAGTTTAACTTCTAAGTTAATTAAAATTCAGTTATCAATCATAAAAAAAAAATTAAAACTAGGTAATAAACATAAACGTGGTATAGTTTATGTTAGTGGCAGTAGCCAGATACGAGATTCGAGATAGATAGATTCGATTTTGGTTGCATTTGTTTTCTTATTTAAATTAGGAAGTAAGCAGTTTTATTAAGAATAGCAAGAAACAAAACAATAATAACAATTGTAAGCCATTAGTGATGATTGTTTACATAAGGGCACACTGAGGATTTGTTTGCTTTTAATTTGTATTGATTTTTTCTTTTAATTTGTATTGATTGTTTGATTTTAAATTGTATGTGTATATATTTGAATTAATTGTGTATATACATAAACAATTTTGTAGTTTTAATTTCTTTTTTATATTAACATTATGTATTCAATATCAGTGACCAATACCGGGCTAACGGTCAAGAGACCAAGCCCTAATAATGTTTGCTATATTTTGTAATCATGTATAATAATTAAATAAAAAACATTATATAAAAAAAAAAAAAAAAAATAGAAACATTTTAACATAGAAACACAAAGGTGCCATGCAAAAGTGCGTCTGCATTGAATTTTAAGTTGTCGTTGGGTTCGGAAGAGCTTTCGCGAAGCTCGGTTTAAATCTACAATTCGAGGAATTTTGCTTGTTATTTACCTAAAACTCAAGAAATCAATTATTTTAATTTAAGAATTTTTATGAAGAAAGATAAAACTTTTTTTTCAATTCATTAAAAAAGTAACCTTATAATACCTCCTTACGTGGAGGTACGACCTCTTACATAGAGGTATAACTTACGAGTACATCTATTAAAAGGAATTACAGCCAACATTCCCACATTTTTGGATAATATCTTTCCTGCAAAAGCCAATTCATGGAAACTATGGTGGGTAGGAGTACTTAGTAGGAAGCAAAAGCTCTTCCGTTCTCTAAAAATGTAAATCTCAATTACAGGCTGCGAGGACGTGCAAACAATTTGTATAAAAATATATAATGTACTCATGAAATAATGATATTAAAGACCAGATGACTTTTTTTTTTTTTTGTTACCTTTACTCATTCCTGAACCATGGATTATAAGTGGAATAAAAAAATACAGGAACTTTAACATGGGTTAACACCACCCATCCCAACCACCGTGTTTGCTAGTTATATCTATATCCTCTCAGCATAAAGTTTTTGTTTTGCAAATTTTCTAATCCGGCTTAAAGCAAGCACTTTTAATGAGTAAGTTGCGGGACCTGGTATTTAACTGGTAACTGTAGAAGGCGAAGTTAAAGCAAACAGATAATACTATCAGATTGTTGGCTTCTGAAGGATAAGAAGGACAGAAAATTAGAAAGAATCACCATCCAAAACTTATCTTGGGCCCTTCAATAAAACTTTAATTTGATATTTTTTGTTTATTAATTTTTTGTCACGCTAAAGTTCAGATAAAATATGATTCATACAAAAACAGGAAAAAAAATATTTTTTTTCGCAGTAAATACCAGACGTTTTAGCCTCCATTTCCACACCGGAAATAATAAAACTAAGAGGCTGAAATATCAGCTGGATAAGGGAGCTGCAGGAATCGTAAAAACTTTTTTTTGTTTTATGTCTGTTTGATAGGTACTACTGCTTCTCCCTTATGTCTCGCACGACATAAAATATCTCCCTATTGTTAAAAATCTTCAGCCGTACACTGTGAAATTAGAAATTAATATATTATTTACTAATTTCTTCCGCGACAAATCCGTAACGAACTACGTTAAATAACATACATATTGGGTTTTAGAGCATTAGAGAAAAACGATTTAAATTAAAACAAATAAATTGAAGGGGTCGGGGCAAAATAGTGCCAAGCAACATTTTTAACAAAAATAAACTGTAGCTGCCTGTTGTATATTATGTAGGACTATATGTTTATAATGGAAATGCCACTATATATGACTATAGAGTGCTATGTATGCTACTTAACCTTTTTGTCCCCAACGTCTTCAACTGAACAGTTGGGTTAGGAAAGTGCCAAGCAGAACAAGTGATTCTTGGGAATCCATGAATATCTATATAACTGTGATGAAGATCCAGAGTATATACAACCAAGATATGATCAAATACTGAAAGCGAAATTGAGGTGAGTGTTGCTTGAAACTATTTTAACCACAGTAAATAATTGTTCTATTTACAGTTACATTATGTTTTAATTTTATGTGTTGAATATTAATTGTGCAGGCATTCTGTTAATTCTTATTCAAAGTTTACCATTCCATACTATTAAAAAATTAAAACCAGTAGTTCAGTCCAATTACAATCCAAAAAACATTTTTTGCTCAAGTAAAACAAAATTTATTAGGGCTGTACCCTGCAATTTAAGTTTACTAATATAATCTGCTTCAAATTAAAAATAAAAAACAATGCATGGATTATGAAAATAAAAACGCAAGTGAACCAGGAATTTGATGAAGTTAGTACCAGGAAGAGAGGAAACACTGCAGCGATCGCTCTCTACAAAAACATATTGTGGTATAAGGAAAATCCACAAGAACGAAATTGCAGATATTCTGAAACTTCTTGACAACATACCTAATATATCTTAATTTTCATCAATTCTATCTTAATCTTGTGCCTGATTCTGAAGTAGAATAAAATTAAAAAAATCGTTGACACTATTTTTCATAATTTGTTTTTGCAATAATTTTTTTAAATATTTTCAATATTTTTGTTCTAATTAATAATATTTACGAGTTACTAATGATATCACGAAGTAATAAAATATTTTCTTTAACCCTTAAAAATGTGTTATATTTTATTCTTGAATCTAAAAAATTGTTAATTTTGCTGAGTTAAAAAAGTTCCAAGCCACAAACTTTTGAAAAGATTCTTAAAAATTTATTTCTGCGTTAACTTTATATAAATAAAAATAAAACACAAAGGTAAATCATTCTTAATTTACTAAAGTAACAGTTACTACAGATACATTATTACTCTTCAATACAGTAATATTTCAAGATTTGATTGAATTTTAAAATTACCCTTACTCAAAATAAGGAAAATGTTGCCTGGCACTATTTTGCTCCGACACCTTCAATTATAAGGGAAACCTCTAAATTAACAAAAAAATACAAATAAAATGTTCTGCAAACAAATATTTAAAGATAAGCTAAAACAGAATTAAAATTTTCTAAAAAAACAATAGTTTCCATTGGATTAAAAGCTAAATTGGTTTAAACTACTTCCGGTTTATTGGAATTTTTAGAATTAGAAGTGTCTAATTACACTTTTTCGGGGGACTGTATAGCTAGGAAGTGATTAAATAGGAGAAATGTAAAGGTTAAGATGTTATAGGAGAAGCGAACGAATGAAAGGTGGAATAGGAAGATTACATTCCGTGGGCCAGTGTATATAGATCTGAAGACCTAGAGCGGGGATTGCGGGATTGAACCGAGGATTTGGGCAGGAGAGGCTCGGAGATATGTAGTATATATCTAGATATATGGGATAGGTAGGTATAGGTATGTAGGATAAATATAGATATATAGGACGGGATCAGATAAGTTATTGTGTAAAATCTAAACCATCTTATCGTTTAGAGAAATTAATTGTCACTTGCTGAAAATGCTTAGGGAAAAATGGACATTTATAATTTTTTTTAAGGAAATATATTGATGACCTTATTGGGTAGAGGCCAATTCTATTATATATAATATTTTTCTTTCTCTTCTAATTAAGTAGTATGACCAAATAATTAAACGTTTAGCAAGTGTTATTTACCTAACAATTTATACACTTGACGTACACATTACCCAGTGATAAAATAACAGTTACTATAAAACGGATACAAAAAATTCAGGTACACAAACATGATGCCGATATAGGGTAAACCGTGCAGTTATTGGCACTCAGTACAGTTATTGGCACCCCAACTTTAACTTAAAGAAATAGGTAAACAAGTCCTAATTTTATTACAAGATATACATGAGTCTAATGTTTGAAGGATCCTCTAAGTCATCTATGAAGTAAAACTTTAACAAACTAACCATAGGGAAGATTTCACAATTAAATCCGCAGGGTGCCAATAACTAGGTTTGGCACTTTTAACAATACATATTGTCATATTGTAAAACTATTGAACTTTTGACCCAAAAAACTTTTTGAGTCTTTATAAGGACAGATAAGAGGAGTTATAGGAAGTTTCAATTAGATCCCTTCATAAGAAATATATTTTGTAATGTCGCCACTGAAATTTAGTCTGAAGGGTGCCCATAACTGTACGGTTTACCCTGTATGTATTAAACAAAGTAAAACCTTTCTAAATCAGAAGTTGTACAAAAAAGTAATTAGATCAAAAAGAAATATTATCCTAATTGTTTCAATTAATCAAAAGCAATAAATCATGTGTTATTAGAAACGGGATATAAAACCAATAGAGAAAAAAGGCCAAAATATTCACTTGACACACAACGGTGTCAGGTGTGAGTTATTATATAATAGAAAAATGAAAGAAAATGAAATTTCAAAACATATAAGTTTGTTAATATATTAAAAAATTGACGTTAAATCATATTATTGATAATATAAGTATTTTTGATATCATATAAAAAAAATATTTTTGTTGTTAAATGGTTAATAGTTAAACATTAGGCTTAAATATTATAAATTGTATAACGTTGAAGTAAAATCACTGAAATAATTGTAATATTATACAGGTTTTGAGAATAGGGACACAGCCCCGAACGTCAACTCTATGAAATTGTAGGAAAATAAAGGAGAATGGAAGATGAGTTGCTAAGCCTTTAAATAATATATAAATTAAAAAAATATAATTTATTTTGTATTATATTTAACAAACATTATTTCGTATTGTAGACCCCAACACAAGAAAAATCGGATATCATTTATTATTATCAGCGAGGCAAAGTGAATTTTTAAAAACATAGCCTTGCGGTTAAAACAAGTAAATCAATAATATCAATGTTTAATGGATACCAACTTAATAGGTAAAATAAAAAACAAACAGGAACGAGAGGATACCACCTGTTACTTGATATAATTTACTTTTTTTTTGGTTCAAGGTAAAACAGAATCAATAATAAACCAACCGTTTAGAGACAAGGGCGATTGAGTAATTAGTGAGTTGCCTAGGTTTGGCTTCATAGGACATTGAATATAGGTGAATCTTCCGTTACAGAAATTCCTATAAATTTTGGAGGAACTTTTTAAAATAGATAAGTATAAAGTGCCACTTCCGACTAGTCGTTTTTCACAATCAGGTCTCTGTAACATCCCGTGCACATACTCACGTGGTATAAAGAAATTAAGTATAAAGATGTGAAACATAACACATTTGGGAATGAAATCGAAGAGCCTTCTTCAATCTTCGGACTATTAGTCTTTAATAGTCCGACGAAGACCAATAAACGCTTAATTGGGGAACAATTAATGTAGAAGCCAATTTAAGCAGTTGGACGGCAAGTTGTCCTGAACGTCCTGATGTCCTGGTGGATGGGGGTGGAGCTAATGTAGGGGGTCTCTAAAAATTCCTTTTTTGATTTTTCGTGAATAACTTTAAAACTAAAGCCTATAGCAAAAACATTCATAAACATAAAATTATCTTAAAAAATAGCCATATGCACTTATTCGCTGGGGCCGATACTTAAGCAGCAAAATTTAGCAATTGCCAAATATGTATATATTTGATATACAAACTTAATATCATATATTTATTAATTCATTTAACAATTTCGAAAATCGGGAGGTCTTAGGGATGCTTGCAAAATATTCTTATCTAAATCACAAGCGAAATATTTATGAAAAACTGAACAAGTTACTCAGCTATTTTTTTTTTTTTTTTTTTTTTTTTTTATATGAAAGTGGTGTGAGGTTAAGGGCGGATTCACACTATCGCTCCGGTCCCGCTCCACTCCCGGTCCGCTCAAATATTCTAAAGAGAAATAGACAGAGAATTCCACTATCGGTACCGCTCCGGTCTCGCTCCACTCCCGGTCCGCTCTCACTCTACCCCATTCACACTAGCGCTCCGCTCCCCTCCCGGTCCGGTCTCACTGGGGAAATATTCTAAAGAGGAATACAGAGAGGTTAATCACAATATTGGCACAGGTCCGGCCTCACTCCGCTCACGCTCCACTCCCGCTCCACTCCCGCTCCTCTCTCGCTCCACTCCCGCTCCACTCTCCTAAAGTCTTTTCATATTCACATTATATAATGTTACAAAGTTCACGATTGAAGCCATTAATAATCGAAGCCGTCTATATTTGGATTTTAATTAATAATTAACTTTCAGTTATTAAAGTATTTATTTATTCATCAATTTTACGGCCAAAAAAGTTCAACTTAAAAAAAAATATATATATATATAATTATAAATTAATTTAATTAAAGGTGAAGAAATAATTTAAATTTTTTTTCCGAATGTATTTGAATACGCTTGAAATGATAAAAAAAAAAAAAAAAAAAAAAATCACCAACAATACGCGCGGTTTTTCGACGTGAAAAATTCATGTTATGTTTGAGATATATTTTGCTATGAATTAATGTACTCGTATTTATTGACTACATACTCATTGCTATGATAAAATAACGTTTAATTTGAAACGAATAAAAATGATGTATATTATGAAAAATGTCAGATCATTAACAAAAAAAATATTAAAGCAAAAAATAATTAAAATATTAATCAGGAAAAGAAGAGAACACAATCTGTAAATTTGTAGCATTTACCGATTTCAACTTGAAATTTTCAAGCGTATTCGTATACATTCCGAAAAAAATTTAAATTATTTCTTCACCATTAATTAAATTAATTTATAATTATTATTAATAATTATCATTGTGTTGCAATATATTCTTCTCATTATATTTTTTGATAATATTATCTTCTTCATCAAGAAAAGTACACTTACCAGCTATTTCTACAAACGAAAAATTGATTTTTTTTTTTTGGCCGTAAAATTGAAGAATAAATGAATACTTAAATAACTGAAAGTTAATCATTAATTAAAATCCGAATACAGACAACTTCGATTATTAATGGCTTTAATAGCTTAAACCTTTCAAAAGTGAACGGTGTAAAATTATATAGTGTGTATATGGTAAGACATTAGGAGAGCGGACCGGGAGTGGAGCGGGAGCGGAGCGCTAGTGTGAATGGGGTAGAGCGAGAGCGGACCGGGAGCGGAGCGAGAGTGGAGCGGGCGCGAAACCGATAGTGTGAATAGGCCCTAAGAATTTTTTTTCGAGGTTATGTCAATACCTACATAATAATTTACGATAATAATTACTCCACGTCCCTTTCTAAGAGCTTGATTTACTAGGCTAATATAATTATTTATAATCGAGAAGCAAGAAAATATGTAGGCCTATGATTTCTACAATTTTATAAATACTGAAAGCATCGCTAATTTAATTAACATAAATATCAAATGGATTGATTGGTAGGTTTTTAGAGAAAATTAGCTAAAATATTTCTGAATTATATAAGAGCAGGAAAGCGATCAGAAATAGATTTCGGAAATAATAGAGCCACTTGGCATGGAGTCTATATAGCGACATATATCACACAACAATATTGGGCAGGAGACAGTTAGGAAAACTAGGGCTTCTCCCTCAAGAGAAACAATATTTCGGACTACTAAATATTCTTTCAAGTTATAGAAAAAAATAATAGTTCAAAAATAATTATTAGCTTAAATGTATAATGTTTTTAATTAATATACCCGTAAGACAGCAATGGTATTGTTATAGGGATAACGTTAATTAGTTTTTCTTTTCTCACGTTAATATGTGCAAGAGTATTGGCTCTTTATTCTTTCTATAAAAGATTTAATGTTAGCGTTAATTTAGTAGGTCAGATTAATATTAAGACTTTGATCATGTGGCAGAGCTTCAACATACACGCCGTAACACAAACACACACAGACACAGACACACACAGACACAGACACACACAGACACACACAGACACAGACACACACACACACACACACACACACACACACACACACACACACACACACACACATACACACACACACACACACACACACACACACACACACACACAAACACATGCACAGCAGAGTGGAGCACATACTACGTACCACGTAAGTAGCACTTAAGAGCACGTAAGTTAACGTACCACCCTAATTTTTTTTTTAAATTCCCAATCTATGCAAATTTTGATCTTGAAAAGTATTTTCAGTTGAAAAATTAAATGGTTTTAATACAAATTTTTACTGTACGTATATATTAAAAGGTAAAAAAAATATTACAGAAAAATATTGAAAATAAAAATGACCGACCACCTTGGAAAAAAAAAATTAAAAATAAAACATACTTTTTTACAGTTATCTAGAAACTTATTTATCAATAACGGTTATTTCCACCTTCAATCATATCTCTTAAACGATTTCCATTGATTCAATGAGTTTTTTAATTGAATCCTGAGGAAAATCGTCCCACTCTTCAACAAGTGCTCTTTCAAGTTCTGCAAGGGTGGTAGGGCATGAGTTCCGTTGTCGTACTCTTTGCTTAACCTGGTTCCAGACGTGTTCAATTGGATTCACTTTAGGACTCCGGGGTGGCCATACCAAGTGCTGAATCCCAGCCTCAATCAGGTAGTCATCAACAATTCGTGTTCTATGGGGTCTGGCATTATCGTCCATTAGCAGGAATCCATCACCGATTTAGGGTGCAAATGCCACTACATGTTCTTCGATTATGTCTCCTATGTACCTCTGTGATGTTAAAGACCTTCCCCGCGCAACAACCAATTCACTAAGAGAGTCAAAGGAAATGCCACCCCAGAACATACGTGAACCACCATGAAATGCCACCTCGGGAACCATACAGCATGGCGAGTACCTTTAAACAAAGCATTATTTGTTCTTTGTATTTACACTATTACCATCTAATAACCAATTAATAGTCAAAATTAAAATGGAAGATCATGTACTTAATTTTAACTAAAAAATATTGAGTGGTGCGTTAATTTTGTCCACCAGTGTAGTATGTAGAGCTGTGCAATTGATGTTATGAAACAAATACTACTAATTATTCTAATATAATACAAAGCTTACTAAATTGTGTTGTGAAACTAAAACAAGAGCCCTATGAATGATTAAATCAATAAAAATTAGTGTAATTTAACATGTCAAGTAAATATTTAAATTAAGAGCGACATAATCAAATTGTATCAAGCCTTAAAAAAAAATGTCTGGTTTTGTTGAAATCTTGCTTTTCATTTTTTTTTTTTTTTTCACAAGTTAGATTATCTCATAATTTATGCGCTGTACAAAAGATCTCATAAAAGAATATATGCCTTGTTGACTGCCTGACGAAAATGTATGATGTTGTTTCATCGTTTGATTGCAGTGGAAATTGTCGACAAGAAAAAACAGCTTTGGAATTTTTAAGATTCAACGATTTTGTATAGATAGAGAATATTTTTTGATGTTTAATGATATTGATTGGCCAGAAGACTGTGCGTCGCGCAACTATATATATATATATATATACACGCATGATCAAAATTAAAAATATTTATTTGTTATTATCTATACATGAACATATAATGCCTCCTAAAATAATTTAGAGTATCTACGCACTAGTAAGGATAAATATCCGGACATTTATGTTTGGTTCTTAACGGGACACAATCAGCCTAACTGTTGTGTATAAATGTATGCGCCGTCTAGGGTGGGTTGCGTAATAGAAAAGCATCCAGGTAGAACACCCCCTAACCATTCCTTTAGAAGGGATGAAGCTACCTGAGTAAGTTTTGATGTGTCGTCTGGGTCGGAAGCAACAGTAGTTGGACAACCTAGCTGAACAGGGTAACAGTTCATCTGTGAATGATTTTTTTTTTTTTTTCAGAATTTCATTTTACCTTAAAATTGTATACTAAAATAATTTGGTTATTCACATTAATAAAGATCAAGGAAGATAGAAAACTTAAGAATTGACTTGAATAGGTCATTCCTTGCGTCAAGACTTCTCTATTACACCAGAATGGTAAGCCTCATTTTTTTTTTTCATCAAGCTTACTATTTATTAAAAGAAACATTCTTTAGTAGTTTTATCTTGGAATTTATTGAGCAAATTTATTTTCTGCAACACTAGTTTAGCGAGGTTATCCGTTAATCAGGATTCGTGATAAAGAAAATATATGCTTAAATTGGATCGCTGATAATCCGAAAGAGGGTGCAATTCCTTCCTAATTTGATGCTTACTTCTAGATAGAATGACGGAATACTGATAATTATAATTAATTAATCCTAAAATAACGAATGTGAGTATGTCTCATAATTTACTGATAGATAACAAATGGATTAACTAGTTTATCACAGATAGGGGGGATCATAAAGCTTATTAAATTCGCTATCTTGGGATCAGTAATTCCAGCTCGGTAGAAGGGAGACTTTATCTCGGGAAGCCGGTAAACGCGCTGCAGTCCCCCTCCCCTTTCCTCAAACCCACATAAAATTAAAACTTTACAAAGTCCTTCTAAGATAAGTAAAAAAAACAAACTTAAAATTAACTCCTTGAGGGAACTAAGGCGTTGAATAAAAAAAAAATCAAAATTGCAATCACCAATTACTAAAATAAGAACCATTAAGCATAATGCAATAACTTTTTAGGTTAATCAAATTTCCATCCATGGTTGAAGTGAGAGTGTGTATACATACGTATGAAATTAAATGCCAACTGACTTCACTATCTTGGTAAATATGTTTTAGAAAAAACTGACTTAAGAATTTGTTTTGGCTGCAGTCATAAAAAAAAATAAATAAATAAAAAAAATAATCCTACAAAAAAAGCTAGAAATTTCTGTATGTGAATTTTTAGGTGCGGAATTCAGGGACCAAAAAATTTAACTTCTAAATCCTTTTATTACTTTATTACATTCCGGATGTATCTAAAAATACTTTTAAAAAAAATCCGAAAATACATTTTCTACCTAAAAATCCGCCATAATGGGAGACGTAGAACGAATGTACTGACTGCAATACGCGTAATCATATCCAGAAGACATTATATACAGCCTTAATTCATAATTATAGAAAGATTTAAGTATTCAAAATGTTATATTACTTGCTATCGAAAATAAATTCCCTTGTATTTTGCTTTAGACAATTTCTAGTTTTAAAACCTCATTAAAATTTCAAATATCATAAACAATATCAAAAACAGAACAATGTTTTACAGTATTTTATTATTTACAGATGGTTATCATAGATGGTTCATATTTTAGGACTCAAATATTATATGTGACTTGAAACAAAAACAAATGATTATTTTTGTTACAACTAAGAGTTCCAGACTTTTGTTAGAACCGGTAAAAGACCTTAGACACTTAGTTACTGCCTTAAACATTGAAGCTGAAGGTTACTTTCGAGTCACTGCTCCGTTACTTGTAGTTACTGTTTGTGACTTTACTAATTTGAGCTTTTACTGTTAGTTTGACGTTGAGAATTACAATTTTACGTCAATAAAAATTATTACAACCCACATTGATGTTGATTTTATTAATATAAAATCCAGATTAAATAAAAAATCTTAGAAAAATTTAATTAAACATGAATAACTATCATAATAACAAAACGTTCATAGGAAAAGTATATAAATACAGAACAGGAAAGAAATAACATGATTTATATATTTTTTTAACTAAAACCATTAAATACTTCATACAAATTATATATTTATTCACTACTAACTTAGTAATAAATGTATTGGTGATGCTTAAAACTTCCTTTTTTCATAAAATATTTTAAATAAAATGGATAAAAACATTGAAGTTCTTTAAAAGATAAAATTTAAAAATAAAATTAGTTGAATTCGTACACTTCTAAGAACTATTTGGGAAATACGCATATTTGCCCAAAAATGAAATGCGCCGCAGAAATATATTTGGAAAAAAAATCATCATTGATATCAAATGGCATATTATTTCTCAAAGCCTTTTTTTTTTTTTTGACGGTACGCCATAACTTCCTTAATACTTCATCAAATTTAATGAATGAGGCATCATTTTGAATCTTTCCTTAACAACTACACCGGAAAAATGTACATATCACTCATTTCGCCTTCGATTCCGAGTTATAAGCGCAAATCCGAGGTTTTAGCGAGAAAATCAAAATGGTCATAGAGGTTTCTAAATGTTGTCAATCTTTTCAGGTTTTCAAGGAGAAATTTTTGGTCATCCCATCGTTTGGAAGTTGTAAGCGAAAAACTGCAATTCTCAGCAAAATTTCAAAATGGTCGCAGGGCTTTTTCGAAGCTGTCATTTTTTTTTTCAGTTTGTCGAGAGCACATTCTTGGTTATATACACTTTTCCGATTTCGTCGTTTGCGAGTTTACTGTGTTATGTTAACTTATGTTTCAAAAAATCAATAATCAATCATTTAAACACCTCTATTCTTTATTCAACGCTCACCTATGCCCATGACGCACTATACCATACTAAATATACGGTGTGTACTTTGATAAAGTGGGATTTAAGTCGGTTAGAGTGTGAATACTTCGCACGGGTCAGCTGGTATAAACATATTTGCAATATATATGTAATAATAAAATCATCATTTTCTTCTCAATAATGTACAACTCACTACTGCTGTGGACTTCTCGAAAATCAAGGCTGCACTTATGTAAGGCACTTCAAAAAAATAGTAATGGTAAAAAGTTCATATTATCTCAAGAGACGCGATTCTCATTTTATCATAAATATAGAAAAAAAAATGGAATCGCTAAGAAGAACCCATCAAATAAAGTCAATTATCCAAGCATATTGATAGATACCTATTATTTTTAATAACTAACACATTTATTAATTATCATATAGAGCATTATTATTATAATTTAAAAATTTTCGAGAAAATCAATGATTTAATTATCTTACTTGAGATGCAGGCGACGCAGACAGAGCAGCGCAGTTTTTGTGAAACGTGAATTAAAACGGAAACGTGCGGTCTAATGTCCGCGGAAAACTGCGGAGCTGATTTTTGTCGTTCTGCCCTGCCCTCATCTGTGTCTATATGTCTCAATCTTGGTGTAATCTTCGACCAAACTGGAAAAACCATATCTCCAATATCTCCCGTCGCACCATTTCGACCTTAAAGCAACTAAACCATTTCCGTGACCTTTTCCCTTTCGAAACACGCAGACTTCTGGTCACCTCCTTGATATTCCCCCACTTTGACTACTATTGCACGGTGTATGGGGGTATCTCAGGGGATCTCAACGCAAAACTAAAACGTTTAATAAATTGTTCCATCCGATTTATATTCGGGATCCCAAGAGACGTCTCCATACCGCCTTTTTACGAAAAGTTAAAGTGGTTATATCCTTCCTACCGCCGTAAGTATTTTCTGGCAACCTTCCTTTTCCAAGTTATCTGATCCTTGCCGTCCATCATATATCTCCAAACTTCTTCATCCCAAATCCTCGGTAAATTCCCGCAACACCCGCTCTAGGCCTTCAGATCTATATACACCGGACATCAGCTTTTGAAAGATCTTTCATTATCCGGTCCACCTCGTTATGTAATTCCATTCCCACTTTCATCCGTAATTCCAATACCCTCTCCCGCCCATATCATCACTTCATAGCCATCCAGCGTCCTTTTTAAACCGATGGAAGTTCTTATTTTCCTTATATATTTTATTTTATTTTTTTAATTATCATTTTTCTTTTTTTTAGAAAAGATAAATACTATTTAAACAATCGGTAAATAAGTGTGTAATTA
Organism: Aelia acuminata; assembly: GCA_911387785.2. Classification (NCBI taxonomy): domain Eukaryota; kingdom Metazoa; phylum Arthropoda; class Insecta; order Hemiptera; family Pentatomidae; genus Aelia; species Aelia acuminata. The sequence goes on from OU426981.1 coordinate 58,848,005, forward strand.
AGTATATATTATAATAGGAGAAAACTAGTTTCTTTCACCTGAGCGAATATTTAATGTGTATCTTATTTTCTCTTTTTAAACTAGAGGTTCCCTAATTATTCGTAGACATCGCAGTCTTTTTAGTTCTAAATTTTTAAAATACTATAAAATGGTGAAACATTTTTAAAATTGAAAAAAATATGTTTGGTACAATTGCTGGATAAATAAGAATAACTAATACTAGCATTATCAGAGTGAGGTAATTTAATGTAATATTTTTTTTAATTTGTATATAAAAAGGAAATCAAAGAACATGTGATATTTATATAAGATATTAATTTTATAGTTAAAATGTATTTTTAAGATACATGCAGTAAATTATTTTACCATTAGATATTAATATGTTATTATATACAATACAAGCATTCCTCGTCGAGGCTTTGCCCGCGAGCCTTTAAAATCAATGCAGTGATCATTATCTTGGCATTGATTTAATATAATATGTTAACAGATGTTAAGGAGATTTAGTAGAATCGGAGCTTCCGGTAGGTGGAATGTTGGAGCTGCTGGCTCGGTAGAAGGAAGGGAAACGCGCAATGTGAGAGTTACTAAAACTGCCGAAACAAAAAATTGCTTACTCGTCGTGAACGCTTCATTTTTCGACTTTAAAACATGGTTTTCGATGTCCCGTGGGGGCATTCGAGTGAAACTCGTCGTATCAAGATCTTTAAAATGAGTCCAAATTAGACATTTCTTCTCGAAGAAAAAAAATTGGTGTCCGTTAGAGTTAAACGACAATTTCGCCATTTAAACCCAGTAGGGGTTACATTTTTGAAATTCCTTCCTTAGTGGTTACCTACATCGCGTTTAAAATCTAAATTCCGAACTTCAAGTTTCTATCATTAGTAGTTTTTGCTCTGCGTTGATTCTGTCAGTCAGGACAAAGCCTCTTATATGTATAGAAATTAGGTGAGTTCTTCCTTTTTAAAAGTTTTTAAAATATCGTAATTTTATAAATAAAAAAAGAAATCTTATTTAGACTGGAAATGGCCGCGTTGCCGAAACGTCAATGGTTTAATAAATGAACTTAAAGACCAAGTTGTTCTGGAGATTGCTCCTATCTGGTTGTTTAGATAAACTAAATCAATGTTTAAAATTAAAAAGTAGATCGACTCCTTATCAGTAATTTGACCTTCACGAGACCTCTAAAGTCAAAAGATAAGAATTCGGTCGACCTTGAAGGATTTGAATTCATATACATAGTAATCATTTCAAGAAGCAGAAGAATGAATCTATTTAGCAAGATAACATCACTGTTTTAGATTTGTCAATCAACAGCGACCATAAGATAGAAAATTGAGAGAAGTAGATTGAAGTTTAGGTGTTTTAATTTTTCGATAGGTTGATTAATAGTCAGGATTTTCAGTTTTCTATTTTTATTTTGGAAAGCCAACGTTTCGGCCCCCAATAAAAAATAAAAATATCTGACTGAAAATCTTGACTATCAGTCAAACCATCGAAAAAAAACAAAAAAACAGTTGATTATTACTCACCTATAAACTTGTTTTAATTTTTTATTTAATGAAACTCTAGCATATAATACATTTTTCATTATTTATTTTATAAAAACTTAAAAGTTATTAAACAATATAGTAAAAAAGAAGATTACTGGAGGTAAGGCTTTAAAGATTATAACTGCACATTAACTTGTTCCTAACGGTTTTCATTTTAGATGGTTTAGTTCTAGTTTGATATATTTTTTTATATTCATATTTTTCTTTAGTACACATAATTTTTACTTCTTTTTTTTTTGTATTTAAGGAATATGAGCATTTACATCACATAATATCTCTAATAGTCAATTCTTAATAGAAACAATTTAAGCATCTTTTATATGGCGTAGGTTATCGTAAAAACCATTATAATTTATTATTATTATCCTTATCGAATTATTTAATAGTTTTGTCAAATGCATTGATTGTCCTAATGTTTTGTAGATGGTTCTTTCCTTCAGTTCATGATTTAATTATACTGTTTACTATGATTGCCTAAGTGTGTGTAAGTGAGTAAAGCTCTCATTTAAATACGATAAATAACTAAAACTATTTCATTTCCAAACGTAGTACACGAATTGAGGCTATAAATCTACTCATATTTAATGTAATAATTAACGGTTATTTAAATAATAATAATTATTATTCTCTCCTAACATGATATAAAAACTATATTGTTAAAACTGTCAGACGAACCTCCAAAGAAAGTTATATGGAAGGGAAGCCAAATTAAATTGTCATTTTCGTTTCTTTTATAAATCCGGGACAGTAGAGAATCAAAGGTCGTGGAATCCTGGCATGACTCCAACCCAGCTCCATATGAATCAAATGACTTAAAGCGCCCAAACCGCCTCCATCACATTGACAAATGTCCTATCCTAAACAGTATTAGCGCGGCATCAAGATAACTTTCTATTTTCGTTTTCTGGAATAGCCAGAAATATCTGAAAGAAAAATCAGAAGAATAACAGTATCGAAACTTTACTAGCGGCTATAATAGCTGATTTAAATGTCGGAGTAAATGATCGTACAACACAAATGCTTAAACACTAGATCTAATTTTTTTTTTTTTTTTAGTTTATGTGACAATCGACTAAAACTAGCTCAGGCAAACATTATAAACAGCTATAAGTATATAAAGAGTTCTGAGTTCAAAACATCAATAATTCTGGCCAACTTGTCATTATTTCTCATGGAATTATCGTTCATCCATTTCCTTCAGCCAGTTAACTGGCTTTTCTTTTGAATATGAAATCGGAAAAAAAAGTGCACTGGTTGAAAACAACTCAAAGCCTTCATATATACCTTAAAAAATTTTTATAATCGATTTACATTTTAATTAATAATTTAAACTCTGACTCCAGCGGCAGTATTTCGGACTTCGCCACTTACTTGTAAAAGAAACTTGACACCGCCCTGGCACGGGGTCTGATGATACATCCATCATTTTAACAGAATGGATCAATCGATAACCGAGAAAGCACGTGGCTTTATCGTTCTTTACACAATCTCACCTCCTTAAAGGTACAACAGTAAGCAAATCGGAGTCTGTAAGGTTATGTTCGGTTCCTCTTCAAAAAATAAAATAAAATGAAACATTTACTAGAATATTTGAAATACAACATTTAAGACAAGATAGAAAATTGACTGCAAACATTTAATCTCGTTTAATCAGACAGTAGTATATTCCATCCTTCCATCCAGTCCAATCTCATAATCAGTCCAAAGTCACCATTTCTGAACATGACAAAATATTTTCATCCTTATCCCAATTTTAATATATCAAAAAAACGAGGTTTTAAGTCACAATAACTCCGATTGGCTCACCCACTCACTAAAACAACCTAGAAGAAATTAAGAAAGAAGTGTAAAAATGGCACTAATACCTTTTTTTTTGAATTTTGATACTTCTCGAGTCCTCGAAGTAGCCAGCTCTTCCAAATCAATAATGTTCCCGTGGCTAAGATAAATTTACTAATGCACCATCTTAGATGAAGTTGCTATTTTAGAATTGTTAGGGAAACGATACAATTCCAGCACGTAAGATAAACATTTTGAACCCTCTCAGAAGATTTTTATGATGATAAAACTAACCAGATATTAAAGAATTCTTGATTAAACGTGACGAGTTTGGTCAAAATCCTTAGAACTGTTTTTGAGAAAATCGAAAAAAAAAAAACAAGTAAAAATGAGACAAATTTATTAAATAAAGTGTCACCTCCGTTTGACCAATTTTGATGAAATTATTGCTGTCACACCGCTGACATCTAAATACATCAAATACCCAATTTCAGGTTCGTAAACTTTATAGTTTTTGAACTAGTCTGTTCACACACACATTTTTTCCATAAAAAAGTTTAACATTAAAAAGTAGAAAAAAAAAAATATTGTTACACTAAAATGCAACGTTATGTAAAAATTTCAATGCCAATCGACACACTTCCCTTTTAAGTATTTATATATACAGAGAGAGAGAGAGAGAGAGAGAGAGAGAGAGAGAGAGAGAGAGAGAGAGAGAGAGAGAGAGAGAGAGAGAGAGAGAGAGAGAGAGAGAGAGAGAGGAGAGAGAGAGAGTGAGAGAGAGAGAGAGAGAGAGAGAGAGAGAGAGAGAGAGAGAGAGAGAGAGAGAGAGAGAGAGAGAGAGAGAGACAGACAGAGAGAACTTTTGTATATACCAACTGCTTGCAGACATACAGATATACGCTAAACCATTATTATATTTATTTTACTGCTAACTCCCTGAGCAATAAATCAATGAAAAGCAATAAATTAAATCCTCAAAATGAAAGTGATAAAACGAATAATAATTGATCGTTGCACTATGTTGAGGAATAGCAGTAAAACAGTCAGTGATTTATTTCTGTTTCAGGGCATGTATATAAATAGTTTTATATAACTTAGCAACATTGAGCACACTCACACATATTACAACATACGTTTTTACGAGGACCCTCCCGCACTGTTCTAAAAATACTGAGCAAAAGACCGAAAATAAAAGCCTACTGTCCTCCTTTGGAGCGAAGATTGGTTGCTAATATTTAAGCGCGTTAAATATTCCCAACGAAAATATTTAATTTTATCAATTAACAAATTTATAAAACATATTTTAGAAATAAATAATGGAGCTAAGTGATTTATTTAATTGAAAAATATATTAAGATAAAAAAGAAACACAGATTTAGTGAATAGAATAAATAACCTAGGTTACAGAGTGACATCAAGTAATGAAAAAAAACACAATATCACATTTCAATAAATATAACTGGGATTATTGCAATCTTATAATTAAAATAACCATAGTATTTCTTTTTATATATATATATATATATATATATATATATAGAAATACTATTATAAGTATTGAGAAACCAATTGAAACCATTTTTAATCTTTTGTTTTATATTTTAATGATTCAAATTCAATATAAACAAACTTTAATTCTGCAATTCCATTTTATCATATACTCTTATATATGTAACTTTGAAGTGAACAAAAGGAATTAAAGTAAACTAGTAATTTTCTAAATATAAGAATTTGTCGTCGAAATCGTAAAAAATAAAAAATAAATTAGTTATAAAGTCGAACCTTCCTTACGTTTTTACCGTGGTTTACAAAAAAAAACCTACGTAATTACCAATTCACTTAATATACATTTAAAATGTTTTCGATTTCTCCAGTTTTACAGTAATGTCACGTTAATTCATGGAGTTATTAGTATAATAGATTAATATGAGGTCTATATACTAAATAACTACAGGTTTCTAAGAAAATTACAATAAAACTCAACTAATTGGAAGGAGAAGGAAATAAACTATAAACAGTAATTTCAGAAATCACTATTTCTGTTATTACTATGAATATCTTACATTTATAAATACGAGTATATATACTGTGTGAACAGACTAGCTCCAAAACTGTAAACCGTACGAACCTGAAATTGGGTATTTGGTGTATGTATATCCCCGCGATGTGATAGCAAAAATATCATCAAAATTGGTCAAACGGAGGGAGTACTTTATTTAATAACTTTTTACGTTTTTTCTATTTTCTCAAAAACGGCTCTAACGATTTTGATAAAACTGGGTGTTTGATGTAGGTATAAGCCCGCGATGTGACAGAAAAAATTTCATCAAAATTGATCAAAATTGATCAAACGAAGGGGGCACTTTATTTCAAACCTTTTTTCCAATTTTTACGTTTTTTTCGATTATCTCAAAAACGGCTCTAATGATTTTGATCAAATTTAATGAAAATCAAGTCTTCTTTAATATAAGGTAAACTTTATCATTAATAAAATGTTCTGAGAAATTGCATTTAACAAAACACGTCGATTTCTAATGGAATTAAGTTGGTAAGTGAAAGTTGTGTGTTGCGCGCATCGCACCAGATTTTTGGTAATTGTAAATATACAGAATATAATATGCAAAAAAACGAATTTAAAAATAAAGATAAAGATAATTATTAAAAAATGAAGAAAATTGCCATAAGCAGTTTCATCCCCAAAATATATTAACTTCACAAGGAGATCCAGAACCAACCTCTTTCACCACATGTGCTCGCTAAGAAAGCCTTCGAAAAATTGTTTTAAGAGGTTTAATTTAGCGATTAAATCCCAAAATATTAATCTTGCTAAAAAATAATCCCAAATATAGGGTTACGGGTCGTTTATATAGATTAGCACGCTGCTTGTATATTTTTCAACAATTATTGTGGAAAGTGGTAAAGATAGAGAAAAAAATATACAGCATACTAGATAAAATGGTAAACGGTAGCTCCTAATGAAAAATGAATATTAAATTTTTTTGTTAATTCCTTTGATGGTGAAGATTGAATAATAAGTAAAGGAAGAGAAGTAGCTTTTAAAAAAACAGAAGGAACGGCTTGATCATCATCAAAGCGAATCCAACAAAGGGACGACGCTAATGAATATAAATAGTTAAAATAAAAAGAGAATTATTTCTTTTTATTCAAATTATAGCAGAAAATCTCGTATTGCACCGAAACATTTTTAGATCAAGCAAGAAACGGCTAATTGTTTAGTGTCCCTAATATTGTTCCCTATAAAGTAATTTTACTTTGTAATAAAGGTAATGGTAATAAAAGGTTCGAAATATAAAATAAAGCAGATTGAGGTAGAAATCGTATGGTTCAATTTTTCATAAAAATTAACATTAAAAAAAAATTATAAAACGAATGTCCGAACCGAAAATTAAATATATTTTTTCAATTACTTAATCGTCTGCGGTGCGCTTTAAAGGTTACACTGAAGCACAATGCTCGATGGATCTTTCAACACGTGATTTATTTATGGGAAAATATTGATTGGAGCAGTCGATACCTTTCAACAGAGCTGGCTGGCATCGTGTGATGGATGCTTAGACTATTATCTAGTAGCTGCGATCATTATGCAGTTAAATAATCATTTATTATAAAAAATAATTATTATTATTAGTTCTCCAAGCAGATTTTCACATGCGCAATGGCGCATGAAAGAAATGTGTTCACATGAGTATGAGTCTGGTTCTACAGAAGGTCTCTTGACCACTGTCATTTTGGCTGACTAGGTAACAGAGAGGAGGGAAGAGAATGGATGAGAGGAATAGGGTGATTGTGATGCAGTGTTGAAAAGTGAAATGGTTAGTATTTGGTATGTTCATGTCATTGGGCAGAGTGTGGTTTAAAATAAACCAGAGTGTTTCTTGGAACCCTAAAGTTCTGCTACATTTGTCCAGATAGGTCTTAAAATTGTAGAGTAAATCAGTCTCTTGTTTCTTAACTTGAGTGATGATCTGTCGTCCAGGAGATGTGAAACTTGAACCTCTGGAGAATTCTAGTTTTTTTAATTTGGTATGTATGTTCCAAGTGAGGTCTTTATAACGTGATTAAATTGTCTGCTAGGTTCTTTTTCTTCACTTAGTGAGGAAGAGTGCTTTAATATACATGGGTTTTTTTAATGAAGGAGTCTATTCCGCGTTTGAAGTTTATTTGTTTCCCAACGTTTCGAGCTATTGGCTCATCCTCTGGGATCCTAAGTAACTTCTTTTTTCACGTTAGCAATTTGTCTTATATTTTTTTGAACAGTATATGAATACTTATGTCTCCTTATTACTTATTACATTTTATGGCATTTTTCACATTTTACAGTCTTATTATTTCACTGTCACATTTTTGATTAAATTATGATTTGCAGTTTAAAGGAAATGCTTAAGGGTAATAATTATGTTTTAGGGCATACTTATTACCGAGGATGATAGAATTGAATGAATGATATTATTTATTCAAGGTCCTTTAATTTGGATATAAGAGTTAAACGAAAATTGAATTTAAATTTATTTTTCATTTATTGTTGGTTGCCGACCGTGTTAAATTATTCAATTTTAAATTGAAACTATTTTTAAAGGGGCAATCTTTTCGCTGAAAGAAAAATCTATAAGGTATATGTTATTTGCCAGACCCTCTAAACTAACCCTCACAAAACCTATTCACTATCTTTAAGTAAATGTTTAGTTATTTGTAACCTTTTTGAAAGATTAAGGAAAGCAATGTTCTGTTTTGGTAAACAACTACTTTTGAGGATGAAAAAATACTTCAGTGTAAAAATATTTAAATGAATTTCTGAATATTCCGTATAAACAAAGCGAAGTACTAAATACAAAATGTGATTAAATTATCCTATCTATATTATTTTGAACAAGAATTTAAAAAAAAAACTTCTTCTGATGAAGTGGAAATCCTCGCCTTCCTCGGATTGGAAAAATGTCTCAAATAAGTTTCCTTCGCCAAGAGGAAAAGTTAATCAACATCGGCCCTGTCCAATAAGTGGGAATGGTGGACCGAGCAGAATTCCAAATTAAAATGGCCAGGATAGCCTGCGAGGAAAGGCGCATTATTCCACACGGGCAGTTTTTCCCTCTACGGCTTTTCCGATTCATTTGTATTAATGCAATTCTATATATTCAGAAGAATAGCAGTAGAACTTCTGAGCTCGGATTTTCTGTAAATAAATGGGCGATCTTTAAACGGATATATCAAATTCTGCTAAAATATGCCCAGCCTTTAATAGTTGAACACAAAAGACAAATACATAACTAAGAGAAACCGAACACATTCAGGACTAAAGAAGGAAGAAAAGGAGCGGTATTTTAATAGTGTTTTATGACCAATGGTAAATCTACAGTGGTCATCATTCCTACTGAAGTACCAGATTTTTCCCTTGATGGATCACGCAGTCATTACAGAAGGGTCTACCGTACCCTTGGCTGCATATAGAAGAGAACATAAATTTTCTAGTATGGCCGAAATCGAATCTGGGCCATAGGGTCTGGAATTTCAGTGCCTTATTCAGCAACAAAAATTTAGACGACTTAACAAATTGTAATCGTATTCAATCAACTGCAATGAGAAATGTTTAAATTTCGAATAGAGCAGATAGAGAGTTTATTTTGCCGAAAGCTTAGAAAAACGACTAAGTAATAAAGAATTTTAATCTGGGAGGGCGGTTGCAAGCTACTTTAAAATGAATAAAGGGATTTGTCTCTCCACAAAGTAATTCTTTATTCCGGCACACAGTCTTATGTACTATTACATAAGACTACTCTGATATATTCAGATGATTAGCTATACGCCAACTATAACCAAGAGGGTTTTTTTTAGGCCGAATATCCCATATTATACCGTAATGAGAATGCTAGCAAATTATTGTTCTCAGAATATCTAAAATGATATTATTTTTATTTATAGTATCTTAAGGTATGCATTGATACTTTCATGAAGGGAAAGGTCTATCCGTGATGCAAATAACGTAAAGAAGAAAGGGCTGAAAATACTACCCTCTGCTTCTGAAGAATGATTAGCGTCTGGAGCAAAAGGGAAATGTCACAGGGAACAAAGTAGAAAGATACAGAAAAAAATAGGTTGGAGGTAAATACAAGGTTGTTTGCCTTGGAGTGATTTTGTGACGAAATTATCAAATGCCTATTCAATGTCTTGGAAATTGTTGCATAAAATTATCTTTCCTCCAAAAGATATCAATAGAACTGAGACTATCGCTTGGTAAAGTAAAAAAGACCCTGGTAAAATAATCTTTAATCCTAATTTTAAGGCTTATTACGAAAGGTTGTCAACTAATAATAAAAAATAAATAAATATTTTTCTTTCATGAAATGATGTTTAGGAATAGAAAAAAGGGGTACATATCTTACTTATAAATAAAGAATGTTTAGTTCGATTAAATGTAGCATTTATTTAATTTACCAAACGTTTATTTTCCTACTTTCACCCATTAATTACTATAGCTTGAATAATACTTAGTGATGAAATGCTAAATTCCATATGGAAAAGTCAATTTTCAAATTTTATTTACTTTTAAGAACCAACTATGAAGGACTGATAAAAGTTCACTAGGTTTCCTTCGTGTAGATACATTGCATATATAATTCCAAGTCCAATTTTGTACTTCCCAAACCTAAATTAGCTTTTTTCAAATCAAATTTAGAACTTCCAAATCAAATTTAGAACTTGCATTTTTAAATTAATATTTATCGAAAAAAACGGCCTCAAATATATTTTATTTACAAATATATATTTTCATATATATACAAGCCAAATTTTCGCCCCTTCGGGCATCATCAGGGCATCAGATTGAATATATATACATACAATATTTCACATATAAATGAAAAGTTAAAATTCTAATAAAAACAACTATCCTGAACAATCTGTGTAAGAACACTTCATCAACTGGGGTTACCTTAGTCTGGACTACTAGAGACTAAGGTAACCCCAGTTGATGAAGTGTTCTTACACAGATTGTTCAGGATAGTTGTTTTTATTAGAATTTTAACTTTTCATTTATATGTGAAATATTGTATGTATATATATTCAATCTGATGCCCGAAGGGGCGAAAATTTGGCTTGTATATATATCAGACCTGGGCATTATTTTAAATAAAAGTATTTTAAATACAAATGAAAATACTTTTATTTTATTTTATTATTTTAGAATTAAAATAAAATAAATCACATGTTTATTTTCATTTTAATTCTAAAATACTCAAATAAAAAAAATTATTTTCATTTTAATTCTAAAATACTAAAATAAAAAAAATTATTTTCATTTTAATTCTAAAATACTAAAATAAAAAAAAAGTATTTTCATTTGTATTTTAAATAATAAAATAAAATAAATCTTAAGTAGGTTGTTTGAAGTTAAACAATTTTCTTAATAGTATAGTGCAGTCTTTTGCACTGGAGCTGTCACTCCTAAATATTGAGCAAGTATACTTATTTCAGTTTGATGTTGCTGTTTTTTATGGGGGGGGGGGGCGCAATTATTAAGATTGTACCGCTTCATCCGATTTCAACAAATTTTGTCACATTGGTGGTTTTGATTATCTAAATAGACGTCTAATGAACTCATTTCACATAAATGGTTTTATGCATAGGTTTTGGGGCGGAGGGTTAAATATTAACTTTTGACCGCCATATCCGATTGTCACGAAATATGTAACAAAGATTGTTCATAAGTCAAATAACAAGGCCAATTCCTCATCATTTTTATAAATAATAAGAATAATTTTATAAATAAATAGGTTTTATGGGGAGGGGGGGAGTTAATTGTAGACTTTTTACCGGTTTATTCGAAAGTGAAAAAATCGAAATTAAAGTTAGAGCCATAAACGAAGGCATAACAGGATCCCAATTTGGAGACAACACCAAAAGATCAGAAGAAAGTAAACTTAGTAAAAATGTGTGTGACTGATACATTCAATAAAGTCGGTGATTATTTTTCCGGTTGAGGTTCGTTCGAAATTGGAGAGGAAATTCAGGAAAGATTAGATTTATAGAGGAAAGATAAGAAATTCTAGTGATTAACAAAATTACTTCTTCCTTAAAACTTAAGAATTCGGGTTTACAAAAATATTATTCCTCCTGCGGTTTTTTAAGAATGCAAAATGTGCACGCTAACATTGAATGATGAGCAAGTGAGGTGATAGCAGACAGATGAATAAAATTGAAGTGTGAAATTGCAAAACAGTGGTGAACGAATTCCTTAGAAATTAATGGCAGTGACTAATGGAAAACGTCCGAAAGAAGTAAGGGCTGAGAAGCAGTAGTTCGCGTTAGGGCTGATTTGCTGAAATTCATATTGCACGGAGGTCGTTGGATGGTGTATGGGTAGCGAATAGTCTAAGGGGTAGCCCAATTAGTTTAAATAGGTTCCGAATCAGATTGGTTCTGTAGAAAAAGAAATTTAATTTAATAATTTCAACAAAATGAAAGTCAAGATGATTTGAGTATCAGATACATTACACCAAGCAAAGACAACCGAAAAAGAAATAAATAAAAACTATCGATTTATAAATCAATTGCAATATTTAAAAAAAATGTATTTATTAATCAATCGCAATGCACTAGTTAATAGGTTTTAAAAGTATTTTGTATTTTCATTTTAATTTTTTTTATTTAAAATACAAAATACTTTTTTTATTTTGCATTTAAAATAATTTTATCGAAAAGTATTTTAAATGATTTGAGGTTAAAATGCATTTTATTCAAATTTATTTTAAATACTTGCTATTTAAAATAAAGTATTTTAAAATAAAAATTAAAATACTTTTTGCCCAGGTGTGATATATATGAAAATATATATTTGTAATTTTGAGACTATTTGAGGCCGTTTTTTTCTATATTAGTGATTAGTCTCCTTCCTGCTATTGGAAAATCTTAATATTAATATTTATCCTAATCAATGGAAAAAAAAATTATAGGGTATTTTAGTTGCATTTTAACATTCCTTAGAAGTTCTTATATTGATTTGTAAAAATTTGAAATGGAAAATTCTAAATCAGACTTCGATATACCACAGATATTTAAATATGATAGTTATATAATAAACTTCAAGTTAGTGAAGTGAAATATATGTGTGTATAGGTGTTATATATCTTTATAGTAGAGAAGCGAGATTTATATCTGTGCCTGACTTAAGACCTCCACACAGCTGAAATAGACTATCGGTGACCAACATAATAGCGTATAACAAGTTGAAGACGAAGATTTTAAGAATTTTTTCTAGTTTTTTTCTTTTTTCTTTCATTTTGTTCGCGTTTATTTTACAAAAAATAATTATCATTGCTTGAGCTTTTCATTTAAGTTATTTAGTTATTATTAAGTCGCTTAAATGTATTTAAGTTATTAACACAGCGGCGACCCTCCTATTTTGGATCCTGCTTCCGATCCGAGGCTGGGCCTGCTCCCAGGGACCGCTATCACACCACTTTCCAGGTCCGCGCCCTTTGCTCCCTCCCATGAGCATCCCACTTTTAATGTGGTCGAAGAAATGGACTTAGAAGCTAAATCGGACAAACGGAAAAACCAAACAAATGATGGATACGTCTTTCCCAAGAAACCGGCAAAAACTCAGAAGACTGAAAATCCAACCTCAGCACCTCTAGTCACAACTAATCAATTCCAAATCTTGACAAATATCACAACTGAACCTTCTGAAACTAGTGCATCAACTGATTCTATTAAACCCTCTACATCCAACACTCAAACTCAAGCTGCCTCCAACACAGCATCTAAAGTACCTCCGGTCGTCATAGATGGTTCATTCTCAACTCCATAGATAAGAGACTTCATCACTTCTTTAAAAATCGGAAATTATTTTATACGTAGAACAGGAAAGGAGGTACGTATATTTCTTGAATTTGAAAACGATCACATGTCTCTACTACAAAAAAAATTTTCACGATCGCAATACTTCCACTTACTATATATTTCATGTATAGGTAAGTGAAAGTAATATTAACTTTCATACATTTGCCATCCGTGAAGAAACGCCTCGAACTCAGCGGTGTATGATTAAAGGCCTCGATATCCAAGAAGAATTGGAAAATGTTAAAGCTGCCTGGAGTTGTGGATGTTAGAAGGCTGCAAAAAACATCTCCTAACGGTTCAAAAACCACTCTTTCTCCTATTCTAATAACTGTTCCCGCCAATGTGACAATCAAAGATATACAAAAAATAAAGGCGATCAACAGAGTAATATTTCGCGTTGAAAAATACATACCGCAAAGAAACTAACTAACTCAATGCTATCGTTGTCAAAGATTTGGGCACACTAGGAACTATTGTGGTAACATACAGAGGTTTGTGCGATGTTCAGGGCCGCATAGCATAACAGACTGTCCAATATAGGGTCGACCAAAATGTAGAAATTGCTCAGAGGAACATGTCGCTTTTTATCGCCAGTGCCCATATCGTCTTCAGTACACTGAGCAGCTGAGGAATCAACGAGAAGAAGCAGCACTAAAAGCAAAGAAGAAACCAGCGACGACAGATACGATGCCAAACCCTTCTCCTGCCTCTAAACCAAGTAAAAGTTATGCCAGGAATTTTTACCCTCCTAAAGACACTCCACCAGAAACACGAGATCGAGTAAATCCGCAAGATTCTGCGCCACCACCTTGGGTAATCGAGTTCGAGAAATCTATGAACGGCTTATTACTTTAATTCAATCATGTAACCAGACAATGAGTGCTTACTCCATTCTGAACTTCAATTGTAATGGCTTATTAATGAAGATAGAAGAAGTGGAAGCCTTGTTAGCAATAACACAGACCTCTATAGCAGTACTCACAGATACCCGCACTCTACAGCGCTGTCCACCACTTTAAGGGCTACGCTGTCATCACCAATGAATCTAACGATCCTCATGAAGGGGTTTTAATAGCTATTCGTCACGGTATAACATGGAAGAAGGTAACTACACCGATGCGTATAGTTGACAATAAAATTAGCCACCTAACAGTCCAGGTTCTTATGAAGCAGCCAACATATATCACAAGCATTCATCGCCGGCCTCATGGATCTCTGCGAGAAATGCGACAACTTCTTGATATATGTGCGACAAAAACGAGCAATTGGCTTGTGGGCGATTTCAATGCTAGGCACATTCATTGGAATAATACCTCATCGAATGGAGCAGGAAAACACATTGTGAAAACAGCTTTTACAGTGGTACATCCTCCGGTAGTCTAATTTTCAAGGAACGACGGAGCAAGCAAAGGTTAAAATATTTCACATCTGTTATTCTCGAAGCTGCAGTGTTGGCCATCCCAACCTTCCAATCTAAACCAGCGCACCTTAGAATACCTCCTCCTCACATCATGGCGCTAATCGAAAGTAGACGAACCCTGAAAAATAGGTGGTACCGATCCAAAGATCCGGAAATTAAGAGAGTACTGAATGCGCTTACCACCCAAATCAAAAACCTAATTAAAAAGTGGAAGACAGGAATATGGCAAGATCGACTTCTAGCGACGCACGGTGACGTTAGGAAATTTTGGAGATTGGCGAAAGCTGCCACGAAGAAGTCTTCGACCATTCGCCTACATATGCCTTACACCTCTTGAGCAAGCCGAAGTTCTTGTCGAGCATTACCGTAAAGAGATTAACGCAAGAACTGGAGGGGAACTATCCCCTCCGAGTATGATGAGGGATACAAATTCTATGTTTATAAGCCCAAAACAGTTAAAAACTATAACTAGGAGGAGCCCTGGTAACCGTGCACCGGGGCATGATGTGGTCCAAACCATCTTACTAAAACAACTTCCCCGAAGAGGAATAGTTCACCTGACCAATCTGTACAACTCCTGCCTACGACTACGATATTTCCCGGAACAATGGAAACATGCAATTCTCTTCCCATTATTAAAACCGGCAAAACCAGGCGACGACCCGGAACATTATAGGCCCATTGGTCTTTTACCTCATCTCGGGAAAATTTTGAAAACATAATTCTAAATTATCTGAGGACCTTCTGTGATGAGCATTCTGTAGTCCCATTCGAGCAGACAGGCTTCCAAGCTCAACTCTCAACTTTCCTTAATGAAACACCTATCTGAAATATGTAACAATTTCAACAAAAACATAGCGACAGCTATGATTTCTACAGACTGTTCGAAGGCTTTCGACTCTGTGTCTCACGGCAGACTCTGCCAGGAACTTTCAGACCTCGAATGCCCAGAACAGTTCTATACTATCATAGTGTCTTTCTTAGTTCTTTTCTAGATGTTCAAGTTCAGGATAAACATACCCGAACTGTACCACTCACCTGCGGGGTGCCACAGGGGGCAGTCCTATCTCCTCTTCTGTTCTCTATCTACACAGCTGACATTATTGGACACAACTACAAAAAGGCTACTGTCGCAACTTTCGCGGATGACATAACTATTTACAGCTCAAGCTTGAATCCAAGACGCGCATTAAAACAGGCTGAATTGGTTAGCTAAACGGTCACAGAAAAATTAGCGCTGTTGAACATAAAAGTAAATGAATCCAAAACAGCCTGTGTGGTGTTCGCACTCCAGAAAGCGAAGAAAGCACGCCTATCCAAAATGTTCCGAGTTGCACAAAAATCCCAGCCAGTATCCCACTCTATCGTCTACCTCGGTATAAGCAGAGGTATAAGAAGCGGTATGGCTGCATACAATGTTTAATGGAAAGGATGATAACCGATTGGTCTTGTTCAAAACTTTGGAACGCTTTTCGCAAATGAAACACCACCCTCCATTCAGGGGCAATGAATAGTGTAGAATAACAGTCTATTAATTGAGATAAAATTAAAATATTAGGAGACAATCGGAAACTAATAAAATGGAACTTTAATAAAATGGAACAGCGAATGAGAAGTATTTTTCGCTAAAAAGTTTGTGTCCGTCTTATCGCCAAAGCTCACAGTTGATAATAAATTATTGTAAAAATTGGATTTTGCGACCTAACTAAAAAAAATGAATATCCAGTTCCATATTAAAAAACATTAACATAAGAAAGTAGAGGACACATTTAACGTGTTTTAAGTACACATCAATAGGTAGCAATTTTGAGCATAATTTCAAAATAATTAATTACTCAAACAATTTAAAAGGCAAATGATTATTTAAATGGACCTAATTCTTTATTATCATAACTCCAATTTTATATTTATATTTTATACATACAAAGGAGCCTATATTTTTAATTCATGTATGAGCACATATCTCTCGTAGAGTCTCAAGGATTTTATGAGTATTTAAAAATGAATACATTTTTATCTCTCCCATGAATAATTCACTATTCAATTTTCCTTCTTTTCCTTTATTAATGAAATGCTTCCGGGAGATTTCGACGCCCAAATATTATATTAACCTCTTCCTGCTTACTTGCAGGAAAAAAAAAATTTCAACATTAACATCATCATCCAACGGCCCAGCAACTCACTTCTGAGTCTAAGCCTTCCGGAAAAGTATTCGCCAAGCCACCTTCTAGTTACGTACTACAAGAAGTAAACATGCGTCATGTGCGAACACATCTAACCAGAGTAGTCTTAGTCGACCTCTATGTGGCGATACTACCTCTTAATTTAGAGAAGGTTTTCAGAAAATCTTCCATCCTGTCTAGTTATCTTTCCCGCCTCTGTAAGCAGCCTATGTCATTCGTTCACCTGCGCCACTTTTGACCATTTAGGATCTACAATAGGAAGTGCCTGTACATCGACCTTACATGTCTCAGAGTAAAAGGAAAACTTAGGCCGGATCAGCAGTAGCATTCAATTTGATACATTAATTTAAAAATGATACAGAGGAAAATAATATTATACTATGATATATTATACTACGAAATGCAATTTAATCTGAATTAAATGAATCAATCACCCTTCGTTCAAAACAATCCGAATCATAAAGCACCTTTTTCGGGAACTATTTATAATAACTGATTAATAATTTTAGTATCAGAAGTGGTTTTAATAAATTACTTGATTATATTTTTGAAGACATATTTTACAGTTATATAGGTAATAATTAATTATATGAAACATATATAAAAGAAATCATAAGACTAATTAAAATATCTACATATTAAAAAACATATTTTACATTAAAATATTTAGATACTATAAATTTGTAGATATTTTCATTAAAATATATACATATACTTATTATCTTTAAGCATTTAAGTTATCGATCTTAAGATAATTATAATAATATTTTTGTTTTTATCTGATAATAGATTTGATATATTCCTATTTTTATTTTTTGTTTGTTTGATTACAAATTACAATAAATAAAAAAAGGCATTTGCTTTATCGGCGAGGACAGTATCTGAAAACCCCCTCCACGAATTACCCTCCGGAATTAAAGGTCAGGACTGTCTTTAGCCAAATCAATAAAGCTTTTAAAAGGATTGGGTTAGGCTATAATTTCTCAGAATGGTTGTCCAGTCAATGCTCCTAAAGTGAGCTATTTTTTTCCACATCCTTAATTCTCTAATTCTCTTAGATCTTCGTTTTTGTACGTTGATGATTTTAAGATTAATGTAAAATGTAAATCAATTAACCCAAGGAAAAATGAAAATCTAGATTCAGGAAGGTACTTAGCACTTATGTGCAGTATTTCTTCAAAAAAGTACGTGATGAATTTAATACACTACTTCACATTAAGCAGAATCTGGATATAGGAAAACATACGGGTGGCATGGAAAGCAATAGATTGATTAAATATGTTCAAAATTAAGGGAGAATTACAAAAAAATACTGCGAATGATTAATATCTATTTTTATTTTTTTAATAACTAATAAACATAATATTTAATACTTACGGTGAAATGTATGGGATCGTTGCAATTGTATTAAACTAATATTTTGTAAGTATAAATTTTAGTTTAGTTTGCAATACACGAACTATACCAATCTGAATAATAGATATCCGTGTTACATGAGTGTCCAATTCAAAAAATATAACTATTCAGGTTACAGAAATGTATATTGCATTCACAACTTTTTTTTTTTTATTTTAATTATTAATCCGCACCTGCCAGCAAGGTGCTGACAATCAGCGAATGAGATGGTGGTAATAGGTTATAATGACATGTCAGGCATGAGCAGGGAAAGCACCCAGCAGCACCCTCTTCCTGGCTTGAGTCAATTACCTCGGTTGTCTAAGAGATCAGATCTCTCATCCAGCGCCTTTTTAGTCTTCTCGTAACCATGCTTATGTCAGCCATATTACTGATTAAAGTATTTGGATGTCCGTTTAAATGAGTAAAATGTCGTTTGTATAGCGTCGTTATGTGCTGGTCGACTGTTATTTCATGCGAGGTCTGTATGTAAAGTTTTGTTAGTCACGTACCAAGGTGCTTTTGTAATGAGTCGTAACAATTTTGACTGACGAAAAGTTTTTATGAGTCTTTTTAGCAATGCCGAAAATCTGTGAGGAATATGTCCATATGGGCTTGAGTAAGTAAGAGTACGTATTTAGTTTTTGTTTGAGTTTCAGCTTTGATGATTTAGAAAGTAATGGGTAGATAAGCTTGAGTCTTTTGTTAAGAGTCTTTTTTTTTTCATTTTAACATGTCATCCTTCTGTCGAAAGTGAGTCCCAGATAGTGTACTGTGTCCGTCTGTAGAATTTGGTTATTTTCAATTTAAACTGGGGGGCAGGTATGTTTTCTAAGCGTGAATGTAATGTATTTGTCATGATTGACTCTAATTTTCCATAGTTGAAATCATTCGTTTAACTTGTGTAAGTGATGTTGTAATGTCAAAGAAGCCTGTGTTGCGTCCTGATGTTTCGTGATAATGCTGCATCATCAGCATAAGTTGCAGTCAATGTCTCGTTGTTAATAGGTATGTCGTGCGTGTATATGATGTAGAGTAAAGGTGCTAGTAATGAGCCTTGGGGTACTCCCGCCAAGATTGGATAAATTGAAGAAATTTCCGAACCCTGCCGGACAGAGAAATATCTATCGAAGAGGAAAGATTGTAGGGTAAGATAATAAGTGTACGGTAATATGGCCTTGAGTTAAAAGAGAAGATCCTGGTGCCAGACTTTGTCAAACGCTTGAGCAACCTCCAAAAATACTCCAGTTGCATATAGTTTTTGTTCTAGAGCTCCTGAAATGTAGTAAGTAACTCTGTGTAGTTGATGCGTCGTCGAATGGTAAGTGCGGAAGCCGAATTGGTGATCAGGTAACACTTCTTATGTCAACAAATTCTGTTATTATGTCAACTAATCTTTTGTGTAGTAATTTTTCAAATAATTTGGAGCACATTTGGAGGAGGCTAATTGGTCTGTAAGATGAGGGATTATATATGTCTTTACCTGGTTTGTGGATTATTCTTATAAGTGAGTATTTCCATTGTATTGGGAATTTGGACGTTCTTAATATACAGTTGTAAATTGTCGTGAGGAATACAAGAGCTTTTCTAGGCATTTGTTGGAGTGCCTCAGCTGTAATTAAGTAATAACCAGGGGCTTTCCTTTTTGGTAACTGTTTGATTTGTAATGCAACTTGAGAAGGAGTGAACGGAGGTGGTGGAAGTGTCAACTGTAGTGGAATATCTAAAGTTTAAAGTACTATGGTATCATGTCCTGTATTTATGAAGTCAGTAAATGGTGTAAATACAGAAGAAAATTTGGTGAAGGGCGAAGATTTCGGATTTTTCATTATCCGACACGGCTCAGGTGCCATCCTCTTTTCGAAGTGGTGCAGACACCTCTCGATGCCTTAACAACTTTTTGGTATGCTTCCATAAGCATCCATCGTCCGTCGAGAGGCCAGTAATGTACGCGTCACAGTTTGTTCTGTTGATTTTTTGGATTTCTCTTTTGAGTTAATTGTTAAGTCGGTTGTATGTCTGTTTGTCTGAGGGAGGTCTGTCAGTCTGCTATTACTTACGCGCTCTTCTCTTTGCCCTGATTAAGTCTCTTATGTACTGAGGATATTTCGGTAAGTGTTCGGTTCCTGCTTGTTTAGGTTTAGGTACTGATGAAGACCATGCAGCAACTTGAATGTTTGTTGTGAAATATTCCACTGCCTCTTCAATTTCGGCTTCGTCTTTTATAGAAAGTGGGAGGGACAGCGATTTATCTAAATGCTTCCTGTAAGCATCCTAGTCTATAGAACCATTGATAAGTTTTGGATTTCTATCAACGGTGACTGCCTCATCCAGAATAATAAGATGTACTGCGGAGTGATCAGAGCAAAGATCAGAACTCGTATGTATAGTGTGAGTTACAGTCCGCAGTCCTTTTGTAATAAAAAAATCTAGAAGGTCCGGATATTTAAGTAATGATGTTGGCCAGTATGTCGGTGTGTCAGGATTTATCGTGTCTAATGAAAGCTCATGGATAGCAGCCCTCAGGTTCCTACCTCTTGGCTTGCTTAATCGTGATCCCCAATGTTGGTGCTTCGCGTTGAAATCGCCTCCTGCTATAAAGCACCGCCCCAGGCTTTGCAAGAAATTTGTAAAACATCCAATGCCATTTAAAGGATACGTGGCTTGGGTCACAAAATTTAATGTACATATTTTTGTTCAAACCAATGAGCGTAACCTTTATCACAAAATAGTATTTAGATGAGATGTATTTATTAAATTTAATGCTCTTTGAAATTTAAAATAATTTTATCGGAAGTCTTAATTTTATCTGCAGTGACAATCCATATTAAATGGTCCAGAGGTCGTTGTTCCAACATATTTTTTTTGGAAAACAAGAGCCCCGCCATCGGCTAAATAAAAAAAATCAATTTTGCCATCTTATGTATTGTCCATCCTATGGTAAAAAACAATAATAATAAAAATGATGAATCGACCAATTAATTTATTTTTGGACCATTTGATATAGATTGAACCTAAATCAAAGATTCAGTGTGTTAACCAATACGCTACCTGTATTACCTGTATTACGCTACCAATACGATACCCGTATAAATAGTCATGTCTCTCTTAACTGATTTTAATAACATTAAATTAAATAAATAAATCACAAAGACCATTAAAATTAATTTACATTGTTCAGCCCCTATGACGTGTTCAGTGAAGAGAGAAGGATGACTTGACTAGCGTTGTGGTTAGCGCACATCCAGGGTGATGCAGAGAACCGGGTTCGAATTCCGGCCAGCGCAAATCTTTTCTCTTCATGTGGCATTACTCAAAGAATTGAGATGTGATGATATAATTAATAGAAAGCAATTGACCAAGTTAATAATACAAAAAAAAATTAACACGTCGAAAATTATAAGCTGCTTTGAATATAAATATAAGAAAATTGAATATTACTGCGTTGTCAAAGAAAAACCCAATACATTCGAGGACAAAAAAAAAATTGTTCAATAGAGTTTTTAAAGATCCCTGGAGCCCCTCCCCATAAATACAGAGACCCACACTCAGATAATTGTAAAAAAAAAAAAAATAATAATAATCTCAGATCAGTCATTAGCCAATTATCACTTTCTTTCAAACTGGATGACCTTGGTTAGTTGAATAGAATTCAAGCATAGGTATTCTTTTTCTCTGCCTCTACTTTATTCTTCGCTCTAAATAAAGCATTGAGCGAACGAAGGAATACTACTTTTAATTTAAAATGAGAAGAGCACCTAGCACAAACTATCAAAAAAAAAAAAATCTAGACCAAACTCTAAATAGGATTCGAAAACCCGTGCTAGCCACTAAGCAACCTGTCATTATTGATGTGGTGTCTTCTTTTTAAGTTTTAGAAACTTTTGTATATAGATAGGTTAAACATGCTAATCAAGAACTGCCCAAGAGTTCGGGTAGGGGGAACCCGTGGCTCAGATAAGGACCAGTTATTGGAGATTTAGGTTCCACCGAAGGCTTCCTCCACCGGTGAGTAGAACACTTTATACGTGACGTCTATATTCCGTACGCCATTGGATTATTCCGTCAGAATAACCTAACTTATATCATTTAAAATTGTTATGCTCTATACCAGTGGCTCTCAAAATTTGTATTTCAAGGTCCCGAATGTGGTTCAACTGTAAACCACGTCCCCAATATGTTAAAAACTGTATTTTTTTGTATTAAACATTTCAATTTTTAATGTAACTCCTTTTCTAAAATATTTAGAAAATACTCAGGATTTTTTTTAAATTTATAAAATGTTATACTAAAAATATTCAGATAATTTTCTCATCTTTAATACTATAGATCAACTCATAGATTATAAATCAAAAAGCTTTCTCCATCGTTCTCGCAAGTGGATTTTAATTTCAAAGGTAGGTAGGTAATTCAGGTTACTAAAGACAACAACATAGATACTTTTTGTAATAGTAGGATTAAAAAAACTGATTAAACTACACTAACATAAAAACAGTTTAGCTCTATTTTCAAGAAGAACCAATTTAATTATATATGGAAAAATGTTTAATCAGAAGAACATTGCACATCATGCGCGCATTGCAAATCACCATACGACCCATTGAAACGTATCAGTGAATAAAAATATTAATTTATCTAAATAAGTTAGGTAGCATCATTAAAATCATCTACATTGTACATGTATTTCCGTTAAATAATATGAATTGCATCAAATACAAAAAATTAAATTAAAATAAATGGGAAAAAGGGTTCAAACTGGAGTGATTTATCCCTTCGACCTTTCGATTTCATATATTACACTGACGAACTTTAGGTTATCTTCTATTCATTCAAATTGAAGAATGCCTTCCAAATTTAAAATCTGACTAAGTATTAATAATAATAAATACAAATTCCTAAAGACAAAGACATTAAAATGAGCTATTGATAAATTTCTTGTTGGCAGCATTTCAGGAACAGCCTTAAGCAAGACAGTAATATTTTTAAATTTTTCTATTCTAAATCGAATGTTTGTAATTCTTAAAATAAAAAAAATCCATTTTCATTATACATCTTCCGTTCCGAAATTACTAAATGATCACCGCCTCTTGCATATAGAGGGAAACCCCGTACTAAGCAAGGCCCCGACAGTTGTAAAAAAGCCTAAACTAATGTTTGGAACATAACTAATAACAAACTACTTGTAATTGGTATAAACTTTAAAAATGAAATACCATTTTAATGAATTGTAATTGTAAGAATCTTCAATAATTAATAAATAGCCTTCTAAGCAATGCATTCAGTTATTTATTTAATTTTTACAAATCTGTAAACAACATGTCCATTTTTTTATTGAATTAGATTTAACACTGGATTTAAATACCATTATAAATGCTTACCAAAGTCAGTAGCATTCTAAAAAACATTCATTATCGCTTTGTCTACATGTTGCGAAAAACAAAATTTAATGCCTCAAAGTTTTGAAAAATTGGCTCTTCTTAAAAAATACAAAAATGGACATGTTGTCGTAGGATGGGATGTATAGGAATGTATTCTTGTCACAAAATTAGAAAAATCAGCATTATCTATTGAATAAAAAATGTCAATCATTCTTTCTATATTTCCATATTTTGCTGCTGAACTCCATTATGTTGTTTAAGGGACAATTTATAAATAAATTGAAAATAGCTGTAGACTTGTAGTTAGTTACCTTCTATATTGGTTTTCAGTTCCAATTAAATCCCTTGGTTGGGACACATAAAAAAGATGGTTTCTCTCTTATTTTTTTTTTGTAATCGAACTCATTTTCTTAAAGAGAAGAAAGAGAGAGAGGGAGTGAGAAAAGCTTTTTTTTAGCAATAGGCAATGCGGCCCAAATACATTGCCTTGCTATAATACAAAAATAAATTGCTACATTTTATCTTATAAGTATTACTTAGTATTACTTTATAAGAATATAAACTCTATAATGCTCTCTATAATTATCTCATCTATAACTTACTATATGATGATTATAGGGAAATTAGTGAACAAAACTATACCGTTTTCAGCAGCTGTACTTAAACGGAATGCAAAACAAGAAAAATAAAAACCTGAACAAGAATGCATGTTTTAAAATCCGGCCTTCATAACTGGCCTACATCACAAGACCTGACCGGTTCCTCTAAACCAGTCCAACAGAGGAATTTTTCATACAATCCTAATTTAATTTTATTAGCAACCGTAAATACTGAGGACTGAAATAAGCCTGCGCCACTTAAGAGAGAAAGTAGCGCTGCAGATTTTACCTGAACATTTCTTACTCATGTCTCTACTCGGAAATCCAGTTCTAAGAACGTAGAGGTTTTTCTCTTGAAAATCACTAATTTAAAGGTAGCCCGTCATAGCAGGATTTAAAGATGTAGTCTGGTTCCTATAAATAAAACACTTTTAGTCCAAACAAACGTTGGATACCGGTAACACGATGTTGTTTGACACATAACTGTTACTTCAGAAAAAACTTTTCGATCGGCTCATTCTTATCGACTCTCGCCCCTTAGATCACCATAAATTATGATTTTTTTTTTCACTATCTACCAAGACACCGTTTAACATTCTAGACGTATAGCATTTCCACGTCAATTGTAACCTCTTCCAAGTCAAATGTAACATTATTCAGTCTTGAAAGAATCCCTAAAAATGGTTTATTTATATTTTTATTTAAAATGAATTAATTAAATCTTTATTTATTTTTTTGTTACAAAATGGGCTCTTCAATCACTTGGGTCATTTTAGCCTCTTTAGAAAATTTGTAAATTGACTATGAAGAGGAATATTAAATAATAGAGTAAAAAGAGAAGTATTAAAAAACAAATAAAATTATACAATTGTAACATAAAAATTATGGATAACAGAAAACAATAAGTACAACAGTTAAAAATTTAGGTGTCGCGTAGGAAGAGAAAATACTATAAAGGATAATACTAATTAAATCTTTAATTAAAGAAAAGAACCCTAAAATAAATTTAAATAATTATTTTTAAATAAAAAGATGAACCATTATATTTAGGGGTTTATTCATATCTGAAAAAGATTATATTTGACTTGGAAAAGGTTACAATTGACTTGGAAAAGGTTTTTGACGTGGGAAAGGTTACAATAAATGTGAAAATGATGAAGGAGAGAACTACATACTTTCCCAAAAAGCATTACTAAAAATAAAAATAACCATTGCAATATAATCGATTACAGAAGGATTAGAACACTGTTTAATGTAAACATATTAAATGTAAAGAAAGATCATATATATATATAAAATAGTGGTATCGATTTACATCCCTATAAAGTTCTCGAGTTAATTGAGCTTCAATAAAGTGAGTACCTGACCTTCCTTCTTCCCTTGAAAAGGTTAAAAAACGGAATTCGCTACATCCCCATCTATTAAAGAACCTTCCAGGTTAGCAGTTTTAGTATAAACCTTTTTATAAAATATTACATAAAGGGAAATTTGTAAGGAGGTTTTATCGAAAAACCTCAAGAAATATAAATAATCACTAAGAGTTGAACAAAGTGATACATGGCTAATTACGTCGGTTACTTTAACAACTTATTTACAGCTATCTCGTATGTTGTAATAAAATGAATATTTATAGTTCCTCAAATTTGGCTCAACAATTAATATGGCTGCGGATGTGACCAGACATTTCTTTAGGATCCACTACTACATTGAACGATCAGTAATACTAAACATGAATTCATATACTGATTAGTTGATTGAAATCGTGAAGAGTTAAAAAGGAATCAAAAACATTCAGTTCATTATATTTTTCAAACTGTTTTAAAACTATAAAAATTAAAAGGCACTTAGCACTCTGGTACAAGCCCATAGGACGAGTTCTCCTGCATTATTGAGGAAAAAAATGGTTTTGAAAATGATTTGTGAAAACTATGTTCGGCTGAACGCTCTCTAGGTTTAAGTAAATAACGCTAATTCAAATTCGGAATAAAATATAGATGACAAAAATGCAATTTTCCTATTTAGTATATACAAACTATCTATTATTTTCTTTTCTTTATATATATATATATATATATATATATCCTTATATATATAAAAATCTGGTGTCCCGATGTTTGTCTCTCTATTTCTCAGAAACTACTCAACCGATTTTAATGAAATTTGGCTCAATGTATATAGTTTTGGCCAACTTAACGGACCGGATAGTTTTTAACTTGATTAGTGATCAAAATAATTCTTATATAGCGAATTATTGCAAATACAGTAGGTCGTGTTTCGATTTATTAACATGGCGTCATATGTTGATTTCATAATGTTTTTGTTTATAAGCATGCTATTGTAATACAGGTTATCATTATTATAATTTTGTATTGTATTACGTGAGTGCAGTTATTTGCTCCTATATTATTATTTTCCACAGACAAATATTAATACAAATCTTTGTATTTATTGTTAATTTTCATTAAAGAATAAATAAATCAAGAAAAGGTTACAATAAATTCTCAAAAGTGTCGGAATTTTTACCTTTTTATTTGTATTTAAATTAAATTACTAGCTAAGCTCTGAAACACTTTGCTGTGGCCCACCCTGATATCAACTTTTAGTAAAGTAAATATATTTTAATAATTTAAATTAGGCTATTATTTGAAATAATACTCTATAAATGTTGTAACAGCACCTACTGTCATAGGTGTAACCTAATAGAAACCTGACTTGGGGAGTCAGTGTTGCCAAAAATTAGTGGGACTATAGTGGCTACACTGCGAGCAACCAGTCATAAAAACTCCCTGAGTGTGTTTTGATTAAGGTCTGGCCACACATGTCCGCACCGGGTCCGCACCGTAGCAATAATATAGGTTATGTTCATAATATTTTTAATTTAACTTACATATTACCTTTAGTTATGCCTAAAGTGGCCTGTGTCTGACATGTATGGCCTGAACTTTAGGCATAACTAAAGGTAATATGTAAGTTAAATTAAAAATATTCTGGACATAACCTGTATTATTGCTACGGTGCGGATCCGGTGCGGACATGTGTGGCCAGACCCTTAGATGTTGTGGGTTACTTTGTGATTTGCATGATTAAAGAACTGCATAATTAAGACTTTAATATTATATTTTCAGTTGATTTATTTATTTATTTAACAGAAGTTTCTTTATTTTCATTATTCGTTTTGTTATTATTATTTAAATTCAGTGTTTTTCTATTTTACCAAACCTTTTTATTATTTTTATCCCGTGATCTAAAATGTAAAATTTAAAAAATGTCAGTGAAGATTTGTAATTCCTCCTTTATCAACCATAATTTAAAGTTGAGAAAATTTAATCCCAATCGAATAGAGGCTGTTACTTCCTGTTCAGCAGAGTTGTAATTATCTTATGTAAAATTTAAGAAATGTCAGCGAAGATTTTGAGCCTTTCTTTAATTTAAAGTAGCCTATTAGTGGGAATGATTTTTCGTTGTTAATTTCACCAGAATACAATTTTTTACTTATCTTTAAATTATTGTTGATTAAGAAAGGATTACAAATCGCGGCATTTTTTAAATTTTACATATAATGATTATTAAACCTCTACTGAACAGGAATAATTGTTATTTGGGTAACCGCAAGTTTCAGATTTATCCACCATAAATATGAGAGTACTACTGCAAAATGATCCATCGGCAGATATATTTTCTAGACAATTGCTCTATATTGGAAACGGTGAAATAGAGCTGCATCGAAATTCAAAATTTATCAAATTACCAAAAATTTCTGAGCTGTTGTAGAGACGAAAAATGAACTGTCTACGAAATATAAAGTGTCTTTCCTGATATTTTGAACAATTATTTGGACTATAATTGGCTGGGTAGTCGTGCTATTTTGGCCGCAAAAAATGTTGATTTCGATGAAATAAACTTCCAAAATCAATTGACAATGTTCTAGATGTAAACGAAGACGTAAATTTCCCATCTGAATTTTTTAATTCCCTGGATATACACCCAAACAATCTCCAGTTGAAGATTGGCTCACCGATCATTCTTCTTCGTAACTTAAATCCACCTCAATTGTGCAACGGTACACGTTTGGTCATTTTTTATTGGTCAAAAATGTTGCCTGGAAGGTTTACAGGAGATATCGTCCTGTTGCCACCTATTCCCCTGGAACCGTCAGAATTTTCAATAAAATTTAAAAGGCTTCAATATCCTATTCGTTTGGCTTTTTCCATGACCATAAACAAATCCCCAGGGCAAACAATGTCCACTTGGACTTTGAAAATCCGTGTTTTTCCCATGGGCAATGGCATAACTCACGTGGGAAATGGGCATCGCCTGCTCACGTGTGTGGAAACCATCAAATCTTTGGTTTGTGGTTTGACGAAAAATGAACTGTCTACGAAATATAAAGTGTCTTTCCTGATATTTTGAACAATTATTTGGACTATAATTGGCTGGGTAGTCGTGCTATTTTGGCCGCAAAAAATGTTGATTTCGATGAAATAAACTTCCAAAATCAATTGACAATGTTCTAGATGTAAACGAAGACGTAAATTTCCCATCTGAATTTTTTAATTCCCTGGATATACACCCAAACAATCTCCAGTTGAAGATTGGCTCACCGATCATTCTTCTTCGTAACTTAAATCCACCTCAATTGTGCAACGGTACACGTTTGGTCATTTTTTATTGGTCAAAAATGTTGCCTGGAAGGTTTACAGGAGATATCGTCCTGTTGCCACCTATTCCCCTGGAACCGTCAGAATTTTCAATAAAATTTAAAAGGCTTCAATATCCTATTCGTTTGGCTTTTTCCATGACCATAAACAAATCCCCAGGGCAAACAATGTCCACTTGGACTTTGAAAATCCGTGTTTTTCCCATGGGCAATGGCATAACTCACGTGGGAAATGGGCATCGCCTGCTCACGTGTGTGGAAACCATCAAATCTTTGGTTTGTGTTAAAAAACAAAACAGGTTAACCCAAAACATTTTGAACAAATTAGTACTTGAATTAAATAAAAATTCTCAATTGTATTATGTAAAAACCTCTTTAGGAAGAGATTTCTTATCACTCAAATATATTGCTAAATTAAAAGCTTCAACACACCACCCTCCTACCGAACACTTATTTGCCGAAGGGTCAGGAAATCGAGGTCTCAAAGAAATTTCTTAAATTTGCAATTAACATGATTTTTAACTTCGTTGAGGCAGGGTTTGCCAAAGGAGGTTCCGTCGGTCATAGCGGGATTCTATCTCGGGAGCATGAGGATGGAATATACATAATATACCTATGTATATACAGGCCAACTTGCCGGACATTAAATGATAGCTTAACGCAGCAATGTTAAAACGCTACACCTACTTGAAACAGTCCGTATGTTAATATCGCCATATTATTCAGTGAAGTTGTAGCGTTTGTTCAAAAAAAGGATTGACAAAGCTTATAAGTTAAATTGCTATAATCTTTGGTAAGCAATAAATTAACAACTATAGCTAATACTTTGATGTCTTGTATTGCAAAAAAAATATGTAAGGCAAAAAAAAGAAAAAAAAAAAAAGAGCCTAATTGATGAATGGAGAGGAACGGATTAAAGTTCCCTCAGACATAAGTATCGGAGATTAAAATAATAACTACTCATTTAATCCCGTTCTGGTTTGGATGCTAATAAATAATTAGACAAATTAGTATAATAGACTTTTAATAACCAATAAATTCTTTAATTGTCAGTAAGAAGAAGAAAAGTATGATGGATTTTAATCGTCAATCATAGAAAGAAAATAATCGCTCGGTTCGCATAAAAGCACTCGGTGAAATGCGCATCCCGCAACCTTACCCTACCGCTTCCGACTTTAAGCTCATTTACCTAATCGGATTGTACGGAAACTTAACACAACTAGCTTTAGAAATCTCGATTTTTTTAAGTTCAATCGTTTTCTAGTTTGCCCGAATAGTTTGCTTTCTGTTTCGAATAACTTAAAATGCGGCGTTTCCGTCTTAGTACGTACTTAAAGTAAGATTAGTTGGCTATAAAAATTACTTTCATTTAACAATATGCTTAGAGTCGAAATTGACTTGTTTTGATAAATACGTAAACGCTATATAGCGCATGTTACCAACAGAACTAAAGTTTGTAAACTGAAATACAATTATTAAAGACTAGCTGTATATACCGGTTTCACCTAGAGAATTTCATTTTTTATATCTATAAAATCTATAAAGTGAGACTTTTATCAACTCAAACGGTCGATTTCGTAAAAACCAATGTAAAGCGAGATCAAAACGATTTTTATAACAATAAAGAATATACCCAGAGATTAGGTGAAGTTATGCAATTTTAATATGGACAGGTGTTCACACCTGGTATCAAAGAACCACTAAGCGAGATTTGGAGAATTTAGGACAAACGGTATGGATTTCTATAAAGAACAAACAGAATATCATCTTTATTTACACAGATTATATAGCTGCATATCCCGGTTTCGCCCGGGGAATTTCATTTTTCTAATGAAACGGCCGATTTCGTAAAAAAACCATCGTAAAGCGGGATTATTACGATTTTTATAACAATAAAGAATATCAGATGAAGATCGGCTGAAGTTATGCAATTTTAATATGGACAGGTGTTCGCACCTGGTATGAAAGAACCACTGGGCGAAATTTGGAGAATTTAGGACAAACGGTATGGATTTCTATAAAGAACAAACCAACATACAAACAGGATTTCATCTTTATTTATATAGATTAACTTGTGCCATATGTTTTCCCACCGTAAACTATTTTAAATGATTTGAGCATTACCCAATATTGATTCAAAGTTTATAAATAAAACTAATAGATCACGTAATTGAATAAATAATAATAAAATATTATGATTATTGAACTGTTCACAACAAACTTCAATTTTTTAATTAGCCAGTAATAAATGAAGGAATTGGATGAAAAAATATATATTTTTTATTTATAATGCAAATCATCAATTTCTAATTTACTCAATTTATATGATATAATCCAGAATGTAGGGTTGCTAACATTGAAATGTAGTTTTAAATAAAGGGCAAACAAGATTTAAACACAGCTAAAACTTTTATCACGACATCATTCCTGCAATGGGTCGATACCTAAAGGGTCATAATTAGTCCCAATTAGAAACTTTTATTTCATCCTAGCCGGTGCGATAAAAGCTTTTAAACGTGTCAATTTGAATGAAAAAAAAAAAAACGAAAATTGGAGCGTTACTGCAGTAATTGGACGAAGGGAGGAAGTTGCACTAATTGCAAGGGGGTCGTATTAAGACCTGTATGTCTCTTTATATATACGTATTATATATAATTATTTACAAACTCTAATATGAAAATCAGGCTTTTTTTATCAGATAAATAAACATATCATTTGGAAAGCGAAACTTGTAAGTCCAAATGTTGGTGGTTGGAGTCACTAAGCCTGCAAGATCCCGTGTAATATTGACATCGCGAGGGGAAGTCTTATCAGTTGGCCGCCAGCAGGGGTTGCGAGAAAAACATCTACCCTTTAGAAAATAAAATGAAAATTAAAAGAAAAAAAAAAGGAAACCCCTTTCTCATATTTTCATAAAAAATAAAATAGAAACTATTAAAAAAAAAAATTAACCTTGATAATAAAAAAAATAATAATCTAGGTAAAGCTGAATATTTTATATAAATTCTTTTTTTTTTTTTTTTTTTTTTTTTTTTTTTTTTTTTTTTTTTTTGGCTTTAAGATTTTATCCAAATCCTATTCAGCCAGAAATATATAAATTTTTAGAGATAGCTTAGTTTAGAGATAATCTACATATTATATAAATTCTTAATAAAGCCTCTGAGGAAAAAATTTGTGAAGTAATAACCTTTTTAAATCTAAATACCTAAATAAGTATTTACTCTTCTTTCGAAAAAGTTAATAATAAAGTAAATTTTAATAATTAAAAGTAGAAGAAAACAACATACCTACCATATCATAATTTTATAAATTACGTCTCGAAACCAAAGTTTGATTGGCTAACATATTTTAAATTCTATTGTATTAGTATTAGTTTATAACCTTTAAGCCTTTTTTCATCACCTAGTAGATGTTCTAATTAAGATGTCTGTAGCTCTAATTTATTCCTATATTTTTTAAATTTTAGACTTAACTAAATAATTATATTACTCATTAATAAATAATCAATATATATTATAAAGCAAAGTGTACAATGTGCGTGCCGAAAAGGCTCAAAAACGACTCCACGTGGGATTAAGTAAGTTGTGTCAGCGTGTTGCTATATAACCCCTAACGGAGAAGAAGGTTTCCGTTTTTCTCTTAAGGGTGTAAAACTGAAGAGAAAAGGACTGGAATTTTAAGCCTCTCGCACCATGTAATTAGCCTACCTGAGATTGAGATACGAGTTTATGAATGAAAAATTTAGTTCGAGCTCCAGGCTACCAGGATATCTTATGGGAGATTGAACAGGAAGAAAGGTCTTTAAAAAAAAGTTTCTATGAATCTTCGGTAGTTTCTAAACTTCTGGATCTAATAGGACCATCACAGTAGTCGGCGCTTAAGTTGTAATCGAAATATAGTTTTTTAACTACTAGATTTTTCAACCATAATCTAATAACTTATTATCTGCTAACTGCTTGGAATGGGCTTATAGAATTCAGAATGACAGAAACCATCAAAAATGATGCATGACTCGACAAAGTTGCAGCAAAATTAATTGTTTATTCACCATTTTCAACCCCCTTTAAAGTATATAGGGTTCCTTATTTGGGCGGACTCTGCGGATATCGAATCTTAATATTGATACCATGTTAAAAGTTTCAAGAAAGTGCTAATTTCGTTCTATATTTCTTTTAATTTTAAAGTTTTTCTGTTATTAAAACTACCACACAACTACCGGAGCGAAGCCGGGCACCCTAGCTAGTAACTTAATACGGTGTCTCACTGATTATGAGGTGTTAGATTCTTTATATAAAAACTCTATTGAGCAGAACTTTAATAATTTCCTACTTTTATTTTCATTGTTCAATACTATTTATATTATTTCTAAAGACATGATGATTAAGCTATCATTTTCTCCTATAGAAATCAGTAAAAACCGATATTCCTAATTATTAGTACTTTTGTATCATTTCATGAAATTCCTTCCTACATCACCATTTCATAAAGTATAATTTTATAATATATTTTTTTATATGTAACTAAACCGTGGGCCCGGCATGAAGCCTATATATATAAAAATAAAAATAAAAATATGATCATTTATTAACAAAAATAAGCGGTCATGATTATTAAAATTATTTAATTTTTTGTATTCTAAATTTTATGGAACTTTCCTTTGTTGGTGTAAAAATGTATGAAAACCAAAACTAGGTCCTGAAACAACAAATAGAAATAAATAATTTTCGTAATTCACACTGAAAATTGGCATATTTTCATGGATTAGCACTTATTTTGAATTGAATATTTATTTCCTTATGAAAAAAATAAAAAGTAATGATATCTTCTTTTTCAAACGCATTTGATACAAAGAACTAATGCGCCTGAAAAAAACTAGAAATAGCTGAAGCGCTAGCTGAGGTGAAGAAAGGCTGTTGCTAAAGGTCAGTGTTAAGCGATCGATAGAGATTTTAGTTCCAAGGAAAGATGAACTAACGACCCCTAATTTCACAAAAAGATTCCGTGAGTACTCAATGGATTAATCTAAGCTGCTCGAGTCATTAGCAAGCCCCAGGATTGGTCGTAAATGTTTGAGAGGTTAAATAAATGATGCAATGATTAACAAGTTTGCGCTGATGAATATTTAACGATAGAAATACTTTATTAAATGTTTTACCGTTATAAACAATATTTAAGAATTTTTACTTGTTCATTTATAATTGAAGGGGTCGAGGCAAAATAGTGTCAAGCAACATTTTTAACAAAAATAAATATGATTATATAGAGCCTCTTTAGTCATATTTAGGTGGCATTTCCATCATAGACATATAATCCTACGTAATATACAGCAGACTGCAGCTACAGTTTATTTTTGTTATAAAATGTTGCTTGGCACTATTTCGCCCCGACCCCTTCAATTGTAATATGTAAAACAGTTTTTATATTGCTAACACGCACTCATAACCACAATGTTTATACTTAAATGTGAACTAGGAAGAAAATGATGTCGAGTTGGATGTGGTCGAGTAAAAGGGTCACTCTCTTGATTGGTAAAGAGATCAATGTGGTGAATTCTTGACAGTAGTAATTTTTAATAAATTAACATGTTAAAAACCGGTTTTTCGAATATCTTCAAAATCGGATAAAGTCATTAAAAGGTAATAACTACAATCAACACATCACCACCATAATTTTTCTTACAATACTTATGCTTCTGTTCGGGGCGGAGACAAATCCAAAAAATCAAAGATTATATAAAGCACACAAGCCGTTCTTGATTTATAAATGGTGCACCTATAAAATCCCTAAAACTAAAAAAAATTAGAACTGATATCAAAATATTTCCGATCCAAATAATCTGTTTTCAAGCTTTTACACAGAATGGTAAAAATGTCACTTGCACCCCTTGCCTTTCAAGGTCCATATGTACATTTTTCTTCAAAGTACTTTAAAAATTGTCTGATACAGACCATTTTATGCTCTGACAGGGCAATATATTTCCGCAGTATTTTTTCTTAATGTCTTCCTCTTTAAAAGAGCTTAAACCTGTCTCATTTCAATTAGTAGATTAACTGTCTTCATAATGATTGTAAGAATGGCGTGTCAGGCACGAAGAAGAACAATACCCTGTTGTATCTCTTCCATGACATTAGTCTCACCTGAAATGTAGGGAGAGTAGATCGCTCATCCATGTCCTTTTCATCTGCTGTAATGTTCATAGTCAAGTTGATTGCGGCTTTTGTTTGTATAAGTAAACAGTATCCGTGCAAAATTTTAGATTAAAGCATGTGCCTAAAACTTGGCAGAAAAATTTGGCATTTATCTATTTACTATTGTGTCGCCTCAACTCCAAAGGGTCATTGGCGTCTAATGATTATTTATATCAAGTTATAATATTCTGTTATTTTTAGGAATTTATTCAAAGTGGAGACTTGTTCCTCACTGTCCTCAGGTTTTCTTTTAGTATAGTTTTTTTTTTTTTTCTCGTTTTCGGTATTTAAGGTCGTATATTAGCAATTATTTAAAAAAATATTGAAAATGTAATGCACTAACTTTTCTAGTATTTAAAACTCAAAATACTTTCCATGATTAATGATAATAATGATTCCATCACGTATCACGATTATTATATATAATAGGATCCGTCGCATAGCCAATGCAACAAAAGTGCGTATGACAGGAAAAAATGCAATTCTACGGTGCATATCTCTATGCAATCTCCTCTCTGCCTTATAGGATATAGTTTTTAATTATAACGACTACTTCTCCAATATTCGGAGATCACACAGTTACCAAAGAGAAGAAAATATTCCAGTTCTGACAATCAAGCTTCGCAATTCTTTTTGCCTATTAATATAACAGTTTACTACACAAACAGTTACTTTTTTTTTTTTTACATCCTTTTAATATGAACATTTTTTTCTAAACATTTAGGTGATTTAAAATATATTCATATCATAATAGGTATTCATAAACGTAGACTTGTAATTTAATACGGTCAAGAAGTTTTAATATGAAATCTAATAAGAAGTAGCAACGGACAGAAGGTTCAGGACCCAATAGTTTTAAAATTAGCCAATTTTTGATGAAAAATGTTTTACCATCTCATCTTGATCTATTGCAATCATCTTCATAGTATGTGGCCTATCTGTTCCATTAACTATTCAAAAATAATTTTGTATGACTGATTATAGGATTGCAATTATAACTATAGACACCTATGCATCTGAACTAACTTGAGTACAATTTATTTTATTTATTTTTCATATAGAACTACTTAAAGTCATGGGACATGATAATGTATTGAGCCTATGGTCTATTGACCCATGAAAAGTTTGTCTGAAGTTTAATTTTATGAAACACAATAGCAAGTAAATTTCCATAACATTAAACAGAAAAAATCTGCAACTAAATACACACACAACCTCAAATCATCGATAAATCACCCATTTAAAAAATCATCAACCTTAAACTTCGTGGACTTATTAGCAGTAGTCTTGCGCATAATATATTCTATTCATCCATGAACTGACCTCTGTTAATTATAATTCTAGGGCCCTGTATTAGATCTGAATTACTTTGAAAAAAAAAAAAAATGGCATCAGCTTATTTGTAAATGGAAAATTGCAAGGGATGATGGAGTGGGAGCTCATAAATTAAGTTGAATTGACAATCGATTTAGACCCCCTGAGAGATATTTTTGTCAAGGGTAATAAGTTGACTGGAGGGAGGAGATAACTGACGGAAAGTCGTTAATCACCGGAGCAGACAACTGCTAGCTAGAACTTGGTCAAAGTTTACCTGTCAACATCAAAAAATAATTTGCTCCTGAACCTTTGTTCCAATCCTGGCTATGAGCTCCTAACGAAGTTTCTACTGTTTGTGGTTTTTAATATTCATTTAGTCAACAAATTATAAAAAACATTTTAACTAATAATTATTTTTAATTATAAAATGAAATATGAAAACGGCACGATATAATTCAATAAAACTATAGACAGTTAAATGAAAAAACAACTTTATTTATTATTAAATACAAGACTATTTTAGTAGAAACATGTGAAAAATTTTTTTGGTAAAATCTAAAATTTTACTACCACGGAATAATTGTATTCTTGATTTTCATTTATTGATTATTTAATTCAGTTATAATGCGTGACACAGTTACTGAACATAACCCAGAGATCAGTTTTTCGAAAATTACTACCCCCAATATGGTTAATTCATCATCAAATGCTTTTCTTTTTAAAATTCATAAAAAAATCCTAGTCCATATATCTATATATATATATATATATATATATATATATATATATATATATATATATATATATATATATATATATATATAGTCTTTATTCACAAAATTGTTGTAAATGTTTTTTACATAATACTCTAGGTAAATCACAATATTCTACCGCTAGCATCTACGGAAAATCATATTTAATAATAACCGCACTCCTAGAAGGCAAGGGATAGTACGAGATATTTTTAAGGATGGACTTTATTTTATCAAAGACTACTTTATTTATTTATTTTTTTAATAAGAAAAAATAATTAATGTGAAAAATAGTCTGAAGCTACAATGTAAATTTTTAACGGAACTAATCTTTTAAGTATGTCTCTTTCAATTTTGACGATAAAAAAATACATTAAATGTCCTAAAATAATTAAAACAAACATTATGCACTATTTTTTTAATAGTCATCTAGATCATCATTATCTCTTGTTTTTCTTCTTCTTCTTCTTTAGCTTCTCCCTTTTGTGCCTTTCAGCGTAAGGGGGTGAGCAGCCACGAACTCCACTCTTCTCTATTTTTTGCTAAATTCCTGGCTCGACGGAGATCCTTGCCTCTTCCTCTGCATGGTCTATCAATGTACTCCACATAAGACATTCTTGGGCGTCCTCAAGGTCTTCTGCCATCCTCCATCCTTATCACATGACCAAACCACTTCAGTTGGCGGATTTGCAGAACCTCTTTTAATGGGGCTACCCCAAGTTCCTGGCGTATTCGTTAGTTGCGAAACACGGTCCCTCCTAGTCTTCCCGACTATTCTTCTTAGGAATTTCATTTCAGCAGCAGTGATTCTGCTCTCTTGCCTGTCTGTCAATACCCAGCTTTCTGCTCCGTATAGAAGTATAAGTAGATATACAGATTTAAATATACGGAGCTTAACGTTCTTATCTACCAATCTACCAATCTTTGCTAATTCTGTTGGATATTTCTAAGTCCACTTTCCCCGATTTTTCCATAACTGTTCCTAGGTAGGTAAGACCACTTCTCCTTCTCTTTCTTCTCCATTACATAGTACATGGATATCCTCATTTTGCCTTCCTACTTGCTCTACCTTACTTTTGCTGGTCTCTTGTTTTTCCAAAAAATAATTTTTTGTAATGACTATGTCTTTTTCTATTAAAATAGCCGCAAAAAAATATTTTTTTAATTTTTTCGACCATATAACTAAGGAATATTGGCACACAACTGCGTAATATCAGAACTGTTTATTATTATATAGAGCTTTTTTTTCCAAATGTTGATCTGTGGTATCTGTGTTTATACTCCTATCCATCCATTTTTTGTTGACTCGTTTGTGAAGATTCTGATATTTCCTTCAACTACAGGCTTATAAACGATTTGTTGATTTCATGGCGCTCCTTCAATTCTTTTACTCACTCATTTCTTGATCTGTTACAATACTCAATCTTGTCTCACATAAATCTCCAATTTTTCTCAATATTTTGACATAAGACATGATATATCTGTATGCAAACTGGTTTTATTCTGAAAAAAAATCTCAACTTGAAGATTCTGGTATTTTTAGAAAATTTTGTTGATTGATATCTAGTACTTCATTTTTGGGTGAATTTAAAAGATGTATGTAATTTTGATTACATGAAAAATGTAAAGCAAGTATAAATATTAATCAAAAACTTACATACTTATGCATTTTACTGATACTGATACTATGCATTAAGATTTTGCTTTTAAAAACGGATGGATCAAGGAACAACCACAAAGCAAATAATAGAAGGACGCCCGGATGGTAAAAGAGAAAGAGGCAGACCTAGACTGTGATGGCAGGAAGATGTGGAGGGAGATCTTGGACTGATGGGAGTGGTGGAATGGAGGAGCGCGGCAGAGGATCGAGCGGAAGGAGGAAGTTTGTTGAGGGGGCCAAGGTCCTACAGGGACCATAGCGCCAACAGAGCTAGTTAGTTTTAAAAATAATCGTTTTCCTTTTATGTTATATCAGCATACATTATAATATAATATTTTATATTAGCACTCATTCTATGAAACGGCGTTCCGTGAGTTCTATACTGTTCCTTAATAGAATCCTTCACAAAACGATCGGCTAAGGCTGTAGGTAACCAAAAGGTTTTCCTAATGATTCGTAAATTACATACTGACAGTTTTTTACCAATCTATCATGAATAACCAAAAAAAAACTACACTAGTTAAAAACAGATCAAAAACCAGTTTTGAAAGAGTTCATATCAAATCATCAATCTCCATCAAAGACGACAACCAAAAATTCCACAAGTTCAAGGTCTCATGGCAACCGAGTTGGGAACGTGATGTTTACATTATCCTATCTCTTTTTATCTTCGCATAATGTCATGTTTCGGCAATGAAGGATTTCAGTCTGTTAAGAAAGAAGACCGTGTGAGAATTACTGACAGTGAGAATGGATATTTAACATAAAAATTTTCCTTATTTTGTCAGTCGCTGTAAGCATGTGCTGTGAGTAAGAGCTTTGAACTCTATTCTAATTGATGCATATCCCGCTTCAAGGTAATTGCTATAACTCCAAGAATCATTAAAATTAATAGTATAAAATAGTTAATAGAATAAAATATTATAAATTTAAATTTAGTCGAATCCATTTTGAACCATATATAAGTTTCAGTGCACAAAAATCGTATAGTAATTATATCAATAGTTTCAATTCCGGAATACCAAAAAACAAAAGTTAAATAATTTTATCATTATGATCTATTTTCATCAATAAAGTAACGATAGATTCTGTTTTTTTTTTTTTTTTTTTCTTAAATTCATTACCAGCCCAATCAATATTTATAAATATAATTTAAAAATTGTCATATTTTTATTATTATACAATACATTTATCAATATATTAAAAAAATACATTATTAAAAGTGTTTTAAGTACTATTTAAAGATCGATTGATCACTCTTATATTTATTCAATTTTTATATGTTTACTTAGTGATAGCCTTGAATATGTTTATTTATAACCGAGAATCGATTGACTTTCTTTTGTAAATAAACTGTATGTATACCACAACATTTATTCAGGCAAACATTAGATCAATATTTAATATGTATTATTCTCATGTATGATAAATAATATTAATATGATAAAATTCTATAAAGTTTTAATTTAATAGCTTCAAAGTTGTAATGGTTAATCTGTGGGACATTTTTTCAGATTCGAAAATGTTCATGTTAAGAACTAAAACTAAACTTAAGAACTAGATACGTTAAATAGAAAAAATAATTATTACTGCTCACGTCTTTCAATTTCGGGTTGAATGATCCCCGGGAATATAATAATTTTTATAAATAAAACCATCGTAGAATGGAAAATTTACCAATAAATTTATTATTAAATTATTATTTAACAGTGAAAACCTAAAGTAAATTAGGCATGTATCAACAACAAGGGTAATGCGGAATGCAAAGGTATATACATTAATATTTATTCGGTGTGACATAAGTTTTATATCAGTATGGGTATAAGGGTGGGTCGAAAAACATTTTTTTTTTTTTTTTTCGAAACTATACCGCGAAAACTTGCCTCTGGTATATAATATATGTAAGTATAATGAAAATTAAATTAAACAGCTAGCACATCGCACTTGAAATTTCGCACTCGAAAATCAAGTCTTTTTACAATTTTTTTTGCATTGCTCGGCCAATAATATTTATACTGCCATAGTGAAAATCCTTTATTATAAGGATTTAAAAACACACACAAAAAAATTAAAACCACCTGCTTAATAAAATAAACTTTCACAAAACATAGATAAATGTTTTGGTAACTAATCAGCTACAATTCTTTTATGAAAATTGCTATTTAAAAATAACCTGATAACTTTAGGCCTTCAATTTAATGCATTTTTAAATACAATTTTATTCTTCCAAAAAACAACTTTTACTCCTATTTTTGGATGGGTAGGTTGAAGCTGCTGTCGATCTTATTAAACCATCGCGGCACCGACAACTTTTTGAGATGCTTAGTTTTTATTAGTTACCTAAAAAAAACAACTTTTTTATTTATTAATTAAATAATTTTAATGTTCCCAAAACTCTAAAACAGAGGTACAAAACATTTATCTATTGTTTGTGAAAGTTTATTTTTTTTTATTAAATTTAATAAGTTCTTTTATTTATCGTTTATATTAAAATTAATTGTTGAAGTAAAAAAATTATGCAAAGGGCCATTAACATAAAGCTCAGCATGCTACACTCCACCTTTCTTTAAGGTGCTAGTAAGCAGCTTAAATGCAATAATTTAGCAATTTTTGAGTCTTTTGCGCTACTAAAAATGAAAAGATTTTGATTGTTTTAATTTTTTGTGTGTGTTTTTAAATCCTGATAATAAAGGATTTTCGCTATAGCAGTTTAAAATATTATTGGCAGAGCAATGAAAAACAAATTTGTAAAAAGACTTGATTTTCGAGAATATTTTCGATAGAGGAGGAGGCCAAAAAGATAGTAAATGAGAGATCTCCTTCCTTAACAAACAAAAGGTACTAAGTCCGGAAAGAGGTAATCACTGCTTGATGTCATCTTTTCTTAAATTGACTTACTGTTATTTCTATTGGATTATTTAAATATAATCAAAGGATTGTGGAAAAATGCAATCCTTAGAATTCCTAAGAAATTAATCCTTTCAAATAAGAAGGGTGAATTAAATAATTAAATAATAATATTTAATCAAACATGTACCTTATTAAGTGGAAGTTATAGATAAGTGAAAATTTTCGGCATAAGGTGAGTGTTTCTCAGAATCCTTGACTTTTATGTTGCAAACGATAAAATGGACACATCAGAAACTGTATTTTTCTCAATTTACATAAATATTAGGAAAAAAGAAAAATTAAGTTCAAAAACTGACAACTTATAAAAGAATATTATATCTAAAAAGCGAGTACGAT
Organism: Aelia acuminata; assembly: GCA_911387785.2. Lineage (NCBI taxonomy): Eukaryota > Metazoa > Arthropoda > Insecta > Hemiptera > Pentatomidae > Aelia > Aelia acuminata. Next base: position 58,889,990 of record OU426981.1, read on the forward strand.
ATCTCAGCACATCATGCGTTATTTCAATTCTATTTTGTCCTAGAATTACTAAAAATCGGAATTAATATTCTACTTGGACTACCACGACTGTTTCAGGACCAATTTATTTAAACATTTAAAAGAAATAAAGATTGTTCCTAACGCATTTTTCTAATAATAATCATCAAAACTAATAAACTAAGACTTTCTTGATTCATTTTGTTTTATTTTCATTCATCACAAATAATAAAATTGATTAATGCTATCATGGTTAAAAGATTCACTTTATTAATATCTTTAATAAAAAGATCATACCTACATATTAAATTGGAAAAATACATACATAGATACATAATTAAATTGGAAAAATGCATAAATATCCTTCCTTACTAGTTTTATTAATTAACTAAAATAAAATAATGAACTTTAAATAAAATTTTAAAAATAATAAATGCGCAAAGGTGCTTGGGAACCATTTCTTTGAATAAAGGTAAGTAATACACCTGCCGAGCACGCCACATTTATCTGATTCCATGCTTATCTGAAGATGCGCTCATTTCGTGGCACGAAGGAATTAAATAAAGTTCACAAGACTAAATTAATGCTACGTAGATAAAATTAAGAGAGATAGATCAAAATTTGGAGCATAATCAAAGGAACTAAATAATTAATTACATTAGGAGCGATTAGAATATTATCAAGTATTTTATATTTATATAATTCAACGTTTTAATTAACTGAACTGTGTTTTATTAACGATTTATAAAAGTAGCCAAAAAATAATAAACAAAAATAAGAATTTAGAATTGTAAAATTGACATAAATAATGTTGTAAAATAATTGTGCATAAGTAGTAATGCAAGGGAAATGCCCAATTTATGGTGCGGTCATAAAAATAACATAAGCGAAATTACATATAATTGTATCCGGCGTTTCGATCTGACCTTCGGGTCTTCATTCCCAAATAATATAAATAATAATATAAAAAAACGTTGTCTCTATTGTCAACATAAAGTGGTTTTCGTTTTATTCTAATAACCGTTTCAATTATTTAAAAAAAAAAAAAACTACAAAATTCGGCAAAATTTCATCCCATGCATCCAAAACTGAATATGGCATTCGAAGTTATAAGGGTTGATATTTTATCCTTCGATATTTTATGCCATATGATATAATGTACGTAATATAGTTTAAGCTGCCTTTAAATACATTACAATTTAATTCCTACGAAGAATTTCAAGGAAAGTAAACTCACAGTATGCTAAACCAAATACTGTGCGTAACTACAAAATAAGTAACTAAAAACTAAAAATATAAGTATTTTTAACAAGCTTTACCGGTTCGAAACCGGCTAGGATGTTACGGGTTAAAAATGTAAAGGCTCGATCCAATAACAGTCCCATTAAACTGTTTCAAAGAATTGTAGGCTCTACAATACCGGGCACACTAAATATTCTGGTTTATTTATGCACTCTAAACATTATCTTTGCAGTATAATTATATATATTTTTAAATCTCTATTAAGGAAAGAAACTTTTTAAATTTACACATAAAAATCCTTCAATGAAACGATGCATAAATTCAATGAAGATACAAAATCCATCATAGCAATTACATGTTCTTCTTGTGTTCTATTCTTGGAATATTTATTTTCAGGAATTTAGCTGTGATGATGAAAGAAAAAAAATGAAATGAGTGAAAAAAGAATATGTTCGCATATAAAAAATAAAATAAATAACAATCGATATGTGGTAATTGTGAAGAAAAAAATTAAAATAATGTCTCGTTATTTAGAACATCATTTAGATTGATCATTTAAATAGGTTTCTGTTGAAATTATATTAATCTAGAATGCAATAAGAATTAATAAAAACCGTAATTGAAGTGACATTTATATGTGATGATTCATCCTGTATCCTTGCAACATTCATCGTAACATTAACCCGTCGGAAATATATCATGAATATATTCAACCAAAATCATACATGAGTGCAAAACCGTGTTCTTGCTTGTTTATTTCAATCAAAAACTTCCAGCGTTATAGGAAAATAACGGTATAGGATGTTTCAGAAGCTGCAGTCACAAAAAAAGCAATGCTTTATAGACAACTGATATCATGTTGTTTATTTTAATATAATTTCATTGACTTTAGATGAGAGACAATATCAATTTCTGTGACATTTTTTAAAACTATATGTCATAATTTTTTTTACTGTTCCCAGTTTAACACACGGGGATATACAAGCAAGTATTACTGTAACCCAACAATGGCCATGGGTCCAATATTTTAAATGGAAGTACCATATTTGGGTCAATAGTCAAGCAAGAATATGATCTGATCTAGATTTTTATTTATTTTTATTTTTGTCCCCTCTACCTTTCCTTTCAGCAACAAGGGTGTTGGGCAAGGCTAAAACTTTATTTTGATTGTTATTCAGTATTCTTCATTTACGTGTACCAGAGCTAGAGCGCGCCGGGAACGAGTTGGTGATAGTGGTAGTCCCGGGTGGGGTCGGAGAAATCCTCCCCCCCCCCCACCCCAATCAATAAACTTACCTAATATAGATTTTCGGAATAATTATCTATGCGAGAGGTAACTAGCTAGGAAAAAAAACATAGAAATTAGCTTTTGAAAATTTACGTGTGCGAGAGCTAACTATAGCTCGCAGGGACGAAGTCGGGTGGTGGTAGTCAATGGGGGTGGGGCGAAAGCAGGGCTGACTTATTCTCAGTGGTTAGCCCTCTGTCCAGTAGTCTCCCATGTGGTGGTCCCCTTCCGAGGGTATATGAAGTTCTGAAGGGTATATGAAGGGTTCTTCCGAGGTTGAAAATCCGGTCAGACTGCTTCTTTCCTACCGTATACAAACTCTATGTAGGACGAGTAGTTTCTTTCTTCCATCAACTCAGTGGACTGGTTCTCCGTGAAGACGTAGAGCCCAGTATCCCTCAGTAGTTTGGACCTCAGTGCCTCAAAGGCGGTGCGATTCAAAACCGTCTTGGCACAGATCCCCTTCTTTTCCAATAGTCTAGACGATAGTCGTCTAGTAGAAATAGTCTTCTAGACGAGCCCGCACTGTTGAGAATTCCTTGTTCCCAATGAATATCAAGATATTCAATAACTTTGTAACATTTTATTTTCCATGAATGTTTATAAAAACATTCTCCGATTTTATATACTAATTAATTAGGATATTCTTCCGTCCTCCCTCAGGTGAGCTTTTCATCCCTATTTGGAAGAAATCTCAATTCACATTTTTATTCACCATCCTATTTGTTTATCACTGTTATCCTTTAGTTCGTTTTCGATGTATAATCCTAGATGCGTTCTAATATTACTAGGTTGTTACAAAAGTCCTTGTTCACAAAATTAATTTTATTCAAATGTGAGTACAAAATTTACAAATCAAATTTATTCTTCAAAATACAGGCCATCATTTTCAACTACTTTAACCCATCTTTCAGCCAAAAGTTGTATTTGATGTTGATACCACTCTGCAGTTTTCGAGGCAAAGAACTCCTCGCATCCAGATTTGACATCATCGAAGTTTTCGAAGCGCCGACCTTTCAAAAAATGAGCCATTGACCTGAAAAGTCCATAGTCAGACGGTGCGACGTCTGGGCTGTAAGGATGGTGGGGCAAGACGCTAATCCCGTTCATTTCCGAGAATTTTTCTTTAACTAATCGTGAGCGATGAGCAGGGGCGTTGTCTTGCTGAAATAACGCTTGCTTCCTATTAATCAAAGCGGGGTATTTCACTTTTAAAACTTCATATACCCTATCGAGCTGTTCACAGTATAGCTCAGCGTTGATAGCCCTGCCCTCTGGAACCTGCTCGAAGTGATCTAGGACGACCTGATCTAGGTTCATCTTCAAGGCTTGTATTCCCAGAATTAAACCGCTTGAACCAAAATGCGGCCGTGTTTCGATGCACCACACTTTCCCCTTCCACTGCACAAATTTCCTCGGCTGAGGCCTTTGCACTAAAACCTTTTTTCCAATAATGCCTAAGAAGGCCGTGGATGACAAATTTTTCTTCCGACATTTCTAGTGAAATTTAATAAACTGAATGAAAGGCAGGGACAGTTGGCGTACATAGATAATTAGAGGATTAGTTAATGTAAACATTGACATAAGAATTGTATTAGTCAGAGATTAAATAAGGATTAAATTAGAGACCTCAATGTAAACAACTTGATATGCACAAGGATTTTTGTAACAACCTAGTATAACATATAACAAAACTAAGTCCAATAGTTTTGCTTATACAATTTTCTGTCTAATCATAGTTTTCCAGTTTTTTTTCTCTTTTTTTTCTGCTATAATACATTTAAGGTTATCCTAAAAGCTACAAGTAAGTTTTTCCTGTGCCAGGAAATAGTGGGATTAATTCCGACACAGTTGTAACTGGTAACCTTGGAATATGAACTCGTAATCTTCAAATTGTCATCCACACCCCCCCCCCCAATCATTGTTTCATACTAAATCCATTGAACTATACATTTTAATGAAGCATACTTTTTATTTATATATACTTTTTAGTTGCAATAAAACTATATATTTGCTTCTGATTACTTTCCCATTATAATTATGCCTTAGCTATAACCAACTCATAATTTTTTTGTTTCTCCTATTATAATTCCAATTATACAATGTATTTGGTATTAACATGGCATCAGGTTTTCATACTAAAAAAATATTAATTTCTCGTCAAATGCAAGCTTTACTGGATACATTTTCAAAAGTCGTCAATCAATTAACAATGACTCGTTTACATGACTATGATCAGAGCTACTCCGACTTTGCCTGCAGTGCTTACTAAAGACACTGCTGCTAAATTACTAAATTACTAAAGACCATCGTATAACTTTCATTTTATTTGCGTCACAAAAGGAATCACAAGAAAAAAAGCATGCCACTTATCTCAAAACTTATAACCACTCCCTTGAAAAGAATTTGTAAATAAAAACCATTGGTATACCTATAATGAAAGTCTGCATTTGTTTTTCTGTGGAAAAATGATATTTATAAATACAATTTATTTATATTTTGCTACTTACGAGGTCATTCGCCACAGAACAGTAAATTTATAGTTGGGAAAGGAAAAATATAGCTTTAGCACCCGTTTTCGCATGCTCATTCATCATGGTTTATAAATAGATCTTGCCAATAGTGAAAAAGGACAGCGAGCACGATCATTTTAAAATGGATGAAGTTAAAACTGAAGAATATACATTTTCTATGGGGGACTCTAAATTCATTATTCTATAGCAAAAAAGAGTAAATTTATCAAGAATCTATGAATTCGCATTGTAGGTCAATGACAAACATAATGAAAAAATATTGAAAACAATCCGTTCCATCATTTTTTTCCATCGTTGAAACGTAAATAAATTGTTTTAGAGATGAGAATTTTAATGGACCAGAATCCTTTTTAATTTCAATTTCTTTCTTTGAAGGGTCTCTGCTCACAAATAGAAGAAAAAATAAAATATCTTAAATAAACATGAAAACGAGTAATAAACAAGCATATGAAAGTGTGATGATTCATTCAAAAGTGAATTTCATCGTATTCCTAAAGTTATAAAGATTTACTTCTGAAGTGCAGTGCTAGACATCTTTTGATTATAAAAAAAAAATTAAGAATAAATAGTAAACGAATTAATAATAGCTTTAGCTTTTAAATATAAATCATCCTGTAGCTGTATTAAATGGTATTTTTTCCGTTTAATCACGCTCATATGTTTTGATAAGGCATAGCCATAAAATATTCTTGATTACTACAAGAACAATACCGTTATACTACTTTTACAATATATCAGATAAAGAAAGGTCTGTCCATACCTTAAAGAAAGTATCAATATTATTCTTTTTACTTTTGCTCGAATATTTTTCTATAACATCACATTAAACTGTAGCCATCCTTCTTTAAACACAATTTACTAAGTCTCTAAAATTTTTGAAATGGAAGGGCTTAACCACAACCAATAAAGAGCCCAAAGATCTCAGTGCTTTTATTACTATTGCATTGTAATAAATATTTTTGAAAAATGCAAAAAAAAAAATATCACCGAATACCATCATGAATCCGCAAAGGTTACCAAAAATGTATTTCTGGCGCTAAGACACGATGCAAATGCAAAAATGTGCATTTAATATCTTTCCGATAATCACTGAATGTCGAAGATTTAATGGTACTCATACCTTGTTGATAATATAATAATTTTTAAATAATGTCCTATATTTTAACATTACTTAGTATTCATTATTTTGTTTTACTTTAGGTCTCTTTCACAACTTTTCATTTTTATAAAAAAAAATTCCAACCATTTTTGTTCCCTTCATTTAATCGTAAATAATAAAGACGTAAGGAATAACTAATGTGTGTTTTAAAGCTCTTAATTCCTATGAAATTAAGAAAAAAATCTCATTTTGTTCAACGGAATTTTGTGATCAATGAAGTTGATCGATCGGACTCAATCGATTTCTCTCTAGAGTAATGTTCGTGAAATCGTTTGTTTTGGCATGGTTCCGCTTAGGAAACTCCATCAACTCAAAATCCAGGTGATTTTTAACAATTTTTATTGATATGAATGCCCTGTGGTATATTGTGACTATGGCCTAGGCTAATCCCTAAATCACTGAATGGATATTATAATATTTAAGCTAATACAATATTCAAATTTCAGCCGTTCTTATATCAGACTAGGACGCATTAAAATATCCCTCATTGTGATATTGAATTGAACCGTTAATATCTGTAGGTTAAGTAATTTACGTTAGACAGGAGAACGGCATTACCAAGTTATACGTGATAATAACGCCTCGGTCCGAAAAATGATAATAACGCCTCTGTCCACTGTTCGTTCTCGTCTACGTTGTAGAGGATTTCACGGGACGGTAAACTCTAGTTTTCATTATAAACGTATTTATAAATTCAAGCATTACTAACCCTTAAAGTGCTGAGGGTCGATATCCTGGGGTCTTAAAAAAAACCTTCCCGCTGATAAAATAACATCAAAATTGTATATAAAGTTAGCGGTTGAACAGTTTTAATACTTTTTAGTTAATAATTATCAGTTAAAATGCGACGAAAAATAGCAATAAATATTAAGGAGGTGGAATATAAATGTATATTTTTGGTCTGATAGAATTCTGCTTGCGTCGACAAAACTAATATAATGTTTAAAATATTTTTTTTTCATACTTTGCTGCTTACCTAATTTTCTATAAATGGGTATAAATAAACATGAATAACATCTGCACCCTGGAGGTAAACACAGTGTCCATTTTTTTATAGAAAAAAAATCTTCCGATTTTGATTTAAATGCCACGATAAATACATTACTCTCGGCTGTATATATTAACAATACAGACATATTATGACATATTAACCTGATAACAATTTGAAAAACGTTCACTATTCATAGTAGTGTAAGAAAACAAAAATTTAAGAAAGTATTTATTGTGGTATTGAATTCACATTGTTCCTATAAAAATGAAAATGATGCTGTTAACCGCTGGGAAACAGATACACTTTTTGAATTATATAAAGTAAAATTTTCTTTTATTGATAAGTTTTTCACTTAATGCTGTTTTTTTTTGTTTTTGGTTTTTTTTGTATTTGTTAAAAATGTTGTCTTCAAAATATCAATTATTAGCATTGAAGTGGTTTAATGACGAATTCTGAGAAATATTTTAAAAGATAACCTACTCTTTGAATTAGTTTTTTAAATGTTCGCTAACCATCTTTGGGGACGTTTTTATCCTTATATATTTTTTTTCTTATTTCTTGTATGTGTATATAAATACCAGTAAGATAAACTGGAACAATTATTAATTTAAGCTTCCTAAAAGTTTGTATCTATTACTTCAGTGTCTATGAATTCTGCTTGGAAAAAAAGAGGAGGGCTATTATGAATAAATAATTTAAACAACAAGTGTTTTCATTAAAAATCATCTTAAATTATTAACTCTGTTCACAAGATTCCACTTCGTAACACGCTTACTAAGTGCCTACATTCGTTATTTTTTATTTAGTTATAATTTAGAATATATTGTTAAAAGTTTGTTTGTTTGTTTGTTTGTTTGTTTAACGTCCATTTTTATGCTACTTAGGCTAATCGGGCGATGCTACAGTGGGAGTCCTAAATTTTGCCTATCCATTGTTAAAAGTAAATAATAACTAGAAAGAGGTTTAAAGATAATGTAAAAGAATACACTGTTGATTCTTGATTTCAAACTATTTAATACCTACGTAAAGATACTAAGCTTATATACAGCAAAGAACCCAACTGTCTTGGTGAAGGAAAACACAATAATTGTGATATCAAACAAAAAAAAAAAGTTTTCTACAGCAAACTCTAACAGTTCATCTTTTTACTATATTAAAATAAGCAAAAGACAAAAAGCTTTCAGCAGTAAGAAACAAGTGGATTTTTTTAGTAAAGTTAGGAGAGTTTGGAGGGTTTTTATTTTTTTATTACATTTATTATTTCATTACAGCCGTGCCGTGCTCTTAAACTGCGTAGCTCTGATATGATGTTCTACGTACCCTTGAATATATTTCAAGATATCCAGCGGCCCACAAGATACCCGCCGCGATCCCATAGAGCACGCACTCCCAGAGGCACTAGACTATAAACACCGCGCCGAGAGCAACAGCCGAGTGCGGAATCGAAGGCGACGACAGCGCCGCCCCGCAGGGTTCTTTCGAACCACTCCGTTGGGAAATCGGACCGGAAATGGAAACTTTAAATTTTCCGATTCATTTCCATTTTTTTTTCTCGAAGTCATTATGAAAGTCCAAGAAGAAGTCCTGTGTAAGTTAAAGAAGTTCCGAATTATTCGGAAAATATCTTTCGAATTCATGAGTTTCTCTTGTCCAATTTCCAAAGTTTTCCTGGGTACATTAACCCATTTTGTGGCAAGGGTAGAAAGAATTTGAATTTTCGGAGTTCTTTACTATTATTGTGTTAATGTATATGTCACTAATACTTGAATAATATAAAATGACGAATATAGAACCTTTAGTAAGCGAGTTAGGATGTGAATCCTATGAAACAGGGTTAATGATTTAAGATGATTTTTAATGAAAACACATGTTTAAATTATTTATTCATAATATCCCCTCTTTTTTTCCAAACAGAATTTTTAGACACTGAAGTAATAGATACAAACTTTCACCTTTACGAAGCTTACATTCATAACTGTTCCAGTTTATCTTAATGGTATTTATATACACATACAAGAAATAAGAAAAAAAAATATAATGAGAAAAAGGTCCCCAAAGATGGCTAGCGAATATTTAAAAAACTAATTCAAGGAGTAGGTTATCTTTTAAAATATTTCTCAAAGTTGCTATTCGTCGTTAAACCACGTCTATGTTAATAATTTATCAAAACTGATATTTGAAGATAGCATTTTTCTCTAATACAATAAAAAATTATAGCTGATTAAGTAAAGAAGTTATGAATAAAAGGAAATTTAAAAACTATTGCAAAGAGGGATATCCATATATTTATTTTTCATGGTATTCTTGAAACCAATAATTTAGTCTGAATTTAAAAATTTTACATTTCTGAAGTGAGTATATTTGAAGTTTTCAAATTCGCAAGAAACATACTTTAAAAAATGTTTAACTACTAGCTAACCCTTGCGGAGTATTCGCATTCTAACCTTAAATACCACTTAATTAAAGTACACAAGGTATATTTAGTATCGCATAGTGCGTCTTGAGCTTAGACGGAATACTTAAATAAACGATCGTTTCGCGTAAAACCGGTTGTTGCAGTTTTTTGCTTTCAACTCCCAAACGAAGGGGTTAATCTAAAAAATGTATATGACCGAAAATATTCTCCTTGAAAACCTGAAAAGACTGAAGCCATATAGAAGCTTCTATGATTTTCAAAATCCGCGGTTTCGCGCTTATAATCCGCAATCGAAATGAGTGATTTGTATATTTTTCCGATGTGGCGGTTAACGAAAGCTTTCAAATGATGCCTCGTTCATGAAATTTGATGAAGTTTTAAGGAAGTTATGGCGTACCGACAAAAAAAAAAAGGCTTTGAGAAATAATATATTATATGATCTTTGACCTTATTAAAAATGATTAAAGTATAACCTTATACATTAATTAAAAAAAGATATATATATTAAAAAAAAAAGTCTCAGTAATATACTGAAACAAATTTTAATACTGGTGATGTGTAAACTCATCTCTGGGAAAAAATAGGTTATTATTGCCATATCATTTTTTGTTGATTAATGTTGAAGACCTAAAAAATAAATTATGCAAATCAAAGAAATGTATTTTTATTAAAATTTATAAACGTTGACGGACACTTCTTTCTATTTAGGTATTTTGAAAATTATTCCTCTGTAAATTTCGTATAGAAAATGTATTGAGGTCCTGGGTTTATAGTGTTAATTTGTTGTTGTCTTTCCCTATTCGATGATAATTATTTCTTTTTATATTATTTTCTTAAAGAATAAATTTGCACTATTTAAAGTTCAAAGGTAGTAATACTGTACTAAATATAAATTTTTAGGGGTGTTGTAAATATTATAGAGTACCTACCTTTAGATTAGATGGGTGCAAAATATCTTGTCTTTTTAGAAATTAAAACAAACTGAAATTAGTAGTGTATGTTATTATTGTTAAAAATGAACTTATCGTTGACTAATAATAAGAAGTGATGGACTTAGTCGAGGCCTTGAACGTCGAGGTTAGTTAAATGCCTTGAACATCCAGGCATAAGGTTACTTTTGAGAAACTGTTCTGTCACTTGTAGTTACTGTTTGTAATGTTGATACTATTTTGAGTTTTGGTTGTTTTCCATTTCTGTATTATAATTTTTCGTTAATAAAATCACTATTATTAATACACATTTGTGTTACAATAGTTTTACTAATCTATTAAAACTAAATTTTAAAGATTATATAAAAATTGTGCTATTAATTTGAATTACACTCGGAGCAGAACCAAAAATAAGTTCATCGCACACATAATATCTTTAAACTAAATACAAACACCAACGCAGAAAGACATAAAAAACTGTAATTAAATATTAACATAAAATAAATATTAAATTCGTTTTGATTTACATATTTATAGCTTTATCTTTAATTGATAAGACGCTGGTAAACATTGGACTAAATAACTGAACCAGTGTCATAACAACTAGTTGTCAGAAGGGACGCATGATTTTAGGTAAATATTATTTGATATATTTGCCTGTGCTCTGTTACATCATTAATAAGTAAATTTGATATGATATTTATGTTATATTCATTAATTGATAGCAATAAATATACAAAATAAATTTTAAAAATTAAAATATTATAAATACAAATATTACAATGCATTTATTTATGTATTATTTCTTTAGAGTTTTATTTAAAAAAGTAATGTTGAAATTATTTTTTTTCTTTCGAATTAGAATCATGAAAGAACTAAAGTAATTTATTTTAAGATGAAAAAATCTGGTACGATGCGCGCAACACACAACTTTCACTTATGAATTTATTAGATCAGAAATCGACGAGTTTCGATAATATGTAAACGCCATTCACCTTCACCCATTTTCCCACATGTATATGCTTATATTTGTATATCTCCATAAGATATAGAGTATCTGTATTGCAAAACTTGAAAGTTCTCAGTACTTTTCGATTCATAATTGCTTTTTTTCTTTTTTTTTTTTTTTAAAGGACCTAATTTCATCAACAGTCGACTTTTTCTACTGCTTGCTTATTTTTTACTGCTTTTAGCTTTTTGTAAAAATATCGTGAAGGTGAATCGATAGGTGTTTTTACTGTAAATATTGCAATGTTCGTCACATCGCGGGCATATACATACATCAAATACCCAGTTTGATCAAAATAGTTAACTACAGCCTTTTTTGAGAGAAAAAAAAAAAAAAAAAAACCTAGAAATGGTGGAAAAGTTATGTAATATAGTACCCCCTCCGTTTGAACAATTTTTCTGAAATTTTTGCTGTCACGTCGCGGGCATATACATCCATTAAATACCCGGTTTGACCAACACTTAACATAGACAATTTTTATTGAATATAGACTGAATTTTAATGAAGTATCTACGAAAGTAATGTTCTATGATTTTTTACTATCATACTTATAGCGATGGTACTGGACTAAAGATATCTCCGTGAATACAAAATAGCCGAAAAACATTATTTCTATGTATATATTTATTGTAAGTTAAGTAAAGTTTATTTCACTTTTATAAATTGTTAGAAGAGTAATGAAAAAAGACCTATTACAAATTTGATAATATTACTGGGATACAGTAAGCGTTTCTAGGACACTATAAAATCCAATAGGTTATTTTTGGTTAATATATGAAGTTCTGCCGTGAGAGATTTTATCGCAGAAGTAAATGGAGTGCATATATTCCTCGTTGCTGGTTATAATTTATGTCAATGACCCATAACTTACTAAGAGGTGTCTTTTATTATAAGAACTGATAAAAAGAAGTTTTATAGTGGGAGGATATGTCGCACGGAGGAGGGGATTTCAGATAAGAATTTTTTTCCTTACAAATATTTACTCCTACCAAACTTTACTTTACTAATATTTATATTTATAAATTTTTCTGCATAGTGTACGCTATAGTTATAGATTAAAGTTTAATAATAGGAAATAGTGTAACACAACCTTTAATTGACTAACGTAGGTGTATTATTTTGATACCTCGAGTATGATAGTTAAAAGGTTTTTTGTTGTATTTTCGTCCATTTCCGTTGTGACAGTGTTTTCTATATTAATTTGCAACTAAAATAATCAATCAATTTGATCATGATTCCATATCCATTAATTTAAGTAAACCATTAAATATTATTTTTTTTTTTTTATTCATTTTCGATTTGCATTTATCAACTAGATGCTGACAATCAGCAAATGAGATGGCCATAGAAAAAATAATGATATGTCAGAAATGAGACAGCAAAGCACCCAGCCACCCAACAAAACACCCCCCTTTCCTTCCCGAATTTATTCAATTGCCATTTGTTTCTCAATTTTATCATTGGTTGTACAAATGAGATCTCTCATTCAGTGCCTTTTTGGTCTCTTAATTGTATCCTTGGTTGTATCAGCAATACTTCTTATTATTAAACTGATTGTATGCGCATTCATGTTAATAAAATAAAAATCTTTTGTAAAGCGTTGGTAAAACATTGTATGAAGTAATTATTAAAAAATTAGTTAAAATACCTTACATTTATTTTTTAAATTATTTACATTACAAGATGTAGGTAATAATGCTAAAAAATAGTTCCATACAGAACACCATCTCTGAATACAGACCGTACAATTACTGAGAAATACCTATAAACATTAAAGATGGTTTTCAACATCTGTAAGAATTGGGAGGTCATACAAAACCGTAGGCAATAAAAAGTAAGTAGTTTATTAGCGATGAACTAATGCACTTACCTATGGGTACTATAATTAATTACAAAGCGCATATACAATTATTGAGCACATATTCTTTTGGGAAGGTATTTGCCGAAAAGGTTGCGGATTCTTGAAATCGATTAAGTAGCACAGGAAAAGACCGATAGGATGGGATATATTGTTAAAACAATAGATTAATAAGCCTGCAGTTTATTTCAGTAAAAATAGAAGAACGGAATGTTTGATTTAAATATATTATTACCACTGTTATTGTTTATATTTATTGTAATACATATTTTAAAATAATCGTTACCTTTAAACGAGGTGATCAATCAATTTCCAAAAATGTTATAGGAAACACCAAAAAAAAAAAAAAAAAAAAAAAAAATATGAATGCAAACTACATTATCATTGAGTGTGACTTAGCACCAATAGCATTAATAAACCAAACGGTCTCCATAATTCAAGAATATAAAGTATTCGTAATTAGTATCCAATTATTATCCGTGTTGAATATATTTTATGCATATTCATGTATTCAATTAGTTGTATCCGTAATACAAGAATATAAAAAAAAAATAATTACTCCAATGCGTCACGTGACGTATGAATTTAGTAATGCTAACCGCTAACTTTTTGGCGAATATAATGTCTATATCCTTACTGTCGTTTTTTTTTGTTTTTTTTTTGAAAATTATTAATTTGTTCGATATATGTCCTTAGTTAGTAAGAATGTCTCGGAATGGACACATAAATATTTACATATTCAGATATTACCTTCCGTGAATCTTGCCGGATATTTTTCTTTATTTTTGTAAAATTATAAATAATATCTTTTCACAATCTCAAGTTCAACTATAAAGAACTTTAGAATAATTATAAAATAAAAATCCATCACAGACTAACTTTCAACATTCAACATTTAACATTTAACCCATTAGCACTAACATTTAAATCCACATATTCCACCACGACGAATTCTGAGGCGGCGGTCACGAGACTTAATAAAACTGTAATTCAGTCAATCTTTTATTGAGAGTGGATTGAATAAAGAAGACTCTGCTTAGAAAACACCGGTTAATCTATTCAAAGGAATATTAGAGCCTTAGAATATAGATTATAACAGCAACAAGATGAGCTATAGATTAGAATAAGTCCATTTTTCTGAAGAGAAGTATGGCGTCGCTATTTGCATTTGTGAATCGATATATAGATCTCCCAATGTTTGGCATCATTACCGATATAGTTCACGCTTTGGCCGGATAATGTTCTGAGAAATATCCCCTATAACTCCCCAAAATGACCATTATTCTGACATCAATTTTCCATTAACGATTTCCAAGGATTCCTAGCCTAGGGGATGACCAACTACAATTAATAGCTCTTACCGAATGGGAAAATTTATCGGGCTCTGATTTCGACATTTTCCGATTTGGGAATCTATTGTATATCAAATCTAGAAAATCTATCGTTTGGGAGCAAAATTGTAATAAAAATTTCAAAAGACAATATTGAGGAATAAATAAAATTGAGTAAATAAGCATTTATTCAAATTGTAATATAATACAGAAATACAGGGGCACGGTGTGGCTGTGCGGTAAAGCGCCGTACTTCCATGCCGGAGCTGCGGGTTCGAGTCCCGCCCTGGGTGGTGCTTTTCTTTCGTAAGAGAAGTATCACCCAGTGCCATGGGTGTTAGCATGGGCAGTATAGGGCTTCAGTGGAAGCCTTGAAGTCCCAAAAAAAAAAATACAGAAATATATAAATGGAGTCAATTTTATTAAGGAGTTGATACTACTTCTTTAGTTTTGCCCACCTTCTATCAGCATATTTTTACTTAATTTTTTTTTGGGTTATAGCTTTAAAAAAAAAAACAAGAAAGAAATAAAAAAAACGTTGGCTTTCCTAAAAACTATATCCATATTTCGAAATGAAATCTTTCAGTAAATTGTTGCTTAATACCTGAGAGCAGTACCTACTGAACAGGCTTAAGAACCGATCCTAACCCCCCCCCCACCAAAAAAAAAAAAAAAAAAAAGAACTAAGTACAAATTTATTAAAATAAAAAACAAAACAAAAATTATAAGAAACCTGGTGCTTCTTTTTAAAAATCTATATCTATGAATTACTGAATGCTCGATATAAAAAATAGTTTTAACATGTTCAGCATGGTATAGAGAAGTCAGTTTTTAAAATGTACTGTTTAAAATTAGCATTCAATATAGTAAGTTTTCTTTTTTTAATGCATTTAAATTTTTGTAGAAGATAAAACCACCCAGCGGATCCAAGAGAGGAAAACATTTTGTACATCAAAGCGCTTTTATTCAGTAATATTTTTAAAAATAATTATTGTTAACTTTAAAAACGTCAACCACTATGATCATTATAGCCTAATGATCTTCTTCCTATTATTGTATTTCCCCAATGAGAAAATGGATGGTAAAATATTTAAATGTAATTTTTACATAGTGATTTCACTCATATTTAAAATTTAGTCTTTCAAAAGTTGATACCACGATCCCATTACACCATGAGTCCCATTAGATCTATAGATTAATTTTATTAGTAGAATAAAATAATAAATAAATTAGTAGAATAAAATAGACCTTATAACCTAAATCCTTCAATGGTTTCGACCAAAGGAAGGGAACTGGATCCCTGAGGGTTAAAAAAATTGTGTCCATCTCCTAAGAAAATTTCTGGATCCGCACTGATAAAATCCAAAATATTATTTTAAATTAAAATATATCTTTATATATAAAAAGATCTCGTGTCCCGATGTTTTTCGTAGGTAAAATCAGAAACATCTCAACCGATTTTGATGAAATTTCGCTCATTGTGTGCAGTTTTGTCCAACTTGAAAGATAGGATAGTTTTATCTCGATTATTTTCCTCAATTTTTCTTTTATTGCAAATTAGATGCTTATCATACGTACTAAAATTGAGTGTGATTCTTTGTAAGTTCTATAAACTTCCAACAGATGGCGGTGTAAGTTTATTTATTGACACAAGACTTCATTTTCTTTCGCTATTTACGGTGGGTGAGCATCCAGTAGCCAAATCTATTTTTTCCGGCTTGGGCTAGGAAAATCCGTGTTTTTCTCATGGGATATGTGTCGCCTTTTCTCGTGTTAGGCAAAACATCGAATCTATTTGATTGAGCAAAAGACAGGTTAACCAAAATGGCTTTTGATACGTAGAACCTACTATATGATATCTCATAGTGTTATATTCCATATATAATTTATTGTGATTGTACTAAACCCTATTCCAATTATATTCATTATTAGTTCCTCTTGAATGTGTGTTATATCTAATCTCGCCTCTGGTGAAATGATCCGGTAAGTGCTAAATGAATGGATCATCAGTACTTACTACAGTCAAATACGTGATATAAAAAACAAGAACTATAATCCTTCTAAATTCTTTACCAAAGAATTTAAAATTTGGCGTAGAGTTCTATTTTAAATCCCGTTGGTGTTTAAATTAGCTAAAACGTTTTCATCTTTGTCAGAGAATTTTGATTTGACTGTATTAAAAAGATTAGGATATAATTAATTCAACGCATATAGCTACTGAGACACAGCAACGCGTGGCTTGGCCTGCTCGTAATATAATATTAAAATGTGTAATCTGTGCCGAATAAGCACGCAGTATCAGAAATCGATCAAATACGAATTAATAAAAATACAAACAAAATAAGCATTATAATAAATACAGAAAAACAACTATTTTAAAACGAGTCTGCTTCAGAATAGTTCTTAATTCATCAATTTTATAGAGAATAAATTGAAATTTTTATGACTTTCATCAATTTTATAGCGAATAAATTGAATTTTTTATGACTTTCATCAATTTTATAGCGAATAAATTGAAATTTTTATGACTTTCGTCAATTTTATAGCGAATAAATTGAAATTTTTATGACTTTCATAATGGGCAGATCCTAGGCTATGTAAATAAATAAATACAACTAAATTTAAAAATTCAAAAATTAAAAGTAGCTAAGTTGCATGGCGCAGTTCAGGTTGCTGGGATATACCCAGAAAACATTCCCGACAAACTTCCTTCAAAAACTATTCACGGTCAGAGTAGAGTGGGAAGGCGAGGTCTGTGGTTAGAGTGATGCAAGATACCACGGAATTCGGAACTGGATGAAGTGTTAGTAGCTGTGGAAGCTAGAAGAGGCGAGGTGGATCCGGCAGCAGGTTAGTTCCACGCCTGCATCAAAATAACGTGTTTTGTTTATGGCTGTCTATTTGATTTAATTTTTCGTAATAAGATTTATTTATACAAATTTAATGTTAGAGATTCCATCATCTAGCTTTCGAATGAGAAATCTCCTAAAAAAATTTTTACTCTTCATTTTATTCATCATTCATTCATCGTTCGGATCATTATTATTAAATAGCTCCGAAGGAAAAATAAATATCTTCTAAGGTGCTTATAGCATCCCTGAAGAACTAGAAACAATCTTCTAAGTTACTTATAGCAATCCCTGAAGAACTAGAAACAATCAGTGGATAAAATATTACTCCCTTAATGTATGTTTAGAACCAGAGCCATATCATACATATCAGGTACCATAATTATTGGTTTTAATAGCACTAATAATATTTTGGTCTACAATTACTGACCTAAACTATATAACTTAGCTATATGTTGACTTGAAATAGAAATTTTATCGAAATTTATTATTTACTATGTATTTTTACTTTCACTTACCTATATATATATATATATAATAATTAATGGTCCTCCCCTTCCTCGCCTTGTAGGCTATAGGGGGTTTCCCGGGCCAGGGGAGATGGTGGGGGATTGATGCCGAGTATTATTAAATTTTCCCCTGGCTCCGGGTGCCAGCCTATTAAAAATCAAAGCCTATTAAAAAAAAAAATGTAAATATTGGAAATTCCATTACGAGTTCAACAGTCCGTGGAAAACGAAAAGTATGTGAACGCAATTAGTTAACAGAAATACGATGTGAGATTTGAAACCGGCGCACAGTGCTTCGATCTATGGACAAAAATCGAAAAATCAAGTTTTTATTTTTTTCTTGAATTTCCATTTAAAATGTTCCTAAAGATGTAAATGATCATTAATTATAATATTTACATATATTTGTTAATTCAATTGCTATTAAAATTAAGAAATGTTGAATTAAGAAAAGAAAAAAAATTAAGAAAAAACGGTATTAGTGACCACTTACTTACTCGTATTAGTCGAGAAGGGGATTTTAGATCGAAGGTAAATACTAGATGTAAGCATTGGCTTTGTCCTAATCTTTTCATTTAGTCTTCTTTATGTTTAGAAGAGGTATACTGTGAACTTTATTTTAAGTGAAAGTCGAAATTATTTCGGAAAATATGACCAATGTTCTACTAACTTTAAAGTGAAATATTACAAAATGTCCGCAAAACACCTCTTTCATTTTTTTAATATTTGTAGTCTAACTAATTTAGAATACAAATCTATAAAGATAATCTGCGACTACCTGCGACTCTGACTTTGACAATTTTTTTTCAAATGAAAAATTTGTATATACGCATTCGCATATACAACAATTAGATTAGGCGTCCTAATTAGAAACCTTTTTACACTCATTTCCATAAAAAATATTAGTTTTTACTACAGTAAATTGACCAATATCAATAATTTTAAGCAGTATCTGAAAGTATGCCCTAATTAAAAAAATATATTTATAAAATAAATGTAGCTACTATTTTGTCTTTACATATATTTAATTTGTGTTTGGAAATTGCGTTTACTGCATTATCCTATAAAAGTAATATTTGACTTTTTAATTAAAAATAAAACTCTCATTTAATTTTGGAACTGAATTTCTATTAAATTTGACCAATAGTCATGAGTATCCTTTTTAGGTCTTAAAAATCGAAAACTTTTTGAAAAGTGGTTTCTGCGGCTCCCAGCTGTAAGAAAGATGCCGTCTAGTCTCATTTAGTAGGGAAAAAATTGGAGCCTCATTTAGTTACCAATTTGGAAGATAAAGTTAGATTGTTTTGTTTGAAGTTGAGCCAAAAATGGAGTGAGTGCAGTCGTAGAAAAATTCTTTTTGAAAAACGTTACGAAGAATGGCAGTCCACGTTCACTGCACATTTACAGTAGACAACAAAAATTTTTTAAACATTGATGATAAAGCAGCAACAATACCTTCCATAACCTTTTCAGAATGTTCAGTCAAAAAAAAAAAAAAAAAAAAAAAAAAAAAAAAAAAAAAAAAAAAAAAAAAAAAAAAAAAAAGGAGAGTGGAGGAGCTAATTTCCACGAGGACGTCAGATTAATTGATGTTTATATTTCTCTTATGTACATACTTTCAAAAATTATTTTGTTATGTAAAATATTATTTATATAAGTAGTATTATTTGTACAATCACGAAAGTATCTTTTGTGTTTGGTTAATTATCTTATTAAAGATAAATTTTGATCAACTAACCGATAATGATTCTCTAATTTCCCTTAAATTTAAGATAATTCGACAAAACCATGATTTGCCTTTTTTTTTGGATCAAACTTGGTCAAATATTATTTCCGACCCCGCATATGAGGTATATTCGTAATCAGCTCAGCATTCCCTATAATATTCCATGGTCAAAAGATTTTTGTCCAAAAACTCCATATACTCGAAGCACTGTGCGGCGAGCGATATCCATTACAATAGGAACCGTTGTCTCAAGTTTTAATCATTATCAATGGAAAATATTTCATTAATATGTTCAATTCGGCCAGTTTTCTAACAGAATAGTTTTTGGCAGTAGTTCTCACGTGGCTAGTAGTATAGAAGTAGAAAGTAGGCCGACAGGTTTTTAAATTATAGGACGTAAAGTAATAACTCAAACGGTATTTTAAATAGAATTTTGGAAACCAAAAACATAACTTTATTTTAATGTGTTTGCATTCACATAAAAATATTTTATTTTATTTTTTTAAACGATGAAAATTCAATATAAGGGAACAGAAACATAAACGAGTAAAGTCGCGCGAATGTTAGTGCAGTAGTGATGTAAAACTATTGCCTCCGCGATCGATAGTTTCGATACTATCGGACATAAAGCTATCGATACTATGGAGGGGAGGGGGGGGGCGTAGAACAGTAGAATTTTTCATTTGAAACGATAGAAGCTATAATGCACGTTTCCATTTGCACTTTTTTCTTTCCTCTTTTATTAGGGGATAAGATTGGGTATTCTGAGGTATGCGTCCCCTGCCTGGTACCCTAACATTTCACGCCGACAGAAAAGCAGGTTGGCAACCATCCAGCGAACGGCTCTGTTGCGAGTTACGTGAGCGTATTGGAGTGTGTCTCACGAGGCGGTGCAGATTTTACCTCCTCCTGCGAGAATACCTTATGAAACACACAAGAGAGAAGGCTCTGCAAGCATGCCGGGAAATCTTAAGGTGAGAATAGATGAGATCCCAAGGAAATGAAGGAGCATTAAGGAAGGATACAACAGAGGAGTGGAGACGGTGGGTGACAAGCCTGATAGGATCTACTTTCCTTTCTACTAGCTAGTAACGGAAAGTAACTATAATCATTTCAAAGACCTCTATGGATGGAAGACTGTACTCAGCCCTGACCACTTCAATGTTGGACGAGGGAGACCAGCCATGCCTAGAAGCCAACTGGACTGAGCAAATGAAGCCTACCGGCCTAAAGTTTAAAACTTTTTTGTCTTTATAGCAGCAGGGGGATGCTATGCAGACATGCCTAACATCCAACTACTGCAACAACCCGTATTGTCTTAATAGGCAGGGTATGGTGGACTTTTTTCTTTCCTTTGTTTATTAGGGGGATAAGATGTACATTTCTGTAAATAAAGGATGGGTTCCATTACACCTTGAAATAATTTTTATCAGTTTCAAGCTTAGTCGTAACTGCGAAGAATAAAAACTTCATCAAAAGGTCAAAGAAACTGTATTTAGAGGAAAGCTATACCAAACCTCTTCAAGTACCTAACCTAAGGATTCCCAGTCGTCAAAGTAGTTGATTTGACATTCGGAACGCAATCCTCGAATGTGTTCGGAGTTTTTGAAGAGAAAAGGACGTTTCTGTGACATTTGTCCAGACATGCCTTACTTAGGAACGTGTACACTCTAAAAAAATGTTCTCAGATAGTTGATTACAAGAGGTTGAAAGTATTTTTTTACAAAAACTGTGATTTTGTTTATATGCCATTAACCAAGTAATGTTCAAGTCAAGGGACTGAATAGGGATCGGTTGGTTTTTTTTTGTATACCATACCATCAAGTTAGAAGGCATGTATGAGCAAACCATTCAATTTTACAGTATTATATTTTCTGCATGAAGTTAATATTTTTTTATAGAGTAGTTGTGCATTTTTTGTTAGAAACACAAATAAAATTACTTTGTTACATTTAGTTTATTTTTCATATCGATTAATTTTATAGCACATGGGTGCTTAGAGGCAGAGGTTATCACTTTATCCTTTATAAACAAAGTTTTAAATAGTACTATCGAAAGTTAAAAAAACTATCGATAGTTTCGATGATTTAATACTATCGATAGTTTTACATCTCTATAGTGCAGGGATCCATTTTACTTTGGAATTTCGCAACTATATTTGCTTAAAACTGATCAGGCTATCAATTAGAAATAAAAAAAAAAAAAGGTAGCAAGAAGTGTTTTTTATGCGCACCTTTTATGCGCTTTTACACCCTAATTAACAAAAATTGGTGCAAGGAAAGTGTTTAACAATAAAACAATCAAAGGGGGGACTTAAAAAACCACACAATATTTCATCTTCAAAATACATTCACCCCTGTACATACTGCTTCATTTCATTGATATGTCGATATTTGAGTTCTAAGAGGAGGGGAAGGAAAACATTCTAGAAAAATATGATTGTGACCTAATTATGTAATGTCCTAGACTAGAAAATCGATTTTATTAATCATTTAATTTGATTTATTCTAAGACGGCAGAGGATTATTTCTTCTCTCCTAGATTTTCTGTTGCTGGTCAACCATTTTTTACAATCTCCTTTTATTTGTAGCAGTTTGGAGGGGTTCCTTCTCCAAAGAAGGTGACCGTCTTAGAATAGGTCACTGCGAATTCTCCCATGCATACCTGCTTCACAACCTCGCACACCCTACCTGCGTCAAATGTGGTGCCCTGATCACGGTCTCCCATAAACTAGTGGACTGCGAACACTACCAGCCTGCAAGGACAAAACTAAAAATGAACACATCATTAAAAGACGTGCTATGGGATACCGAAGATAATGTTGAAAAGCTAATGAATTTTTTGAAACTTACTGGATTTTACAATAGAATTTAAAAAAAAAAAAAAAAAATAAAAAAATAAAAAAAAAAAAAAAAAATATGCCAATGACCCCTTCGGGTAGAGGCATATCAAACCAAATAAATAATAAATAATAATAATTTGATTTATACGTTTTGAAATGTTACTTCTATTTTTCAAGTGTTCTTTTCTTTCTTTCCTTTATTTTATTCAACTGATATTTTATTTACACAACATAGTTAGTCATGGTCTGGACAGTGCGTTTATCCATAGAATTGATGCCCTATTCTCTAAATCCTTTCACAGGACAGACACTAATTAAATGATTTGAAGCTCCCGAAGGGTGAAATTCAGTTAGTTAAAAAAAGATATAAACAATCCCCTCCCCCACCTCCTTGTAAAATTTCAGTTTTACCACTGGAATATGGAATTTTTGACTTCAATGTCTAGGAGACATGAAGGCAATTTCTATTCACTTATTTTCCTAATATGTGAGGGAAATAAATTCTAAAACCAATCGATTCAAAATTTCAGCACAAAAATAACATAGTTACTGATGATGGTTAAAGAGAGGGGGGGGGGGGGGGGGATTTGCTTATTTAGAGGATGATAATGAAAAGATTTTATATCTTGAAACTTAGGCTAAAATTTAAGTTAAATGATAGCTTATACATCCTTTTTTACATCTTACACATATATTTACTGAAAAACCCTTCACCTAAGTTTTATTTTCCATATTAGATAGTATTTTATAATAATGTGTAAAAAAAAATTAAATATAACTTAATAAAGCTTGGTTTTTTCAAAAACCTAAATTATAGGTTTACAATCTAAGAAATCTAAAAGATATCTAAAAAAGATATCTAGGTTTACATATCTAATTTTAAAAAAATAAGTAAACTAATCTACAACTATAATCTGACTGGATGGCATAGGGAATTGGCGACCCCATGGCCTAGCATCATAGTCTGGTGAACCCTTTCTCCTGAAGAGACATAAATATTCAGAAGGCTAGTTGTCCCAAGGATACAGCACCAATCACCCGCCAAGCAGCACAATGATAAGGAGGTAGAAATAATGGAGGAGTTGATGGTAGGTATAAAAGGATCTTGCAGAAATGATATATGAGAAGAAAACAGAGAAGAGAAGTCGGGCTTGATAATGGATACATTCTGCTGTCTATGGGGAGCTATGCCCTGGAGGCTGGTAGGAATTAGTGCCAAAGTAGGTGCTGGTGGAGCTTATGAAAAAGACCAATGGATGGGAGTCAATCAACTCAAGATTAATTTCTTTTAATATTCGTCTTGAAGTTGGGAACAATAAAATGAGTATGTATACAATGACCTAGGATTCAAGTGTTATTGTGATTGAATAGTTTTACAGCGACCTATCCTCCTTTTCAAAGCATAAATATAATTGTAATGGGAGACTCAATGCAAAGACAGATAAAAACCACCAAAGGGCATTTGGTCCGCATGGAGGTGAAAAAATCCTAATTAATAAAGGCAGAAGATTTATAGAATTATTTACAGACCCATAAAAGCCAGTCCACAATATCACATTTTCAGCAAGTGAGAGGAATGTTAATATTAAAATAAATTCTTTTACAAAAGTGAATTAAGGAGACATTCTTCGGATGTGAAGATCATTCATGGAGCTGAAATTGGCAGTTATGACATGATTCTAATTGTCAAAGCTGATTCTTGTTAGTGGCGAAAGTTCTTTATAAGACATATGAGCTTATGAAGGTAAATCAGCTCAATAATAATTGTATAAGGGCATGCTATGAAGATGATCTGAAGACTAGAATTAGATCTTAAAAAATAAATGGATGGAAATAACTCTGTTGGTATTGGCATTTTCGGGCAGAATTGAAGATCTTACCTTCGAGAAAGTGCTCGGACTGGTGGTAATAGGAGCCTAGAGTGATTATAAAACATAAAAATATGGCCTAGAAAAAGTTCTGCACGGTTAAAAGCTGAGAGAATTATGAGCTTAGAGTGGTCTGGAATAGAATAAAACTGATGATAAAGGAAGTTGTGAACCAGTCTTGGGAGGAATTTAGCTGGACATTAAGCAAGCACCAAAAATAAAATTTTAAAATTTTTTTGGAGAAAGTTACATCTCTCAGAGGCTTATAAGAGAAAAGATTCTATATGAAATTATATAGTTCTTATATAAAATTGTAAAAGAAAATATTCCAAGGAATGATGTAAAATATTAAGAATAGGCATCCAAACAAAACTGATCCTTTTTCATTTATAACATACCTCAATAATAGAAGTACAGAATTAATAGTTCAATTGTAGCCAATCTACTTTGCAACTGCAGATTGGTACTTGGAGTACTAAATGCTGTTTACACGATTCCATGGCTGAGAGTATTGTTTGTATGTATGTTGAAGATTTGGGGACGTAAATAATCTATGATTATAATTGAAAGAGGACATATTAAATTCTTGAAATATTTACTCAATTTACCATAAGGAATTACTATTACATTAATCAGGAATGGAACTGGCCATTTTCACATTTGAAATAACATATTTAAATGAATATTAAATTATTGAATATGTCAAATGAAGAACTTCCAAAGGTTCGCTATACATTACCAATGCAAATTCTGTAATTTCGAACAGAAAGACGGGATTATACACTTTCTATTAAACTGCTGTGCCTTTGATATTAAAAGAACAAAAGTGTTGAGAGAATTTATTGCTTCTTCAACCAATAGGTCATCAATAGAAAGTTATTAGCAATAAAAAGTATACTAGAAGTATTATAAATATATAATATATATATTTAGTTATGTAGACATTATATATCTATAATGGATAATAGTTAACAACTTACTCGCTAAGCCTTTGTTTAATCTATTGTTTATTTTTAAATATTTGTTTAGCTTTATAAGGGTATTTTTTGTTGTAAATTTGTATGTTTATCTTCTTCTAAGTCTGGGTTGATTATACTCTTTTAGGAGGTTTTTACTCTCAAAAAGTAGGTTATGTTATTTATGTTTCTATTCTTACCCTTAAGAGCCAGAACCTCCTGTTGTTCAAAATGAAAATTAAAAAAAGTTTTCAATTAATAGTATTTTTTCATATAGTTATTTATATATCTCATAAATGAACATTGAAAATTCTCAATGGTATTTTAAATTTTTCAGGTTAAATGATACTTAGTATTTATCCCTAATTTTTACAATTAGAAATCAATTTATAAAAATAAAAATTCTTATAGAAAAAAATGTAGTATTATTTTTGAAATATCTACCTGAAATTCATAACAGTCTAATAGAAAAAAGGAGTTTTCACTAACCTCTTAAAAAATGTTGCTGCCCTTCAGCACCCAATAACAAGTTATTCACAAATAAGAGGCATTAAATAAGTTTTTCATATTTTTCCACCTGTCAACATTAGAGAAGATCCACAAAGTCAAAATTCATTACAGGGAACAGTATCTGAAAAAAAAAACTTCATTTAGGTTTTTAAATGATAACATGTCTTAATTTATTTACATTTTTTTTTTTATTTCGCCTCAACCCCAGAGGGCCATTGGTGTCTAAATGATCTATGTTCTGTGGTAGTGTTAGACTCTTTTTAGGATTTTAAAGAAAGAGAATGCCAATTCTTCATTGCCTTATATAATTTCCTTTAGTTCTTCTAAACGGTCTACTCTTTCCCTATATTTTTCTTGTATTTGGAATTTTCTAGTAAAAAGTGTTTAACGGATTTTTGGACGTTTTCTGCTGATGGGGATTTGAGGCCTCTTAAAAGATGTTTCAATGGCAAAATTCAATTCTCAGTTGGCACAGCATAACTTCCTCCCTCATTGACTTTCTGTTGCTTGTGGTAACAGTTACATTTTATTTCCAATTTATTTTTGCCAATTCCAATTTGCAATTCATTTTCATCCAATCCTTCTCCAATTCTCTTTGGAATGCTGCTGACCGCCATTCTATGGACATGACCCTTACAACGCAGCCTGCTAATCTTTATAAATTCAACTGATAGGACATCCTTAAATCAAAATTATGGTCAACAGGTATTCCCCCGTCCTTAATATTTTGACCAAGAGTGTCCAATTTATAAAGCTAGGTGAGCCTCAGGAAGGTCTCCCAATTCTAGGGTTGTTCAACAACAGAATAGAATAATATCCTGCCATAGCAAGGCTAGAACCTGGGACCTTAAACATGGAAGTTCAGACTTATTGTAAATAATGCAGATTTAAAGTATGTAACCTTCTTCATTTTAGAGATCATAGTAATATCATTCCTTTTTATATTATATTTTAACGTATACATTCAATGATAAACTGTAAATTGTGTTTCATTTATTGCCTAAGCATTAAATGCCTTTTTGTTAAAGTATAGATAATTTTAGCCATTATTAGGATAATTTTTCTATTTATTCATTGGTTTCAACCAGATTGAACAGTCCAGTAACATTCCAGTTATTAAATGTACATTCAAAAGTGTTGCTTACATCCTTAGTTGCTTCCAAATTGCATATATTAGAAAGTAGAGAGTCTGCCACTTCTATTCTATACACATGTTTCACAAGGTAGTTGCCATATAATGCAAAAATTGCTTTGTGGAATGCTATTAGGTAACACCAGCATAGATAGATTTTATGCATTTAATCATGTATCGTAATATATTGTTTTTTGCTAATACAAAAATAATGTTCATCCTTTTTGAAGTAAAAAGCTGATCGTTATTTTGAATATTGGCTCCTTTTTTTTAATAGATAGAAGATATTTCTCATAATCTATATCATATTTTAGTCAATGGGGCAATTTTTGTTGATTATATTAATCATCTATTATTTATTACATTACTTTAACACAAAAACAGTTTATTTTATTTTTGTACTTTTTTTTTTTTCTCATAACTAATATACAAATCTAATACCTGGTTGGAGTATATAAAAAATACAAAATGATTAATGATTCAAATTTCTTGAAATTCATGATCTAAGTTCAAAAAGAGGTTTTTAAATGTTAAAAATACTAGAATTTATTTTATCCAACAAATCAGTAGTTACATTGTATTTAATTTATTTTTTTTAAATTAAACAACTGAGAATTTAAGTTAAAATAAAATAAAATATTTGAAAAATGATTTTTTTTCAGATCGTGATCTAAAATGTAATTACAATGGTGAGAACCAATGCAGGCGTAGATGTAATCACAAGAAAATTACACAAACAATTACATTCAATCAGATTGCTAATTGGAATTTTGAACAGTTACTAATGGGAGGTATATTTACCTCTCTACAGACGTACATTTCACATTCTCCATGACCATGGATAAAAGTGGAACAAGAAGAAAAATCCAACAGGAGCATGAGCAAGTGTCTTTTGCGGGTTTGAAAACAAACTATGGCACAGCTAAAGATAAAAATGAGAGCCAGTCATCTCCTATTGCATCAATCATAGCACAGGTAATATTTTTTGTCTTCTTATTGATAACAGATAATGATTGTTTCTTGAGTTATATTTATGTGATGTTAACAATTATTGATAAATTATCATAAAAAATTTCTTAAAATTATCAATATGGAAATTAATCTATATTTCGGAAAATCAACTTTTTTTATTTATTGGCCCTCCACAAGCCACTAAATTTCGTGATAATTACATAAATTATTATTTCCATTTATTACAATTATATTTTTATTTTGATTTCATGTGATTTATTTTATTTCCAACCGCACGAACTCTTTCATCTTTGATTATTTTATTTCAAATCAAGTATCTAATTTAGGTAATGTTAAAATCGCATTGATCAACATTGGTTGTCGGCTTTTGTAGCCTTCTTTACGGACTCAAAAACTAAACAATGTTATTAATTTCTGTTCTCTGGGATTGGTTAAGAATTCAACCAAAATACAGCATTTTACCGTTATTTAGTAAATATGTAATCAATATTATAAAAAAATAATTTTATAAATAAAAACATAATGCTGATATCGTACAGATTAGGCAACTTGTACTTTTTGCAATAGTCGTACCACAAAATGCATAGCTTTTCATGTAGCTAACAGCCTTAACAGTACCAAAACAAATTCAATTTAATATGGATATTTGGCCATAATTTGCATGTCTATAAAGTTAATAATTTTTTTAACACTAATTAACGAAATAATAACATACAATAGACTGTCATAATCCAATTAAGATTCAGAATCTATATAGAGATCAAAGAACATCCATGATCAACATCAACTGACTGATGGTCACTCTGAGTGATTCTTCTGATTTTTTCAAACCAATGCTGCACTCTGCAATGGATGATAATATCAAAGAAAATAAGAGAACGGATCGAAAATATTCTGATGGAAGTGGAAGGAGAAATTCTAAAATTTTAATTAATGAGAAATAGACTAAAGAAAGAAGAATATCCAGAAGAATATTTATGAAAAATAAAAAAGATTCTTTAAGAAAGGGACAAGTAAACATATTATTTGTTTGTTTTATTTTTTAAATGGCATGTTAAATAGTTAATAATTCAATTATTTTATTTTATTTCTGTAAATTGCTATACATGATACTTTTTGAAAAATATCCAATGAAAAGTAATTCAAGAGCAATCCTATAAATCTAGTATAATTTAGCAGATGGTTCTACGTAATACTTGCCCTATTTTTAGTATCATGAATATATAATACCTTTTCCTCTTGAAGTAATATAGAAATATAGAATATAATGAATATATTCATTACACACATTAATATCAGGACATGCCATTTTTGAAATTCCAACCCATCTTACAAATGGGTTGTATATATAACATATACGTTGTTATATAACAATATACCATCATATAATAATACCAAAGTATTATTTCTAATAATGTTTTGTGGATTAGAGCTAATTAGCTAACATAATAAATAAACATAATTGCAATAGAGGGTCAAATTAAACTAATAGTTTGATGAATGAATAAAAGAAGCTTTTTCATAAATACAATAAAAGCTCATGTAAGGGAAACTTATAAATTTACGATCTGAAAATTACTTGCAATGAGCAAATTTCGCTGATTGCTACATGAGCGTTCCTTGTGGAAATAACAAATTAGCTCAACAAGTCTCTTGGCCAACACCTGCGTAGTCGACGTGGTGGGCTGTAAGGGTTGTTTGAGCAGCTTAAGTGTTCCGTAAGAGGGTTTGTATTGTAGGTCAGTCTTTGGTGAAAGCTATTATAATTTTCTTTGGCTGTTTCCAAAATTGTTCTCATGTCTCAGTCTTTGTGTATTATATCGTTGCTTACATAAAATGGTGCATCAACTATTCTTTGCAACACTTTTGACTGAAAAGACTGTATTAATTGATTCCATTTAAAAAAAATAAGCTTAAAATTTTGATATTGGGCATTGGCCTGTAATTATGTAAACTTTTAAGAAATGAGAGCGAAGAATGGTGAGTCATTTTTTAACTTCCTAACCAATTTTGTCTAAACATTCTCCTAGATATGCATATCATAATAAAAAATAATAATACTAATCATTATTATGTTAAGCCATTTCTTAACAAAAAAATGAAACAATCTCGCCTAAATTGGGTGCGGAATTTTGAAAACTGGATGACTAATGATTGGAGGAAAGTGATGTTTTTGGATGAAAGTAAATTCAACATCTTCAGTTCTGACAGTGCTCCATACGTAAGATGTCGGTCAAATGAAAGATTTCACGAATCTTGTATGTTAGAAACAGTGAAACATCCGGCAAGTGTGATGGTCTGGGGATGTTTTTCTTACTTTGGAATTGGCCAGATAAATTTTATAGATGGGACGGTTAATGCAGAAAAATATAAAAAAAATTTAAATTGAGTTTATTCCCTCCATGAATTTCCACATTACATACTGCAGAGACTTCATTTTTCAAGATGATTGTGCTCAGTGCCATAGTGCCTAATCGGTAAGTTAATTATTTATTTATTTAAAAAAATGTCTGAGCTGTAAGATGCATAGGTTTTTATTACCTTTACCATTTTTTTTTGGATTGGTAAAGCAGTTTTTAACAGAAAACGGGATCTCCACGCTGCCATGGCCAGACAATAGCCAATGTTTCTCGACTTACTTCTGCTAAATTGCTATCTGCTAGATCTCTAAATATTTCCTTTGCAGATTTGAAGCGATTTTCTAATGATAATCTCTTCATCATGCGATCCAAACGCTCACCTGTCTTCCTTTTCCTTCCAGTCCCTTTCTTTCGCTCGGTAGATCCCTGAGAAGGATTTTTTTTTTATTATTCTCACCACAGTGGACCGGTTGCACCTCACTCTCTTTGTTATCTCCCGCGAAGAAAGTCCAGCCTCAGAAAATGCCACTATTTTAACTTTTTCATCCTTAGACATTTGTTTAAAACTCCTTCTGTCGGACATAATAATAGGAACTAACGTGTTTAATATTAGCCTCTCTGGAACCAACTACACTATAAGTCACTGATTACATCTATCTCTAATGCTAGTAGGTAAAAAAATGAAATCCCTTACTTGTATACTCATTTAGGATTGAAAAGATAACAATCATAGGTGATGCAATTTCTATGACCACGACTGTACATATAATAGGTCAGAGCAACAAAATAAACAATAAAAACTTATTTATTTGCAAAGAACCGGTTTTGTGGGAAAAATTTTGCTATGAGATTAATGTTACCAAAGTACAATTAATTAAAAAATAAAGTGTAAATATGTTTCATAAATTGTTTTTCCAAGCATAAATAATTTAGAACATTACTTAATTCATTTCCGAGTCACAGTAAAAAAAAATATGTCAGAAAGATGCAAGTATGAAAACTTTTGCTGGTCACTGTATAATTTTAATCATTTTTTTATTTGACACAAAAAGTTAATTTACCTTAATTATTTCCAGGCATGGGCGTGCTTTGGGAAATATGCCTGTATGATAAATGTTGGATTAATAGGATCATTTCCTGTCCTTGCATTGCCTTTCCTCACATCAAAATCATTCAAAATCAAGATGACTGAAAATGAAGTGGAATGGATGGGTAAGTTTAATTTATATTTCATACCACAAATAAAGTAATATTATCAGATAATATGCAAAATGTTTGAGACCTATTATATATGTAGTGCATTGCAACTGATTCCTTAAGAAATCTATATTTTGAATGTAATTCTTTTTTTGTCAATAGTTTTAAGTTTTAGGAAGAACGAGTGAGCTGTCATTTTGCTAATGGAAAGTAGCTAACATTTCTTACCTTTAATCTATCCTGGATTTTCTGTTGAATTTCAAACGAGCCTCAAACCTCTCAGAAAAATAATAACCAATTCTAACTACATTGAAAGTTTCTGTCATATACATTTTTATTAAGTTTAATAATTTTTTTGGTCTTCCCTTGATAAGAATATTCTACAACTTCTAACAGTTGAACAATTCATAAGACCTTTTGAAATAGATTAAAAGCTGATGTATAGTAGCACTGTAATCTAAATATTTTCTAATATTTGATTGAGAGAAAATTTTTCCATCTAAAACGACAGTGGTAGTCTCTAATAATTTCCTCAGCATATTCAGTGATTTAACTAGTAAGAATTAACATTAATATTCTATAAGGAGTGAGGTTCCGCGATCTTTATTGCAATCTGTATTTGATCCCTTCAATCAAAATAATTCTTGAACCTATTTAATATGTCTACCAGAGTGGCAAAAATTTTGTTATGTTTATCCCTAATTCCAGTTGTAACAGGTCCCAAATATGTACGGATTGTGTTTTTGCCTTTTTGCATGGTTCCATAGTTACTTTTTACTTTTAACAAAGTAAAAAAGTCAATAATTAACCCCCCTACCTATCCCCAAAAAAACCTATCCATTATAATAATTATGGGAAACTGACCTTTTTATACTTCTATAGGGTCATTCCATATCAAGTGGTCCAAAGTGGTTGCTCGATCATTTTAGAAAAAAATTATAATTTTACCACCAATTACGTATGGAATCAGTAGTTCAAATCAAGTTTTTAAAAATTTTTAGGATCAACCGTTTCAAAATGGCAGCCATTTTTGTTTCACCTTTCAGGCCGATTTTTGAGTTTTTTAGCTCTCACAGAAAACTCATTTTCTCAAGACTGGTAAGTCATAGACTAATAATTCAAACACGATTGTTTTCCTTAATGTCTGTTCTATATTTCGTGTTCTCTTTATTATTTGAATATTTTGCAGTACAATACTTGAAAAGTGCTATTGAAAACAACTGCTATAAATTCTCAAAACACCGTTTTTGATGGTAATTTTTGGGTATAAGGGCATGTACGCCAAAGCTGATTTTTGGCATGATAATAAACCTAACTAAGTAGCTTTCATTAAAAGTACTCTTAACCCGTATATTCTTTACTTAAATTTTTTATGAATTTTTAAAGTTCAGATTTTTTCATTTTATGTTAACTTTAGGCTCTAATATCTCTGGTGGGCCAGTTAATAAAAATCTATTTTTTTTACATGTTATGCTTACATGCAACATGAACCTAATGCAAGAAATTTCAACCAATATATTTGAGTACTTTAGTAGCTACGAATTTTTGAAAATAGTCATTTTCGTGCTTATTTAACGATGAAGAATAACTCATTTTCTCAAGACTGGTAAGTCATAGACTAATAATTCAAACACGATTGTTTTCCTTAATGTCTGTTCTATATTTCGTGTTCTCTTTATTATTTGAATATTTTGCAGTACAATACTTGAAAAGTGCTATTGAAAACAACTGCTTTAAATTCTCAAAACACCGTTTTTGAGGGTAATTTTTGGGTATAAGGGCATGTACGCCAAAGCTGATTTTTGGCATGATAATAAACCTAACTAAGTAGCTTTCATTAAAAGTACTCTTAACCCGTATATTCTTTACCTGAATTTTTTATGAATTTTTAAAGTTCAGATTTTTTCATTTTATGTTAACTTTAGGCTCTAATATCTCTGGTGGGCCAGTTAATAAAAATCTATTTTTTTTACATGTTATGCTTACATGCAACATAAACCTAATGCAAGAAATTTCAACCTTATTTTCATGCTCATTTAACAATGCGTGAACTTGATCATAGTTCATTAAAATTTTACTGTTAGTGAATTTTTTACTTTTAATACCCCTTATTAATTGTTTTATTTTTTAATTTTATCTGTCCAACGGAAAATATTTTTAATCACTTTTTCATTAAAACAAATAATAAAAATTTAATAGAGTGGATTTTATTTATAATTAAACCCAATATTTTTTTTTTTTTGTATTAGACATAGATAAAATTTAAAAAAAA
This sequence comes from Aelia acuminata, assembly GCA_911387785.2. Taxonomy (NCBI): domain Eukaryota; kingdom Metazoa; phylum Arthropoda; class Insecta; order Hemiptera; family Pentatomidae; genus Aelia; species Aelia acuminata. The sequence continues at coordinate 58,923,937 of OU426981.1, forward strand.
ACCAATTAATAAGGGTTATTAAAAGTAAAAAATTCACAAACAGTAATATTTTAATGAAGTATGATCTAGTTTAAGCATTGTTAAATGAGCACGAAAATGACCACTTTTAAAAATTCGTAGCTACCAAAGTACTCAAATATACAGGTTGAAATTTCTTGCAGTTGATTTATGTTGCATGTAAGCATGACTCCCTAGCCTAATACTGATTTCGTTTCTAACTAGGGAGAGACAATCTTGGTCAGAGAGAGACATTAGATGAAATTAGTAACTTGGTTATGTTCATTAATAATCATTGTCAGTTCAGAAAGTTAGGTTTCGAGTAAGTATCAAGAGGGGATCCAGGGGGGGGGGGTGACATTGGTCATGAACCCCCCCCCCCCCCCGAAATATTTTTGTTTTTAATTTTTCTTTTATATTTTTAAGCAAATAATGCAATTAGCTGCTTACTATGGTGACAGGGATGATGACCCCCCCCCCAAATATTTTGGTTTTAAATTTTTTTTTTTATATTTTTAAGCAATAATGCAATTAGCTGGTTAATATGCCGTAAACCTGCATTTGTTTAAAATGCAGTCCTTCTTGCATACATGATCCAAGGTAATAATCTCATTAAAAACCAGTGCTGTCAGACACATGATTATGAGACAGGAGGTTACTACCCACCCAAAAAAATTCGTGCTGGACCCGCCCCAGTTACGTATCCATATCATAACTATCCCTCTTCCCCCCTTAAACTGCCGAATAAATCTGTAAATAACACAGGGGCTCATTTAAGCAAAATGGCATCGAAAAAAAAGAATGACTGAAGAAGAAATGAAAGCTAAGGAACTAAAGAATCGCTTCATCTAAAAAACTAAATGAGTTGTTTTTATGGTTTCTATTTTGCAACATCTTTTTAAGTGTCAAATAGTTAACTGTTATTTCTTTAACAATTTTGAGGGTATGGATCCTATTCATTATACCTATATAAGAACAAGACATACTTCAGACGATATAAGACTGTAAAATTTAGAGAATTATTTTTTAAAAGATTTAAATTATTATAATGATGTCATATGTTACATTTTGTGACTCCTAAGAATATTAATTTCTTTGAAAATCATTATCTCGAAAACTATGAATATTAGTGTGTGCAGACTTAACATCATTGCTAAGGAGCATTTGACCAAGCCATCAAGAACCAGAAACATAAGAAAACATGACTTTGAAAATCCTAAAAAATTAAGAGCCAAATACCACCATAATTTTAGAATCACCCATATACTATTCTATTTGACTAATGAACAATTAATGTTTCACATTTCAGATCACAAATCAGATAAGTCGTTAAAAATTTAATATTTAACCCTCCACCCAAAACCTGTCCATAATATCATTTATGCAAAATTAATCCCATTAGACTTCTATTTAGACAATAAACAGGGCCGCGGCCTGGCCGAGGGGATATCGTCTCCGACTCCCACGCTGGCGGTGCGGGTTCGAATCCTGCCCAAGCCCGCTCGATTCTGTTCGGTGATGACCTCACTGAACAGACTCAGCGGCTTGCCATGGATTAGAAGAGGTTGGTTACCCATAGATAACCCGTCCCAATTAGCCCTCATGGCATAAAGCCGACGGTAAAAAAAAAAAAAAAAAAAAAAAAAAAAAAAAAAAAAAAAAAAAAAAAAAAAAAAAAAAAGACATTCAACAACATTGCCAAAATTTGTTGAAATTGGATGAATCGGTACAAAGCTAATGGTTGTGCCCACCCAAAAAAACAACAACATCAAACAAAAATTAATGTACCAGCTCAATATTTAGGGGTGAGAGTTCTCGTACAAACAATATCCCTATACTATGACAAAAACTGTTTAAGTAAAAATAACCCACTTAATTTGTAGTTTATTTGTTTATTTAAAATACAAAATAAAATACTTTCTTTTTTAATTTTAGTATTTTAGAAGTAAAATGAAAATAGTTTTTATTTGTTTCCATTTTTATTTTAAAACCAAAATAAAATAACATGTGATTTATTTTATATTATATGTTTTTAATTAAAATTAAAAAAAAAAAAGTATTTTAATTTGTATTTAAAATACTTTTATTTTAAACTAGCTGTATATATTGGTTTCACCCAGAAAATTTCATTTTTTAAATCTATAAAATAAAACTGCACATAAAGTGAGACTTTCATTGACTCAAACAGTCGATTTCATAAAAAACCAATGTAAAGCGAAATCAATATGATTTTCATAACAATAAAGAATATACCCAGTGATTCACTAAAGTTATGCAATTTTAATATGGAAAGGTGTTCGTAACTGGTATCAAAGAACCACTGAGCGAATATTAGAGAATTTAGGACAAACAGTGTGGATTTCCATAAAGAACAAACAGAATTTCATGTTTATATACATAGATTATAGCTGCACATCCCGGTATCACCCAGGGAATTTCATTTTTCTAGTAAAACGTGGATTTCGTAAAAAATCATTGTAAAGCGAGATCATTACGATTTTTATAACAATAAAGAATATCAGCTGAAGTAACGCAATTTTAATATGAACAGGTGTTACAGGTGACACCTGGTATAAAAGAACCACTGAGCGAAATTTGAAGAATTTAGGACAAACGGTATGGATTTCTATAAAGAACAAACAAACTAACAAATAAACAAACAAACAGAATTTCATCTTTATTTATATAGATAATGCCCAGGTCTGCTAGTAAATATAGAATAATTAATTGTAGTAATTAATCTAACAGAATAGTATGTGTGAGAGTAAAAAAATTTAGTTTAAAGATTCAGTCCATAGACAAACTTTTTTGTTGTAAAACTCATTTACATTGGAACTCCTCATATTTGCAGAAAGAAGCCTAAACGTGATAACAAATAGTGGTATTCCTTAATTTCTTTTCAGCCAACCTTACTATCTCAATCTAGATCATTAGTTATTAAAATATTTCACTACGTTTAATTTGTTATTAAATGTAAAACGAAAGCAGAGAAATCCCAATTGAAAGAGGTATCAGATGCTTTCCAAAATCAATGTGTATATTTTATATGCAAACATAATTTGTCAAAAAATGACGTATAGGTTTAACTGTTACTATCGAACAATGAAGAGATGCAGGTATTATACAAAGAACGATTATCTCTAAAATAAATTACAAATTTTAACAATAAAAAATATATATAGGTAATTATATAGAACAAATATTTGATCAATAAATTACAAAATTACATTGCAATAATAATCATTTTATTCCAGTGAGTATTATATATATGACAATGGCAATAGGAAGCTTGATCTCTGCATTGCCATTCAACACTAACAGGAAAGTACCAATGATAATTGCTCAAGCAGTGATGACAATTAGCTGGATAATAACATTCTTTTCAAATGAAGCCTGGGAATTGATATTGGCCAGAGCAATGGCTGGAATGAGTGAGTATGAAATTTTTAACTGCCCTAAGAACTTAGGAGATTAGCTTCTTTTTTGCAATACCAGTTCATTTTATGTGAAGCTAAAATTATAAAATAACTCTAATAATTTATAAAATAAAGGGAGTTTGAAAGTAAAAAAATCATAATCTTTGTTTTACTGGCTTTTGGAATAATCTGTGAAGACTGTCAGGTTGTTGTGGCTACCATTGCTAATAATGAAGTAACTTTTTTGAAATGGATAAAAAAGATTATGTTAAGACCAAGTTGCTAATGAATATAACTAATTAGGCTGTAACCATCAGCTTGTTAGTCACAAATTAGTATGATTTATCAACCTTAGCTACCTCAAATCATCTATAACTCTTAGATTGATTTAAATTAATTAGCCTATTACCTTCATTAAACTAGGAAAAGAACATAGGAACCTACTCTTCTAAAAATTAGATAATGAGGAATATCTTTACAATTATATCATCAGTGAAAGTCACCAGTCTTGCCACTACTATTTCCTTTGAACTAAAAGTTTTTAAAATTAATATCAATTCCATCATAAATGTTAAATTAATTTATTTTTATAATCAGATATTATAATATCTTATAATAATTATAAGTATAATTAGAATCAGATCTAAGAACTACATACTTAGCATTCTTTGTAATAAAGGAATAATAACCATATATTACCTCAAATCTTTAAAAAAAAATACGATGTGGAAAAAAAATCGTTGACGGATTCTTTCATGATGCGACTTTTGCAGAAATCTTGGCATCATGTAATCGTACTGCTGATTTTTTGTTAAATTATTTTGAAATTCTATATACGTATTGGCGGACTTTGAGTTTCATCTCTAGTGTTATCATTACTTCTAATTACCTTATCATTACGCCAAAAAGCAAGTTCACCCTTAAAGTATAAATTAACTAAATGGTTAATAGAAAATATCTCTAGTAATTTGGGTAAATATTTCAGATTGAGTGAGTTAAAATTAAAAAATTCGAGCATAAGCAAATTTATTTCACTATTTTGTACTCAGTAAATTGATAATGTGTCACCTCCCCCCCTCCCCAATCTTCTCTGGTATATTATACTCGCAGTTTCCCTTACATTTTACAGGCAGTATTCAGCTTTATTTAGTTAACAAACAAAAAAATAGGTATACAGCTTCATAATGGATTTGTACTTCTTGTTGCCCTCTTTAACTTTATTCAATATTTTAGCATATTTAAAAGAACCTAACTTACAGATAGGTGGTCTGAAAGTCATAGTAGTGTAACTTTTCCTATTTACTAAATCTTCATTATTTACAACTATGTTCTTCAATTCATTAGTTATACTGATTTATTTCAGGCTTATATTTAATATCCTCCATATCTTTGTTTAGTACTACACTCTAAAATATCAATGAAAACAAACATTTTCAATATATTTTATGTGCCAACAAACTTTACAAGAGATGACTGCAGTCAATATCTAATTCATATTATTTCTACAACCATAGACTTTAGACCATTGGTGGGCTTATTCTTACAAAAAACAATTTGGAACACATAGTCTGTGGATCGAATATTGCAAAAATTTTATTAACCATATCAACTTATTAATGATATTATTATCGTTTATGTTGACATTTAGAATTTTTTTTATAAAAATATCAATTTTTAATTTAAAATACACTTGTTGAAAAATCTATCATAGAATTACTATTGTAAGCACTATTATAGTTAAGCTTTACATCCATATGTTCATTTATTTTTTCTAGGTATGACATTAAGCCTTCCTCAGGTTCAAGCATACATTGGAGAAGTAACAGTACCTCATCTTCGTGGTATATTTGGTAACATGACTCAAACAATGGCTATAATGGGGCAATTTGTAATGAGTGGTTTAACTTATTTAAACAGCTGGGATGATGCGATATTTATTTCTGGTTGTTTACCAGTATTAGCAATTTTATATTTGTATTTTGTAAGTTTTAGTAATAAAACAATTGGTTTTATTATTTTGAAAGTTATCTTTTATTGTTTTGATCCTTATATTTTATTTATAGATACCGGAATCTCCTGTAATTTTGATTAAAAAAAGAAAGTATGACAGAGCTTTTTCAGCACTGAAACAACTTCGGGGTTTTAAATGGGCTAATGAAGCTGAAGTTATCAAAGAGTACAGTCAAATGCTAAGGTACTGTGAGAAAGGAATAAGTTCTAACTTTGAAACAGTTAGTTGCCCTGGAAACATTTCTTCAGCTTTGGCTAATGCTGAATTGAATGTTGGAGATAAACCTTCAGAAATATATTCCATTGAAGAAAATTATAGGCAGTTACAGAATGATTTTTCAGAAAATCCTGATATTAACTTCTGGGATTCCCAAACTATGTTAACTACGTATTTTACAGATTCTGGCATAGAAAATCCATCATTTGTTAATACGGAAAATAATTATGACAAAATAGAAGGAATAATTTCTGAATTTTACAACCCATTACGCCAAGGTATATATACATATAATTTAAACATGACCATAACACTAACATTGTAAAATGCTGATACTCTTGCATCTGAGAGCTTTGTTCTGTCCACAACACAAACACTGTATCATTAATTAATTATTTCTTGCTGTTAGGTTACAGTTTTTGATCAGTTGGCTATTTCTCAGGCCTTTCTAAACCATTTGTGATCAAGCTTTTAAAAGTTACAAAAGATTGAAACCATGAAATGTTGGTACAGACAGTTACTTTACATTTAGAAAAGTACAGTTACTTAGTTACAATAGGTCATGTTTACAATCTTTTGTAACTTTTTAAAAATAACTAAGTAACTGTACTTTTACATTCTAAGAGGTTTTGAAAAACTCTTAAGGTTTTTCGAAATGCACACTTTTCAGTTTACTAAATCTAAACAATGATTTGTATTGCTTCTGAATACTTTGATAGATTACATAATATATAATAGGTTATAGAAAAATAAAATAAAACTTGAAGTCCATAGTTCATATAAATGTAATTTAATGACAATAGTGTTTTACACTCCTGTAATATATACTGCACTACATGAAAATTTGTTATTTTAATATAATTTATTAATAATATTTTTGTAGGTTTTGATAAAAGCAATTACTTGTGTTTTAGGAAAAAATTCTACCTATAGCGTGTTTCAGTTGTTTCCGGCTGGTGCATCATTTCAGAATGTCACACGCGTGCTCATTTTAATTCAGTTCAGGGCTGCATAAAGGCAATTCCAGGTGTGATATTCCCACTTCATCTGGATATACATTGACTTCTTTCCCCGGTGAGGTCGGAAATTATCAGGCAGCTGGAGAAATGTATCTCCGAATTAGGCGAATGGCATCAAATAATCTTCTAAGATGTCAGTGATGTAGCTTTGAAACGTCAAAGCTTCTCCTCAAACAGCAACAAGCTCCAAGTGAATTGCTCTTCTGGTCTTCTCCAGATGAGAGCACTGCCATCTGGAGACATAAGACACACTCGTGTCTAAAGAGTGAAGAGAACTCTCTTCCAGTTGTCGAGTTCCAAATCAGCTTTGATCGGGCCAACTCAAGCCTTTCTTCCTTTGAGCTAAGAAGCTCAGGCTGGGTGTTGTATAACCGTCCTAGAGGAAATCTGAACTCTCCTGTACTTTTGCAGTAGATTTCTAAACACATATCTGGTGAAATATTGATTCCAAATGGCCTCAAGTCATAGAAAGCTGTGGTATATATCAACTTGGGATCTCGGTTGGCCTTTTCCTCTCCTCCTCTGATGAATCCTCTTTTCTTAACCACTCAGGGCCCCATCCAATGAAGGTGTTGTGCACTCCGAGGCCTCTCACTACCTGCTGCTGCCTGTAGCAGCAAAGTGAGCAATAGCACACATTTAAACTGATACATGATGTGAGCCATCACATCATGCAAAGGACTCAACACATACTAAACTGGATTTATAAGAGATTAATGTAGAAAAGAAAAACTGGACATGCTAATTTCTCACTAAGATTGGGAATTAAGGATACATTTATATTCAAACTCATTTAAGTTCGTTGTAATTTTATTTACATAACTTTAAACATTCTAAAATCAGTGGTGCAGTAATTTTGTCCAGGAGTCTATATTACATTTATTTAATTTTTATATTTTATGCTACCAATGCCTCTAAGACACTTAAGATAACATTTAAATTTTTAATTTTTTTAAGTGATTTTCCATAAATTACTAAGGGTAGTAACAGTATTAATTTTTGGTATTTTTTTCTATTTCTACATTAATAAATGTAAAAAATATAAATTATGTGAATTTACCCCATTTTTTGAAATGAATCTCTCGGATACTAGTCTATGATAGAGTTCAAAGGAGAAAATATAAATCAAACCCATTTTTTTTATTTTTTTATTCATGGAACAGCCATTTAGGTGCATATGAATACCACCTTTCCTTTCTCACTTTCAATTTTCTTTTCTCCCAGTATCTTCTCATCATATCTGCTTGCCTTTGCTTCCTTTCATTTGACCCTTAACTTGATCCTTCCATTTTTCTTTCTTTTCCATTAGAACCTTGATTTCTTCTAATTTTATACCGTATTGTTCTCTATCCAGGCATTTTTCATCTGTTATTTTAAATTTTTCAGTTTCCTCTCTCATTTTTGCTTCACATATCCTCCTATGCTCTTTCATTCACGGATTCTGTCAAAAAAATTATTGTTTAGTCTCCCTTGGTCGATTCTTAACATATGCCCGTAATATCTTATTCTTATTTCAGTTTTGAGATGCTTTATCTCCCAGTAGATTTCCAGATTAGGTCTTAATCTGTTGACTTTCTATGTTTTCTTTGGCCCATGGATTCTTCTCAGGATCCTTCTCTCTATTTTCAGCAATTTTTCCATTCAATGGAGGCATGTTGTCACCATCCCATACAAAATTATTGGTTTTATCACCGTTTTGTAATGTCTTATTTTAGCGTTTGAAGATAGGTTCTTTTTATTCTAAATTTTGCCTGTTGCGAAGTTTAGTTTTTCCAACTTTCTGATCCTCTCCCTTTAATAAAGATTAGAAATACAAAATATTGTAAGATTTGTTAAAAATTTATTTTTCATAATATCCTTGAACCACCAATAATTTAATATGAATTTTCAAATTTGTTGAATTTGCATATATGAAGTTTTTAATTTCACAAAAAAACATATTAAATAAGGCTGATATTTTTAAAAATGACTTAGATCCTAAATAAAAATAAAAAATAAAAAATTCATAATAATATACTGAAAACATGGGTAAACACATTACTGGGACAAAATGTGTTAATCAAAGTTCTGCTAATATTATCTTTACAAAATATTAAAGCAATAATGTGCACTTGATGCATGATGTGCATTTGTGCAATTGGTAAGAACTAAATTTGTCTAGTACCTTACTCGAAGCAACATTCTAAAAACTGTTTTAAAGTGTAAATTTTGCATCTTTATTTCAGATACAAATGAAGTAAGTACTAATGGTTCAACAGGAATCTTCAAACACGCTTCAACCCAGTGCTTTTTTAATGGTGACATTGATAATGACAGCAAAAGGCATGAAAATGTTATGGAAGAAAAGAGTGAGTCAGAGGAATCAATATTCAGATTCATTTTGAAACCAGAAATGTACAAGCCAACTTTGCTTATGCTAGTCTGCAGCTTCTTTGTCGTGGGACCAGGAGCTGATTGTATTCTAATTTATCTAAAGTATTATATTGACGATTTTCACTCCCAAGTTGACTACAATAATCTGGTGGTAATTTTATTTTACCAATAGAATTAATAAATACATTAATAAACATTTTTACTTAAAATTATTTTATAAGACTTACTAACAAACATCTTTTATGCATTTTTTCAACCAAAAAATAACTTCTTAAAAATTAAATGCTAAAATAAGCACCTTACTATGAACTATGAAGATCTACTATCCATATTAGAATTAAATAAACTTGTATGAACACTTAGGGTTTGTAGGTTCATCATTCTAATTACTAGTTTTCAACTGCAAAACAGCTCACATTTCTAGGCTTTGCCAAATCCCAGGTGGACAAATATTTCTTATTAGCGATTGTTTTGGGCGACGTCTTAGGGAATGAAATCATGTAACTAAAAAAAAAAAGTATTTATCATTAAATTATAAACCAAGAAAAATGTCAACTATTTCACAGGAAAAATGTTTTTAAAAATAAAATAAAAATTTGTTTTTTCGCTAAGGAACTTGTAGGCCTTCTATTTTTTAGACTGAACTTTAATGCATTAAAGTTCAGTCTCAATACAAAGACTGTCAATAGAAAAAAATCTGGTGCGTGCTCGCAACACACAACTTTCACTTACCAACTTACTTAGATTAGAAATTAATGCGTTTTGTTAATTACAACTTCTCAATGAACAGAACGGCTTTAATTATGAACAATGGCCTGTCATTAAAGGCGTCCTCCGCATGCGTGGGCTCAACGAGTTTTATGAGTTGACTGAATATTTTTCTTTTTTTCTCCTCTTTATGTTTTCTTTATTTTTATCATATCTCATATTTAGCCATTTCTTATTTTTAGGCGTAACGAGAGACAGTTTATTTCTCCATGTAAACAAAAACACAGGTACTTTATAAGAAAGAAAGAAACAAACGAAAAAGGCCCCCCCCCCCAAAAAAAAAAGCCTCCTCAGAACATTTCAATAATGATAAAGCTTACCTGATATTAAAGAAACTCTAATTTTCATTAAACATGACGAATTTGATAAAAATCGTTAAAGCCGTTTTTGAGATAATCGAAAAAAAGTTAAAAATTGGAAACAAAGTCATAAAATAAAGTGCCCCCTCAGTTGGACCAATTTTGATGAAATGTTGGCTTTCACATCTCTGGCATATTCATTCATCAAATACCTAGTTTGATCAAAATCGTTAAAGCCGTTTTTGAGTAAATAAATAAAACACGTGAAAATGATACAAAATTTATTAAGTAAAGTCCCCCCTCCTGTTGATCAATTTTGATGAAATTTTTACAGTCGTATCTCGGACATATACATACATTATATACCCAGTTTGATCAAAATCGTTAAAGCCGTTTTTGAGTAAATAAAAAAAACACGTGAAAATGATACAAAAGTTATTAAGTAAAGTCCCCCCTCCGGCTAATCAATTTTGATGAAATTTTTACAGTCATATCTCGGGTATATAAATAGATCAAATACTCAGTTTAATCAAAATCGTTAGAGCCGTTTTTGAGAAAATCGAAAAAAACGTAAAAAGTTATTAAATAAAGTACCCCCTCCCTTTGAGCAATTTCGACGAAATTTTTGCTGTCACATCGCGGGCATATACCTACACTAAATACCCAATTTCAGGTTCCCACGGTTTATAGTTTTTGAGCTAGTCTGTTCACACACACACACACAGACACACACACACACACACACACAGACCATTTCGCGGGACTTGGTTATTTCGACTCAGGGGGTCCCAAAACGTGTATTTCCATTGAAAACCGGAAGTCGAAATTTTTCACGATCGCAATACTTCCACTTACTATATATTTCATATATAGGTAAGTGAAAGTAAAAATCAACAAATCATTTAAAAAGATTTCTCTGTAAATAACATAAAAAGAATGTAGTTATCAATTTTGACTTATACTTATAGCCAGAGAGCTAAGTTAAGCTTAGAAAAGTAATAGGTCAAAAGGGAGGACCTAACCTTTGAAGTCCATTTTTCTAAAAAACTGAAATAGCCTATTTATATACGACTAGACCAGATCTATAGTTTTGCTTCTTTTACATCCTTTGCTCAAATGCTTCATTTTAGAGATATTTCAAGAGTCATTTCATCTGGGACTCACTGTACATGTTATTGAGGTTAAAATTTTTGTTTGCAGTAAGAAATACAATTATTCATGTGTTTCTTAAGTTAATAATTATAGTGTGAGTACTAAAAGGATATGGGGATAGTAATTTTGGACATTAAAATCCCTCTAACAACAACAAATCAAACAAAGAAACTAATGATGGCAATAAGATACTTCCTCTGATACTGGTAGCAAATGGGGTTCAGATTCCTGATAGCATTAAGAATTTATAATACCATTAGGCCAACACTACTATTGTGTTCAGCACAGTTTTTTTCTCTACTTCTAGTGAATATTCTCTTGATCAGGAGCAAGTAAAAATAAAATTTTATATGCTTACCTATGCACATTGTATATCAGGTTTGTTTAGGTATAATTCCGAAAAATAGTTCATGGAGGTCTAAAATTTTCAACTTTCCTAAGCATATATTTTAGATTATATACATTGCATATTTTCATATGAAAACTTCAAAATGGTTAATGGTTAATCAAGTATGTGTTCTAACCAAAATCCCACTAAACCATTAGATTTACTCTCCCTTAATAAATTATTTTATTAAAATGAGGCAGAATTTGCCCCAGAAATATCTCCTGGCTCATCCAAGACTGTTGTGAAAATATATCAAATCATAAAAAATTAATTATAAGATTTACTTGAAATATGAAAAAATTATGCTCTTTATTTTAATGAAAAAGATACCGATGTTAATGACTATTATGCAACTATGAAACAGCTGTGAGGTGCAATAACACCTTCACCTAAATTATATGAATATCAGAATAAAAGTTGGGTGAATGATATAGCTCATCAGAGGCAGGGAGCACAGATGTGCCACATAAATTAGCTACATCAAGTCTTTACCCGAATAGAAAGCAATCTTTACATGCAGAGTCCTTACAATTAAGCAGAAAGAATATTATTCTTTACTTTTAGCAAAAAGAATATTATTCTTTACTTTTAGCAAAAAGAATATTATTCTTTACTTTTAGCAAAAAGAATATTATTCTTTACTTTTAGCAAAAAGAATATTATTCTTTACTTTTAGCAAAAAGAATATTATTCTTTACTTTTAACAAAAAGAATATTATTCTTTACTTTTAGCAAAAAGAATATTATTCTTCACCTTGAGTGTACAGAATGTTTAAAAAAAAAAAAAAAAAATTATTTGCTATTTAAATATAAAATAAGAAAAGAGACCTAACATCCAACATAACATAAAGTTCTCTTGAAAAATAAATTAAAACAAGAATTGAGTATTTAGAACATGTCGGGCTTCTTATCAAATGACATGTTGAGTTATAGTTCGATATTTTGTTTTGGTGTTTATTTGTTTTCAGTATCCTGCAATACTAGTGCTGACAAGTTTACTAGCACTCTAAGCTTTCATTTAAAATTCCTAACATTCTTTAACATAAAATCTAAAGATTAATAATTTATATACAAATAGCACTTCCCTGGACAGGAGGATAACAGGAGTTTGCAGACTCGATTTGCCATTTCCCAAGAGCTAAAATGAGAAAAAATAAGCCCCTATGAGTTACATCTGAGTAATAGAGATGTAATATTTTACTGAGGGGACTTTGGGGGTTGGGGGGAGGAGGTCTCATTATTAGTTTAATAACTATCATTAACAATCCCTACCACCTCCTATCTTAGCATATCTTGTTACCTCAGTCTGTTTATAATGCCACAGTACTTACCTAGGTAAATATCAGATTTTAGTATGGTAATCCATTACTGATTCGTGTACTTGATTTAATTTCAATATTCATTTATTGCATCACTTGTTGGACATTGTTTCTTTTACTTGTTGAATTCTTGCTGTTTGTAATTAGTTTATCATCTAGCATTTGTATTCCTTCTGTTCTATATACTTCTACTTATAATCAGAATAATATATTCTGATTCTAATATAAATATCTCTATGTATATTCTTCAATATCCTGTATGCTTATAGATACTTTTTATTTTTTATTCATATATCTGTTTCGTTTTAGCTCCGATGAAGACCCAAATGTTTGGGTCGAAACATAGGCTGTTTAAATAAAGAAAATTGTTAGTGAGTGAAATTCTTGATGATCAATCGTCCCAGAAAATTTTATAGAAAACAATCGACCATTCTCCACCTCTAAATTAATTAATTTAATCATTGTTATTTTAAATAATAAAATAATTCGTTTCTCTAGAATATATAAAGGCATTTGAGGAACAAGTAAGATTTACTAATATACATTTTTTTTCTTACAGAGCTTTTTAACCGGAGCTACCCTTCTTGGAAATCTAACATCTGTATGTTTGGTTTCAAAACTTGGTAAACGTAAAATTATTTTGTTGTCCACAACATGTGCAGGATTGGGCTATATTTGTCTTAGTGTTCTGTACTATACGAAGCAAGAGGGACAATCAACAAACAAATGGCTTTTCAGCATAGTTCTAATATGGATTTTTTTTATGGAAGAATTTGGAATGAGAACTATATACCATGCATTAATGAGTGAAGTTTTCCCATTGAGGTATTCACAATTTTCATGTTTAAAGCTTAGTTTAACCCTGCGGGGGGGTGCTCCAATTTGAGTTACATCAGCGGGCGCGCTGTGGTGTTTGGACGGCATCTTTGTTTTTTATATATTTTATTAGAAAATGAGCTATAACTTACTTTTTTTTTTTGTTTACTCATTGCTTTAGCTTTATACGATTTCTAATGAATGAAAATAATAAGTTGTATAAAGGAAAGGATAACAAAAAAATAAATTAACTTAAAATAGCTCTGGCGATAAAAACACACAAAAAAAAACTTACAATTGTAGTATAGAGTATAGAGATAATATAATAATAAATTGCATATGTTAATAAATGTTGCTCATATAAACATAGGAATAATGGTGGAAGATGGTTGACTGTCGTTATATTGGAGAGGAAATGGTTAGGGGTGTGGTCAAAATAAATAGCACTAATATGTAAGAATCACATATTTTATTTTTGCCAACGTTTAAACCCAAATTTTAGGTTCTCATCAGTGCTCTTTGGCTGATGCTATCCCAGTGAACCCATAAGGTATAGAGTATTATAATTATAAACATAGGCATAGAGGTGTGGGCTAAGGTTTTATAGGAAAATAATCAAATACACAGTTAAATTTCACGATATACTAATTTAGTAAAACAAGACTAAAAATAATAGTATGTGTACAAATAATTCAAACAATAGCAGACAACGTAAAAACCAAAATACTTGCATTTTAATTTGTGAAAAAAACCAGAAAATCATAAAATAATTCAGCAGAGATTATCTGAATCTGTAACACGAAAGGGCGTGCCGCGGTGTTTGGATCGCACTTATAGACCTACTGCAAATAAGGCAATATAACTACTGAGGTACACCGGAAGACTGCAGGCATGACCCTCTAATCCTGCCAGAACATGTCTACAAATACCTGACACCCTCAGCTCACTGATTCAATTAGCATTCCTAATATTTTGACAATTGTTGAGATTGCGGTTCAAATGACACCAAATTGCAGCACACCCCCACCGTAGGGTTAAGGTAAACTAATGTAACGTAACGTTAACCAATCATTTTGGTTTCTCTAAGTACTAATTTAAAATTAACAAGTATTCATAGAAACAATACAATTGGGAATTAAATATTTATTTTAACAGGGATAAATGGTAAAAATGCAAATATGTTATTTTAATATCTTATAATAAAGATTAAATATTTTAAAGATGTCTTGTATGAAAAGAATATGTCATGTAAAGTAATAAGAAATAAGTGAATAATTTCTTCTTCTTTTTCATGTTTCAGGGGGAAAAAAATAGGACCTATGACTATAGTTTTGATGTTAAGTTTAAATGGTTTTCTGATTTTTCAAAACTTACCGTCCTTCATCTCAACCTATGGATCTATTACTATCATTCTATTTGATATAGGACTGAGCTTTTTCGGTGTTGTATTCTTTTACATATTTCTTTTTGAAACTGAAGGAAAAACATTAGCGGAAATTGAAGATTATTTTAGAGGAAATAAAAATTCTACAAAATGTGCTGAGTGATTTATGTTGCATGGTATAAGGAAAATAAGGACAAAGTTAAAATATCATTATGACAATGACGTATGTTATGTTTATAACCTTCATATATTTTACGAAGTAGGTAATTATTGCTTAAAGAAAAAATAGATAAATAATTAATATTAAATTGATATTTTTCTGTTATTAATTATTTATTATATCAATGAAGACTTAACATAAGGAACATGATCTGTGATGTAGTTGAAGAAAAAACTCTCCAGTAAGCTCAAGTATTAATGTATACCAATGATATTAAACAAAAATTCTTTTTTTTAATAAACATATGTAAAGATATTTTGCTTTGTTATGTTGCTTTATTTAATTATTTTATTAGTGTAAAGGATTTCCTCATGAAAATGAATTAGTTTACAAAACCACTTCTGATTCCTAGAATCCATCCTAAATAAATATTTTATGTTTGCTTATAGGATGTCCTCTCCCCCCTTATCTCTACCTTTTTAAAACATGAAGTTAATAATCTCTAAAGATTAAATTCACTTTCTTTAATATGCTTCAGAGAAAGAACATTTTTATGATGAAAATGTCCATTTAAGACTTTTATATTTGATTTACATGACATTTATAAGATTTGATGGATTAAGTATTAGTTGATAAATCAGGCATTATCCATCTTGCATCTCTTCTTTTCTAATGAAAAAGCAGTTGCATTATATTAGTTCTAATCATATTCGTACAAAGAATACACCCTTCGGTATACGCAGAGGGGGGGGGCTGCCACCCCTAGAAATTTTGGAACACAAAACCTAAAATTAAATAAATTTGTATTAATTTACTACATCTATTAAACATTGTATGAACACATATTTTAACTTTAAAATATCAATAGTTTTATTTTTGGTTTTATTTTTATTTTATTTATCTTCCCCTTCCTCGCTGTTTGGGCTAGGACAGGGTTTGCTGGGCCAAGTGAGGGGGTGGGGAGTTGATGCTGAGTATTATTAAATTTTCCCTGGCTCTGGGTTTTGAACTGGTTATCTTTGGGTTCCCTATCATATGTCGGTTGTCAGGGGCAACATGTATTTCCTAACGTGTTTGCCCACTTGTTCATCCCCGTGGGATTTAAACAATTAACTGACTAGGTCACAATACCTCAATCCCTTCTCCCAAGCATAAGACTTTTAGCAGCCTGCCCCCTAGATGAAATCCTGCGGTCGCCCTTGAATGCACAAATAATGCATATGATTTTACCATAAAAATATTATAGATATGTTAAAATGGATTTAAAAATAAATTGGTTTGTAAGGGGAAGTGGTCGGCAAACTAATCATCCATAAGAGCCAAACCATGCAAAATTCAAGTTTGTTTTTTTTAATTTTAAATTAAGCTTCAGTATAGATACTTGCATCTAAATAATTAGAAGTAAATGAGCACTCTTGAGGTTGCCTTTACATAAAATGTCTTTGTTTAATTAATGGTACATTAATAAACTTAAATGGTACGTGGTACATAATACCTACCTATATACAGATAATATTCAATTGAAGATATACAATTCAAATAATATAAAAGTTATCCTTAAAAGAACTAAAAATTATCCACTAATGTAAAAAATGGCTTTGCTAAGTAAGGCTAAGACAGGTTTGTATTTTTTTGTTAGTTTTAGGCATGATTCAAAGTTCTCCTCAGTTATAATATAGGGAGTTGCTAAGGCTTAATGTTAAAGGATGTGGGCCAAAATTTCTTGATCGAATTTATCCAAGTTTGTCTTCTGATCCTGATCATACTAATTTCATTGCTTTCCGTCATCTTGGTCATAGGATGGTTAAAAAAGAAATGGAGACCAATTCTGGGGATACAGCTTTGTTACAGAATTCCTAAAACCAAACAGTTCAAGCTGAAATAAAAAACACACACAACAAAATACACTTCAACAAATATACAATACGCCTGATAATGCTTTTAACAATTGAGTGTGCTGTAATAATCTAATATGTTATATATATATTTTATTGGTTAAACTCGGATAAATTCGTAAAATCGCATTTTTATTTAATTTTTGACGCGTCCCCCCTGTCCCCACCCCCTGCAGTGATGCCCTTGCTTGTTAGTATTCAATTATTAAAATCATTAGGTTTGAAAATCTTAAATGATCAATCAATAATTTTTTTGATAAAAAATAATTCAAGTTTATTATTTTATTTAGGTTATTACTTTCCATTACCTCATTATTGTTACTGTCTAAAATAAATGAATAAAATTACCAAAGAGTCTGTTGCTAAATCAAGGGATCGGGTAGTAATAAGTAATAATAAGATATACTTCAAGTACTAAATGATTCAACTGAATCAGTAGTAGCCAATATCTGGATCATAGCCCGGGGTTAGCTATTGCAAGTATTCATTGTATTAGCATGTCGCACTCAACTGATACAGATCATCGAATATCAATGGATCAGTAATTATCAGTACCAAGTTCGTCTTGGCTGGATCAACTCCTTAGTTTTCAGTATTTGATACAAAGTATTTGATGCATACAGCCTTACCCATCCCTAAAAATAACACATAGAAGAGACTCCTTCATTAAAAAAAAATCCTTGAACAGACCACTGTTCCTCACTAAAGTGAAATATATAACCAAGTAGCATTAATTTATAATTTTATTGGGGAGTGTCTTAATATTAATAAAATTGACTTTTGATGGTTAGTGCATGTCACCATATTTCTTCTGTTTGGCACGGACCTGCAGATCTTTCACCCTCTGAAATAGCCTTTTCCCGAGCTGCCTATCTTGGGCTCCATCTTTCCACTTTGTTACATGTAGCTTTGCAATATTTTTGTTGATCCTACCTACCAATCTGCTTTTTGGCCTAGCACACATATACTCTTGCCTACTATTGAGGCATTCATTGTAGTGTAGAGGCTTCCTGATGGATTGCTTCCGGCTACATTTCCTGCCCATCCTAACCCGATAGATTTAATATCCTAAGATATCAAATGATCAGTATCAGTTAGCAGTTCTTTGTTGGCTCTTCCCCATTCATAAATACTCTGATCCCATATCACTCCGACTGGTTTTGTAAAAATATGTAAATAATTATCAATACCTAATATTTGGCCCGTGTGAATACTTCCTATATCATATTAATTAGTGGCCTATTAGTCATAATATGAAACTAAGTAAACACACCATATTTTACAGAAGAGAATATTTTGTAATGTTAACTAAAACATGAATTCAAAAGGCTCTAATTTTGTAGTGATATAAAACTATCGATAGTTTTTTAAAACATAGTTTTTAAAGGATAAAGTGATAGCCTCTGCACCCATGAGATATTGAGTCATGGAAATGAAAAATAAACAAAATGTAAATGTGTAATTTTATTTATGTTTCCAACAAAAAAAAGCTCATCTATTCTATAAAAAAATATTAACTTTGACTTTAACTTTTAACAAAATTATAAGACTGAAAAATTTAATGGTTCCTCATACATGCCTTCCAACTTCATGGAAAAATATACAAATAACTGATTGCCTGCCAGTCCCTTGACTTGAAAATGACTCAGCTAATGACGTAGAAACAAATTAAGAGTTTTTGTAACCAAATATTTTCTACTTTTATAAAGTAACTAGGTGAGAACATTTTTTTGAAGTATGCACGTTCCGAGGTAAGATATGTCTAGAAAAATGTCACAGAAGCGTACTTTTTTCTTCAAAAACTCCGACACATTCGAGGATTGCGTTCCGAATGTTGTCATAACACAAACAACTACTTCGACATACTTTAAGGGGATTGGTATAGCTTTCCTCTAAATACAGTTTCTTTGACCTGTTGATAAAGTTTTTATTCTTTGCGGTTACGACTAAGCTTGAAACTGATAAAAATTATTTCAGGGTATAATGGAACCCATCCTCTATTCACAGAAATGTTCATCTTATTCCCCTAATAAACAAAGGAAAGAAAAAAGTCCAAATGGAAACGTACATTATAGCTCCTATCGTTCCAAATGGAAAATTCTACTATTCTACCCCTCCCCCCCCCTCTCAACCCAGTCATCACCACCTAGAAACAAAATATGTCAATGATCGATAGTTTTATGTCCGATACTATCGAAACTATCGATAGTTTGACATCACTACATATCATTGGACCAAGGACAATCTTATTTACCTATCTTGATTTAGAGGTGTCGGGGAATATCTCAATTTGGAAAACTATTCAAAGTGACCAATAGTACACGTTTCCATTTTCTATTCGCACTGTCACCTTTCCACCCATCATATTTTGATCGGCTACAGCGTGAAATTGCGAAGACCAGTAGTCTGGAGGTTACCTAGCTTCCAAACGTGATCCTACAGTGTGAACGTACTTCAGTTTTGTCACCTGTTGTGTAGTATCCTACCATGTTATGTTCTAGCGTTCTCCTCAATTGTTAACTTGAGATTTCCCAAGCAGAGCTACCGTTTTGGTATCCATATGTGAGGCGGCCCTCCTGAAAATACTTGCACCACCACACTAGACAAACTCCAATACGCTCCTGTTTTATATACCTACCTTTTGTATAGTGATATTTTTTATTTTTAAAGGTCCTATTTTTTTTTTCCAAATATCCTAGAATAATAAAAAAGTAATTTAGATGATGTCTGGTGTTTCTAGTTAGAGCCATAATTGTCTGTTCATAGCATGTTTTCCCGCTTCCGTCAAATGAAGAATCAATTATCTACAGCGTCTTCCTTACACAATTCTTGTGATGGATAACTTCGTTTATATCTAGTTACACTACTTATGTGATGTATGCATGTATATATATATCAACAATAAAATTATGACACTCCACTTTCTGACTTTTTTTATGCTTTCACATCGTCTGAATTATACGGAGCGCTGTAGACAGATTGGCAAGCCTAACTTGGAAAACAACTTTTCCACGTCCTGTAAGACGGGTACACCCTTATCCATAATTAATTGAAGGCGGTCCTTGGCTAACTGGTATTTAGCATCCTCGGAGGAGATGGAAGGGGAGGGGGAGGGGGAGAACGCACGAAGTTGCCAACTCTTCCGCTAATGAATATGTACTTAGTGAGCCTGGGCTGAAGCGGAACTGCCCCATCCGGACAAATCTCCTTTTAATTTCCGATGAGTCGGGCATAAATTGGAAAAATGCAAATCGGGAAATGTACGTATGGGTGCGTGAGGGTTTTTACAAGCCATGGGGAAAGATAAATCAATCAATCCCCTTTTTATAAACAAAGTCGTGTTTATAACATTTCGGCAGGTAGCTATCTAATGTTTTCATATTGGCAATGAAATTTCAATATGTTATTTTTTTAAACGACTAAAACCTGAAATAGATACCTGAAAAAGTTAAGACTATTAATGTTGATGAATGGAACAGACCCGTGATATCTTCATATCATGATCAAATTCTTGTTAATATTTGTATTTTTTTAATCTCTTCTTTGTTTCGTCATTATGTTTTTGCATTAATTAATTTTGTTTCGTCATTATGTTTTTGCCTACCACTCATGAAGGTTTTGAACTTAAATCGAAGTCCATACCTACATCTTTGTTCATACTATCTTATATTTGTGGCGTATCATCCTTGACATTTTAGACGGACTAAAGTATATCCACTGTAATAATTGCTAACGTTGGGGAACCAGAAAAATATTCTTAAATATTAATGAAAACAATCATCTAATAAAAATGTTTACTATAAAAATCATGTTAAATATACTTACATCTGCATCTCTGCTATGTAGCAACATAAACTATTAATATCAAGATATACGAGTATATACCAGCCAGTGTTGCCACTATTCGAACGGAAGGGATAGAGGGACTGATTGGAAATTATCTGGAAGAGGTTCGTAGCTTTGGAGGCCGGACTTCAATCAATGGCCCATCGGTAATTCAATTTGACCGCCTGCAGGGTTCCGCTCTGGCAGTCACAGTGTGCGCGTATATGTGTACAGCGTATAACCCAATATCTATCTATCTGTATATGTGTAAAGTATATTTTTAACCGCCGGTTTCCTGTGTAGAATCGAATTGCGTGGTTAAAATGAAATTTCCTCCCGTTAATAGACCTGACCCTCTTGATTGGCTAGCTATATATTAGATTAAAACATCGAATATCATACTATTTGCATTTCATATAATTAATACTGAAACATAAAATAATCCAATGTTTCAAGTAGACTGATACTATAAATTTAAAAAAAAAATAAAGCAACACTTACTCTTAAGATTTTATCAGAAGATTAAAAATTGGAACCTAGAGAATCAAATTTATTAATTGGAAAATGATTCAATCTTATATACTCTGGAACAAAAATTAATAGTGAAAAGAACTGCTATTATCAAAGAAGCATAATTGAATGTACTAGAGTAAAAAAACAAAACAGAACAGTTTATATCAAAATCATTGAATTCTTTTAACAAATTTCTTGACAAAATCTCTTCTTTTAACAAAAGCTCTTGTTTGGCTAGCTATATATTAGATCATAACATCGAATATCATACTATTTGCATTTCATATAATTAATACTGAAACATAAAACAATCCATTTTTTTCAAGTAGATAAATACAATAAATTTAAAAAAAAATAAAAACAACACACACTTAAGATTTTATCAGAAGATTAAAAATTGGAACCTAGAGGCTCCAATTTAATTATTGGAAAATGATTCAATCTTATATACTGTAGAACAAACAGTTTATATCAAAATCATTGAATTCTTTTGACAAACATAGTATAAAAATATCAATGTTAAAGTAAATTTAGCGAAATTATGATTTCATTCTTGTTATCTGTATTAAAAATGATCATCTAAGCGAACTTCTTATAAAATAAAAATGTTGATAAATCTGATCCAAATAATCAGCAGATTCGGATAAAAGCGGATCGGATGAACGAGGTTGCATTATATTCACATTAATGTCATAGGTGCAATAAAATTGAAATAATAAAAAAATTAGGTGTATTTATAGCAGGATGTAAAATAAATAATATAAATGAAACTAAAACATTTAATGAGGATGACAAGAAAATACATCTCACCCCTACTCAACCAATCTATCATAAACATCTTATTAAAAACCGAAAGCTTGAACAATATTTAATCCTCAGGGGTTGTATGGCGTGAGCATCATTTGGATACAAAGTTAATACAATATACTGATATGGCTAATTTGTGGTGAAAATTTACCCACAAAAATAAGATTTTATTTAACTGAATTGTCCTTGGATTTCTAGAATGTTCTAGACCTTAATTAGCATTTAACGGAACACGTCAAATAATGTTTGCGTATGCTAATAAAGGCAGTAGCCGAATTTCAGCCGATTTGGAAGCGTTGATGTTTGACTACCGTTTGAATGAGTATGTGTGCCGAGGTGTTTGCTCACCCGGAACATAAACTGTATACCTGCATAGAATGAACATTAGCTTTGTTGGTTCAGTCAACAATCAAAACAAGGAATGATCTTCAAAAATGAGATTTCGGATTGATTATTGTTTTCAGTGATCTCATGATTGGAGAATAAAAAAACAAGATAAATACGCTGTTTGGAACAAGTATTCGTCATGGCGAAGACCTTAGAATTACACTTTACTACATTTCACACTAGATCTAGCCGAAGGAGCAATACATAGATCAAGGAGGACAACCACTAATTTTGTATTGATTGCCAGATTACTTCAGATAGTGAAATAGATGATGCGGGATTATACGAAGGCTGTAGAATATTAAAGCTTCTTCAATTAAAAGAAGAATGCCTTATTTCTTTAATAAATAATCAATTTAAGGATACCGGTAGATCTTGTTGAAGGTCTGTACTTCAGATTGAAATAACTGAAATTATAATATCTGTGAAGCTAGCCATAACAAAATTTTTTAATACAGTCAACTATCGATAAAGGTCTGATCACACATGACCGCACCATAGCACTTGCGTGTATCCATTCTGATTCAAATACGAAGAGTAGGTAGTAACGGGTCGGTTGACCCGGTGTCGGGCATGTGTGACCGGTCACTATCTGTTCTTCGTAAATGAATCAGATCCGATAAACATCCATGCTGCGGTGTGGTTATGTGTGACCAGACCACATGACCGCCAGGTGGAATGTATGTTGCGCGGAATTCCAAATCCATTAGCAATAACCATCAGAATTCTTTTTCGTTTCTCATCATCGCGAATCAGTTTTAACTCATTGTTATTTCACAGATCGTTATTACAGCTTTCAAACAACCACTCTACTGAATAACCAACAAGTGACGGATGTTAATATAGGAAAAAGATAACCATATATATCCGTTATATAGGAAACAGGAAATCAAACCGACCATGACATTGTCTGAAGTTCGATAAGTAGAGTCAATTACTTTCCAAAGTTCGACTCATAGAGGTGGAAGTCCTAAAAGTCCCCAGTGTGTTCAGTTCAACTTATTTACCTAATGTTCCACGTTTTTGGACAGAAAACGACATATTGAGGTGAAATTTATACGAAATGACTCTAGAGTTTTTAAGATAATATTTGTCAATTCTTTTGCATGGATGTCTCACAAGAACTTTAAACTGTTTACAAACCATGTAATGGTAGAACGCTAATATGAGTCACTAGAATCTAAGAATGACCCAATTATTAATGTATTTTGGAATTCCCACCAAAAATATTTATGGAATCAACTCCTCAATATAGTTCTAGAACTGAAAAGAATTAATTATCGATATATTCACAAGGAGATCACAAGTCTAAAAGAGGCACGGCAATCTCACGACATAAAAAATGAAGCCTGCGTGATAGAGCACCTTGAAGAGGGAAGACAGATGAGTGGAAATCGCTGACTGGGCTCCATTGAAGGGCGACGTGTAGGCCGAGAAACCGCTTTTCCCGGGAAATATAAGGCCTCGGTGAGGGAAATGGAGGAGCCATAGATGCAGTACAACTAGTTCCATATATCAATCTGATGAACCAACTCCTGGAATCAATACTCACCCGATGTTCTCCCTGGAGAGTTGGAGAATAACAGATTATCTCGAGGGAAGAAATATCGGCGGCGTTTCGTTGAAAAATGGAGGAAACTGCGGTTTTAACTTAACATCTCAATAACCGACCGCCTTGAAATGCTTGGTGTAAACATTTGTTCAATGATTTCTGGAGTTTCTACCGGAACGAAAAATGAAAAAGAAAAAGAAAACGCAACGATAATATTATAAAATTTTATACAGTCAGTCAACTATTACAGTCAAATATTATAATATTTTCGAGTTTCGTTTACAAGTTTGCTTCAATAATCATTACACTGCATATGATAAAAAAATATACATCTCTTTTCCAGCTTTGTGGGATTTGATAAATGACGTATATAAAAAAAAAAAAAAAAGAAGCTTTCGGAATCGTAATTTTGACTCCGGTAATAAAAAAAATCAAGGAGCTTTCACGATTTCGACAATTGTATCGGATCTATATATGTATGTGATGGCGATTGGGAGGAAATTTTGTTTTGATGATCTTCGGAAGATTTGCATGCTTAAGCCTGCTTTTGAGAAAACCGATACAATTGCAGACCGTCCCCCAGGTGCCCTTAATGCCAAGAGATACATACTAAAGTTCTGCTCCAAAAGAGGGTTTTGTTCATAAACGCTTTTTGATTTGCTATTTGTGAATTTGATCAATGGTTTGTTGATGTGAGACATTGCTGTTTTTTTTTTTTTTTTAAATAAAGAAAACATAGTAAAATATCAAGTAAACTGTTACTGTTATTAGGTATTTACAATGAACTAATGGAAAGTAAAGAAGAGGATTTGTGTGAATGTGGAAGCAAAATATGAACATTAACATGTTTCTAGTAATTTAATACAACGCAACTGAGCTACCATCATTATGATCAACTATTATTTTCCCAAAACCAATTATCTTCCTAAAAAACCAAAAAAATCGTATGAATGAACATAATATTGAAGATTCTTATATCCACCAGTGGTAAAAAGATCTGTTCAAAATAAAACTGGAAACCAGTTATAAAAAAAAACTTTATTTAAGCATTACTTAAAACTATCCAATTTATAATTCTGAGCACGAGAAATTGGGAATTGTCTTAATTTCCTACTATGAACAATCAAATAAAAAACAAAACAAAAATTTGTTCTCCTTTAAGGCCTAGAATATTTTAAACCCATAAAATATGTTTTAAATAATTATTTCCATATCATCTTATTCTTCTGTTCGCTGTCTATACACGAATTTTTGGTTGGTTTCGGAACTAGTTTTAATAGAATCTAAAAACCAAAAAAATATTCCTATACAATATTACCTCCTATCACTGTTTACCGTAGCATTAAGCAATCAGTACATACAACATACAGTTCCTTCCTGTTCAGTAGAGGAGTGTTGAAGTTTAAAAAATGTCAGGGAAGATTTATAACGGTTTCTTAATCGACAGTAATTTTTAAGTCGGCTATTGTGTTTAATGATGTTTTTGGTTAAATTTCAAGCCACAGCAAAGTTAGGGTTCAGCTCGTAATAAAATATAATTATAATAATTGTGATGTAGTTTGAATGCTTGAAAACATCACCTATTTTATGAATTATAAAAGGAAAAAGAACGTGATAAAATTTAAGTTTTTAAGTCATTCGATTCATACACTTCCATAAAAAAAAAAAATTATTTAGGCAATTTTTTACGCCGTTCATATAATAGCATTATATACTTAAAAAGATATATTTATAGAGTTACAATATATTAGATAAATGACGTTTTTTCGATTTTAGAAAGTGAGTGAGTAAATTTTCTTAAATTAGAAGAAAAAGGAATTGAAAATCTATAACTGTCTTGCGGGAGAGGTATATCTTACGCGCCGCGCAGGCTTATTAGGTTGTTTCATTGCTATTTTAACTAATTTATAATTACTACTAACTCCGTATAAAACTTAAAGAACTATAATCAGTAAAAAGATATAGTTATTAAAAGTCACTGTTTTTTATTTTTTCACTATGTTCATTTAGAAAATTTGATGTTTAAATTTAATTTATATAATTTTCCTAATTTTTGGAGGTTTAATTTCATCATTACTTTAATTGAGTAAAAAGATATTTCCCAATACATTTTGTTCACTTTAAACCTATTTTAAGTTCATCTTTATCTTTATTATAACACTTAATTAGCTCTTTAAGAAAAGTTGAATTTTTCTAAGGCTTTTCCAATTTCAGGTTTTATGTTCGGAAGTAAATCTGAATGAAAAAAAAAAGAGGAAAAGCAATAATAGCTAGAACACCATACTTTATAATACAATGTTTTACGTTTTTCAATACAATGTTTGCTTTGAATCAAATGGTTTGGCAGATATTTTTTGCGATTGGGATTTCAATTTTTTCTACTTTGACTGGTCGATCAAAAAGTTTTTTTAATTCATTTTATCGATATATTTTGAGCCCACAATAAAAATGAATGAAAATAGGCTGATAGGAAATTAATCCGAGTGGGTTAAGCTCACAAACATATTACATCTTCTAGGAAAGGCGAACATCTTCTGAGCCTTTATAAAAACGAAAACATTCCCGTTTTAATCTCACCGTTTCAAGCTGACAATGTAATTTGGGACGTCTCTAGTTAAACGGAAGTTTATAAGTTCGAAGATTTCCTTGCAGCTGTCAAGTTAGTTTTTAGTTACGGGGAGGCAGTTGTGCCCTGCGTGCTGCTAACTGTGGCTATCTGTCTGCCTCTTGTGATTTAGCGAACTTAGCAGCAGCTGTTTCCAGTGGTCTCTTCAACCTAGCCCGGCCGTATCTCACTTCAACCTCCATTGCTCCTTCTAAACCTTTACTGAGCAAAAGCAGAAAATTTCATGTGATGTAAATGTTCAAATAACTCAGTACCACTGTTCAACGATTCGTATAGCAATCTCAAGCATGTAGGTATATATCAATTCTTGTCTACGCATAATCAATGTATTGGAATAAAAGGAAAATACTCATACTTTATTGTTATAATTTTTAGTCTGCAGGAGTGAAGAGTATGCTCAGTGATTTGCCGCTAAACATATCTGAGCGATTAAACTACTAAATTTAAGTTCCCTGTTCTTAAATATATTGTCGCAGACAACAGATAAGCATTGCTTTATGCCGATTCAGACATCATGAAACTAAACGATGTCGAAATATTATTACTTTCTTGCGTTAGTCATACTTAATAGTGTTGGTATAGGATGTGCGTTTTGTTTATCATCCTTCAAAATTGACCGATGAAGGCACCGGCGTCACCGCCGGGGGACAGGACAGGGGGGACGCGTCCCCCAATATTTTGCACGGAGGGGACTCCCTCCCCCCCTAATATTTGGCAGGAGAGGACCCAATGTAGAAAATTAAATAAAAATGCGATTTTACGAATTTATCCGAGTTTAACCAATAAAATATAGATATAAATTATTGGTTAATTTCAGCACACTCTATTGTTAAATGTAGTCAGGTATATTGTATATTTGATGAATTATATATTTTATATTTCAGTTCGAACTGTTTTGTTTTATTGTTCTACGTTCCTTTTTTAAACCAAGCAGCTTGATCTATCAATTTGATGAAGCTTATAGAAGTTAATGGAAAGTAGTGTAATTTTTTGTGAGATCAGAATCAGAAGAAAAACTTGGATAAAATTCAATTAAGACATTTTGGCCCACATCCTTCAACATTAAGCCTTAACAATTCCCTATTTTAATATATAAATTGACAAGTTTTAAGAGACTATAAATACCTTTAAAATACAGTGTTGGAGGATGAATTTAATTTAAGGGTTGTTATTTTAACTTTTAGCCCCTCGAATTTCTACCAACCCTATCTAGGAAAATATTTAGCCGTCTCCTCCAATAATTTGGTGCTGGATGAAGGAATTGACTCGTAAGTATTAAAAATCACGGTACCCATTTTTAATTGAATTTATTTTAAAATTATGGATTTAAATATCATGATGAATACTTTTTTTAATTTGGTTTTATTCTTACTTGTAGTGAGAGCTCAATGAACTTTCCTCACACAGTTATTGACGCTTATAAGTAATTGTAAGGATATATCATGCGCTTTAAATTCATAGTGCAAAAATTTAATTCAGTAAAATGATGGACATGGATTTGTTTACCTCCGGGGTACATATAATAACTATGAATTTATTTTAAACTAAGGACACAAAGCAAAGTGGTTTTCAAAATACTCTAAAGTATTTTCTAATTGCATAATTTATTTTGTAGCTAAGAATATATACATACAAATATTTTCTCTATCGGGTTTTGATGAATAGAAAAGAAGAGGGTTTAATTCATATACAATAAAGAAAAATAAGAGGTATAAGATTTTTATTACGCGATGTCATTTAAAAAACAAAACACATAATTAACAAAAATATATTTTTTAATCAGTTGCAGCTGTTGGGTCGGTTATTGCAATATTTAGAATGATTAAAATGAATATATGTTTTTTTGTATTTACATATTTCAAGTAGGTTATATTCTTTACAAAATATAGCTAGCTGTGTGAACGCACTTAATCTTGATAGGATCAGACTTCCTGGGAGGGTAGAAAACTAGAAAAGAAGAAAACTGCCAAAGAAGGGAAGGAACCGATGGGATTTGGAAATTATTGGGCAAAATAATCCCCTCCAAAACTGCTAGTGTTAGCTAAGATCATTTGATAGGATCTGGATGGGAGTGCATTGGGAACCTACTCTATGCTACAATACAAGGCTTCCGAAAGTAAACCACCTGGAAAAATATCTTGGATTTCTTACAGGTCTTACCTTACTGGGTTAGCGGTGGGAAGGGATTGGATTGAAAATAAGAAGATTGGCTCAAGCTAATAGTGTAAGGATGTCAGTGAGTAGTGCTGCTAAAAAAATGGAAAACTAATCTAGTACTAGTATAGTAGTAAGTATATTTGTATAGTAGGATAGTAGTAAACTAAATTGCTATAAAAATGTAAAACGGAATCATGAAAGAATTAGAAGAAACATTAAAAGAATTTAATTTTTAACCTGATACATCCAATCCCCTAAGAACGATGCAGACATATGTCTGGCTAGTTAAGACAAAGAATTGCGATAATGATATTCAATTTAATAAAAAAAAATTAAGGCTATACCAGATAACTGGGATACTGAAGTCAAAAATACCCTTTTCTCGATAGGAGACAAGGAAATATGGGAGGCTCAAGATACAAACGTCCTTCTGAAAGAGATGAAAAATTTGGTACTAACCATGGATAACCACCTTTTAAGCAAAGATATTGATAAAGCAATACAATCCTCATTTAGCGACATATATAGAAACATATCAACGCTCGCCTTAGGTGAAGATTATGTAAAATATAGATGCTATCTAAATAAAATAATACTAATCTCACAAGTACGATTAGCTGGTTCCAAATTTCAAAGACTCATAATGCACTCAGTCCTCTATAATTTTGACCCGAAATCCTTATGTCCTCTTTGCAACAAGAATGAACCAGACAATTTTCAACACTTTTTCACATCATGTCCCATTTTAAATCCGTTCAGAAACCAATTTCTTATAAAATGCTGTAACATTAAGAAAACAAATAAAGAAATGTTCTAGGACATCCTAACAATCACGAACTATAATAAACTTAAAGATATTTTTATTTTCATTATAGAAAGTTTAAAAATAAGGAGTTTTTTAATGTTTGATTAAAAGAGATAGTTATGTATCAAGTCATACAATTTTTACTTTATTTATTTTAAATTGTCTATTTTTACCGTCATTTTTTATAGATTTCACTTTTGTTTTGGTGAAAGTTAGGTAAATTATCATAAGGAAATGGTATATTATTGATTATATAACTAAGATATAATATAATATTGATATTTATGATTTTTATTATGTATAAAAAAAAATGTTTTTTTATATTTGTTCAAAAAACAAACTCCTTGCTACAAGATGCTGTAAAACCTTTAAATCAATAAAGATTATTATTATTATTATTAAAATAAAATCTAACATCAAAAATAGAAAAACGAAATAAAAAGAGTATAAAAGAAATTGTAATATAAGTTGATATATTTGATAACGTTTTGAGTTTGAAAATCAATTAGAGAGAAAAATGCATGTACACCAAATTAATGCAGATTTCACTATTTAACATAGTGAGGTTTAACATGCAAAAAGATATTTAAATGTAGAGGTTTAAGGATTGAGATCTGGTATTTAGAGAATGTATGGAGGAACAGGCTGTAAACTAATTGAGCACTTCTCTCTATCGTTCCAATATTAGTCTAAGTACCGCCGAAGCGAGTACAATACACACTTCATGAAGTACTGGCTTCGCAAAACTGGGTACAGCCACAGTACATCCAATCCCCTAAGAACGATACAGTTATATGTCTGGCTAGTTAAGACAATGAATTGCGATAACGATATTAAATTTAATAAAATAAAATCTAACATCAAAAATAGAAAAACGAAATAAAACTAGTATAAAAGAAATTGTAATATAAATTGATAAGCTTCTAACGTTTTGATTTTGAAAATCAATAAGAGAGAAAAATGCATGTACACCAAATTATGTATTGCAGATTTCACTATTTTACATAGTGACGGTGGTGAATGATGTGTGGGTTTTAAGGATGAAGGCGCCAACGATGACAAATGATTTTGTGAAGGAGTTAGTCGATAGGGAACGGTGTAGAATTTTAAGTGTTGAGGTCTGGTATTTAGAGAATGTATGTACGAACTGACTGGAAACTAAGTAATATTCCCTGTAAACTAATTTTCTCTGTATCGTTCCAATTTTAGTTTAAGTACCGCCGAAGCGAGTAGAAGAGTACTTCTTCGTTCTAAGCGTCCCAAAAAGATACACACTTCATGAAGTACTGGCGTCGCAAAATTGGGTACAGCCATTTCAGTTTATTAACTAGTACCGATGAATTAGAGATTCGGGACAACGAAGATGAATCTAATGAAGCAATTAATTAGTCTCTTCAACCTCATCTCATGAAAGAGGGTTAAACAATATTAAGCAAGATAATTGTGCATTGAAATTTATTATTTTTTATAATCCTTTATACTTAATCTTCACCATCATACTCTACCGCTCAGCGGTGTCAACTCATTTCGGTTGCCATTTATACTTACGAAACTTTCAAAAATATCTTGTAGCACATAACCACAAAGTGATTTCGAATTATGAAGTAGAACTTGCACATTTTGATACGTTCCATTTATTTTACTTGCTTTTAATTTATTATTGTATAACTTATTGATTTAGTTTTTCAGTATATCTGGTCCGAGAGAACTTTTTTTTAATACTGTCACTGCTATCCTTAATTTAGTTAGGATATAATGTTACACAATTAATTAAATGCTGTCAAAATAAAAATAATAATTTTTTTTTTTTTGTAACGCAGGGATAAAATACCACATTTTAATTATAACTTCATTTATCATACAGATTTCTTTATAACTCATACATTTATAAATAATATATAGCACCATAAAAAACTCATCCATTTTTTATCTCAGTCATCAAATCCAGCAGTTTACCCATGGAGGGCAATTTTCGAGAGATCGGGGCTTTCATGTCCCCGAGGAATGGTATTTATGAGGGATATAAATGGGAGGTATTTCGGAAACCAAATATTTGTATAGAAATACTTTTTGAAGTATCTTGAGGTAAGAGGGGGAAGGCGAAAATTAATATTTCCCAAGCGGTCTTTTAAAAAAACCCAAGCCTGGTTTTATATTCGCTTTTTATAATCCTTTTAGAGCCTCCCTAAGCTCTAATCAACTCCATTCTTTCCTTCCGTTATCTCTTTTTTTCCTCTCATCTTCTTTTTTTCTTTATTTCTTTGCTCTTTATTCCGGTACTATTTCCATTTTTCTTCTTTTTCCTACCTGTTTTGACGTCTTTCTTAGTATGTACAGGAGTAAAAGCAGATGAACTGGAAGAGGAAAAGGAGGAAAATCAAGAGGATACAGAGACTACGAGTAAAAACGGATTTCAAGGGAAGGAATAGCTTAAAATATCCTTTGAACCCCCCCCCTCCCCCCCACAAAAATTTTTTGTTAGATTTACCGTATTAATATCAGATAACATCGTTAAGAGAAAACAATTCATTGAGGAATACTTTTTGAGAAAAATGTGATTTAAAAAAATTACAAAACCGGGTATATAATATGTCATACTATGTATGATATTGTCGAGTATCTGTCATTATACACCTACTTAAAATTGATATACCTACCTCTCTCTTAGGGACATTTTTCGATTCACCGAGATTTTAATTTAAAAAATTCTAATTTTAACTTTCAGGAAAATCTCTCTGTAACGGACATTGACGTTGAGATATTTTGTTTAATGTTTCTCTATTTTAACTCTCTAATGAGCAGAAGAGGAAAACATAGCTCAGCTTCTGAGAACGTATTTATACTGATTATGTTTCCTATTTTTTATATTAAGTATTTGATATGGGAAAATCCTAGTTGAATTGATTTGAAATCTTTAAAAAATATACTAGTTACCTGATGCCCATTAGCGGGATGGGGATTGTGTTCGAGTTCTTGCTGCACGATTCTTTGAGATAAATATTAGAAAACGCAATCCTGTTTTAAAAAAATATGGTGTATGTATTTGAAAATCGTCTTGTTATTGATAAATCACAAAAAGCTCACATTTTTTTCTCGATTAATTACTTAATTTAAGTCTAACGGATGTTGACTAGAAGTTTGACTAAGGGCCTATTCACACTATCGGTTTCGCTCCGCTCCACTCTCGCTCCGCTCCCGGTCCACTCTCGCTCTACCCCATTCACACTAGCGCTCCGCTCCCGCTCCACTCCCGGTCCGCTCTCCTAATGCCTTACCATATTCACATTATATAATTTTACACCGTTCACTTTTGAAATTTTTAAGCTATTAAAGCCATTAATAATCGAAGTTGTCTGTATTCGGATTTTAATTAATGATTAACTTTTAGTTATTAAAGTATTTATTTATTCATCAATTTTAAGGCCAAAAAAAAGTTCAATTTTTCGTCTGTAGAAATAGCTGTTAAGTGTACTTTTCTTGATGAAGAAGATAATATTATCAAATCATATAATGAGAAGAATATATTGCAACACAATAATAATTATAAATTAATTTAATTAATGGTGAAGAAATAATTTAAATTTTTTCCGAATGTCTTCGAAAATTTACGTTCGCAATTTACCGATTGTGTTCTCTTCTTTTCCTGATTCATATTTTAATTATTTTTTGCTTTAATATATTTCTTCTTAATGATTGAACGTCAAATTGAACGTTATTTTGTAATAGCAATGAGTATGTAGTCAATAAATAAATCGGTGACCGTTTTTTACGAGTACATTAATTCATTGCATAATATATCTCAAACATAACATGAATTTTTCTCTTGGAAAAACCACGCGTATTGTTGGTGATTTTTTTTTTTTTTTTAATCAAATCAAGCTTGTTCGAATGCATTCGGAAAAAAAAAATTAAATTATTTCATAACCATTAATTAAATTAATTTATAATTATCATATACATATATATATACTAAAGTTGAACTTTTTTTGGCCCTAAAACTCTCCAACGTTAAAATAATTTTTCCACTACCGATTACAATTTTAGCATGTCATCCCTCATCGTAGAATAATAAACAAATTATGATTAACGTATTTACGAAACGTTTCATTCTCTGCTTAACAATGTTTTTTTTAACCTTTAATGTGTGTATAGATTTTTCTACTATTTTTAAAATTAATAAAATAAATACGAATCAACATTTTAAATTATATTTATCTACAATTATGAAGCATATTAATATCATTAAACATTCATAATGATATTGTACTCATTTGCGTAAATGTCTTTCTCAAATTTTCATTATTAGACAATGCTCTCTAACGGACAAATTATCTTCACCCTAACGTGACCGCTAAACAGGAGTTTAGCTGTTTATATTTATATTTGTCACAATATATATTGTAAGCATTATATATTTTAATATTGGTATATATTTATATATGTGTGTGTTTGTAAGAAGTGATAGCTTCCTTGATAAAAATGGATATATAAAAATTTCCAATGGTAAAAATAAAACGAAAGTTAAAAGGTTTAGCAGCATAAACAGTTACAGTTAGATTTTAGTAATAAATGATTATTAAATAGCAAGATTATAATTAAGAAAATTATTAAAATCTTCGAAAATTGAGATGAAATTTGTTTAAGATAAATCATAAAAGAATATTAATGTGATTTAAAGTATTTTATGATTAGCAGGAATAGAACTAGAGATGGAAAAGTCTACTTTCATGCCAGCATTAAGAGACATTTTAAAGTATAATTTGAAAATGACGTTGTGTAGTACTTCGCCTTAATATATGGGTCAGTCCCCCATCAGACTAAAGGTACCTATTTCCTGTAATAACCTTAATGAAGTCAACTCGTAACACACTAAAGATTTTAACCTAATTAGATAGTTAGCTAGGAAAATCAACCTGTTAAATGGATATTCAAAGGAACCTCAACCTACTATGAGGTTTTTAACCTTAACTTTGGTTCTAACTTTTCGACGTTATTCTGATGACTAATTTATTAAAAACTTAAATAGTTTAGATTGTTGTTACTAACCTAGTTAATAATATATCTAGTTATTGATATATCGTGAATTCTCCTTAAAAATTAGAGTAGAGGATATTGTAGTGGAATGAAGAAAAACTACACGATCTGTTAAAAGAAAAATCCGATAATTCCGGGAAATGTAATATAGAAAAAATGTAACAAATATATAATATATCAGCTCCATGACATTAGTATATATACTCGTAGCATTTCCAAGTCAATTTCAAAGTTGTCCAAACCAAATCCAACCTTTTCCAAGTCAAATTCAACCACTTAGTTCTATTTTCTAGTGAGCACCCCCCCCCCCCTCCCGCCCCGCCACTAAAATACAAAATAAATATTTTTTCAAAAACAACGTCCCCGATAATATAGTAATGGACCCCCCATCACTCAAACTTTAAAATAAATATTAATGCTAATTGATACCTGGTCATGATATAATATGCTTAGGTAAGGGGATAGACCGAGCGAACATAAAGAAGTGGTTAAATTTGACTTGGAAAAGGATGAAATTGAAATGGAAAAGGTTAAATTTGACTTGAAAAAGGTTTAATTTGACTTGAACAAGGTTGAATTTGACTTGAAAATGCTATAAATAATAAGTTCAATAGGCCTATTGTTGAATAACAATAAAATATACATTAAATATTTAATAAATTAAATCCTTTAATAAAATAATTGTTCCGTTACTGTTAAATAGAAATTAAAAACTACACAATAGCTTTAAGAAGCAATATATTATAAATTTTTTAAATATTTTATTTAAAACTATAATAAAAGTTTATACTTAGTCTTGAAACTGAAATATGGAAAATTTAAAAAAAAAATTAACATATCCCCTTTAAAAACAAATAAAAATATAATTATATTAATCTTTCAAATATATATACAATTTTTTTTCTAACTTGAATTTTTATTTACTCAAAATGGAAAAAATGTCACCTAGAGCCCTTATCTTTGACTGTCCACAAATTCATCGGACTTCAATAGGCAACGATAGTTGTGAGAGATTGTAAAAGGCAAAAAATTAAAAAATATCGTTTTAATCCAGCAGTTATTCCATGCAGGCCATATTCTTTATGGTGCACATCAAGTAGATAATGCTAGAAACTAGGGCAAGATATACACGATAAAATCGGAAAACGTATGCCATGTTTACCCATCGTTGTAATAGCTTAGATTGGTATGATAGAGTTTTATGAGTCTTCCCCTATCGACGGGGATATATTTTACATTACGTTTGTCTTGTATATCATTGTTTATAATCTCAATAAAGAACTATCTTCATTACTAATATTCAGGCACGAGTTGAACATCGTCAAATAAAAAACAATTAAAACAATACGCTCAGAAGCAATATTGATGACAGATTTAAGGGTAATCAACCGAGATAATACTAGGAAAATTGAAGATTTCACAAACAAAAATGGGTGTTAATTAGAATATTGATTTTTAACATTATTTAGAGTTTAATTTTAGTCATGTCACTTTTGTCATGACGATGGGGGATCAGCCGGAAAAATCGGCATCGAGCTCCAATTAAATAAAAATTCAATTAACAACAATATTGGCAATTCTTCGATTTTTCTCAGGCTCTCGAAACAGTTTGGCAACAAGGTCTTGTCTTTAAACTCAAGAAATAATACCGCATATCTTATGAATCAATCCTTCCTTTACGCAAGATTTTTTTATTTCGGGAGAGGTAAGAAATTTCTTTAGTTCGTTCAGTCCTAATGCGAAGTACTGACCAACACTGACTTTTCTAATGTACATTGTATACACTTACATGCATTTATGCTATGAAACGTTGACCGCTACTTACAAAGACGATAAAACTATTCTATCAAAATATTAAGATCACACCCTATTACATACTTTACAACACCACTTAGATAAATTAAACGACTCGTGAAATTATGAAAAATTAGATTAATCTTAAAAAATCGATAAATATAAATTTGACTCTACGAAAAAATTCCTGCCATAAAATATAGAAAATATCCAAACTGAGGATTTTGTAATAGATATAAGTTTTTTATTAACAGAAAAAAGTGGGAAAAAAACTAAATACTTACACAAAATTACTTAGGCATACCTATATGGACATACGGTTCAAAAATATGCGGCAATAGAAAAAAAAAAACTTTAAACATCAAACCGCACAACGAATTTCACCTGCCAACAGTTGACCAGCACATACATTCGTATAAGAAATCTCATTCTTTATCAGAGCAGAATAACCTTACATGGAGTGGTATGATTAGTAAAAAAAAAAAAAGCGATAAAATCAGCTGATTGTTGACATCCAATTTGCAGGATTAATAAATGCAGTAAAAAAAATGTTTGGACTATTTTGAAAGATATTTTTACTTTCAATATAATTATACATCAAGATATTTAAGTAGACTTAAATAAATTATTAACCACTACTCGAAATTTTATTTTTATGGGTAGTTTTCTACATAGTTGGAAATGAAATTTTCACACTTATTATTTACATCAGGTAATTAGTTATATCCTTTAGAAAAAAACACAGAATATTGTAAATAATTTATTTGCACAAACTTAAACGAAGGGAAACCGAATAGAGAAAAAAAAATCCACCCCAGTAGAAAGAATGATTGAATGGATTTTAACACGTTCACTTCGCACTGAGCGCTAATGATGCAGAATATTTTTTACCAATTCCTATACAATGCTTTGAGTTCATAAAGATTACTAGCAACTGGAAAAATATTGAAATACTAAATATGATCCCCAACAGTTTTTTCATTCAAACATTTTTTAAATAATAAAATTTTATTTATGTACATACAAGTGTTCATAGTGATGGTTTCGTATATAAATTCTTTTAAGAATCATTTTTTTTTTAACCCGTTTTTCAGAATATTACACTGAATAATTTTATAAATAATACAGTAAATGAAATAATGATTCATTTATTAATGTGGAGTTTAGTATTTAAGAAAAAGTTTGGAGATATTTTGGTGAAATATTATTTATAAAAACCCTTATAGATATCATGTTTACTTTCACTTAACTATATATGAAATATATAGTAAGTGGAAGTATTGCGATCGTGAAAAATTTCGACTTCCGGTTTTCAATGGAAATACTCGTTTTGGGGTCCCCTGAGTCAAAATAACCAAGTGCCGCAAAATGGTCTGTGTGTGTGTGTGTGAACAGACTAGCTCAAAAACTATAGGCCGTACAAAACTGAAATTAGGTATTTGGTGTATGTATATGCCCGCGATGTGACAGCGAAAATTTCATCATAATTGCTCAAAGAGAGGGGGTACTTTATTTAATAACTTTTTAAGTTTTTTTTAATTTTCTCAAAAACGGCTCTAACGATTTTGATTAAAGTGAGTATTTGATCTATTTATATGCCCGAGATATGACTGTGAAAAATTGATTAACCGGAGGGGGGACTTTACTTAATAAATTTTGTATCATTTTCACGTGTTTTTTTTTATTTACTCAAAAACGGTTTTGACGATTTTGATCAAACTGGGTATTTGATATATGTATATGCCAAAGATGCGATAGCCAACATTACATTAAAATTGATCAACCGGAGGGGGGACTTTACTTAATAAATTTTGCATCATTTTCACGTGTTTTTTTTATTTACTTAAAAACGGTTATAACGATTTTGATCAAACTGGGTATTTGATGTATGTATATGCCAAAGATGCGATAGCCAACATTACATCAAAATTGATCAACCGGAGGGGGGACTTTACTTAATAAATTTTGCATCATTTTCACGGGTTTTTTTTATTTACTTAAAAAAGGTTTTAACGATTTTGATCAAACTGGGTATTTGATGTATGTATATGCCAAAGATGCGATAGCCAACAATACATTAAAATTGATCAACCGGAGGGGGGACTTTACTTAATAAATTTTGCATCATTTTCACGTGTTTTTTTTTATTTACTTAAAAACGGTTATAACGATTTTGATCAAACTGGGTATTTGATGTATGTATATGCCAAAGATGCGATAGCCAACATTACATCAAAATTGATCAACCGGAGGGGGGACTTTACTTAATAAATTTTGCATCATTTTCACGGGTTTTTTTTATTTACTTAAAAAAGGTTTTAACGATTTTGATCAAACTGGGTATTTGATGTATGTATATGCCAAAGATGCGATAGCCAACAATACATTAAAATTGATCAACCGGAGGGGGGACTTTACGTAATAAATTTTGTATCATTTTCCCGTTTTTTTTATTAACTAAAAAAAGGCTATAACGATTTTTATCAAATTCGTCATGTTAAATGAGAATTAGGTGTTCTTTAATATCAGGTAAGCTTGATCATAATTAAAATGTTCTGAGGGGACTTTTTTTTTGGGGGGGGGGTCTTTTTTGTTTGTTTGTTTCCTATAAAGTACCTTTGTTTTTGTTTATATGGAGAAATCAACTGTCTCTCGTTACGCCTAAAAATATGAAATGGCTAAACATGAGATATGATAAAAATAAAGAAAACATAAAGAGGAGAAAAAAAATAAAAATATTCAGTCAACTCATGAAACTCCTTGAGCCCACGCATGCGGAGTACGCCATTAATGAGAGACCATTGTTCATAATTAGAGCCGTTCTGTTCTTTTGAGAAGTGGCAATTAACAAAACGCATTATTTTCTAATCTAAGTAAGTTGGTAAGTGAAAGTTGTGTGTTGCGCGCACGCACCAGATTTTTTTTCCAATTTTAACCTTTTTTTCGATGATCTCAAAAACGGCTTTAACGATTTTTATTAAATTCGTCATGTTTAATGAAAATTAGGTGTTCTTTAATATCAGGTAAGGTTTATCATTATTAAAATGTTCTGAGGGGGGTAAAATAGAGTAGAGGCCTTTTTTTTTTTTTCTTTTTTTTTTTTCCTATAAAGTAGATACCTTTGTTTTTTTTATATGGAGAAATTAACTCTCTCGTTACGCCTAAAAATAAGAAATGGCTAAATATGAGATATGATAAAAATAAAGAAAACATATAGAGGAGAAAAAAAGAAAAATATTCAGTCAACTCATAAAACTTGTTGAGCCCACGCATGCGGAGTACGCCTTTAATGACAGACCATTGTTCATAATTAAAGCCTGTTCATTTGAGAAGTCACAATTAACAAAATGCATTAATTTCTAATCTAAGTAAGTTGGTAAGTGAAAGTTGTGGGTTGCGAGCACGCACCAGATTTTTTCAATTAGTGACTTTACTAAATTATTCGTTGTTTTGATTTTGATTACAAATCAATCCTTTGACAAACCTAAGCCTTTTCAAGGATGGAGTTAGAAATTGAATACATTTTTGTTTAGTCAGCTGATTCCGTTTTTACAGACTTTCATCGAACCAACTTTCGCTTTCAAATATAATCCCGATCTTGCCTGCGAGTGGACCTTGTGGCTATTTTCGCCAACCTCGAACATCTAAAAGAACGCTGCCACCACATACTCACCACGGCAAGTGTCAAGGTACATTTCTCGCAGCCACAGAAAACTTATAAATCACCATTGTGTTATTTTTCCTTTGGGTGAAATGCTATTCTTGATCGTATAAAATGACTCACTGTTTCCGCACCTGGTTTTAGCGTCTCGATTGAGTAGTGAAGATATAAGGCATCCGATCCCAATAATTTTTTCAGCATCGCTACAATGTCTTCTCGCGATTTCTTCTCAGTCTATGGCTACAAAATAAACAAAAGTCCGGAAATTGTAAAAGTACAATTCTGTAGATTTTTTATTTCCATGGCGAAAATCGCGCCCCTTTCTAAAGTTGTATAATAATATATGTTGTATAAATATAATGTATAATAAAGTGAAGTATAATAAAGTAAAGAGAAGACAACTTTATTACCGAGTGCTCACAATACAATATGAGGAAATGCATTGGAGGTAACTTACCAGTAACTTACTAACCTAGCAGGCAGAACTTCCTGGAGGTCCATCCAGCCTCTATAAACTGATTAGTTTAGATCTAATTATTGATTAACAAGGAATACTTACATGAGAAAATCACGTATCTGACCAAGTATTGGCCTAGAATCGGCTTTTACCAGCAAAGGGTGAAATAGTACATTTGTTTAAAGGAAATTCACCTAGCCTTTAGGAGATAAACTAATTTGAACACTTATCTATTGGTCGTACAAATGAACAATACAAATAAACCGAGATCAACCTAAGGGAACTTGAAGTAATCTAGCGAGCTAAAGAGAATATGGTGAAGAAAGGAGTTTGGGAGGTGGATGGAGCAGATGAGGGACATTAAACAAATGGCCTGCTGGAAGGCTCCCCTATGAGCGGCCATCTTTATCCTCTGCTGCTAACAACACCTCTCCCGTCATTATCTACCGGATTCCGCAGCTCCGGAAACTGAGCCTCTATTACGGAGTTACTGGAGCAAATTTAGGAGGCACTGGCCCTGGCTACATGGACCGTGAACGGATCTTATTTCGGAAAATACCTTTTTCCGATGCGAAGCAGAAATAGGGAGTCGAACAAGTAGATAACACTCAGCTTTCCCGTGTAACGAATACCAGGTTGGGTATCATTTTCACCAACCCAACTG
Source organism: Aelia acuminata (assembly GCA_911387785.2). Classification (NCBI taxonomy): domain Eukaryota; kingdom Metazoa; phylum Arthropoda; class Insecta; order Hemiptera; family Pentatomidae; genus Aelia; species Aelia acuminata. The sequence goes on from OU426981.1 coordinate 58,965,432, forward strand.
AACTAACATAATGATGTTTTTAACATTATGATGGCTACTACCAGAGAGTTGATATGAGAATAGACATTAAAATATAAGAAGAAATGCATTATTGAAAACATACTCAAAATATTTACAATTCTAGTTTATTAACAACATTTTTCATTTTTCTACAAGAATACATAAGTAAAAATATTTTCTAAAAATTTAAATTTAATAAAGTTTGGGCCCTGTATAAAATACAAACCAAGAGATTCTAGAATTTCTGGAACATTGATACATATATTATCACGTTAGCAGATGTTTTGGAACAATCTAAGCCTTTCTGGGATGATCCATTCCGGACTAAGAAGCGATAGACTATGGACTTATTCTTGCCTTGAATATTGAAACAGAAGGTTACTTTTGGTTCACTGTTTTGTCACTGGCAGTTACTGTTTTGTCACGTTGTTACCAATTTGTGTTGTATTTGTTTGTTTGACATTTTTTTTGTTTTATAATTTTACGAGAATAAAATTATTTTAAACCTATATTGGTGTTAAAACATAGAATAATATATAATAAAAAAAAAGAAAAAAAAAAGGAATTTGGCCATGGTTGGTTTTGGAATCTCCGCCTCCTCATATCAAATATCAAAATTGGAAATTACAAAAAAAGATAAATTATTCCAAGACGTTTAGAGAAAGGTTTTTGATGTTCATTTAAATAAAATTTATGTTTGTAAGTGACGCCGTATCAACATTATAAAAAAGCGTTAAGCGATTTTTAAAAAATATAGAGGGTATTTTTCCTTCCTCTCGGGGTAAGGAAAAATAAAAGGAATATAAACGAGGAGAAAAAAAGGAGGAGAAGATTGGAAGAGACTGGTATCGGGCGGTGGATATTGGTTGGATATGCCGATTGCCAATATCTATACCGCTGTCAGCAGCTGTTATTTTCAACTTCCTTCAAATGAGGTCCCCCCGCCCACACAATAACTGCAGCCCCCAGCCAGCTCTGCCTCTAGTCCAGCGCTGCAGTATCCGCCCTTTCGGATTCGGATGGCATGCCTGCTTCCGGTGATTGTCCAACACGGCCGACAAGCTCTCGGACCAATGGGCTACGTCATTAGGTTAGTGTCGCTTTATTGGGAAGGTCGGCTACGAAAATGGCGCCAGTTCAACTGAGAGGAGTTTTGAAATCTGTGTAAGCATGGAACGGTGGATTTAATTAGAGCGTTTCGTTAAATACATACTGTACCTTTAGGGGTCTATATTTAAACCGATTGTACGTCATCGGGGCGGAAATAATTCTATATTTACAGGATTCTGTATTGATTTCATACAATGTTTTTTTTTTAACACTCCCAATTATTTTTCCCCCTCTATTTTTTATTTTTACAGAGTTATACATCAATAGTAATAACAATAATATATTTTTTAACGTTACTACCCATTGCATAGCTCTTTAGTGACTTTTATGTTATTTTACTTTTTCACGAAATACTTGGATACCCAGAAGACCTAACCAACCCCTTTGAGCTAGTGGGCATCACTATCAAGTATTTAAAATCTTTTTTCGAAAGGAGCTGATCTCTAGTATTTATGCTTCTTAAGACCTGATTACAAGGTAATGTTTTTAGAATATATCTGTCTTGGTATGAAAATTTAATAGTTCACTTATGAACCTCTTAATAGGAATAATTATCATCACTGGTTAAAATAATCACCCCAAGATACTATCCTAGGACTATCTTAATCGCCCCCGAGTGGGAAAATCGCAAAGCAGCGTTTGCTTCCCAACTTCGTGTTAAAAAACCTATAAAAGGAAACTTTTTTAGTATTTATAAAAAAAATATAGATATCATATAAAAATATAATAAATACAAAAAATTTGAATTCAAACAGACTAGTTATCTATTACGAAAATAAACACTGCTCTATTATACCCCCTCCTCTTCTCCTTCTTTTAGGCAATACGGTGCTTTTTCCCGGGACTATAGTAGGGGAAAGTCTCGGGAAAAACCACCTGCGGGAGGTGGCCTAAAAAGTCGTCAAAACCCGGGAGCCCGGGTCATGAAGATGTTAACTTCATGCTATCGTTTTGCCAGGGGAAACACAAAAAAAAAAATCGATTATTTTTTAATCATTTTATCATTATAGAGGAAAATAATTTTGGGAACACTAGATAGCTTTCCAATGCCTAAAATGTAATACCACACAACAACAATGTGAAGATTGGAATCAAACCTTCGCATTTTGTAAATAGAACTGGGAGCTTCGAATTGCTTCGGTTTAGGGCTTTCAGCTTTTGACAACGGAAACCAAATCGACATTTCGTAGTTCCATCAGATAGCTTCAGTTCAAAACCCTAAGAAAAGTTTTTTCTTCAAAATGTAGCTTCAAAACTCTTTATTTATTTTGCTATCTTCAGCTGATGATATAATCTAGCTAAAAAATTTATATTATATATGTGTATAATATAAATTATATTATATATGTATATACATTATGTGTTTATACATTCATTATAATAATATGTATGTTTATAATTATACCCCTGTTTAGAGTTGCTTGAAGACTTTTCGTTTAGCTCACTATATTCATTTCAGAAACGTCAAGAAGTATTGCATTTAGTGCATAAGCTGTTGTGCCTCAAACAATCAGCGGCAGTCGAAGTGTTATTCAATCAAAGGACCTCGGTATGCCAACAATGACATCATGAATTCCACTTGGGCTTAATGACGCAATTAATCTTAATTGTTTAATTAATGGATCGTTCGATAGCGCCGTAGTCCCACAATGGATACTTATCTAATCTGGATATCTTAATTGATTTCTGTAATATTTGCATTATTATGTCTTATAAATCAAATAAAACACACATCTTGTTTTCGTCTCATTATGGCATGGATGCGGTTAGCTTGTTTCGACGAATTTTTTATTCTATTTTTATATTAAGTGTTCTATTATCTATCTGTATAAGCCGGTGAACACATTGACTTAGGAGAATGTGACTAAAACTGGCTAAGATTATCGGCTAAAATTTTAATAAAAATCTATGAAGTTTCACTGAGAAAAAAAAGTCTGAGAAGTCTAAAAAATAAATGCAACTTTTACTGTACCTCTAGGGGTACTACTAGGTACTTTACTTTACTGGGTACTGCATTTATTCTACAGTCATGTCATTTTTTGATTGTCGACTATTCTTGTCAGGTGCAAATAAATAATGAAAACACAATAATGAAAAAGAATCATCTTGGTTAAAATAATTACTATGACAGAAAATTGTAAGTTTCAATGAAAAATCCAAAATTAAATATTCATTGATCGGTAAAGAATGTTCATGAATTCTTAATGAACTCTACTGTTCAAGTTCTATGTACTACTGCTTACTTTCAGTGCTGTTCTGATGACGAACCATCACTAATGCCTACTAATGTTTACCTACCCTCTTTTGAATTTCAATTTTTATAATTTTTTTTGTTGTCCATAATCGGAATATGAATAATGTAAAATTTTCTATTGATTTTGTCAATTTTTTAATCTACAAATCAAACATTACTAACTATGACAGAATATGAATATTATTAACAGAGGACACAGAGGATTTAGGTTTGGTGTAATGCAAAGGAGAGAGATAAGTAGGTAACAATTGTTATTGAGCACATACGGGTTCACTAATCCTTGTTTTGAAAGTTATATTTGTTTTATTTTTTAATTTTAAAGTCATTTTATACCATCAAAAATATATGTATGTTTTTACCTTTATAAATAATTATATAATAACCAGATGATTTCTATTCTAAAATTATTCAGCATTCATTCACAGAAAATTACCAATATTATTTTTCAAAACTATTAATTACATCAACTAATATTTGAAAGCAGAAGATGATAAAAGGAAAAGAGACAAAGAAAGGTCGTAATGAAAATGAATTATTCTTTTTCTACAGTTTATTTAATTATATTATTTGAACCTTTAAATAAAAATTAAATGACGCAGTTCTTATTACCAGCTATGGCTACTCAAACCGGAAGTTCCAAACTCAGAACTGGTTGAATCACCTGAATGTTGAAATCCGCCTGTCCCAGAAGTTTCCTGACCTCCAAACTGCTGCTCAGATGACAAACCCCCGCCAATGCTACTGTATTCCTTATGCTCCTCAGGTTTGGCAGCTTCGACTTTATATGGCACTTTGATTTCTACTCTATAAGGCACTTTGACCGGATAAGGCACTTCCTTCACTACTGGGTACGGCACTTGCTTTTCGACGTGGTAAGGCACTGGTTTCTCAACTGTATAAGGGACAGGTTTTTCTACTGGTACTTTCACTTCGTAAGGGACCTCTCTGTAGACAGGATATGGGATCTTCTTTTCGATCGGATAATGCACTGGGTATTTCTTCTCAATAGGAACTTTAACTGTGAACGGAACGAACTTTTCGACGATGAAGGGTATTTTCTTCTCGACGTAAACGTTGTATGGCTTAGGTACCTCTACTGGGTATGGTTTGTCAAAGTGGACCTTCACTTCGTATGGCACCTTTTTCTCGACCACATAAGGCTTAGGTACGGACACTTTGACTTCGTAAGGTATCTTCTTTTCGACGTAGACTGGATATGGCTTTGATACGTAGACAGGATACGGTTTGTCGATCGGTACCTTGACTTCGTATGGTACGGGCTTCTCGACTTCCACTGGGAATGGCTTCGGGACCTTCTTCGTGAGAACGATACTCTTGATGTGCTCGAAGTGTTCGTGTTGGTGTTCCTTCGGCTTCGCCTCCAGCTCCAGGTGAGAAGGATTAGCAACCGTGATGCCGAGGAGGCAGAAGATGACTGCAATGTACAACATATCAATTGCTAATGCTCAAGGAACGAGGGCTCAGCCTTTTATACAGGATAGGTAATGTATTCTACATAACGTTCCCGGTTATTGAACAACTTTTACTGACTTATTAATTGGTTCTGCCCAATGGGTACACTGTAATAGTTAATACTAAATAAATTATCGAATAACAGCTATCTCTATAATTAGTATTTTCAGAAGGCAGTTGACCTCGGAAGTTCCAGAACTCAAAGGGCTCTAAATTAAATCCCCTTTTTAAGTCTTGATGAGCTCATAAAATTCTTCATTTTAATACATATTTAAGGTAGTGAAAATGGCTTTAAAATTTATCAAATGCTTGTATGTCATTTCTTATTCTACTGCAATATTAATATTTAAATTTATTTAATGGATACAGTTTAATTTAAGACCAGAATGAGGAACAAGGAAAATTAATTTAAATATTCATCGAACATTATTATTCGTTTCTCATAAATTAAATAAACTAAAAAAAGGTTTTTGACGTGCCTCACTCCGTTGATATGATTCATTAAAATCCACGAAACTTAATTAATAAAAAAAGACTCTTTTATTCCTAATTACTGGATTGATTGACTTTGTGTGCAAATAATATTTAAAAGAGGAAAGTTTTTGAAATTAATTTGCGGAAAGGACGAAAAAACATATTCATTTAATTAAATATATATTCAAGGAATAACATAGCTTTTTAGTCCATATAATTTAAAATATTACCAACTGACATTAATTTTTATTAATCAGTAAATAGTACACTAACCCATTGGTGGACCAAACGATAACTTTGACCATAAATTAGGAATCCAATATTTCTATATTAGCTTTATTAGCCTAGTTCAGCTTCCGGCTTAAACGAAAAAAATATGTACAGAACGGCGTATTCAGAAATATCGAATAGGATTTTTTTTCAAGTGTAGTGTAGGAGAGGGTGGGGCACAATGAAACACGGGGCACAATGAAACAGTTGGTGCACTGGCGAACCGAAACGTCTAGTGCAACCAAATTCGGCGAGCGGTAAGGGTGGATCCAAACTAAGTCAGCAATTGTCCCCTGTCGTCTTTAGGTATGGGTAATTATTTCATTCATTTTGCTCTTATAACATTTCATTATGCATTTATCTCTCAAGATTTTGCTAGAATTTTGGCTTTCCTATCTCATCATGTTGAGGTTTCTTAGCAATATTATTTACACAGGTTGGATCGCTGGCCCAACTCTGTGCTCCTTTTAGTCGCCTTTTACGACTAAGCTGCAAAACAAATGGGACTGGAAATAAATGAAAGCAAGACCAAATACATGTACACGTCCAGGAAAGGGGACTCTGTTGGATCACTGGTAAATGGAGGGTATAATTTCGAAGATGTTGAAAAATTTAAATATCTTGGCACAATTGTGACACGTACCAATAAAATAGAGGATGAGATCAAAGCGAGGATTCAAAGTGGCAACAGGTGCTACTAGTCTTTAAAGAGAATTTTCCAAAACCGAGAAATATCCCGGAACATTAAAAAAAGAGTCTACAAGACGGTACTCCGACCAGTGGTGATGTATGGTAGCGAGGCGTGGACCCTAACAAAACAGCGGGAAAGACTTCTAAATGCATGGGAGAGAAAGATCCAAAGAAAAATATATGGCCCAACCAGGATTGATACAAATAAGTTGTACGAGGTTCCAGACCTAGTTTTCTGTATCAAAAAAGGTAGAATAAGATGGTTGGGGCACTTACAACGGATGGGTCAAGGAAGAACCCCGAAGCAAATAATGGAAGGACGCCCGGATGGTAAAAGAGAAAGAGGCAGACCTAGACTGCGATGGCAGGAAGATGTGGAGGCAGATCTTCGACTGATGGGAGTGGTGGAATAGAGGAGCGCGGCAGAGGATCGAGCGGAATGGAGGAGGTTTGTTGAGGGGGCCAAGGTCCTACAGGGACCATAGCGCCAACAGAGTTAGTTAGTTAGTTATCTCATCATGTTCATCGTAGGAAGTTAAATACATCAAAATGGTTCGTATAGGGTTCCTTGAAACAATGGCGTTCGGGGCACAATGAAACGTTTTATGGAGTCCCGCAAGAGTTTTATCGTGCCGCATGTGTTTTTCATTGTGCAATAAGCAGTCGGTTTTTTTTATTTTCTTACAGAATGGTGCGAAATTGAGAGCAGAACACCAAAAAAATTCTTTTAATTTATGACAACTTTCTTCGAAAGTCAAACTTTCCTCTTTCCTGAAGAATTTCGTGGCTATCTTAAAGCAGAAGAACGAAAAACCGACGGGAAGCCAAATAAAGGTTTTTTGTTAATTATGGTGTTGTTTTTTTCAGTTGTTTCAAAGAACTCCGGGCATGGGGCACAATGAAAACAAGTTTATTTTTTGGAAAATAGCTACTCGCTGACACACATTATGCATAAGATAATGTTCATTCAAACATTTCTTACATAGATTCGATCCTATGGTAACATGAAAAAAATAGAAAGTTGAAAATAAAGTCTCAGGTGGGGTGCTATGTGTAAAATAAAAGTTTTGTGTTTCATTGTACCCTACCCTACCTACCTGTATACATAAGGTTCTTTTATTTGGAAACCTAAATTGACAAAACGTTGTCTAAATCCCGTAATTAATTATTAATGGGTGATAGTTAAGAAACAAAATAATTAATTTATTCATAAAGTTTAGTTGGCAAAATAAAATATATTATATAAATAAAAAACACTTCTTATTAAGAATTATCTGTATATCTTATTTAAAAACAAAAATGATGCTTGTTTGAGTATGAGTCCCCAGCAACAGAAAACAATGTTAAACTTTTCCTTGGAAAAAGATACTGAGTTGTCAAAGTCGCTTTTATTTCTACACGTGTATGCCACCATGAGTTGTGGGATTCGTGTACTTTTGTAATTTAGGCTATAATTAGGATGAGAATTTTCATTATATACTAGGAATGAATCCCTCGAATTCCGAGAATATTTTGCACTGTGAGGTATCCAGAAGGCGGGGCTCTGCAGGCGCAACATTCTCCTTTCTTCCTTCCCGATCCCTTTACGTATTTATAATTTATGTTTTTTCGATAGTTTCCTTCCCAACTAAATAATAATTACATTCTACGAAAGAGGGTATATCTTTACAATAGAACTTGGGATGAGGGGATGGGTCGAATTAACCAGACGATAAAAATACTTTTCTTTTCACGATTTATAGCAATATAAACATTTTTCGATTTATTAGATAATATTATGATTCCATTTTTTTTTTTCATTTAAATCCCCAGAATTCGACTCCTATTTCTTGAGCAATATTCTTGAGGCTTTCCAAAAAATTAAAATCCTATCCATTACCAATGCATAATTTATGATACTATGCAAGGGTCAGATATACAAGACATACATTACATTTTAATATTGGTGGGTTTCCCAGGCCAGGGGAGAGTGGAGGGGATTAATTTCGAGTATTATTAACTATCCCCTGGCTTCAGTTTTCCAATCATGTGTTTTCCATGGCATTTCCTAATGCCACTCTTCATGTTGTGTGACGCCTGGCATGTTTTCCCACCCCTTTATTCAGCCACCCTAATTCTATTTATAATTATTTATGTATTCCGACCCTGCAAAACCTTTAAAGCAATACGGGTGTGAGCTGTTATGGGGTTTTAGGCGTGCCTTTAAACCCACTAATACAAAACAAGATTCACACCATTTACTGCTTATCTTTCTTCTTTCCATCACTATATCAGCGTCCTCTCGAGTTAAGGCTCAGACTGGTGGTCTATCAGGTGTATGTCCTTTTCTCTTTCTTAGAGTGGCCCTCAGTGCTTCGAAGGTTGAACTGAGTAGGAAAGTACAATATGCTCAGAGGTCTCCAGTACCCCTTAACTTGGACACGGGAGATCAATATTTACACCAAGCTTCGCTATAAAATCTTCATGACCCGTGAGAATCTGTGATATCCAGTGGTTTGGGAGACCCATGTGGCATCTAATTGCGTTCCGACGTTGTGTAAGCATTTTTTCAAGTTAACCCCTTTCGATTGGGTATAATTTTAATTTGAAAAACTCACTTTTGTTAACAATGTCATCCTTCAACGTTATTATATGGTGTTTTCTCTTACAACACCGTCATTCCATTTCGGGAACAATTTTTAGACAAAAAACGAAATATATAATTTAACTTCACCAGACCACGGGAACTAATTCGAAACAAAACTAAAAGATTTCTATCTTAGAAACATATTGAAGAGATTTCCGGTGTTCCAGGAGCAAGTATTTTCTTTTTGCTTTGAATGTTAATCTGAGAAAATAATGTCTGCGAACAGGTTTAATTAAGCTAATTTGCCAGATAATTTAAACTGAACTTTAGGGTGCTTATGAACAGTGTGTTTCATCAGATGTATGTAAATGAGAAGTTTATTCCGTAGTACAACATCGGGCTTAAGACCAGCATCAAGATTTAAGCAATTGATATATTCTTCCTCTCAGCCTAAGCGGGGAAAACATTATTCGAATCTTTCCTTGGATCTGGGCAGGGAGTGTAAAAAGGTTTTCAGGCTGTTGTTTTTATACGCTGCAAAGTAATTTCCTGCCGACTGAAGCTCTCAACTTAAAATATATAAAAGCGCCCCTCAACGTATTATAAATTGATCTGTTGGTCGTTGGGATTAGTCGCTTGATGTTTACCCTTTCGAGATTAGCCAGCCCTTGCATCAACAGGGACGTGTCAGTTCCGGCCAGTGCCACATAAATAACATCCACAGCGGGTGGCAGTTTCCGCAGGCCTCTATAGCAGGCAGTGGGGGAGGAAGATAACTTATAGACAAACACCGGCAGCGACCATGATATTTAGATGTTTATCCTCCCATTATTTTCTTCTAACTCTTTCGGCAGGATTTCCTAATCGGAACCAGCAGAGGGCGAGCCTGTCGGAATAGTCTTCGATCGGTCGGATCTCGCAGAAAACACACAACATAGAGCTAACCTGGAACAGGGGTTTATCAAATACTTCACTGAAATAAATGTAGTATGCGTCAATTTGTACATCATATCTACTAATTGTTTATATATATTAATTTTTCAACAGTATCAATTTTTGTAACGGAAATAAATACCATGTAATTTAGTTAAGATTCTCATGAAATGAATCTATTTTGCACTATCAAGAATAATGAAAAGGTTATTCACTTATTTTCTATTCACAGGATGTGGGGAAGAGTTTCTTATAATAAGGGAATAATAAAATGAAGGAACCTGTTCTATGTTTAGATATTTATAATTTATTGTTTGTTCTCCGATGTTTCGGGTTTTTGACCCATTCCTCAAGGAAATATATCTGGAGTTACATTCTTAAATAGTTTACAACCATCATCACAGTCAATAATTTTTATATTTAAAATACATGCCACATCTAATTCAGACATATTTCATTTATGGTGGATGAACACTTTTTGGTTGTTGCAGATTTGACAGGAGAGTAGGTAGATGTGGCAATAAAATAAATCTGCAACCACAAAAATGTTTTTAAATTTTAATTCACCATAAATGAAATATATCTGAATTAGATGTGACATGTGTTTTTAAAATAAAAAAAACATTTTATAAAAAAAAATTAAACCGACTTCAAAAACTAGGAAAAAGTAAAAATAAATGCACTAAAAAGTATAAAATAATTACCTGCTGATTTTTATGAATACATGGCAAAATCGAAAATGGTATAAAAAGCGGGAAGATACAATAAAACGAAAAAAATTATTTTGATTTGTACGATCAACCTCCTCTTTCAAAGTTTTTAAATAAAGGATTAAATACATTGATGGTTTTAGACAATTCAAGATGGCTCAACAACCCAAAACCTCGGAGAACAATAAAATATAAATATAAATATGAAAGAGGTTTCTTCGTTAAAAAAAAAAAAAAGTGACCAAAAGGTTATTATAAATTAATCGCATATAAGTAGTTATTATTTATTTTTATTTTAGTGAACGAAAAAAAAAAAAAATAATTCCGATTTCCAACAGATATACGTCTAAATAGTCTGTGTTTCTGAGTGTTTGGGCGGTAATATCCTTTTTTTTTCTGATAGTATTGACTCTTTTCTGACTGTACTACTACTGACACGGTTTTCATTCATTCATATTTTTCTCCGGTCTTCATTAAATTTTGTATCAAAAGGTTTTACAGTAATTAATGAGAGACCTGACTGCTGTTTCAGCTTATTAAAAGTGTTTGTATTTCAATAGAAATTTCACTTACTTTTTACTCCAATGTACTTGATTGACTAATTTTAAATAATAAATGATATTAATTGTCATCTTACTTATTCACGATGAGAATGCCCTGGTCTCTGTTGCAATAACTGTGTTGGTCACTTATAATTCCTGCACATAATAAACAATCAATGGGTGTTCCAATACTTTTCGCTCATTGATTTACAAATTTAAATGCCATGAGGAATCATTTGACTATGTTTTTCAAATATTTTTTTGTGCATTTGCCATGGAAATTAAAATCACTTTTTGTAGGCTTATAAATAAGGGTTTTATTTACCAATATTTACAATATTTTAGCTACAGACACCTTTCTAGGTTTTTGTACATACTTTTCTAGATGTTTCAATCCTTTTTTTTTCAATAGCTGTATTAACTCTAACCCTCAATAATCAAACTATTTTATCCATATTTACACATTTTCACAACTGAAAATCGCTTACTTAAGCTCCAGTCGATATAATACTCTCGGATTTATGGTATATGTAACTAATAAAGGTAGGTATAATGGGATCACCTGTGGTGTAGTGGTTAGCATGGCAACCTACAATAATAAAGGACTCGGGTTCGCGCCCCATGGTGGCCCTAGGATTTTTTAATTGGTGTGAAAAATCCTTAGCTAAGCCGTCCCTCGAATAGGACGTAAAATGGAGGTCCCGAGTCTGTAAGATGTCAGGTACTCGTTAAAGATCCCTATCCTAATTAAACCTAGATAGGCAAAATTTAGGACTCCCACTGTAGCATCGTCCGATTAGCCTTAGTGGTATAAAGTGACGTTAAACAAACAAACAAAGGTAGGTATAATGAAGCCCCTTTAAAAGAACTTCGAATTTTCCCATAAAATTATTGACTCATCACAACAAAAATTTGTTATTTTCGTTTATTATGTTTATTGAACTATACGCAATCAACCAAACGATAAGGTTATGCGAACAGTTTTATGGAATATGGAAAATATTAAAAATTATAATATTATATTAAAATATTAACGAATACTTTTGATATTGCGCATCTCAAAGAGTAGTACTATTTGATACATAAACTAATTAGAGATTCTTCACTATTAACCTATTTGAATTACAGATTACGACATGATTAGATTTTTTTATTTATGAAATCCCGTGGGAATGGAGAATATACCTGGAATTCAACTCAATTCCCTTTTGATGCATTTAATTCCGAGATTTTCTTCATCTCCCCTGAAGTAAGCAGCTTAGTGTCGACAAGAAGTTTGTGATATTTCATAAGAACTCGGGCCCACCTTGACTTTTGAGCTGTATAAAGGATTTAGGTAAATAATTCATTCCTTATTTGCTACTTCTTTTAAATTTTACTTTATGTTAAGTTATATAATCATGCTGTCTCAAGTTAAGAATTTTAAGAGTCCATAGCATATATGATGTATTGATAATTATAGGAGATATTGGAATAGTAATTCGAATATCCGGGAAAAAAATAGTTAATTTGACCATAAACATTGATGGTTTGTTCACAAGTGAATATTATTTAACTGTCTGTTATATAGAGAAGTTATTAGTGACATGCGTTATTTTGCTTCAGCAGGTTAGTCCGCCTTTAGGCGGACATACGAGTATATATACATATGATGCATGTCATATATATATAAAATCAATTGATTTAATAAAACATCTGTATAAGAAGAATGTACAACAAAAGAATTGAACAACACAATCAATTTTATTTACCTGTAAAGTAAGGCAGCACTACTCAATAAAGTATTTCTATGGCTTTGAAAAATCAAAAAAAAAAAAAAAAAAAAAAGCCTCAAATCCAAGGGTTATAGATACATTAAATGAAAGTAAAAATAATATGAATATAATTTACGTTAATCCATAAAAATAAATACAAATTAAATTAAAGGACCTACTTACAATGATTACGTCCCGCCAAGGAAACTTCGAATTAACCTTTTCCATTTACGTTTGGATGGTAAATTAATTTTTTCAATTCAAGAGATCCCAGTGTTTACCCTTTATAGCATTAGTTGAAGTCGATAACAAGGTATTGTCAAATTATGATTTTTTTTTTTTCATTCTTCTTATTTTCTCTATTTGAGTCAGATTGAATTAGGCTGATAAACCTAAGACTGATGTTAAAGAGTTCGTTAGAAAAAAAGCCAGTGTAGCCCAAGCATAGCGAAGGAGGTCTTTAAGAAATGACTCCCCCTGATCCCCAGCTAACCGCATTACGGCAGACGGAAAAAGCTGGAGGTGGAAAAAGCCGCTGTGGAGAGAGGACTCATTACAGAGCCTGGGATGGCTGCTGACTATTTAACAGGCCGCGAAGGGATAAAAAAGTGAAAGAGCGATGGGTTGCAATGCCCCCCCCCCCCATGGCGCTAGTCATTAGCTTGATGGCCTCCTTGCTTCCTTCCTCTTCTGTTTGCTCACCGGGCCTTGCATCCCTCTTCGCCACCATCCGCCGCTAGTGCTTCCGCAGGCCTGCTGTTCCTACCGAGGAGGGTGAGGAGTAGTGCCGTATGCTATCTCTACCGGGTATGCACGAAAAAAATAAATATAATTTAAAATAAATGTATAAGTAATACTATAAAGCGGTGGTCATTTATCACATTTTAGGTTTATATGACAACAGAAATAATAATACTACACAAGTCAGAAACATCCAATTGCTTTTAAACACGTTCAAAGACTTGGAACATAGCCTTCTGACGGAATATTTGGGTCTTAGGCAGAATCCCGGCACCAGTGATTTATACAAGAAACCACATCACCTGTATCACTTAATCATATGACTTTATTTAATTTACATTTGAGGTTAGGAAGCTAGTGAATATTAGCATCAATAGCTCAGTATTGTTCATTATGGGAATTTAGAAGTTGATGAAGGATATTCCGGACAAGAAAAGTGTAATTCTCTTTCTGCAAGAAAAAGTATTATTACATAAAGAGAGAAAATGCTCGCAAGGACACATCATATATATGAGCATCGGGGCAAAAGAGGACAGTTGGTGATGCAGCACGAGATGAGGTGCTGAGCAAAATGGAATGTGGGACCAGTAGGAGTCATCTGGACTCCTATTTATGTGAATTCATGTGGCGTCAGAAATACAGAAACGAAAACCTTTTTGAGAGGATTTTGAAACATATTGTTCATTTTATGCCTCTGATGTAAATATATTTTTTGTTAGTGCTATTGTTAAAAATGCTTTATTTATAAAGTAATCTACGATAGAGGAGACAAAAATCATCTGTAGTATTACAACAAATTAGAAATAACCTACCTAACAATAAAGAATAGGTTATTAAATGACATGTGACGATATTGCAAAAATCACTATTTAAGGAGTAGTGCTGGTTGGTTGGTTAACCAGTGTGGTTAAAGCACTGGTGCTGGGATTCTGCATAAGACCAGAATATTTAAAATACTCTAGGAACGCATACAACCTACCATGAAGACTACGACTTAAGGTCTGGCCACACATGTCCGCACCGGATCCGCACCGTAGCAATAATATAGGTTATGTTCAGAATATTTTTAATTTAACTTACATATTACCTTTAGTTATGCCTAAAGTGGCCTGTGTCTGACATCTGTGGCCTGAACTTTAGGCATAACTAAAGGAAATATGTAAGTTAAATTAAAAATATTCTGAACATAACCTATATTATTGCTACGGTGCGGATCCGGTGCGGACATGTGTGGCCAGACCCTTAGGTGGTTATGAGCTGAGTTCTTTTGTATTCATTAAATGTTTGATTGATTCTCTGTTTGACTGTCTTATCTTCTCATAATATGCTTATAATTACTAATATAAGTGGGGAGGGAGAAGAGAAATGCTTCATTTTACAAAATAAAATAGGCAATGCTGCCCAAATACCTACATTTAAAAAGTGTGGCCGTTAATATATTTTAATATATTAATGGCCTTAATAAATAATAATTATAACAATTATTATATAAAAATATGTAGGTAGTTTACGGTTTCTTTACCAATGTAATATAAACCTTAAAAACTTTCGGTGCACAGTTTCAGCTCATATAAATACATACTTCCATATAACTCCCTAAGTAACAATCGAAGTAGGTACTTCTAATCCTGAACAAACTAACCCTATCCCTATTACCTGAAACAGAGAGAGCGGTCACTATAAACTTCTTACTAAAAAAAAAGTCGGGATGGGATATAAGGAGGTAGCATTGCCATTTAAAATCGGAAAATATCAGGTAGCAGGTCACCCAACCTCAGGTAAATTATAAATCATAAATTATAGTTATAATTAAAACTTAACGAAAAATACACCGACACCGTTTTATTGCTTAAATTGCTAATACAAAAAGTAAAAAAGATAATTACATACACAAAGATACATAAGTTAACTTACGTATTCTAAGTTGTAGATCGTGCCATCAAATTATTTTTGTACTCATATTATTTAATGGTACAAAAAGAAGTACTTCTTCTCCCGAAAAAACAAATTCTTTCAAATTTGTTTCAATACCTGTCGGAGAGAAGACATGCTCAATGAAACTCTTC
The DNA here is from genome assembly GCA_911387785.2 of Aelia acuminata. Taxonomy (NCBI): domain Eukaryota; kingdom Metazoa; phylum Arthropoda; class Insecta; order Hemiptera; family Pentatomidae; genus Aelia; species Aelia acuminata. The sequence continues at coordinate 58,981,015 of OU426981.1, forward strand.
CAAGCGTATATTTGGGAAGATTTTTATTTTTAATATGCCAAATTAAGAAAGGCCTGGAACTAGGTAGGTATATAATGGTATTTAATACTTATGCTATCTATATATGACTAGCATTCCCAGTCGCGGCTTCGCCCGCGAGCCTTTAAAATCAATTCTGTGACCATTATCTTGGTATTGATCTAATATAATATGTTAACTGACGTTAAGGAGATTTAGTAGAATTTGAGCTTCCGGTAGGTGGAATGTTGGAGGGGGAAGCTGCCGGCTCGGTAGAAGAGACGGAGACGCGCAATGGAGAGAGTTCACTAAAACCGCCGAAACAAAAAATGACTTACTCGTCGTGAACGCTTCATTTTTCGGCTGTAAAACATGGTTTTCGACGCCCAATAGGGCCTTTCGAGTTAAACTCGTCTTATCAAATTCTTTAAAATTAGTCCTAATTAGATATATTTTCTCGAAGTTCGAAAATAAGATGTCCGTTAGAGTTAAACGACAATTTCGCTATTTACATTTTAGATATTCTTAGGGGTTACATTTTTGATATTCCTTTCTTAGTGGTTACCTACATCGCTTTTAAAATCAAAATTCCGAAGTTTTTAATCATAAGTAGTTTTTGCTCTGCGTAGATTCTCTCAGTCAGGACAAAGCCTCTTATACATATGGAGAAGTATATATATATATATATATATATATATATATATATATATATATATGTAGTAGTATCTATATGTGGAGAACTCGTCTAAATATGATATTAACTGTAATATCAATAATAGCTAATTTGTTTTACAAAGGATAAAAACGAAAACAAAAGACACATGAAACAAATTTATTGTAAAAAAAAATTGTAAAACAATAAGGTATATATATAATTACAATAATATAAGTAATAAGTATTTACAAGAAAGAGAGAATGATATATTTACAACTATGTACATAAATATGTATTATAATGATTTTCAATTAGATGACTTCTAAGGAAGGCTTCAATGAGGCCTTATTTCCATTTAATCCCGTCCGGCAGGAAGTCCAGATAGTCTTTCTGTTCATTTCTATCACCTGAAACATGAATTGCTATGAATATAAATTAATATAATTGGAGTTTTATAGAGTGGAAAATCTCTATAAGAGTCAACTCTTCAAGTAGAATTCGGAACGATGAATAATAGAAATAATGATATAAAGTTAAAAATAAATTAATTCAGTTGACATATTGAAAACAAAAAGTGATATGATTTTCAAGAGACGTCGAACATAATGAGAAACACTGCTCTAATTCGTTAAATAAAAGAAACAAAAAAAATAAAAATAATGCTTTACTCTTTAAATGGAATTCGACTATCTTGATAATTTAATAATCGAATTTGAGTAATGGCTAATTAGTGAATGCAGTAATACTGACCTCAGCTTTGGCTCCGGCGGTGTGGCCCCGTACCTGACCAAGATGGACCTCACCAGCCTGCCACCGCGGGCCCGGCTCGCCGCAGTCAGTGCCGCCTCTCCGCTGCTCAGTGGTACGTCGGCCATCGACAGGAACCTGCCTCTGTGATAAAAGGACATCTTAGTTCTTTTAGCTGCGGCGAGAAGGAACTTCATAACACGGATGGATGTTATGCGGTCTCCGAAATCCTTTAGATAGGAAGACGTATTCAGAGCTCCTGAAACAAGCCACAAGATAGGATTAGTATATAATATTTAAAGAAAAAAAATCCAAACAACATAATCAAGGACTAGAAACGTTATATATTTACCTGAGTATAGCCTGTTGAAGGAGGATTCGCAGCCGTACAGGTTGCGGATTAGCTCCATCAGCGTGGCGTCGTTCCTGAGGGAGAACTCTTGGGCCAGCCTGGCTGCGAGGTAGAGCCCGTCGTGTATCCTCCCTCTGTCGCAGCCGCCGCTGTAGCAGGCGCTCGTCCAGTGCTGGGCCACCAGACCGCCCACGATTATGTCACAGGCCTGCTGCGGGTCTTCGCTCTTCTGGATCAGGAACCTGTGGAGGAGGTAGATTTCGTCCTGGAGGCTGCTAAAAGTAAAGACGGAAAAATTGTAAATATCCCTCAGAACATATAAAAAAACAAATAAAAAAAAAGGATATGAATTTCTTCAGCTTACCCTATTTCCTTCTTACGGATGAAATGAGCTCTGTCGATGACGATTCTTTTGGGACAGTTGGGATCGACGCAGTCGCAGTAAGACGCGTTGACTCCCGTGGTTTCGTCCCAGCCTACAAGCAATTTGAAACCAGCAAGTGAGAAATCCATGTTTGCAGGCAATGCTAGACCTCTAATGTAGATGGACCAAAGATATGCAAACACTGATCTTCGTACCTTCATTTTCCAGGTATAAGTAGTTCCGGTCTATCCCCACTTTTCCTCTAGCTGGCCAATCAAATGAGTTCAGCGGAAAAGAATTGCAGTGGGTAAATTTTTATTAAATTTATTTAGTCTATTTTTATTTAATAAACATCCATTTCAATACCTTTTGATTGGTGGAACAGTGATGTATATACTTAAAACGTCACCACCTTCTCTTGTATTTTTTTTTACCTTTCAGCGATTAAAAAAACCTGTATTCGTTTATCAATATCATAAAAAGTTTCTTACTATAACTTCAACATTAAAAAGATGGAGTTTAAAATGTTAAATAATTATAATAATGTGTTAAGATTCAGATAAAAGTTAATGTTCATTTACTTACTATTTACACATTATTTTTACATTTACACTAACTTATAGATTACCTTGTTCACAGACACTGTCACACACACGACACAATTTGCAAGACTTGGTAATTTAGAAATGTGAACATATGTGTATCAATCGAATGCGGATGTCGAATTTTTTCACAATCACAATAGTTTCCTGAACCATATATATTAGATGCAGATAAGCGATTGTTATAGTTGAAGACCCAAGAAAAACTAAAATTTTATGCAAAAAAAAAAATTGTTCGGGATAGTTATGAAAATTCTTACTTATTTAGTTTGTTTTAGTTTAGTTTATGAGGTTCAAAAAACGAATAACACTTCTGTCCTCTAAAAAATATCCCAACCCATTTCACTCCAGGGAACTGTTCTAATTTTTATCAATAATAATCCAATGAAAAAAACAGTGAAAGTTTTTTTTTTAATTTAAAAATTTTTTTTTACGTGCTTAATACTAAAATTCACTATTAGAGAGAGAAATGCTTTATTTTTTTAAATAAAATAAAACCATGCTGCCCTATTACATTGGGTTGCTATAACACACAGCATACTTATCAATACAACTTTTGTACATTAATTAAACCAAAATTACATTTTAATTTTTCATGCATATACACGTACAGCTCCATAATCTTACATTTTTTTTTCTTTTCCAATATTTTATTTACTTTTTATTTTTCCCTTAACCCATCATTTCTCTTTCTTTTTTTCCCTTGTTTTAGTTTATATCACTCTTAAGCAAATCTGTAACCTCCTTCTCTCTCATTTTTCTCCCCTTCCTATCATGGTACGCATACAGAGCAAAAAAAAAAAAAAAGCTAATAGATAAATAACTAGTCGAATATATAAATATATGAATAAATAAGTAAATAGATACACAATTAATAAAAAAAAAAGAAAAAAAAAAAAAAAAAAAAAAGAAAAGATAAAACTTTGACAGCCAAAACATCGTTCCGCGAGATCCGAAACAGAGGCCTGTCACGGAGAACTCTCTCTCTCCAAAGGTCTCGCAGAACTTCTCTTAAAGGAAAGGGATGCACTTTTCGTAGATCTCTCTCTTTTCCCTTTCCACCTCACCTGCCTGGTCAATGTCTGCCTGGTCATTGTTTTCAAACCTATTTGTCGGATCCACCACCAGTGCTTTATTCCTGGTCTAAAGGAATGCGAAAATGTCTGCATACCTCGTGGATCCATCTGTGTCAATGCAATAGACCTCGTCAAAGCAGGCGAAGTTCCTCTCTTTAAGGAGTCTTATAAGTTCATGCTTAACCCTATGGTGCCGGCGAGTTATGAGGAGGGAGTTGTTGGGGCATTTTCCCAGCACGTGGGCTGGTGTTTCAGACTCTCTGCCGCATTTACGACAGAAGGGCCCAACCCCTCTCGGTGGTCCGCTGGCTCCTGGGACTCCACGCAGAGGGGCATAATTAATGTTGAGTTTTAAGGAGTTCAACCATTCTGACCCCGAAAGAACCTGCTTGTCATAGATGAATCTGTTAGCTTTCGGGTTTTCTTTAAAATGTCGAACTCCAATTCCCTTCCATTTATAATTGGCCCATTCTTCAAAAGCATTTTCATGCAGCGACTGACGTAGAGCTCTCGCACTTCGGTAGCCCTGAGCAACACACAGTCTCTCGCGCATTCCGCCAGCTCTTCTTGGTAATTAAATATAGACTGGAACAGGGCATCCGGCACATTTGACAGCCGCTGAGCAATGGACCAATGCTGCAAAGGAGCCTCCCATTGGTAACGGATCAATCCCAGTCCTCTATACCTCCTTGGTGCGTAGAACATCGCTGTCGAGGTGTTGGCTGGGAGCCCAATTATGGCTTCGATACTCCTGCGAATATTGGTGTCAATACCATCCAATACTGCAGGACGTATTTTCGTTAGAGGTGCTGTCTGGATAAGTAAGCCCCGGGAACACGTATTGATTCACAACGTTGAACTTCTGCTCTGGGTTTAACAAACACGAGCTTACTAATTTGTCGAGATTAGCATTCACTTTGGTCACCGCCTCATCATTAAAGACAAGCTCTCCCGAGAACGAGCATCTCAGATATTTTATTCTCTCATTCTTATTTACAGTCTGGATGCTGTCTCCGTTCTCCAGGGAGAGTGTCGTCGTCTGTAGCTCTCCTTTTTCTATAACAATTCCCACGCTTTTTAGCGGATTTATAGGCAGACCTATCTCTGCTAGCACCCTCTGAGTGCTGTTAATAATTCTCTCGGCCGCACCCTTGTCGCGTGCTGAGACCGCCTGGTCGTCCGCGAATCCTGTAAGGACCACACATTCTTGGTCTCTTAATTGGTAGCCAAACGTTTTGGCAAATTCTTGGTCACATAGGTCGCGGTAGAGGTGGTCTATGGCCAGGTTGAATAGCGAAGGCGACAAGGGCCCGCCCTGAGGCACTCCTCTGAGCACACTGATCTGGCTGGTCGAGTGCGCTCCTACACTAATCTTGATTTTATTGGTGGTCAGGAGAGCTGCTATTATATTTTTGAGGTCCGGTGACACCCCTCTTGCCTCCAAAGAGCTAATGATGTGATTGTGACCAACGTTGTCAAATGCGCCTACTACATCGAGGAATGCCACCGCGCAGTCGTTTTTCTTATGCTTAGCATCTTTTAAAATCGCGTCGATGATCCTCGCGCTCACAGGTGCTCCCGGTAAGCCCCTGATGAAGCCTCTCTGATTTTTGCTGAAGGTGACCTGTTTCCTCAGTTCGTTGTCCAGAACCTTCTCTATGATCCGGCGCACTATGGAGTATATCGTGATTGGAATCCATGCAGAAGATATGCTTCTGACCTCACCTTTTCCTTTATATACCAATATTGTGCGCCCTTGATGAAGAGGTTCCGGTACATGCGCCACCTTCAGCATTATCTCCGCAATATTCTTTATTATATGAGATACGTCAAAATATTTTATCGTGCGGATCAAGACTCCATTCGGCCCCGGTGATGTGTCCAATGAGGTTGATTTAATTGCTTAATAAAAAAACATGTAAAAAATAAACATGTATATGTATTAATGAGGTACAATACATGTATGAAATGAAGTATTGTTGCTTTTAAATCTAACCGAAGCTATAAAACTTATTTTAGTAACCTTCATTCAGATTTATGCATAATTGGCATTATAAGTAATATCATTAGGATGTTAAAACTAAATTTATACTAATTTTTGAGTGAGCTTAAGAAATATAATGTTAGAGGAGTGTAAAGTTGATATTTGTTTTTTTCTCTCATAAATCCCAAATATGAATTCTCATATCAATCGAAAAATATTATTATTTTGCTTAAACTTTTTGTCACACTTGAACCCATCTATTTTTTTTCAATCACAGAAATTGTGATAAACTTATCACGGACCTACCTACTCATGAATACTTTGAGATTTAGGGCTTTGTTGACTTCACACAGCGGCTCATACCGTTATAACCCCAAAGCATTTAATGTAGTTTTGAGGAACAGTTAATCAGCTTTCGGATGTAGTAAGGATGAGTTCAGAGGATATCCCAGGGGGGAAAGTCTGGTCGAGACCGGTGTCCCACCAGCAGCTGTACACTTACCTTGTTCGTTTCATTCGCTTTGATAAAAATAATTGTTTTTTGTCAATATGCAAATTTATTGAGGTAAATTAAGTGTTGAAGTTTTATTAGTAATACATTAAAAAATCAACATCATACGTCGGTAAACATCACCTTAGCAGTGGATTGCCCAAATCCACTGAGATAGTGGATAAGTGATGTGACCTTAAATATCATTACAGTAACTGTTCGAAGTCGTGGTTGATTTGGCACGCTGAATAGTCTGGAATCTTTGTTTATATTCATAAAAATTTGGGGATAAATATGGACAAAATGTCCGAAACGTCCACCAATTTGTAAACAATAAAAGAAATTTGTGACTGAAGTTGAATTTTCTTATCATTCAAATAATTTAAACTAATGAAAACAGTCTATCAAGATAATATGTCGGATTTTTTTTTATTTTTTTTTTTACAGAATACTCAAATTCGATATATAAAAACAGATTCGGCAAGGAATACATGATTATTTCATTGTCCTTTTTAATCCAAATAAGTTTTTAAAATAACTTGTACCAGTAAATAATCACCGTGGCCAAACCCAAAAGCGAGATGGCATCGCTGATGTTAAGTGAAATAGTCCAACTTTAGCGCGGCAACACTGAAAATGTTGGATTGCTGAATATCCTTTCTGTCTCCTTTACTTATCAGAAGAGCCTTGTATGCGAAAAGATACAAATCAGGTTCATACTTTTCAACTATTCATTAATTTGTAGTTTTACTGCCATTGCTGTTACCATCATTAGTACTATTACTAGGCTTATCAACAAATATTAAAAAAAATAATTTTTACCAGTCATTACTGTAATACTTTTTCTCATTACCATAGGGGATATTATAAAATTTCAAAAATTATTTAGGAAGTTTATTGTAATTATGCTAAAGCATCGAAAAATAATTCAATGCAAGTTACAAGTAAATTTGTAAAAATTGGAAATGTTTTTATGTAATGTATGGCTACCGAATTTTTTTTATTCACGCAATTGCCTGTAATCTATGTTAGGGGTAAATAAGTTACCATTAATCTTGTACAGTAGGACCCCCATTATCCGGGCCTCTATTAACCGGGGTTCCGAGAAGCCAATTTTTTTTTTTAATAAGTCAATAGAATGTTTTAATTCGATTATCCGGGGTTTCCAATTATTCGTGGAACCCTACATCATTACCCCGGATAACGGGGGCTCTACTGTATTAGGCTTGATTAATAAACCAAGTAAAAAACATTGTAACGATCAATCGCTTGCTCAGAACTATAATCTATAATCACTATTACCATTAAACAAAACAAATTTAATACCAATAAGAGATCGGGAAAAATTAGTTATCTTCCTCGAAGAATAAAAGCAACAAAAAATGGGAAGATGCCACTAATAAAACACTTTGCTTATTTTGAGATGGTTGAAGGAATGGGTTTAATCCCTAATAAAATGACCCTTTCCCATTTACCTGATAGGGCGGGTTGGGGAAAACCTAAGTTCATTCTGATTTAGGTTAGGATGCCTGTCGCTACCTGACTGACATCTAACAATGGTGAGATATTTATTATACATCAACATTAATCTAGAATACCTCAGTTGCCCTTCTGGCAGGATATTAGGGATCTACTGGACTTACCCTATAATGCTAATAATTTTGAATAGAAATAAAATTTAAAAGCTCAAAATTTGTATGAATGAGTTAAATGTGAAACAAAAGTATTTATCATAAATTTAATATAAGAGATTGGAAAAAAAATGAGATATAAATATAAAAAAAAAAAAAGAAAAAAGAAATATAAAAAAAAAAAAAAAAAGAAATGTGAAGATGTCATTTCTGAAACCCCTTGCATATTTTGGGATAGTGAAAGGAACGGGTTTAATCCCCAATAAAATGACCCTTTCTCATTTACCTGATAGGGCGGTATGGGGAAAACCTAAGTTTATTCTTATTTAGGTAAGGATACCTGTTGCTACCTGACTGACATTTAAACAACAATGAGATATTTATGATATTTCAATATTAATCCAGAATACCTCAGTTGCCCTTCTGGCAGAATATTAGGGATCTTCAGGAGTTACCATTATGCTAATAATATTGAATGGAAATAAAATTTAAAAACTGAAAATTTGTATGAGTGAGTTAAGAGTAAAACAAAAGTATAGACACGGTGAATAATAGTCAACTGTTTTTCTTTACGATGGGTTGATTGATAGTCTGGATTTTCAGTTACCTTTTTTTATTTTGGGTTGATTGTTCGTCAGGAATTCCCTTATTACCATCCCTCTCACCTTATTTTACCCTCAGTATGCATATTACTCTGGACTCATATGGTAAATATCAGATTTTATTTTATCTTGCTAACCAGCTACTTATTTAAATATTCATGTATAATTTTTACCATCTTTTATATAATTATCAGTTTTGTAAAGTATAAATGTATAATTTTTACCACCTTTTATAATATTATCAGTTTCGTAAAGTATCCATGGCATGTAAACATGACAGTTGGATTTGGTTTCCATTATTCTGTTACTCACTATCTATAAGTAATAATTACATGATCAACATTTAATTGTCACCTTCTAGCATAGATACTGACATGTTTGTCTTCTTTTAGCCCTGATGAATTTCCACATGTAAGGATCGAAACGTTGGCTTTCCAAAATAAAAAAAGATAACTGAAAATCCTAACTCCCAATCAACCTAGTTCGTAGCACCAGTTGAGGCTTGCTCACGGATTGTGCCATTTCTTTTTGGTTGTGATTCATGAGGTTTTCTCTGTTTGTTTGTTTTCATTTTAATTCTAAATTTAGTATGTTTTTCGATAGATATACAATCTTGTTTTTAATATTGGTTTTGTACATTCAATATAAGGTAGGATGTATTGAATAGAAGAAAGAAAAAATAATCAACGAACTTTAAATTATTAGGTTATATCTAATAATAAAAATAAACTTAAGTAAAGTAAGCTTTATAATATAAGACATAAGCTTTAGTAATTTTTTTAAGTTTACTATAAAAACCAATCATCATTAAGTTACTGTAGGCAAGCAAGAATATTATCAAGTTTATTAGGTTCATTAAACCAAGGCGCAAAAGAACAGAAATTTAATGGTTAGCTCATATCCAAATAAATAAAGAAAACCGTCATGTATTGAAGAATTCTCATTTCCGCAACTAAAAGGGCTCGGAGTCGTTGATTTTTTTCCAACTTTCTTCTTTAGCTGAATCGCAAATTTCTCTTTTAGTTGACCAATATTGGCAGGAACGAAGGAAAGTTGAATACATCTCCCTTACACACATAAAAAATCCTCAAACCCAGATTTGCCCCCGCAACACCCAATAGAGAAAAAGGTATCACCATAGCTATGGTATAGAACCATATATTACATTTACTAAAACGGTAACCAGCTTCGAAAAATAGGTTAAAAATTGAAATCCTAAGTAAAATTAAACAATAAACAGTGACTAACATATCTACAGACAGATGAATCACAGATTTATAGCATGAGAATGAAGACAAAAATTACAATCTTTGCTATACATATATATTTTAAAAATATCAGTAAATTTCCGGTAATTAAATGAAAATCTTCTAAATTAATAATTACAATAACTGTCTTAAAAACAACCGAAATTTACTTACACTTATAACTAATCACGCTGATATTCGACTGGTGCAATTTAATTTAGAAAATATGTTTTCTTGAGACGTGGATATTTTAAATTTCTGCTAATGAAATGGCAATGGTAGGAATAATGTCATGTCAGACATAGGGTAGAAAGTATACTCTTGATTCAATTACAGTCGTTTAAGTAAGGAGATCTCTTATCTAGATCTTATCTTATCTTCAATCTCATAAACTGTTCGTAAATCCATAAATAATCGGCTGAAAAGTCTTAATATGTGAATTGTTGTTAGGCAGAGCTCACTATGTCAATTTTATTAGTACTAGGATATTTATGTAATGAGTCTTAACACTTTGGTTTAAAGTTTGACGTTTCTGAAGATGGAACCTTTTAGCTGTACAGTGAGGAGTATGTTAAGTCAGAATATCTACGTCTGTATATCTGTTTTTGTTTTAAATGAGAAGATGAAAAAAGAAAAAAAAATGGATTAAGATTTTGAGCATTTATTTAATAATGCAGACTACTCCTTGTCACCCTTCTATCAATAAGAAATTTATAAAAAATTAAGAGAAGTATTTCCCCCTCAGGAATTTTATTATTGTTAATATCTACTGAGGGGCAGACATTAAATGGAAGTGTACTATTTTTATTTTCATTTTTGCTTTATGTGAATGTTCCAATGAACGTATAATTTATTCAAGTAATGTTTTTAAGTTAATTAGCGAAAGTATAGTTTTAATTATTTTTTATTACATTTTAAATAACACAAGCGTTTTAATTAAACTAATGTTAAATATTCCTGGAAGACCCATCATGCTTTTCTACAATTTATCATTGAATTGTTATTGGCAATAATAAAATTGACTATCATTTTTAAAATATAGCTGAAAACGTCATAATATGGGTTGGCAGCTCATAAACTGCCCAGAACTAATTTAAAATAAAAGGATCGGATCTTTAGAAGCTCAATACTGAGAATCATAGAACCAATTGAACCGGTTAGCATTTTTTTAGATATTGTGGTTCCGTTACTGTACAGTTTTTTATTATTGAAACGGAACATCTTGATATGATGCATTGTCAAGACGAGAAATCGCGTTTTGGAGGTATGCCCTTTTGACAATAAAAAGATCTACAGTAATTGAACCGCAATATTAAAAAAAAAAAAATGTAATTACTTTTCTTGTCGTCATACTTGAATATTCTTAATTAATATCCCCTTTCCTACTAAAATTTTATTTAATATTTTGATACATATTTAGAAAAAAAATGTTTCAAAACTAATCGATTCTAATAATAAACTTAAGAAAATAATAAAACTATTAAAAAATTTAGGCTTAAACTCCAAACAATTTTTAACTTAAAATATTCTCTAATTATTATACCCCTACGTATTAATATGTTCAAAACAGGCAAAAAAAAAAAAAAAAAAAAGAAAACAAACATATATAAAACAAATTTATTGTAAAAAAAAAAGGTATTTATATTTACAATATTATTAAGAAGTATTTACAAGAAAAAAAGAAATATATATTTACAACTATTAACAAGAAATCGCTTTGATTCCAATTACGTTGTTTATTTTTTTTTTAATTTATAGTAAACAAGGTTTAAATATATATATAAATTCTTTTCATATTCATTATGTTGGCTTCCAAGGAGTCGTCAGCGAAGTATTATCTAGTTATCACAGTTGGTCCTGTCTGGCAGGAAGTCGAAATGACCACTTGAGTTATTCCAATCACCTGAAAAATGTAAATTAGAATTACTTATCTTAAGTAAGAGATATGATAAATTCAGGATTTCGTACTAAATACAAGCCAGTATAATATAAATGATATAGAAAGGCTTTTGATATGGATATAAATAAAAAGTTAAAGAGAAATTAAAACAAAATTCAAACTGAATCAAATATTAGTTCTGATATCTAACTGATAATTAGTGATAGCACTGATGTTTAGGTGACTTTAACATAATATAAATTTCCACAAATATATAAAATTTTCTAAAAATAATTTAAATAAAAATTCTAAATTAAATTCTAGCCTACAAATGATATTTGACCATCTTGAGAAGAAAATACTAATTGTAATCAAATTTAATGAATGAATGCAGTAATACTGACCTCAGCTTCGGCTCCGGCGGTGTGGCCCCGTACCTGACCAAGATGGACCTCACCAGCCTGCCACCGCGGGCCCGGCTCGCCGCAGTCAGTGCCGCCTCTCCGCTGCTCAGTGGTACGTCCGCCATCGACAGGAACCTGCCTCTGTGATAAAAGGACATCTTGGTTCTTTTAGCTGCGGCGAGAAGGAACTTCATAACACGGATGGATGTTATGCGGTCTCCGAAATCCTTTAGATAGGAAGACGTATTCAGAGCTCCTGAAACAAGCCAGAAGATAGGATTAGTATATAATATTTAAAGAAAAAAAAACCAAACAACATAATCAAGGACTAGAAACGTTATATATTTACCTGAGTATAGCCTGTTAAAGGAGGATTCGCAGCCGTACAGGTTGCGGATTAGATCCATCAGCGTGGCGTCGTTCCTGAGGGAGAACTCTTGGGCCAGCCTGGCCGCGAGGTAGAGCCCGTCGTGTATCCTCCCTCTGTCGCAGCCGCCGCTGTAGCAGGCGCTCGTCCAGTGCTGGGCCACCAGACCGCCCACGATAATGTCACAGGCCTGTTGCGGGTCTTCGCTCTTCTGGATCAGGAACCTGTGGAGGAGATAGATTTCGTCCTGGAGGCTGCTAAAAGTAAAGACGGAAAAATTGTAAATATCCCTCAGAACATATAAAAAAACAAATAAAAAGAAAGGATATGAATTTCTTCAGCTTACCCTATTTCCTTCTTACGGATGAAATGAGCTCTGTCGATCGCGATTCTTTTGGGACAGTTGGGATCGACACAGTCGCAGTACGACGCATTGACTCCAGTGGTTTCGTCCCAGCCTACAAGCAATTTGAAACCAGCAAGAGAGAAATCCATGTTTGTAGTTAATGCTACACCTCTAATGTAGATGGACCAAGGATTTGCACACAACTGATATTCGTACCTTCATTTTCTAGGTATAAGTAGTCCCGGGCTACCCCCACCCCAAGCTCTACCAGCCAATCAGAAAAATGTACCTAGATAGGGTACGGTATGGGATTGGGGATAATATTTTAAATTGATTTAACTTTACATTTATTACAATTAGAATAATTACTTCATAATATAAGATAAAAATAATAATAATAATGAAAAAATAATTAAAGAAGTAAAAATTAAAAAAATAGATGTATAAACATGAAATAATAATAATAAATCTTCGTAAACAATGTTTTAAAATTTAGGAATAAGCCGATTATATTTCAGAATGCTCAACAAAATATCTAAGTAGAATCAAGTTGTGAATTAAAGTACAATATATTAATGAGTGACAATCAAAATATCCTCTCTCCTTGCAGTATTATTATAACCTTCTTTTTAAGAATAAACACATTTTATATAATTAAATGATCCAATAAACATCTCTAGTTTACTGGAGACTCCATGTTTTGAATTCCTGTGAATTAAACTAAAAATTGCCGTTGTAGTTTAAACAATGATTAACAAAGAACCCCGAATATAGAAATGTGAGAAGGGGTCTTGGTTTAAACGTTGTAATAAAACAACCAAATCATAAATTAAAAAATTCTAACTATATACTAAAGTTTCTTTTAAGGTAAATTAAATATAAAAAAAATTACTCAATATTTTAATTTAATGAACTTCTTACCTTCTTCTTATAATCTAATTTCACAAGTAATATGTAATTTTCTGGGTGAGGTGGTGGGCGAAGGATGCTGGAACCACACTCGGCATCAGGGATTGAGTGGAGGTTAAGGAGGTTATACTATCACTAGTCTAATAGTAATAAAATTTGAAACAAAAATAACACATTTAACAATGACTGGTGTATTTTATAACAAATACAAGTTAAATTTATTCGAGCATTTTGATAATGTTTTCTTTAAATATATTTCCAATAGATTATCTCCTAACACATACTGATGGCAACTTTTGGAGCTCTTGGACTTCTTCATGGATCCAAGTTTCATGACACCAAACCGCCAACTATTATGTCATATATAAATTACGGATCCATGTAACTGTAATGTGAGGAACTGCAAAATGATATCTATCAGTTTAGGCCTTATTATTGTGTATTGTACTGGTTTAATATATAAATATTATTTAATAATAATATATTTATATTAATTTCATACGACATGGGTTGAAATAGAGGTAAAATTTTGATCACAAGCTTCATTGATAAAAATGAATTTGACAGAGCTGTAAGGGAACTTATATTACCTCTTTCTAGAAACCTCTTTTATTAAACAAAAAGTGTTTTAAAAGAGAGTAAGAAGCACTAAAACTCTCGTTTTCGCCGTTCACGTCAGTTGCGGAGTCAAGGGGTACAAGTGATACTAAAAAAATTGCACTTGTACCCCTTGCTTTCCAGGCTCCTAAATTATAGTCAAGCCTAATAAAAGTACCGAAATTTTAGAAAATCTCAAAAACTTGAATTTAAATAAATACTAGCAGACCCGGCCACGCGTTGCTGTGGCTCAGTAGTTATATCCTAATATTTTTAAACAAATACAGTAATACCAATATTCATTGATAAAGATGAAAACCTTTCAGCTAATCAAAATCCAACGTGATTGAGAATAGATCATTACACCATTTAAAAGTATTTGGTAAAGAATATAAGAAAGTTAAAAGTTTTTATTTTTTACATCTCATATTTCAATGTAGTTTGATTAAAAAGGAGCTGATTGTGTTTACCACTCACAGAGCTGCCAACACTATCGCCCTTTTTTTATGGATCGCTATAAATTAACTCGAAAAGGCTATATTTTTCCACTAATTTTAAAAAGGATGACTGAAGTAAGTTTTGATAACCTCAGCCATTGATCTATTGATTATTGGCCTAACACTACTTCAACTTGGTATTGTTAGTTTAACAACGGGTTTAATTTTGCTCAGGGTCATGCCAATCTTGGTTAACGCGTCATATATGTCCTTTTGATAGGCGTTTTTCTCAATTTCTTTGAGACCTCGATTTCCCAACCCTTCGGCTAATAAGTGTTCGGTAGGAGGGTGGTGTGTTGAAGCTTTTAATTTAGCAATATATTTGAGTGATAATAAATCTCTTCTTAAAGAGGTTTTTACATAATGCAATTAAGAATTTTTATTTATTCAAGTACTAATTTGTTCAAAATGTTTTTTTTTTTTTAACACAAACCAAAGATTTGATGGTTTCCACACACGTGAGCAGGCGATACCCATTTCCCACGTGAGTTATGCCATTGCCCAAGGGAAAACACGGATTTTCAAAGTCCAAGTGGACATTGTTTGCCCTTGGGATTTGTTTATGGTCATGGCAAAAGCCAAACGATTAGGATATTGAAGCCTTTTAAATTTTATTGAAAATTCTGTCGGTTCCAGGGGAATAGGTGGCAATAGGGCGATATCTCCTGTAAACCTTCCAGGCAACATTTTTCCTTCAATAACATTTCCTGTGATCCTTTTAATGACCAAACGTGTACCGTTGCACAATTGAGGTGGATTTAAGTTACGAAGAAGAATGATCGGTGAGCCAATCTTCAACTGGAGATTGTTTGGGTGTATATCCAAGGATATAAAAAATTCAGATGGGAAATTTACGGCTTCGTTTACATCTAGAACATTGTCAATTGATTTTGGAAGTTTATTTCATCGAAATCAACATTTTTTGCTGCCAAAATAGCACGACTACCCAGCCGATTATAGTCCAAATAATTGTTCAAAATATCAGGAAAGACACTTTATATTTTGTAGACAGTTCATTTTTCGTCTCTACAACAGTTCAGAAATTTTCTGGTAATTTGATAAATTTTGAATTTCGATGCAGCTCTATTTCACCGTTTCCAATATAGAGCAATTGTTTAAAAAATATATCTGCCGATGGATTATTTTGCAGTAGTACTCTCATATTTATGGCGGATAAATCTGAAACTTGAGGTTACCCAAATAACAATTATTCCTGTTTAGTAGAGGTGTAATAATCATTAAATGTAAAATTTAAAAAATGCTGCGATTTGTAATCCTTTCTTAATCAACAATCATTTAAAGATAAGTAAAAAATTGTATTCTGGTGAAATTAACAACGAAATATCATTCCCAATAATAGCCTACTTTAAATTAAAGAAAGGATTAAAAATCTTCGCTAACATTTCTTAAATTTTACATTTAAAGATAATTACAACTCTGCTGAACATGAAGTAAC
This sequence comes from Aelia acuminata, assembly GCA_911387785.2. Taxonomy (NCBI): domain Eukaryota; kingdom Metazoa; phylum Arthropoda; class Insecta; order Hemiptera; family Pentatomidae; genus Aelia; species Aelia acuminata. The sequence goes on from OU426981.1 coordinate 58,997,217, forward strand.
AGCCTCTATTCGATTGGGATTAAATTTTCTCAACTTTAAATTATTGTTGATAAAGGAGGAATTACAAATCTTCACTGACATTTTTTAAATTTTACATTTTAGATCTCGAGATAAAAATGATAAAAAGGTTTGGTAAAATAGAAAACACTGTATTTAAATAATAATAACAAAACGAATAATGAAAATAAAGAAACTTCTGTTAAATAAATCAACTGAAAATATAATATTAAATTCTTAATTATGCAGTTCTTTAGTAAATCACAAAGTATCCCACAACACCTAATCAAAACACACTCTTTTGGTGAGGAAGTTTTTACGACTGGTTACCCGCAGTGTAGCCAGCTTACTGATTTTCACTCATTTTTGGCAACACTGACTCCCCAAGGCAGGTTTCTATTAGGTTACACCTATGACAGTAGGTGCTGTTACAACATTTATAGAGTATTATTTCAAATAATAGCCTAATTTAAATTATTAAAATGTATTTACTTTACTAAAAGTTGATATCAGGGCGGGCAACAGCAAAGCGTTTCAGCGCTTAGCTAGTAATTTAATTTAAATACAAATAAAAAAGGAAAAGGAAGAAAAAGTACCTACACATTTGAGAATTTATTATAACCTTTTCTTGATTTATTTATTCTTTAATGAAAATTAACAATAAATACAAATTTGTATTACTATTTGTCTGTGGAAAATAATAATACAGGAACAAATAACTGCACTCACATAACGCAATACAAAATTATAATAATGATAACCTGTATTACAATATCATGCTTATGAACAAAAACATTATGAAATCGACATATGACGCCATGTTAATAAATCGAAACACGACCTACTGTATTTGCAATAATTCGCTATATAAGAATTATTTTGATCACTAATCAAGTTAAAAACTATCCGGTCCGTTAAGTTGGCCAAAACTATATACATTGAGCCAAATTTTATTAAAATCGGTTGAGTAGTTTCTGAGAAATAGAGAGACAAACATCGGGACACGAGATTTTTATATATATAAGGATAATAACTTAGTGTGGACAGAAAAAAAGTATTAGTAGGTAAGAAATTATAGGAAGCGTTTAAAGCAACAAAAACATAGATAATACCACAAATAGAACAGAGGCCTAAGATCAGTTTCAGGAAAAGAAATCTCTTTAATAATGATAAGAAAGACACAAAAAAAAATTAAATTAAATATGACTGTAATGATAATATTAAAATGAAATCTTCAATTGCAGAGCTGTTAAAAAACATTGGCATATCTTTGAACTCACAACATTCTGAAACTTGCAGGAAATTAAGAACATTAATATTTATTACTATATTATTCTGAATAATGTTTGTAAGCAAAAATGAGTTTGGTTTCTAATAATTATAGTGAAGGTGCAAATTAAAATCAGGAGCAAAGATTTGTAAAATTGATGGTGTTGAATCAGGACTAAAAATTTGTCCAAAATAATTAAAAGGAATGGTTAGATGTATTACTGTTAATCATAAAAATTCTAATTATAATACTAAAATAAAGATAAATAATAACTTGAATTCATTTGCTTACAATATAAATATGCACACAGCTCAAAATTATAGAACCTATAATTCTCGTATAAATGTTCTCTCCCTCCTATAAATGTTATTAATCTTCATCTAAAAACGAAGAAAAAAAGTAGATGTGCAAAATTAAAAGGAATATTAAAAGTAAAAGTTAATATTAAGTTTATGTTAAAAAAAAAACTAAGTTGCTTCAATCCATTTAAATTAGGTAAATCATTAATTTTATTTAATTAAGTAACAAATTTAATAAATTAAAGGCAACAATTATAATCTGCGATAAAGTTAATGCCACAAACAAAATACTAATGTGTTATTTTAAGTTCAGTGACACTGGAGCAATTAGGTACCTGTTGAGGTAGAAGGCTGGACGCCACAATTTTACTTTTGAAAAAATATTTAGGATAGTTGGTCTACCCCTATCAGGAAAGGTCAGGTACCTGTTGAAAACTTTTGCACTATAATGATGTATTTACAACACGGTAATAAATTTACTTGTCGGAAATATTTCTGATACCTTATTTATGTAGGACTTAATTAAAAAATATTTCCTTTAGAAGTAAATTAACAATCATCCATATTTGCGTAATATATTATCAATGTAAATAGGTGAAAATTAATTAAGAAATTAGTAATTAAGGAGCTGTGACAATTGTTTTATTTCCAAACTTTACAAATATCTCATTGTTTCTGACACAAACGAAGATAAATAAATGAAGATTATTTATTCTATCAAATAAAGTTATATTTTATAGGTAGTACAAACGATTTGAGTATCAAAACTTCTACAAATATTTTTCATATCTATAATAATCATAATAATTTTACAAAAAAAAATTAAACTGTCTCCTCGCCAAATATCATACGGAATTTAATTCATGTCATAGTGTGTTTTTTACTGATGATTAATTAATGAAAAATAGGAATTAAGTTTTGCAGTTAAAACTCAAATACAACTACTAAATGTGATCGGTATATCGGCCAAAGGGAACTATGAACAAAACTACATATTTTGTGAATGCTGAAGTTAAAGTTTCAGTTAACGTATTTTTACTTATGATACCTTTGAACCCCAACATATTTTACGTTGCCTCTTTAATTATTCAAATTCAATGTTGTACGATTTTTTAAAACAATAAATGATATTTTTTACACGTTTATTAAAATGGTTTTTAAACAAATAAATAATTAAATGATTTTTACAAGTTAGGCGCTTAACTTAATTTGCGTTATACCGACCATATATAGGAAAATGTATGGTAAAGGAGGCAGGGTATAGAATATTTCAATCAATATTTAGGGAAAAGGGTATGCAGATTAAGGTTTAGTATTTCCTATTCCCCAACTTGATAGAATTGTAAAGTCCTACTTGTAACTTCAGCCTTATTTCTTACTTACTGAAATTTGTGTCGGCACAATTTAACCCTTCGCCTAGGTTTTTTTTCCAAAACTTAAAGGTTTTTTCCTGGACTAGTTTTTTTTCCAAACATTTAATTCGGATTCATTTTTTCTTTAGGTTTTTTCTTTCAGTATTTTCTCTATACATTTTCAATTTTGTCAAATTCCATCCACACTCAGGTTAGGAAGAGTACCCCATTATGCATATCTCACTGGAATGGTTAACAGAAACATAGTTTATTACAAGTACCGCATTATGAAATTTTTAACTGTTTAATTTCTATCATTATAATCTCAAAAAGATCAAAATCCGAAATTAAAAGTTCAAGATTTAAAACGAAATAAACTCTTACTAATTTTGAGACTATAACTACTACCACATCATAGAAAAAAAATTCGTTCATAGAAAAATATCAATAAAATTTAAGAATGATGTCAGAATGAAACATATGAATCATACATCCCGCAATGCTTAAGTGGCATTCTAAGATGTCAAACTCAATGTGTATTAGCGCATTCAAGATAAACTTAATGCACGATTCTTTTACAGATATTGCTTTAAAAGTGCTTGCCAATCGATCTGTATGGCATTCTCAACTGTTCATAAGTGTGCAAAGCAAGGTGTAATGCCACCAATAATACATAATTACAAATTATGCTGTTGCATTGGAAAAGGATTTTGGATCGCAGATATAAATAATAGTACAAAACATAGAGAAATTCTGAATTTGTGATTAAAAGAGAAATATCAAAAAATTTGGGAAATTCGTGAATGAAGTTTATATCTCGCTACTGTTTGGGGTATTTGAAGGTGTCAAGCTCAACGTGTATTACCGCATTCAAGATGAACCTGATGAAGGATTCTCCTACAGAAATTGCTTTAAAGGAAATTCATGTGAGAGGCGAGCCCCATCACTTGGACTTAAATAATAATTAATGAAATATAAAACCAACTTGATCTCAGAGACGCCTTATAACCTGTCTGTGATACACTAAGAGGGGAAAAAATCTATAACAAGAAATAATAATCATTAGGAATAGAGCTGATGAAATAATAAGTAAATAATAATATTGATGGAATAGTAGGTTACCTCTATCCCTAGGAGACCAATCTCGTTACAGCGGGAGACGTGCGATCAGTACTTAAGTTCAAGAAATATCTTGCTTCTTTTAAACTATCCGTATATTTTAATAGATTGTTTAGCATTAGAATTAAAAGAACATCTTAACATCTTTTTATTTTAAGATAATCGTAAGAAATAACCGCTTAAAACGTTTTTGCAGTTCCTTTATCAAGAGATTTATTTCTGATTCACAATTAAATCAGGAAATTCGAAATTTTGTTAAAGTGGTCTATTCTTAGGAGGTTTACTAATATTTTGCCCTATGTTCCAACAATTCCTTTTATAACTGTATACGTTTTTTTTTTTTTTTTTAAAAACTGACATCTTTGTTAAATAACAAAAAAGGGAGATTTATGATTTAATTGAAAAAGAAAAATTAAATGAGATTTTTGATAGAACATTTGAACTAATTTAAGGTCAAAGTACACCACTTTATAAAAATTGAAAATCACAAAATTAATTAATTAAAATTGCAATACTTAGTTATCTTAATTTTAAATATATTATTTTAAAAATATAAGTACTTTGAAAAACTCGACTTATATTTATTTCAATATTTTACTTAATAGCTTAAATTTTACTTCCTATTAAATTATTTTCATTTATGTAAATTTACCCGGCTCTAATAAAATATAAAAAATAAAAAATTAAATTGATGTAACACAAATGTGACCTTAAACAACTTTAATTTACTAAAAATCATAATTCACAACGCCAAATAAAAATAACAACGTTCCAAAAAGTAACAACTATTAGTGAAGGTAACCAACCATATGCTTTGATGTTCAGAGCAAGATTGCCCCTCGTCCGCCGTTTCTAATATTTAGTCCGGGTTGAAACATTACAGAAGGGCTTAGAACATTCTCATAAAATCCAGAACATGTAATTACCTACTAGTATAGTTATGTAACGTATATAACGAAAATTCTAGAACTCTTTTCAAAGCAACATCCAAAATTACCTATATATGTAATTTTATTTAATGTTACTAATTTGTGTTTTCAAAGAAGCATTAAAATATTATTAAGTTTCCTAGCTTATCGTTTCCATCTGGTTCCTGACCATTCATAACTTTTCTCATAAAAGGTATATTATTATTGTACCAACCAATCCTTCAAAATGTAAAAATATCTCTGACCGTAGAACCCTTTACTCTATCAGGTAAAGGGATTACAAGTTAGAATTTTTTTCAAATAGGTTCAGATTTTATTGCGATTTAATGTAAAGAGATTTATATATACATAAAAATTTCATTTTTGTTCATTACTCTTATTTTCAATAACATTGACATAAATAAAATTCAGCCTCCAGGAAAAATAGTGTTTTATAACGAAATAGTATTTTAAGTCTTCTAAAAACTACATTTTTTAAAATTTCAGTTATAAGTTTAGCCAAAATGCAAAACAAAAAACTAAATATGACCAGACGACAAAATAAATAAACGATTAAATAAAATCCAAAGATTAATGTACTCCTATAATAAATACAAAGTGTGGTTAATGATACCAAAGAATGTTGTTACAGATTGATAATAGAAAAATAAAAGATATAACTATGTTAGAATATTTGTTTATATTTTTATTTTGATAGTTTGTAGCTTTTGTAATGTTATTTATTTATTTTTTTTTTTCATATCTTGATTTTACTAAGGTATAAAACCCTGAATATGGAAGAAATTCAGAAACATGGTTATAAGGTTGTAGGGCTGGATTGGTTAGAAGGTTACAAGAGTTTTTAATAAACACGTTAAAAAGAAAGAGTTGAGATTCACCACAAACGTACTAATTAATGTATAAGTTCAAAAAACTGGTGCGCGCGCAACACACAACTTTCACTTACTAACTTACTTAGATTAGAAATTGACGTGTTTTGTTAAATGCCCTTTCTCAAAACCACACATTTGTCCACATTCATTTCCTTTGTTTTTTTGTTTTTTTTTTGTATTATTAAATAAAAGTTTTTACTTACGATAATGCGGCAATTCAAGCATAATACTCAAAGTCGTCTGATTTTATAATTCTCTAGGTACTTGTTGAAAACTTCATATAGTTACCATGAAACAAATAATTTCCAATTAATGAACTGATCTATCTTCGGTCTGTCTTTAAAGGCGTACTGCGCATGCGTTGGTGGGCTCAAAGAGTTTTTTGAATAGACGGAATATTTTTCTTTTTTTCTCTTGTATATATTTACTTGATTTTTTTCATATTTCATATTTGAAATATCCATTACATATATAGCCATTTCTTATTTTTAGGCGTAACGAGATACAGTTAATTTCTACATTTAAAGAAAAACAAAGGCACTTTATAAGAAAACTAAAATGGGTTCTTCCCCATTTCAGCCCCCTCAGAACATTTTAATAATGATAAAGCTTCCCTGATACTAAAGAAAACTTAATTTTCGTTAAACATGATAAATTTGATCAAAATCATCAAAGCCGTTTTTGAGAAAATCGAAGAAGCGTAAAATTGAAGAAAAAAAAGTTATGAAGTGCCCCCTCCTTTAAATAAATTTTGATGAAATTTTTCTGTCATATTGCGGGCATGTACCTACATCAAATACCCAGTTTTATCAAAATCGTTAGAGCTGTTTTTGAGAAAACCGAAAAAACAAAACGTAAAAAGTTACGAAATAACGTACCCCCTCCGTTTGACCAATTTTGATGAAATTCTTGGTGTCATATCACGGGCATATACATATACCAAATGCCCAATTCCAGGTTCGTACGGTTTATATTTTTTGAGGTAGTCTGTTCACACACAGACCATTTCGCCATGGTCTATTTGGAGTTAGGGGACCCCAAAACGTGTATTTCCATTGAAAACCGGAAGTCGAAATTTTTCACGATCGCAATACTTTCATTTACTACATATTTCATAAATAATAAGTGAAAGTAAAAACCTATTTGGGCATACCAGCAGAATTATGGGATTCCAAAAAAGAGGTCAATATATGTAAACAAATTACATATCGCAGCACTTTCACTTCCCGGTCCTGGCAAAACTTAACTTGTACAGATCTTAGCAAGCGACTCGAAAAGGAGATCATAGATGAGTGGCATCCAATGTGGTATGAGAGCCCACCAAAAAATTGAAAATTAATACGAGAGAAGTAAAGACCTGGGGTACATCCGGTCGAAAATGCCGTAAAGAGGAGGTCGTGTTGACAAGGCTGAGGATCAGTCATACTAGACTTACCAACTTCTTCCTCATCAAAACGGAAACATCACTGATATGAATGAATGAAACGGAAACACTGCAATAGAACCATATAAATTGAAAATATTTTTATAGCAATGCCAACATTAATCAATACAACTCAATAGATTTGGATTGAAATCCGAATTAAGGTCAGGCCACACATGTCCGCACCGCATCCGCACCGCATCCGCACCGCAGCAGGGATCTGATTCATTTACGAAGGATAGATAGTAACCGTTCACATACGCGGGTGCGGATGCGGTGTGGTCATGTGTGGCCTATTTACACAGTTAATAAAGATACAGTCAGTGCAGAATTTTGATCGGAAATTTGATTAAAATAATAACATCGTTAATAAAATAAACAGGAAAACAAAAATAATCGAAAAAAAGTTTGCTTGGTGTTGGTGACAGGTTAGGTTTTACACCATTAAGCACAAACAAACCACATGACTCTCATCCATTTGTTTTATCACTTATATTGTTCTATCACTCAATATGATATATTTGCCCATTAAAAAGAAAAAAAACTTGGTACATCTGCAATTCAAAAAAAAAGATCTTAAAATCTTTTGATGCACTAGTTGAACCGAAGAGAAACAACATACCTACTATTACTTTCATTTACCTATATATGAAATATATAGTAAGTGGAAGTATTGCGATCGTGAAAAATTTCGACTTCCGGTTTTCAACGGAAATACACGTTTTGGGACCCCCTGAGTCGAAATGACCAAGTCCCGCGAAATGGTCTGTGTGTGTGTGTGTGTGTGTCTGTGTGTGTGTGTGTGTGAACAGACTAGCTCAAAAACTATAAGCCGTGGGAACCTGAAATTGGGTATTTAGTGTAGGTGTATGCCCGCGATGTGACAGCATAAATTTCATCAATATTGCTCAAAGGGAGGGGGTACTTTATTTGATAACTTTTTACGTTTTTTTCGATTTTCTCAAAAACGGCTCTAACGATTTTGATCAAACTGGGTATTTGATGTATGTATATGCCCGAGATATGACTGTAAAAAATTCATCAAAATTTATCAACCGGAGGGGGGACTTTACTTAAAAATTTAATATAATTTTCACGTGTTTTTTTTATTTACTCAAAAACGGCATCAAACTGGATATTTGATGTATGTATATGCCCGAGATATGACAGTACAAATTTCATCAAAATTGATCTACCGGAGGTGGGACTTTACTTAATAAACTTTATATCATTTTCACGTGTTTTTTTTTATTTACTCAACAACGGCTTTAACGATTTTGATCAAACTGGGTATTTGATGTATTTATATGCCAAAGATGTGATGCTCAACATTTCATCAAAATTAGTCAAACGAAGGGGGCACTTATATTATTATTTCATAACTCTTTTACAACTTTTTACCTTTTTTTCGATTATCTCAAAAACAGCTTTAACGATTTTCATCAAATTCGTCGTGTTTAATGACAATTAGGTGTTCTTTAATATCAGGTAAGCTTTATTATTAGTAAAATGTTCTGAGGGGGCTTAAATGAGGAAGGTGTCTTTTTTTTCTTCATACAAAGTACCTTTGTATTTGTTTATATGGAGAAATTATCTGTCTCTCGTTTCGCCTAAAAATAAGAAATGGCTAAATATGAGATATGATACAAATCAAGTAAACATATAGAGGAGAAAAAAAGAAAAATATTAGTCAACTCATAAAACACGTTGAGCCCACTCATGCAGAGTACGCCTTTAATGATAGACCATTGTTCATAATTAAAGCCAATCTGTTCATTTAATGGAAATTATTTGTTTCATGGTAAATGAAGTTTTCAACAACTACATAGAGAATTATAAAATCAGACGACTTGGAGTATTATGCTTGCCGAATTACCACAAGCTTTTATTTAATAATAAAAAAACTAGTGTTTTTTGTAGAGCAAACAAAAAGAAAAAATAAGAAATGAATGTGGAAAAATGTGTCTTTGAGAAGTGGCAATTAACAAAACACACCAATTTCTAATTTAAGTAAGTTGGTAAGTGAAAGTTGTGTGTTGCGCGCACGCACCAGATTTTTTTTTATTACAACCAGTTGCAAATGTATCGTAAAGTAAACTATCCATCGATGTTATTATATTTTATTCGAATAATCTTAAATTCTGTCTCAGTCCCGAGCAATGGTAATAATAAATAAGTGATTAAATTCAGGTGATATTTGCACTAATTCCGAATTAAAACCAGAGACAGATGTGGGAAAGACAAACAAAAAATTATATATTTATTTATATCGAGTAAATATTGTATTCAAGCTTTTCAAATTTATATTATACTAGCTGTATGTCGCCCCGGTTTCCCGGTTGAAACCGGGGAATTTCATTTTTCTAATGAAACTGTCGATTTCTTAAAAAAAAACATCGAAAGCGAGATCATTACGATTTTTATTAGGATAAAGAATATCAGCTGAAGATCGGCTGAAGTTATGCAATTTTAATATGGACAGGTGTTCGCACCTGGTATGAAAAAACCACTGAGCGAAATTGGGAGAATTTAGAATAAACCGTATGGATTTCTATAAAGAACAAACAAACAAACAGAAATATTGCCTTGCAGTTTCAGCTTCTCGCAAATCGGTTTGCCTAAGCCTCTGTGGCGCAAGGCGGGCGTCGTATTCCAGGGTAGACTCAGTTTCCCGCGATTCTGCCTGTCTAAGCATCTGTTGTTCAATCCTATTTTGATATTCGTCAAGAGTTTCAGCTGCTCGTATTTGACGTTGTTTTTTAGCTTTTGAGTTCACTACTCCTATTGAAGCTCGCTCTTAGGAGGCATTTTTAAAAACTAAATTCACCATACATGTAAATAAACATGTCAATAAACGTATTGTAATGTTAAAAATCTGGTGCGTGCGCGCAACACACAACTTTCACTTACCAACTTACTTAGATTAGAAATTGACGTGTTTTGCTAATTATCATTTCCCAAAGTCACACATTTTTCTACATTCATATCTTATTTTTGTTAATCGTTAAAGCCGTTTTTGAGTAAATAAAAAAACCCGTGAAAATGATACAAAATTTATTAAGTAAAGTCCCCCCTCCCGTAGATCAATTTTGATGAAATGTTTACAGTCATATCTCGGGCATATAAATACATCATATACCAAGTTTGATCAAAATCGTTAAAACCGTTTTTGAGTAAATAAAAAAAACATGTGAAAATGGTACAAAATTTATTAAGTAAAGTCCCCCCTCCCGTAGATCAATTTTGGTGAAATTTTTACAGTCACATCTTGGGCATATAAATACATCAAATACCAAGTTTGATCAAAATCTTTAAAGCCGTTTTTGAGTAAATAAAAAAAACACGTGAAAATGATACAAAATTTATTAAGTAAAGTCCCCCCTCCCGTAGATCAATTTTGATGAAATTTTTACAGTCATATCTGGGGCATATAAATACATCAAATACCAAGTTTGATCAAAATCGTTAAAACCGTTTTTGAGTAAATAAAAAAAACATGTGAAAATGGTACAAAATTTATTTCGGGCATATAAATCGATCAAATACTCAGTTTAATCAAAATCGTTAGAGCCGTTTTTGAGAAAATCGAAAAAAACGTAAAAAGTTATTAAATAAAGTACCCCTCCCTTTGAGCAATTTTGATGAAATTTTTGCTGTCACATCGCGGGCATATACCTACACTAAATACCCAATTTCAGGTTCCCACGGCTTATAGTTTTTGAGCTAGTCTGTTCACACACACACACACACACACACACACACACACACACAGACCATTTCGCGGGACTTGGTTAATTGGACTCAGGGGGTCCCAAAACGTGTATTTCCGTTGAAAACCGGAAGTCGAAAATTTTCACGATCGCAATACTTCCACTTACTATATATTTCATATATAGGTAAGTGAAAGTAAAAAAAACAAAAAAACATATGGTCTAAAAATCCCAGAACTCGACGCCTGCCAAGGGACGGTCTTACAGGGCCTTGTTGGCCTCTTCAAAATCTATAAAATGATTTTTTTAGGCCGTTTTTTCGACTCAAACGGTCGATTTCGTAAAAAAACCATTGTAGAGCGAGATCATGACGAATTATATAACAATAAAGAATATACCCAGAGATTGGCTGAAGTTATGCAATTTTAATATGGACAGCTGTTTGCACCTGGTATGAAAGAACCACTGAGCGAAATTACGAGAATTTAGGACAAACGGTGTGGATTTCTATAAAGAACAAATAAACAAACAAACAGTATTTCATAATTATTTATATGGATATTGATAAATTTAAATTGTTAATATATTTTTATTTAAACTTTACACCGTTTGAATTCCCCCCAAATTACTCCTTCCCAACCTTTCCGGGCTACTGGTTTTCCACGTCAAAGGCATTTTCTTCAGAGCAGCTTTCAGTTCAACTCCCGCATCGGTGAAGATAAGCCTTCCCAGTTTTCCTTACTTAACCTCCACGTTTCTCAGAAAATGAAAATTTTCCAAGAAAGCATTTCTACTCCAAAGTCTTACACATTTATCGTAATATTGTTCAAATAGACAGTCGTCGGTAGAAACCGAGTTTATTTTTTAAAATTGTTCCAAGTAAGTCTCTTAAGTGAGGTTGGATACGAGTACGTATTTCCGATACCTGGTTCGAAAGGTAGTCAACGAACTATTGATTAAATATTTCTTATTCCTAATTCTTAGAAATCATAGAGATCGCTTCGTCATTAAAATTTTAAATTATTTTTAAATAATTTATTTTTTTGAAGAGAAAAGATTTGGCTCCGCCGGCAGTCAAACCCGGGTCTCCTGCGTTATATGTGAGGATGCTAACCACTACACCACAGAGCTCGGCTCAAGGCAGAGCAATTTTTTTCTCTTCATTATTTAAAAATAATTTAAAATGGTGGTCAGCCACAAATTAAGATTAGATTAATTAAAATAATTTAAAAAAATTGACTTATGTCAATAAATATCATAAATTGGACAAAATTTGTCCACCTCCCGCTACTACTCGCAAAACTTGTGAGATAGGGGGAGTAGGTATCAGTGAAGAGGAAGGATTTGCTCTGCCTTGAGCCGAGCTCTGTGGTGTAGTGGTTAGCATCCTAGCATGTAACGCAGGAGACCCGGGTTCGACTCCCTGCGGAGCCCAATCTTTTCTCTTAAAAAAAAAAAAATAAATTATTTAAAAATAATTTAAAATGGTGGTCAGCCACAAATTAAGATTAGATTATTTAAAATATAAGATCTTTAATATTAATCTTCAATATTAATGAAAATTTCTACAGAATATAGGAAGGAGGACAATCGATATTTGTTCTTGTATTCATCTTAGGTAGAGAAATCGATTTAATATGGAATACTGTGTATGGATGTATGTCGGTGTAATTAGTTATAGCTTAATCTCAAAATACTATTGTAATATTATTGAGTAATAATAATACTAGACGATGGATATGGCTTACTCACGCCAGTATTCGATCTGATTGAAAATGCAATGGATAAGAGATCTCTTCTCTTAGGCAACCATGGTAATTGAATCAAGCCAGGAAGGCTGTGTTTTCCTTCCTTATGGCTGACTTGTCATTATTTTGTCATTCGGTTTTTTCATTCGCTGATTGTCAGCACCTTGCTGGCAGGTGCGAATTAATAATGATATAAAAAAAAATATTTTGTAGGCGTGCCACACACAAAAAAAAATTAAATACGGATAAAACATGTATTATTTTAAATGTTTTTTTTTTTAATCTTTTCTAAAATGGAAGTTTAACTAGGCGACTCAGAAAGTGACCAGGTGCACCAGTTTCTTAGTCACATAATCAAATGGTCCTGTCCTAATTCTGATTACAAAAATTTACGATGTAGCGAACAACTCTCCAAAAAACATCTTCTTGATTCTTGTTTTCTTCTTTCCACGCCATGGCCATAAACACATTTAACAGCATCCAACGGAATCGGACATAATAATGCCGTCATTACCAGCGAGATCTGCAAACTTTTCCAACTCCCGTTCCAATTAGAGTTGCGAGTGCAGGGTGGGCCCAGGTGGCTATTATTGAAACAATTTGTCCTCGAGATTCGTTAAAGTTATAATTAGGAAAAAAAAAAGAAAGTTGCCTTCCCTTCGTCTACCTTTTTTAAAAGTTTTGATCTTTCCGAATATCTGACAAAGAAGGAAAAATGAAAAAAAAATAAAAAAAATTCAAAGCAATGCATTATTTCATTTATACTCCTTTATCAATGAATTTACATTCCTTCATTTAATACTCTAAAAAAGTATTAATTACCTAGCACTGATTGCTTTAGAAATACATACATACATAAAATATCCAGCAATGCTGATCCTATTTATCCATTTTGCGTGTGTGTGTATTATTAGGTATGTTCGGAACCGAATTTTTATTTTAATTTATTTATTTAAGGAATAATGATTTTATTTAATTTCATTTAATAATTTTTTGTTATAAAATTCTAATTATTTAACCCTTTGCACTCGGCACCGTTTCGGACGTTACCTACAGGCAGCTCGACGCAACTTATTTGCGAAAACGTACACCCTGAAAACGTAATATTATACAGTAAAATTTTAGAACCCATTAAGGAATTGTAATGAAATTTATATGTATTTGTGAAGCTTCAAGAATACATAGCTACATTTTTTTCAATTATTTTTTCTTAATTTCATATTAATTTCAAAATATATATTTTTTTTAATTTTATATATTTTTTAACCGACTTCGAAAGAGGAGGTTACTCAATTCGATAGGTATGAGCCTTTTTTTTTTTTTTTTTTTTTTCTATGTATGTCCACCGATTACTCCGAGATAGGTGGACCAATTGGAACGAAATCTTTTGCATCTTGTAGAGTATTTTCCCAATGTGGTCCCATTAAAACCTTTTTTGGGTTCTTAATTTATTAAAGATGTTATTGGGAAAAAACATGAAAATAATTATTTAATTATCGCTCAAATTATTTACTTATTTGAAAAACATAAGGCATATATATCATAAGGTATGCTCCAACAAACTATTAAAACACGTTGATAAATATCAAACTGATCGTGTACTATCCCCGCTTTTTTTATTCTAAATTTGATTGGATGATTTCAAGCAATGCTCAATAATGTTTTAAAGGTCGATGAATCGGTTGGGAAAACAAACCAATCAAATTCAGAATTAAAAGAGTGGGGAGAACATGTGAAGTGTGTTAGTTATTGACGTGGTTTAAGTGCTTGTTGGTACAAACCTTATACATAACCTTAAATAAATTTTCAACAATAGATTTTAATAAAGATATATAATATCAGTGGAATATCGCTGTCGTTTTCTGAAAAATGAAACACTTCTTCATGGTTCCGGCAAAGTTATTGTTTCGACCCTGTTCCTGGAAATGTTTACCAAGAAAAAAAACTCGAGAACATTTTTTTGGGTTGCTTAAAAGATTTTTTTTTATAGATTTAAGAAGATTAAAGCACATTAAACACCGATAACAGTAAAAAATCCTAAATGTATGTCTAAACAACGGATGGACAGCATAATCATAAAACCACAAAATTTAAGAAAGGCCGAGCATTAATAACCCTTTTTAAAAGAGATTCGTAAAAACGTAGCCATTATAGTTTTAAATTAGATTTTGATTTCCGACTTCCAATCGCTATTCACATTAAAAAGGAATTCAATACTTTCTGGAAAAGCTCTTTTTCAGTTGATTTAGAGGCCTTGACAAAGGATTCAGGCACCTCTGCCAGCTTCTGGATACACTCGATCACTGTCAGATATTAGTATACAATGTAATCATAAAATCTTGTGCGGATTCTTCACTCTGGAGTGATACTTTTGTTATGTTATCAAGATTACTATTATCGTTTTTAATTATGTTTCTGCAACTATTTAGGTGTTTAGATGAAAATTGCTGTAAGTGCCAAATTATTGATTTTGAGATAACAAATAACTTTTAACTAAGCTTAAATTTGGTTTGAAAATTAAGAAAAATATTATGGATATGACAATAATATGGACTTATTAGTCATATCAGTCATGGAATAAATACGTCCGGCTAAAAAAAATTAATATTATTTTCTTCCATCTCCACTTCCATCTATGATGGTGAATTGTCTACTTTTTTTTTCCGCAAGTTACGTAACGTCCCTAGGGTGGCACTCGATAAGAGAGTCTAGAGACGAAAATCTTAAAGAGAGTCATTTGTGAGGAATTGTTTCCATTTCGAGGCAGTCATATTCTCAGATACCGAAATAACAAACGTATATGTTGTTTATTATGTTTACCAATAAAACTGGTCGAAAAATGGCCAAAACCCCAACTGTTCAGTAGCATACCTACGACATCTTGAAGTTGCCGGATTCATGTTTCAGCCGAGCAAAACTGAACACCTCCTCTCGGAACACAGATGTATGTGTGTAATAAACAAGTACCAAAGACAATATTCCGCAAAGGAAAAAGATTGTCATTGTGGAAACAAAGTTTTATGTTCCTTCCCGATGGAACATTGGTCTTTATAAAAAATCAAAGTAGACAGGGTGTTGAAAGGTCTGTACTGCACCTACTACAAACGATTTTCAATTTTCTGTCCATATTCATAAAATTGATAATGTGACTATTATAATACAAAGTTGATTAAAATTGATATAATTATAATATAAAGACCCGGGATAGACGAACGTGGTATAGCACTACCTGGGTGGGCTGACTTTTATTTCCCGAGGGACCCAGGGAATAGATCTCGTCCTTCCCACCATGGATAGAACAACCAAACAATGAACCAAATTCACTTGTAGTATCTAAAGAGGGGTACCGAATAAAAAAATAAAATAAATAAATAAATAAAAAAACAAAAAACGACTTCGAAAACCCGAAATCAATTCAAAATGCACTTAAAATCTGTATAAAAAAAAGCATACAGAATTTGTTTTAGAAATCAACGCATTGCTTCCTTCCGCCTTGTATTAGAAATTATCTTCCGCCACTAAAAATTATGAAATAAAAAACGTTTTATAAAAAAAATTAAACCGACTTCGAAAACTAGGAACCAGTTAAAATAAGTTGACTGAAAAGTATGAAATAATTACCTTCTGATTTTTATGAATACGCAGCAAAATTGAAAATCGTATGAAAAACGGAAAAATGCATTAAAACTGATAATTTTATTTTAAATAGTACGAATACATACTAACTGTTAATTAAAATTATTAAATTAAACTAATTAATGCCATGTTCAATACTTAACAATATTTTCGGAGGCGGCGCAAAATTTAAAATTGTTAACACTAAAAATTAGGAAAATCTTAAAATTGTCTATATATTTTCTATTTTGCGCCGCCTCCGAAAAGATTGTTAAGTATTGAACATGGTATTTAATATTTTAATTTAATAATTTATATTAACAGTTTGTATGTATTCGTAATAATCAAAATAAGATTATCCGTTTTAATGCATTTTTCCACTTTTCATAAGATTTTCAATTTTGCTGCGTATTCATAAAAATCAGAAAGTAATTATTTCATACTTTCCAGTGCATTTTTTTTTTTTTTACTGGTTCCTAGTTCTCGAAGTCGGTTTAATTTTTTTTATAAATTGTTTTTTATTAGTTCATAAATTGTTAATATATTTGTTCTACTTTCTTTATTTTGCTGCTTTTCTTTTGTTCTTAATTAAATGTAAAACATTAAATTTAATGTTGTTTTTCTTTTGCTGTAATAAATTTCCTATTCAAGGCTTATTTTTCATTTTAATTACAGAGTTGTCATTTTAATTTTATTTATTAAATATAATATTCGTTCACTGATAATAATTTATTTTTTCGTAAAATACAGTGCACTAAGTTTGAATACCAAACAAGTTATTAACAAGTGAACAGCAGCACTTGTTCTCATGAGTAAAAATGTTATAAAATACATTATGAATTTTATTACTTTTGATCCATGACATATGGTTATAATATCAAAAGTATTGACTCAGCTGATGGTTGCAGAACAGCCAACTATGTAACTCCAGACAATCCCTTGAAGATAGGTCAGAAACACGAAACGTTGGAAGAAATAAATGATCAAAAAAATAAATATTGAAGTAGCTCCTTCCTCTTTAAAAAAAAAAAAAAAAGATTAGTTAGCAACTCTTACCTATTTCTAGTGAATGTACAATAAGCCTAAATAGCCTATTTACCACAAAATTAAATCCTTACACACGTTATATGGAATCATGGAATAGATAAATCATTCGTAATAGATGAATTATAGATTATTTTTTTAATAGTGGTTGAAGTGAGAACTGGAAGAGGATTGTAACAAGCCCTAAGGTTTATTGGTAGTGAGCGGAAACTAACACTGGCTCTAGATTCTAATTTGTTCAAACTAATTTCCCCCTGGTGCTCATCGGTTCTGGATTAAGTTCCCAAGTTAGATGTGGGCTTCCAAAAGTAGGGCCGCAACTTCAGGAAATGTAGACTTAGTGGACCGGGCAGAAATTACTTCACTGCCTCGATTTGGAAGATTAAAACTCCGTTTAAGGAGTAATTTATAGATTATAACTCCTATAGTTTATTCTTTAGGAGAATATATTAAAGATTATTACATTGTTTCTTATTATTATTACTTTATTATTATCTTATATATTATTAGATTCTTATTCTTATAAAATATCTGCTGTTTTGCTCTCTCAATGTTTACCTAAACAGGCGATTTAATACTTTTTCGAATAAACAACAGTTGTTCATGAAGAATAATATAGAAATTATAAAAGCATATAGATTTTATTTTGTATTGATTATCTATTCAATGATAATACTATTATTAGGGTACTGATTTTATAGAAATCTTGATAGAGGTATTCATTTCGAGTTTTGCATAAATATACAAAATTAATTTTGATTATTATTGCTTTTCCCACTTTAACAATCAAAGATAAAATCAGATGTAATATTGCCACATTTATAACTTTTTTTTCAATAATGAACAACATTCAATAGCTAAATATCAATGAATTAGGAGACTCCAGGCTTGATATCGCTGAAAATATTATATAAGATTTTCTACAATAGGTGTGTACCCAAAATTTCACAGAAAAACAAAAATTAATATGACTCTCGTTTGTTCTAGAGCTTGTCACAATCGTTAGTGAGTCATAAAAATGATTTTTAGATAATTGATATGGCTAAGTCAGAAAAATAAATAATAATGTTTTGTTTTATTTTACGCAAAACGTTATTTTTGTTTTTCATACGTTAAAAAAAATGAGAGAGAATAGATGAATCAAGGTAAAATGTGTGAGGTGTAAAATATAAGCTGACCAGCAGACCAGATCCCCTATCTCAACTAATTGACTCTTGAAAAAAAAAAAAAAAAAAACTTGGAAAGGGGAAACTGAGGCCAAAAGAGGAATAAGTGAGTTGGCTTGTGAAGTCCTTCTTTAAATGTTTAAGACCAGCTAGCAAAGTTTTTCTGACAAACTCGGGGTGGCTAAAATCTATTTTTAAAGGAAGAAAACTTAATACCTATTATATTTTGGCCCACTGAATTCAACACTAACATTATAATATATTATTACAGATCTATAAATTTATGGTACTATTTTACTAATAGAATTACAATTATAATTATATCTGTTCAAATATAGTTAAAAATGTAAGTCTCAAGTTTGGCTCAGTCCCGTGAGATATACAGATCGGCTTGACGTCTTTTTTATCTATAATCTTTTTTTCTCGCTACATCCTCTATTCCTGTCAACTATCCTTGGTATCTGGAAAGAAGATTGAAGAAGAAGAAGAAGGGGCTTTTTTGATTAAGAATTATAATTAAAGTGTTACTAAAGGTAAGGCTAAATCTAGTTCATATCAATTACTTCTTCACATCTGCTACAGCGTAAGTTTCAATAAGAAAATAAAATAAGAAATAATTCGAAATGTTAAATTAAATCTTCAATTCATTAGCCCAATAAGATAGTGTGTCGTATGATGTGATTCTTGAGCGAGAGATGCCATGAAGAGAGAAGAAAGGTCCGAATGTCCCCGCCCATTCGGTAATAGATTCCATTTAGGCCTGCTGCCCGACTCTACCACTCCGACCAATTACTTAGGCTCTCGGCAAAAACTTGCGGACCTCGTTTCTAAAAGTGCCTTTACACTGTACGAACTTTACCTTCGAACAGCCTTCCCGAACACTGTTCGGGTATTCTAGGTACTTCATCTGTCCGCCTGTGTGTTCAGGTGTAGCGCTTGTGTCACTTTTGAGTTGGGTTTTCTTAAGTGACAGTTGTTTGTGATACTACTGCGCCGTTTCTAATTCGTCTCTTATTTTTTTATTTTTCAGACAAAATGTCATAGGAATGGTCTAACGATGACATTAAAATATTTTTAGAATTTTACCAGCAAGAAAATTGCCTATGGGACCCAACTAATCTCCAACATAAGGATAAGAAATGTGATGGGGATGCCTGGGCAAAAAGTAGTTTTGCCATGGGAAGGACTGTAAAAGAATTGAAAACCAAAAAATATGTTCTAATGGCCTTATTTCGAAGGCAATTAAAGAATAAAAGAGAATCAATGCATTCTGGCCCAGGTATTATTATATTTTATTAGCGGGTGATTTTTACTATTGCTATTGCTGAAAAACCACTATTGCTTAATTTTGTTCATTTGATTCATTAAGTGGCTTGAGTAAAATGTCAAATTATGTTCTGCTTTCCAGGGAGTCAAGAGATCTATGAACCCAAATGGTTCCATATTCTATAACGGAGTCCTTTCTACTTCAAAATTACACTTCTAAACCGACGAAAAATACCGAAAGTGTAAGTTGAAAACTTTTCTTGTTACATAGTTTTAGCAAAGTCAGGACCCCAAACCCAAGACCACATTTTCTCAACCAGAAACGTACTCCAGAAATCATGGGGCCGAGATAAGAGTATGTACCTGGCATTTCTTGACCTGAAATCTGCCTTCGACTCTGTTCCACGACATGAAATATGGGACGCTCTCAGAGTGAAGAATGTTCCGAAGAATTTGGCAGAGGCCATTAAATCCACCTACCAGGAGCCTAAAGGCATTTCAGACTGAATGGGCTTGAGTCTGATTTTTTCTACATTGCAAAGGATGTTAAACAAGGAGATAGTTTAAGCCCTTTACTATTCCTGTTGTTTATGGATGAAGTGGCATCTGTCCGTAGGAGAAAAACTGCCCGGACATTTCTGGGACGCAGGAATCTTAACCCAGGAGTAATTCAATTTCTTCTATACGCAAATGATGTATTAATTACGTACTCAGTGGAAAAGTTGCAGCAGGTGGTGATAGAATGGTGTGACGAACTCAGCAGAAAAGGTATGCTAATTAATACCCATAAAAGTAAGATCCTACAAATGGGAAGGCAGCAAGAAGATGTCCACATATATTGCAATGGAGAGGAAACGGAAGTTGTGACAGACTTCACATACCTCGGTACAGTGATAGAAAGGTCCGGGAAAGTAGATGTGGAAATATCAAATAAGGTGAACAAGGCGAATGCAGTCAATTACCAGATATGTACCACTATTGTTGGAAAAAGAGAATTAGGCAAGGATGTCAAGATCTACATATTTAAGTCTATCTACCAATCATTCTCTTTTATGGAGCTGAGAGTTGGGTTCTGAACGACCGACAGGAGAGCAGAATCACTGCTGGTGAGATGAAGTTACTGCGAAGAATTGTCGAATAAAAATAAAGAGACCATGTCCGCCTCAACCAATCTTATAAAATTTTGCTCATTGTCTGCATTTTAGTCCAACTTACAAGATAGGATAGTTTTTTATCTCGATTATTTGCTTCACTATTTCTTTTATTGCAAATTAAATGCTCATTGTACTACAGTTGTGTGTGATTATTTGTATGTTCTATTAATTTCCAACAGATGGCGGGGTCTGTTTATTTATGGTAAGTTTATTTATTGACAAAACAGTTCAAAAATTGTTTGTTAAAAAATTCTTTACTTTCTAAATTCTTTAACAAACAATTTTAAATTTGGCGTTAAGTTCTATTTTAAATGTGGTTGATTTTTAGGTTAGCTAAAACGTTATATTTATCAGTAAATTTTGATTTGACTACATTAAAAAAATATCATATAATTAATTCAACGCATTATGGCTACTGAGCCACAGCACTCCTTATTAAAATATTTGGATCTCGATAGCCAGAGAAGTATGTGGCATATCGAAAAACACATTTCAGAGCGTTTTATTGTTTTTAAATCCTTTTTAAAACAACCTAAAAGCGATTTTAAAAGGAAACCATAACCAATAAACAAAAATATCTTCCCTTAGAGGCACTTATCTTAAAAACTGAGATTACCTATTTATTTAACTCGACTTATATGCTTCTTTTACATTTTTTGTTGTAACAATTGTTTTTTCTTTGAAATATTTTATGAGCGGAGTGAGGAATTTTTAATCTTTTCTTTAAGATAAATATAGTTGAAATCAATTATAGATTTACTGTATCTAATTTTTTTTGCTTAAAAGTTTTGCATGCGAATTTCTATTGAAAATGTTCCAAATTAATGTCGAAATAGATTTTTATGAAATTTACTCAAGTTTATTTTACGAAAAAGTTTCCTTTTTTTGTAATAATTTTAATTTCAGTATTGTTTTAGAGATCTAGAAGTGTCTTTCATTTCTAAAACATTCCTGTTTTTAATAATTTTATGAAAAGTTTTTAATTTTTTTATTTTATATTTTACCGTTCATTTCTAAAAATGTGATAGAGCAGGAAGAGAAAGAAAATGTCGGTATAGTAAAGCAAAAGAGCGGAAAAGAGGAGTCAACCAAACATATAATTTAAGATAATTTTATTTATTTATATAATATGCCTATTATGTTTGAATTTGAAACCATGCTTCCTAACCTATATTTTTTCCTCTTTCTACCATATACTAAAATATTTAAATTAATTATACTTCTGTTTTTTGCCATGATGGATTAAAAAATAATATAAAATGATCCAGCCCCCTATTCATCATTCTACACATATTTTCCACATTTTCAGTTTTCTTCAATACATACTAAGTAAAACTTAAATAATTAGTAAATATGTTACTAATCACTGTAAACATAAACGGTTTTAAATCGGTTAACCTCATTTTTTGATCTCAATTGAGAGGACCATAACATTTTTTTTTTTTAACTGAATCATTATTTAACATAAACATTTTTTTTTTCCTTTGGCCCTTATACTTTTTTAGTATGAGAGATAACCCTATTTCATCGAGGTTTTCTGCCGCGTCATGTGCTGCAATCTTATCAGCTCTCGCTGATCCTTATCAATCCGCTGCAAGAGGAAGGCCCTTCGCTTTATCGAGAGCCTTCTCAAAGTCTATGGAACGCTGACATGGCTGTTCGGCAAGAATCAGCGATCTACTGACTGATAGCTTAAAGACAGGTGAACGTTCAATAAAATTTGGGATGAAATATACCTACTAAACAAGATAAATATTATGAGAGTTCATTTTAATTGAAGTAAATATTTTTAAAATTAAATTCTTATTGAATTAACATTTTCATGGGACATCAAGGGTTAGAAGTGATCACTCGAAAAAGCACGATTACTTGGCAAAAAATCAAATAAAAAAAAAAAAAAATACTCCAGTCAAAGAAATTGTCAGGATGCGTATTAAACGGTTTATATTATTTGAATTTATTGACAAGCAATCTTCTCTGACTTTCGGAGTTGTATTCCTCTGCTTTATATAAATTTATAAATATCTAAAAATGAATGGACATAAAAAAACGCTCTAAATCCTAAGAACTTTTGTCTCAAGAAAGAAATAAAGAGAAAAAAATAAGAACTGGATTATTTTTTTATTCATGCAAGTTATGCAAAATATTTCTTGGCCCAGATGGCAAAATGATATGTGTAACTTTAACTAGAAAAAGTTTCTAGACATTCTACAGTCTCATTCACTATTTGTAATTGTTTAGGTGATAAAGTATCTTTAATCCTTATTGTTAGGTTTTAAGAAAATACGATAGAGGATTGTAATAAGCCAGAATCCACCTAGCAAAATGCAGTATCATAAAATGTTAAAAAATTGAAACATGAAATTTTGCTATCTTAGTACAAGTTTATGGAGCTATAACATTACGTTTTGTATAACGTTGACGGCTGACTATTTCTGAAAAAAAAGTTGTTTTTTTTAAATTAGAACGGTCTTAAAAGATCGGAATACAGCAACGCAATGAAATTTGTATAAAGTTGATCAGTTTTATTAATAACGAAAAATGTTTTACATAAACGACGACATAAAGTTTTTAAAGTCGTTCTTAAAATTAAGGTAAGACTATCAAAACATTGTTTAACCGAAGTTCAGTCTTATTCCTTAAGGATTTCCAGTCTTCATCCATAAAAAACTTTCACTTTATTGAAAGACATTTTCTTCTTTCATTTCATAAAAGATTTCGGATCTTATTTTAAAAGTTAACTTGTTTCTTCATGTGACAAAATAGTTATAAGTAAGTATTTCTAAGCACAAATTTGTTGCTAAAAAAATTGATTTTAAAATGATAAATTTATACTTGAACATGCAATAACCAAGGGAGGTTTTACAAACACACAGTTTATGCACTGATGCACTCCCAAGTTAAACATCAGAAGCTAACTATAATTTTTTATAGATCTTAGGTAACTTATGAAAAGTTTTGAGCAAAAGAACACTGTTTAAATTTTCAAACATCCTCTTTAAAGCGTTTAACGTCCATTATTAAGTTTAATAAAAAACAGAACATATAAAAGAAAAAAAAAACTCTTTGCTGGAAAAGGATGTGGGACGTGTTTAATTGCTTATTTTGCCAGGTCATAGATATTAAAAAAGAGAACCTTTTCATTCTCTGACATAGCCTTTGATCTTCACCGCCCTTTTTCAGATACACGTGTCATATATTAATTTAAAAATATATTCGTATAATATAAAAAGAATGTCTCTTAAATTGCTTTCAATTTGGTCCAACAATTTTCACAAAAAGTGTTATTTATTGAGGGAGTCGGTTTAATTTTCAATTATTTTCATACTTCAACAACTTTAATTAAAAGAACAGGATTTTTTTTTTTTAATTTTCCGAAAATATAGTAATGCAGATATAAAGCATATAATTCACATGAGAGTTGGGCAAATTGTAATCAGAATAATGATTCATGAATATGAATAATTGGTAATCATAAAACAAATGAAAAATGAATAACCATTATTCATAATCATTACGGAGTATTTTTAATGATTATTGAGTGTATATGGTATTCATTTGAAATGAATAATGAATAACTGGTATTTAGTTATTTATTATTCATTTCAAATGAATACCATAAACACTCAATAATCATTAAAAATACTCCGTACTGATTATGAATAATGGTTATTCATTTTTCATTTGTTTTATGATTACCAGTTATTCATATTCATGAATCATTATTCTGATTACAATTTGCCCAACTCTGATTCATATATATATATATGTAATATTGCAAATGAGCCTGTGAGGATCGACAGTTAGCAATCACCAAACAACACAATCACAGCCTCAACAATTACTACAAGGAACTAAAAGTAAAAAATACGAATAATTTTTTTACATACAAACACTAAAACTCTGAAAAACGAGAAGTATAAAACTGAATACCCTGTCATATTTATTAATACGGCCACCATAGAAAAATTATAGTTACGCTAAAACCAAAGACATTAATAAATTAGTATTACAATTTAATTTTGTTTATGAAAACCTGCGTATTTATCAACATAAATATAGCTGCACTTTTAAAATAAAAAACTAAACCAAACAGCTCTCACCGCGCATTACATGTAAACTATCCGTTCATTCCAAGTCGATTCTCCTAAAATTATATGCAATGAAAGAAAAAAATTTAAATGAAATATAAAGGAAATAATAACCTTAGAGAAATATAAAGGAAATGATAACCATAGAAAAATATGAAAATCGTGCAATTAACAAAAAATCCAAACATCCTAATTCTCAATACATTTTATTCAAACTCAGATTAATATTTCTTGTTCTACATTAAAAATCATAATCCATCCATAGTAAGGAACTAGATATCCATTCTAAATAAATACACACACACCAAACGAAAGTATTGCCTGCCTGCATAAACCCGGTTAATAACTTTTTTTTTTTTATTTTTTTTTATTTTATTTATTTATTGAAATTTACAACTGTATTCAAAGAAATACATGGTTAATAACTAAGACCGAAAAACCCACGAACGCTTTACCGCATAACCTACCTTAATTCTTAGTACCAAAAATCTGGAATCATACCCCCTGTTAGGTTTTACGATTTTAAACAAAACATTATTTATTTGTTGTCTGGATTCATTATCTTTTTTTTTTTACTTTCACTTACCTATATATGAAATATATAGTAAGGGGAAGTATTGCGATCGTGAAAAATTTCGACTTCCGGTTTTCAACGGAAATACACGTTTTGGGGTCCCCTAAGTCCAATTAACCAAGTCCCGCGAACTGGTCAGTGTGTGTGTCTGTGTGTGTGTGAACAGACTAGCTCAAAAACTATAAACCGTGCAAACCTGAAATTGGGTATTTAAGGGTATGTATATGCCCGCGATGTTACAGCAGAAATTTCATCAAAATTGCTCAATGGGAGGGGGTACTTTATTTAATAAGTTTTAAGTTGTTTTTGATTTTCTCAAAAACGGCTCTAACGATTTTGATTAAACTGAGTATTTGATCTCTTTATATGCCCGAGGTATGACTGTAAAAATTTCATCAAAATTGTTGGAGTCCCCCCTCCGGTTGAACAGTTTTTACTTAATAAATTTTGTATCATTTTCACTTGTTTTTTTTATTTACTCAAAAACGGTTTTAACGATTTTGATCAAACTGGGTATTTGATGTATGTATATGCCAAAGATGCGATAGCCAACATTAAATCAAAATTGATCAACCGGAGGGGGGACTTTACTTAATAAATTTTGTATCATTTTCACGTGTTTTTTTTTATTTACTCAAAAACGGTTTTAACGATTTTGATCAAACTGGGTATTTGGGTTATGTATATGCCAAAGATGTGGTAGCCAACATTTCATCAAAATTAGTCAAACGGAGCAGGCACTTTATTTCATAATTTTTTTCCTTTTTTTCGATTATCTCAAAAACGGCTTTAACGATTTTTATCAAATTCGTCATGTTTGATGAAAATTAGGTGTTCTTTAATATCACGTTAGCTTTATCATTATTAAAATGTTCTGAGGGGGCTTTCTTTTGAAGGGGTTTGGGGCCTTTTTTGTTTGTTTGTTTCATATAAAGTACCTTTGTTTTTGTTTATATGGAGACATTAACTATCTCTGGTCACGCTTAAAAATAAGAAATGGCTAAATATGAGATATGATAGAAATAAAGAAAAAATAGAGAGGAGAAAAAAATAAAAATATTCAGTCAACTCATAAAACTCGTTGAGCCCACGCATGCCGAGTACGCCTTTAATGACAGACCATTGTTCATAATTAAAGCCGTTCTGTTCATTTCAGAAGTATCAATTAACAAAACTCATTAATTTCTAATCTATGTAAGTTGGTAAGTGAAAGTTGTGTGTTGCGCGCACGCACCAGATTTTTTTTTTAAATCAATATTTATTTCACAAAAGAAAAGTTGAAGCTGAAAAAATAATGTTGAATTGTTTTTCGTGAAGGAGTCTTTACAAAGACTCTATATAATTTGTTTATTTTATTAGTACCTTATAGGTTTGAGATACTGTCCAATAGGTTTTGAGCGATAAAAAAAAAAATATATATATATAAAATATTACAACTCCACAGTAGTACTTACCCAAAGGGATGATAAGACATGTTTATTTTTTATTCCTAATATTCATATTACAATATAAAATTCCTATTCATAACTTAAAGTTAACTTTTTTTTAACTTTTCAATATTTATTTATTATATTTCTTTTTTGAGTAGTGAAAAATCATATTTTCTAAGAATCCATTATCCCTCTTATTGATTAGTTGATATAAATATTAATATTAAATAATGAATTGTATAGTAGAATCCGTTTTCCGTTTTATGTCAATTAGTGACGTTTTGGTCTTAAGTTACTAAGAAGTGTTAAATTTTCCGATAAATAGTTGAGTGCTCATTTAAAATGTTGAAGTGGCTCTAAGAACTTGAGTCCTTTGCTTCTTCCAAGGCCCCTTCAGAAGCTAAGCTCCTAACAGTCTATATTTTATTTATAGCTATGGCAAGGAAAGTCATTCGGATTATATATAGTACCCAGTTAATTATTTAGGATTAGGTATTTAAAGTTAAGATATAAAATCAGTTTCATGTGTTTATTATAATCATTTTATATCAAGTATTATTTATTTTGTGTGAATGTATCTTTTGAGCACTAATATTAAATGTCCTAATGCATGAGCACTAATGTTAAAGTGTGGCAGATTGTATTATTTCTTTATCAATAAAAAAAAAAAATCATTTTATAAGGTTTCTAATGGCAGTGATTCGTGATGAAATATTACGTTTTCGTTTGAATGAAATTTTATTATTTTTCTACAATCATATATTTACTCAGTATCTTGTGAAAATCTTTTGTTAATTTATATTTAATCAACACATGAGATAATAGAGGATAAAATGATTTGTTAGACCTGTAGAAGTGCAGAACCCAGCATTTCTCCTTCCCTGGCTGATAAATTCATAAATGCAATATTAATTTAGATGTTTATGCATACCGTATCATAAATAAAGTATCATTTAGTATCATATATCATATATCGTATATCATAAAGTATCATCATTTAGTTGATGGAGATTACATTAAGTACTCTCGGAATGGATACAAATGAATTGGTTTTGATAGGATTTTTTTTATTATTTTAAACTGTGTATGAAATATAAAGCATATCGGAAACTCTGTGTTCAACCGTCCAAATTAAAATTGAAAATAATTGATTAAATTAATGCATATGTTGGGATATATAAAATCAATCCTGAAAAGAAATAAAATAACATCTGATATATTTTTTTTTTTTGTTTCACAACTTCGGTCATCAAAAAGGCGGAAAATTAAACACAAAATGTTTCTGAAGGAAACATGTTCCTTAAGGATTTAGTTATTACCTTTTAACGTACGACTCCCAAAGAAATCCTATTTTGCATAATTTCAAATACTACAAAAATTTTGCAAATAGCTCATTAATGTACCGAGTGATTACTAATTAAAGAATAATGCTAATTAAAGAGATTACATATGAGGATAGAAATATGGTAAAAAATTGTGGTGAAAATATATAAACTGCCTAATTTTTAAAATTGAATTTTCGTTAGATTAAAACGAGGAGGAGTGGACTAAAATAAATAGAACACATCACCAGTAAAAAACTACACAATTTCTCGTTTGCAGTTAGTTTTTTTATTTACTAAACCAAAGACAGCAATAAATATTAATTACTTCTAAGATATGAACGCCCACAACCCCAGAAAAGGAACTACTTCAGCGTTCGTGAAAGAAGTAGATTAGACCGAGATCACAATCAACCACTAGGTTTTCCCCCTTAATTTTTCAATTAGAAGTACAAACTTAATAGACTAATATCCAATAGATATTGGACTAATATTCTAAGCCCCCAAAAAACAAAAACAAAAAAAAAACACGAAAATCTTTTATCATTGCGTTATAAATTTCATAAAGCTGTTCTTACATATGACACCTATAACTATTACAGTACAGCATGATAGGCTCTCATAATAAAAACGCATTGAAAGGAACTCGTAATTATGATTAGTATATTAATAATTATTATATACTTATTATTATTTTTTTTTCATCACGCTTACATAACGAACCTAATTTTTCAAGTCAGTATCCATTTCCTCAATATTCTGTTCGCAATTCGATACATGCCCCGGAGTATCTCATTACTCGTTTCAATGCTCCGATTGGTTGTTACTCTCTCGATTCGGATCTGTAACCGAAATAATGAATCCTCCTGAGGGCATTGATTTTTTATATTTAAAACAAACATTTCTTGAGGTAGATAAGCGGGAAATGAGTGGCAGAGGATTTTGTGGTATATCTGCATCCATTTTCTTGGGGAAAAAAAAATTACACAGGGACAACAATAAATTAGACAATTACCATGAGCATTGTAATTATGGAAATTAAGGTTTCCTGGAAATTGTCTTCAATCCGAAATCTATATTTCTTGCTTCAGAATCCAATAACAGTTAATATACGAGAAGAAGAAACATTCAACCACGACATTGCTATCGCTCAATACATCGGCCAACTATGGTTAAAGAGTAATGCAAGAAATGGATAGAGATTATAAAATGAAAATTTAAATTAAAAATTCTCAGATTGAGAATTGAAGGAGTCGGCGGAAGGTAGTGCTAATCCACAAATATTTTCATACATTAATCATTAGTACATCATGGTATACTTCATACACATATTACGATATTTAATAAGGATTTCATTGTCATATTACCATCTTAATTCCAATGTAAACTAAGTGGTTAGCTGAAAATGAATTGCATATGAAATATGGTAATATTCGGCCGATCCCTTAAGTTACCAAGTTTACTTTAAGTTGAACACAAGTTCTCATTTTTAATCTCTGTTTTTACTTTCACTTACCTATATATGAAATATATAGTAAGGGGAAGTATTGCAATAGTGAAAAATTTCGACTTCCGGTTTTCAACGGAAATACACGTTTTGGGGTTCACTTAGTCGAAATAACCAAGTCCCGCGAAATGGTCTGTGTGTGTGTGTGTGTGTGTGTGTGTGTGTGTGTTTGTGTGTGTGTGTGTGTGTGTGTGTGTGTGTGTGTGTGTGTGTGAACAGACTAGCTCAAAAACTATAAACCGTGCGAACCTGAAATTGGGTATTTAGTGTATGTATATGCCCGAGATATGACTGTAAAAATTTCATCAAAATTGATCAACCGAAGGGAGGACTTTACTTAATAAATTTTGTATCATTTTCACGTGTTTTTTTTATTTACTCAAAAACGGTTTTAACGATTTTGATCAAACTGGGTATTTGATGTATGTATATGCCAAGGATGCGATAGCCAACATGGCATCAAAATTGATCAAACGGAGGGGGGACTTTACTTAATAAATTTTGTATCATTTTCACGTGTTTTTTTATTTACTCAAAAACGGCTTTAATCATATTGATCAAACTGGGTATTTGATGTATGTATATGCCAAAGATGTGATGGCAAACATTTCATCAAAATTGGTAAAATGGAGGGGCACTTAATTTCATAAATTTTTTTCCAATTTTTACCTTTTTTACGATGATCTCACAAAAGGCTTTAACGATTTTTATCAAATTCGTCATGTTTAATCAGAATTAGGTGTTCTTTAATATCAGGTAAGCTTTATCATTATTAAAATGTTCTGAGGGGGCTTTTATGGGGGGGGGCCTTTTTTGTTTGTTTGTTTCCTATAAAGTACGTTTGTTTTTTTTTATATGGAGAAATTAACTGTCTCTCGTTACGCCTAATAATAAGAAATAGCTAAATATGAGATATGATAAAAATAAAGAAAACATAAAGAGGAGAAAAAAAGAAAAATATTCAGTTAACGCATAAAACTCGTTGAACCCACGCAAGCGGAGTACTCCTTTAATGACAACCATTGTTCATAATTAAAGCCGTACTGTTCATTTGAGAAGTGGCAATTAACAAAACGCATTAATTTCTAATCTAAGTAAGTTGGTAAGTGAAAGTTGTGTGTTGCGCGCACGCACCAGATTTTTATTTACTCAAAAACGGATTTAACGATTTTAATCAAATTTGGTATTTGGTGTATGTATATGACCGTGATGCGACGGCCAAAATTTCATCAAAATTGGTTAAACGGAGGGGGCACTTTTCTTAATAAAGTTTATATCATTTCCACGTGTTTTTTTTTTTTATTTACTCAACAACGGCTTAAAGATTTTGATTAAACTGGGTATTCGATGAATGTATGTGCTAAAGATGTGATAGCCAGCCTTTCGTCAAAATTAATCAACCTGAGCGGGGACTTTACTTAATAAATTTTGTATCATTTTCATGTGTTTTTTTTTTATTTTCTTAAAAACGTCTTTAACGATTTTGATCAAACTCGGTATTTGATGTATGTATATGCCAAAGATGTGATAGCCAACATTTCATCAAAATTGGACATATGGAGGGGGCACTTTATTTCATAACTTTTTTACTAATTTTTACATTTTTTTCGATTATCACAAAAACGGCTTTAATGATTTTAATCAAATTCGTCGTGTTTAATGAAAATTAGGTGTTCTTTAATATCAGGTAAGCTTTATTATTATTAAAATGTTCTGAGGGGGCTCAAATGGGGAAGGGGCCTTTTTTGTTTTCCTATAAAGTACCTTTGTATTTGTTTATATGGAGAAATTATCTGTCTCTCGTTTCGCCTAAAAATAAGAAATGGCTAAATACGAGATATGATAAAAATCAAGTAAACATTTACAGGAAAAAAAAAGAAAAATATTCAGTCAACTCATAAAACACGTTGAGCCCACGCATGCGGAGTACGCCTTAAATGACAGACCATTGTTCATAATTAAAGCCGATCTGTTTATTTAATGAAATTATTCAACAAGTACATAGAGAACTATAAAATCAGATGACTTGGAGTAGTATAAGCTTGCATTGCCGAATTATTACAAGTAAATACTTTTAAATAATTTATTTTTTGAAGAGGAAGGATTTGCTCTGCCTTGAGCCGAGCTCTGTGGTGTAGCGGTTAGCATCCTCGCATGTAACGCAGGAGACCCGGGTTCGACTCCCGGCGGAGCCAAATCTTTTCTCTTCAAAAAATAAATTATTTAAAAATAATTTAAAAATGGTGGTCAGCCACAAATTAAGATTAGATTAAGTAAATACTTTTACTAATAATAAATAAATTAGTTTTTTTTTTTCTTTTGAGCAAATGAAAACAAAAATAAGAAATGAATGAGGAAAAATGTGTAACTTTGAGTAGTGGCAATTCACAAAACACATTAATAAATGTGGATTAGGGCGACCAATTAAGTCTCAACACTATTTTTTCGTTAGAGCTTTATTTATGCAAACGTAACTTCGGCAACATAATACTAATTTTTTTTTTATTTATTAAATTAACATATTTGCAAAACAATTATCTATTATTCTGATAACAATTCATTTAAAACAAAATAACAATTAAATCCTCTCGTAACTTACTACTAAATCAACAATACAAATAATAAATTAATAAATTATTAACAATTACCTAAATATGATAGATGATAAAAATTGTCTTCTAAAAATCCACCATCAGTGGTTTGTCAATTAATAATTAAAATAAATAGGTATCTGCTTAAATAAAAATATAGCATAAAAAGAAAATGAAAGAATGTGTACTTTTTGTTGATGTTCAGTTTTTTCTGAATATGATTCTGAACCTGATATTTAGAAATTTTCATTTTCCAAGATAAAAAAAAAAAAAAAACACAAAGAAGGTCTTAGTAGTCCCGTACCAGGAGTTTCGCTTGGAAGGCCTTAAATAAGTATGATCCAATGGGCGAGGAATGGCGTTGAGAAATTCTCCACTCGTCTGGGGTCATATTGATAGTATTGTTAAGATGTTTTGATAAGAAAATTTAAGGATCTTAACAAACTAGAGCGTGTTAACAAAGAAAAATGAATAAATAAATGTTTTTCTCAAGATAAATGTTTTCTTTATTTATATAATTATATATTAAGTGAGATCACAACAAAAGAAAAAGGGAAAAAAACTCACATGGATTATGAATTAGTAAACTGTACGAAAGTTGATTCAATTTTAGGCAGCAAAAAATGATTTATGGTGGGTTAATATAACCTTCTTCAAAAAAACAGCAGTGAAGATAATAATGATAACAGTCTGTTTTGAATACGAGTATTTACAATCAGTGTCATCACCAATTATCAACATCCATGCAAGCCAGTAGTTGGTATTTTGAGATAACCTGAAAAAAATATATCACCAAGCTGCTGACAACTAGGCAGATAGAACATAGCAGGCACTGTCCGTTCGAGCCACATTCCCTTGATCGACAACTGGCTGCTCGATCGATCTCGAAAATCGCAGTCGAGTATCGCTGAACTGTTATACCGTTACAGTATAAAAAAGGAAAATAAAGAAGTCAATAGGACGATTGTTTGGCTTTAATTAGCGGAAGCTCTGGCTCATGAATCAAGTACACTAACTCATAGAGTTTGAAGGAACATCTTTAATTAAAGAGTACACAGCGGCTTGGAACGGGAGTACCACTGTGGGTGGGAAGGATACCGAGGGTACACAACGAGTCTGCCTGATTAATGAAGAATAAACAGAAAGCAGGGGTCGGAGTCACCTTCTCATTAGCGGACACCGAGGGGGGAGGATGGGGGCACATTGTCCCCCCCACACTATTAGGCTAGCTATACACTCTACCCCTCATCACTGTCCTTTTGTAGCTTGGTCCGCCCAGCTACCAATGCAATACATTAGCTACGAGCGCGGTCGCCAAAACAATAGCTTTACCTCATTTATTCAACAATCGGGACCTTGTTGTGGGCTACGCCTGGCTCTTCTGATACAACAAACAATTAAATCATTTCAACTTAACGTTAATCAACGAAACATATGGAAGAGCTAATCGTCTACCAGTACTGTAGACGAAAAGGGCACAATAGGTTATTTAGTGTTGCACAGATAGCGCCGTCTTCTCTGACAATAGAGAGGAGTTTTATATTTGTTTAATTTATTTATTGAATTTTACAATAAGATAAACAATACTATAGGCAAATTTGTAAGTAAAGTTTAAAGTAAAAGAGAGTGATAGCGAGACAAGGCATATTGAGAAGTTAACCATTGGTAACACGTAAATATTGTCTCTAATATAGTAGATCGAAAGGCCATTTTCTTTTCAGACACGCCGATAGATTTTCAGGAATAAAGGTGACTGCCAGGTTGGAAACAAATGTATTAGGATGGATCGGAAGTTTAATGTTTGATGATTGGTAGCAAGCTCGGGCCAAATCGGTGACATATGCAATATTAAGGTCTTTGTGGATGATTTTATTTGGAACAAAATAAGGAGCATTAAGGGTTTTGGAATGCAAGGATTGGATGCGAGAGCAATGTAACCCTAAGTTTATCTTCGTCCACATAGTCCACATAGCAGTTTTTTGTTTTTGGATTCCAGGTGAGATGCTTGTCGATAAGCGGAAAATTATTTACATATACAGTAGAACGTGATGTAGGCTTACGACGCTAAGGAAAGGTGACTTGATGGAATTTCAACTTATTGTTGGGATTTATTTTCTTTCTACAGTTTTTGAACCAATTTTCGCTGATGTGTGATTGTAGAGGTTGGGGGGATGTGGGAGCTTTGTCTCATTAGAAACAATTTCTATTGCCCAGTAAGTTAACTATCCAGTGGACACAAATCCTTAATACCTATCAAACGCGTAAATTATTGAAAGGGAAGTTGAAAATCATTTCTCACTAATTTCTGTCAATTAAAAAAAAAAAAAGAATCCTCCAAGAATTAATAAATCAGGAACAAAATTTACTTGATATTAATTACCTTAAAAAACTGATCAGCAGCAAAACAAGATGAAAAATAAAGATATGTAGTCCAAAGCTGTGACACGGTCTACAGCACAACGGAATAATATAAAGAGAAGCGTTTTTAGGCTTTGGTTTTGCCATTTTAATAAAAATACGTATACGTGTCATGCGTATAACCAAAATGAAAAACGAAATTTCCCTGAACCTTGCTGAATTTGAAATCTAACTGTGAAAGTTGACAAATAATAGTAGTCTGGTAATAGTAAATGTGAGAGTAGATGTTCAAGAAGTGAGCCTTTTGCTAACGTTAAGCCTTCATCTTGGAACATTTTGTTTTCCCCAATGATTTTCATGGACCTTTCTGTTCTAGTATTTTATGAAGGAAGTCTGTTCAAGTCTTTATATTTAATGAATGAATGAGTTTTTGTGCTTCTTCTTGTTCTTTATACACACTAAGCTATATCATCGATATTCAAAATCAATAGGATTTTGAAATGCTATGATGTTCAAACTCTCAACGTGAGCATTTCCGAAAACACTGCTCTAAGGCTATCTAGTTTTTAACAATTACATTTCACCATACTAATTTTTATATTCAAAAGTGTATATCGCCAATAGGAACAAAATGTATTCCAGCAGATTGAATTTTTAAACAAATTCCGCCGGATGTTCAAAAAGAAAAAAGTGATATCGAAAAAAAAGTGTTAAGATTAGTTAAACCCAAGAGCATTGTGTCACTTCCGAATTTAAAGGTCTTAAACCATACCTTGTTAGACTTTGCGGATAATATAAAAACGAAAGGTATTTTCGTAAAATATAAGAGCACTTACTCCATCAAAAAATTAACACGTCGCGTGATTCATTTAACTATCACGCAAGTGCCAAGTCCGCAAATTATGTTTTTTTTCTTATTTCATACGACTGTGAGGGTTTATATGCGATTATGTCCGAATCTCTATGAATTGTTTAAAAATGTGGTTTATTATAAGGAAAAAAAAAAAAAAAAATGAATTAAAGTTAACAGTAATTGAAGCCATGTTTAAGTGATTTAAGTTACGCTTAAGTGAATTTCGGTCACTTAAGCAGATTACAAAAAAAGTTTACTTATCGAACTATTGTATATAATTTTAAATACGACCGGAAGGCCTTATAAATACACTGTTATACTGTAAGAATGTAGAAATAAAAATCTTACAAAAAAAAAAATGAAATAAGGCTCTACTTGCCCGGGACCTAAGACCACCGTGTTCTCTCAAGTATGATACATTGCGATAAAGCTCTCGGTGAAAGGAGCTCGCACGCAATAGATTTCCCCCAAGCCTCGAGGAGGATAAGGTGAAGAAAGTTAGGAGATGGAGGATGGTGAAGGAAGCACTTTGTCCGCTGATTACAAGAGGCCTCCGGTCTATGGAAGCTTCTCCAGTGCCTCAATGGACCCTTCTCCATTCTACCCTTAGGTCCAGAACAGCTCCAATTTATCAGTCCGTCCCGAGTGCTGTAATGGGCAGAATTGCTCTGTTTCTGTTGTATAGCCGATATGACCCGTGCATCTTTAGTCGTTTTGGATTTAAATAATCTTGAAGTTAAAAATGGAGTGCGAAGTAGAACTGACGTTTTCTTATGATGGACGAAGGCTTGGATGTTAAGATAAAAGATGAAAAAAGACTACCCCCAACAACAGAGCCCTCCTAAAGCCAATACGTTCCCCGAAGATAAGAAGGACAATGCCTTTAGAGGTGGCGCGGTCAGCATCAATCTCGCAGCCCTCCCTTAAGAAGGGTCGGCCGAAGGGCTCCTTATTGCTCACGCCCGAGAACGGAACATATATTTTATCGAGTTCGGTCAGAATCGATCCGGTACCTCCAAGTTTTACACTTTGTGGCCTTGGTCACTGATCTCTTGTTCTGTGGGACATAAGTCAAGGAAGGCAAGCTTTTTTAACCAAAACTGCTAAAAAAACATAAAATATTAGGACATTCAATAATAGGGAAAAACTAGAAGGAAATGGTTCTTAAAGAACATTAAGTTAATTTCAAACGATAGGGACTAAGCATGCCAAATAACTTAGGTCTTCGGGCAAAAATGTTATCCTAACACGACAATCGTATTTATACATATTTGATCAACAATCTACATTTGCAATGAAAATAGAAGAATCTTTAAGTTAAAAATAAAATACATATCAGATGGAAGGTATCATTTATAATTCAATATTGTGCGGAGTTGATGGAGTTTTTTTTAGAAAGTCAGTGGGTTTGCTTCATGACTCGGGGGTGCTCCGTAACTTTCACAATATATCAAAATAATGAATAGAGATATTGCTCACTCTTTTCAAGAACGTCATATCTCAAAAACCGGTTATTTTCAGTTATGTGTGTATTCTGAATGCGCTTAAAGCCTATTATTTCCTACAAGATTGTCAATTTGTTAAACCAATCCATAAATCAAAAAGACCGGTTTGAAACAATATTTCATTTTCTTATTAAAATAGACGAACAAGTTAGTTAAGATGTTACAAAAAATATGATATAAAGTTCAATCGGACCTTAATAACTAAAGAACATTTTTATACTAGACTTAAACTTTAATGTTCACTCTCCTTGAAAAAAAAATTATTTGTAGTATGGTATGCATTATAATCTCCATGTATTCTTTGTATGCTAGAGTTAATTATAATTATTAATATTTTAGCTCGATTAAGATCTGACAACTAGAAATATGACGTGTTTATTTTTTCAAATCAGGTATGATTCAATAACTAGGGTAACTGTTCCAATATTTGACAGGTTAAGAAAAAAATATTAGATTATTGACACTGTTTACTAAAATATTGATGTTAGGTTAATCTTTTTTATGAATTTAGTTAGGACAAGCCCTCTAGAAAACTGGGAATACAATATCCTATGGTCTACATTTACGGTTTTTATAAAAATGATTTCTTTGAACCTTCTAAAATGTGCCAATAGTTGACACATCAAAATGGAATGGTTTGGAATGTCGACATTTATTGTGTCAATAGTTGACACTTACATTATTTTTTAATTTCCCGAGGAAAATATTAGGTAATAAATGTTAAT
Organism: Aelia acuminata; assembly: GCA_911387785.2. Taxonomy (NCBI): domain Eukaryota; kingdom Metazoa; phylum Arthropoda; class Insecta; order Hemiptera; family Pentatomidae; genus Aelia; species Aelia acuminata. The sequence goes on from OU426981.1 coordinate 59,035,137, forward strand.
CATTTTTTATTTATAAACTATTCAAAATTGAAACGAAACACATAAAGAAAATTGAAGTTATTTTCCCAATTTAATTACTTTATACACAAAAACTTAATTGACAAAAGAAAAAATATTAAACTTAAAAATGAGATCATCCGATTAAGAATAATACAGATACCATATAACAACAATCATTTTAAATAAACTTTGGGCATATGTATCGCGGATATAATATCACATGATGGGACTGTGCAACATGTATCGGTGTTAATAAAACTTGTTTTCATCCGATTGGATGGTTTTAAAAGTAAAACCAGAATCTCTAATTTACTGACAACATTAGTTACTTGAGCCAGACATTTTTTACGCTTAAATCTCTTATTTGAGAACCCAACTATTATAAATTTTTTTTCATCAACACTAAAACTACCTTGCTCCTCCTCTTGAAGAAATATTCCTTGATCAACATTAATTCTCTGCTCCTGCTCTTGGGAATCTAAGCTTTTCTGATTTTCTTTCTCGTCCCAAATTTCTGGTTGGGATAGTATGGTTCGTCTACTTCCAGTGCTGCAGCATTGACTGAATTTTTCTTAGGTTTCTTTTTGAATTATATATACAACATTTATTTACAAGATCTATAATTATTATAAGCTTATAATAAGTTGTATTATTCAATCCATTCAACTATTTAACTTTACGATATATTTTATTCCCTAATAAAATAAAATTGTTATAATTTCCGACTGTTACAATTGTTACTTAATTTAAAAAATAAACAAAACAAGATTATGTCAAACAAAGCTGAGGCTATGCATGGTTGTCAACTATTAACACACACGATGTCAACTTTACAAACAGAATATGCCACTAGTTGACACGTTTGAACGGATAGTTGACACCCCTGTCGAACATTGGTTAGGATGGAGCTAGATCAGTGATTCCACTACCGATATTGAACCCAGATATTTTTCAAATCAAGCAAATTATTTTAAACTATCAGTTTCATCAGAGTAAAAAACACCAATAGGTGACATCGATGTCAACTGTTGAAATTAAGGATTAATTTTTGTTCTAATAGTTGACACCCACATTTAAGCCCTAAAACATTGTTTAAATAAATTGAAAAGGATATCAAATGATTCCCATGAGCTTAATGAATACCATAAAAGTAATTAAAACATAATTGAATTTAAATAAACCAACGAAAAAGCTTATTTAACTGTACTTCCACCTTATTGAAACAGGCTAGCAGAAACCAAGTTTTCAGGCCACTAGAAAATTTGCCATTATAACTTCTCACAAATAAGCTAGAGTTTTAATCACACTAATGTGGATGGCAGCACAGCTCACGAGTATAACTTGGCAAATTACCGCCAGATTTTGAACCAAGACAACCTACCATGAATCTTATTACTCACACTTTTTGTACGAAATTTCAACTATTGGAGCACTGTCAACTTTTTATATTTATATAAAAAAAAAAAAAAAAAATGTTGTTCCTTTTCTTTATTGTAACTGTCAGAATTATGCTGGTGATTGTAAAGTTTTAATGTAGTTATTTCTCTCGTTCGAAAAACATCTATTTACCAAAACGCATTGAAAGGATAGCATGATAATTACTCCAATGAAGTAAATAATAGATTTATAATATGATTAGATTTATAAAACTGTATAGGAAAATAAATGAGAATTGAAAATAATGACAATCCCATAAAAAATCTTAAGAAATATATGAAGAGGAAATGGTTGGGAGGCGCGATCACAGTTAATGACACTAATAAGTAAGTATCACATATTTAGTAGGTAATATACTTATATTAGTGTAATATGTATCATAAATATGTAATGATGCTTACATATTTGAATTGTTTATTTCACCTCCACCCCCCAACTATTTCCTCGTCCTTAAATCTACGGTAAACTATCTTCCATCATATTAAGAAATATACTTTGTTCCGACTTTATTTATCGAAATTGGCATTAAAAATTAATTGAGGTTCCTCGTACCCAAAGATTAAAATGAATGGCTCTTTAAATAAATAAAAAAGGAGAAGGGTTTAAATACAGGATATGAAGTCCGCAATTTGGCAAGCGCCCACAACCGGAGCGGAGTGAATATAAAATTTGGGTCGGAATTTAAAAATGTTTGGGGGGGAGGGACGAGGCCGTTATTTATTAGCAGTGCATATTGATGAGGAGGGATATAAATCTGTTTGGAGTGGGGCAGGGCAGTAATGAATGGTTTGATGGATAGCCGGGTCTACAATATGCAGAGTGGGTACCCACTTCATCAGCCCCACCTCTTCAAGTCAGCTCGGATTCCCTGCGCTAGTTTGTTCGCAGTTTTGTGGTGTTTTTAATCTCAGGTATTTTATCTCTTATTTATTTATTCTCAAAATCGTCTTAGAGATACCAAAAAAACAAGTCTGAATAAACTTCATTTTAAAGAAAGGGGAAGACGTACATTAATTGAGGATTGTCCGTTCATTTAATCTAGTTACTTGTAGGTTCCTGAATATTTTCTGAATAGCGACTCCATTGTTTAGAATGAAATAATTTAAATTAGCCTTAGATTTGTCAGAAAATAATTATTATTCATTTGTTTAATAACTATTGAATTTAGAATTTTCCATCCCCGCTCTCTCGAGAACGATAGTACACAATACCTTACATTAAAAAAAACAAAAAAACAACTTTGTTTAATTCTCATAAAAGGGGCAGTTAAAAGTGGATATAATAAAATTGTAGTTTATTACAATTAAACTTTTTCTGGTGGGGGTCCCCTGTAGTGTTGTGGTTAGCATAGCAACCTACAATACTAAAGGTTGTGGGTTCGCATAAGATTTTTTAATGGTAAAAAAATTCTTGGCTATGCCGATCCTCGGATAAGACGTAAAATGGAGTTGGCGAGCCTGTACGATGTCAGGTACTCGTTAAAGATCCCTATCCTAATTATACCTGGATATGCAAAATTTAGGACTCCCATTGTTGCATCGTCCGATTAGCCTTAGTGGCATAAAGTGACGTTAAGCAAACAACTTGTTCTGGTCTGTTTCCAGTGTCACCTTTCCCCCCTAAATTCATACCCTTGTAAAAATGTACCACTCTCAATAATTTTGAAGGTACAACATGCAGCATCCTATCCCTTTCTGGGCATCCGTGGTAACCTTTATTGGTTATTTGCGTCCCATATTAGCACCATAAAATGGCAATTTCACTCATAAATGATGAGATATGACTAAGCAACAAATGAAAAAAGAAATTGACTAGGAAATGAATAGCACCCAAACTTTATCTAACAACAAATCTCTAGAAAAACAGATTAGGGAGAATGTATCTTAAATTTGATTACTTCAAACTGACATTACTTTCACTTGCCTATATATGAAATATGTAGTAAGGGAAAGTATTGCGATCTTGAAAAAATTTCACCTACGGTTTTCAACAGAATTACACTTTTTAGAGTCTCCCGAATGTGTGTTTGTGTAAATCCCAATGTATAAATCTCGCGAAATTTGTGTGTGTGAGTGTGAACAAATTAGCTAATCTATATAAATAAAGTTGAAATTCTGTTTGTTTGTTTGTTTATTTGTTCATAATAGAAATCCATACCGTTTGTCCTAAATTCTCCAAATTTCGCTCAGTGGTTCTTTGATACCAGGTGCGAACACCTATCCATATTAAAATTGCATAACTTCAGCCAATCTCTGGGTATATTCCTTAAGGCGTTTTGGAATTTTTAAACCATATGTTTTTTTTTTTACTTTCACTTACCTATATATGAAATATATAGTAAGTGGAAGTATTGCGATCGTGAAAATTTTCGACTTCCGGTTTTCAACGGAAATACACGTTTTGGGGTCCCCTGAGTCAAAATAACCAAGTCCCACGAAATGGTCTGTGTGTGTGTGTCTGTGTGTCTGTGTGTGTGTGTGTATGAACAGACTAGCTCAAAAACTATAAACCGTGCGATCCTGAAATTGGGTATTTAGTGTATGTATATGCCCGCGATGTGACAGCAAAAATTTCATCAAAATTACTCAAAGGGAGGGGGTACTTTATTTATTAACTTTTTAAGTTTTTTTCGATTTTCTCAAAAACGGCTCTAACGATCTTGATTAAAATGAGTATTTGATCTATTTATATGCATGAAATATGACTGTAAAAATTTCATCAAAATCGATCAACCGGAGGGGGGACTTTACTTAATAAATTTTGTATCATTTTCACATGTTTTTTTTTATTTACTCAACAACGGTTTTAACGATTTTGATCAAACTTGGTATTTGATGTATTTATATGCCAAAGATGTGATAACCAACATTTCATCACAATTGATCAACCTAAGGGGGACTTTACTTAATAAATTTTGTATCATTTTCACGTGTTTTTTTTATTTACTCAAAAACGGTTTTAACGATTTTGATCAAACTTGGTATTTGATGTATTTATATACCCGAGATATGATTGTAAAAATTTCATCAAAATTGATCTACGGGAGGGGGGACTTTACTTAATAAATTTTGTATCATTTTCACGTTTTTTTTTTATTTACTCAAAAACGGCTTTAACGATTAACAAAAATAAGATATGAATGTAGAAAAATGATATTTAGCAAAACACGTCAATTTCTAATCTAAGTAAGTTGGTAAGTGAAAGTTGTGTGTTGCGCGCACGCACCAGATGTTTTTAACAATACAATACGTTTATTTACATGTATGGTGAATTTATTTTTTAAAAATGCCTCCTAAGAAGCGAGCGTCAATAGGAGTAGTGAGCTCAAAAGCTAAAAAACAACGTAATATACGAGCAGCTAAAACTCTTGGCGAACATCAAAATAGAATAGAACAACAGAGGCTTAGGCAGGCCGAATCTCTGGAAACTGAGTATCGCCATGAATACGAGGCACTTCTTGCGCAACAGAGGCTTAGGCAGGCCGAATCTCGGGAAACTGAGTCTCGCCAAGAATACGAGGCACGTCTTGCGCAACAGAGGCTTAGGCACGCCGAATCTCGGGAAACTGAGTCTCGCCAAGAATACGAGGCACGTCTTGCGCAACAGGGGCTTAGGCAGGCCGAAACTCGGGAAACTGAGTCTCGCCAAGAATACGAGGCACGTCTTGCGCAACAGAGGCTTAGGCAGGCCAAATCTCGGGAAACTGAGTCTCGCCAAGAATACGAGGCACGTCTTGCGCAACAGAGGCTTAGGCAGGCCGAATCTCGGGAAACTGAGTCTCGCCAAGAATACGAGGCACGTCTTGCGCAACAGAGGCTTAGGCAGGCCGAATCTCGGGAAACTGTGTCTCGCCAAGAATACGAGGCACGTCTTGCGCAACAGAGGCTTAGGCAGGCCGAATCTCGGGAAACTGAGTCTCGCCAAGAATACGAGGCACGTCTTGCGCAACAGAGGCTTAGGCAGGCCGAATCTTGGGAAACTGAGTCTCGCCAAGAATACGAGGCACGTCTTGCGCAACAGAAGCTTAGGCAGGCCGAATCTCGGGAAACTGAGTCTCGCCAAGAATACGAGGCACGTCTTGCGCAACAGAGGCTTAGGCATGCCGAATCTCGGGAAACTGAGTCTCGCCAAGAATACGAGGCACGTCTTGCGCAACAGAGGCTTAGGCAGGCCGAATCTCGGGAAACTGAGTCTCGCCAAGAATACGAGGCACGTCTTGCGCAACAGAGGCTTAGGCAGGCCGAATCTCGGGAAACTGAGTCTCGCCAAGAATACGAGGCACGTCTTGCGCAACAGAGGCTTAGGCATGCCGAATCTCGGGAAACTGAGTCTCGCCAAGAATACGAGGCACGTCTTGCGCAACAGAGGCTTAGGCAGGCCGAATCTCGGGAAACTGAGTCTCGCCAAGAATACGAGGCACGTCTTGCGCAACAGAGGCTTAGGCAGGCCGAATCTCGGGAAACTGAGTCTCGCCAAGAATACGAGGCACGTCTTGCGCAACAGAGGCTTAGGCAGGCCGAAATTAGGGAAACTGAGTCTCGCCAAGAGTACGATGCACGTACTGCGCAACAGAGGCTTAGTCTGGCCGAATCTCGGGGTTTTGAATCCACTGAGGAGCGAGCTCTGAGACTCCAATGTGGCCGCTCAAGCAAAAGTCGAGCAAACGAAACCCGCAACCATCTTGACCTTCAGCTGGAAGCCTATGGGTATAATCCAAGAACGGTTTATAATGTTCATTCTAAAGTTTCTATTGGGAAAATGAATTTAGTTTGTCAATATTGTCAGGCTAAAAAGTTCAGAGGCGAGCATCCGGGGATGTGTTGTTCTAATGGAAAAGTCATCCTCCCACCATTAAGTAATCCACCAGAGCCGCTTTTGTCTTATATGTCAGGTACCACTTCTGATTCCAAAAATTTCCTTCAAAACATAAGGAAATATAATTCGTGTTTTCAGATGACATCATTTGGGACGTCTTCATCTCTTGAATCAACAGGTTTTATGCCGACTTTCAAAATTCAAGGGCAGATTTACCACAGAATCGGGTCTATTCTTCCTTCGCCCAATGAAGAGCCTAAATTTTTACAAATTTATTTTGTAGGAGATGAAGACGTTCAATCAAATCAACGTTCAACTCTCAATCCAGAGACTAGAAATAATATTATTTTGGATTTACAAAAGTTATTTCACCAGCACAACCATTTGGTAAAGTTATTCAAAACTGCCTTAGACAGAATGCCATCTGATGATTATAAGATTGTAATTCGTGCTGATAAGACTCCCGCAGGCGAACACGAAAGGCGACTTAATGCTCCATCTATTAATGATGTGGCAATCGTCATTGTGGGTGAGGATTGTGATAAGAGGGATATTGTAATCCACCGACGGGGAAAACCTCTACAGCGAATTGCAGAAACACATCGCTCTTATGATGCTCTACAATATCCTGTCATTTTTTGGGAGGGAGAGGATGGATACCATTTTAACTTGAGGCAAACTAACTCAGGCCAAAAAAAATATCAGCTAACGACTTCTATGCCTATCGGATCATGGTGAGATCAGATAATAACCACATACTGCAATGCCGACGGCTGTTTCATCAGTTCATTGTAGATATGTACGCTAAAATAGAAAGTGAACGACTCCTTTACATTCGTTTAAACCAAAAGAAGCTTCGGGCTGACGAATACATCCATTTACGTGACGCGCTGGCCTAAGACGGCAACGTCTCCGACATAGGGCAGATAGTAATATTACCTGCTACATTTACAGGAAGCCCCAGGCACATGCACGAATATGCTCAGGACGCCATGTCTTATGTCAGGGCCTACGGTAGGCCGGACTTTTTTATCACATTCACATGCAATCCAACTTGGATAGAAATAAAGGGAGAACTAATGGAGGGCCAAGATCCGACCGACCGCCATGACCTCACGGCTCGAGTATTCAAACAAAAGCTGAAAAAATTAATTAATGTTTTGACGAAGTGTCACATTTATGGAGAAACTCGATGCTGGATGTACTTAATTGAATGGCAAAAGAGAGGTTTACCACATGCTCATATTTTGATTTGGCTAAAAAATAAATTACATCCCTCTCAAATTGATGACGTTATTTCAGCAGAAATACCCAATCCTGAGAGTGATCCAATTCTATTTGAAATAGTAAAAAAAAATATGATTCATGGTCCCTGCGGCTTATTAAATCCTAAATCACCATGTATGAAAGAAAAGATCTGTACAAAAAAGTATCCGAGAAAATTGATACTAGTATCCCAAACGGGCAATGATGGCTATCCTCTTTATAGAAGACGAAATCCGGGCCAAGGGGGTTATACAGCAGCAATACAGCTGAAGAGCAATAACCAGTCCAGACAAATAGACGTGGATATTAGTTAGGTAGTGCCATATTCTCCTCTCCTTTCCAAAATGTTCCAGGCACATATTAACGTAGAGTACTGCAACTCTGTGAAATCTATCAAATACATATGTAAGTATGTTAACAAGGGAAGTGATATGGCCGTTATCCAACTAGAAAATAATAGAAGTTCGGATGAAATTTTCCAATACCAAATGGGTAGATACGTAAGCAGTAATGAGGCTGTTTGGCGGATATTGAAATTTCCAATTCACGAGCGACACCCTCCCGTCGTCCAACTCAGTGTTCACCTGGAAAATGGGCAGCGAGTTTATTTCAGAGTCGATAACGCCCAAGAAGTAGCCGCCCGACCACCAGACACCACACTGACTGGCTTCTTTAAATTGTGCCAAGAAGATCCGTTTGCAAAAACATTATTATATTCAGAAGTTCCTAAGTACTACACATGGGATAAAAACAATAAACTCTTCTGCAAGAGAAAACAAGGTTCCTTAGTATCAGGAATTGATGGTCGTGCAAGTGATGCCTTAGGCAGAGTGTATACTGTACATCCAAGCAACTCTGAATGTTATTACCTGAGGTTACTTCTACACTCTGTACGAGGACCGGAATCTTTTCGTGATTTGAAAATTGTGGACGGCGTTTTGTGCCAGACGTTTCGCGAAGCATGTCGAATGCATGGACTCTTAGAAGACGATGAGAACTGGGATCAAACATTGTCAGAAGCTTCCCTCACATGTTTCCCATTTCAACTTCGTTCATTATTTTCCGTTATAATAACAACCTGCAATCCGTCGAATCCAGTCCTTCTTTGGGAGAAGTACAAAGAAAATCTAAGTGGAGATATTTTAAGAATCCATCGGCGGAACAGTTTTATGGAAGATTTAAATTTCAGCCCAGAAATTTTCAATGGAGGACTTCTACTCCTGGAAGATAAGACGTTATCCATTAATGGGAAAACTTTAGTTCAATTAGGTTTACCAGCTCCTATAAAAATGTGCAATGCCAATAACGATAGGGACTTTTTACAGGAGAGATGTTATGATATACAAAAATTAAAAAGGTTCGTTGAGTTAAAAAGGCCTCTTTTAGTTCAAGACCAATCCTTAGCCTATAATGAAATCCTTGAATTGGTTAACAATGGAAATGGGGGTATTTACTTCCTCGATGCCCCAGGTGGCACAGGAAAAACGTTTTTGATAAACCTATTATTGGCAGAGATTAGGTCTCAAAATGAGATAGCCGTTGCCATTGCTTCATCTGGCATAGCAGCTACGCTATTAGACGGAGGACGGACTGCACACTCAATGTTGAAACTGCCTCTCAATTTAGCTCTTTCGGAATCCCCCGTCTGTAATATTACTAAGAGAACAGGAAAGGCAAAATTGTTGGAAAAGTGCAAAATTATTATCTGGGATGAATGCACTATGGCTCATAAGAAAGGTCTCGAAGCGTTAGACAGGACCTTAAGAGACCTAAGAGGAAGGAAAGCTACTGTTATGGGCGGAGCAGTTGTACTTTTGGCTGGGGATTTTCGTCAAACCTTGCCTGTCATTCAACGGTCAACTCCAGCTGACGAACTTCACGCTTGCCTTAAGGCATCCTATCTTTGGAGGCAAGTTCAAATAAGATCTTTGTCTACCAACATGCGGGTCCATTTACTTCATGACATAAATGCTCAGAGGTTCGCTAGCCAACTACTACAACTTGGCGATGGAAAAGTTCCCCTTGAATCTTCAGGCCTTATATCTTTTCCTGAAGATTTTTGTGTAATGGCTACCTCTATTCAAGAAATCGCTGACAAAGTATATCCTGATATTTCTAGAAACTTTGTGAACCGTGATTGGCTTTGTGAGCGGGCTATTCTTGCTCCAAAGAATGACTGCGTAAATCGCTTAAATACAGAAATTCAGGACAGGCTTCCAGGTGAAACTACAACGTATAAGTCCGTTGATACTGTTATGGATACAGAGAAAGCGGTATATTACCCTACTGAATTTCTGAACTCTTTAGAGCCACCAGGATTGCCTCCTCATCAGTTAAAACTGAAGATTGGGACACCTATTATCCTCCTTCGAAATATTGACCCTCCGAAACTATGTAATGGGACCAGGCTAAGTGTGAAATGTCTGTTGCCTAATGTAATCAAGGCAACTATAATAACTGGCTTCGCTAAGGGAGAGAATGTTTATATACCTCGAATCCCCATTGTCCCCAGTGATATGCCCTTTGATTTCAAAAGAGTACAATTCCCAGTCCGGGTCGCATTTGCGATGACTATAAATAAAGCTCATGGGAAATCAGTGCGGGTAGCTGGTATCAATTTAGAATCTCCATGTTTTTCTCATGGGCAGCTTTACGTTGTATGCTCTAGAGTAGGTTCATCTAAAGACCTAATTATATATGCCCCAGGGGGTAAAACTAAAAATATAGTATATCCTAAAGCTTTAGAATAATAAACTATTTGTCCTATTTTTGTTGTATTTTTTGTTTATAGAATTGTTCATGTTTATCAGAAAAATGAAATTTCCCGGGTGAAACCGGGATATACAGCTAGTATACAATAAACCGCACGGAACTGAAATTTGATATTTAAGTTGTGTATATTCCCATGATGACAGCAAAAAAATGCAACAAAATATATTGAACGCAGGAGCATTTTTAAAATACATTTTGTCAAATTTTAATGTTTTTCTTGCGATTTTCTCAAGAAATCAAGGTTTAAACGATTTTGATTAAACTCTTATCATCATAGAAATGTTTTGATGGGGCTTAAATGGTGACTGAAAACATCTTTCCTAAAAGAATTCATTGGTGGGGGATTGAAGATTGACGACATAGAGATAAACTGTTTACTGTACGCTGATGACGTTGTGCTCCTGTGTGAGGACCAGAAAATGCTACAAAAAATGGTTGACAAACTAGCCCATTACAGTGACACATGGAATTTACAAATAAATCTGAAGAAGTCAAAAATAATGGTTTTTAGAAGAGGTGGAAGAGTTTCACTTGAGGAAATATGGACTTATAAAGGAGTTCCTGTTGATGTTGTCTCAGAGTACAAGTACTTGGGAATCATACTGACACCATCTTTATCTATGATAAAACACTTTCAAGAGAAAACACATACCGCAAGATATGGGATTCACACGGTTTGGAACAACTTCTTGATGAAGAAAGAAGTTCCGATATCTGCGAAGTTGAAGGTCTTTGACACTATAACAAAAGCTGTTTTAAGTTACGGAGCTCAAGTGTGGGGTGGTAAAGAATTTGAAATAGTGGAAAAAGTCCAACGGTATTTTTTAAAGCGTTTATTTCACCTGCCCAACTATACCCCAAATTACGCTGTACTGTTGGAAACAAACCGGAACCCAATATTTGTCAGTACTGTTAAACTTCATTTGATATACATCTTGAAAACTAACAGCCAATGTTCTGACAGACTGACAAACAGGTTAATGGAAAAGGCAAGGGCTACCCGTGTTTCCTGGTATAAAGACCTAGAAGAAGTATGCAGTTTGGCCAGGATAGAAGCATCAGCTCTGTTCCAAGCATCTCCAAATGAAGGCAGAAAATTAGTCCTTAATATAATTTCTGCATTGGAAGAAAAACGAAGAGGAATGTTTATGGAAGCCTTACTAACAGCTCAGTTCCACAGAACCTATAAGCAATTGAAATTTGGTGATGAACAGCTGGCATATGTGAGGAACTCCAGGGACATTCTCTTTACAGGAACAATTATGAGAGCGAGGACTGAAGGGCTAAATTTAAACAAGAAACCTTGGAGCAAGGATGATGCAGCCAAATGTTCTTTGTGCAACCTGGGTGAAGAAGAAGATATTCTCCATTTCTTTGCAGTTTGCCCAATTTTGGAAGAAATTCGGGTGAAAGTTTTGGGTAAAAAACACATGAAAGAAGAAGAACTTATCCAGCTGCTGAACGGTCCAAATTATGATAGTGTCTACCGATACATAAAAGAGGCAATGGATTATAAATTTGATTATTCCTGATTTTTTTCTGTTTTTTCTCAATGCTATTTAAGTGATTAATTTTGATTCTATTTTATTTATTTATGTTTATTTATTTTCGATGAATTGTGAAGTCACTCTAGCTGATGGTGGTTATTGCCAAGCTTATTGTAAATACAAGCTTATAAAATGTACATTTATATATTTTGTTAAATAAAATTTACTTTACTACTACTACATCTTTCCTAAAAGGACCTTTGATGCTGCTTATACGGAAAAAATTAATTGTCTCTATGCCCACTAATAAGAAATGGCTGTATGAAATATAAAAGAATTCGAACCACACATACAGGAGAAATAAAGAAAAGAGTCTCCATAAGATGAAAATTTCAATTTCCGTAACTGAGTGCTGAAATATATATAATGTTAATGCATATCACAGTTTCATTAATTGATTAATGTTGAGCTTTGGTCAAAAAACGGTCAATATGGAAGCAGTGGTTCCTTGTTCCAAACCCGTTTTACATCTCTCATGATAAATCTGCAAAAAAATTTAAGGGTTCTTAAAAATGAAATGTTACACACATATCATTGAATTAATAAATCACTTGTATTCAATCCTTTCAAATGACTCCATATAAAATTATATCTGTGGCATTATTATAAAATAACATCATACTGTAGGGGTGCCGACTCGGATTCAGCCTGGGTGGGTTCGAATTTATTCCTTGTCTTCCAATAGATATGAAATTGTGAAACATAACGATTCGTATAGATCATTTCTTTATCTATTCATCTTAAGCCAATAATAGTTCATTTGGATGATGATTTGGTGATTATCAAAAAATCTAAACCTTGGGTCATTTCTTATTTAAGTTTATTAACAATCAAGGGTGTATTATTAATAAGTGTTTGAAAGTCCCGCATTAACTTATCCGATTGAAATACGGAGACCATTTAATCTACCGCGGAACCTGGAAAAGAAACCTCGGCATATGAAGGAAGAGATAAGAGGGACATGTTAGAGAGGGAAGGTAGGTATATAGAAAGAGATGGGAATTGGAGATGGTAAAGTTGGCGGAAGGAGTGACTATAAACAAAGTCCCAACTGGGGAGTCGCTATCTCCGAGTTGAGACATATTTTTGCAATTTGTCCTCCCCACTCTTTACCGCACGGCTCCTCGGGGCACCACCGCTATATCCTTCTCGTCTCTTCTTCTGCAAAATAAAAAATAAAACCGAATATATTCTCTCCTTCTTTCCCTTTTATGGTTTTCGATTTATGTAGGTCTGGTTGTCGAATGACAAGAAATCAATTGGTACGATTCAGAAAACTGTTAATAATGGAGCAGTCTGTGACATACCTGCTGGGAATGTTGGGAATGAGTTTGTGTTGCGATATAGTGATAGTATCCGGTAGTTAGTAATCATTTTTAATTCGATAATTAATTATTACGATACGTCCAGAGGCAAGTATGTAATTCATTTGGCATAAAGTATGGGATATGTGAGGAGCGAGGAAGTTTTCAAGTTGGGACATAGGGTTTATAAGTTAGTATAAGTTATGTTACGAAAATAGTGTAGAAAAAAATAAAACATAATAAATACTAGTAAAAGTAAATTGTGTATTATATCCAAAGAGGTATACTATATTGTCTAAATATACTGTAACGAGAAACAAAAAAAAAAACATTTGATTGAAAAGAGTTGGAACAGTTGGAACAAATTGTGCTAGTACATGTTCGTGACTATTAGAGATCTACGCCTTTCGGGAACATCCTAGATTGTTGTAATTCTGACTAAATATATGGAGGGAAGGACAGCAGAGTTGGGCTTGTTCTGAAGTTCGAGTCGAATAATTATTTTTGTGTAGTGACAAAGTGATTCTTTCTGTAACCTGATTAATTATTCGTGTTTTCATAGTTTGTGTGGCATTGTAAAATTATTATTTTAGTTTAATGAAAATAGTTAACTAATTAATTAAAACAATACCAATAATTATACATATTGATTAGTTTGGCTCTCTGAGAGACAAAGACAAAGTATAGGTAAAAAAAATGAAGGTAATTAAATAAAAAAAAAATATATATATATATATATATATATATATATATATACATTGTAACACTTATGTGGGTAACAAATATTTATTAAACAAAAATATACTGTTATCAATGCCAACGAATTTATAAAACTTAAATACTTGAGCAGGTTACAAAAACGATAACGTTATAACACACAATCATATGACTTGAGCTACACAGTCAAGACACAGACTTATCTCAGACTAGACTAACTCGTTCAGTCACTTATTCCTTATATATGATCGTAAATGGTCAGCCAGGAATTTTCCAGAACAATGTGGGCAGATCTACGTCTTCGTGGACTAGGCCACGAAAAGATCTAGACCCAAACAGTTCGTTACAACCGAGAGAATATGAATACATACATTCTACATACGTATATACATAAATACATGCATACGGATATATATATATATATATATATATATATATATACACATTAATTCAACCTATAAAAATCATCTTTTATATAATTTATTGGCTCATGTCAAAGTTAAATAAAAATGAGGACTGGAGCAAGAAACGACGAACAGTGAACATCCCAGATAATTGTAATTGCTTGCTTGAGGACGGGCGAGCATTTCGAAATGTTGACAATAGACCTTAAATATAATCTTTATTAAAAAAAAAATATATATACATATATATTTACACAAAAATATATATGCAATATAAAAATACTAGCTAGGGTGCCCGGCTTCGCTCCGGTAGTTGTGTGGTAGTTTTAATACCAGAAAAACTTTAAAATTAAAGAAAATAGAGAGCAAAATTAGCACCTTCTTGAAAATTCGGTTTTAACTTGGTATCAATATTCTGCAGAGTCCGCTCAAATAAGAAACCCTGTATAATTTACAGGGGGTTGAAAATGGTAAATAAACAATTAATTTTGCTGCACCTTTGTCGAGTTATGCCTATAATCCCATTCCAGTAGTCAGCAGATAATAAGTTATTTGATTATAGTTGAAATATCTGGTATCTCAGTTAAAAAAATTATATTTCGAGTAAAACTTAAGCGCCGACTACTATAATGGTCCTACTTGATCCAGAAGTATAGAAACTACCGAAGATTCATAGAAACTTTTTTTCTTCCATTTCAACCTCCCTTAAGATATCCCCCCGTAATTTAAACGGTTTCCGCATATCTCGAATTTTACTACTATCACAAAGTGAAAACCAAAATTTCTTGAAGGCGCAATTTTTCCATCATATTTCTTTTTATCTTGAACTATGAGGGATGATAAAATCTTGAATGCTGTTATTGGATTTGTCGTTTTGTCAACTGGAATGCTCATCATACGTAGTAACCAAACCAACTTCTTTTTCATAAATACAATAAGAACACTTCAAACATTTTATTTTCTATTTATATTCAGTCATTTCATCTCTTTTTTTATGTCTGATTTTATTCGCTCACTGTACTACTAAGAAATATTCACTCATATTGCATTAAATTTACTTAAGTATATATTATATATAGATTAAATGTAATGTGCTGATCATATATTAGCCTTCTTATGAGAAAATTAAATTTTTAAGGAATCCAGTTGGTTTTCTAATTGATTGCAGACCCTAGCGCTTCCTGGTAGTCTGGAGCTCGAACTAAATTTTTCATTCATAAACTCGTATCTCAATCTCAGAGAGGCTAATTAAATGGTGCGAGAGGCTTAAAATTCCAGTCCTTTTCTCTTCAATTTTAAACCCTTAAGAGAAAAACGGAAACCTTCTTCTCCGTTAGGGTTTATATGGCTAAACGACGACATAACTTCCTTAATCCTACGTGGAGTCGTTTTTGAGCCTTTTCGGCACGCACATTGTACACTTTGCTTTATAATATATATTGATTATAACCTGAAACAAAAAAATAAACATATGATCGAAAAGAGTCATATACTTTTTGTTGGAACAAACTGTTCTAGCACATGTTCTTGACTGTTCGAGATCTTTGGGAACATCTTAGATTGTTCTAATTCAGACTAGATAAATGGAGCGATGGACTGGGGAGTTACTCATGCTCTGAAGCTAGAATAATCTGATTATTTTTGTGTTACTGTGTCATTACAAGTTGATACTTTGTAACCTTTTTGATTATTTGTGTCTTTATTGTTTGTCAGACATGAAGTGAATTATTATTTTCGTAATAATACTAAAATAATAAAAATTATTTCAATGTATTATTACTTATTTTATATTAATCTAATCTTAATTTGTGGTTGACCACCATTTTTAAATTATTTAAAAATATTATTACTTATATTATAACGTATATTATAGTAAGTATCACAAATTGTTGGATTAAAGTCTACAAATTATTAAAATCAGAGAATACAAAATGTTAAAATAAAACAATTTTCAAACCAATATGTTCGTTACCAAATGACCAATTAGAATATCATTAAAACTTTAAAGAGAAAATTACGCCAGGAAAGAAGTGGAAAAGCATTCTTTCACATCTTATGACTCTTAACTTTTGCATTTGACGACCTCTAGCATTAGGGAAGCTTTTAAAACCATAATAATTAAAACTTAGGAAGTTTAGTAGGCAATAAAAATATATATATTTTTTCAATTAATTAGGGTCTTGGAAAAAAAAAAGTTTTTCTTTGGACTTGGAAACTTCACCGAGCTGCCCCTATTATTTATACCTAAGCTGACTCACGTGTTTTGGCGAGGTAAAATTGGGATGGTATTATTTAACTTCGGCGCACGTGACTCAAGCCGATTTCTTCGACTAACTTAACTTCTCTCCTTGGAATCGGAGAGATTCTCAGTAGTTTTGAAATAGCAATACGTGAAAACGAACCTTACCAAACCAGGTCAAACTAAAAAAGAACAGTGACTTCATCAGGCAGTTGTTTTATAAATACTTCTATTCACGCGTACCTTCAATTCTACCTATGTAAGTCATACAATTTTATCTTAACATATTTGTTTTGTTGTAAAGCTTGATTCTAAGAACGATAAAGTTTCATGACGAAAAGTCGCTAATATTCTTGTTTAATAATTGACTTAACTCGACTCAAGAAACCGATTATAGCCTGGAGGTATTAATATGAAAAAAAAAATATATTGTATTCACAAACCACTTGCTAAAAACATTAGAATTTGCTTTCTTTTTTTGCGTTTTATATTTTTAAAACAATTATATTGATTGAAATATACTATAGGGGATGGACAAGTTAAGTGAAATTTAAAAAAAAAATAAGATTTTTGCACAACACAATTAAACAAAAAATGCTGAATGTGCAAAGCAGAAACAAATATAAAACTAATAACTTTAAAGCTAATTTTTTCGACTACATTTATTTATTCCATTTCATGTTCACCGGCAAAATCTGCAATTGCATTATTTAAAAAAAATAATATATGAAAATACTCAACACTTTAGTAGCACTAGTATTTTATATATAAAAAAAAGTTAATGAGTCCATATTCTTTTAGACACATTGGGTGGAACAAGTGGGTTTGGATGGGTTAGGAGTAAACGATGAAATGATTAGAGTCCATTAAATATAAATCCATTTTTTTAATCACCTAACTGTTAACACAAAGAAAACTGTAGTGGTACCATTCGGTAAAGGAGGCAAACTCACCGGGAAAAAATCATTCTTTTTTAATGACAAATTAATAGAACAGGGTAATATATTTACTTACCTAGGAGTCCCTATAACTTCATCTGGAAAATTTAAACAAGCAGCAGATAGGTTTTTTAATAAGGCCATGATAACAAATGATGGATGGAAATCATTACAATCCAGCTGTGGTACCTGGGAGGCTAGGTGTAAACTTTTTGATTCCCTATCTGAAAGCGTACCTACTCCTTTGTCTATCTGAGATCTGGGGCTGAATATACCGAAACTTTGGAGAGATTAAAGCCGTCACTTTTGAAGAAACTTTTGCACTTGTCCGCATTGTAACTGGAAGAGTTCATACTCAATACCCGGTATTCAGTAGAATACTGACCTGGTGGTTGAAAGTACTGAAAATGCCCTCAAATGAGCTCTCCAAGAAATGTTTCCTGCAACTTATTAGCCTCTCTAATAAATACAACAGCATCCCCTACGATTGGGCTACAAATTTCCAGAAGTATTTGATAATTATTGGAAAAGAAGACTTATGGCCCTCACAAGAATCAATTTTAGTAGAGAAGTATAAAAAAGATATGCTCTTGCCATTTAAGAATCACCTCATTCAAACTTGAGCACATACTCGTATTATCGTCTTATTAGTTAATTGGATGTTTATGAAGGCTACATGAAATATAATGTCCACATAAATAAACTTAGATTAATAGCACAAAATATATTGGCCGGGAAAAAACAAAACAAGATATAAATATTATAACAGTGTTACATTTAATTTTCAGTTAATAATTTGTGTCAATTCTGTAAATCTGAGATAATTTTCAACAATTTTTTCGGCAATGTCCAGATTATTCTTAATACAGAAATAAATTCTTAAGCAAATATCTTGTTGGTAATCCTCTTAATATGAATGTTGTATAATTTATTGATAGCTTATGAAAACTAGAAGATATTTTTATTTACATTGTTAATAGTTTAAAGATAAGTAGCAGTCTTTATAATTGAACACTTATTATGTAATATTTATATATAGTAAATGAATAATATGTATAAATATGGAACTATGAACTACCTGTATAGGTAAACAACCTGTAAAAGTATTATAAATAAAAATCCATGTTGAGTAATTAAATAAACTTTGTTTCGTTGCTAGAGAAATATTATTTATTATTTTAATTACCAGAATAAAAAATCTTTTCTAAAAGCTAAAACTTTTAATCAAATATGTATAGTATATCTGCTTTTGTATAGTAAATAAGTATTTAGTTCAGAGCTCTTGATGTTGATGTTTAATCGAATTAACAACTATACAGAATCCACATGCAAGCGCATATTCGCCAAAGTTACCAATTTTAAAATATAAAAAGAAATTAAAATGAATCCGTTACAACAAAACGTCTATCTTATAGTATCAACAAAATAGGTAGGGACCATACTTTAGAAGACACCTATGTTAAAATTCATGATAGATTTCCTCGATTTTTCTTTATATACAAAAAAAAAAAAAAGATAAAGGAAAAAATATGTACATTATTGTAATAGAAACTATTTGAGACCAAATATATTGGCGCAACAATGGTGGTGAATTCAATATCCCCGGAATAATTTTCCGACCGTTTTCCTCCTCCCAGACCCTCAGGAGGAAAGGCTAGCGTCAATAAGGCGAAGGAATAAACTTTATTCAAAGTTGATAAGAATTAGTGATGTGTGAAGGGAGGGGTTGATGCTGCATCCATCACGGCCCTATCGGCTGCCACAATACACAAAGGATTCGCCCCCTCCCACGTCTTTGGGAGGCTACAGGTCCTGTCAGCGGGGAATATCTCCTTCCTACCAGCCCTTCTGTCAGCATTTCAATATTTAGCTTCACTTTTCTTACTCCTCCTTAGGTATATTGAAGTTACTGGATCAATAACCAAACAGCGCAACAGTCTTCATTATAAAATATTTATATGGTAGTTGAAATTGCCAAACAAGTAATGTAAATACTTCTTAGAGGATACGATAGAGGTGTATTCTCGAATTGAGTTCCAAATCTACGGATGATTTCTTAGATGATACGAGGAACTCGTTCTAATTCTAGTCGGCGTGGAAATGAAAATAAATAATAACTTTTACCGATAAAATCCGTCCAAATCTGTATCGTGTAGAATAGTATCAGTCTATAGACTGTTATCAACAATAAATGACTGTGTTTGAACCCGCAATATACGATATAGCAGTCGTGCTTCACTAGAATGGATTAACGATCCTCTGAATTGATTAACTAGCCATTCGTAAGTTGAATTCATAGTGCACATACACACAACGGAACATCACTCTTTAAGAGTCCCAAAGCTTGAAACCAGTCTACCCGAGGTAATGGGGGTTCCTCCACAGAGACAATAACTCGTTTAGGTGTTTGTACCTACAATTTAAGGATTTTCTTTAAATGGCTCATACATTCGCAACTCAAGTACACTCGCAACCATTGCATACAGATTTAAGAAACAGAATAAGAGCGGTGCATTTTTATGAGAATAAATTGTTTTAATGTGCCAGTAAAACAAGATAGAAATCATTCGTCGAATTCATGATAGATGATTTTCATTGAAAACAGAGCTAACTCTTTTTTAGGGCAGTATGTTTTTTTTTTCCTTAGCCGATACAGGGAATATTTTACATACGCATATTAAGTTACACGATTTTTAAATTATACTTTAAATTATAGTTTTTAATCAATTGCTCCGTTGTTTGGGAAATTAGCCAACTATCAATTACCTCGAATAACTATGTTCTTAAAAGCTGGAGTAAGACAAATTGCAGTAATTCAAAGTTCTGAACCGGCCATTTTTGATTGCCATTTAGCCACCTTTTTATTGTGTTAGTCTCGGTACATCTATGTGGTTTAACTAGCAATAACCGTTGCAACATTGGCACGATTATGTGAATAAGAAAAAACGATTAAGTGAATAAGTCTCGAAAAGTCACCATAATATAGTTGTTTATTATTGACTGAATCTTAAGAAACCGAAAAATTCTTGCACTGACAAGATATATATGGAACCCAAAGGAAAGTTGTTGGTGTATATATATGTCTAGTCTCTTTTTTTCTATGAAAAGTAGAGAAAAAAACAAAAACAATGATCCACCTCAGTAAATAAGTACAATAGTTTTTTTTTTTTACCTTAGCACCCGAATGCTCAACCCCTAGCCAATCAGACTTTCTTCTTTATGGGTTGCAAATATATTTTGCCTATGGAAGAATTTTTTTTTGGCCATGTCAAATAAAGCTATTTCATAACTGCAAAGGTAGGAGTTTTAGAGTCCGTTTTATTGAAGATATTATGTTTGTTCAACAATGTTTATTCGCACTTTTATTAAAACCCATTTCTTTATGTTCTCTGCGGCCCGGGCTGTGTACCTTGTGTGTTGAGCGGCTTTGAAAAGTTTCCAGACGACGAAAATTCCACCGCTAGGAAAACAAGCTATTTCACTAACGGTCAGTCCTCTTAATAGTATATTTGTGCTCTAAGTCCGACTTTGTCAAAAGGTAAATAAGTTGTCGAAGCGGGATCGAATATAACGACACCATGTTGTTGGAATGACTTACTTTTTTACGTCTTGTATTAAAGTTTTACATTCGAAGTTTTATTGGAATGGATCAGGAACTTAATAAATGACGAACAATAAAGTTTTATTTTCATACACTTTGCTCAGTCCCAAATAAATTCAGATATTTTTTAAATTCAACTAATTTTTTTATTTTATGTTGTAACTCTAATAACTTTAAAATAACTGTCCAGCAACCATTGAATAGATAGAATTTTGATTGGTTTGGCATGCATAAAAAATAAGCCACAAGCTTGAGCATTATTGAATAGATTTAGACGAAAAATATAAAAAATTATAACGTTACCTATTTAACGTCAACTTCAAGTATGATCGATTGATTGATAGTAAGTAGGAAAATAAAGCTAAGAAAAGTAGGTAAATCCATCTACACAACAGAATTTTTCCATGTAAGGCGGTATGCTATTTATTACTATTTCTATGGCTTGGATGTCAATAACACTTTGACCATTCTTTTATTGAATAAAATATTCCTCTACAAATTTAAATACCATTTTCTTACTACTTTCAATTGCTTATTAACTATCGATTAGAAAACGTCCATTAACCTAAAAACATCTACAAGTAACGAATAAATAAATTTCCCAAAGAATTTATAGTCGTATTTAAATCAAATCTCTTAAATTTAATTCAATAATAAATGGACATGGTGTTGTTTACGTCCGAGGTTTAATTTTTATATCACTAGCTCTAGTTTTTACGTTGATAGATCGGTGGTCTACGGCAAGAAGTTAACATTAGAATTTTGTATAGGATCCGTTTAAAGGCACTTGTTTATATGAATTTTTTTTATTGAAAAACAGAAATATTCGTTTGTACGTAGAATTTAAGACTCGCTCCTCATTTTATTCAATTTGGAAACTTTAAAAAGTTTACGAATTTCCTGCGTACCTTTAACTATTTGCACATGATTTCTTAAAAACGGAATTCTTAAAGTTTCCATGACCCTAACAAAACTGACGACCCTATCAAAGTATTAGCTAGGAGAAAATTAGCTTATCTATTTGAAATCAGGTGTTTCGTCTCAACGACATATGATCATTTGACTTATAACTTGAATTATTATTATTTACAGAGTCGTTAAGAAGGAAAAGACACCGGAACGCAGGCAGCCCTTGCAGGTAACTAATTGGGCAGGACCAAACCCTCACTCCCCTTCCAATCCTCCCCTACCGTATTCAGATTTCAACAACTTCGAAATGGATGCCTGAATATGTCCCTTGCATATACCTTCATTACTGCATTTCACAGCCATATATAATTTTAAAATAATAATTTAATTAAAATAATCTTTTAATTTGTTAGCTTCGATGTTTAACGATGTCTGTTGATCAAAAAATATGTTATTTATTGGTTGTCGTTAAAAACAGATTTCAATGTAGATTGTAAATCAGATTGACGAAATTCTAACTAAATAACAAAAAAAATGATTTTTTTTTTATTAAATCAATAATTAATTACTTAGCTAACTTGACTGATGTTTTCAATTCGCCAATTCTGAGATATTTACACAATGTCTGTAGGTTATCGAACTTGAAGATTAAAACATTTAGCTCATACCATTTCTGAATCTACGGCTAGAAGTTACTGAGGACGTCTAGTTAGGAAAAATCTCGGAACCTATGTCTAAAGTCTTTGACACGTTCTTTAATGTGTTATAGTTTAATCTGTTTCAACACGTGTTTTAATGTGCTATCTTCATTCCCAACAGGAATAATAGGATGTTATTTTCAATTCAAATAAGAAAGGAAATAATTTAAAATATAGTTTTAAGTCGAATGACAATCGGATATTATTCTATCGCATACTTTTTTTCAAGGGTGTTCGATGACCTAGGAAACATATATTAACTGACCATCATTATGCCAAATTTTAAATTAAATTTTAGGCTTAGTTCTTTCAATTTTATTAAAAATTCGTTGTAAAACGAGTAAAAATTTTATTCCTCATTTTCTGAAAATCTACATATTCTGCGCCCGTTTCGGATTTCTTAATATGTTCTTTAACATTCTTGCATGGGCAATGTCATTTGTTTTGCCAAAAATTTTAACTGGTTTAAAAAAAACTCTACATTTCAGACAAGTTTAATTCATTGAAATTCCATTGTTTAGATTAATTATTGTATTGAGAAAAAAAAATTATTGAATGGAGAACGAATGATAACAGAAGAGAAAAAACTTTATTAACGAAAACAGTCTCCCGAACCTCAAGTCTTCAATGAAAACAATATATTTGTTTTAGTTTATTGCATTCTTTATTAAAAATTATTTCCATCAATAGAAATACCTGCCCATTTATTTTTCTTTCATTTTCCCCATTTCATTTTTTTCCCTCTCTAATATCGGGGGAAACCCCACGTGCTTCTTTCTTTTGGGAGTTAATATTCAACGGTTCCAGCAATCTTGCTTAATATTGCGTTTTCCACTGCGCACTAATATCTGACTTTCTATCACAGATATCGGAAAAATGAAAGAGGATAAGGAATACACTGCATGCCGCTATGAGTCGGGGAGTTTTATTCAGCCATTGGATTTATTATGGTAAAGGTTTCTGCATAAATTAAAACTTTCCACTTTAATATTTTTCCGTTGTCAATATAAAAAGTTTCCTTTCTACTACTACATACTCCAGTACCTCCAGAGATAAAAAAATCACCGAAAAAATGTAAATGTTACACACATTTCTAAAGATAAATGTATAAAATCACGCCGGAGCAGATTTAGAATATATTAATTTATTGGTTTAATATGAAAAGTATGTTACAGGAAATAAAATTTACTAAGGTGAAATTTGATTTGTTTTTTTAACTTTAACATCTTCAGCGGACCCCAAACCCTTCCTCAGACAAAAGTTAAATTGGACGCTACTCATGGTCATGGTTTAAATATTATTGAGAATCGCATCAGTTTGAAAAATGCGAGTCAACATTTATTTGGTGATGAGCCCACACGTCTCAGAAATCCATGCAAATATTTCCCCAAATGTCATAGAATCGCCAACATTACAAAATGAAGAGTAAATATTAGAAAAAAGCATTGCTCATTATCCACGTAGTGTTTAGCACCCAAAAATGTCCTAGGAGCATAAAAGAATAACAGTATGCAATTAAGGATAAATCCTTCAATTTTGGTTTTACATTTTTTTTTTTTTACCTTGGTTTTCTACTACTACCGAAAGCGTTTTTAGAGAATTACTACTGTTTTCTGTGGCCTTCAATTATTTTCCAGAAAAAAGAAATTTTCGTTGAGTTCAAGGATGAGTATCCATATCTCAGTTACTCTTTTCAGAGGAAGGCTATTTCCTCAGTTGTTTTCGGACATACTTTTTGAGTGTTAAGCAGCCTTTCAGAGAAGGTTTGGCGGAAATACAGTTTATACCTGAACGCTTACATAGCTTCTGCAATTAATCTTGTAATTACATATATATTGAGGAAGATACACAATTTTGGAAGGTGAAAGGCAAAAGTTAACGGAAATTTAACATCTGTCAATCCTCACATTTTCATTTTATTAGAAAGAATGTTAATAAAATTTACGTAGCACTTCGAAGTGAAGCTACAGAGCCATGCATAAAAGGAAAAAAAAAGAATTATTTATGAATTATTTTTGAAAAACTAAACAGAGCGAATGAGCAGGTGTAATGTTCATTAAACAGAAAATCACAACTTTCAATCGACAACAAACTACCTATCTACAAAGCTATTTTTAAACATATTGGACCTACGGAACCGAACTCTCGGGAACAACCAACCCCTCCAATATCAAAATCCTTACAGTCCAAAATCCTCCAAAAAATAGTCAATGCTCCTTTCTAAATATCCAACAAAACATTTCATCATGATCTTAATGTTCCGTTCTTTCAAGAACTAATTCCAAAAAGGTTCTCCGATTTTTACGGTAACTTTTCTCAGCATCCTAATCCTACTGCTCAATCCCTGTCTAACTTCACTCATCCCTACTACCTTTTCGAAGGTTAAAGCGGTAGTGGCCACGTGGCCTTTTGTCAATATGCATACTGCGGAGTTCTGGCAATAGCCAGATTCTTCGCTAGACATGTGTGCTTGTGGCTATTGCGCCCTCGCTCAGCCTCCACTGGCTTTAATAACAGTGATGCGGCTGAAAGAAAAGCGAGGGAACCTCTTGAGCCTAGATTTTGAGATTTTTTTTTTTTTACTTGATTTGATTATTTTATTTATTTTTGATGTTTTTACTTATTTTTATGATTAATAATAAAGTCTAATGGGCTCAATCACCAATATTACCATTGTCTCGAAATGAGACAGAATGTAATATCAATAATAAGTTTTATTCTAAAAAAGGATTAAGGGAATTTCTAATAGTTTCCTACCTACTAGGTACTCCATGGTGGTGTCTCTGACAACAATTTGGGTAGTCTAGGAAAAGGGGTAGGTAGGGAACCAAGTCATAATGTTTTTTTGAAATTTGGAATAAAATTCAAGTTATCCACCGGATTTACGTAAAGCCAGAATCTTTTACTGAGATCTCTAGGATCTCTAGTTGATTAATTTAGGAAAAGGATTGCTCATGGTTAGATTTATTCCTCTTTCAAATAAACATGGTTTATTTCTTCGTTTATTGTTATCAATAGATAGAATATCCTCTGATTCATCCACTTTAATTCTATCCAGCATTTTGAAAATTAACATCAATATTATAATTCCAAAAAAACGTCTCACCCGATTATTCTTGGTCCTCGATGTTATTAGTAATATAGAAAAAGACACCAGAAAATGAAAATCTTTTTAAATGCCACTTTGATGGAATACATACAGAACCATAAAAATACTGTTTATCGGATATCTTAGAGGATGAAATGAGCCGCCATTATCACCCACATAGGAGGGTATATTTAGGAATATGATCACATTAACATGTTTTTCGTTATTAATTGGTTTTGATCCAGGATGTCAAAAATCGGGACGTTTCGGGAAGGGTAGGTCCTATCAAAGAGGAATCAATGAGGAGGGTGGTGGGGGAAGGGACGGAGCTCAGTCGGCCCCGAGATGCGGCTGTGTGCGCTGCTCGCCCTGGCCGCGCTCGGCTCTGCCTGTTCGCCGGAGAAGCTCGCGAGCTACACGGTCGTCATGCACACCTTCTGGACCCGCGACCGCTTCCCCAAGCACTACCCGGACTGGAGGCCTACCGCGCAGTTCTCAAAGCTAATAGGTCAGTTCCACTTCCATACTCTAGTATGTCCTATAGGTCTAGGAGCACGTGTGAGAGATCGCTTCGGCCGATACCTGAGGAATAGGATATGAGCTAAATTGCGATCAAAATGGCATGATCAACTAGAGCATATAATAATAAAAGGATAATTTAAAACTAAAGTAAGATAGCTACTTGTAAACAAATAAAGAAGGATGAATTTCCTAAATATTCTATGCAGCATAACGAAGATACTCTTCCATCAAAGAATGGTTTCTATAAAAAATCTTTTTAGATAAATAATACTTCTTCTTCAAGCGGAATAATTACAAGCCCTTTCAAACGCTTCCTCCAAATAGAGCGAAGTTTTTTAATGTTAGCTTGTTGTTGTTTACACTTTAGCGTATTGAGACTCGTGATTATTAATATTGATGACTTATGATGAAAATCTACACATATTTAAAGTTTATATAATCCGAAGTGTAGACTAAACCATATATATATTCAAGAAACATCATATTTTCTCTTATAAAATATGTACTTGGTATATAAATAAATATATACATTTTTACTCCCTTTACCGATTCAAAATAAGAAACAATGATAAAAAATAATATTATGAAGTAGATCAAATTAATTACTAATTGATAAAAATAAACAATACCTTTTAATTTTACTTTTTGCCGAAACATAGTAAAAATTTGTTGCAAAAATTATCATTTTAATTTTTTTTTTTTTTTTTAAACGACCCTATTTATATGAAAAAAATAATAGAAAAGTGCAATCTTAATGACTCAAAAAAATGAAAATGTGAGGATTATGTTAATTATACACATAGTAGAGAACACAAATGAACGTATGTGCTATAATGTATGACAACAGCAGAGGAAAGTCACAAAGGGATCTATCTACATAGAGAGCATACAAATTCGGCCCGCGACCAAAACAAAAAGGAACCAACTCATTTTTTTTTCTTTACTCATTTCGAATATGAATCTCGTATCTTAATGGATTCTTTAAAATAACCATAACTGTGATCTTTTTAAAATATTCTCATTTATATTCTACAATATATTCATAATCAGTGCCATTTTCTTCTTTACCTATGGCATCTGATCTTTTCTTTTCTATAATTAAAATACATATAATCATTTTAATAATAGGAAATTGATAAATTTTAAAAATAAAATCTTATACTATTAGACTTTAATAATATATTAGTTATTAATTTTTTCCTACTTCTTGAGACTATTCAATTTATAACTGTGGATATGGGCGACCAATTAAGTCTCAACACTGTTTTTCTTTTAGAGCTTTATTATTGCAAACGTTTCGGCCAGTTCGGCCATCTTCAGTGCTAAATTTGATTGATAAAAATAGTCTTCTAAAAATCCACCATCAGTGGTTAGTCAATTAATAATTAAAATAAATAGGTAGCAGATACCCTTGTCCAAACTACCTGTTTTATATTGTAAATAATATAAAACAAATAACAATATAAAACAGGTAGTTTGGACAAGGGTATCTGCTACCTATTTATTTTAATTATTAATTGACTAACCACTGATGGTGGAATTTTAGAAGACTATTTTTATCAATCAAATTTAGCACTGAAGATGGCCGAACTGGCCGAAACGTTTGCAATAATAAAGCTCTAAAAGAAAAACAGTGTTGAGACTTAATTGGTCGCCCATATCCACAGTTTTAATAATATATTTACTCTTATAAAGTTTAAAATTAGCTTAAAGTAGTCTCAATATTTTTTTATATTAACTTTTATTCAGTTAAATTCATTTAGTTTAATTTTTGTCGACGTTTCTCACTTTTATCAAAGTCCTTAACTACAATATTTCAGTTTTATACAAATGACCCGTTCTTAATAATTTTATATGTTTACGTGGATAATTTATTATTTTTTAGTTTTGCTTGAATAAAATGTTTTTGAATAAAATATCAGAAGCTTATATATATAAAAAAACAGAATTTCAGAAAAAAATCATTAATTCGGATAAATTCTAACCTTTGAACTTCTGAAGGACTTCGTTAAATAATTACTATTCAAAAAATTGTTGGTTTGTAAAGGAGAGAAAAAAATGATAATAATGGAATTGTTATCTTACAAGAAGATTTCTATAATGAATAATGTAATCAGAAATCATAATAAGATATTTTTCAATTTCATGTTCTTTGAACCGGATAGTAAATTTCATTTAATTCACGTATAAAATCATAAAAGCGATCAGCATTTTACATCAATTTATATATTTATAATTTAATATATTTTCATGCAATATCTTGACCATACATATGAGTGGAATCTTCTTCTCATGGACATTTTATCTTACTCTTATGGACATGACGATGAGTCTTTTTACGACTGACCATTTTGACAAATTCGGTGACGTGATTTACAGAAAATAGAAGTATACAACTTACTTCTATATTCGATGGGTATCATAAGTGTCAATAACATCTAGGTTACCAATCTTTTCTTGAATGAATGAAAAGACCGAAATCACACTTGTGAGTCTGATACGATTGTTTTCGGATTTTCAAACGTATTTCAGCGATGGGCGATATTTAATCAACATTTTTATAAAGTTATAGAATTTTTATAAATGAAGGAGTCTCTTCCGTATATTCAAATTTTATTTGATTCCCCAACGTTTTGGGCTATTGGCCCATCCTATGGTGTTATCTATAAGTTACTTTCTTTCTCATTTCAAATTTCCAATTGTCACTCGAGTTTAAAATATGACAATGGAATAAATGTTCCTTTCATATATGCCAAAAAATGTAAAATGGTAAAGAGGACAAAAGTATTTTATATACCGATTAAAAAATGTATGATGACAATTGGCAATTTGAAATGAGAAAGAAAGTAACTTATAGATAACACCAGAGGATGGGCCAATTAGCCCGAAACGTTGGGAAATCAAATAAAATTTGAATATACGGAAGAGACGCCTTCATTTAAAAAAATCCTATACATAAAGCACTCTTCCTCACTAAGTGAAAGAAAAGAACCAAGTAGAATAAAAATTTATATGTAAGGAAATCGAAATCATTGTTTTCATATACCATAATTAACTAATGATTGTTAATTATAAACATTACAATTGTTCTATTAATTTGAACAGCTAAACAGGCGTTTTCTTATTTAGTTTTTTTTTTTCTTTTTTTTTTCAGGTTGCTCGTTATTTTGATATAAAATATGACATTGTTATAGAAGTATAACATTTCTGAAGATCATTTTAGGACATGGTCTTGTGGTATATCAAGAGAAACAGCAGAGAACAATGAAAAATATGACACCTGTTTCAGCTTACTGGTTCAAATAGATTTTGGGATATAATCCAAAAACCGTTATAAAAACACAGTCTTTTTTTTTTTATTACTTGAAAAGTTTATATTTCGAAAAATCTGAAAATCTTGTAGTTTTCTTTTCACTTTGCGTGCAAAAAAAAAAAAAAAATGAAAATCCTAAATATATATCGACCTAAAGGTTCAGACCCTCGATGGTTTGATATGGGATTAAAAATGTCCCTTTTTGAAAATTCGAAATAGCATTAATTAATTAATTAATAAAAAACACCATTTTTTTAGTGTATGCTGAACATTTTTAAAAGTGGACAGTGCCAGTTTTGTTGTGCCACTACTCAATTATGTAAAAATAAATCAATTTCAAAATAGAACATAAAATTAATAAATAATATTTTCTCGAGTTATGATATCAAATACTATCTCAACTTAACAAAATATCCTCGTCGTTCATGCTAACCCTTTATACTTACACATATTCTAAACCACTCGCCCTCCGTCCAGAAATCTACGAAGCTCTATGGTTTGAAAAAGAAATCTATGATACGTCTCCCAGATAGTACTTTTTTCATATACATATATTGATATCCCGTGGCATATCTATTTTCTCTTCGACTGCTTCCAAACGCTTTCTAGTTTAGATCCAATTTACCTCACCGTTCGAGTATAGTCAGTTCTGCAAAAGTGTCCTAATATTTTAGTTTTCGTTCCTACCACACTGCAAATCGGATACGGTTGATAAATGTATTATCTCCAGTACCTTGCAATGCCCATCTTACTTAACGGTTCTGATTTCTGATATTACACAGTATTGACCATTGAGTGGCGGGTCAAAGCGGAAACTATGTTTCTTGATTTCTAAAAAAATTATAGGCGAATCAACGTAATATTTAATCCAGAATGAAATAACAGAATAACTAAATATACTGATTATTATATTACATTTTTATTATTAGTTTTAACTTATTTATTAATGGCAACGAAAAGTGCTTACAGTTTGAAAAATTTCTTGCGTTCAAGTTTTCGTATACTAGCTTTACTTGGCTGATGCTATTTATTATTTTGGATTAGCTTTCATGCTGAAAATATTTTAGTCATGTTTTTAAATTGGGTCCTATTACAAGAAATGCGTAAAGCAATTGTTAGATTTTTACAAGAGACTGACAAGAGGAGATTTTTTGGTGACCGATCTGCAAAAATAAAAAGGCGATTCATCGGAAAAAGATTTTTTCCATTTCTCTACAAGACAGTCTCGGTGCTCACAAGAAAATAATAGTTTGGTGGTCATGTTCTTTTTTGAAATGGGTGATATTTTCACTCCGACTCCTCAAGATTGTCCCAAAATATCTCCTTATCTTTTAGACACTCTACTTAGGGCTCACGTCAGACAAATTTTCTTGTCTCAACACTATGCAATGCCTACTATAATGACGGACGTCCCCAACGTCAGTCATTGGAAATGACTGACATGTATTGGAGGGTTTGCGTGGTTTCGCACATCACTGAAACCTTCATCCATGTCACGTTTTTTTATAAAAATCTATTTATTATAATCTAGTCAAACTACTCATTTTTAAAAACCAGACTAAAATATTTTCAACATGAAAGTTAATCCATACTAATAAATATCTACAGCTTGTACATCTAGTGTCCGGAAATATAAACATACCTAAGGTATATTAGATTTGCTATTTATAGATAAAAGTGCAACACTTATAGTTTAGTTAGTTACACAATATAGTCGCAAGGACGGTCTAGAACGTTGTAGAATCTCGTAGAAGCTGGTGGAACGCCGTAGATGGAGCTCGAACAATCTAGATCCAAACAGTTCGCTCCAACCGCTTAGTTTGTTTCAACAAACGGTCTGGGATTTCAAATCATATGTTTTTTGTTTTTGTTTTTATTTAACGATTTAACGTTACAATATTAAAACAAATTCTTTCATTTAATGAAAAAAAAATCTAAAAGTGGTTTGAAAACTTCCAAACTCTCTGTTAAAGAAATTCTGTTGTAGTATTGCGTTTTAATCAACTCATCCCGGATAATGAGCTGACAGAAACAGCCTCTACAGACATCAGGCCGTACCCACCCAATTGCGTGACTGTTTCAAACTTTCGGCAAACTTTATGTTTCCATCCAAGTTTTAATTAGAAAAATTAAGTAATAAAAGACTTTAATTACTCTCACAGCAAAAAAAAAAAAACTTGCAAAACGTTGTATTACGGACCGCAACATTACGCATTCAACTTTGTATTTCTCATTTATAAGACGGTGTAAAAAAGATTTTTTATTTTTTTTTGCTCATCATCCACGAATTATCTCAACCCTGGTTTATGAACAATGAAAACGCTTTCCTTGACAAAATTAGGAGTTCTACTTAACTTAAATAAATTTATTTATTTATTTATTTATTGAACAAATGCATCTACCCATAGAGGGTCATTAGCATTTAAATAAATTGTTTAATGGTTTATTAATTGGTTAATGACCCTCTTATATTTTTAAAACCATTAAATAAATTTTTTAATGGTTTTAAAAATATAAGAGGATCATTTAAACATAAATAGAAATCTCTGAGCAAACAATTACTTTGATAATAAAATAATTGGCGTAAATCTATTTTTTTTTTTTTTTAATAAATGCTTTTTTAATAAATTTATATTTGTTTAATTTGTAAATATAGTAAAAAATGTTTTAGTTAATTCATATAATAATGTAATATCAAATAATTATATTCGATAATAATACTAAACATTTATTAATTTTTTGAGTAGAGGTCAGTTTATGCCACTGAGTTTATTCAGACTATGCTACAGTGGGAGTCCTGAATTTTTCCTATCCAGTTATAATTAGGATAAGGATCTTTAACGAGTACCTGACATCGTACAGGCTCGGGACCTCCATTTTACGTCCTATCCAATGGACGGCATATCCTAGTAAATTTTATTCCCTTTAAAAAACCTTGGGCCACTGCGGGATGCGAGCCCACAACCTTTTGTATTATACGCTGCTATACTAGCCACTACGCCACGGTAACTCCCAATTATTAAAAAGGTAATAATTTCAATTTCAAAAAGATTAGAAGACTAATTTATTCATGCGTATACAAACTGCAATTCAGATATATAGTTGTTAACGCTCATAAACTTTAATTTATTACTTAAATTAATTTGTTGTTTTTTTTTTGTTTCTTTTAAAATGAAGTCATTTATTTTATTTTATTGTTTAATTTCTTAATTTTTGTTAATAGGGTTTAATTTGTATAATTATTTTGTTTAGATTTTTTTCTCTCTTTTAATAATTTTGTTTAATTGAATCAATTAAATTATTGATACGATGTTTGTGGGAAGACAAATGTTTATAAGGCCGTCTTAGTGCAGATGTTTTAATACAACAGCTGTGCTAATACCAGTAGTGTTGTATACACAGACAGAATTCTAACAGTCCACTTACGTAGACGCGTCTACGGCTCTCATCTGCCCGCTGCAGTTTTGGAGAACGAGTTTTCGCCCACTGCGAACTGTATGCTGCCCAAGCACCGACTCCTTCTTCTGATAAAGTTTATCAGCCTACTTCGACTTCATCATTCTGCGACATCGCCCAGCGATCCACGTGAATATTGACATTCTTTTCTTTCATTTCATTTTCATTTATTTCATTAGAGAGAAAATTTAATTTTGTTTGTTTCATTTCATTTGTTTGTTTTACTGTTTTATTTTGGGGAAATTATTTCTTTTTTTTGTAAAAATGATTTCATTTTATATTAATGTTTTATTTTGATGATGAATAAATGTTTATATTTTCGGTTTCTCTTTTTGTAATCAATTGTTTATTTTTTTTAGTTTAAGTTTCATTTTGGAGGTCCACTACTTTCCGAAGGGAATTTAACATAAATTTTGGTCCTCCGGGCCGGATATAAACATTTATTCACTACATTTTTTATTAATAGGATTCAATTATATATTTATTCAGGTAAGCAATGGGGCCTGAAATCGATAAAAATGAGATTCAATTAGCCGAACTTGAGGATGAATTAGAGGATTTAGCCTCAGATATAAAAGATACAAGGGATGTTGGTATTAGTTGTTCTGAAAATCAACAGATGATGAATTTATTTAAAGCACGTTTATCTAGGTTAGACAATATTTATGAAAAATTCCAGGGACTAATTAAAAATGCTAAGTCATTGGCAAAGGTTCTGGGGGATGAATCTACGTCGCGTTTTGATGATTTGAGAAATAAAACTCGAAATTATTTTTACGAGGCTTTATCTGTTGAACTTCCTGGGGAAACCACTTTTACTGACCAATCTAAGATGGCGGATAGTAGAATCGGGTTTGAACCACAAATTAAATTACCAACTATTAATTTACCAACTTTTGACGGTCAAATTTCAAAATGGATGTCGTTTAAAGATACATATATGTCACTCATTCATAATAATAGGCAATTGTCAGAAATTCAAAAATTTCACTATCTTCATTCCGCTTTAAAGGGTTCAGCGCTACAATCTATAGCGGCCATTTTGACCACTACAGATGGCTACCAGCAAGCTTGGGACACCTTAGTACAAAAATATGACAATAAACGGATTCATGCCACCAGCTACCTTATCAATATTTTTAATTTTAAGCCAATCACAAAAAGTGATTTTCGCTCATTAGAAAATTTTACTGAAATTGTTTTAGAAAGCGCGACGGCCTTCCGAAATATGAATCTTAATGACCCCTCCGGGTTTATTTTGTTAACTTATTGCTTAAGATTATTAGATACCAAAACGCGAGAACGTTTTGAATCCGAATTCGGTTCTTCATCTGAAATTCCGACGTTTGAAAATTTTTCAAATTTTATTCATCGCCTATCTTTACAATTACAAACGGACACTCTAACCTCTAATATAGGAGTCAATGCTCAATATTCTCAGCCCCACAGGCCACAATCAGTAAATAAACGGGTTTTAATGTCGACTGATAGCAATTCTACAAATAATATTTGTCCTCTGTGCCGAGAAAGACATCGTTTGTATAGGTGCTCGCGCTTCCTCTCTATGGGACCCAGAGAACGTTTTAATAAATCAAAACAGCTAAACCTGTGCGCCAATTGTTTAAAGCCCGGCCACTATGGCAACTCGTGCCCATGCACTAGCTCCTGCTATCATTGCAATAGGCGCCATCATTCTTTATTACATTTTCCCACTTCTCCAACCAGGTCTCCTGGTCACGTGGGTGGAAATGCCCCTAGTAGTTCCTCTTGTTCCGGTAACAATGCAAGACCCGAACCAACTTCTGTTGTAAAAAATGTGATAGACTCAGAAAAGACCAATATACAGACAACGACGGATTTAAAGGGCTCCGTTCTGTCATCATTGTCGGAGGCCAATGTCTCCATTATGTTGGGAACAGCGATGGCTAGAATAGAAGATAGTAATGGGCAATATCATCCTATTCGGATTTTAATTGATTGTGGATCACAAAGATCATTTATATCATCTAGATGTGCGCGAATTTTAGGACTTAATAAATGCCTCAATCCACAGGCGCTTTATGGTTTTGGAGATAGTCCAATAAAGGGAGGTAATTACCAAACTTTTTGCACTCTTGTGCCCAAAAATAGTTTGTATCCCCGACTCCATACTAATGCTGTGATAGTCCCTAAGATTATTGAGAGTATACCAACCTGTCCAATACCAAGGGATATAAATGAATATTTTAAGCAGTATGACCTAGCTGATAATTCGTTTGGAAAACCAGGACCAATCGATTTTTTATTGGGGGCGGATTTATTTGGTCAAATCCTAACTGGTGGATGTATAAACCGTGAAGGGTATCCTAATGCTCTCCAAACCATCTTTGGTTATGTGGTCATTGGACCTCTAGGTCCTCAACCTTTGGTCAAAAATAAATCGATTTCACTAATTACATCCTGCGATCAACTTAATGACCGACTAAGCAACACCTTAGAGAAATTTTGGGAAATTGAAAAGGTCCCCGAAACAGTCAGAATGGATCCTGAAAATGTTATTGCGGATGAACATTTTCGATTAACTCATTCTCGAGACCCAACCGGACGTTACATTGTCCGGCTACCATTCAAAGATCAGGCCAGACCTTATCTGAGTAGTTCCTATAAAAATGCCATGACCCGTTTTCTAAAATTAGAACACCGATTAAATAAAATACCCTTATTAAAGGAAAAATATTCCAACATTATCGATGAATATTTAAAATTAGGCTACGTCTCGCCGGCAGATAGTCCGGGTAGATATTATCTACCACACCATTGTGTTATGAAGGATAACACTTGTTCGAAACTACGCATAGTTTTTGATGCATCGTCATCTACTGAATTTGGCTCCCTCAATGACCATCTCCTTATCGGTCCTAAACTCCAGGTGGATATTAGGTATGTGCTTCTTAATTTCAGACGCTATCCTATTGCGTTTGCATCAGACATATGTCAGATGTTTTTACAAATATTAATCCATAAAGAAGATGTCCCATATCAACATTTTCTGTACCGCACTGATCCATCAAAACCAGTTGAGGAGTATCAATTGAATAGACTCACCTTCGGTTTTTCTAGCTCTCCTTATCTCGCGATTCGTGTATTACATCAGCTAGTAATAGATGAAGGAGCATCATATCCAAAAGCCTCAGAAACCTTAAAAAACCACATATATGTGGATGATATTCTAACTGGAGCGAACACTATTGAAGAAGCCCGTCAGCTTCAGTGCGAATTGATAGCACTACTAAATAAAGGGGGTTTCAGTTTGTCAAAATGGGTGAGTAACACTCCAGAATTATTAAGCTCTCTTGCGGACAAACAAGAAATGATTAAATTCTTAGAACCTGACAATAAATCAGTAAAGTTATTAGGGATGCAGTGGGACTCGGTTCTGGACTGCCTTTCTTATGATATTCAAGATATCAAATTAATAATGACGAAAAGAGGGATCATGTCAGCCGTTGCGCGAATGTACGACCCACTCGGTTACCTTGCTCCCGTCACCTTTAAAGCCAAATCATATTTGCAGAGGCTATGGACTATAAAAGACTTGTCCTGGGACAGTCCACTACCTTCGGAAATAGCCACAGATTACAGAGAATTCTTTGACTCTCTTAGAAACCTACGATTCATTCAAATACCTCGTTGCATATTTCCCCGAAAACCGCTCCACGTTACATTAGTGGGATTCGCTGATGCATCGGAATTAGGTTACGCAGCCACTATTTATTTGAGAGTTCAATTCCATGACAGACAAACAGAAAGTCACTTAATTATGTCTAAAACCCGCCTCGCTCCATTGAAAACATTATCTATTCCTAAGTTAGAGTTATGCGCTGCGCTTTTACTAGCCCAAACTAGACAATCCATTTCTAGCATTATTGACCCACATGTCAATTCCACTTACTTATTCTCGGACTCGTCAATTGTTCTTAGTTGGTTACGCCTTTCTCCACATTTATTGAAAACATTCGTGGCGAACCGAATTACACATATACTAGAGTTATCGTCGGAAAAGGAATGGTACCACGTTTCATCGTCTGAGAATCCAGCCGATCTTGCTTCCCGTGGATCCATACCAGTAGATCTAATTAATAACCAGTTATGGTGGCATGGTCCTCAATGGCTCACACGTAATATTTCTGAATGGCCCGATATTCTTCTTAATGAGGCTGTGCCAGTGCCAGAAATAAAACCTAACGCTCTGGTATGTACAAGTCAGGTATCAAATTCCTACATGATTGAGGTAATGGAAAGGTTCTCTTCGTTTGGTAAATTAACGAGGATATTTTCCTACATTGCCCGATTCCTAAGGAACTTGAAGATACCTCTTACGGAAAGAAAACATGGAGCACTGAGTTTAGGTGAATTAGCTGAAGGTACTCGACTTTTAATAATATGCGTTCAACAGCATTACCTTCCTATAAACTCAAAAACAACGATAAGAGCTCTGCAATCATTATCACCCTTCTTGGATAGCCTGGGAATTCTCAGGGTGGGCGGTCGTTTGAAAAACAGTCCGTTGCCCTATAATGCCAAGCACCCGATAATACTTCCCCAAAAAGCGCACCTTACAAAGCTGTTGATTGATCACTACCATAGAACTTACCTCCACCCCGATCCACAACTATTACACTCACTCTTGCTGCGGAATTACTGGATAATATCAGGAAGGCGTATAATTCGGCACCGTGTTCACAAGTGTATAACTTGCTATAGATTTCGTTCAAAGAATTTCACGCCTCTTATGTCCGATCTTCCACCTTCGAGATTCGAACAAGGAAGGCCATTTATTATAACTGGGGTTGATTTTGCCGGACCGTTTATGACTAAAGAGTCAAATAAACGCAAAAGTAGAATCCAAAAATCATACGTCTCTCTGTTCGTTTGCTTGAGTACTAGGGGAATTCATTCGTCCAGTCACGAAGTTAGCACCATTGCTGTCCCCAGACTAATTTTAAGACGTATAAATTTTTGCCCATTGCAAAAATTGGTGGGCGGGATGTTAACGCTCATAAACTTTAATTTATTACTTAAATTAATTTGTTGTTTTTTTTTTGTTTCTTTTAAAATGAAGTCATTTATTTTATTTTATTGTTTAATTTCTTAATTTTTGTTAATAGGGTTTAATTTGTATAATTATTTTGTTTAGATTTTTTTCTCTCTTTTAATAATTATTTAATAATTTTAATAATTGAATCAATTAAATTATTGATACGATGTTTGTGGGAAGACAAATGTTTATAAGGCCGTCTTAGTGCAGATGTTTTAATACAACAGCTGTGCTAATACCAGTAGTGTTGTATACACAGCCAGATTCTAACAGTCCACTTACGTAGACGCGTCTACGGCTCTCATCTGCCCGCTGCAGTTTTGGAGAACGAGTTTTCGCCCACTGCGAACTGTATGCTGCCCAAGCACCGACTCCTTCTTCTGATAAAGTTTATCAGCCTACTTCGACTTCATCATTCTGCGACATCGCCCAGCGATCCACGTGAATATTGACATTCTTTTCTTTCATTTCATTTTCATTTATTTCATTAGAGAGAAAATTTAATTTTGTTTGTTTCATTTCATTTGTTTGTTTTACTGTTTTATTTTGGGGAAATTATTTCTTTTTTTTGTAAAAATGATTTCATTTTATATTAATGTTTTATTTTGATGATGAATAAATGTTTATATTTTCGGTTTCTCTTTTTGTAATCAATTGTTTATTTTTTTTAGTTTAAGTTTCATTTTGGAGGTCCACTACTTTCCGAAGGGAATTTAACATATAGTTATGAATTTGCGATATGCAGCGACTTAGATCGTCTATGACTATCTCCAATCGAACACCATACATATGTAGATTGCCACATTAGTTATATGTAATTCGATGTAGGAAACCATAGCGGTTTACAATATTATTGATTTATTGCATAATAACTAATTTACTAATACGGAATGTACGGATTACCCTCATTATATTGGTGGGTGAATTGTAAAATAGCGGCTCTGAAAAGACAACTTTTCAGAATAGCCAAAAAACCTTTTCTAGCATTTAGTGATTCGGCGCCTGTCTTTGTGATTTTAAATGTTATTGTATATAATTTTTGATGAGGATTCAATTCATCGTTATGATGGCAGGGTTTTGAATCGCTAGTAAAATTACCTAGATCTTATTTATAAAAAATAAATACTTATTCACCAAAGGGATTATTTCATTTAACTAAAAAGGAATAAAGATTCGTGAAAATTTGAAGTGTTGTAAAATAATGCATTATATGATATATGAGCTCATGTACCAAATATCTCAAAAAAAATATATTTTTTTTTCTGATTCGTTAGTTTACCATCCACCAAAGAACGTAGTAATTGATACATACATAAATTAATTAATTAATTAATGCGGAGGACCTGGGTTCGATCCCCGGTCGTGGTCGAATCTTTTATCTTCTAATAAAATAATTTAAAAATTATAAATTAATTAAGCTTGTTTATAAAAATTATAGTAGAGGTGAGAGATAGTCAACTGTTCTTCAATTACGATAGGTAAAATGATAGTCAGGATTTTCAGTTTACAATGATTTTATTGTGGTAAACCAACGTTTCGATCTAACTTGTGGATCTTCATCAGGCCTAAAAGAAAACAAATATATGAGTATCTATGCTAGAGGGTAACAATGAATGGATACATTACAGAACTGATATTAATATAAAAGATTGTGTATACATGAAAATTAAAATAAGTGGCAGGTTAACAAGATAAAATAGAATCTGATATTTACCTACTGAGTCCAGGTGGATACTAAGACTGAAGGTAAAAATAAGGTGAGAGGTAGTGGTAGGGGGTTAGTTCGCCGACTTCAAAGGTTTTTGACGGGGAAATCCAGCGGCGTTGAAGTGAAAGGCACAATGACAACTGAGTGGACAAAATTTTTTTAAAAACTAACAAAATATTTGGTACTGTATACAAATAGTTAAGTCTGGACTCAATAATAATATAAAAATGAGATAATACATAATGTAACAATGCATAAAAATTGGAAAATATACAGAAAGAAGTATACAATACAAAATGATAATAATAGTACAAGAGGTACAGAGATAATTGCAGGTACCTATGAAATCAAAACTAGGATTTGAAGATGCGAAAGATGTTAGAATAAGTGGATGAAATTATCTCTTTATCTGTTTTATGATTTACAGGTTTTTTTTTTTTTTCCAGATGGATGAAAATGGATTCTGAGATGAGTAGTTTATCGTGGTTAGGTACAGTAGCTAATATGGAGGGGTATTCAAAGTAGAAGGAATGGTTGTGGGCAATGGCATTATCTGCTAATTTAGACGTAGACGACATTTCCACGCGTAATTCGTCTATGTCTACATTAGCAGAACATGCCATTATCTTGTTAACCTGCCACTTATTTTAATATTCATGTATACACAATCTTTTATATTATTATCAGTTCTGTAATGTATCCATTCATTGTCACCCTCTAGCATAGGTACTCATACATTTGTTTTCTTTTAGCCCTGATGAAGATCCACAAGTTAGATCGAAAGGTTGGCTTACCACAATAAAATCATTATAAACTGAAAATTCTGACTACCATTTTACCTATCGTATAAAAATTATAATATTATTAAAATAATTTTATTCAATATTGATATATTTTGTCCCATGTATATATAAACATATTTAGATTTTTTTCACAAGAAAATCTTGTGTAACATTTTAACATTTTGTGTATTAACATCATGCATATATATATATATATGCATGATGTTGATACACAAAATGTTAAAATATCGAAATTATGTGGTATGATGACAATAAATTGTTTATCAATATTTTCATATCTATAAATAAATTTAAGATCAGTGATTGGCTATGAACATTATGCTCAAACATACCATCAGTTTTATGAGATAAGATTAGTTTGTAGCAAAATGTATATATCGTAATAACAAAGCATGTTTAGAAATAAATCCTATTATAATAATTTTATTACAAATTATGCACTCGTTTGACAGTACTATTATAGCCAATTAAATGAAAATTTGATATTAGTTTAAAAAAGGATAAAATATAATTCAACAATTTCAATTTTATTTATGAAAAATTATTTCTTTGTCTACCTATAAAATAATACAGATCAATTAGACAGCAAAAGAAAATTGAAATAGAAAATAGAACATAAGAAACTTTATATTCATCATATGATTACTTTTCTTTTCTTTTATAAAGCGTTTTCAGCCATACTTTTCAGGCTTTAATATTTAATCGCAAAGGAGAAAACATTTTTTAAAATACACCTACATCCCATCCATATTACATTGTTGTATTTGAATCATAAGATTGTACCTTTGGATTAATGGATCGTTTATTTTTGAAAGGGAACGTGTCCACTGTTCCTAATTTTGCAGGAAGCTACCGTTTTCATATTCCAACAGTTTTTTATTTATTTTTGTTTGTTTGTTTTGGATTTTAGGGCAAAAACCTGCTGACGGTCATCATTGCAATCATAACTGGAAAAATCCCTATATTCACAAATCTTATAATGACTATAGTAGAGATTAATTTTTTTTTAAATGTTTAATTCTACAAAATTATCTGTTCCTCTATCAGATATTCAATTCCTGTCGTTTGCTTCCGTGTATTAGTAGTAAAAATTTAAAATATCGTGAAAATTTCAAAGTCGAAAAAAATCGTACAAACTAAACAATTTAATTGATGAAAATAAATAGTTTCTTGAACGATAAATTTACTTAAGTATGTATAGGAATATAATTAGTCTCCGACCGAAACCAAAATTTTAGCCGAAACCGAAACCGAATTTCGGCCATAGACCTAGTTTTGGGCCGAAACCGAAACCGAAACCGAAACTTATTTACGTGTCTAAATATAATACATGTAAGTGTGTAATATGTCTATTTTATCAATAATATCAATGAAATTTTATAAA
The DNA here is from genome assembly GCA_911387785.2 of Aelia acuminata. Classification (NCBI taxonomy): domain Eukaryota; kingdom Metazoa; phylum Arthropoda; class Insecta; order Hemiptera; family Pentatomidae; genus Aelia; species Aelia acuminata. The sequence goes on from OU426981.1 coordinate 59,077,135, forward strand.
ATAACAGTAATTTAACTCAATTATTCATTTAATAAGTGAGCTGGTATACAAGAGTGGAAAAACAGGTGTGTTAGTTAAGTTATAGGATCGAATCCCGGCCCCCTCCTTCCTAGTACAGCTGGTCCCCGTGGGATGTTAGACCATACCCCCTTAGCTAGTACAGCCCTAAAAGTTGAAATAATCTTGAAATAACAGACTGATATTAATAAAAATTCATATTGTTATGTATAAATAATAAATAATATAGTAAATCTGTCCATAATAAAGCCGATAGAATACAAAATGACGGCCTATGGAATAGGTAAAGCTGTATGTCAGAAGCTATTTAATCTACTGAGTCAGTTTTGGTCTCAAATGTTCGTGGATTTAATCTAGTTACCTTCTTCAATTTAAAAATTGAAACAAATTTTTGGAATGTTATTGTTAAACCGCTGGGCTGCCAAGGTTGAAGAATTGGTTTTGCATCTGATTCCCATTCCATACAAGAACAAAGACCAAAACCTACTACCACCTTTTGATGCAAGTTTTAATGACAAGGTTACTGACTAAAATATTTTTTTCAATTATGAATTGAATCTGGGGACATGTCGACTAATTTAAGTTTAATGATTTAGAATATATATTCTTATTTATGTTAATCTTTTTTTTAGAAAACTTATTTCATTATTAGTGAGGAGATGATTAAAAGCACGAAAAGGTTCTTAACACTCAATGCAAAGAATAAATACTATTCTTTACACTTAACGTAAAGAATTCTGTATCAACAGCATGCTTTCATTACATGTTAAGACTTTGATGTGATTTTGTGTCCACACGCAACTAAAATTTTTCGATCAAGTAAAGTACCAAAAGAAAGAGAAAAATCTATGTTCTACCGAAATATAATACAAGTGTAATTATCTAAAATAACAGATAATTCCCACTTTTAAATTCAAGGGTGTTAAATGTCATGAAAGAGATCCAGCTTACAAGCTGAAATCGTGTAGTCCTACTTCCCTCTAGGAGATATCAGACACAGGAGCTACTTTCGGCCTGGCCGAAGATTCGGCCAATTTTTGGCCGAAACCGAAACTACGGCCGAAACCGGGTTTTTTGGCCGAAACTGGCCGAAACCGAAACTTCAGTCGATCACTAAATATAATAAATAATTTTATATGATCCAATTCATATATTTAAATACGAATAAAAATAAAATAAAAAAAGATCAACGGGAAACATAGTTTCTGAAAAATTGTTATACAAAATAACCGTGGTACAGCCTTTCAAAATAATTAACTCAATGAAAGAAAATTTAATGGTGTTCAACATAACGCCAACTCTCTGAACAATCGGATTTCCTCAGCAGTTAACAATCGTATTATAATCATATGATTTTGAGACACAAGCCTTCACTAAATCAAAGGAAAGTGCGGCATTCAAAAGTTAATCAGAGTTTAGCAAACAGGAAAATCACTATGTTGGAAATATCCCTACACATTCCCCTCCCAAAGATAAGGGCATACCAAACATCGTTTTGTATGATTGAACGATCATAGCACTCATTGTGTTATATCCTAATGTCAAGATCAACTTGATGATGGATAAGATATGACAGGATTTTACCCCTGGATATGTTTATCCAGACATACGATGCTAGTAATCGATCTACTCATATATGATCCCATATCCCCCTCCTTGAGGAAGCAAATTGATTCGGGTGGGACGAGAACACTCGCCGTTAATCTGATAAGATGGCATGACTCAACAAGACCGGTCCGGGGTAATTGCTTGATATATCTTTCATGTCGACGGTCATCTTGGCTGCCCAATCAGCCGAGTACTCTTGCAGAGTTGCTTTCTCAGAATGAACCCTTATACATTGACTTGAGGCGGACAATCAGGCTTCGCACACGTTATTTTCCAATATATAGATGTAAGGATGTTTGCCCCACATTAGCCAGAAAAATGAAGTCACAAGATAATATTAAAAAAAACAAAAACAAAAAAAAAACTTTAATTATTGTAATCACCCAAATTACTTTTGCTAAGCTAAAAGGGAACTAAAGTTGTTGGGTTCCCAACGAAAAATAAATAATATGTATAGGTAATGTATATATGTATGAGCTACAGAGGGGAAAGAAAACCAGGCTAAAAAAAACGTGAAATATAAGAAAAATATTTTTTAAAATACCTTTGTTATACAAGCAATAGTTAATGATAGCTGACCATTGTCAGAAATAAATGTATGACGACTAGATCAAATCATCAAAACATATTGTGATTTAACCCAAAATAAATAAATGATTAAACCCAAAATAATGATTATGTCCTGATGATAGTGGAGACTCAACCTTCGATGTTATTGGGTAGTAGAATAAAAAAATAAAAGTGATAGCTAATTTTACAAAACTTTATTAATCTAAAAAAAATGATTTTCTAGAGTAAAATAAAAGTGTGTAAAAATTGTTTACACTTCATTGTCAATAGAAATATTTAGTAAGTTTATCTAATGATAATAAACAAAAAATCAATCTTATAATAAATTTATTTTTCTTATGTAAAATAATAAAATAAGTAAATATTTAAAAATAATACCTAAAGGTGCCTGAATAGGAAAAAATGTAGATGTATATGTAAATTAATAAATAAAATATGTTTAAAAAAATATTTAAATAAGAAAATATTTAGTCAAAATCTTTACGACAAATAATTAAATTAATGAATTCATTGCTCTAATTTCGATTAGTGATTAATTAAAGTTTGTACTTATCTAGCTTGGACCAGGCATTGAAGAGAACATCTGTTGTTTTCAATAATATACGGTACCTCCCAGGTAACCTCCATGGAATTTTTCCGTCTTCCTCGAATAGAAAAATCCTCTTCAGGTGCATGATATGATGTCTCTGACCTCTAGAACAATAAAGATCTGTGTGGTCATCTTCACTCGGGCAAGTACTGTATCGCACCGGAGTCAATAACATACGAACTCCAGCCCATAATACCAACTTATTTACAACAATTGTGTGCATAGTTACTATAAAAAACCGTTTATATTATTATTTACACTGAGTGAAAATATATATTCAAAGTAATACAAAAAAATAAAAATAACAATGATCTTGAGTTCAGTATTTGGTTGGAAAATACCGTTCTCATGCCTACAGTTGTACAGTGTAAGTTATTTTCTAAAACCAAACTCAACATCAAGATTTCCGCCTTATTTATTTATTTAATAAAGGGTGCCAATTTCATGAAGAATCGTTGCTTCATAATAAAAATTATCAGCTACAACAATCAAAATCAAAGTAGGAAATGATTAAATAAAATCTAAAAAACTATTACTTCTTATAGACGTGACATATTATGCGCAGATTACTAAAAATTAAGAAAATGCAAGGTGATAAAATTAATATAATCATTAGCTTTTATTGTGAAAATTTAAAAGTTATACATTTTTTAAAATGTGGATATATAAGTATATATATGCAGGGTATTTAAGTACATAAAGCGATCAAAGTTAAAATATCTCAAAAGTAAAGTGGTTGGGCTAGTTGCATTATATAAGTAAACAATCCCACTATTTAGGAAACAAGCCATTAAAGGTTAGATATGGCCCTTCAAAGGTTGGGCCCTTTTGGCCTTATCCCTATAAGTTTACTTCTCTTGCCTTTATTTCTAATACGCTCCCTTTTTGAGATATTTCAAACGTGGCAGAGTTATTTTGGACACCTATATTAAGTGTAATTATTATGATGAGGGAAGCTGAAAATAAATAAAAAAATATTTAATTTTAACATATTCTTAGATGCGTATCTTCTTAGTCACAAAAATTAAGAAAACGTAAAAAAAAAACAACTTAAGCTCATAAAATCAAAATTAAAGCAAGAATGGTGGGTAAATCGTTATCCAAAGTTTTATGCAGAGGAAATTAAAATATAATCTAATAAAATGGTTTCAATCCTAAAGCTACAAAGCCATAAAAAACTAAAGGAGAGATAGTAAACATAATAAAGGTAATATAGCATAATATAATAAAGGTAATGTGTTTAGGAAAATTATTTTCTAAATATAGGTATTATAAAAGCCAACAAATATTTCAATACATAAAATATCTAAATTTTTTCATTTTATTTATCAGTTCACTATAAATCATATTTTTCACAAAGGTCAACATAGTTGACCTTTGTGAAAAATATGATTTATTTATAATGACATCAAAAAAAAAAAAAAAAAAAAAAAAAAAAAATAGGAACAATGATTTAACTTGTAAAACATCTCTACCACGAAGGTATACAAAATGGAGGCCCCGAGCCTGTACGATGTAAGGTACTCGTTAAAGATCCCTATCCTAAGTATACCTGGATAGGCAAAATTTAGGACTCCCACTGTAGCATCGTCCGATTAGCCCTAGTAACATAAATGGACGTTAAAAAAACAAACAAACGAAGGTGTATGCCATTTTTTATTTTAATATCAAGCATTTTTAGGATCTACTTTATTTATGTATCGCTATTTACTTTTTATTATAGTATCATTGTATTTAATCGTACGCGAAAAATCTATGAGCTATTAAAAAAAGGTTCCGATAGAGGAGGCTTCCACCACATTCAGACTTCCACCAGTTAAGATATGGCTGGTCATCAAAAAGCATCCGATCATATTTTGTTGTGCTGCACATGCTAAAAAAGATTGATAGAAGGTGCTGTAATTTTTAGACCATGCATAAATGAATAATAAAATTTTTTGATAGGAAATTTTCAATAATTTACCCCACTTCCTTTGTAGATATTAATATTATACAAGCAACTTGAAAGGTTACACCTGCGAATAGCTTTATCATTTTCGAAAATATCTAATTCCATTCTGCATCATCATTTAGAAGTTCTTCATCTGTGATAAAACAATTCTATTAAATTATAAAAAGTATATTTTTTTTTTTCAAAATCTCAATAATGCAATACGTTTATAATTCAGGTCATAAGCTCATTAATAGATAAATCGATGATTGTTACTAAAATGCATAAGTGTTTAATTCCATTGAATAAAAAATTGGATACGGTGTCATTTACACCTTTGGTAAAGATATTATGAAAGGAATTCGCTAAGCCTAAAAAGTTATATTCATTAAAACCTTAAAAATCAGGACTGTTGCAAATCGGTAAATTAGAGTAAAAATGACAAATCTCAAGTTTGCTATGTTAAACTTCAGCTAATTTAAAATGCACTAATTGAATTTACTCGAGTTTAACTTAATAGGGTGTAAATAATTTTCCCCTCGAAATAATTGTGAGATAGGTGTTGTGACTTCAGCATTTTATGTTAAAAACTTTACTTAGGTTAATTTTTCTTTTTATATCTCTTTGGCTACACAGATCTCCCTGTATAACCTTCTTACATTTTTCAATAAAGATATATTTGTCTCAGTGAGTGCACATTGTTTTCTATTGTTAGCTGAACCCTTATTTTCCCGTCTCATAATAGTCGGGGTTACCACACAAACATTTTTGGCGACGAGGATGACTGGCCCATCAAGCAGTTTGCCGCCCCCAACTATTTTCGTTCCAGGGGAAAGTGTTTGGAGTCACTTTTTGGACCGGCTTCAAAATACATTTCTGTATTGTGAAGTGACTAGTGAAGAGGTAAAGAAAGCTTATCTTCTGGCAGCACTTAATGATGAAGTTCTCGCTCTCCTCCATAGTTTATGCATACCGAACAATGTAGCTAGTAAAAAGTATAAGGACTTAACAGACCTGCTCACACAACACTTTAAACCTTTGAAATCATGCTACGCTGCCAGAAGAGATTTCTTTTCTCTACAACAAAATTCTGATGAAACAGTAGTTCAATTTTCAGCAAGAATCAGGAAGGTTGCTTCGGATTGCCAGTTTGGCACGGAACTAGAAGTGATTATGAGGGATATTTTTATTCTGGGGTTGGGTCAAACCAAGATAAGAGAAAGGTTGATGGAAGAGGACCCAACAGAGGTGAACTTCACCTTTTCAAAAGCACTTACCCTAGCAGCTGCAAGGGAAGCTTCTCTTAAATCCAATTCTTCATCACAAATAAAGGTAGAACCTTCTGAAGTATTTTACATGTCGAAAAGAATTGGGCATTCTCAGAAACCATCATACCAGAAGACTGAGCAACAAAAGTCGTGTGAGGTATGCGGTCGGAAGAACCACCACACAAAAAGCTGTAAGTACAAAGCTTATTCTTGTCATAAATGTCATAAAAAGGGGCATTTGGCCCCAGTGTGTAAAACCAAATTTTTAATAGAAGAAACCATGGAAGAGGAGGTCACCCTATGTGACACATTTTTTAATTTCCCTACTTGCCATCAAAATGATTTTACTATGGACCTAGATATATTTGGGCAAACATATACGTTTGAAATAGATACTGGGTCATTTTACAACATTATAGCGGAAGAATTTTATTTAACAAACTTTAAGAAGGCCCCCCTTCGTGAAAATGATGTCAAACTATGTGATTATGTGGGACACAAAATATACCCAATTGGAAAAATTAATTTATTGGTTGGAAAGGATTCCAAATTTCATGAATTGGAATTCCATGTTATTCCAAATGGGGGCCCTCCACTGATAGGCAGGCAAGGCTTAAAAATTTTGAAGGCTGCCTATTCTGATCAAATATTATTTGTGGACCCCTACATTAAGAACATATCCACTGATATGTCTAACATTATTAACTCGTACCCTAAGGTATTTCAGCCCTCATTAGGTACATTTTCCAACTATAAAATTACCTTGCACCTTAAAGAAGGGACTCAGCCCAAATTTCTTAAAGCCAGATCTTTACCGATATTATTGAAGAGCAAAGTGGAAGATGAATTGTTCCGACTTCTGGAGTTAGGTATTTTAGAAAAAGTGGAGTGTAGCGAATGGGCTACTCCGATAGTTCCTGTCCTTAAAAGTGATGGAAGTACTCGCATCTGCGGAGACTATCGCCTGACCATAAATCCAGTTCTGTTAAACAACCAGTATCCTCTGCCAAGGCTCGATCATATATGCTCAAGTTTTGGAGGAGCAAGATTCTTTTCAAAGATTGATTTGAAAGATGCTTATCAGCAACTACTTTTAGAAGAAAACTCAAAACCTTTGACTACGATTAATACTCATATTGGTTTGCTTAGGTACACACGATTGTGCTTTGGAATCACTAGTGCACCTGGAGAGTTTCAAAAAGTTGTGGACAATCTACTCCGAGGACTACAGGGAGTGGGGTCCTTGTTGGATGATATTTACATCAGCGGTAAGACCAGAGAGGAGCACAACCAGAGGCTTGACAAGGTTCTAAAAATTCTTAATTCAGCTAACCTGAGGGTCAAACTAAGTAAATGCTCTTTTGGGTGCAATTCAATGGAATATTTGGGGCATAAATTTGATGAGAAGGGATTACATGCCACAGATAAGCATATAAAAACAATTATAGATGCTCCCCCACCTAGTGATGCTTCAACCCTAAAATCTTTTCTTGGTTTGGTGACATTTCATTTAAAGTTCATTCCAAATGCTTCTGAAATTTTATACCCTTTATACCAGTTAGGTAAAAAAGGTGCCAAATTTATCTGGACAAAAGACTGTCAGATAGCCTTTGAAGAAATTAAAAAAATCATAACTTCAGAACCGGTCTTAGCACATTTTGATCCCAGTTTACCTTTACAACTCACCGTGGATGCTTCAGCCAGAGCAGTAGGAGCAGTTCTTTCTCATATTGATAATAAAAATTATGAACGCCCGATAGCATATGCTAGTAAAATGTTGACTGAGGCCCAACAAAAATATGCCACCATAGAAAGAGAAGCTTGGGCTATTATATTTGGGATCACACATTTTAAAGATTATTTATTTCTCAAAGAGTTTACACTGGTGACTGATCACCGACCCCTACTTTTCATCTTTGGAGAACGGAAAGGCATTCCCATTTATGCTGCTAATCGCCTACAAAGATGGGCATATTTAATTTCTAATTATAAGTATAAAATAAAATATATTAAATCTAAAGAAAATAGAGCTGATTACCTGTCAAGGATTGAAGGTAAAGGTAGTTTAATTGATCCTGATGACAAAATGTCATATCTAAATTTCATCCATGAAAATTTGCCTTTTCGAATAAGTTGGCACACGATACGGCAAGAAACCAGAATTGATCCAGTGCTGTCGCAGGTTATGAGGAGTTTGATCCATGGGGGATCAATTCCCGACAATCATGAAAAATTCAAGCCTTACAAAGAACGACTAGAACAGCTGACTGTGGATCACGGATGTATCATGTGGGGCTACCGGGTGATCATTCCGGAAAAATTTAAGAGAAAAATTTTACAGCTGCTCCATGCTAATCATCTGGGGGCTGTCAAGATGAAAAGTTTTGCTAGAAATTACTTTTGGTGGCCAGCATTAGATAGAGATATTGAGCAGTGTGCCAATGCCTGTGAAACCTGCTGCCAATTTCGACAGTCCCCGCCGAAAGCAGTTTTACAACCATATCCATGGCCAAAAAACCCCTGGACCCGGATCCACATTGATTTTTTGGGACCTATTAATAAGAAAGTTTCTTGCTTTGTGGTGATGGATTCAACCACAAAATGGATTGAAGGTTTTTTAGTATCAGCAATGACGGCTGAGACAGCTATGTCTAAGCTCTCAGAACTATTTGCACGTTTTGGGTTACCTCGAGCTCTAACATCGGATGGAGCCAAATGCTTTGTAGGTTCCGAATTTTCAGCGTTCTTATATCAATATGGGATTCAGCATTTGGTTGGAGCCCCATTCCATCCCCAATCAAATGGTAGTGCAGAATCAGCTGTAAAAATTTTAAAAAGATGTATTTTGAAGTCTTTGGCTGAAGAGAAAAATTTATGCCAATCATTAAATGATTACTTGTTACAGTATAGGAACACAGAGCATATGACAACGGGGGAATCTCCAGCGAACCTACTTCTCAAAAAGAGACCAAGAACAATTTTTGATCTTTTGTTGCCTTCGACAGAAGAAAAGGTGGAAACCCAACAGGAAAAGATGATTAGATATGGAGGCCAGCGTCGGAAATTATTCCATGTCGGAGAACAGGTTTTGGCGAGGGATTTCCGCTCAAACAAGCCAAGATGGACCAAAGGATGCATACAAGACACCTTGGGACCACAAACCTACCTCATTAAAACAGTAGAGAACTTGTTGTGGAAGAGACACCTGAACCAGTTGTGGCCATATCCAAAAGAAAAAGATTCACCTAGTGGGAATGTTGCCAGGGGGCAGTCACCCATCCCGGATGACACCATAGGCTCTCCGAGAAGCGAGCCAGGCACGCCAGCTAACCAAGACCTAGAAAGCAACTCCCTTGAAGAGTTTCAGAGTGAGCGGGAGGATCTTGCTCTGGAGGAGGAATTGAACAGGGAACAAGAGGAGTGCCAGCCAATAGAGAACCCAAGACCGATGCAGGAACAAGCAACACCACGTCCCAAAAGGACTGTTAGGAAACCGGTGAGGTATTCACCAGAATGAAGAAATATATTTTGTTGGTTGAATATATAATATATATTTTGTTTTCTTTCTTTTATTTAGTATTATGGGTTTTTCTTTTATTTAGTAGTATTGTTTTTTTTCTTTCTTAAATGAAGAAACATTTTCTTTTCTTTTTCTAATGGGGGAAGGAGATGTTGTGACTTCAGCATTTTATGTTAAAAACTTTACTTAGGTTAATTTTTCTTTTTATATCTCTTTGGCTACACAGATCTCCCTGTATAACCTTCTTACATTTTTCAATAAAGATATATTTGTCTCAGTGAGTGCACATTGTTTTCTATTGTTAGCTGAACCCTTATTTTCCCGTCTCATAATAGTCGGGGTTACCACAATAGGGATGAATGCTGTCGAGAATAATTTAGAGCAATTTTGCTAGGATAGGAACATTACACCGCTATCAAAGGTCTCGTTTTAATTCGTAATAAGTGGTGAGCTGCGGAACGCTCTGGTTATAATTAACTTAATTATTTCATTTCAATTTACATCCTGGTTAATTACTTTTTTACATATAATAGTATAAAACAATTACCCAATAGATAGATGTATGTAGATCATTAAATGTATGAGCAGACCAGAAATCTTTTCTTATCAATAATTAAATTTTGATAAAATAATGTTTATTGTTTTATTTTATGGCTTTTTATTTGTAATTACACTATATCATAAGTTTTTCACAGTCCTTACGACTTGTTAATGAAGTGAAGAAGGAAGAAAATGGTTTGGTTTATTATTAATGAAATGAATAAGTATTAGGCCATACGTCACTATGATTCCACTAGATGTAAAAGGTCTCAATCAATAAATACAATATTGATATGAATATGCGTATTGTCTACTTTATGATTTGAAAAATATGATAATCTAAAATTTATAACTTGAATAAATTATAAAAATGTAAAAAGGATTTATAAGCAAACAGTTGAATTCAGCACGTTACAGAAATCAATTACTTTGGACTTTGTTGTGGGTTATAGAAGTAGTAGCTCCGACAAGGCTAGGACTAGGTTATAACTGATATTTTTGGCGAAAATAATATTTTTGTTTCTTCTGCCTCCTTCAAGATATAATTTTTAATATCAAACTTCATTTACATCTGATGTTCATTGATTGTGTCAGTGACATTAGTTAAACTGTATTCATTATATTGCATACACAGTGTGTCACAGATAAAACGGCCATACTTGAAATATCTCAAAACATGAACGAGAAGTAAACTTATGGTTCGATCATTTAGAATCGTTTGGAATCATCCTTCTGAGATGTACATTGGATAACGTATTTAGGATTATTATATACCTACCTAATTAGAATCAAAATCTGATTTGTCAAGTATAAGAGAAATCGCTGTGCTATAAGAAAAATTGAAAAAAATATTACAATGCAATTTTTTATTTAAAAACGAGTTTTAAATTTCCAGGTTCCAGGAGAGTTTCCAGGTTTAGCAAAGGATGCCACAACACCTCAGACACATATTTTCCTCAACTTTATTTGTTTTCACTTGGATTAGTAATGTGTTCCGATTCCTGTTTGTTGTTGTTCAGATTGAAATTCTTCCTTTATTCTCATTTTCCTAGTTTTTGATCTGTAACTTGGTCTCTCGCCAGATACCTTCCCCTCCAGCCTTCTATATAATCTTTAAAATTTCTCTCTCACACTCTTTAGATGTACCCTTGGCACTAAAAGTGTTATCTATTTTCATACAGAAATCCCCATATTCGGGGTAAACAAAGTAAGAAATGTATAACAGTAAGGATAAGAGACTAAGAAAACAGATTTAGATTAGATAGGGCTATGAAGTTTATGTTGATTGTTATAGGAAGATTTTATATAATTAGCAATAGACAAAAAATAAAGAGTAGTTTCTTCTGTTGAAAAGATGGAGTTACTTAACTTCAAATTATTATAACTAATCTCTATCTATGTGTGAACCATGATCTCAATACAGACTACATAGATTAACATTTTGAGACCAAGAAATTTTCTGGAAATTCCACTATGATTTAAGCCTAAATTTAATTTTTTATCCATAAATTTTAGTATGTCTATAATTATTTTATAATTAATACAGATCGATGAAAACTCCTTAACTTTAATATGTATAAGCTGAGCCATGGAGCCTAAGGATAAATTAATATTCCTACTCGTCGGCGAGGGATTACATGATCAAAATTAATCAACCTTAAGCTAGAGGAAGGAAGGGAAGGTCTTCCTCGACTAATCCCGTTAAAGAATTGAACCCAATTGATTTATATTGACGGGGGTATCACAGAATTTCCATGTTAGCTTTTCTATATAAAATTAGGTTTCCAATTAAAGTATGTACCAATATACTAGAACAAATAAATAAAATATTAGAAGTATCTAGTTACGAAAGATTCAATTATGAATTTAAAAAAAAAACAGTATCAATCTTATGGTGAAGTGAGGGTAGTTGATCATAGAGAGTTAACAATACAACTTCAATCAAGGTTAATGTATTTGAATGCATTTTAAACCTTAAAATAGCTATTAGGGTGATGGAAAAATGGTCCGATTTACGCATGTGGCCCACCTAAATGGGGGCAAATATGTAAACCTCTTCTAAAAATCTTAACAAAGAATTGATAATTTGCTTAACTAAGTTTCTTTTATTGTTTTGTTTTTTCGTTTGGAGCTGTAGACCTGATGGGACCATTGGCCGTGCGATGTAGTCCATTTACAAACATTTATGTTGCTCGCGTTAGGTTAGAAAGCCTAGAGGGTGTAACCCAAATTTCATATGGCTGCAAACCATGGTCTCCTTTGTTCAGCGGTAGACTGCTCCCAGTTCTCGAATAGGAGCCAATTTGGCGATGTACTTCCCACTGATGGTGTCAAGGACAATGACAAACTGGACTAGGTCCATGGATTATGGCTGCTCAGAGTCAGCAGGACCTGAGGACACACGGAAACGAACGCCCCAATAACTAACTATATTGCAGTTAACATTTTTTTTTTATGTAATACTTCTTTTGGATAGGAAAATATCTTTGGTTTTTTCTATTCTCAGGGTACTTATAAATAATATAAATATTTAATACAGCATTTCAAAATTTTCAAATGCAGCAAACTATATTAATGAAAATATATTCATTATTATTGGTTTTGATGACAGTAAAAACTTGAAAACATAATCGATGGAAATCCAATTCGAATTCGCAGTTAGAAAACAAATTATTAGTTATCTACTTGGTTATTTTTCACTTTAATAAAGGAGTCACTTCCTTTTTTTTTTCTTTTTTTTTATATATGTATTATATTGAATTATCCCAACGTTTCGGGCTGCTGGTTCATTCCCTGGAATTATCTATTTTACAAATCCTTAGTTCCATTGCCAATTTTCATCATTTAAAGTTGCTATAGATGCACATACAACTCTCATATCCTTACTTTAATAATTTTGCGTCTGGACCAGGAGAGAGAGAAACACTTTATTCATCATAAAAGCGATGCTGCCCAACTACATTGGGTTGCTAATACACAACATACTGTACATCTTATCTTAGACTATTTTTAACACCTTATTTAATAATATATAATAATAATAACACCCATGCTTATATATATATTTATACCTACATGGTTATATATATTTTTTTATATAATTTTTTTTTTTTAATTTTTATTTTTTCTCTCTTTTACTCAAACCCTTGAGTGCTCTCTTGAATACGAAAATATACATATAAAAATTAGAAACTTCGAATAAAATATATATATCATGCAACAATAAAATTAAGAATAAAATCAAATAAACACACTGATAGATATATTAAATCGGCAATAAAAAAAGATATTAAAATTCAAAAAAACATTACATAACTAATTTTAATAAACTAAATAAATAAATACACATATAAATACATAAATAAATAACTTACATACATACATGTCCCCTCACCAGTCTTGAATTCAGCCACCACTATAGATGTGGTGATGTATTATACCCAAGGAGTCCAGCATTATACTCTCCGCCAAGCTTGCTACGTCCTTTATCTCCAAACCAAGATCCTCCATGAAGCTCCTGGTCGACCTAGGTATGGTTCCGCGGGCTCCGAAAAAAGGCCTCTCACGTGGAACTCTCTCTCGCCGAAGCTCTCGCGGAACCTCTCTTTGAGAAAAGGGATACATTTTTCATATATATATTTTTTTTCCTCGTCAACTTTACTCGCCTGATCGAGGTCATTAGACTCGTACCTCACGGTGGGATCCATAATGACAGCCGAATTTCCGGTCTTCGGGAATGCCACTATATCGGCATATCTCGCGGATCCATCAGTATCCACACAATACACTTCCTCGAAGCAGGCGAAGTCTCTTTCCTTCAGGAGCCTCATCAATGCATGCTTGACTCTGTGGTGACGGCGAGTTATCAGGAGCGAGTTGTTTGGGCATTGCCCCAGCACATGTGCTGGTGTTTCAGGCTCTCTGTTACATTTGCGACAGAGGGACCCAACTTCTCTCACCTGCCCTCTGACACCTGGGGGTCCTTGACCTCCGCGCAGGGGTGCATAATTTATATTCAGTTTCAAATGTAGATTGGAACAGGGCATCCGGTACATTGGACAGTCGCTGAGCAATGGACCAGTGCTGAAGAGGAGCTTCCCATTGGCAGTGGATCAAACCCAATCCTAGGTACATCCTGTGGGAGCGTGGAGGTGTATGCAGGAAGACCAATTATGGCCTTCGCGCTCCTACGGTTCATGGTGTCGATTCCTTCCAACACTTCCGGATGCAGCTTTGTTAAAGGCGCAGTTTGGAGAGGGTAAGTGAGACCCGGGAACAGATATTGGTTGACAATGTTGAGCTTTTGTTCGGGCTTCAACAAGCAAGAGGTAACCAGCTTATCGAGGTTTTTATTTAATTTTGTCACCGAATCCTCTGCAAACAGTAGCTCTCCTGAGAAGGTGCATCCTAAGTACTTAATGATTTAACCTTGTTTTAATGTCTGGATGCCGTCTCCATTCTCGAGGGAGAACACCGTTGCCTCCAGCTCTCCCTTATTTAAGACTATGCCCACACTCTTTTGAGGATTTATCGCCAAACCAATCTCCGCGAGGTTCCTCTGTATGCTGCTAATCACTCTTTCTGCCGCCCCTTTGTCCCGCGCCGACACAGCCTGATCATCTGCGAAACCTGATCACCTGCGAGTAAATCGTTATTGGCCTCCACGATGATATATTATTGGCCTCGCCCTTTCCTTTATATATTAGAATTGTGCGCCCTTGCCGCAGTTGTTCTGGTACATAGGCCACCTTCAACATTATCTCCGTAATTGTTTTGAAAATATGAGAAATATCAAAATACTCTATGGTGCGGATCAACACGCCATCGGGCCCCGGCGATGTGTCCATAGACGTAGATTTTATTGCTTTTTTAAATGCCTCGATATTTATGGACATAATATTTGGCATCGGGGCTGATTTTTCGTATTCCGCACGCTTACGGAGATTTTCGGTCTCAAAGAGGCTTCTGTAATGTTTCTCGATATCCGCCACTTTTAGAGGACATCGCTTAGGAGCGTCAGCATTCATAATGTTCTGCACTACTTTTTTCCTTTTATTATAATAATTATACTGTGCAACTTCATATTGATACTGTTTGTTGCTGCCCACGACTCCTGTCTGCTTTGTTAGCCCTCTGCGGATTAGAGACTTTTCCAGCACCCTTGTCAGCCATATTGGTTTTCTTTTTTTTCTCATTCTGTAAAACTTTATGGCGGGGTGCTGGGGGCCTGGTAGTTCCGCATTTATTTCCTGAAGAAAATTTAGGAACTTACCTACGGTCTCATCAAAATCCGCAGGATTCACTTGCTCCGTATCTAAAAGGCCCTTGAATGTGGCAGACCACTGCGCAATGTCCTCTTTTATTTTTAATTTCTCACCCTCTCCATTTATTGGGTCAATGGCGTTCTTGATTATTGACCTCAATGTCCTGTTATTGGCCTCCCTGGGATGCTTCTTGGCGATATGGGTTCCGAATCCTCTTTCACCTTTAAAAGAAAGCCCACAGACTACACAAACTTTGTGGACCTTTATCCTGCTTCTCCACGTCCGCCCCTATGACACTCTGCGGACATTTAGGCAATCGGGGAAAGACATCATCAATTGAAACTGTCTTTCCTAGTGTTACTCCTTCTGCGTCAGCCCATTCAACTTTTACAAATTCCATCTCTCCGCCTCCCGCAGTTGCCACATTCATCACAGAGGCAACAACTGCTTCTTGAACGGGCCCACCTGTTCTCAGAATCCATACCGTTTGACCGATCTCTATTTTTGGCATGATATGACATAATAATATAACCCAAATTCAATATCAATATATACGAAAATAAATAAAGGACATGTATGCTCATAAATAAGTATCTAAAATTACAAAATTAAAATAGAAAATATCACAATTAACTAATAAATATCTCACATTAAAATTTAAAAAATAAATAAATAAATAGATAAATAAATATTTAAAATCAACAAAAGAAAGATGTCATCTTGACAGATATCACAGTCAGATAATATTGTAAACATCTATAAAATCTCAATATCCATTTAAATCTCTAAAATCAATATTATAACGAAGATATACCAGGAAGAAAGAAAAATAAATAAATAAATTAAAATTAGTTGATAATAGATATTTTATAAATAACAATAAAAGCTAAAATATATACTTACTAAATTGACATAAGTCAAAGGAAAAAAAAAAAAAGTTGATAGCAATATATTGATAGATATAATTTGATTGAAATGGATAAAAAATTATAAATAGCTTAAAATTATGTGATATTTAAAAAAACAAAACATTAATAACAAATAAAATATATATACATTAGTATGAAGGTTCCCAAAAAATAGTTTCTAAATCTTTAGAGAGATTTATTTAGAGATTTAATAAGAGTTAAAATTCAGTAATAAGTTAAAATTAATTAAATATGTCAGCATTAATTAACAATTTCCTTCTTTAATAGATTTATTACCTCAGGGAGTACAAAAAAAAAAAAAAAATAAGATTAATTTTCATTTATTATTGAGCTCGGAACGAAAAAAGAAATGAACCTTGATTTCGGCACTCGGTTATATTTAACTGAAGTAAGGCTGAGATTATTGAAATTCTATTCGGCGAAATTATGTTTAATGTAAACGCGACAAAGAGAATTAGGATATTTTTAATGCTAACAATAATTATCTTTTTAAGAGGAAATCACTAGGCTAATCGACGATGCTACAGTGGGAGTATTTGACTCTAAATTTTTTTTTATCCAGGTACAATTAGGATAGGGATTTTTAACGAGTACCTGACATCGTGGAGGCCCGGGACCTCCATTTTACGTTCTATTCGAGGGACGGCATAGCCAAGGATTTTTACTCCCATTAAAAATTCCTAGAGCCACCGCGGGACTTGAACCTGCGACCTTTAGTATTGTAGGTTGGCATGCTAATCACTATACCACAGGTGACACCTGAAGTACTGTATTATAAAAATAACTCAGGCGTACAACCCCTTTCAAAGGCTGACGTTGTATGGAGTACAAACTTGTATAGAAAGTAATAGAGTCAAGGTTTAGTCTCTGCAGGATGTAATTGGATAAAAGCATTAAATGTGTTAGTTCAATTGCATTAACTCCAAGCTCGTTGTAGAACTGGAGATAAAGCCTTGATACAATTAACTGTCCACCCACCTAAAACAGCGACACAGTTATATTGTATTTCTTTCACTGAATACTTTAAGTAAATAATAATTGTAAATTTATCCAACTACGAGTAACCTTCAAGGTTCTTTAACCATTTAAATATCAAAAATTACCTTGTTTCCTAGGTACTATATTTCACAGACTGTGAAATGGTATTAAGCTTATTGTGAACATACTAGAACTGCTCAATCTTGAGGATGAATGATTCGGATACAGTTTCGTAAGATATGGTTAGCTTGATAACAGTGAAAAATTCAAAATAGACTCTAATTATCGAAGATAGTTTTAAAATTTTTTTTAATATTTCGTAAGTATTACTACAACAACGTCTTGTTAAAGTAATGGGCTCTTAATTGAGCAAACATTACCTATTAAGGAGCTCATAACCAATGTATTTAAATATATTGATTTTTGCAAAATAGGATTTGCACTGAAAAGTGTAAGCCAAAAAAAATTACAATAAAAAAATAATTGTTAGCATACATTTTTATTTTTAGTGCCACCTAGTATATTCACAACATAAGAGTATGTTGTGAACAATAAAAGTATGTAACATAAATGTATGTTATTTTTATGTGCCACCTAGTACACAATTGAAAACTAAAATATAATGAAATAATCAGATTTCTTAAAAATACGGATTCCAGCTATATAATGAATGAGATAATACGAAAATGTAAGTAAAATTGGATAGTAAAACACTGATTTAAATTGTTTTTGGAGGCTTAAATCTCTTCCATTTATTTTATTTCTGTACGAGAATAACTAAGAAAGATGCGTCATTGATTTTATAAACAAAATCAACAAAAATATAAGGATTAAAAATCGTTATTGAGAACTTAGTTCAAAGCTAAACGGGCTATGCAATTAATGATTGTTACAAAACAATCAATTTTTTTTCTTTTAGTGTGTTTTGATCTCATAAAATGTAAATAATGAAAATAATATATCATTTCTACTAGTATAAATATAGAGTATTAAACAAAATCGACATTAACACATAGTTTTTTGGAACTTAATTATTCCTGATGACATCACCTTAATTATTTCCTATGTAACACCTAAATTCTTCACTACGGTACTACCTTCTTTATTGCGCTTTGTCATTCATAATTTTTATGTTATCATAGTATTACTTTATTTACTCTATAGTATTTCTCTTCATACTCTTTAATCGATCTCTTCATAGAGGCTAAAATTACCAAAGTGGTTGGAGAGCCCATATTAGTTTCTAATGAATAAATAAAAATCATTTAAATAAATAATAAACATAGTGATTAATATATTGTATCTTATTTATTTCATTGATAAACTTATACTCGAGACTTATTTATTCATTGCCATTGTTTTGTTTTTTGTCCCTTTATTTATGTTTTCGTAATCATCTGCTTAATCCCTTCTCATACTAAGGGAGCACGCATTCAAATGAATCAGTGGGACCGAAAACGGTAACTCGACGGAGCTAACTCAATCAGATCAGGCTGCGTCAAAGGATTCGTTGGAAAGGGTCCATTCCAATGATGAATGAACTTGAGGGCTGATGGACAACTGGATTACGTCCATTAAGTCCAATGCATAAGACTATTTTATTAACAGTTCCTCTTCTAAAACTGTAGCAGGCAAAAACCAAGTTTTTTTTTTTAGAGGAGACGTGGAAGCGAACAACCAGCCATCGAGAAGTTCTTGTATTCCAAATATATCAATGTTAATCAATATATGAAATCTCTAGAATGAACCAAACCTGGACAAAAAGTATTTTAAATACGATGTAACTATCTAGTTTTAGAAATTCAGTGTATTTTAATGACAAAATACTTCAATAATCAACAGAAATGATATTTCGAATACTAAATTCTATCAGGGTATGTCGGTTAAATTTAGACTCCCAGGTCGAGACAAAGCAATTTCGATATGGTCATGTTAAGTGGCAGATGTCAGATGGAGAGGATTCATCTATGGAAGGAAAACATTACAGATGGATGTCAATCCACTTGGGACGAAAGCCCACCGAGCAATCTAAAATTGTTAAAAAAAGAAGCCGAGCCGTAGAGAGGAAGTCGAATTGATATAACCTCATCTAATGACACAAGAGACTAACCCACTCCGATTACTAAAAATCCTCCAATAAATTGTGAGTATTGTTATAACATTCTAATGATGTCATATTTAACAAGAGTACCCCTTTTTCATCTCGGAACTCAGTATTGTATAGCTAAAATCCGATTTTACTAGAACCATAATAAACCTACGTCGGAACCACAGAGTCGAGCCTACAATTTATGTAATCCGAATGGACTCAATAATGTTTGTAAATGGACTCAATAATAACATTAAAAGTGAGTTTATATTAGGTAACCTTGTATAAAAAATAAGAAAAAAGAAGGGTTATTTAATAATAGAGGTACATTGGATACCTATGAAATTTAAAACTAGGATTTGTGGAAGATGTTAGAGTAAGCAGATGAAATTACCTCTTTACGGTTTACAGGATTATTTTTTTCCAGATTGATGATTATCGATTCGGAGATGAGTCGTTTATCATGGTTAGGTACAGTAGCTAATACGGAGGGGTTTTAAGCCTAAGGAATAGTTTTGGGTAATGGTATGTTCTGCTAAATTAGAAGTTAACGAATCACGCATGAATATACTGTATATATATTTGTAAATCAATTTTTAAAAATAGTTTTGGGTTTCACCAATATAACAACTCTTTAATTAAACATATAGCATTGGAAGTGATAAACTATATTACATTTTTCTAAGAGTGGCGAGTGGTGTTTTATTTTAGTATAATTTTTTTTTTAATTTTGTTGGAGAGAATGTAATAAATAAATAGAATTAAAAACATTTTTTTCTACATGCTACTGATTTTCTTTATCACACTTTACGATTTAATAAAACGTATGCCTGTTTATCTTTAAGCTTCTTATTTCCTCCTTTCTTCTTATTTTTCTAGCCTGAAGAATAGCTTGAAAATTGATAAGGAATCGACATTAAGTTCATTTAAGATTCCTGCCGAACAGGGCCACGAGATAAGATGCTGTCAATTTAAATGCAATGTATAAAAATATTTTTTTATGTGTTTGACACAATCAAGGTATTAATATAATCTTTTAAAATTCTTATTACTAAGTTCAACGTCGGGAAAATACCTCTTGCAGCGTTGAGCACCACTCATATACTTTTTAAATAGTTTCAATATTTTTTCAAGTTATCTACAGCCGAATTTATGAATTGTTCGTTTTATTCTGCTTAATTTGTTAGTGAAATATTATTTTATGCACACCACTGAACTCATTTCTGAATAAATCTGATAGGAATGAACAAATATGTGTTGAAAACATTTAGCGTCATTAATAGTGTACTCAACTGTTTCTCCATATAGCAATGAACCGTAAATATATATATATATATTTTTTTTTTTTGAGATTATAAATTTATTTATTCGTTTCAATAAACCGAATAAATAAAGGTTTGCTATTATCAATGTTTTCAAACCCCCAACTACTGAATATCTCAGGATTAGTTTTGAATTTAGCATTCACAAATAATTATCTGAAAATAAATAAATTACATAGGGTATTACATTTGTCCGATTTGTGTTTTCAAAAATTCTGGAATTATTAAATTATTTCACCGCGGAGGAGGGTTTTTTAGTGTATTTTCTTTCTTCTCATTATTCCGCTTCTAACGAAATGAAATAATGAAACAAATAAAGAAGAGCTTTACTTAATCCTTTTAAAGCCGGGTTTAAAGTAAAAATAATATGCAATGGAGAATAGGCCTGCTAGGCCCCTATACCAGTTGAAGAGACACAACGTTGGGACTTTTTTAAAATTAAATTCAGTCCAACTCTTTTTTTTACCCCCCATTTCATTAACGTTTCCATTTTAAAAATTTAATAACCCTTATGATTCATCGTTTAAATGGTTAAAAAAAAAATTAAAGTTTAGAACTAATTGAACATAAATTATTCAGAAGCAAGCAGAGTACGTACATGTATATAAATATATGTATATATGTATATATATATATATATATATATATATATATATATATATATATATATACAATATATATAGGTATATATTTTTTTTCTTTATTTTTTATTTATATAAATTTATGATTTATTTATCGATCATTATAGTACATCATATGAGAAGTAGAATTACAAAACTACCCAATTCTGATTTCCAGTTTTTCTTTAAATTAATATTCTACTGTATTATAATTTGGTGGCTTCCAGAGGTAGTTGATCAAAAAATAAATAAAAATATGATACTCACCAGTAAAAATAAAGTATGTGCTTTGATAATTCCAATAAATCTCACACTTGGAAGAAAACCGGTATAACACCGAAAAAATGCGTTTTATATATATTTATATTAACGAATAAAGATCGTATGGCTCTACCTGAGGCCCATATTAGAGATATAGAATTCAAATTGATTAGAAAAAAAAAGAAATAAACGAAAAGAAAATTAATGGACTGTAAAAGGCGACCAAACGTTTAAAATCTTTAACCTAAGTTTCCACAAAGTTGTATTTTTGATGATTACCAGTATTCTTCCACGTGCACGAAATTACCTTACAAGTTGATGTAATTACAATATGTGAAAAAAAAATTCTTTAAAAATGATTTGATAATTAAATAAGTCTGGTTAAATATTTAAAACAAAAATTTTTTTGTCAATTGTAGGTGACAATAAAATAATAGAACACTTTCATTAGTTTTGAAATTGATTAATTTATTATTTATATAAATTTAATGCTATTTTAGGTATTTCTATTAGGGGTTTGATTCGAGTGTTTTTGTGATTACCTGTTTTGTAATAGCCTTCCTCATCTTTTCTTGTTAGGACGATGAAGACTGATGACGTAATGTTTTCTATTTAGGTAATGTGTCTTTTGTAGAATGTCCATTTATATTTGCACTTCCATGATTTGATTTGAGTTTTTCTATATGTTTGTTAAATAATGTTTAAGTTTCGAAACAAAAAGTATCGGACGTTACACATTAATGTCTTCATCACAATATAGCCAACTCTTCATTGGAAAACGGACTATAATTATCTCGTGGATATCCAGCAAAATAATGCTCTTCATCTTTTCGGACGAATGAATATTCTAAAACGAATACTTTACGCATGGATCAAATTTTGTCTTTGATATGAACCTTCTTTAAGTAAGGGGGACTTATATACCTATGATAATAATGGGGTTCAACTGATAATGACACTATAATTAATAAATATTTGTCAAAAGATTAATGTTTAATTCAAACAGAACTTGAGAACATAATGACATATTAAGGATGAAAAAATTGAATTAGGTTAAGATATAATTTAATTTAACAAAAAATATGTCGAACAAAAAAAAAAAAAAAAAAAAAAAAAAAAAAAGACACTTAATAATAAACTCGGAGCCAATTTAAAAAAGCAATTATCAAGAGAGAAAGGAAGAATTGAAAATGACAAGTTGTTTTTAATTTTTACTCTGTATTTTCCAATTACTCTTTTTTGTCACAAAGACCATTTTATTTTTAGCAAAAAACTTTTATATGTATTTAAAAATACACACACACACACACACACACACATGTATATATCTATATATATATATATAAAAATAGCAGACCGATGATTTAGGTATTGAGTTTTTTTCTTCGGTTATTACTCCGATAAGACCTCCCTTGGGCATAAACAGCCTACTATAGTGATTATTAAGTTATAAATAACTTATTAAAGCGGTTGAGCTTAACCTTGGTCAAATCGCCTTGCACAACACCCTACGTTAATGCCTCTCATAAAAGCAGGTTGCCGTTACGATTCCTATTAATGGAATTAATCGAGCGTCTATCCACTATTTTCCAATCACTTTTGAATGGCAATATTTTTCATTAGACATCATATCCTTTTTTTTTTTCGCATCTCAGTGTCCAAACCAGCGCTATTGTCTATTTTTAAATATCTTCCGTCATTTATTCCAACTGTGTTTCCTCTCTGATTACTGATTCCTTATGCAGTCTCGTTTTTTATTTTTCTTAATATCCAACATCCACCCCCCCTTTAAGGTAGATTTAAATTGATAAAGCGATATATGTTTCAAGACGTATTATCTACGAGTCACAACTTCGTGCAAAATTGGATTGATGAGTGAGAAAAATATTTTAATTTCTGCATGTTATACGGGATCGTGCCCTTCTTTCTACTAGTTCACTTAAGTTTATTTCAATATCCTCCAGTTGAGTCAGATAAAACTATTCTTCCGCTTCACCGAACGCTCCCTATCCTGAGTTTGAATCATACCACTAACGATCTCCTCAAGTTATTATTGTCACTAACGTATGTCACTTTAATTATTAAATTAACTTAAGTAAAGTAACTCTGCATAAACTAACAGAATTATTTTATCGACTAGGGTGAATAAATACCCAATATATAAGATTGTAGAGCCGCACTTTCACAAGTTGATTTTTTGTTAGTACGGTATTAATGGCTACGGTGTCTTTACGGACACCACTGTTTGGTACAGCTGTAACCAAACTTTTAAGGGCTATTTTTATTAAACTATCTGACTCGTGCGAAGCATCCGCAATTTAATCTACTTTTAAAGTATATTAAATATTATATATTAGCAAAGGTGAGGTTAGAAGACGGAATATTTAAATACACATGTCGGTTTCGCGGATTTCGCAAACGAGAATCGGAAAAGTGTAAATAACCAAAAATGTTCGTCTCGACAAACTGAAAAAAACGACACCTTCGAAAAAGCCCTATGACCGTTTTCGCTGAGAATTGCAGTTTTTCGCTTACAACTCGCAAACGAAGGGGTTTATCGAAAAAATGTAGATGACCGAAAAAGTTCTTCTTGAAAACCTAAAAAGATTGACTGCATTTAGAAACCTCTACGAACATTTTGATTTTATCGCAACAACCGCGGTTTTGCGCTTATAACTTGCCATCGAATGAGTGATTTGTTTATTTTTCCGGTGTAGCGGTTAAGGAAAGCTTTAAAATGGTACCTCATTCATGAAGTATTAGGATGCTATAGCGTACCGAGAAAAAAAATAACAAAAAAAAAGGCCTTGAGAAATAATGTATGTGATCCTTAAATGTTGTCATGGAGTGTTCTAGGAAATTCATCAACTTGATTTTTAAGGAAATTTTTCAAAAATATCGCATTGAATTTACTTTTGGCACGAAAAGAGATATATTTCAAGACATTATCTCTCACTCACAACTGTCTGCGAAAAAACGATTAATGAGAGAAGTAAATATTTTTATTCCTATTACGTAATATGGGATCTTCCCATCCACGCATTGGCTTAAGTTGATTTTGATTCGCTCATGTTGAGTTAGCTGAAACTCCGGAATTGGAATCAAAACAGCCACCACGAACTGCTCAAATCAATATTGTCTCTAACTATATTAATTTAGTTATTAAATTGTTAAGTAAATTTGCATAAACTGACAGAATTATTTTATCTACTATGGATATTAAATACCCAATGACTATTAATGGATCAGGTTTTAACACTTTTGAGCCATCTAATTCTCAAGTTTTATATTATGAAGAACAATCCATAAAAAATCGCACAATAAAAGAAATAGAAAATAACATCATCTGAAATCTAAATCTAAAAGAAAATGAAATATTGAAATGTTTGGAAAGGATTTTTAACCCAGGGTACGAACCTTTGGGATATTATTTTTCTATTCTATCGGCGATTGAAAATGAGGTCAGGAGATTCCCCTATGACACAATCAGTTCCTACTATTAAAATATTCACAATTATTTTATTAGCTGATTACGTAATTAAATAAGAAAATCTCTGAAGGTAGAGAGCGTGATCTAGGTAAAATCATCATAAAAAAAGCCCCGAGAAAGCACTTCTTTACAAAAATATTTAACCCTCATACCCCACCTGCATCCGTTGCAGTGGTTAAGGATTACAGAACGACTAGTAAGGCTAAGGGCCACAGGTAGTAAGTACCTGCTTAGAGACTGGTGAGTTCACTTAGTTCCTGAAAGCCTGGCTTCAAGTGGCCACAAGACCTCGTGGGTCACCTAGTGACTACAGTTGGTTCCTTAGTGCACTGTGGAAGATAACTTTAACCAGAAGAATAGTACTCAGTTGAGAGATTTGTTACGAGAGAATGCAAAATTTTGAATTCATGAAGTTAAACGACCTAGATTGTGACACAGTAAAATTATTTAAATTCTTTGAATAATTATTCAGATATTAACATTACACTACTTATAGTTTAGTTTTGTCTGGGTCTTTTTTATAATTTAGCCCCGAAGGAGACCTGCTTCGTTGGGTCAAAACTTTTATCTGCGAAAATAAAGTAGTTGATTACTAGTTCTTGATTCTTAAACTCCCCTCCCCTATCAGTTCTATCCTCGTTGAATATACGGCCAGTTATTAATTCATCATATTTTTCATTGTAACGCATGAAATAAGAAGGACTGAAAAATGAAGTCACCTTGTCACAAGATGAAAAAATTAACAAGTTCATAGGTTCTCTATAGTGACTATTCGTCTGGTGAAGAGGTTTTGGTTTCAATGTGAGGCCTTTATCAAATGTTCTGTTCGGTGTTTTTTTTTTTTTTTTTTTTGTTTTCCTAAAGGACTCACTCATCAAATCTGTTGGTGACTAGTCTTCTTGCTAGTCACCTCCGGCAAAGAGACAAGTCCCACCAAAGTCTTGTTTGCACGTTTTTTTTTTTTTTATATATCATTTCTAACCATATACCTACTTATACATGATTCCTGAGCGTAGATGTGCTACCGCGTTTTAAAGTTATTATCTTCCTCATCAGTCTTTCATTCACACCACTGACACCGTGAACCTGTTTGAAAAGACTTCTTATCTAGTCCTGGAACCATGTCCACTCATCGTGTACACACGCCACTTTTCGTAGTATAGAGTAGATAGGAATATAGGACCTTTCAACGTGCAACTTTATGGTATTGGTATCGGCCCAAACGTGGCCGAGTTTTGACAAGCTGTTTCCTTTCGGAAGGCTTAGTAATTACCGAGCTGGGACAAAGGGCCTGGTTTGCTCTCTTCCACTGTTAGGCTAATTGAAATCGAGAGTCAATTTGACGCTGATGAAGGGACAGCGTGTAGATTGGAGTGATGTAGAAAGAAGCTTTCAAAGGGGAAAGAATCCAATTTTGTCCTTTCAGTGTAACAGAACTTTTGAATATTTTAAAATAAATTAGGGCACGTTACATTAACTTGAAAATTAAATATTGTCAATTTTGAGATCGAAGATTCTGTTTCTTAATGAAGTGAAGTGAATACTTTGGCCTATGTAATCCCGACCATCGGAAGTAAGTTTTTATACAAAACTGTAGTGTATTGTCAATCTACATTTTATTTTTTATTTTTTTATTTTTTTTGTGGGCTAAAGGCTTCCATTGAAGCCCTATACTGCCCGGTCAATCTTTCTTTTCCTCATACAATTAATAATCCTTATACGAGAAATAAAGAGACTTATGAGCTAGGGTTTAGATTTTTTTTAAATGTTTTATCATTTAAAAATTTGGAGAATTATAATTAAGAAAAAAAAAAACTTGAAGGAGACCAACAGCAATGTAGATATGAAAAATAAATACAAAATATAGCAGTTCGTAAAGTGACACATCCTGTAATCATATCGCATAGGCTATCAAGTTCTTATGTATTACGAATCTCTTCCTCAAATTCTATGCATATTTGCTAATAATAATAATTTATTATTTATTTTCTACTTACTTTTGTATGCAACTGTCACAACTAAGTGACAATTAGCAAATAAGATTGAGTAAACTGCTGTTATGCTGTTATTTTTAAGCATGAGAAAAGATAGGGCCCACCCAGCAGCACATCACCCCGCTATCGTTTCAGGAGAAGGAGTCTCTCAACCAACACCTTTTCAGTTGCCTCATAAAAGGCATGTCAGTCGTGGCCATTTAATGACATTGATTAATGAATAAGTCTGTAGTTATGTACTTGCAATAATACAGGGTGACATGCTACTCGTGCGACAAACTTTACCAGTAGATTCTCCACCATAAAATGAATTAAAAAGTTCATATTGACCATGGTCCGATTCTCAACCATTTCGGAATAATTTCGCTTTTTATCGATTTTGAAAGATATCACGACCTGGCATCGGAAAACCGCGATATCTTTAAATTTGAAAATTTCTCCGAAAAGCTGATAGCACCGTTGGAATCTACATTAATTGTTCAATAATAAATTGATTTCAAAATTTTTGAGCCAATTTTTTTCTGTTTTATTTCAGCCAGAACAACAAAATAAGTGAAAAATTTTATAAATCGGAAAGTGTTTAGCATAATCTAGAGTTTCTAATTTTAGTTTCAGAATGCAGTAAATTTGAAGGAAAATACCACATTTAATAACGCTTCTAACGCACTCTTCATTTTTTATTTTGGTGTTTCTAAGGTCAAGATATGGATGACAAAAAGAGAAAAAATTATGGTTCAAGGATTGTCATTGTTGAGAATTTTCATTTTAAATTTGAAAAAAAAAACTCACCAATATCTTTAAAATAATTTTATTTTTAATCATTTTATTTATGGTCAAATTGGAAGCCGTTCTCTGCAATACACAACGTGCCCGTTTTCTCATATTCTCAACTGTCACACCAAAAGTTAGAAGAGTTATTAAATAAGGTATTTTCCCTCAAATTTGCAGCCTTCTGAAACTAAAATTAGAAACTCTGGATTACGTTAAACACTTTCCGATTTATAAAATTTTTCACTTATTTTATTGTTCTGGCTGAAATAAAACAGAAAAAAAATGGCACAAAAATTTTGAAATGGCCATTTTATTATTGAACAATTAATGTAGATTTCAACGGTGCTATCAGCTTTTCGGAGGAATTTTCAGATTTAAAGATATCACGGTTTTCCGATGCTAGGTCGTGATATCTATCAAAATCGATAAAAAGCGAAATTATACCGAAATGGTTGAGAATCGGACCATGGTCAATATGAACTTTTTTATTCATTTTATGGTGGAGAATCTACTGGTGAAGTTTGTCGCACGAGTAGCATGTCACCCTGTACATAGGCCAAAATAAAGAAATCGGTATGAAAAGTTATGTTATTTACGTAAACAGGTGCGTTCGACAGTTATTGTTACCATCAGTTATCATAAGTCTTAAAATGTTGGATTGAAATGTTTGTGGTAATTGTAAGTTGTATTTTTTGCTGAAACTTGAATTGGTGAGGGTTGCATTTTAATAACAGAAAGAAAATCAAAATAAACTATTAATATAGAAATAATGATATTACAAATTTAATTAATAAATTTATTACATAACTTTAGTTAATTAATTAATGCTCAATAACAGTAACTATTACAAATTTAATTAATAAATTTATTACATAACTTTAGTTAATTAATTAATGCTTAATAACAGTAAACAGTAACTAAAGTTAATAAATATAAAATTGATCCATTCCATGAATGAATTATCAGCATGAGACTTCTAGTTGAGTCAGGAATAAGACAGACTCTAGAATCAAAGTTAAGAAAAGAAGGTGACGCCAAGACTTTTAAGAGCTTTCAAAAGGAAGAGTCGACTCCAAGAACATACTTTTCCTTTCTTCCAAAGAAGATTTAAAATGAAGAAAGGAAGCTCTCCTTCTATTGGTTAAAACAAAACAGGAATACGAACTCTGCAGTTAAAATTTCGTTTACAATATACCGAAAAATATGTTAAGTCGGAATATGCTTATTGAAAAATTCGTATTATAAATAAATACGAATTTTCAAGAAATAACGAATAAAAACGCTACAAATACTTTATCACTTCGTATTAAACTAATTCTGAAAACTGCATTTTCTGGAATTTAACCGATTTATTCTATTACGTCACGGATGTATACCTTTGGATCCTATTACTATTTTAGGTTTTGATGTATTATTTACATTATCATAATACTAATTTTGGGAATTCTAATCTTGACTTTTGTACACCTAGTTTGTACTAATACAAAACTGAGGCCGAACCAAGGTTTTAGGCCGAAACCCAACTATGTCACTAACTTGAAAATATGGAAGGAAAATAGAACTTTCGGAAACGTAGATAATGAAGAGCGAGATTCCGCTCTTTTTTAATTATTATAATAGAATTTAAATTATTGTAGACGCCAATGACCCTTCGGCGTTAAGACAATTTTTTTTTTATGGAAAGAAATGTTTATTGCAAGCTGAGAGGAAAATTATGTGTGTGCTTTTTAAAAGGAACCTTTTAACATTATGAAAGTTCAAAGGTCACTCAGCGTCATATCTTAGATTTATTTATTAATATTTAAAATTATTTTTGCCTCTAAACAAACTACATTAATACTGCCTTGAGACGTATATCTCCTGTAACTATATTTAATTTTGCATCATTAGGGCAGCTACTCTTGAAAAATAGATTAATTAAATATTTTATTATTATGGAATGGTAATTTGTAGAGCCTAAAATAAAACCAAAAATCTGTGGCCACCAGCATTTATCTATTTTTTTTTTTTTTTTTTTTTTTTTTTTTACAATTGCTTAGATTACATTCTAAATGAAGCATTCAACAACGATATTTAAATTCATTTCTAATCGGAAATGAAAGATGAGCCCAGACTGCAAATTTGGCTAGTGATGTAGAATTAGCAAATGTTACTGCAATAAAACGAGGATTAGCATTTAGCATTAGCATACTAGAATCATTGTTGGTTTCTTCAGGTGATTTCATTGAGCTGGATTTGACTGTAGTTTAATAAAATTGCTTTATATCTTTACATCGTAGGTTAATAACCCCAACGTCTATTTTTTTTTTTTAAATACATTGAACATCATGGACTTAAATACCATGATAAATATTTCCAATTATTTATATATGTAATTAATAATGTGAAAAACCTTTATTGTTATTAAACTTTCCTTATAATTGATGAAAAACGTATTGAACAAAGTATTTATCAGTATATTTAAATCCATAGGGTTAAATTTAATTTAAAAAAAAAAACTGGTTTATCCCCATGTCAAAGATATATACTGCCTTTATAATGAAGTAAGTCCTGAGGCTGTCTAGTTTTGTTATCATTTTGTTTCCTCCCAACTGCCCTTTTTAATAAAATAATAACGGATGAATTGGCTATTCGATCATGTATAAGTATTTTAACTTAATTTTTTAGTAGTAGTAGGATTAAAATTAAATGGATAATCAATACAAAAGAATAATTGATTAATTAATATGAATAATTATTTAATACAAAACATCTTCTGTTTAGACTTTGGATTGTAATACAAGATAAGGACGGAATGTTAAACCTCAAACGAGAAACTTTATCCCGGTTGAGGCCTACTTTTATCGACTTCATTCCCTCCCTAATACCGCCTTATTAATATTTCCTCGAGGAAATTCGCAACTTCGGCATTGAGTTTCCTTTCCTCGAGATTAGGATCGAACTTATTTTTTAAAGTATTTTTCTCGACCTGACCGCTTCGAGGGCGTTCCTCCTAAATCCGGCCAAAGCCCCTCCACTTAATTCTTCTGAGGAATTTCATTAGTAACAAACTTTGGCCAATAAACGGGAAGCGTTCATTATATTTGACCGAGAAAATTCCTAATCTTGCGGTTTTACGAGATAATCGAGCTAAGGGTGTTGGGTTATCGAATCATCTTAAGTAATAAATTAAATTATTATTCAAATTATTCAATTACATAAGTTCAATTTTAGATTGGATGATTGACTCAATTAAAATTAAAATGTAAGTAGGCTTGTTCATGAATTAATCATCACGATTGCAATCACATTAAAAATATCAATAATGAAAATAAGTTAAAAACAAAATAATACGTAAATGATTCCAGCCTTAATTTATTATTTGTCTAATTAACTAATTAATTTATGATAAAAGGCAAATAAGACATGTTATATACTTTAGTTATAAATGTGAATTAAAATTTTTATATCAATTAAAGTGTCGTAAAATGTACGTAAAATAACAGAAACATGTAACATCCGACTGGATCAGAATACAGGTCGACCTTTAATATAAACTAAACCAATCAAAGCCCATGTATCTATATTTCGCTTTATAACAGGTAATATAATTGGTTCCTCTTTAATGGTCCTTTACATGAATAAACAACATAAATTGTAGACTTTTTTCGATTTAAGTTTTTCGAGGTTGGCTAAGAGAGACTCTAGCCTCAACAAGCCTCCTGTATAAAATTGGCACCCTTCATTACATAAATATTTGTTGAAGGTGATTATGCATGGTTTCCTTTCACAACCGGGGACCAAAGACCGCCTAATAGGCAGAGGTGATGTTCAAGTTCTTGCAAAGGATATATTTTGACCTCTATTCAGAATTATTATCGATTTACTCTAGATATTTTTTTCTTCTAATTAACGTATAGCATATTATGTTGTACAAATTATTTTACCTCCCCAAGGAAGTAATCTCCGTCTTGAAACCGGAACGTCATCTCTTAGCCCAACTCGGGAACTTGGTACCGAAGTTGTTGAACACTGTTAACCCTAATACTTAGGCCTAATCGAGTAGCCCTTTGGTCTCCCCCCCCCCCCCCACCTAACCTAATTTAGAGGGATAGCTACTCAAAGCTCCTCGTCAACGAGGAATCCCCAACTTTACATGAATCGTTATATACCATAACCATAACGATTTCATTTCGTAATACAATCATAGAAAAAAATTTGAATATAATGTATTATAGTGTATATAAAATTACACCATTCATGATTAAATTTTGGTAGATTACATATATAAAGATAATACTTTAAAACCAAGCATAATTATAGTTTTTTTAATTAAGGTCTATTTGCCAAATACAGTCTATATTCAAATTTATATATAAAATATAGTCTATATAAAAATTAAACTCTGTAAACTGGCCTTAACATTGTATATATTGTTGTATGTATATACAAATTCCATCATATGCTTATTAGATAGAAGATCTTTGCTTTTTTATTGCTTATGAAATAAGCGGTAGTGTATTAAATGAGAGTTATAATAAAGAGATACTATCTGAGCTGAAGCGGTCCTCCGGGCTGGATTCTAAATCAGAAAAGTTAAAAAGTGAGTGAGACAATTTTTAAAAATAAAATAAATGGGAGAAATTAAAAGAGAGAGAAGAAAAGGCTAATAGGTTATTTATTTTAGAGACTAAATAAAGAGGGCGTTAAAGAGAGGATCCCAAGACATACTTATATCGAGTGTTAGTAAATCAGGGACGGAGGAGGAATCTGGTCGGGGGCCAAGAAGGGGCCCACGTATTGGGGCGGCTATTGTGTCCCCCCGCTGAAGTGTTTGGGACCCTGTCTATCCGGCCCCTGCAATATTTGTTCTCTCAGATAGAGCTGGGCCTATAGCCTTCAGGTCGCCTTACTGACGGAGCCCCCCTTTTCGTGTTTTCCATCGCTGGAAGATTTGCGAGGGGAAGGGAAATAGAATTCTAATCGCATGTCTGTTGACATAACTGTTAATTGTATTTCAAATAATTTTTATTAGTGACACAAATATCAGTGTAAAAAAAATTGATGATTTCCTATTTTTGATAACCTCGACATTAATGTTTTGATAACAATATAAATGTGCCTATGTAGACTGGTTATTTAACTATTTTTAAAGTGAAATTCCTATCTCTTTTGTTAACTTAAACAAAAGTGGGATGTTCTTTTAATTAACCTATCGTCAATCCTAGAAAAACAAACGTTTTAACGTGATTGGTTTTTCTCCTAGTTTAAATTTCTTTTAAACATCTTTGAGTAAACAAAGTGGTAAAAACTTGATATATCATTATTTTTTATAAGTTACATGATGAACCCCTGTTAATGTCGGGCAGTCCCAATTCCCTGGCAGGGGGAGTGTGCCCTCCCTTGGTAGTAGTTTGTAAGTTAAGTAGGAAATGCCGTGATCAAAATTTTGCTTTTATACAATAAAGTAAATATTTATTTTCTATTGGTAGTGCATTTTCAACTAAAATGAAGATAAAGAAATATACAGAACATTTGACTTGCTTGCCCAAGTGTCCATATATTTTAAATCCATCCTGTGCCACCTGCCTTCCTTCCTGCCATCCTGGCCCCCTGGGTCCCCTTACTTAGTACTTAGTCGGGCATTGTTGGATGAAGAAATGAAGAACCAAACCTAAGATGAGGGAGCACTTCACCCTGTTCACCTAATGGGGTCACACAAGGAAGTCCTAGCTTGACTTGATTGGCCACTAGGTGGCACTGTATTAGGCACTTAGTTCCTTTAATTGATTCAGAGCGCACTAAACCCCCCCCCTAAACTAAACCAAACCCCAATTAATAACCAAATATGAGATATATACTAACTACTAAATAATAAAAGAATATGTTCTTACAGGCTTGAAA
Source organism: Aelia acuminata (assembly GCA_911387785.2). Lineage (NCBI taxonomy): Eukaryota > Metazoa > Arthropoda > Insecta > Hemiptera > Pentatomidae > Aelia > Aelia acuminata. The sequence continues at coordinate 59,110,779 of OU426981.1, forward strand.
GGTCTTCATTCATGGTATTCATTCGATCATCGGGGCTAGTGTCTTTATGTAATGTGTTGTAACGTTCTATCGCTAAAAAAACAAAAAACATATGATTTCAAATCCCAGACCGTTTGTTGAAACAAAATAAGCGGTTGGAACGAACTGTTTGGGTCTAGATCTTTCGAGCCTAGTCCACGCAGGCGCGGAACTTTCCACGTTGTCCTAGAACACTCCAGGCCTGACCATTTACGATTATATATAAGGAGCGAGTGCCTAAACGAGTTAGTCTTATTCTGCGCCTTGACTGTGAAGCTCAAGTCATATGATTAGTGTGCTATAATGTTATCATTTTTGTAAGCTGCTATAATATTTGAGTTGTATTAATTCGTTGGCATTAATAATTGTATATTTTTGCTAGATAAATATTCTTTAACCAAGTGTTACAGTATCGTTACATAAAAATCGCCAGCCTTTGCCTATCATGGGCATCTTCAGAAGGGGTACAAGAATGAAGAAAAACTGCCACATTCTTGTAACATCCCTGAAAAATCAAAATTGCGATGAGCGAAAGCTCAGCAATTGTTAATAATGTTATTGTACATGGTCTAACTCTTAAGAGCAAATGAATGTCATCTAAAACTATATGTTGTAATTCTCCAGTCTAATACTTGGAAATTCTTAAATTCCTTAAATCATAATTGAATTTGCTAGATATGCTCAATGTAATTGGATACTTAAATAATTATTAAGCCTATAACTATAACAAATTAAGTTGAAATTGTAGTAAAGTATGAATTAATATAAAGCGAAACGAACTTCAAAATACTTAGCCATTATTTTGGATATCATTGAGATGGTAGTTTTTAATGAGTTTGAGGAAAATTTCTTCGTTAAAAAAATCACATTTGCTTACTGATGTAGATTTATTGTTGTAATTGTATTTCCGCCATTTTGGTATTTTCATGGAAATAAGACACATAATACACCTATCAGATTATTAGGAGTTTTAACCAATTTATTAAATAACTATTAATTATTAATTGAGAATATAATTGAAGCGTGGAAATGCATAAGGGAATAAGTGCCTTAGGAAATTTTTACAGTAATGATGTGACTTATACCCCCTAGGGTGAACTAAGTTCACTCTTTGTTTTATTTTTTTGGCACTTAGACCCTCATGCATTGCCACGTCTTAATTGATACCTAGGTCTTTATTAAACAAAAATAATTATGGAAAAATACTCCTATAAATATATAGAAATTATTATACATGCTTTATACTAAAGGATCAGATGGACTTATCATATTCGATCGATGTTCCATATAATGCAATCCAAAACTAGTTTCTAATTTCTCTGAAAGAAACGAAAATAATGTCTGCAATTGCAAAGAAACCAATTGGAAAATACATACACAAATAAATCCAGGCTCAACCTAACAGTTCTGTCTATCTATCAGCTCATATTCCTATTCGGGAGATGTCAATTCTAAAGGCCAGAGACATTGATGAATATCCACTATCGCTGGCAGCCGTCTATTTCAAATATAGCCATGCTCTACAGGTATATTTCAAGTTACAGACTGATATCCAATAAAGGATACGTCATACAGATCAAGTCTGACAAGTAAATCACAAGTTTATATTTCATTGTGGATGATGCAATGCTTTAACGTAATCTTAAAACAATGGTTATTCTAAATATAAATTTAGATAATGCTTGCATTAAATATATAACTAGGTCTATGTAGGTATTATATGTTATACCTACTTGCCACTCATACTGAATAACTGAACTTTATGAATTCATATAAAATGCAGCTGTTAGAAATCAAAGAGATCTTAGAATGAAAAGAAGTGTTAAGATTAAATGTATTTGGCACATCATAATAATTCATACTGAAGCTAAATGAATGGTTTTGAGAGGGACTGGGGACAGATATCAGTAGTTTTTGAAAATAATGTAAAGGTAATGAATAGGTACTCAAGAGAAAAATGACTTAATTTTTACAATGCGGTGCAAATAAATTGGGTTGCAACATAACACAACGTATTCATCAATATAAAATGATAAACATTCATAATAAGAGCAAAATGGATTTCCTATTTCATATAGTCCTTATAACTGGCAATTCAGGCAACCTATTTCATTGTTATGTTTTGTATTGAGTGGCGGGAAATCGTAGACTGTTTCCTTAAAAATCGATATAGGATAATAATTTTTGTTCCATCTATTATACTGTTATTCATAGATATCTTGAATATTTATCATGTAATGTATATTTTATGTTTTGTATTGAGTGGCGGGAAATCGTAGACTGTTTCCTTAAAAATCGATATAGGATAATAATTTTTGTTCCATCTATTATACTGTTATTCATAGATATCTTGAATATTTATCATGTAATGTATATTTTATCCACAGTGACGACCCCCATGTTGTATCCAAACGAAGGAAATTTAAATAAAGAAAATCCCTGACTTTTACTCCCAACTATTCATCATCCAAGATGGGCTTAGATTTTTTAATCATTTTTCTCTTTTATTAATTAACTATGGCTTCGTCTTCCATCCCGCTGTCCTATGCTAAATTGATTTCATTGAACTTTAGCTATCTATTATTATTTTTTTATGGTATTTTTTGTCTTGTGTAATTTTATGTAAATTGACAATTGTGTTTTTGTAATTCATGCATGTTCCTTAAGAATTATGCAAATCCCGAATGAATGTTGATTCGACATTTTAATTTCTTGAATTGGATGAAATGACTCAAATAGTTGAACGGCCCGGAAAGTTTCTATATACATTTTCTACATTTTTTATAACATTACATTTTTTAGTACAGTCTATAACATTTCTAATAGCTACAGTAAAAAAAAATAAATAAATAAATAAATAAGCCAATATTTTGCCTGTCACACATTTTTAAATGGGGTCCGAGACGAGTAGTAGTGATTAATATTTTCGCAATTTATTATGATTAAAATTGACCGTTCCACCAGTAATAATTACCATCAATCATTATCGTAATAATAAAAACTGTTTTGGTTGTTATAAATACTGGATTGTTCCGAAGATAAACCCACCGACCCAGCACGATGCAGATAACTAAAGATGTACAATAGGACGACAGCATAAACGAGACCCTTTCTGGTACACCCCCTTGTTTTTGTGCACCTTTAGATGGTGATGGACTGATCCCCGGGATGGTATTGCCGAAGGGGCACATGGGGCCCCCTTTTAGCCAAATGACCAACCTCGCTCAGGCTGATTGATTTACCCCCACCCCCGACCCCTAACTTCTTACCTTACTTTGGTTTCTGGTTCTGCTACGACTGCTGAACGGGGAGGAAGCATTACTCAACCAATGGAGTCTGACCCCAGCACTTTAACAGATTATAATACATGATTTATAAAAAAAAAAAAAAATTTCAAAGCAGTTTACATGATTTTATAGACGTCAGAAGGATACATTTATTTTTTGTTGAATGAAATGATCTTTATGGAGATATATTAATTTCATTCTTCCACTCAGGGCCTAAGCCAGGAACAGTACAATGGGTTGAAATCCCTACTATCTAATCTAGCGATCATAATATACTCCCTATAAATATGGCTCCTACATGAAGTCTAACAGATCTGGCTTCAGCAATTTCTGTGTAATTCCAGCAGATCGTTCCCACTTCAACCCCCTCCCCCTGAAGAAATAATAAGATTTTTTTTTAGAATTGATATAGTGAGAAGTAACACAAAATACAAGATAGTAATCAATTAGTAATAGACTTCAACCCCTCTTCTCCCTTTTTACCAACATCGCTTCCTCTATTTTTGATAATCCTCCTGTGATTCTAATAAGAAGATGGCCTCGAGAGCCTCTAATTAGGAAATATTAGCTGAATGATACCGAGAGAGTAGCTTCTTAACACCGCCATTAGTATAACTTCTCCTATAATTTCCTAGGTGCTGTTTCAATATTTAAGACTCAAAACATCTTAGGTCCATTTTCTTTTTTTCAGGCCAACCCTTTTTTTCTATGCACTTCAAAGACATAAAGGTTGTATAGGATGAAATGAAACATTGAATATAAAACATTGCATTTGCTTTAAAAAATATAGGCTTATCATACATATATGAAGTGCATTTGAATCCGACGTTTGAGAAACTCCACACTTTAAATTTATGGCTAAGGAGGTAGTTTCGCAACAACGCGAGTTACAAAACTATTTCCTATAATTTAGCGATCACATTTCTTTGATGTTTTTTAATAATTTTTGTACAAAATATCTCAGGTCATCATTTTTATTAGCACTATAAAATTAAAAATAAAATAAATAACAAGGTTATACTTATATTACTTATAGCCTTATTTAATTTTTATTAATTTATTTCTGTGATAAATGTTATACAAAATAGCAAATATACCGGAGTTACTAATATTATTAAAGTTTTTGAAATATTTTGGGTGTTAAAATTTCATTTTTTTTTAATAATAGAATAAGCATTCTTTTGAAATGTGGATTTTTGTTATGTTGCTGGCATCTTAGTAGATGGTCTTTAGTGATGAGGTGTGGATGAGTCCGTGGCGTATTTCTCTGAGTCCCTTGATGTATTTATTTTTAATAAATGATGTAAATTTTAATAAATAAATAATTATTTAGACTATGTTTTCTTATCTTTCTTTTCGTTGAATACACGAAATAGGAAACATAAGTTTTAACAAAAAATAAATACATATACAAATATCCTTAAAAATATAGCATTGCTAAGTTATAATCGATCTAAGGACCTGCTAATGGATAGATAAGATCTGCGACTATTAGATCCATTCAATTGATTGAAAGTGGGATGACTAGGATGCTCATTCTGTCTTGATGGTGAGACACTCATTTTAAAATAAAATGTTATATTAGAGATTTCATCAAACCATAGGTCATGAAAACCCCTTTTAGTTGAGAGAAAAAGTTATATTTTCACTGAATTATGCATTATTTGATAAAGAGTCCGCATTGGAGACTCACTATTTACCTACTAAGTTAACTCAACGCTCTAAAGAAAAGAAACATGAAGTAGATTATCAGAAGAATTTTGATTTAGGAAAGAGAAAATGGTAATATTTGTGTTAAAATCAATAATTTAATTCAAGTATAATGCTGCATTTATAGTCATATTCTGATAGAGTTAATAAATATTTTTTTTATTTTGTTTCAGGTACATTTTTAAGTAGTTAACGTCATAATTTACATCTTATAAATTTATCCTCGGAAGAAAAACCTCTCAAAGAATAGGTGAGTAAACATTTTCAAAAATGTTCCTATGATCACTATCATATAAAATTTTTAAAAAATCTAGGTCCCATAGCATGTATGGTAAATTTTGGAATAAGTACTTAGATTATTCAATGTATTCTATTTTTAAAACGTCCATAGACGTTATAAAATTCGGATAAAATGTGGAATAAAATGACTAAAAAATGTTTCTCTTATATAAAATAAATGTTATGATGATTTATCACTATATTGCAGAAATTTTTATTTATTGAGAAAATAAATAACAAAATCGGTATAAAATAAATTTCATTACTTGTTCTCGAGGAACTCATGGAAAATGATCGAAGATGGACGATTTCCAAGTAACAAGATCTGTAATCAGGGAGGTAAGAAATTTCCAAGCTGATCGAATCAAAGACTGGTTTCTAAAGAACTTTAATTTCACCAAGGTGGGTTTTTCAATCTGCCAAGAGGATCATTTTCCTCCTGATCACTTCTTCATCCCGTTGGGAATTTCCTGCATTATCCCTCGTTTGGAAAATATCTAAAAAGCAACTCTTCTACCGGGGAATGACTTCGCGTTCCTTAAAAGTTATTAATCGCGTTCCTTCAAGGCCGAGAGATAATGTTGAAAATTCTCTTGAAATACTATTGTAAAGAGGGATTATCATTTTGATTACCTCCTATAGGTAATATATCATAATAGTAAAAAATAGGAACCGATTTATTGGGATAAACTGTGCGTTGTGAATAAATTTTTCATGTAGGATACTTATTCTTTCCCGATATCATCTTATTTGTTTTTTGGTAGTATTCAATTATTTCATATCATAATTATTCATATTTTTCGTTGATATTAGAAAGATATAAATAGAAAGATATTGGATATTTTTAAAAATATTAATTAGAAAGATTCGGCGGCATTAACCAAGTGGACAGAGGAAGCCCTCGATAGGCGATAGGGCCACCTCTATTATAAAAGCAATCTGTTCGCTAAACAATTTTTAAGGAATCAACTGCGTTATAAGAATCAATAGAATAGACTGTCCAATTCTGAATAATAAACTTAAATTACATTAATATTTGAATTTCAAAAAATAAATTTCCCCGGCCAAAATCATGTACTTTTTCTATTTTTCTTTTGTATTCTGATGTATTTATTTTTAAATACGTTATTCATCTGAACTAACGCATTCAAAAAATATATAAATAAAAAAATATGAAAAAAAACAAAAATTATTTTATTTTCCATAATACTTATTTCATATGCAATACATTGCACAAAACAAGATGAAACACTTTTTTACTTTCACTTACCTATATATGAAATATATAGTAAGTGGAAGTATTGCGATCGTGAAAATTTTCGACTTCCGGTTTTCAACGGAAATACACGTTTTGGGGTCCCCTGAGTCAAAATAACCAAGTCCCGCGAAATGGTCTGTGTGTGTGTGTGTGTGTGTGTGTGTCTGTGTGTGTGTGTGTGAACAGACTAGCTCAAAAACTATAAACCGTGCGAACCTGAAATTGGGTATTTAGAGTATGTATAAGCCCGCGATGTGACAGCAAAAATTTCATCAAATTTGCTCAAAGGGAGGGGGTACTTTATTGAATAACTTTTTACGTTTTTTTCGATTTTCTCAAAAACGGCTCTAACGATTTTGATTAAACTGAGTATTTGATATATTTATATGCCTGAAATATGACTGTAAAAATTTCATCAAAATTGATCAACCGGAGGGGGGACTTTACTTAATAAATTTTGTATCATTTTCACATGTTTTTTTTATTTACTCAAAAACGGTTTTAACGATTTTGATCAAACTTGGTATTTGATGTATTTATATGACAAAGATGTGATAACCAACATTTCATCACAATTGATCAACCGGAGGGGGCACTTTACTTAATAAATTTTGTATCATTTTCACGTGTTTTTTTTATTTACTCAAAAACGGTTTTAACGATTTTGATCAAACTTGGTATTTAATGTAAATATATGCCCGAGATATGACTGTAAAAATTTCATCAAAATTGATCTACGGGAGGGGGGACTTTACTTAATAAATTTTGTATCATTTTCACGGTTTTTTTTTTTTATTTACTCAAAAACGGCTTTAACGATTAACAAAAATAAGATATGATTGTAGAAAAATGTGTGACTTTGGGAAATAATATTTAGCAAAACACGTCAATTTTTAATCTAAGTAAGTTGGTAAGTGAAAGTTGTGTGTTGCGCGCACGCACCAGATTTTTTCAAAGTTATTTTAAGATCATTTGTTGATTTCAGATAGATGTAACATGTTGCGCGGTCGTATGGCTAATAAATACGTGGTAAATTTTTCGTAAATTTTTATGTAATTTTTCCTCTATTTTAAAAATTTATGTTATTTTATTCTCTCTATTTTAAAATTTCACTTTATTTTTTTATCTATATTAAAATTTTATGTTATTTTATTCTCTCTATTTTAAAATTTTATTTTATTTTATTCTGTATTTAATTAAAATTCATGCTATTATATTCTAATATTAAATTCATGTTACAGATGTTTTTAAATTTTATGATATTGTATTCTATATATTATTCAATTTTATGTTTTTTTTATTCTACCTTTGGCTTATCCTGTATAAAAATCTTAAACTACACTAATATTTGAATTTTTAGAACATAAATTTCTCCCGGTCTAAATTATAGCACTTGTACTACTTTTCTTATTATATTTTGGTAGATTTTATTTTTTTAAATAATTTGGACTAAAAAAGAGAAAAACGGGAGAAGGAAAAATAAACATTATCTTATTTGCCCTCATTTTTATTTGATATGGTATATATTGCACAAAACAAGTTGAAACACGCTTGTTTCAGTCATTTTAAGATTTTTTTTTAATTTTAGGAACTTGTAACGTGTTGCACATGGATATAGCCATCAAATAGCAGGGAAATTTCTCGGAAAATTTTATGTTATTCCGTGGTAAATTTTCCCGGCGGATATTCCTCATAGCCAGTAGCAGCTGTTAAAAATTTCAATGGGGTGGAACAGCCACCGAGAGGCTTTTTAAGATGATTTGTTGGACCCTCTCTATTTTTCTCTCTTCGTAAGCAGCTTATAAAAAAAGAAGGGAGGGGGCTTCTATATCTTTCATTGTAAGATATAATCAAATTAAAATTTTTGTATAATAAATTAAGGAACAAAACATGGAGAACTTTTATTTAAATAATAGAGGCCAATATTCACCAAACACAATAGTACAATTTATTTTGGCAACGTTCTTCTTCTAGAGCCATTTTCAAGCCTGTAAGCACATTTACATAAATTATTAATTTATAAATTTATAACAATGTATACTTCGTAATTTTTTTTTATAACATTTTGCTTTTTTGTATTGTTTACCTACGATGCATCATATTTGGGATTGTTCTTACGGTTATTCAGATTAAAACTATTTTTAACGGTGTAAATAAAAAACTTGTTGCTGGAGGCGTCATTTTAACATTTAAAAAACTCGTAAATAAAATTATCTTATGTTGTGTTTAGAAAGGTTATTTGCAGTAGATTGATAAAAAATTATATTTACCAATCTGTTATATATTGTAATAACTGCCATTAATAACTCCGAGCAACTGTCTCAGTTGGATTGGATTACTATTGTATTCTGTGAGAGGGGTGGGGGTGCTAAGTAGGAATTATTATAGGCGTTCGCGGACTGGGTATAAATAATCTTTTATCTTATTATATATAAAGTATCTTTTATAAAGATTTTTAACGTAGCTCACATACAACGGTAGCTCACATACACATGTTGGTAAATCAGGTATCAAGAAATAAGTGAAGGATCGATAGCTGGGAATAAAGTTAAGTGGATGAAAGGCTTAAACAGGGAACTGATTTCCATCCAAGACTGGGTCAGTATAAGAAACCATTCATATGTAGTGTCTCTCTCAAATCGATTCGCATAATTTTTTTTTTTTTCAGACCATAAATATTGGTGACTGCAACAGAGGTAAAATACAGCAGTGGAACTGCATTATTATTCAATTATTAATTATTCCGATCCAATTATACCTATTAATATTGTTAGTGGATTATATTATAATCCAGATATTTGCAATTTAATACCTAATATCTCATTACATAACTTGATTAATTGAGGAAGCGAAACAGAATGTTTGGGGCTATATTGTACCTTTAACGTAACTTCGCAGCATGTTTCAACTGATTAAATTTCACTGATTGTTTTCCCGGTGCACCGTGTTTTCAGCCAATTTTATTTCGGACTAGCTGTGGGGTTCTAGCGAATAAAAAAATAATAAAATATAAAAAAAACGAAAACATAGTTTCCCAAATTTATTTGTTTATTTTCTGTTCATTTAATTAAATTTAGTAAAATGGCTCACGCAATTCCTAATTGGTCATAAACCAAAAAATTAACCATTTTATACTATTAATCTCTATATATATAAGAGGCTTTGTCCTGACTGACAGAATCAACGCAGAGCAAAAACTACTAATGATGGAAACTTGAAGTTCGAAATTTAGATTTTAAACGCGATGTAGGTAACCACTAAGAAAGGAATTTCAAAAATGTTCCACCTAAGGGGCTTAAATGACGAAATTGTCGTTTAATTCTAACGGACACCTATTTTTGCACTTCGAGAAAAAATCTCTAATTTGGACTCATTTTAAAAATCTTGATACGACGAGTTTAACTCGAAAGGCCCTACGGGACGTCGAAAACCATGTTTTATAGCCGAAAAATGAAGCGTTCACGACGAGTAAGCAATTTTTTGTTTGAACTCTCTCCATTGCGCGCCTCCCTCTCTTCTACCGAGCCGGCAGCTTCCCCCTCCAACATTCCACTTACCGGAAGCTCCGATCCCTGCCGACATTCTGCCCCCCCCCCCCCCCCCCAAAAAAAAACAAAAAAAAAACCTTAATCCTTTAACTTATTCCTTACTTTGAAATTATTTAAAAAGATCGTCTGGGGTATGATATGGTGGGCTTTGAGTTATAAATTGAATGGATGAATAAAATACGAAACAACAGAAACAAATCCGATTGAGGAGGATTCATCTCAATCTATCATTCACTAAACATTGCAGGTCACTATTAACCGATATATATCTGTAATAATTATATTTGACAGTAACACATTATTGCCAATTATATGATGGATCCGTTAAGTATTTATAGTTATTGTGAACTATTAGTCTGTTGGTGGGTAATTATAAATATTTCATTGAACTAATAGCTGAGTTTTGTTTTGTTTATCTTCATTTGTTACTTAAGCCATAAAATTCGTGGTAATGCAGAATATGCTATAGATCTCCTTCCTTGAAACCGGAATTAGTATCGTTTTGTACATTCTGTTTGTAAATATGGATGGCAATGTGGGGGGAAGAGGTCTCGTTGAAGATGAGGGGAGTAATTAATCAGTAAAGTTATTCCTCTTTGATGAAGGCAGGCGGTTGCAGAGTGGTATACCAGTAAGCCCTGGTCGATATAATCCTACAGACACAGAAAGGAAAACATAAGCCTGACTTAGTCAACTCTCACCAAGGGGGACTTAGTTAAGGACTTAGGCCTTAGGTCAAGGCTTTCACTTGGTTCATAGCTTCCGTTCCGCTTCAACCATTCAAGATTTAGCCTGACCTTTATGGGTCCGCAGGATCAAGATTTGGATTATATGTACTCAGCGAAGGGCAAGAGGACTAGGGGCTTACTGCGCATGACTTCAACGGTTTAAATTAAAAGAGCACGTTAATTAATAAAAATAGACCTTTACTATATAGATATTATTAAGGATATATGTATAAAGAGGAAAAGCATCGAATTAAGAGTAATTAATTAATTGTTCAATATCAAAATTAAACAAAACACAATGCAAACATTGAGAACTTTGGCCAACAGGAAGTCAAAAAGTTACTTTTCTTGTTTACTTTACGTTCAATAATATAAAACAGTAACTCAACATGTGGATCACTGAACGGAAGTTTTAACATTCATTTCGTTCCAAAGCAAACGTTAGCTTCGTATTTTTTTTTTTTGGTGTTTCTCTTCGAATTAGATCAATTATGTATTATCCTTTTTTATTAAAATTTTATCAATATAAAAAGGCTGAGTTTGGAGGAAAGAAAGGAAGAACATTACTTATTATTATAATTTCAACATTCAGCATTTATAAAACAGACTATGTACATTTACAGTACTTTTAGAACAGCACTATTTCTTTGAAAAGTAGTTGGAAAATTGTTATAAAAATCCTAGAAAAAAAATCTATACTAATAAGGAGTATATGTTTTGTATATAACGTTTTGAGGGAGTGGAGGACTATGGACTGATTGAAGTCTTATTGTAATTACCGATTTCCTGTCTGAGTTACTAAACTGGGATTTTACGAAACAAAGACTTGGTTTATTCGGGAAATAATTTTATATTGAAGGAAGCTTTAGTTCGTGGGGCATTTTTGAAATTTTAGAGTAGCGCGGGTGTGATCCATATACTTGTATTTTGAATTTTTTCTTGCTGTAATTAGGTTTATAGTGTACCTTCCGATAGTTGCTAATTTCAGGTACATGATAAGCATAAGTGGTCTGGTATTTTTTCGTCTCCCCGCCTTTTATTCCTTCAAACAATGATTCTCATTGTTGATGTAAAGATGACTGAGATCTTTAAGTTTTTCAATATACATAATACGAAGCGATTATTAGATTTAGATGTTAATCGTTTCATTAGCACTAATTTCTGAAGAAAAATATATCATATTATAAAATAATTTTTGGTACCGGCTCATAGGTCCTCATAGGCCCTATCGACAAGAACTCTCCACTCAGTTCTTATATATTTCGATCTAATATCAATAAAAAATGTTTCATTTAAAACTCTCTTCCTACGAATGTAGCCTTTCCTTTCGAGTCCGAAACCTACTAATAAGGTATAGATCGAAGCACTATTGCTTACTATGCTTGTTGTTTTTTTAATGAACCATAGACCAGTCTTTATCTACTTAAGAAAAAAAACTTAAGTCGTTATAGGCCTTCGTTTCTTCGCCCTGCTCCTGAACTCCCCTTTTGACTTATTAGAATCGACAAGTGATTATTTAAAAATGGTGCCATCAGGAGCGATTTGTGCGAAAAGTGTTTTTCACCATTGTGATTCAAGGAACAGCTTGAGTTAGTTCTGAAATTGATCCTTTTGTTCAAGCGTACTCGAGTATTTAAGTCCTTTTCTCTCAATTCCAACCCTTTTTCTTTTTCAACCAGAAGGGTTCCAGGTCATTCCAGCCATTATTTTTAAATCCTTCAAACAGTTTCTTCTCGCGAAGTCGTTAACGGTTTCTTTTTCTTTCTATTCTCTCTTCTTTCTTTTTTTTTCTAAGAGGAAAATGGCCATTGAGGTGGAATAATTTAAATGTAAAGTATTTGCAATTTTTCTCTTTGCCTTTGTCATGGCAGAGAACGAAAATTTATTTCTTACAGTCACAATATAAAGCCCCATCCCTTCCTGAAAGCTAATTACTAGACTGCTGAATCCGACAAGACAAAAGTTTTTTTTTTTTTTTTTTTTTTTTATAAAAGTTTAATAGCTCAGATTGTTATGCCAACTCTTATTCTCAAAAAATATGAGATATATACGTGAAATAATTTAAAATAGGATTGATTACAGAGAATGAACATATTCTAGTTTTTAGGACATTAAAGTTTTTGCCGTGATCGTTTTGATTTGATACAGAATTTGTGATAGAATGAGTTTTTTCAACGAATGAAGAATTTCTCAAGGAAGAGAAATTTTTAATGTAACAGGCCGTGAACAGGACGAAGTGACTGCTTGTGTAATAAAAAATATTAATTGGAATTTCATGGAAAATCTTAAAGCACAATTTCGCCTCTCAGATCCTCCCTGAAATTCTAACTTCATCCGTTAAAATTTTCATTTATTATTCTTTCATACCATACTGACAGCGTTAAGTTTATCAGTCTTTAAAAAGAATAAATAGAGAAAACATTTTCAATTTCTTATTTGTTTTATTTCGTATAATTTGTCGTATTTGTTTCCGGAGGTCGGGTTTTTGCCAAGTTTCTATTAATCTCTGTGGATCGGTATAACTGGACTTACTATTCAAATTTTAGTCATTTTTACGAAAAAAATCGTAAGCTCGAGAGTTAAGGTGAAAATTTTGTTTCGTTGGTTGTGGAACGGGAAATCCCTTTCTAAGAAAATAGGTATTTTTGAGTATAATTAGATAATCGAAGGAATAACCCTCACAGGGTGGAACAAGGGTCATTTCAATAATCTACTGTAAAATAAAAAAAATCTATAAATACAACTATGATTTTAGATTAAATGAAGGTCAAAAAACGGTCTCATATATAAACATAAATTTGCAGAACAAATTTACGCTGCACTCGGGCATCATCACGATGCAATTTTTTTAAAAATACCGTAGCCCATTTTACGTGTTAAATCTTAATAATTATAGAAGGGAATTTACAATATGTCCTTTGTAAATATCCTGTTACTCCTTCAGGTGCGTTGCCATACTTAAAAAAAAATATATATATCACAATGATGATCAGCATAATGATTTGATCAGCAAATATATATTTTTATAGGAAACTGTTTCATTGCCTTTTTTTTTTTTCTCTCTGCCTACGATTTCAGTCTCCTTTAACTATCTTTTGGCTTACAACTTGACAAAACTACGTTTCCTTTTTAATTAAAAACAACGTTTCAGTGCAATTGTAAAATAAAATTATTTTTGCTCAAAACTGACAAGTTAAAGTCCAAGACTCTCTCGGTATTAACTTCAGTGGGCTGATTAACGTTAGGTCCAGTGATTATTGCAAATATTTTCTAAAATAAGTGCATTTTAAAAAAAAAAATTGAACTAATTTCAATATTTCTATGATGAGTTTTGTTAATTATAGGAAATAAAGTTTTTGAAGATCATGACCATTTAATCAATAAGTAATTTAAATTATTGTTATTTTTGGGATGATGACCTTAGCAGTTTTTTCGCTTTTATAAATACACATAACAAAAATTATTATAAAAGCTGGCATAAAATAGCACAGATGATTTGAGATGACTAGAATGTAAAAGAAAATAAAGTGATGCCTCATGATTGTATAAGGATCATATAATAATAATATATATTATATTATATCTGATGACATAAAACTATATCAATAAATGTTATTATTATTGCGTAGAGCTCATAATTTTGAATGAGGAGGAAGTTAAATGCAGCAAAAAGCCATCTTCTATCCAAGGTCCTGTAAGATAACAGTAATAGCCGTGACTCCATGAGGCCGTACAAGTAGATATTAAGTTTTAAATCTGGTGCCCCTCCAACTGCAGTCCATTGTCCCATCTACAATACTGAGGCTCACTTACACCGCACTCATAACTCAAGGTTTTTTGTTCCAACACTAAGCCGCTTTAACTAGATGAAGGCACCATTTATTACCAATCCAGGCTTAAAAATCTGCCGGAGTAAATTATACTCGCAGGGTAAATCATGATATTTAGCCAGTTTTTTTTTTAAATATATATATATTTATAAAGCTGTGAGACGAGATATTCTCTTCGTTAGACTCAATGAATATAAATACTTCAGCAACGTGGTCGGAAGCAAAAAATAATTATGAAAAAAGAAAAATATTTAAACTTTTTGATAAAAGGAATATTACTGTTACACACGCAAAAGCATTGTGATTGGTGAGTGTTCTTCCTAAAGACTCATTCACACTGCATGTATGCAATATGTTCCAGAAAAATGCAGTCAAAAATATACCAGCAATTCTACATCAGAATTCTTACCAAAAACATCCCATAAAGGCATCGTCGATTTCTTTTCTCTTTTTTTTTTTTTACTAATAGCCCTTCTTCTGATTTTTTACTATTATTTGTTATTATTTAAATTGAAATTGATTTAAATATCAATATCAATACCAATTTAATAAATGAAATTGTTTTTTCTACTATTTGTATTAGTCGTTGTTATTTAAATTGAAAATCATTTCCAGAGTTAGAATAAAAAGAAATAGAAAATATTTGTTTTTACCAAGGGCTCTAAGTATTTATTAAGATTAGTTATCTATTTTGTGAAAAAAGTTATGAATTCCATGAGGTATCGGGTATTACGAACTTTTAGTTGGCTAAACAAAGTGGAGTCAAACTTTTTTAGGGTGATAAGTTGTTAACTCGTTGAATTAAAGTACAGTTGTTATTGCTGGAAAAAAATTGAGAAATCAATAAGCTATAACAAGCGTAAATTGTATTTCTATTTTCGAAGATCTCATAGAAATAAGGTTAAAAAAATTTTCTCAAAAAAAAAAATATTCTTAAATTTCCAGTTTTTAACAAACATTTTTTTTTAACATCACTCGATATTAAATAATTATAATAATGAATTTTTATTGCTTTTAAGTTTACAACTTTTAGCAAGAGGTTGGACCTTAGCTTATAGTTATTTAATGGTATGTATAAATTAAAATTATTCCTATTAATCTTCGTACTATGCGTTAAGTATTTATAAAACATAATAACAAGAAAACAAAAATATATATACTAATAAAAGTAAAAAAATCTCTCTTAACTGAGCCCTAATCTATAAGATAAAACAACATGGTTTACAAATCATATAACACTAGATCACTAATAATAACCAGAAAAACAAAACAAAACAAAAAAAAAACATTTTACTTTATGAATACAATATTAATAATAATAATAATAAATAGCATTTCTGTAGAAACAATTTCCTTATTCATATAATACAAAACTTCTTAATTTCATTGCTTCAATTGTAAACAAAAATAAATCGTTTAATTTCTTAAGTTCATTTATTTGCAGTAGATTAGATAAAGACCGATCTTCATTAATATATTTATATACGAAAACACTTTTAGTTGGCTTCATAAGGACATGTTGGCGTGTGTCATTATCTTTACAATTACAGAGAGGGCAGGCTAAGTTAGGTTCGAATTTATAAAGAGAACCATTATAATGTCACTCGATATTCTAAATATGCCCCGATCGAATGATCCTAATTTATAAAATTGAAAAAAAATTTAGGCTAAAAAATTAAAATAGTAAATAAAATATAACTTTTGAACTAATTAAATTTTAGAATTTTTTTTTGTAAATAAATCGATATTCCTTTTAAATGACAAACTTCAGAATTCCTGGATTTCAGTCCCACTAACAAATTTTTCACGGCGATAAATTACATGTTTTATCAAATAGATATGAGCATGACAACTGCTGATAAAATTCAAGTCATTGTATGATGATACTTGTGATCGATATCAGTATTTTGAAAGGGTTTCCAGGATTAGTTAATTTTACACGAAAGAAAATATTTCTATAGATGGCAGGAATTTCGGTTATTTATTTTAACAATGTGATCTGCCCAACAATCTTTGTACTCATCTACAACCTTTTTTTACTACATATCGAAACACGTCGATTTCTAATCCAAGTAAGTTCGTAAGTGAAAGTTGTGTGTTGCGCGCATCTCACCAGATTTTTTTCATTTTCAAATAGATGATTGTACTGTTATAATTATTTTACACTTCAACACTTTAAATAGCGAATCGATATTCAAAACTTGTTCAAACAATGAAAATGAAATTCGAAAAAAATCCACCATGAAAGTTTCAATTTATTTGAAGTTTCGCCCTTAATTATTTAATTTCTTGACCAATTTACAGCTCTACTGTAAGAAAAAGAATAGCTTGTCCTACTCCGTCGTGAAAAACGTGCTTTCGGTAATAATATTAGCTTAAGAAAAGTAAATATTCGAAGAGGAGCGTTCTTATAATATTTTAATGTCTCCGAAGGAATGGACTCTAATTAATTAATGGATTCGAGGGGGGAATTTTAATTCCCTTCTACCGGCTTGGAGGAAATTGTCCTCTAGATTAGATAATTCTTACTTCTTGGAGAGATATCTGGTTATTCTTGGTGTAGTTGCAAGCTTTAATTACCGTCTTATACAGTCAGCAATTTAAGTAATTATAAGCAGGAATGACATTATATTATTACATTATTGTTATAATGTTCTTTTTACTAGCTCGGGTTTACAGGTTATGAAAAAATCAATCATTTATAACGCTAGTTTATTTATTACGTCACTTTATTAAAAAAACAACAAAAAAAACCTTAAAATGTCATGCGGGTACAGCTGAACTATAAGAAATCAACGGTGTAACAAAAGGGGCAAACAAAGCAGGATATATAGAGAAAAAACAAATCATAAAAAAATATTCTCATAATATGAGGAAATCACGTGTTTAAGGTTTTAAAATGAAATAATGAATATTAATATTTCAATGTATTGTAACACTTCTGTGGGTTAACAGTATTTATTCAATGAAAATATAACAGTAGCCAATGCCATACAAATTATAAAATCACTAGTATTAAAGCAGGTTACAAAAATTATCACTTTGTAACACAAATCATATGGCCTGAGCTTCACAGTCAAGACAAAGACTCAGACTATAACTGACTGGTTCAGTCACTCGCTCCTGATATGTAGTCGTAAAAGGAACCTCCTGGAACCTGCCAGGCCTGCGTGGACCGAGCTCGAACAATCCAGCCCCAAACACGTGCTCTGGCGGTTCACTCCAACCGCTAGTTCGTTTCAACAAAAGGTCTGGGATTTTAAACCATATGTTTTTTCTTTTTATTTAACGATTTAACGTCACAGTATTAATGTCTAAAATATGTATATGAAAAAAAATTGATTTGTCTAATGATAACTTTTTTTTTTTTTTATGTTTCTTAAATACCTGTGTGTCATAAGTAACCTCAAGTGTATTTTTCAAATTAATAAGACAGCTTTAAAACTAAACATTGAAGTAGCCATTAAAATAAAGATTTGAAAAATACGATTTATATATTATCCATATTATTATAATGATCAATGGCGTCATATATTTCACAGTCAAATATTTTAATATAAACTACACATTTAAAATTAAATTACAACTCACCATGGAATATTAAAACAAAATATTTAAAACAACTTTAAAGATTGTGGAAATTATGAAACAATTTAATTGGCGTCTGGTTTCACAATGTAATGCAAACATTATCCTGCCGACTGTTCTGAAGAAAAAGTTATGTGTAAATAAAATTAAAAATAAATAAAATAATTATAAATTTACAAATTTCGGTTTTAGAGACGATAGAATGTTTAGGTTATTTCTGTTAGCATAGCTTAAAAAAATATAGGCCCTAAACTGTTATGGTACGCCCTTTCTAAAAACGATCGTTTTATTGTAGAAGAGTAAATTGTATTTTTCCATTATTGCTACCATCTAGGAGATTCCACTGAAACCATTAGCACGTATCTGAGTGGGGTTTTAGTTAATCTTACACCAATAATCAATATTATCTTAATCCATATCTTATTTCCTTCTCATATCCAATAGATCTTAGCCATTCTTCGTGTTGGAGAGACTTGCAAGAAGTGTAAATATAAGTGCGGCTAAAATGTGTCGGACAAAGGAGGACTCGTAAAGTTCCCTGTACATGAGCTCCCTGGGGACCTGAGCCCTGCTATAGAAATACCCTCAGCTATTGTTGCTCTAGAACAATAACGTCTCCGCTGAATTATGGACATCTAAATTTAATTTCCTCCCAGAGAGGGGAACACATCTCGAGGACCACAGGACAACTCTGCAATCGGCTTAGTGAGAAAATGAACTGGTATTTTTGGAAGCTCGTGCTTTTAGGATTCTAAGCCCCGTTAAATGGTTCTGAACACGATATAGGCCTAAATATAAATTTTGTGATATTCAAATAAGCATTGATGATTTGAGTTGAGAATTAATTCGTAGAGTTAAAATTTGATGGACTAATATTCTTAAAATATTATTATAATATACAGGGTGTTTCGGAATTGCACGGCACTATTTTAGGTACGTGTTCTCTAACACAAAATAAACAAAAAAGTTCATATTAACATGTATCTCAAACTCATTTATTAAACAGATATCAAAGGTTAAAGATTTATTATTACTATTTATTTATTATTATTACAACATTTAGAGTAAATGTTCAAAGGCGCCTCCGTTTTGTTGAATGCAACATTCAGCACGACGAATCCATGCTTCTCTGGCTCTTCGTATAGCATCAGGATGGTGGTTGATAGTTACTGCGGCTTCCACGATCCGATTTCTTAGCTCTTCTTGCGTGTCAACTGCCGCAGAATAAACCATAGACTTCATCCAGCCCCACACAAAATAATCTAATGGCGTTAAATCCGGAGATCGTGGTGGCCATTTAACAGGTCCGTTTCGACCAACCCATCGGTCTCCATAAGTTGCATTTAAATAATCAGTGACACTATGAGAAAAGTGAGCTGGAGCACCGTCATGCATAAACCACAGCCTTTTCCTAATGCCTAGCGGAATATCTTCTAGAATATCATGCAGATTATTTTGCAAAAAATGCAAGTAAGATATACCTAACAGCCTAGGTGGCAAAAAGAAGGGGCCGATGATTTTGTCGCTTAGAAGACCACACCAGACATTTAAAGAGAATGTATGTTGGTAATGTCCAACAGCAGTCGTATGAGGGTTTTCTTCGGCCCAAGTATGGGTATTTCGAAAATTAAGAATCTCGTTTCTTGTAAAGCAAGATTCATCAGTAACCAAAATGCAGTTCAGGAAGTTAGGATCTCGTGTGCATTGTCGAATTAACCACTGGGAGAAATTTCTGCGCTTGTTATAATCTTGTGGTAACAAATCTTGCCTACTTGATACGTGAAATGGATATAATTGTTGTTCGCGTAAAGTTCGCCATACGCTGGTAGAGGAAACATCGAAACGACGTGACAATCTTCTGGTACTAGTAGTAGGAGATAACTGAACAGCATCGATTATTTCTTCTTCTACATTTGCAGTTCGTCGAAATCGTTGTCGACCGGCGTTCACTCGAATAGGTTTTAGCGTACCATTATCCCTAAGACGTCTTTCAATGGCCTCAAACGTTTTACGATTTGGTATTCTTCGGTTAGGAAATTTTTCACGATATCTTCGAACAGCAGCAGCACCGTTTGTATGTACCTCGCCATAAGTTAAAAGCATGTCTGTTTGTTCATCAAAAGTAAATAAATTTGTGGTATCTCCCATGATAATCATAAATTGAACTGTGTCACAAGATTCACTCACACTAAAACACACAGAACTAGACAAACAGATGATCAACTACTGTCATTGCTTATCGTTCATTTGTTTATCAGGTGATTAAAACCTTTTATTTAGTATTAAACACGTTAAACGTTGTACAGTCAGTCTTAATACAGTAAATAAATAATAAATCTTTAACCTTTGATATCTGTTTAATAAATGAGTTTGAGATTTATGTTAATATGAACTTTTTTGTTTATTTTGTGTTAGAGAACACGTACCTAAAATAGTGCCGTGCAATTCCGAAACACCCTGTATATAAAATATTCTGCAGAAGAATAGCTAA
This sequence comes from Aelia acuminata, assembly GCA_911387785.2. Classification (NCBI taxonomy): domain Eukaryota; kingdom Metazoa; phylum Arthropoda; class Insecta; order Hemiptera; family Pentatomidae; genus Aelia; species Aelia acuminata. The sequence continues at coordinate 59,131,516 of OU426981.1, forward strand.
ATTTCAACTTCAACCATTCTGAGAAAGTGGAGTAAAATAAATATATTGTCCTGTAACATTAAAAAGCCACATTTTTATGAATTAAAACAATTTCTCATTATCAGCAGTAAATAAATAAACCAATACGGTTTCTTTGATTAGACCAATAATACAAAATGACTTGGGAGGTGATTAGAATCTACGGTTTAACTGACTTGACGCCCGACCGAAATTATATAGTAGTATGGATTCCCATTAAGTTGAGGCTGATTGTCTCCCGAGGAGGAAACAATTATATATGGCAGGTCTGTATGATGTATACGTGTCTGGTAAGTCAATTATGTATGGCACCTATAATTATAAATGGCAATAGTCAACCGATGCCAAAGTTTTTTCACGGTAGAAAAAGTTATCAAAAATAAATAAACAGCCCCAGATAGATCTGGTCGATACATCAACATCATAAAAACATTTTTTTTCTCCCCTTCCTTTCCGTTTAGGCTACTATGGGTTTCCCAGGCCAGGGGAAAGGTTGGGGGATTAATGCCGAATATTATTAATTAATTTCTCCTGGCTGCGGGTTTTGAACTGGCTTTCTTCGGGTTTCTAATCAACTGTCGGTTGTTATTGGCAACGTGTATTTTGTCACGCGTTTGCGCACTCGGTCATCCCGATTTATTATAGGTGCCTTCCTAAGACTAAAAGCTATACCAGACTCATCAACTACATCAATCTAGGAGTTATGAGGCCTCCTAAGCAATAAAACAGCTTCTGAATCAATAAAATCAACTCCATGTTTGGAAGTAAAGCAATGATTATTATTTAATGCCCATTAGAAATTTCATATACAAATATATGCATGTATATTGAGATTACTATGCTGTTCCAATTAAGTGATAATTGGTAACGCAAATCCAATAATGATCATGTTAAATATGTAATATGTCTTAGACTTTTTTATGGAACCTGTTCCTCTTCTGTTCATTACAAATTTCTAGGCATAACTTTTTTTCGTTAATACAAGATTCGAAAAGTCCTTTTTATTTTCGTTTAGCTCCTTGATTTTTTATTTAATTCTCATATAATTAAAAAAAAGACAAGATATATAATGGAAAATATATACCATAAATCCCTGTACTGTGCCACAGCAATTCAGTTTTGCACTCTTGCTTCATTAGATGATTATTAAAAATATGAATACTATATGTTAATGCCTATACGGAAAATGATAAATAAAACCTATATGGTGGACCTGTTTAATATGTTAAATCGATTCTTATCATACCATGGAGAAAAAAAAATTAATGTATTCAGATTTATTTGAGATCAAATTAAATAGGCTTGATAAACTGGTGGCGTAAACAGAAAAAAAAATAAATAAAAAGAATAAAAGTAGGTTAAAAAAAAAGTATTTCTCCAGAGGCATTTTGCCACCCTCAAGATCCCCATGGGACTGGAGATCCGGTTTTCCAGTAATTCCGATCTGATTGGAGGAAACAGATCTTTATTGGCGGTTTCCCAAAGGTAATTGGCTCTCAATCCGGGCCTGACCCGCCGGCGGCAAAACAAAGGGGCGGGAAAAACGGCGGGTCCCCGGGGGTGGACCCTTTCAGGAGGGAATCCCCCGCGCTCTCTCTAATTTATGTTCAGCCCCTTCTTCCCTAATAACCTACTTTTGCCAATTTATGTTACTCTGAATATTATTTTCTGTTTGTTTATTCTCCCCTCCATGAATAAAAAAAAAGGTATTAATTCTTTTGAAGAATTCTATAACATATTAAGGTAGCAAATTAAGCAATAGGAAAAAAAAGAAAAAGGTATTTTAATTATTGTAAAAAAAAAATATATTAAGCTACTCTAAGTCATATATGACTTAATGATTGACATTACAAAACTCTTCTTCTTCACATGAGGCCGAAAATCTTTGGCTGTGGATTCTTATAATTACAGTGTACCTTATTTAAAGCATTTTTGCACTCTTTTAGAAAATTTGCCCGCTATTTAAACCGAGGGAGAAAAGAAAAATAAATTTTATATTAGTACTATATAAGACATTAGTCTCCAAATGATTTAGAAATAGTCCATTTTGATATATTCTCTTCCCGCACTCATGATAAGGCCTGATAACATTATCAGGTAAATAAATAGGTTTTGAGAGAATTTATTACCGGAATAAAACTGGGAAACCGATACGGAAGCCTGCTAGATCCCTGATTAGGGTGATGTGTGCCACATCCACAGGCCTCCATACAATCCAATTTCCCCCTTATCTGGTTTATTACCTCCAGCTATTGATTGTAAAATTATCTGCCAATATTCTTAATGGCATAATGTCAGGTTTTGGGGAAAAGGTATTTTGAAGAAAACAGATAAAGAAATCGATGTTTGTATTTTAGAATAAAAACGTTATTGGAATAACTGTAATCGTCTAAATGTAAATGTAAATATTATATATATATATATAAATATACTTCTGTGGTTTAACAATTTCTATTCAAAGAAAAATAACAATTTTCAAATATAAATACTAAATACGCACACATTAAAAAAGAAATATTAGGAAGAAACATCCATACATTTTATTTATTCTTGGTCAGAAGAAATGACTTCTATAAAGTATTGTGAGAAACATTTAGGTATAAGCATTAAAACCATTGTTGACTGGAATAATTACTTACGAGAGGTGTGTGTTTGGAAAATGGCGAGTGCGAATCGTGTCATAGGAGGTGCCGGTAAAATTGTTGAAATAGATGAGAGTTTGTTTGTTAGAAGAAAATACAATGTAGGACGAATGCTACCTCAACAGTGGGTTTTTGATGGTCTGTGTAGGGAAACAAATCAATGCTTTCTGGAATAGATGCCGAACAGGTCGGAGCACACATTATTGGAAATTATACAAAAAAGAATTCTTCCAGGGACCATAATTCTCTCAGATTGTTGGAAGGGTTATGTGAACATTTACAAAAAGGGATACACCCACAAAAATGTTAACCATAAGTTTAATTTTGTTGACCCCAAGACTTTGACGAATACTCCAAGAATTGAGAGATTGATTATGGGGATCAGCAAAATGGGGAAACAAAAAAAGAAGAGGAACAAATAGAGACTTCCTTTCTTCATACCTTGCCGAATTTATGTGGAGGACTCAATTAAAAGAAGAGGATCCCTTTGAGGCAATTTTAACAGATATCAGAGATTTTTGGTTAAAACAAAATAATTGTAAATAAACATATGTTAAATGTTGTTAGTATTTTTATAATAAATGTAATATAATATAAAATCTTGGGGGCCCGTATAGTACATAAGTACCCTTAATTTTTTTTATTGAAAAGTTCGTAATTTTTATGTGTGTGTACGATGTATGTGAAAATGGTTTGAAATAATAACGCCTAATTGTTACGAGGGACGATCAAAACGTTTTGCAACTAAGGTATAAACAAACCTTATTCCGTTAATCCTTCTTCTGTCCCTGATAGCTTATCTATCAAGAGTAAACATGTCCACAATATTGAGTCCGTCAGTCCAGTCAGTATTTAGTAGTGCCTTTGTGAATATGTCGAAATCCAGTGACTTCAAGTTTGATTATCGAAGCATCATTAAATTTTTGTGTAAAGAAGGGCATTCTGTAAAAAATATTTACGACAGAATGGTGAGTGTATATGGTCATGATTGTCCCTATTTTTCTACAGTAACTAGGTGGTTCAATGAGTTCAAACGAGGTCGTGTGAATGTGCAAGACGAAGCAAGATCCGGGGGACCAACAACTTCAACTGATTCTGATCAAGCGACTCAAGCACAGTCTTTGATCTTGGCTAATCGTCGAATAAAGGTGTCTGAAGTGGCTATGGAAGTGCTAGCACAATCATTCCTGACATTTTAGGATTGTCTAAGGTGTCTGCAAGATGGGTTCCTCGAAATCTTTGAACAGCTCATCCACCCACCCAATAGCCCAAATCTTGCCCCCAGTGATTACTTCCTGTTTCCAAACCTTAAGAGATTCTTAAAAGGGACAAGATTTGATGACCTGGATTCCCTGAAATCAGCTACAGAAGAATAGTTTCAAGACCATGAAAAAAGTTTTTTTTTTCCGTGGTATCTGTATGTCGAAGAACAGGTGGAGTAAGTGCATTGATGTTAGGGGGATTATGTTGAAAATAAAAATATTTTTAGAATTGAGTCTAATTTCTTTGTAGCTTAGTCGCAAAACTTTTTGATCGCCCCTCGTATGTATTAATCATTAGTTTTTATTCGATTATCAATTTTGATGAATCAGAATAAAGGGAGAACAGTATTTTGCAGACGATGCTACAGTGGGAGTCCTAAATTTTGCATATCCAGGTGTAATTAGGATAGGGATCTTTAACGAGTACCTGACAACGTACAGGCTCGGGACCTCCATTTTACGTCTTATACGAGGGACGGCATGGCTAAGGATTTTTACTCCCATTAAAAAATCCTAGGGCCACCGCTGGGCGCTAACCTGCGACGTTTAGTATTGTAGGTTGCCATGCTAACCACTATACCACAGGTGACCCCGAGGACAGTATTTATAGTTGTTTGTTAAAAGTCTGTTTATTTTGACATGTGGGAAAATGAGATCATTATGATTTTATTTTACAGCTATGAAATATTTAAAGTCTATAGAACTCAAAACTTAAAACATTTTTACTGAGCAAGAAATTGATAAAAACGGACCAATGTAATAATATGCAACGACGTTCATCTTATAACTACACAAAATATTTTAGTTTAATGTTGGTTTATTAGAAGTCGTGATATAACTTCACTACATTTCTCGTAAAAAAAAGATATGAAATAAATGAACAGTGCCTCGTACATTTTCTCGCTTCCATTGCTGGCTACAAACAAACAATTTCATAGCAGTAACCGAGTACAGAGAGAGGAGCTAAATCATCCTTCAGCAAGAGGCAGCCAACCAGCCCCGAAGACAATGAGGCCCCACTGTATTTCCATTCGGTGGAGGATGTAGGGGCGGATATGTATTGTCTGCGGTCTGCTCCTCTGTCCCGCCAGCTACCTATCTGTTGAGTCTTTTTGTTGCACGCTTCAATATTTCATTGTGGTTTGAATATACAATCAAATGACGCGAATGGAAAAAAACATCACAAAAACCAAAATAAAAGCTTAATTAGAACTGAATATCATTTGGTTTCTCATCTGCCACTACCCCAGTCAATATAGTCACAAAAAGAGGTTAAAACTAGCAAATATTACCATTTGAATCAAACTTGTGGATATCATGCATGGGCAAATGGAGAAGCTTCAGTCAATGTTTCTAACAAAATTTCGTCAAGTTGACTCTTTTCAATGTTTCCCTAGTAGCTTGAAAGCAATGCATCTTAATGAATAAGATACTTTAAGTTAAGATTGGTTTGCTCGTTTCGCCAAAATCGATTTTAATTTTATTTGTAGTAGGAGTTATCGAGTTGTGGACGTGGAACATGAACATAATTCATATTTCCGCTGAAATAGTAATAATTGTTGATCTTCGATGATCGAGTTCGACTAAACGGCTTAATCTATCTTAACTTCAAATGAGTGATTCCATGCACAATTTTATACCCTTTTACAATAAGGAGTATACGATTTTATGAGCGATGTATCATTTACGAGTTATCAGGAAAATATAAAAAAAAAAGTTGTTTTTCCATGGTGGCCTGGTTAGCACTTCTGCAAGTTTTTGTGTATCTTATTTAGGCAGGTAGTTACTTATTGTTAACCCAAATCATTAATAAATAAATGGCAGGTGGAAAAATCTCTTAGCGTGAATTAATCTCTACGAATGATTTCATGTTTTTATTTGTTTTACCACACTGTAGTGAGCAAGTTTATATGAAGGAGTTGTTTAACCTTCCGGCGGGGGCGCGAGCGGCAATTTGGCCGCCTTTTTAAAAAAATATTTAATCATGTGTCAATAAGCCAGCGCAGCCTAGCGAGACCCACTGGTATTCCTAAATTAACTCTTTAGACAAGAGATAGCGAGTCGGTATTAAAATTTTTTTGCGAAATGTCTATATGAGTCAGTTCCAAAGAGCACCTCTAGTCAGGGCGGCCAGATTGCCGCCGCGCGCCTCTTCGTGAACTATTTTTTCCTGTCATCCAACCACAATGAAAGTATATATATTTTTCAATTACATCGCATATTAACTGTAATATTATGAATGGCCATTGTTAATTTTAGATAGTTTTTTGTTTATAAATTTTTTTCTCAAAAATCAAACAAAAATTCTATAAATTACAAAGTTTTTTTTATATTAGTTGTGTGAATACTATTGTATTATTTCCTACGTTTACCTAGTTCTTTTTTATAATAGATGTGTGAATACTATTGTATTCTAAAGATAAAGGGCGTTGATGACCTTAGGGTTTTACGCCTGGAAACCAAAATATGGTTAACAAACAAACTATTGTGTTCTTCCCTATGTTTACCTAGTTTTTACTTTCACTTACCTATATATGAAATATATAGTAAACGGAAGTATTGCGATCGTGAAAAAATTCGACTTCCGGTTTTCAACGGAAATACACGTTTTGGGGTCCCCTGAGTCGAAATGACCAAGTCCCGCGAAATGGTCTGTGTGTGTGTGTGTGTGTGTGTGTGTGTGTGTGTGTGTGTGTGTGTGTGTGTGTGTGTGTGTGTGTGTGTGTGTGTGTGTGTGTGTGTGTGTGTGTGTGTGTGTGTGTGTGTGTGTGTGTGTGTGTGTGTGTGTGTGTGTGTGTGTGTGTGTGTGTGTGTGTGTGTGTGTGTGTGAACAGACTAGCACAAAAACTATAAACCATGCGATCCTGAAATTGGGTATTTAGTGTAGGTATATGCCCGCGTGTGGCGGCCAAATAGCCGCCCCGCGCCCGTTCTTGTGAGTATCAACCGCGCGCCCGCCGGAACGTTAAAGCAAGTCTGGCGCTCTATGAGTTTTTTCAATAAAATTTTTCATACATGCTCCGCCAATATGGCAAACATTTCCGATCCTATATAATCTATTATTTTTTTAAACGACCAAACCATTTTTAACTGCTGATTGTGTGGAGAAGAAAACATGGCAAACTAAGAAGTTTAAAATTGATTTCCGCGACTTTAAAATAGTAATAAGATTAGGTTACGGGTGGATGCGTGAAACTGAGGTCACTTTATTTAGTTTATTAATATTTATTTCTCCGAGCCTTGACGCGAGTAACTCAACAATCTGAAGAAGGCCAATGTTTTGTACCACAGTCAAGTCACAGTAATCAGATTTTCTGTCATTCAATTAAAAAACAAACAAACAATTTGAAGTGAAGTTGTGTACAAGAAGTTTTTTCCCTTAATTTTTTAAAATTTACAACTGCATTTAGATCACATACATCCACTAAATGAGATAACAATCTGAAAGGAAAATGTCAGGATCAAGCATGAAGAAAAACAACTCATTAATAGCACTCGACTAATACACTTAACATAAAAGGTCCCGAGGCCATTTTCAGATGTCTAGGAGGATTGTCTGGAATAGAGGAGGAAGCAAAAAGAGTGTCTCTACAAGAATAAATTTGGTCAATTCAATCGAAGGTACTTACATATTAGACGGCCTCCGTGAACAGTAACCTTTTAATACTTAGTTTTCTTTCTATGATATTACTTATATCTAATCTAACGGCAGCAAAGGGGCAGATAGTTTTTTTTTTTTTTGTATAAAACAATGTGAGTAATGCGGTAATGAGCAAGAACTAGTAAATCAGTTATATATATATATATAATATGTACATACAAGGATGGTTATTTTTTATTAAACTGATCCTGGGAGCCGCCTGTGAAGTATTGCGAGGAGGGGATGAGGAATCAGAAGGTGGAGGGCGATTCCTCCTTTACGACCCGACCTTAGGACAAACCCCTTGGGAGTGGGGCTACAGCCGTGTCCAATGCCCAGCGCACTTCTCCGCTACACCGCTTCCAGGCTTAGGAGCAATTTCACAGAGGCTCAGTTGCGACATTTGTTGGAACAGTAGACGTTCTAGCTTTAGGATTTTTTAATTTACAAAAATATCGGAAAGGAATATCGGAGAGCATTCATGAAAAATACTTTTTTTTTTTTCTTTTTTTTTTTGGAGGGTTTTGCTCAGGAACATAAGCCGTAATAATTAACATCTTACACATCGCTTTTACTAACATCTAAGTCGCATTCATTCTACATTTCTCGTAGTTATAACATTCGAGTAGTAACATTAACAACGTAACATTCGACTAAAGCCAATTACTATAGTACAACGAAAAAATATTTTCTCTCCAACTTATATCGAACACAATCACATCCCTCAAATGGTTACTTCTCGGTCTAACTTGTGACAGAATAATGACAAGAGAAATGTTAAAATAAAAACATTCCTCCTAAAACGGCCCTCAACAAACTACAAAATTTTCATACATGTATCTGTGTTCCGGGGGTCCCACACCATTCGATTTTTTTTTATAGAGTTCAATTTTTACATAATGGATATAAATACCATAAAACACACTTCTGATTATTAATCAACTTTCAATAGCGATGTGGAAATCGTTTATTCAACTGTCTCTATAAATTTTGAAAAAACAAATTATTTCTCCTACTTTTAACTTCAATGGTTACCATACATTACCATTATACCATTAATGTACATAAAAAAAAAGGATTTATCATGGCATTTCAATCCGATGTGTTAAATTTATTGAAATAAAAAATGGATAAGGGTTTTTTTTTTCTACGGGGGTACAGATATGGTACATCAAAAAATACCTGCCTTTTATCGAAAGCTCTTCAAAATAGGCAAAGATATTACGAACCATGGCAAAAGCACTGTAAGGGTGTCTACCATATCTGCCAACATCCCATAACCATATGCCAACATTCGACTAACATATTACGACTATTATAAAATAGCTAATATGCAAAAAAGTCAGAAGAAAATATTGAACTTGGATCGGATGACTGATCTTCTTCTTTAATAAATCATAATAACTAAAACAAATTCAGTGAATTTGATTTTATCCATACTATTGTTATTTCCACTTTTACTGTATAAATATTACACACTATTCTATTGTAGGGAAACATTTGTAAGCTTTTGTGCCACATAGGTATAGATTCTTATCGGATGAAGGTTCCCCCAGAATATATATACTTTCCTAGATTTAAGGACAAGGGCTAAGGGAGAAGGGGAGGAGAGGAGTAGGAGGGCAGCCAATTCCGTGGCTTATCAATTTTTCAGCTGAGGGGGGCACCCTCTTGGACAGTGTACTCCTGATACAGCCCTTCACTATCGTCAGCTACATCTTTGTATACCCAGCGATGCCTTCCTTGCTAGAGCTAGAGGAAAATGGGAGGTCCTTTTTAGAATAGGGTTCTATCAGAAGTCTGTTTTAATTGAGAATCCTATCGAAATATATGCTTCCGCCAAAATGGTAAACATTAGCAACTAATATTGGCGAAACGACTAAACCGATTTTAGCTGAAGTATGTCATAAGTAGATCTTCTATTCAGAAGCGTTCCAGCGATGTTTTAGTGCGATCCATGGTTCTCGACTTATTAGCCAAAAATTTTGATTGTAAAACTGGGTACCTATAAATGATTTCCTCGGATTTTATTGAAATGGGAACTTTTTCAAGTTAAACCATTTTCAGACTAAACTGACTGGGCTAGTAGTGAGAATAATAATGATTATAAAAAAATAAAAAAAACAACAGGTTTTAGCCTAGATGTATGTTTAAACCTAAATGAGAATCTGTGTCGTAATTAAAGAGGGGTTACTGAAAAAAAAATAAGGGTAAAAAATGGAGGTGAGAAAGAGGAGGGGTGATGAAAGTATATTTCAGGGGTGGGTAAAATTTACGGGGTGGAGAAAATTTAGGCCTCGCTAATATATTGCGAGTAAGGTATATTACCTGCTGTAATGCCTCTGTAGCCCGCCTACAGTTTGTCAATTAATTACAAATTCTGGCCCAACTTTTTATTTTCCAGCTCGAGGTTGAAAATAGTTTTTCCGCTTTTGTTGGAGCCTTTTTCTTCAAACAAATGCGTTCAGAAATGTGTTCTGTATCTAAATGACCTAACTTTATGATTTGTTCATTTTTAGAAAGTTTGTAACGATTTCTAATAGCTTAGAGTATTTTAGAGAAACTAATTCTAGCAAAACCTGTTAGCATTATGTTTTAAAAATGTTGAGTAACCGTAAATCAATAAAAGTAGTTTCTTGTTTCATTAATTCGTTGTAGCTGAAGTTTCGAAAAATAGGCCATTTTTCTGGTTTTGTATGCTAATAGAGAAGCTGATGGATATTCTAGTTACTGAATAGAAAAAAATTAAATCAAAACAGCTGATTTCCGATTTAATGGAATAAAATAATCATTTTATGCTTAGGATTTCATGGTCTAATAAAAAAGAAGGTTTAAAAAAACATATCATATTTAAAATCTTGGTTTGAGCCGATTTTGAAGTAATATTACCCAATTCTAAGACAGTAAAAATAAAGTAGGTGCTCTGGGCGTGTGTCCAAAGAATTTTGTACCGAAAACGTATTCAGCAATCATAGGCAATTTAAGACATCTTTGGAAGAGATTCTGGGCAATCGTCGCTATTGCTGATAATAGCTTAGCTATAAAAACGGTGTCACTTCCGATACATAAGTCAACCTTCTTAATCATAAGGCACAGCCAATCAGAAGAGCGTGAAAAATAGCGTGCTGTCCAGGTTTGAGAATAAAAAGGAAATTTCTGATTAATTAATCATTTAAAATATTATAGAAGAGTAAGAAATGTTGCGATACTTAAACAAATTTAAAGAATGAGGCATATCTCAAAAGACCATATTTTATAACGTTTCTCTCTTCACAGTTTTGTTCAGAATTCTGATAGATGTTAGCATTGTTTGATTATTGTTTATAACACTATTTTAAGTGCACATGAGTGGATGGTAAAATGATACCCGAAAATCATTACTTTCTCCCAAAAATAAATTTGCATAACTAATTATTCGAGTTACAAAAATTAACCTTAAGTTTTTTTTATTTTATTTTTTATTTTTATATATTCTTATACAGCCAATGGAAGTACTTTCACATTCTGTTCTAACAGCTGTTAATCGACACTGAGGTTAGATGACCTTCATGGGGTACACCTAACCTTAAAAAAAAACAGTTAATTTTATTTAAATTATTAATAAAAGGAATAAACCATCTCCGATTAAATTTTTGGTTTGATCTATACCCTCCAAGACCACACTAATACAAAAATCGCGCTTCCATACAAAATATTGGTTTCATATTGGTTTCACTCCTTACGAAAGAAAAACTAATTTGCTTAAACCTAAAAATGAATATCATTTTTCAGATTAAATTTAATATAATTATGGAGTTAACTAAGAGCCGTTAAAACCCGGGTTTTAGATACAAAAATTTGCCATTATCCGGTGCCAAGGTCTTAAAAAATTTCTCAAAATCCAAAACCCAAAGTAAGGTATTGTTCCAAAATTACTGGTACCGAGTTTTTTAATGACTCATTTACAAGCGTTGTATTCACCTTTTAAGTGAGCGGTTATGAGTTAATTCACGCCTTGGATATCTTGTGAATCATCCGAGGACTATCGCCATCGGAGATCTAAATTTATGCCCCACATTTGCGGAGCGGTTTCGCGGGAGCTTTGTTGCCCCAGGACTTTATCTAAATTGAATCACGTTAAATAAGGCGTTATGACAACGCCCTCGGGTCTCAGCCAGTGTCAGCTCGTGTAGACAGGCATTAAGCAGGCAAGTAGCCGATAAAATTGATTTAGCGACGAACCACAGACCAAGATTGTGCCCGTAACCTTTATCTTATGGCGGGGGATCTGTCATCTGGGGGTATACAAAATGAAAAATGGAAGAAGGGAATGCCGGTATACAAGGGTGAGAATAAAGATATCATTTCAGGATTTGAAACCTTTATTTTCGACTCACATATCATCTAATTTGTGGAAAAACACCGTCTAAAAACGAAGATAGAATACAAATTACTATTTAATTAATAAACATTCGATTTCAATAACATATCAGAACCTTCTCAGCTATTATTAACCCCCAAATATTTTTGTTTTATTTTTTAATTGGCATCAATAAAAGGGAAATTCTCAGTAAGATAATCAAACTTCCATAGCAAACCCCTGGTACGATCTTTACTGCTAAAAATTACAAGTTACGTACAAACAATCTAACTGTATAGGTCTCGACAATTTTTTTTCGATGGACCTAATACTTACATAAAACAATTCATTGCAAGAAAAAAGAAAGAAATAATATAAAAGTTCAAAACAATAATCCTTGATATTACTATCCATTAAAAGCTATAATATTTCGGGGTCACCTGTGGTGTAAGGGTCAGCATGGCAACCTACAATACTAAAGGTCGCGAGTTCGCCTCCCACGGTGGCCCTAAGATTTTTTTAATGGGAGTAAAAAATCCTTAGCTATGCCGTTCCTCAGATAGGACGTAAAATGGATATCCCGAGCCTATACGATGTCAGGTACTCGTTAGAGATCCCTATCCTAATTATACCTGGATAGGCAAAATTTAGGACTCCCACTGCATCGTCCGATTAGCCGCATAGCCGATTAGTAGCATAAATGGACGTTAAACAAACAAACAAACAAGATATAATATTTAAAAGTAAAGGTATGTAAAAAGAAAAATATCCTTAGTTGACTGAAGGACATTATCTTCAAGATAATCGCTCAATCGTTGGATTAAATTATGTACAAGTAGATGGCCGGACGAAAACCCCTTAAAAATAATGATATTACACAGATTTTTCTCCGTTTTTTTATTTTTTTATTACTATTATTTTATTAAATATAAGATTCATAACTTTACATTTTCAAGGAAGTCAAATACTGAATTTCAAATATTTTCACTTTTAATCGAAATTTATTCACTCCTTTATTTTATAGGTTAAAAAAAAATTAAATTGGTTCATTGTAGTTCTACACGTGTTTCCTTTTATTTGTGTTTAATGTGTTTAAATTAGTAAAAATACTTTAAGCTAATTCAATCTATTAAGTATGGATATTAATATTCTATACATATCCGCACGGCGAAATATTATTGTAAGTTAAAGTTCCAGCTTATTGTTTTAGAGCTCATGGTTTAATCCCCGAAGTTACTTGTAAACTGTTTAGGGGTAGCACGAAGCGATATCTGAGTTTTGGTTTGATTCTGAAACTTGGTTGGCAACTATTATTCAAGTTGTGGAGGAGTGGGAAGGTGAGATTGTCTTCGATGCTCAAAATTACACACATTCATTCCCATCTCTGATTTCTGCTAATCGTCAAATAAACATTTAATAATTCCTTCTGATATCTATTCAAAGATAATTGCTGTGTAATTTTATTTAAAAACTTCCTCCCATCCTGATCACTTCCTCTTACATTATTTATTATATTTGAAAGAACTGCTTGAAAATCTTCTTCTCTTCCCATTTCAGAAATTCCATTAAATGACCACCAAATCACATTCATATTTGTTTTATATTTTAACTTTAAGGAACTGTTTTAAAAACTTTAGGTTAGATTAGACAGGAAAATAAAGCTGATGGCCAGACAAAGCGTTTACTTTTATATTCTAGCCTTACTAATATTGTGTCATTGGAAATATGAGAAATTATGGTAAAAATATCAAATAAAAGCCTAAGACATGAGCACCTTAATGCCAGCAGTTTTCATTCTATATTCTTTTATTATTATTATTAAAAAAAAAAAGAAAAAACAACTTAACTGTTTCAATAAATCTTAGCTACGCTATTTATTAAATAACAGTTTGCTGCATTAATTTTAATTCCATCTGATTTGGCCCTCCAAAGATCTACGTTTAAGTTTTTTTATTTTTATCCATAGGTTTTTTAACTTATGGATGCCACATCATAGATTCTTAACAAACATTCTCCTCCTGTATGTCGATTTATTCTTTTTATGAATATCAATATTCCATTCATAAACTTTTGTTGACGATCTGCTTTTGGACATTTTTTTCAATTGAAATTCCATTTATTCTTTGATTATTTTATTTTAGTATTTATAACCTTCCTGCCCACTTGTCGTCAGTGCTCTTTCTCTGTAGCTACGGTTATCGTGGTTCAGATTTTCGGTTTATATGAACTAGGCCTGTTTAACACGTACACGCTGAGGCTGTAATTCATGCTCCTAGCCCATTGGCGGCTTACGTTAATGATTGGCTTTTTCGCTCTATCGGAAGGAAGTTATTCAAGGGCATTATTCTGTTTGTAAAATTTATTCTAAAGGGACATCAGTCCCAGGATAATAAAATTATTTTTCATTTCATTTCATTATTCAGTATTGTCAATCCAACATTAATAAAAGGGGCCCGGTGTGGCTGTGCGGTAAAGCGCCGTACTCCGGAACAGCTGCGGGTTCGAGTCCCGCCCTGGGTGGTGCTTTTCTTTCGTAGGAGAAGTATCACCCAGTGCCTTGGGTGTTAGTATGGGCAGTATAGGGCTTCAGTGGAAGCTGGTTTTTTTTATTAATCATGGCATGCTTATTAACAGGATATAATAATAATTAAAAATAATAAATAATTAATAATTATCATTCTTATTAATCTGTTATTAAGTGAACAACAACATTTTAATACCAAAATTGATCAAAAATGTAACCGTGTAAACAGGTATTCGTCCATCGTGGGCAAACAGCGAAGCAACGTTTCATTCCAAACCTTACTCCAAAAACTTAACCATGTAAAAAGAACTTTACAGTTTTTTTCTTTGTTCGAAGCCCCCTTTTTTTATTTGACGTTCTTAATAGACACTGCACAATAATATTCCTTATATTGCTAAAAGGATTTTAAAGTGTCCTGGTGTTTGCACATTATTTTGTAAAATTCAGAAGTATTCCTGGTGATGGGGCTCACCTTTGTCTGGAGTAGATCCTAAAATCTAACACCTAATACTACTGTTTATAATTTAATCTTGATTTGATTGTTGCCAACGTTTCGGGACATTTGATGGAGTTAAGTTGTTCAAGAGGGGATTGACTAGTAGCTTTGACGCCTCAAAAAAAAGATTTTTGCCGTTAAAAAAAAAACTTTAATTTTTGCCAAACATAGGGCTTCTCTTATGTTCCTCGTACTTTTTCTTTCTAGTGAAGTTGTTTTTACAATTATTCTTATTACTCCGTTTTGAAAAGGTTCCGGCTGTTCTGAGTTGTTCTGCTCAAATGCTGAAACAATGGGGCCCCGTGCAAGAGCGCTGGCCTGATCATAGCTGGTATAGATTTAATATTTCTACTTTACAATACCGTTTCATATTGTGGGTTAGAACCGATTTACAATCCATTTTATTTACAACTTTGTACTGAATTCATAGGTAAGCTGCCACAACCATTTGACAAATATTTCAATCAATCAAATTTTTTACTTATAATTCTCTTTTATTTTTCTCAGTATATAATTATCGATTTGTTTATCTTGGCCCGAAATGTATTGGTTATTCACGAAGAAATAACTGATGTTATTTAATGTGATTTTATGCTTCCGGTAGTAAGCATGAAAACATTTCACCTTTTATCCTTGCATCTTGTGGGATTTAACGACACAAAGATAAGGGGAGAGAGGTGGAACGTTTAGATGAAATCTCGGGAAAACGACACTAGACACTCCGGTCACGTTTTAAATATTTTAAGTAGGCATTTAACTAGGTGTAGGCGGGAGTGGGGGGTGGTATATCGGACTGGCTGTATAAATCAAGGTAACAAGCTCCGCTCCGATCTAATTAGCTTTTCCTACGAAAATTCGTCGACCCCTTAACCCCCTACCCCTCCTCTCCGCCCCTCCCTCTTTACTCCCTCCCCCCACCACCCTTAGTTTGTAGCTTTAATTAGTTAGCCGGCTGAATGACGAGAGGCTCCGGTGGACTTGGGGTACTTTACTATGGACAATTAGGGAAAGCTAATGCCGTCCTCCTCGGTCGGGAAATTATTTTATAGAGAGCATTTCATTAGCTTCGAGGAAGGTTTATTTTCAAGGCCTCTAAAGGCGAAGGAATGCTATCTCGTTTTAGAATCCACTTTTCTCACCATTCGCGAGGAATTCTATGTAAATAAGCTCAGGAATAAACTTATTTACCAACTTTTTGCACGTACTCTATGGCATATGTGTGCTAGTAGTTAATAATTACCCAATTATTTCATCCGAAATATCAGTTCATAAGGGATGCAAAAAAAACCTAGAAAAATAGAGTAAAGTAAAGATAATTAAAGAAGCAGACAAAAAATTGGTCTGATCAATCCTACTTTTTGTCCTGAATCCATGATTTTCTGTACGACTCTTCAAATCCTCATAGCGATCCTCGAATTCGGATAATAGAAAGCGCTATTCGGTCCATTATGGCTACCAAAACGACGTCTTTTAAGGTGATTTTTCAATCTTGAAAAGAGAAAAAGTGACAAGGACTCGATTCGGGTGAATAAGGGGTACCGCAAGGATGTTTTTACATGCCAAAAACTCGTTAATAGAAATCCCTATGTGACAAGGAGCATGATACAACACCCTCAAGTTTTTGAGAGTTGACCTCTCACGCTTGACTATTCACTAATTATTCAGAATGTGTATGAATGGTATTTGTATCGATTCTGAAGTACCGTCAGGCTCGACTTCAATTGCTTCTCTTCCTTCTGAAAGTGCCTTAAACCAGCTAAATACCTTGTCTTTTGGTAATACTCTCTCTTTTTAGGCCTGTCACAGTTTTAAAAATATTTTCGTTGTATTTTGTCAAAGTCAAAAGCAGAACCTGATGGCATGACTTTGAAATTTATATAACTCATTTTTAGAACGCACTAAAAAGACTAATTTCACAACAACAAAAAAATACTATGGACAGCACTAGCCAGTTTAAACTTATGCTGGATTTATCTGCATACTCTTCATGAGTCACGTCCCCAGTGTTGCCAAATCACAAGGAATCATTCGCATAGCTAAGTTATGCGTTTCGAAAGGGAGTATGCAGATTATTCCGAAAAAAAAATATTGTAAATGATCAAAAGCGAAATTATACAGATATATGTATTATATTAGATGGCGAATAAAATATAAGTTTATTATTGAACTAAAACAGTTGAAGAGAATTCACTGTGAATGAAAATAACATTGGAGTGTTTACATTCACTGCTATCCTAACAAGAATGTGTACTGTGTACCAACAGTCAAGTTGTATTATATTGTACAAATAACCAGGACCTCTTCTGTGAAGACTATTAGGTTTGGAGTTTTAGGTTCTATTATTATTTCATTACATAGTTTTCACTAGTTTTACTTTAATCATTAGAAAATTTATAGTTCATTCAGTTTATTTATAGTTTATTCAGCAAAATACATGAAAAAAAGAAAATGAATCAATCACTGAATTATAGAACTGACAAAATACTCGAATCCAAATAAAATAAACCTGTGATTTACTGATATGGAAAAATAGAACACCAAGAAGAATGAAAAAAAAAAAAAAACAAAAAAAAACTGTAGTATAACTAAAATACTTAATTCTGGTTACTCACCACATAGTAAAACGTAAAATAATACCGAAATTAGTTTCCATAAGCAAGAGTGTCAGCTACTATACGTAGTAAAAGATTGGTGATTGATAAAAAAATAGGCTAAGACTAAAAAAATAAAAAAAATAAAAAAAAATAACCAAAGCAAAGTGTAAAGTAGCTACCAAAAAACATAAGAATCATAATAAATAAAACTTATTGAAAAATCTTTAGCAAGAATGAAAGATGAAAATTAGTAATGGAATTAATTTTAAAGGAATTAATTTCATTGATGAATTCCACTGAAAACCTATTACTGTTAAAAACCTGTTACTGAAAACTCATTCATATATACTTACAGTATATATGTATAGAATGGGAATATGATTGCCCTGAAGTTGCTCTGAGTAGTTTGTGTGTTGTTGAATGTAATATTTTATAATCGAATGGATATCAGGAATTAACTAATTATTTTTTTAAATTTTAAAATATTTTTATTTTGCAGATAAGTGTTAAATTTATAATGTAAATTTATAACTTGATTAGAGAAATCGTCATGAAGGTAATCAGATGGACAGGTAGAGCGGACGATTGCCTCTACCAATCAGTATTGATTAGTTTAGGTAATTAGTTTTCGAAATTTAATTCATTTAAACTAATTTGGTCTAATCCGGGGACTTGATGGGAGCGAATCGAAATATTTCTACCGCGCGGTTTTCATTTACATTAAACAACCCAGGTCCAATTCGGGCAACTTCCCCCAACTCTCAAGGGGATAACTAATTCTGCACCGCTACACTATTTATTCGAAACATTTTTTCAAAAAGGCACTTTGGGGAACCATAGGAAATGTAGTATTGGAAAATAACCCCAGCGGAGTTAGGAATTAATTGAATAAATATGTCATAGGTACGTCGCTATAATTGGAGCCCTCTTTTTTTTCTTACTGCTGTGAGTATAAATTGTACTTTATCATTTGTAAAAAAAAAGATCAATACAGTACTGTAATAAAAAATCTGGTGCGTGCGCGCAACACACAACTTTCACTTACCAACTTACTTAGATTAGAAATTGACGTGTTTTGCTAAATATCACTTCCCAAAGTCACACATTTTGCTACATTCATATCTTATTTTTGTTAATCGTTAAAGCCGTTTTTGAATAAATAAAAAAAAACCGTGAAAATGATACAAAATTTATTAAGTAAAGTCCCCCCTCCCGTTGATCAATTTTGATGAAATTTTTACAGTCATATCTCGGGCATATAAATACATCAAATACCAAGTTTGATCAAAATCGTTAAAACCATTTTTGAGTAAATAAAAAAAACACATGAAAATGATACAAAATTTATTAAGTAAAGCCCCCCCTCCGGTTGATCAATTGTGATGAAATGTTGGTTATCGCATCTTTGGCATATAAATACAACAAATACCAAGTTTGATCAAAATCGTTAAAACCGTTTTTGAGTAAATAAAAAAAACATGTGAAAATGATACAACATTTATTAAGTAAAGTCCCCCCTCTGGTTGATCAATTTTGATGAAATTTTTACAGTCATATTTCAGGCATATAAATAGATGAAATACTCAGTTTAATCAAAATCGTTAGAGCCGTTTTTGAGAAAATCGAAAAAAACTTAAAAAGTTATTAAATAAAGTACCCCCTCCCTTTCAGCAAATTTGATGAAATTTTTGCTGTCACATCGCGGGCTTATACATACTGTAAATACCCAATTTCAGGTTCGCACGGTTTATAGTTTTTGAGCTAGTCTGTTCACACACAGATACACAGACACACAGACACACAGACACACACACAGACCATTTCGCGGGACTTGGTTATTTTGACTCAGGGGACCCCAAAACGTGTATTTCCGTTGAAAACCGGAAGTCGAAAATTTTCACGATCGCAATACTTCCACTTACTATATATTTCATATATAGGTAAGTGAAAGTAAAAATATGTTCTGGTTTTATATCATAAATTTTATAAAGAAAATTATAAATCTGAAAAATGCACAAAACAGGAATTCAAAACTTCAAAACCTGATAAAAAATCGTTGAGACAGTCAATGCTAATCAAGTAGTACGGTATCATTCCTCTGCTAAAAGTGTTATCTACAATGAATCGAATAAACAAATGTTACAGTTGTACATGAATGAAACCAATATACCTGTTGTTGGATCATTGAATAAGGGTATAAATCATATGTTTATGTATTCACAATGTTTTTGATTATAGCTTCTTTTATATTTAAAAATGTATCTTTTCTTTCTATTATATAATGCTAAGGAATGGCATTTTAGGCAAATACTAATTATTTATAGGCTCTTGAAATATATTCCAAAACAAGTATAAAATAAAATGAGTAGCATGAAGTTATTTATATACTATAAATTAATGAATTTAGTAAGTCCTATTATCTCCATTCAACAAATCTTCATGACCGTTCGTACACTCATCATGTTTAAGGCGCTGTGTGATACAATTCTGCAAAGCTTTTAGGCCTATCCGGCTTTGGTATCCTGCAATGGTTACGGCGCAATGTTGTGCACCAAACAATCTCATGAAGTACCTAAACCCTGACATTTATTTCTATTTTTATGATTATTTTCTAATGATAAAATAATATTTTTGTCCATATTTAACACGTTAGCTGCGAAGCAAATAAACTGGGATTTTCGTTAACTGTGACGAGGGGTCAAATGACCCCATGCTACCACACCGCTAAACTGCGTCAAGGGGACTGATTGACCCCTTGTCCCTTAGACATTAAAATTAACTCTCTGTAAACATTGATGAATGTTTTAAAGTGAAATTCATTTTTTTTACAAATACCTGACGTACTAGAATTCGTAACAGAAGCAGGGTTGAATTCTGTTGCTTCTGAATATATTTTTTTATTACTTATTTTTTACATCTGTGTTATACTAACAGTATTTTTTTTCTTTCCTTTTACGTTCAATCATAAAATGTTTACTATATGGTTTTAATTTACTTAATTGTCAGCATATATAATTCATGAACGGAAGAATTCAGATATCAAAAATAAAACCAAACCTATGTTTTTATTATAAATAAATGAACATAGGTGTAGCTTTTGTGTATTTAAAAAAATAAACCTAATTATTACAAAATAAATTATTAAAAAAAATAACACGTGAAAACTACATTTTATAATGTTTATCATTGAAGCACTGCAAGCAAAGAGACGGTTGTCGGCACAGTCGTCATAGTATGTCCGGACCTTCTTCACCTTTTTTTGGACTTCTGCACTGCTCATAGCTGTTCTTAGCTTTTCATAACAGCCCGAACATTTCTTCCTTATATGAATCATAACTATCTTCAAAACTTGAACTAGTTCCTTCATCTTTGTTTGAAGTTGAATTCCGCTATGAAAGGGCTAAATCGGCAAGTTTCTTACCACGTGAATACGTATCGAAATTATTTACTGAATCGAGACAAATAAATGAGAGCTCAGGTGTCAAAAATACTAAGTAGAATCAGTCGAAGAACAAGAAAGGAAGGTGAATCTGTGATTCACCATTAGATAAATGTGATTCACGGAAAATTACTGTCGCTTTCACCGCTTTCAAACATTTACGGAAATAGAAAAAATATTTTTTATTTACATATTCATTAATATTTGATATAATATGCTAAAAGAATAGTAAGATGAAGTGTAATGAGCATTAAAAGACCAAGGGGTCATTTGACCCCTTGCCTCATTAAGGAAAACATTTAAACTATAATGCGACAAGGGGTCAAGTGACCCCTTACATTTTTTTTCGATATATAAGTAGTATTAAGTAGTGCATTATAAAAAAAAAAAAATAAAAAATTTGATAAATATTTAAACAGGATGCGAGACAAGCATCGCAGTTAACGACAAATACACGTTTAATGGCTCGCAGTAAAGGAAGCCACCGCAAGGGGTCAAATGACCCCTCGTCGCAGTTAACGTGTTAATGAAGCACTCAAGATTATTTCCCTACTTTACTAATAATAGAATCAAAACTATTTCGAATAAAAAAAGTACAGAAAGTTGTTAACTATTGTTTTTACTTACAATTAAATATGTCTTCAATTATACATATTTAATATATAGGTACTTACCTACCTACTTGAGTTTTATGGTAAATTATACAAAAAATCAATCCATTTGTAATTATTATCCCTAAACAAAAGGAATTAAAAGTTATTTTAATTACGAAAATGTATAGCAACTTCGGTTCAATGAAAAAAAAAATACAGCAATAAATGTAAAAAAAAAGTTTTGGTGAAGAATGTGGATTTTTAGTAGATTAAATTTATAATTCAATATTTAAAGAGGATAATATTAATTATGTACTCAGAATTTTTCGTTCTAAGTATTTTCTATAATATTGGCTAGTAAACAAGAAAAATATTTTATTTTTTTTTCACTGCAAACCTAAATTCACACCTGTCAGCACTCTGCGACAATAAGGGAATGTGATGGCTTCAAAGGATTAATACTTAAGGAATTTTTGGCATGAGGAAAGGAAAGTGCCCAGCAGCACCTCTTTCTGGGCTCGATACCTTAGAAGAGCAGGTCTCTCATCCAGCTCCTTTTTAGCCGCAACAGGCATATCAGCCGTGGCTTCTGTCGTTGATTAGTCAGTGCAATTTTACATAAAGGCGTGAAGAAAGAGATTGAATGTGTTGTTCGATAGTTGGTTGTTGTAACTCTGTATGTAGAGTTTTATTACTTACATACGTACTATGGAGCGTTCGTTATTAGTCTCAACATTTTTGATTGAAAAGTTTGCAATTTATTTAAGTGCCTCCTCGTTGCTGAGCCGAAAATCTGTGAGGCGTATGTCCTAATGGATTTAAGTAAGTAAAAGTATGTATTCAGAATAACAAACAGAACAAAAAAAAAAAAAAAAAAAAAAAAAAAAGAGACCAATGGCCGTTCGAAGTTTTACTAATTATTTGTCATTTTTATGTTATGTAATTCGGAGTCTTAAAAGAACTTTAAATTTAGTATGACTATATGTGAATGTGCTCTCTAAATGATTTTAAATTTTAAATGAATTTGATAACAGATAATCATGTAAGCAAATTTGCATAGGATAAAGCCAGAAGTAAACTTTAGTTTTTTTTTCTTTAATTCTTTAACTAAGAAATTCTGTGGAAAACAAGTTATACAAGATATAAGTTATATTCTTATATAAATATTTTTAAATATGCCGTAAGTGCTATTGAATAGAAGTCCCTTATGAACATTTCTATTATAATTAACACTGCAAAATCATGGGTTTAAGTGTTAAATTGTGAAAGCATAATGTAAAAATACGGTTTTAATTGTATTGTACAATTATAAGCATGTAGACAAGAGAGGAATAAAAGTGATGGGTTTATTCTCGAAACACTGAATAATTAGAGTCAGGTTACAGGGAAAAATGAAAAATTCTGTCAAAGTCCGCTGTTGAGATATTGAGAACTTTTTAATGACTGTACAGACCAAAATATCGCGCTTTAATAAAGCGCCACACGAAATGAAAACTCCAACGAAATAGAGAATTTTTTTTTTTTCATTAACTCAGTTCAACATTGTCCAGCAATATCCTTTCATTTTGCAGAGAGGATAAGAGGATTAGAAAAAAAATGTTTGTCCATATAGCCCGAAGCAAGTTGTAGGGAGATATATATCGATTCCCAAATATATGAAACTGTTTTAAAATAAACTTTTGAGATTATATTATTTATCAATAATAAATCAGTCTAACTACTGTATTTTACAGATATACACACCTCCAGAAAATTAGCATGATAAAGCAGGAGTTAATTATATACTGAGTGTTATTTGGATGAAAGTTAATTAAATACTTATTACATGGAAGTACAAGTCAAAAAGTTTTTAGTTGAAGTACATTACTCTCAACTCAACTCAACTATCTGGAAAATAAAAATAGGGGCACTCACATCTAATCCCTATCCTAATTATTTCCTACCCGTACAATAGAGCTCTCCTTGATACTGTTTTCTACAATTAAATATTGATATTTCTGATATAACGGAACATTATTCGGCTGATCCATAGAAGCGTGAATTTGATCATAACAGAATGAATTAGATGTAGTTCGCATGTTAGTTATTTGATATCAGTAAGCAGTTTCTCAACATGCCTCTTCATGACACTATTTTTCTCTACTTACATAAACGTTATATTTAGTTGACGTATTATTTAGAACACAGTTGTGAATTCGATAAATAATAACGAAAAATTCCCATTCTTTATTAGTTAGGCAGTAGTTCATTATTACAAATTTGAGATATTTTAATTCAAATACTAAAGAACATTTAAGGATATTGTTTCAAAAAAATAATCAAAGGATGATGAAATCCCCTATCTTGTCGCAATTATTCCTTTGGACATAATGGCACCAAAACTTCTCATTAAATTTATTTTGATAATGAGGAAGAAGATAGCTGTATATAACATGAATCTAGTTGTATAACATGAAGCTACTAAATCAGAGTTTTCGGATCTGTAAAGGGACCAAGGACACTTTTGACTGTTAATTTCAGTGCTCTTACTGCGACATTAGGGATTTTGATGACGGCATCGGAAGCTTTAAATCTGATACTTCTACTACGCCGTCTACTGGAATTTTATATATAGATGTAATTCAACTAATTTAGCATTATTTAAACATCAAAAGTCATATTAACCTGATAACCGTTATCTCTGAGAGAGGGAAATGGATTTACACTATCTTATAATACTTAAGGAGCATTAGGAATGTACCTGGAGTCGCGTATTTAAATACAGCTCTGGTAGGTAATATTTTATAAAGTTATGCTTTCGAACATGGAGTCATGATGATTGAAGAAACCGTTCTAAGAACGTGTATAACTATTCATTGGGTAATCGTTAGGTAGACAAAGGAAATGTTTATGTTTATAGGATATATATGTTTTTTTAACACATAAAAAATATTAATTATATAGTAGCACACTTGATTCGACAGACAATAGTCGGATTATTACCGGAAATTATTATGATTGGTCTTCAAGCTATAAGTAAACAACATATATATTTATATCATTTTCCAAATGTTTATATAAAAATACACATTGCAGATGTATTTTTTGTAGAATCAGTTTGGATGTAGGTGGAGAATGGTGGAGGGAGAAGGTGGGCTGGCCCCGGTTCCGCACGGAATAACAATTGCCCCATCCAATGGATGAAAATGTGGATTCAGCTTTGTTTATACATATTCCCTCTTCGTATTTCGTCTCTCTTCTGTCATATTCTTTATCAAGGCTAGCGCTTTATATTTTATCCCCGTCCTTACTTTTGCCATACTAGCCTCTATATAACCTTTCTTTTATATTTTTCCGGCTACGATATTTTATTAAGCATAATGCTTTTGGTTTTTTTCAGCAGTTTTCAGATATATTCTTGTCATTTAGGTAATATATATACCATATAAAACCAGTTAAACCCGGCCATGATTTGCTGTAGCTTACTCTAAAGTTAACTTTTAGGGAAATAAATGTATTTCGGTAAAATTTACCATGAAACATTGCATATAGTTGCCTAATTTAAATTACTGTTAAATATAAAAGGATTATGAATCTTCGCTGACAATTTAAAAAACAAATCATATAAAAACCATGTGATCAAAAATAAAATAAGCCCTAACTCTGTTAATAGTCGTCCTATTTCTATTTAATTTTTAGCGAAGAAAGAATACTACCATTTAAAAAAAGAAAAAAAAAAACAATATTTTTTTTTCTTATTACATTTTTATCATTGGGCATACTGACATAAAAAGTATATATTGCTTGTATATGGCTGAAGAGCAAAGATCTGTACAAGTTTCATATAACTTGTATGTATGTATGTATAACTTGTATCTATGTATATATGTATGCATATAAATATATAGGTATATTAAACAACCTAAAATTAAATTAAAACAACAGTAACTGCCAACTTAATTTCGCTCAACTAAACGTTAAACACAGCAAATTCGCCACGCAACTATTGTCTATTGAAGAAAACAGTATTGACATTGCAATTATCCAAGAGCCATATTTAGGTAAAAAATTACCTATTTTGAAATACACAACGTACCAAGGAGATAAAAATTACTTCAGTCGGGTGTTGAGCAGGATCTTCCTCGCTCCTGAAGAAACGTGTAGTACAGCATGCCTACGCTCCTTATTATGTTTCGATTCTATAATAAATGCAGTAGTAATATCGTCTTCTGAGATTCCAAGCTCTTCGTTTTGAGATCGAATAGTATTAGTGAGGTTATGTTTATTTGCTTCAATAGGAACATTCTTTTTGATTATTGTGGGTTTTAATTTTAGTATGGGTTTAGATTTGAGAGGTGATTGTGATTCTTGTATTTTTTGGTGTATTTTAAGAAGGTCGTTTTTGTTTTCAGATTCAACGATAAGGATTTTTGGTTGATTTAAGGTTTTTAATCCCCACCTTCATTTCGATTTATATATATTTATATATATATATATATATATATATATATATATATATATATATATATACATATATAACAACAAAACCTAAAATGAATATATGTATGTTTTATATATATATATGTTTTAGTTATTGTTGTTTTATTTATTGGATTTGTGGTGTTTCCCTTTTTTTTTGAAAAAAATATGTAATTAGATTTGTCAAACTCGACAGATAATCACCAGATTACAAAACATTAACAAAAACATACACTTTTCATGAATCAAAGGTCACTCAGGAATACTCGGAAACGACTTAGCCGACAATGCAGCCAAAAAAGCTTCAAAACGCCCTGACTTACCACTAAGCTATAATAAAATATCAAAAACACACCTCAAGAAACTTTTAGAAACAGATACAATAAACGAATGGCAAACTGCTTGGACAGCATCAACATCTGGATTACATCTAAAAAACTTTATACCGAACGTAACCGATTACTTAAGCACGTAGCACTCACTGATTTCTACACGACGCAATTACTCACAGGACATGGCTCAATTAAATCCTACTAACATAGAATCAAACTAACAGACAACTCATATTGCCCTTGTGATTTTATAACCGAACAAACATACCAGCATCTCCTTGACGACTGCAGACTTCTCTCAGCTCAACGACAACTACTACGAGACGAAGTAACAGAGAAGAACAAAAATTGGCCTGTCGAGGGAGAGAAATTATTCTATAAACATAATTTAGCACTAAAATTATTCGCAAAACAAATATATGAGAAAATGGGAAAAATAAATTCTTATTATCGATAGAGATTAACCACAATAAAAGATAGTTCAGAATGCTATTTACAGGTTTATATTTATATTACGTGTTTTTCAATGTTAGTTGGTAAGTATCCTGTCTTCACAGGTATTTTGTGTGCTATCGTCCTGGTTTTCAATGGTATTATGTATTTTCCTCTTTTATTGTAATTTTCCTCTTGTTTATTGTTATTTTGTAAGATATTATCATGTTTTTTTCAACGTTATTTCTTAGGTTATATATTCTATTGTGTCTTACTTTATATATTTTGTAATTTCTGTTTCTTGTTTTTGTACACTATTGTTTATTATCTTTGATTCTCATTAAAATGTAATATATTGTACAACATAAAGCACAAGTAATGTACATGTATTGTATGGCACTTGTGGAAAATAAACTCCCTTCTTATAAGGCTACTATAAGAAGGAAACAAATCTATGTATATAAATATACATGTATATAAAAGATATTGTAATAAATTGAAATATACGCCTGTAATTATCGATGCCATCAAAATATTGGATTCAAAATATGGATACTAGCAGGAGTCGATACTTTCATTATTATAGTTTTAAGAAGAGTGGATTAAACCAGCCGCGACTGCTGGATTGTCTGGCTGCCAAGCTCACCGAAGATACCTTTCTTCGCCGGCGACGAGAGGTTCTTATGATCGATATCAACAGTCGGTAATATCGAATTAGATGCCGTAGATGATAAAGTAAGAAGAAAGCTATCGCAATTACGATGTTATGGACTACTGGTGGTCGTCCCTTCAGTCATGGTATAATGAATAGTATTAAGCGTGTCTACTGCAATTAATGCGTATTAACAACGAAATGGATAATATTAGAAAAAGATTTTTTGGATTATTTATTATCATCTATGTATTCTCATTTTCTGATACATAGCATAATGCCAACCAGAATCGTTTTACCGGTAATAGTTTGTTCACAAATCTTCATAGAGATCTGAAAATAATCATAATTATCCAACAAGGCCGATCTATGTAGTTGATATAAATGAGTCATTGTGTATTAGGATGAGCGGGGACTCTTGTTTTTGTCAGTTGGGATTAATTGCGGGAAGTGAAGGGACGAGACTATTAGGCTATTAGTCTGCCATTGCCCTAGGGTCCGCCCTGATAGTGCACTCCCCATAACTCTCAATGACAAACTACTCGAGGTAATAAGCTGTAATTATGCAAGCAGTTGTACTTATGTTGTATTGGCTGTTACTATTGCAATCAAAGAAGTACTTAGAGACTGTAACATCTATATATACTGTACTGTAATATCTATATATACATATAGTAACAAAACATTACTAAGTAAATGGGCCATAGCTACGAACATTTACCAAATCGTTAATTTCTAATGTCCAAATGTAAATACAGACGATAAACAACAGACATTGAAAATAAACTATCGAAAAACACATGCGAACTCTGTATCTCGGCTTTCACGTTATATTTAAACATATAAGAAAAGACTTAATAATGACATGTCTCTAACTGACATGCTTTATGTAGGCGACTGAAAAAGAGTTAGATGAGACGTCCTTCTTTGAATTGGGATAGTGGAGATTTGCAGCTGCCCACTTTATTTTCCCTCGTCCCTGAAAATACTAGATGAAACATAATAATGATTTGCTGACTGTAATGTAGCTCAATAGCGACAGGTGCAAATAAAAATATGAAGTTAAAGAGAACAAAAAAACATACAATCTTATAAATTACAGGACTGGTTTTAATGATTTAATGTCTGGTTTTAAATTTAATGAATCGTGATAAATAGAAACAGACCTTATTGCACTAATAAATAAAAAAAATAAAAATAAACTTACCCCCAGTTATATTGGCTATACCAAACCCCTCAACCGGACACAGTAAACTATCTGGGACTTAACTTACACGGAAATACGACATGCATTCATACATATTAAAATGAAACGAATGACGCTGAACAAAAGATTCGAACATCTTCATCGACTTTTTTTCGGAATCTAACTGGAAATGAAACAGAAACCAAATAGTTAGACACTCTTCCTTAAATTCACGTATGGACATTTTTATCAAATATTCGGTATACCCAAAAAGAGCCACCTAAAAAACTTAAACAAAATTTTGACGACTGACAACAAAAGTAATCTAATACCTGACTCATAAAACTTAACATAACGACAAGAGGAACATGTCCAAGCTTTACAATAGATTTTATACAAACAGTTTAATAAGATGTATAGCTACAACTCAATGTGGATACAACCAAGGAGAATGAATGACCTTGAAAAGACTTAAAAGGCATTGGTAAGAAATCTCCTAATTTAAAGAACCATGGTTATTGATTAAGGTTAGGAAAGGGGAGGTGGTTGGAAATGCCCATTCTTATGCCTAATGCCATACCATCTACTCATTATCAACATCTTGCCGACAGGTGCAAATCGAAAACATTAATTACCTAAATGTTCATTGCCACGTCATCACTTACCGCGACAGTAACCCCGTACGCTTGTTCCCATCATTATGATGAAGTTGTTGGAATTTCCACAACTTCTAATAAAAAAATCCTACAATATTTCTAAACTATGATTTTATAGCAAATAATTCAAGCAATAGCTTGCTGATCCTAGTGCTAATCCCGGCATAGGCAGATTATCTTAAAGAACCCGCACAATTGAGCTAAGGAATTACTGTTTTTTACTGAACAAATAATATATTTGGCGTTGGAGCTTTCAAGAAACTTCTTTTGGAACCGACGAAAGATAGAAGGGAAAACCACTTTAATAACCGAATGCTAACATTTTTATTATATTTAAAAGAAAAGAGCTGCTCAGCCGACTCATTTGTAATGAGAAAAGAAATTTTACCTCTGAACATTCAAATTTCTTTAATATTAGGTCGGTTTTAAAAATGTCTTTACTCCGCGTTGGATTCAAGTTTATATACGTACCTTTTTCTTTTTCTAAAAAATTATAAGTATTTTTAACAGTAATAAAATCGTATCGAACTTTCATCAGAAACAGAAAATGTGACGAGAATTACGTATGCTCCTCAGAGCTGAAATGATTGATTCGTTCGCTGGTCGATAAGCCATTTTCCGCAGCTCGCATCGACAGCTGAGTTATGGGAGCCAGGGCCGAGCGAACGAAGAGAGGATTCCGGGCGGGCTAAACGTTTGACCGCTGGGGCTGTTAATCACCGGACTAATTACTGGAATTAATTCCCGCTGCAGGAGGCCGCCCATGCTGCATTGCAACGCTAGCGCTGTGTCTGCTCCGCTATCAGCTCTTCCTACGGCGAGGGCAACGAACTGGAAAATGCCGAGAGGTAAAAAACAGAGTTTCGCATGATACAAATTATTCATCATTATATTTTAATATTTTCACTATTTTAGCAAATGCCAGTTACGATGTATTTTTGTAATGTGCACTTAAGCATACAGGTTATAGTTAAGTCAACATATCGCTAGGCCACAAAGTTGGATGTCGATGGAAAGGGGATGTATTGGTCCGAGGGGGATCAAAGTGTTTTAGGATTAGGGTATTTAGGTGTCTTAGTATAGGGGGATCAAAACCGAAGTCTTAGCAGGAAGTAAGCACTTCGTATAATTTCGCATTTTTATTTGTATTTCCCCCAGGATTTAGCTAATGTTGTGTATACGGAGCTTATTTCCTGCTAAATTTGCTGCTCAGCAACATTTATCTAAAACATTTTCCATTTAATATAGGTGTTTTTGAGTTAGAGGTATTGGAACACGGTTTCCACCAAAATCGTAAAAATTACAGATTTTTTATGTACCCAACCCGGCTAAACCACTAAACCGATTTAAACTTCAAATATATCATTCTGTTTGCTATAGTTCAGCCTCTTGTAGTAAGAAAAGCTTTGTGATCTGTATTTGCCGAATTATATGCGAGAAACTGAATAAAAAATTACAAAAATGGATTTTAGACCAAAAGGTGCTAAATACGTTCACGTTTTAATTACTTTGTTTCCACAGGAGTGGGCTAATTTTAAAATTAATGAGATCGTTTTATATAGAATTTGATATTCTACAACTATTATACGTAACATTTTTTATTTGGAGTAACCCTCTTAAAATTGCAGGCTTTGGACATCAACGTAATTGATTTTTCTGCTAAAGTGGCTAAAAGTGGCGAAGTGGTTTTGGCTAAAAGACTCAACCGATTTTAACTGTGAGGACCTCCTTCGACGCGAAATTTAATGCCCTTTTATTTTAGAAAGAACACAATTTCTTCTGCGATAAACAGTTTTCGAGTTATTAGTGAAAAATTGAAGAAAGTTCGAAAATGTCGATTTTGTTCGCCTATAAAATTAGATGGCAACCGATCTGAGGTGGTTTGTTTGACTGGCCATACATTTATTTTTCCCTTAATTGTTATTTCTCCAGTAATCCCTTCTTATCTAGCAAGTACTTTCCAAAGATATCTCATTTCTATGTAATGCTTGAATAGTGCATAAAACTTCTGCAGGATGTGAATCAAATTATAATTACAATAAATATAATACAACCTTGCGAAGAGCAAATATCCTTCATACGCTTGGAGATCTACTGGGATTATTTATAGCTGGTTGAAAATATTTATGTTACTTGCTTTTTAAATTGTCAGTTGTCAGCCACCGTATGATCTATGCAGCGCCTAATTTTAATGATAAACTCAGATAGACTAAAGAAGCCTAAATACTTTTACAGAATAAATTATTTTCTCGTTAATTATCTAGTTAGTTTTAACTTTGGCGGGACATCCAAAGAATAGTTTTCAGCAGTAAAAATATAAAAAAATAATGTGGGCTCAATTTTATTGTTTCTCCGAAAATTTGGTGGGATTTGGTCAAAATACTCGTATTAACAGGTAAGCCTTAAGTTGACTATAAAATATTTTTATTTTTTATTTTATTGTAATTTGTTTTTGGGGAGAACCCCATACAAATAGAGTTGGTCACTACTAATACCATACTAATAGTAAGAAAAAAAAAATAAAATAAAAAAAAAAAAGAAAAAAAAAGAAATACACATACACTACATACATACTACGACATACTAATAACAAGAAAAAAAAAACATATTTAACAATGAAAAAAAGATCACACTATAAAGGAACAATAGAAATAAATAAATACAAAAAATGTCCAAATATTTTAGGATCTATACAGGTGTTTACAACATATTTACATCTACTAGTTTCATGTACACGATAATAAACGTGTTTCTTTTTTTTTTTTTTTTTTTTTTTTTTTTTTTTTTTTTTTTTTTTTTTTTTATAATAGCCAAAATAAATAGAAAATTCTCTCCTTTTGCTAATTATGTTACTAATAATTTTTTTAATTAAAATAATAATATAAGTATATTGTAAATTATAATCAAGTATACATATACTTAAATACTGTTAATAAGAATACGATGCGAAATAGGATTTGTCAACAAATCTTGGTGCCAAAAAAAAAAAAAAAAAAAAAAAAAAAAAAAAAAAAAAAAAAAAAAAAAAAAAAAAAAGAATACGTCGATATTGTAGCGTAGTGAATTAATGTAAATGAAACGTATCTTATTCCTCAAGTATGAATTGCCTCAGTTTCATGGAATAAATAATGAAAATATACAAATTGCGGATATGCTCTGCACTTTTAAAGTGCTATATGCTATATGCTATTTACTTTTAAAGTTCCAGGTAATTCTACTATGGATTTGTTTTGAACGCCTGGTAAATATTTACGTCTTATATCTGCATACATGGGGCATCCTACTAGCAGGTGGTATAAATCCTCCTTTTGCTTGCTATTGCATATAGAGCACTGTTCTAATGTGTTAATTATATAAGTATTATCTTTTAGGGATAGCTTAATGATATATTTGCCGGAAAGTCTTACCTGCGCTATTATTTTTGATCATTCTGATTGACACATTTAAATTTAGGTAACTTTGTATTTCGTCTTAACTAATCTCTAAGTTGATTATAAAATATAAACATCTTATATTCCATAAAAAATAAACTAGAGGAATATGTACATCCACTATAAGTCGCAATTGTATTACTCAATTAAATATTTACACGTTTCCAATTATATTCTCTTCAATAATAATTATAAATATATAAGAGATAGTTTAATAATATTCATGGAGTGATAGAATAATAAATAAAGTAATAAAGCAATTATAATGAGTTATAACAATAATAAATTGTTGCCGGGAAGAGGACGGCCTCTGAAATATACAACTGAGTACCACCCTCCTTGGATTAGCTCCAATTAGTAAACAAATGGGCCCCTCATAATTGGGCCAGCCTTATTTTTATTTAGATGAAGTCATTTTTCTGAATTATTCTAATTAAGAACCCAGAAATATTAATTCGCTACAGTAGGATTATAAAAACTTAACCATCCCCAAGATTTTTTTTTGTTTTTCTACAGGTCAACAATATAAAATACTACAATATAAAAACATTTTAATGGAAACGTAAGACAATGCGATTTAACTTTTACATTCGGATTCTTTTTAATGAGAGAACGAAAAAAAGGAAAACTATTTTTTACCCCATTAATTATTGTAATTTGCGTAATATTAGTGAAATTCTTACCTTTCTAATTTTTTTGGTCCTATATTTTATTCAATTAAAATAAAACATATTCCTATCGTCTCCTTTTTTAAGCTATTACGATATCATTATGAAAATTTTTAGAATGATGTTTAAGCCTGAAACGATTGTTATGCATTTAATGATATGTATATTATTTTCGATTGAATTCAAATTTATTTCTAATTTATGTAAATAACAATGCCAAGACCAAAGAGATTATTTTTATCCTCTCATTACAAGTTATAAAAAACTAAGTTAACATTTTCATATAGATACCCCATCCTAGAAAATATGAGTGACTCACGACCTCGTCCAAGCTTGGCAATTGAGGTTAAAGAAAGTTCAGCGAATACTAAATCTGGGGAAAAGCTTTTGCCGAATAAACTTGTATGAATTATTCATTATTCTTCACTTTTATAGTCAATAAGCCTTCTACTTAAAACACTTTTGTTTTGAAAAATAAAGAGAAAAATGGAAAAAAAAAATTTTTATAATGATATAGAGTAAACTATTCGATGGAGTTCGCATTATTTAGAAGTCCAATGATCAATCGAATTAGCTTACCTATATACTTTTTAATTAGAATAATATCTGACTTTAATATAATTAATTATTTGAATAAATTATTTATACAATAATAACTATATTTCCAATGGGCTCAAATACACTAACCCGCAATACCAACATAAACAAAAACACCGCAATACTAAAAAATCACGATTTTTGCATTGTTAAAATTTAAAATTTTATGATCGTTTGTTCCCCCTTACATTCAAATTAAAAGAAATTTAAGCAAATGTGAACGAAAACTTGATCCTTGATTCCTAATCCTATAGAGGATTCCTAAACAACCAAAAGTGCTATGTTTTGGGCAAAGTAACTGCCTAATTGCATTATTCGTCAAAAATTACTTAAAAGGTCTTGACCCCGATGACACACACCTATGATACCTTCCAGGTATACGGGTCAGCCGCACTCGGAGTACACCACACCACCAAAGGCGGGATTGAGCTTTTCAGGGAGACGGGATTCCATCAGAGAAGAAGAATGCAAGGCCGACTGAGGTCCACTGCTGATGCAGATGACAGCTATCTTCAGGCCCTTCGGAATTGGGGTCTCACCGGAAATGACTTGAGATACCTACTGCAAATGTTCAGGAGACTTGAGATTTCCTCTAGAGGAGTTAGAGGACATCTCCCGGAAGGTGGTTTCAGTGCTAGGATCTAGGAGCCGAGGGCCCACTTCTCGGTTGGATCTCGTATGAATGCAAGAAGAGAGTTATTTTCTCCGAAAGGACCCGAGAGGATCTAAAGGCTACAGATGGTCGTGCTCGCGTCTGAAGAAGGCCAGGAGAGTGTGATACGCCTTACTTTATCTGGAGGGTCAGTCATGTTCTAGGGAGGCATTTCTTATGACGCCCGTAGGAATCTCGTAGCTGGAGATCATGTGTTTGTGCATACGTTGATGAAGTGGGAATATCGCGCCTGGAATGGCCTGCGCGAGCCCTTACTTGAACCCTACTAAGCACTTGTAGCATATGCTAAAAGAACGCGTCAGGAGCCGCCAGCCAGCACCCGATACCCTACAACAACTGGAAGAGGCTGTAATGGAGGATGGGAGAACATCCCGCAGGAAGCCACACAAGCTCACATTCAGTCCATGTCTCAGGGGAGTTTAAATGCCACCATCCATGCCTTTTGTGGCAACACCCGCTTTTAAGTTTATTTTGATCCGGATTTTTTTAAAAAATTTTTGAAGTGAAAAAGTGTACAATGTGTTTTTTAAAAGTTTTTATTGCTTTTTTTTAACCATTTTGTTGTTCATTATTAAATACAAATTTTTCCTAAAACAGCAGCAATTGCTTTTGTTCAAAATCTACCCTAATATTACTTAATAATTATATTAAAGTAATAAATTTTCATGTACGGTAATTTTGTAAATATTTTCTCCTAAAATTATTTAGCTTTAGGAGCTATATCAAATTATATGGCAGAATTTATTTATCTACAAAACTGTATGTTCTACTATTTTTTAAATCGTTTTTGATCTGTCTTACCGGGAAATGTTTAAAAATTAATATTACGCCCTTTATCATTTTAAAATTTGTTGATATTTCCATTTTTTTCTTTAGAATTACAAACTAGATTCAGATTCAAGGAGGTAGTTATGATCCTCATATATGTATTACAGAACAAACTATAATTTTATTGCATTTTTATTATTACTATATTTTTCTTCCCATGATAGACCATTGGGCCAGACACTATCGACTGCTTTTTCGTTATCAAGAAAAATCGCTGAGCAATATTCCTTTTTCTCAAAGCTATCGATATTGAATCAATTTTCCTATGCCATTGTTACTCAGTGGAGTGATAGGATCGAAAGCCAAACTGATGATTCCGCATCAGTTCACTACTTTCCAGTAAGAGCTTAATTGTGTTCAAAAATGGTTTTTCAAATATTTTCCCCATTATTGTAGGATTACGATAGGACGATAAGACGAAAGATTAGTTGTGGGATTAGAAGGTTTACGTATCATTTCGATTGTGGAAAGTGTCCAAAGAAGAGGATAATTTGTTTTGCGTAAGATAGAATTGTAGATGTGTTTAAGAAACAAAACAGCTTTTCGAGGTAGGTGGCAAAGGATAAATCGAGTCTGTTTTCTGTTTTCTTTGTGGATTTCA
Source organism: Aelia acuminata (assembly GCA_911387785.2). Taxonomy (NCBI): domain Eukaryota; kingdom Metazoa; phylum Arthropoda; class Insecta; order Hemiptera; family Pentatomidae; genus Aelia; species Aelia acuminata. The sequence continues at coordinate 59,167,577 of OU426981.1, forward strand.
TTTGAGTGAAACGCAGGAGGAGTTAATGATAGAGGTAGTGGAGCTGTCGAGTCGTCGTCTATTTAGGTGAGTATTTCGTCCTTAATACATTTTGTTCCAAAAACCTGGTCAAGATGTTTTACGAATTCGTTTGCCTTTTCTTCGCTGGTCCCAGGAATCATCTGAAAGGGGGAATTGGATATCTTTTTTTTTCATTATACGTCTTGTCGTTGTCTATACTGGTCCGTTTCTGTTGTTTATCGAGTTGATGTAGTCCCTGTAGTTGTTGGTTTTAAATGTTGCTAGTTCTTGTTGAAGTTTTCGGGTTAGTTTAATTCTTTCTTGTAAGATGGGTATCTGGTTCTTTGCCATAGACCTCTAATTTTGCGTTTTTCTTTAATAAGATTGCGAATAGGTTGGGATAGGTAAGATCAGTTTTAATTCTTGTTGTCTTCGGTGTAGTCGAGTGCCAGATTATGTTGTGTATAGTTTTTGTAAGTTAGTCTACTGCATTGTCGAGTTCGTCGGCTTTAGTAATGGGGTATCATAACGTGATTTTATGGTTCAGATATTTTTGTATATATGTTTTGTATATTTTAAATATTTATTGTATAAATTTTTGTATATTATATGTTTGCTCCATAGATATTTTTGTATTTCCGTAGATTCTTCTACTTCCTTATTCTTTCATCGGCTTACAAGCGTTCCTCAAGGGAGCGTTTTAAGCTTACTACTCTATTTCATTTACACCTCTGACAATCCGGAGCACCCTTGCACCACCATCTTTACCTTTGCTGACGACCAGCTATCCTTTCTTCCCAAAAAGATCCCACAATATCATCAATCGTCGTCCAGAATCACCTAGTCGACCTATAAAATTGGTTTCAAAAGTGGAAAGCTAAAATAAATGCGACAAATTCGAACCATTTAAGTTTCTCACTGAGGAAGTCAACCACTAAGTCCTCCAATAAAAAATAAGTAATACTTCTGTGCCATCTAAAACTATGTAAGTTACCTAGGACTATACTTGGACAAAAGTCTCACTTGGAACGTACATACAAAACAAAAAAGACAAGAACTTACCAGACAATATAAACAACTGTCACACCTCCTAGACTACAGATCATCACTTAACTTACGAAACAAAAGACTAATATACAACACGATACTAAAACCTATTTGGACCTAAGGGGCAGAAATTTGGGGTTTCGCTTAACAGGTACATACACATAAACAAAATTTGAACCCCCAGTCAAAAATTCTTCGAAAAATTGTAAACGCTCCATGGTATACTCGTATTTCTAACAAACAATACACAAAGACATGGACATTCCAACAGTAAAATCATACATTCATGACATGCACTAAATTTAACTGTTCAACTCTAATCCCACTTTTTTCTTCTCCTTCTTCCGAACGAACAATTAAAAGACTATGACCGAGGTATATGCACAAGCTAGATAAACTTTGCATTCTCCACAAATTCCGTAGATGCGCTTCAGCGCAGGCGCAAATGACGTAAAATATGAATATCTTTCCTTTTCCCATTTTATTTCTAATATCTGGGTCTATATCTAATATTACGGTTTTTTTTTTTTTTTTTTTTTTCTTTTCAGGAATATCTTCATTAAGAAGGTTTCCTCAACCAAACTCCTGTTCCAAGATCTCCCCCCATCTGCGTCGGTCCATCGCATCTTCCTCCGACAATCCCCTACCAGCCATACTCTCAGCCACTCTATCTTTCCATTTCACTGGAGGTCTTCCTTTTCTTCTTCTACCTTCTGCCTCCCATTCCATAATGACCTTAGGTAGTCGCCCTTCGTCCATTCGCCTCACATGGCCATACCATCTTAGTCTTCTTGCTTCGATCACTTCGAGGATATTATTTTTATCTTCAAGTCTATCCCTTATGGTTTCATTTCTGATCCTTTCTATTTTGGATATCCTCGCTGATCTCCTCCAGAAGTTTATTTCAACTGAAAGGAATTTTTTTCCCTCAGTCATACTAAGTGGCCATGTTTCTGACCCATACAACATCAGGCTTTCTACCAGAGCTTTGTATATGAGCTTTTTGATTATTATTAGAATATTTGGGTTCCATAGAACAGAATTCAGCATCCCTATTGCTTTTTTTCCATTAGTGATCCTTTTTTGAATTTCTGCTTCTACTTTGCCATTATTTTCAATTATGGATCCCAAATAGCAAAACTTTTCAACTTTTTTCAGTCTGCATAATGTTGCGTCAGTGCTGTTCGTATTCTCTGTGCACATTTATTGGGTTTTATCAAAGTTTATTTTCAGGCCTCCTTCTTCATAATAAACTAATATTTTCCTAAACATGTAACTTATGTCCTCTTCGTCTTGAGCGATCAGTACCTGATCATCCGCAAATAGTAAATGGCACAGATTTTTTTGTCCTAATTCGATGCCCATCTTACCGCATTTCCTTATCCAACCTTTTAGGCATTCGTCCAGGTAGATTTTAAATAACGTGGGGGACATGCAGCATCCTTGGAGTAGTCCCTTTCCATTCTGAAATTCTCTTGATAACGATTGACCCATTTTTATCTGGCACTTCTTCTCTCTATAAATTTCTTTAATTAGGCTTACGATTTCTTCGTTGATTCCCGCCTTCCTTAAGTTTTTCCATAGGAGTTTTCGAGGAACACTGTCATAGGCTTTTTCCAGGTCAATAAAGCTTAAATCTAATCTTCTTGCTTTGTCTTTTACGGTTACGGTTTGAGATAAGAAATAAATATGGTGCTAATTAATGTTTAAATCTTCCTTGTGACGTTGACGATTTTGACTTGAGTCACTATTCTTGTCGACCTTTGATATGTAAATAAATCTTCTTTTTTTTAAATTTCTCATTTATTATATTCTTATGCATGGTATGATATTTTCTTTTTGTATTGGTATGATATTTATATTATAAGCCAGATCGGTCTATCCTCGTAGGGATCTGTTGAAAGCTAAGACTTCCAAAATAGAATGCCCTCCCTTAGCTTAGGAGTATATATATAGGTCATAGCCACGTGGGGGACACGTGTTCTTCTATTTCATTGTCAACTATTCTTAAGAGCTTCTCTTATTTTCGTCTTCCTCGGCTCTTATACAAATCCATTCTACTTATATTTAATTCTGTGAGGGGAAAACTAATTTTGTTTAAATCCTTTCTTTATTAAAAAAGTTTAATAATAAAAAAAAATATTGCGCTTTTTATTGGTATGCAAAAATAATTATAGGCTATTAAACTCTTTGTATGTCAGGGAACTTATCTCTCTTTCTCAGAATCAGAGACCACCGAGCCAGCAAGATTAGGTAAGCTCTTGATTAAGAATATTATAAAAATGTATATCCTTCTACTGATCCGTTAAGGATCCGTTACAAAGATGTTTTTACGGTTTAAAAAGGTTAAGCAACTCTCCAATAGATTCAAAGTTTATGAAAATGAAAATTAGAATGAAGAAAATAAGAATAAATTATCATAATCATTAAAAAACGTTTAGCATGTTATATTCTTTAATTGCTTACATTGGTGCAATACTGTGGCTGCAGTGACGAGTTTATGGGCCAAACTTGTTTGTTTAATTGTCCCTTTATCCCTAAGGCCTTAAAGTGTAAGGCTAATCGGACGATGCAATAGTGGGAGTCCTGAATGTTGCTTATCGTGGTAAGAGATCTTCAAAGAGTACCTGACATCGTAAATGCTGGGGATCTTCATTTACATCGTATACGAGGGAAGGCATACCCATGGATTTTTTACTCCCATTAAAAAATCCTTGAGCCACCGTGGGAATAAGCGAAACTAAAAAAAATGTTATTTTTTTTTTTACATTACTTTGTACTTTATAAATCTGAATGCTTAAATCGGTCTCCGGGGTCCGATGTATTACATTCCCCTTTTAACAGCCGATTTTCACATGAAAATATCCGGAAGTCCGAACACTTCAAACACTCAATTTAGTCGACTTTTAATGAGATTATTGCATTTTAGTGAAGAAAATGTTGCTAAAAGCTGATATTCTGTTGTTTTTTTAGAATCGGACTCCGAGGTCTGATTTTCGATAAAGTATAGCGTAAATCCTGTATCGGCCTGTCCTGCGCCTTATGTCTAGTTCCAATCCTTACCAAGAGATAATGCCCTCGAAACGCTCATTTAATTCACTTTTTAGTCAAAAGATAACGCTTTCGTCAAAGCATTCCCATCGGACCCCGACGCCCGATATCATTTGTGGCTCATCCCAGCAATCGGACCCCGGGGACCGATACCGTTCAATTCAGGATACCCCTCAAATAGGCCGCCGCACCTAAAATCTGTTAAAATCTTCACGATGCATCCACAGAAAAAAAATTATTATAAGTTGAGTGATATGTCGGTAATTCTCTACATTCATGTACATGCCATTATTTTTCATTTATCACATTTACGGGATGTATTCGTTGAATATTTCGATAAATTAAAATATATGTGCGCATATATTAAATTTAATGCCTTTTCCTGTCATGATGAAATTAATTAATTTACAAAAATTGTGAGATCGGGAAGTCAGGGAAGAGAGATGGGATTGACTTAACCGGGATATAGGAATATGTGTGTGTGTATTATATAATAGGGTTTTTGAAGTCAATAATAAACAACGATAAAAGGATCGGGGCTGTATTGTTCTCATAATCATGCCTTACAATAAAGAAACAGGCTGGGATGAAATCATATGAGTTACATTGGTGAAATAAATAAATATACCAATATAGAATTTATTATTAGTGTTTTGTACTTCGGTTTCCTCAGAAGGTAGGGACGGACCTTGAGAAATCTGCTTCAAAGAAATGAACTTCATGGAAAAAAAAAAAAAAAAAAAATGTAAGCCTGACCTCAAGATAAGGCCTGATGATGAAGGAAGCTGTAAAAGTCTAATTTCTTCCGAATGAAACGGCAGGTCGTTAAGCCTAGGACAATGGCCCCTCTATTACTGCCCTTTGTACCAGAACTGTTTTCATGCCTTCTCTTTCTTCCGCGAAAATTCACCCCCCTCTTCCACTCTTCCCACTCCTTCCGCTGGATATCTTTATTTTTACCAAACGGCGGTCGGGAAGGAAGAATAAAGAAAAAAAAGAAGGTATTTTCACGGTGGAAAAACAAAAGCATTACCTTGTTTATTCTAACGACGTTTGCTTCGACCAATTTTTCCGCTTTAGTAGTTTTTCATCCCTCCAGGCAATCCAATGTAGGTTTCTAATAATACTCCGCATTTGAGACATAATGCATGGTTTCCTCATTTTAAAAATATAATATACCTCAATTGGGTCATTTTTAAAAGATTTTTACGAATATTCATTTAAAAATGTTTGTTCAATTTCTGGTTAAAGTTACTCATTTATGACAAAAAGATAATATATCACAAATGTTAAAGGGAAAAGTTTAGGCATTAAATTAGGCAGATAAAGTATGTAATTTAAAATAAATGACAAACAAATTTAATGCGACTTGCACGTTATTACGATAAATATTGAAATATACCATTTTAAGTGCTATCCATTTTAATGATACTCGGGGATATCACGTATCGGTACCCAGAGAAGCCACAGTCAATTTTTCCACCAAAATTTCCTCAAGGGTTTTTGGGGAGGAGGAAAACCCCCACTTTTTTCAGGATTTTGCATATAAATCGAAAACCATAAACCAAAAAGTATATTGTATTCATTGTAGAACAAAATAAAATAAAATTGCTCATCTAATGACATGAGCTGTTTCACCAATTCATGCTCCCAGATGGATTAACTTCATGTTCCAATGTCATCAACTTGAAAACGGCTACTGCAAACGAAAAATGTTACACGTTAAAGTTGTAGAGCAAAACAAATTAATGTAAAACGATCTCCCTAATATTAAACATTCTGTCTAGACATAAAATTAAAAATGTTAAATTATTCGCAGCACTTACTCCTCCTAGGAAATTTCTTGTGAAATAAAATATATTGAATTGTTAAAATAAATTTTAAACTCCAAATCATCTAAATGGATGAAGATTTGTTTATATTTAACATTTATTTAGCTAAGTAACCTGCTGAAATAGTTCTATTTCATATTTTTTCATAACCCCTTATGGTACAGAAAAAATGTACATGTGCAACGTGTTAACTTTCACAAGGTTCGATAAATGTTTTCGAGAAAAAAAATCGGTGGGAATAGTTTCCATGGCCAAAAAAACGTAAATTGTTGGGACTTCTTTTTAACTCCTTGCTTTTTGTGTGGTTGATTGTAGATTGTATTTATTGCAGTTCAAATATAACTATAAGACGTAGAAGGATCAACTTTCATTTTTTCATTCTCTGCTATTAGTTATTACGAACAATTTAACAAAATAAAATATAAATGTGGATTAGGGCGACCAATTAAGTCTCAACACTATTTTTTCGTTAGAGCTTTATTTATGCAAACGTTTAGGCCAGTTCGGCCATCTTCAGTGCTGCAAGGCAACATAATAAAATTTTTTTTATTAAATTAACATATTTGCAAAACAATTATCTATTAATCTGATAACAATTAATTTAAAACACAATAAAAATTAACTCCTCTCATAACTTACATGTCAATTACTACTACATCAACAATAAAAATAATAAATTAATAAATTATTAACAATTACCTAAATATGTTTGATGATAAAAATTGTCTTCTAAAAATCCATCATCAGTGGTTTATCAATTAATAATCAATATATATTATAAAGCAAAGTGTGCAATGTGCGTGCCGATAAGGCTCAAAAACGACTCCACGTACGATTAAGTAAGTTATGTCGTTGTGTGGCCATATAACTCCTAATGGATAAGAAGGTTTCGGTTTTTCTCTGAAGGGAGTAAAATTGAAGAGAAAAGGACTGCAATTTTAAGCCTCTCGCACCATGTAATTAGCCTAGCTAAGAATGACATAGGAGTTCATGAATGAAAAATTTAGTTCGAGCTCCAGACTACCAGGCAGCGCTAGGGTGCGTTTCACTCAATGTTTGTTGTTCATTCATCCAGTTGAATTTGTAAAGGTTATATATTTTTTCAGCTGGTCTTTTTCAATTACTAAAATATTAAGCGATAATAATTAGTTTATCCTTTTCTTTCAAAATAAAATAGTGATTCTACAGCTCTGTTATATATTAGAAAAACGACTGGATTCCTTAAAAAATTAATTTTCTCATAAGAAGGCTAATTGATCAACACATTACTTGTTTAATCAATATAAAATATATACTTAAGTAAATTTAATGCAATATGAGTGAACATTTCTTAATAGTACACTGAGCGAATAAAAACAGACATTAAAGATATACAAAAGGGGATAAAAAGGATGAAGTGTATTGTATGTAATTATGAAAATTATTTGGTTTTCACTTTGCAATAGTAGTAAGATTCCAGATCTGCAGAGTCCACTCAAATTACGGGGGGATATCTAAAGGGAGGTTGAAAAGAAAGAAAGGTCTGAAAAAAAGTTTCTATGAATCTTCGGTAGTTTCTATCCATCTGGATCTAATAGGACCATCACAGTAGTCGGCGCTTAAGTTGTACTCGAGATATAATATTTTTAACTGAGATATCAGATTTTTCAACTATAATCTCATAACTTATTACCTGCTGACCGCTTGGAATGGGCTTATACGGGACTCAGAGAAACCATTAAAACCGATGCATAACTCGACAAAGTTGCATTAAAATTAATTGTTCATCTACCATTTTCAACCCCCCATAAAGTATATAGGGTTCCTTATTTGGGCGGACTCTGCGGTTCTCGAATCTTAATGTTGATACCAAGTGAAAACCGAAGTTTCAAGAAGGTGCTTATTTTGTTCTATATTTCCTTTAATTTTAAAGTTTTGCTCTTATTAAAACTACCACACAACTACCGGAGCGAAGCCTGGCACCCTAGCTAGTTAAAATATATAGGTATCTGCTGCCCTGGTCCAACTACCTGTTTAATATTTTCATTGTTCAAAGTTCAGGGAGGATTAAGGGATAATGGACTCCATACAGCAAACCATTCATTTCTATTATTAAAAAAAAAAAAAAAAAACTAATAAAAAAAAATAAATATATACACACACTTTTACTTACATACATACACACGCGCGCGCACACACACACACACACACACATACACACATTGCATTCTTTCAAATCGTGTCCTATCTTCCTTTTTCTCCCCTTTCCTTTTTTCCCTTTCTTATTTGTTATTTTTTTCAGTATTTCTCCATAGAACTGGTTAATGTTTCTCGAGTCTGTTTTGAAATTTATGGCATTTTTTATATTTTCAGAAATGTGTAATGCCTTCGGCAGTTTTCTTCTTATACTGTTTTCTTCCGTATTTAAAATTTGCACATTTTCAAAATAAAATTCATGATTAAGTTCTCCTGAATGTTTGGCTAATGCAGATTTGTTAATATTTTTTTGGCCATTTTTACAATCATTTTTGTGTTGATAAACCCGGTCATTTAAATATTGTTTGGTTTCTCCTATGTATGTCGCCGGGCATCTGAGACTATCTATTTTATAAACTATGTTTGATTGTAAATCCTTAGTAATTAAGTCTTTTAAGTTATTGTATTTGTTTTTCACTTTATTTGTGGGTCTGAATGCAAAGTTGTAATCCTCTCCATCATATTCCTTAAAGGTTTTTTGAATATTTTCCGCCAATCCTTTAATGTATGTTAATTTAACATATTTTTTTATTATTATTTATCTTTTCTCTATTTGGGTACTTTTCTTTTTCACGCTTTTATTAATTATTAGATTAATATTTTTCGCCCACGCCTTTTCTATTATACTTTTGGGATAAAAATTATCCAGGAATAATTGAAATATTTTGGTTTTTATATTACTTAAAAATATTTCGTCTGTTACTTTTATGGCCTTGTTAATAATGTTATTCATCACATTTACTTTCATGTGATGTGGATGTAACGATAGATAATTTAGGATGATGTTACTGGTGGATTGTTTCTTAGTCCACTCGGTGTAAATATTATTATTGATCCTGACTATGTTTATACCTAGAAACCTGATTTTGCCTTTTTGTTCTACCTCCATTGTGAATTTCAGCTTTTTGTGATATCCATTTAATACATCTAAGAACTTCTTTGTGCTATTTTTATTTATAATACAAAATATATCATCAATATACTTCATTATTATTTTGGGCTTAATCCCTGATTTTATTATTGCTTCTTTAATTAAATCATGTATCACTAACCCAGACAGCACTACTGACATTACACCCCCCATTGGCAGTCCCAAAAGTTGTCTGAACAATTCTCTTTTATAACTAAATATCCCATTTTCACATACCAGTTTTATCCCCTCTAGATATAGGTTTTTATTTTTTATTTTTGTGTGTGGCACCACTTTCTCCCAATTTTCTTCTATGATATTATATACTTCTTTAAGTGGCACATTAGTAAATAGGGATACAATGTCAAAACTGATCATTAACTCATCTTCATTAATGCTTATACCTCTTAATTTTTCTTTTACCTCTATGAAATTCTTGACATCATAAGGATTGTCACTAGCTAGGTTATCTAATGAAGGTTTCAAATATTTGGAAAATTTATATATAGGAGATTTTCTACCATCAACAATTGGACGTAAATTTCTTTCTTCTTTATGAAGCTTTATCAATCCAAAAATTCTAGGGTGAATGCAGTGTTGGTCTATTAATTGTTTTATATCTTTTTCCTCTATAAATTTGTGGGCATATAACCTTTCAATATATTTAGTTAATTTTTTCTTTATTTAGACTTACACTTAGGTAGTGGATCCAACCTAACTTTCCTGTAAGTATTGTCTTCATTTAAAAGTTCTTGCATTTTTCTGTCGTAATCCTTTACCTCCATAATAGCCACTTTTTTAGTTTTATCTGATTTTAAAACAATTAATTGGGGGTTTTTCTTTTTACATTTTAGCACCTCTTTTAAATCATGCTCCCAGATTTGGTAAATTAATTTTTGATTCTTGGTCTTATTTTGTTCAATATAATTTCCTATTTTCCTAATTATATTATTTCTTAATCCTGTGATGTGACTTTCACAGGTATATATTGAGCTTAGTATATATTCTACATCACTAATTAAATTGATAATGTCTTTTCTTAAATCTAATGGGAAAATGTTCACATTATCACCAAGACTAAGAAAATTTAATACTTTTTTTGGAATAATTGTAAGGACTTCTTTTTAACTCCTTGCTTTTTGTATGATTGATTGTAGATTGTATTTATTGCAGTTCAAATATATCTATAAGACGTAGAAGGGACAACTTTGATTTTTTCATTCTCTGCGATTAGTTATTACGAACTATTTAACAAAATAAAATATATTCAGCAAACTGTTCTTTCAACGTAATCGTTTATAAGTACGTGCAGAGCATAATCTGCCATTTTTATGAGATGAATAGGGTTGCTTGACTATATGACGTTATTGGTACGATTAACAACTTTTTCTTAATGACACTAATATGAATATATTAGCATGAAAAAATAGGTGCCAATTCAATAGTAGTAAATAGCATGATTTCTCGCTGGAGTATTCCAATTTTTTTTTTTTTTTTTTAGGCGAATATTTTTTTAAACTTAAATCAATTCTAAAGCAGACTAGAAGTATAATTCTTAATAATTTTCGATAAAATATAATACGACGTATTCTTTAATTTTTTAAAAATTCTACTATGACGATATGTCAATTAGATCCTATCAATTGGAAATTGGTCCAGCGGAGGGAAAGAATTGATACCTGGTATTGACCCCAGGGTTAGCTCAGTGGTAAGAGCGCTGCCCAGGAGATGTAGAAGACCAAGGTTTAATTCCTTTTACGAATAAGGTTTAATTTAAAGAACAGCCGTGGCCAATCTTTTTCCTTCTATTAAAAATATTAGAGAAAAATAAAATCTATTCTTTAGTATAACTGAAGTATTTAATTCTGGCTACTGATCACATAAGTAGAACGTAAAATAATACCGAAATTAGTTTCAATAAGCAACAGTGTCAGCTACTATCCGTAGTAAACGATTAATAAGAGGTGATTAATAAGAGAATAGCCAAAGACTAAACAAAAAAATGATATATAAACTTCAAAACTGCACACAAAACTAGACAATCTTTGCCAGCAAGACTCACTCCAACAAAATGTATACATATTCAATACTTTTTAGGAAAAAAAAACAACTTAAACAGGAAGAAAACTTTCTTGGCAGCTTGCCAAGACAATACTCAGGGACGAAGTCACTAGACATAAGAACTCGAAGAGACAGCTTAAGTACGTCCATTTTTCGAACCGAGTTCTGGCTCTTGTTTACTTAACGCTGAAGGAATATTGTTAGTTGTAGCTTGTCCGATAGCAATTTCAAATCATCAGAAACTTAACTTTTACGAGTAAATTGGTTTTAAAAACAATAAAAAAGTGAGAGGACTTGTTTCTTATTGCTTAGCATTTATCGCTACTGATAAATTCTTATTGGCCGTATCATAGAGCCTATATGGTTGATTAGCTGACCCAAATGCAAAGAAACAATACAATTAAAAAACAATGGAAATCGGCCAACAACTTTCTCATTATGGATAATATTTTCGTGTAGCTATCGTGATGGAGAAATATGTAAGTATGTAATGTAATTTAGGTATATAATATAATACATATATGTAATAATTGAGATAACCTTTTTTTTTAAATAACCTTTTTTACTTTCATTTACCAACATATGAAATATATAGTAGGGGAAAGTATTGGGATCGTGAAAAATTTCGACTTCCGGTTTTCAACGGAAATGCGTTTTGGGGTCCCCTGAGTCCAAATAACCAAGTCCCGCGAAATGTTCTGTGTTTGTGTGTGTGAACAGGCTAGCTCCAAAACTATAAACCGTACCTGAAATTGGGTATTTGGTGTATGTATCTACTCGCGATGTGACTTTACTTCATAACTTCTTGCCCATTTTCACGTTTTTTTCGATTTTCTCAAAAACGGCTGTAACAATTTTGATAAAACTGGCTATTTGATGTAGGTATATGCCAGCGAAAATTTCATCGAAACTGATCAAACGGAGGGGGCACTTTTTTTCAAAACTTTTTACCAATTTTTAGGTTTTTTCAATTCGAAAAAACGGCTTTGATGATTTTGATATAATTCGACAAATTTAATGAAAATTAAGTCTTCATTAATATCAGGTAAGCCTTATCATTATCAAAATGTCCTGAGAGAGCTTCAAAGGGGAAGGGGCCTTTTTTGTTTTCCTATAAAGTATCTTTGTGTTTGTTTGTATGGCGGAATTAGCTGTCTCTTGTGACCCCTAATAATAAGATATGGGTAAATGGTAAATATGAAATATGAAAAAAATCAAGTAAACATATACAGGAGAAAAAAAGAAAAATATTCCGCCAACTCATAAAACACATCCCACGCATGCACAGTACGCCTTCAATGACAGACGATAGTTTATAATTAATAAATATATTCTGTTCATTTAGTAGAAATTATTTGTATCAAGGTAACTTTTGTTGAAGTTTTCAACAACTAAATAGAGAATTATAAAATTAGACGACTTGGAGTATTATACTTGTATAATACATTTGTAAAAACTTTATTTAATAATAAAAATTTAGTGTACTTTAGAGAGAAAATACCAACAAAATTAAGTAAATGAATGTGGAAAATTTACTTTGAGAAATGGCATTTAACAAAACACGCCAATTTCTAATGTAAATAAGTTAGTAAGTGAAGTTATGAATTGCGCGCATCGCACCGGATTTTTCACCTATTGTATACCTACGCATTACAATGGCTTGATGCCGGTTTAAATTTTGGATCGAAGTTAGGAACCCTTTGCTTCCATTTTTGAGCGCCAGGGGCTAATAAATAAACCTAATAGACCCGTTTACCGGTTAGGTTTTTTGAACATTTGTGGGTGGAAAATGTTTTATAAGAATAATAATCATCACAAGATTCATCAAAATGTTAACTGCCTAAACAGGAATATTTGGTCCATTGGAATCGCCTCTAATTTTGGTTTGGTTCCTAACTTCGTTCTAAAGATGTAACAGCCCTTAAAAGTTTAGTTATAAACCACTTTGTTCTAAAAAAATTGTCACAAAACAGCGATTGTATTGAACTTGTCATACGACCGGAAGGAAAATTGATATCCGTCAAGCTCTTGAGTGAGAGGATGAATATCCATGAGGCGGTACTGGTGGCGAGGAGGTGAGGCAGCCTGCGAGTCGTTTGAGGACCAGGTTCATGGTAATGGACTATATTAGGGTCCGCCCATGTCGGAGAGCTGTGATGGAGCCCAAGCCCCGCCACGCATTAACTATCATGCCGATGATATGTATGTACTTGTATGATGGATTTCAGGACGAGAATACAAAATGTAAGGGGTCACCTGTGGTATAGTGGTTAGCATGGCAACCTACAATACTAAAGGTCGCGGGTTCGCAGCCCGTGGTGGCCCTAGGATTTTTTAATGGGAGTAAATCCTCGGATAGGACGTAAAATGGAGGTCTCGAGCTTGTACGATGTCAGGTACTCGTAAAAGATTCCTATCCTAATAATTACTGGATAGGCGAAATTGAGGATTCCCACTGCAGCATCGTCCGATTAGCCTTAGTAGCATAAAGGGACCTAAAAAAAACAAAATATATTTTGTAAAAGATTGTATGGTCCGATAAACTTCCTTCAGTTTAGTTATAGCCATTGATTTAATAAAAACAAGAAACATAAAATTCTATGATTACGAAATGCATTTCACAAATCTAGAGTTCGATTTAATTGCATTACCGCCAGCCTCTCGGTTAGATAGACATAAATAGTGCGTGGAAATTAATAAACTAGAAACTATCTGTGATGGATATTTATATATGATATTGATGGATACTTATGTCTTTAAAAAAATAAAAACTCATTATTGATCTTGCCTTTGCTAAGAAAAGTGTATTTTTTAATCAAGATTATTTAGAACATAAAACATTATCATTAATGATTTCCTAGGCATAAAAGAAAGAGGATCCCAGAAATATCTTGATGATATCAGAAAACGTATTTGTAAGAAACAAAATTTTTCTTCTTAAAACAAGATAAGAAGGAAACAATGCATTAAGACTGGGGTTAAAAAAAAGAGATAATCTGGTATAGAATAATAATATAGTAAGTGTTTAATACGTTAAGGCAAACATTAATATGCTCTCATAAAACAATGTAGTGCTACATCAAAGAACTCGACGCAAATATTTTAAAAGCGTGGATGGAGGGTTCGAAATATGGATGACCTATGAGAAATTAGTTGTAGAAATGTGATAAGATTTCGAGAACGAATATCAAAGAACAACGTGGAATTTCGAAATAAATCTAGAAAAGCCTAAAATAATGGTATGTTGTAAAAAACATAAAAAGTCAAGGAAAAAGTGGTACTTTAAAGAGAAACCAATAGAAACTGTAAACGTTTACAAATATTTAGGTATCAATATAACCCATAATTTATCCTTAAAAACACATATCAATCTTAAACTGACAGCCTGCAAAAATATTTTGAATGTGGTTTGGTCTCTGGATGTCAAATAAACAAGTCCCACTGAAACAAAAATTTAATGTGTTTAATTCTACGATAAGGACGGTTTTGTGCTATGGAGCGCAGATCTGGGGATATGAAGACTCAGATTTAGCAGAAAAACTCCAAAGGTATTTTGTAAAAAGAATTATTGGTCTACCTATCAATACACCGTATTACATGCTATATTTAGAATCCAAACTAGATCCGCTACATATTTACACATTATCCATTCACCTAAACTACATTATAAAGGTATTAAGGATGGGAACCAATCGTTTACCGAAAGTAATTGCCCTTAAAATAATGGAAAAACATTTAAGTTGGATGAGTGCATTGAAAAGACTAGGCAGAAGTGTTGGCATAGATTTTTTAGCCGAAGGATTACTAGATCAGCTGGAAAGGCATAAAACTGACCTATTATCTAAATTGAGTCAACTAGCGAGGGATAGGTTTACCGAAAGAGCCAGAAATGCCGAACACCATTCATTTTATAAAAAATTGAATTATGAATTAACATATTTCGAGGCAGAGGATATACATTATATCCGACTTATTTTTAAAGCCAGGGGAGAGCTACTTAACCTTAATTACCAACCGTGGATTAATAAAAGAAATAATTGTTCATTATGCAATTTAAATGTTGCTGAGGATACGATGCACTTTATTTCTATTTGCCCGGTGCTGACACAATTTAGATTAATTTTCTTAGAAAAAAAGACACTAAATCCAGATGAAACGCTGAAATTATTAAATGGTCCTGATTATGGAAAATTATATTTATATCTAAAAAAAGCAATTGAATATAGAAACGAATAAGTTAAAGAACTTAATTATTAAGTGCATTATGTATAACTTTATCTATGTATAGTAATGTTGTATGTTATTGATTGTATTATTGAATAACAAATAACCTCGACAGACGAACTCCTCTAGTTCATTGTCTATATACGAGATTCAATGATAAGTAGATTGTAAATATTTTTGTAAATAAACGTATTTATCTATCTATCTATCTATCTATCAAAGAACATAAAAACATTAGAAGAATGGCAAGTCAGAAAGAAAAATACTTTGAAATTCTTTAATGCACCTAATTATACTCAGAAAATGTATGATAATATTTGGTCTTAGTTTCTGTTTATAATATTTGTTCCATAAAGATAATATGGATCATGTATGCTAAAATACTTTTGCATTTTCACCAGAAGTCTGAAAATCTATTTTCACCATACTACGATGTAATCACCTGTTTTACACACCTAATTTGCGGTCCGAAAGCTAAACTTCGCCGAAAATGAATATTTCGCCCTAGGGCCGCAAAATCAGCTGTTTATTATTTTAATTCATTCATTTCATTATATACATTACATAAGTTTGTTTTGCTCGTATTATTGTTTAGTTATTTAGTAATTATGGCTAATAATATATCAGAATCTATAAATAGAAGAGCAAAAGAAATCATAGCAGATTTGTTACCTGCAAAATCAAAAGATAGGTATGACGAAGAGTATACAAAGTTTTTGAAGTGGTTAAAAATGGAAAATGTAAAACCTGTAGATGTGAATGATGAAGTTTTACTCGTATAGCTCTCGGTCCTATCAAAGCAAAACAAACCCAGTACTTTATGGAGTAAGTACTCCATGATAAAAAGTTGTTTAAAAGTAAAAGAAAATATTCAACTCACCCAATTTCCATAAAGTATTGCTTTTTTGAAACGGCAATCGGTTGGTTATCAGCCAAAAAAATCAAATGTGTTAAGTGCCACTGAAGTAACCCAATTTATGTTAAATGCTCCTGATAATGAATGGTTGCTAAACAAAGTAATTTTAGTAATTTTAGTAAACAAAGAGGTACACTTAACCAAAAGAAAATCTTGTTTTTGATTAATGTTATATCGTATTAGTATTTATTGTAGTATGGTGAAAAATAGCGTTCGTGCCTCGGACCAAAGTGCTTTTGCAGGCCCTCGAACTTTTCATGACCTCGACTACGTCTCGGTCAAAAAATATCTCGGGCCGGCAAACGCCCACTTTCGGCCCTTGGTACGAAATATACTATTAAGCGGTGGTTGGTGTTGGTTTCCGTGAAATAAGGTAAATTAACTAAATAACATAATTTATTTATTAAAACCAACGTTTCGGCCCACTTTGCTAGTCATCGTCAGGCCTGGTATCTTAGGGATCAGGTATAATGATAATAAGACGTAGTAATAATGACAATAACAATGAAATAAAAACAGCATGTATAATTAGCGCATTATTTATAATTATACTTAAACAATATTTTTCGTAATTATTAATCTTAATCTGAGGGTGAGTTCAAGAATTATTAATTAAACGAACACAATCTGGAAAAAAATTACATAGTCACATTTTATCTGTGTAAATCGCTGCAGTAAAAAAACGAGTATTTCTATGGCATAAGCGGAAGGCTCAAGAAGTCAGGCCGAATCGGCAAGTCGAAATAACTTTGAGCGACCTGTCAGAAAGTTTCACCCCGCTCCGGGTCAAAATATGAACTTGGCGCGATGGAAAATCTCCGAGGGGCTACGGCAAGCCTCGATTTATTGAGACATAGTGCCCTCCAGTTTTTGAGGGGGTGGGGGAGGCGATCGACCGAGTTAGGCGATAAAACCTTTAAAAGATTAATAAAGCTGTCGAGGAAGGAAATATCTTGCAGGAAATTCTATGGAAAGCTGGCGTACAAGTCGATACTGGACTATCGAAAGATGACTTAAGTTATGGTCGATTTAAGAAAATTATGTTTGCAATCTACGGGGAAAAACAAATTATCATTAACACAAGACTTTGTGCAATTAAATATCAATTAAATATACATTAAAAACTAGATATGCATTATAGCATAAAAATATTATAATGTGGGAACGGACAAGAATAATGAATAACCGTTAACATCTTTTTTTTTTTTTAATTTATCTGTTTCGGATTATTTCTTAAATACAAGAGGTTAGTCTGGAGACATTGCATTATCTTTAGGATTTTTTAAATGAAGGGATCTCTTCCATGAGTTAGCGCTTATTATATTCTCCATTATTAGCTATGGGTTATTCTTTATATTATCCCCCAACGTTTCGGGATTTTGGTCCATCTTCTAGGATACCTATTGAACATTTTTAAAATTCAACCAATCATTTGCTTGTCCATAATTATTGCTTTATTTAAAAAACATACATTTCCTTAATTCACTGTTATAAACATTTATAAAAATTTTTCATTGGTTGTGGACCATTCCATTGTTACTCATTTACTAAAGTTTCTTTGTGGACTGTGTGTATAACAGACTAGTGGACTTGGCATACGACATAGAAGTCCACAAAGAAATAATAGTAAATTATTGACATATAAAATGGTTCATAACCAATGATGAATTTTTATAAATGTTAATTATAGTGAATTAATGAAATGCGTATATATTTTACATAAAGCAATTGTTCAATAGATGGGCCAAAAGCCCGAAACGTTGGGAGAATATAATAAGTACGAACCCATGGAAAAGATCTCTTCATTTAAAAAACCTAATAAATATAACTCTCACTCACAAAAGTGAAAATTACAACGTTATTTTTTATTTTTATATTGTCTGAAATGTTTGTTATTTGTTTTATAGCGCATGATATAAATGTTTTCGATATTGTAGGAATGCTATGTACTAAAGCATATTTGTTACTTAAAATATTTAAAATTAAAGGGAGAAACCTTAATAATATATATTTTTAAAACGTCAAAAGGTTAAGAAAAAATATGGATATGTGTTGTCTCTGTAGGAAGCTAATTTGTCGAGTGTTAAAGAACTGATGGAGGACGGGACATAAATAAAATACAAATGGACCTTTCGTGTTGGCACTCCGGGGGACGTCAGCTCTCTCAGCTGCTAAAAGTAAATCCTCCCCGCCCACTGAGTTTGGGGAAAATATTATATTTTATATAATACTTGGCTTATATATTATATAATACCTAGCCATCAGAAGTTACATTTTTAAATAGGAACTTCAGTTTTCTGGGTCATTCTCATTTGATTTGACCATATGACTTTTCTTGACCTTGCAACCTGAGTGAAATTAAATTTAATTTTTTTAGAACTTGATATGAATATCTGTAAGATATGAGCCTTGTAATTTTTATCTTGGCTGGATTTTTTTTTTTTAATTATTTCACCTCACAAATAAGTTTTTTATATATTTAACATCACTTCATGCTACTTTGGCTAATCGAACGTGGAGTCTTTATTTGCATAGCGAGGGATCTTAAACGAGTACCTAAAATGACACAAGCTCCAGACCGCGATTTTGCATTGCCTCCATAGGAGGGCATCGTCAAGGATTTTACTGTTTTTAAATTATGTGAACAATTTATTTTCTCGACGCATTGGAAAGAACCATCGGACATACAGCCTTGGCCAAAAGTATTAGGCACCTGCATAATTTTCTTGAAAAAATTCAAAGAGGGAAAAAAAGAACTTCTACCATTATAAAATTGTTTATTCAAAGATAAAAATAAGTCAAATTAATATTTGGTCATGGCTTTTATCACCTAATTTTTCTTTTTTGCCATAGAAATCACAAGTTTTGAACAGACGTCTTTGACAAATTTTTCCCACTTTTCATTTAAATACAAAAATAAGTTGTCTTTTTTGTAGGGTTACGATGACCAACTGAATTTTTAATTATGCATACCAACTAAATTTTTAAGCTAGACCTTATGTGTTCAATGGGATTGAGGTCTGGGTACTAAAGAGGCCAGTCGAGCACCTTATTGTTGTTGTTTTTTGAACTATTCTCTACTTTTGCGTGAAACATGGCATGGAGCATTATCCTGTTGAAAAACAATGTTTTTTGTGTCATCTGGTATAAATATTTTTTCAAACGAAGGCTTCAAAATTTGATTTAACATTTATATGTACTTAGTATTACCAAAAAAACTTTCATTGAAATCGGGGTTTCAATTTTCCCAGTGCATCTGAAGCCCGTCTCCACGCCACTTCTCTTTTAATTTTTTTATTTCAGATTTTTTATGAACAATAACTATAAAAAAAGTCTTAGCTTCAATATTTGAGGTTATTAACCTGAATTAGACGAGTAATAAATTAATTTTATATCGACAAAAAGAAAAAAAATTGTTCTTAATGAATGGTCATTACAAGTAGTTGATTTCACAATTTACTGCAGAGACTTAAGGTAACTCCTTAATTACTCCTAAAATTTTACATAAATAGAAGATCAAATGTAGGCAAAGATTTCAAGATATTTATGAGGAATTCTATGGATCGATTTATGTACGGGTAGACTTTTTTCGTTCTCCCCCTCCCTAACCATTTAGGGAATTTTTTTTCCGTGACTAGAATACTGTTGATTAATGTAGAGTTATAAGAGGCACAATTACCGGTGATCGAACTTGAAATATTCAGGATGGGCGATAATGTCCTGGGATTTTTGGTACGAAAGAAAGAAAAAAACCTAATTTTCGGAAACTTACTGTTGCCGAATAAAATGGTACTGTTACCCACTAAAATGTAAAGGTCCTTCCATACACTATATTTTTCATGATTATATAATAAAGATCTTAACGTTTAAGGAAATTTAGATTAACCCATGAATGAAAAAATATTTCAAAAGCGATTGAAAGGTGAAATGAAAAGCTTCTTGGTGGATAAAGATGTTAAGAAAAACAAGTCGAGAAAATTAGTTTTAAAGTATTTAGTTAGCTTTCTGCCTTTGCTTCCTACATTCAGCAGTTATTTTTGTATCATGTTATAGTTTGGTTGTGTAGCTATGTTCAAAGGAGAAAAAAACATGTTCATATATAAAAAATGTTAAGGTATAGTCATATAAAAAAAAGGTAAGATGTTACTTACCATTTTCATCCACTAAAGTTTTCTACCATTTATATTATCATAGAGCATAACATTTCATTTGTTTTATAGTTTGGATAACAGTTGAAAAAAAAAGAAATTGACTTCTTTCAATAATATGTTTTTTATTCTACATATTTCTTTCCAAAAATATGGGTAACATTTTAAAAATCTTACCTTTTTTTTATTGATAATCACTATTAAATAATCAATCTATTTAAAATCGAGCTATACTTATATTGAACCGATTATTTATCATTTTTACTACATATTTAAATTTTGTAATGTTCAACTTTTTTCTTTGAAATTATGATGATTGATTATCAGGATTTTCGGTCAAATTCTCTTTATTTATAATATATATTTATTTGGAATACCTAGGGTATTACTCTAGACTCAACAAGTCCTCACGAAGATATACATATTTGGACCGAAATGTAGGCTCTCCTAATAAAGAAAATTTGACTGAAATCCTGGTAATCAATCATTCTAAATGTTTAAATGATATTTAACTAATAAATATTATTATATTTATTTATTAAGAACAAATAAAGATACAAACATTTAGAAAATTGTTTGGCAATGAGCAAATTTTTTGAAACGCTAAGAAAGGGTTTCATCTATTGGAATAAAAATTAACTCAGCTAGGCTAACACTCATTCGTAGTCGTCAGTGTGGAGTACAGAATCTGTTAGGTTGTTTAAATCCATATGTTTAGTACCGTTTTTTTTTCTATTTTTACATCTCAATAAATATCTATGTGTAAAATATCTATCCATCTAGCAAATAAATCATTAATGTGAGCTTATGTGCGATAATATCCCTTATATCCCCATATATCTTTCAAGAATTTTCCGCTTGAAATAAAGTTGTATAAAGTTTGTTTTCCACCAATAACAGCGCTTACATCATCTTGAAAAAATGCGAGAACTAACTCAAACTCAAATAATATCGAGGAATATGAGAGGTAAATAAAACATCAGCGGATAAAACAAACAGGACTGCAGCCCTTTGAGTGTTTATGATCAAAGTCAACCAATACTCTGCTGTGTATCCCTCTAATTCGTGTAATTAATAGATGGTCACATGTGAAAGAGATTTTTATCTTTTCCGAGTATCCATGTACTAATCGAATAAATTGTTATCATTTCTTTACCAAAGCTTCGTTACTGTTTGATATACCAAAGCTTAGTGGTAAACAACCTTTAATTTGGTAAAATAAATTAGAAGGTTTCGATTTGCACATATATATATATATATATATATATATATATATATATATAGATATATATATAGATATATCTGAAAAAACAAACAAAAAAAAAAACCAGTATTTACTGGTCTTACATTCGTAGAAACCTAATTATTTTATAACAATGCATTTAAACAAAAAATGCATGTGATTTTTTAAAATTATTTTTGAATGAATTACTTCTTAATATCCAAGACCACTACAGTTTTAGATATTTCGTATAACAGTGCGGGAAAGAATGAAATAGCGTTTTGCTTTTATTTGAAACATTTATTCCACTATGCCTCTGGCTTGTTAATAATCTGATTATTTTTTTATTTCTAAACACGCAATATTTTAAATATTAAACGTTAGTTAAATGGAAAAATAAGCCGTAATAATGGAGAGAATATTTAAACCATGCTATTATGTAATGCGTACGTAGCTAAAATGTATATAATTCTCTGACCCTATTGTTATTAAACTATTTGAATGTTTTGATGGAGTGTAATCAATGTGTAATTATTAACACTGGATTAGGTTTGAACAACGATGATCAATTGTTACCTTAAATTTATCATTACTTTATTTATATAGAACGATGTTTATTTCCCGTTACTGAATTTTTTTTTTTAATATTTTTTCAGGTGAGTGCATGGTACTAAGAAAGAAAGTTAATAAGAAAGAAAGTGAGTATATAAAACCATGAATTAGCCAGGTTATTGATTAAAAAATGAATGTTTTTTTTTTTTTTTTTTTTGTGATTGATTTGTGAAACCAAAAAAAAAAAAAAAATAGGTATGTTAGTTAAAAACATTTTTTTTTTTTAAATGTGACGGAATTTATTTTTTCTTTGAAAATTTGTTTGTTATTCTTAATCTGATCTCATCACATCCTCTTTTTCTTAGAAACAATTTTTATTTTTTCTATAGTAAAAAAAAAGTTCCATAATCAATAATCGAAGTATATAGATTGATATTAACCTAAAAATTATCACTAAGTTAATAAAAACAACAGGAAAGGCGGACTATTGGCCCTAACTATAATTATTATTTTCGGCATCTATTTTAGTTGATGAGAGAAAAAATATATAAGGATGGGTTCTCTGTCTAATATAAAATATATAAAGCCTGTAAAATATATCTTGTAGTAGCTAACCCATCAAATGAATTAACATTTTATATTTCGGCATCACATTAGTTTATTATTTCATTTCATAGGAAAATTGAGTGGAGGAGAGGACCTACTACTTGAACCAAAGTTTTTATCTAAAAGCAATTAAACAAAATATATATTTATCTTAATTTTCCTCTTTTTTTTTACTTTAAATTGCTAAGGTATAAAATAGTATCATCTAATTTTCTACTGATAAAGTCATTTATGAACTTATGTATTGAAAATCTACATAAGTAAAGGTGAAATTCTGTTTGTTTGTTTGTTTGTTCTTTATAGAAATTCATACCGTTTGTCCTAAATTCTCCAAACTTTGCACAGTGGTTCTTTCATACCAGGTGCGAACACATGCCCATATTAAAATTGCATAACTTCAGCCAATCTCTGGGTATATTCTTTATTGTTATAGAAATCGTTATGATCTCTCTTGGCGATATGCCGAACAAATCCCACACATTTGTTTAACGGATTACAATAAAAATTAAAGTCGAATGAAACATTTCAGTGTGCTTTCATCGTGTTCAAAGGTTTCACAA
Source organism: Aelia acuminata (assembly GCA_911387785.2). Classification (NCBI taxonomy): domain Eukaryota; kingdom Metazoa; phylum Arthropoda; class Insecta; order Hemiptera; family Pentatomidae; genus Aelia; species Aelia acuminata. Next base: position 59,190,941 of record OU426981.1, read on the forward strand.
ACCTTAAATGGGTAAATATTGAGTCCCAATGAGTTTTTGAGCTACCAATCGTCACAATTAGAATGATCTAAACTCCAAATATAACCTCAATTTTAAATTATAACAATTGTGGGGGGGTGTTCTGGAAAAGGGTTCCTAAACAACTATAATTGTAATTACCATGTCTAAAAAAGGGAATGTTTTGTAGGCGAAGTGCACGATATTAGGAATTTTTCTTACGAAGTGGAAATTGATAACACTGGTTGTTGGGAATAACAATGGTCAATTCTAACTTAAATATTCCCTATCTCTTTCTAATATATTTTTTTGCTTTGCTTAGTTTGACCCAGCTACTTGAAATGTCTAATGATAATTTTATTATGATTTATAGTGGTCAAGTTATTTGGGCTTAGAGTGCTATATTTTATTCGCCACACCGAAAAATGTGTAATTACCATGGCAAAATCTGTAATCCCTGTGAGTCCCATATTTAAAAGTTTCTTTATTTTTAACTAAAAATAGCGAGTCTTTAGAAAAAATACGCATTCCTTAACCCAATATATCCTACAAATCACTAATATTTTATTTTAGGACTTTGTTAATAACTGGACATTTTAACACCTGATTTTTTCTATAGTGTGAGAAGGACATAAATAAAGGGATACAGGGTATACATGAGTCATAAAATACATTATTATCCAGAGCAGAGTGAAGAGCAAAAGAAACGTCGTAAAAAGAAATAATATAGCTTTGAAAAAATGGAGGTAAAAAGCTTTTAACAAGGATGAAATGGTGTATGAAGAAGGAAATGTTTAATGTAGGGGCGGGGAGTGATGGATGGATCCAACTCCTTCTTCATACTGTCGGCTCTCCGAGTTACGAGTATGTTCCTCCACTTCCCTCTAAATTTTGAATCAATCTAAATTAATAATGTCTATCGAAAACTCCTCCAATGTACAAATGATTGGGTTTTATTATATACTTGAGCTTGTATAAGGCTAATAAATGGGGTGAAATAATAAACCGGAAATTAAAATCATGGGTAAACCTGTTATTCAATATTAACACGTTCACACCGGCGTGTACCACCGGTGGCTCACTTGACTGCCTCATCGGTCGGCGTTTACCACCGGTAGCTCACACTAGAATGCCTCCTCTGCCAAACAATTAGATCTTTAACACTTTGGCTGCCGAAAAAGAATACCTGAGAATACGCTCTTGTTCGGCACAATTTTAATATTTTATTCTCTGACAAGAGAACAGTTACTCAATTTCAGGTGTCATGGCAGCCAAAGTGTTAGGAAAGTAGAAATAATTTTCATATAGCTGAAAATTAAAATGATGAAAATTTAACGTAAATTCATTTATTTATATATATATTTGTATTTATTTATATTTATATTTGTATTTATTTATATTTATATTCATATACTTATGAACGTATAAACATCTATTTTTTTAATAATAATTATAATTAATACCGTATTATAAACATAACTAGTAGGATAGTATTTTTTATTGTTTATTTTATTATTATTATTCGAATTCGAAATAAATATGAGGAGCAATAGACTGGAGTCTTAGTCTTGCTTTGAAGATGGAATCATATATTTACTTTTTTTTCACTGTGTTGTTTGTAACAACAATTTGATGCTTTTTGTAACATTGTTAATTATTTTAGTTTTTATTGTTTGTCTGACATTGTAAATTATTGTTTTTGTCTTTAAAAATTATTTAAACCTACCGGTAACACTAAAACCCATAAAGGGTCTTGGATTCAGCACTGTAAGGAAGTACTGATTCTTGGTCAGCGTTCGTGCAATGTGGTGATTTTACCGTGATCAGCCTTAACCAACACAGCCTGGTTTCCCCCTTAATTTTTCAATAAGTTACAGAGGCTGGGTTTGCCTTAGGAGGGTCTTTCTGTCCACGAGACGAACTGTGGCAGAAAATTAAAGATACTCGGCCAAGCGAGATTCGAACTCGGGACCTTGAGCACACCAACACATTGCCTTACCAATGAGCCACTCCGTTCCCTTTAAACCCACGTTAGTGTTAAACGATTTTAAATACAGACATTTTTCAGATATTTGGGATAAAAAAAAAATAGAAGCACCTCATCCCAGGTCTAAATGTCTTAAAGCAAATATAATAAAATTAATTATGAAACGTTAATCGGAACCGTAATACTATTTTTTTTCCTGTGATAATAATCATTGGTAGCTCAATTGGTAGAGCACTGAAACGGTGAAGCAGACCCGAATCGAATCCCAGCTGTTCAAACCAAGCATATAATAATTTTCTTACACTCCGAATCCTTTGCTGATTCTCGAAGGTTTGTTGGCAGGTGCAGATTAAAATATGAAGAAAAAAAAACAATATTAGATAGGTAACAAAAAATATTAATAGATTGATAACCTAATCACCTAATAACTTAATCAGGACGTATGTAGAAACGAATATTAAACTAAGTAAGTACCAATTACAATCGCCTTCCCAGGAAAACCAAAGACCCCTCATACGCTAAGGGAATTTCCGCATAGCAGCCATGGGGCACTTAAACGGATGATGTAGGAGGAGAGAAGCCATGGGCCCGTATAGGGAGCACGTAGGGAGTCGTCGCCTGGACTAGGAATGCCCTGATCCCCCTCCCCCCCAACTATAGCCCTTATCTGCCATCTTGATATACAGCTGACCATCGGTAAACACGACCCTGGCCTTTCCGTCCCATTGCCCTTTGTTTCACTTCAAGCTACTAGCTATATCTGTTATAACAATGTTAGCCACAGTCGTAGTTTCAAGGGTTAAGGCAATATTTGTATTCCTCAAGTCCTATAGGGTCAGTAGGAGAAGCACAGATCGTTCCTCGGCGGTTACCAGGTCACAGACTTTGATTTTATGTTATGTTTTTTCTTTTACTATACTAAGCAAAAAGGTTTCACGTGATAAGGCGTAGAGAGTCTTTGCGGTTTCGAGTACCACATTTACTAACGGCTTATTTCTGTGATCTGTAATGTAACACATAATACTTAAGTATAATTTATTTATATAAAAAGTATGCAATGACGAGAAAAATAAACATTTATCTACATAGTCAAACCATAAAATAAATATACAATATAAAAATCTTTAAGGATGCTTGGAATTAAAATGCTCGGGTTTTATTTTTGTTGAAAGAAGTAATGTTCATGATAACTTTAAGGTAGTTTGGATAGAGCTTGTTTTGAAGAACACTGGGTGACTAACCAATATTTTATGTATAAAATTAAATGTAAAAAAAAAAAAAAAATCAAATATGCCGATTTAATTAGTAGAAAATATACACCAATAGTTTCCTGCCGATTTTTTTTGATAAAAGGTGAACATACGATAAAATAGAAAGAAATAAGTTCAGTTAAAGACAATTTTAATTTAAAAAAACGAAATTTGAAAGAAGAAGGTAGTTTTACTCGATTAACACCGACCGTATAATAATGTCAGAAATATAATAGATAAAATTTTATAATCGCAAACCGGTTATTTTCAATAACCTATGTCCCTGCAAAGTAACTAAGAAAGGAATTGTGTACAGGGCTACTTTTGCAATAAACCTATCAATTCGAACGCAATTTTTACAATTAGGAGTTGATTTCAGATAACTAATGTTTGGTTCTATGATTTAGTGCAGAGGACTCGCTGGTCCAATGCAGGACTGGACTAACTCAAAATGGATTCGTTTTTTTCTTTTTTTTTTCAAGTTGAGTTTCTTATAATTTTCCTCTACTATCTTTCGGCAAAACTATTATATACTGCGATATTCCTGGTTCGTGGAACAATTGAATGAGGTAGACAACGGATTTTAAAGATACGGAAAAAGATAAAGTTTAACTGGTTCTTCTATTTTTTTATTTTTTTTTCGTTAGATCATTTATATCAGTCCTGGGCGAGCGATATAAAATACTAATGAGATTTATGAAATTATGATTTTCCACTGAAAGAAGTTTGAATTGTGGAACAATGTACTTGCAACAATTATTAAAAGAGTTTCGAGATCCATCTGTAAACATTCTTTATTACATTATCCTAAAACAGTTGGTGTGTAATCGGCGAATAATACAGAAATTATGTTAAATAATTTATTTTTGAAGAGAAAAGATTTGCCCCGCCGGGAATCGAACCCGGGTCTTCCGCGTGACATGCGCGGTATGCTAACCATTACACCACGGAGTCGCTTCCAAACGGTGCCAAATCCTTCCTGACACCTCTCCCACGATCTCGCAAGTTTTGCGAGTATTCACGGGAGATGGACAATTTTTGTCAAATTTTGGGCATCTCCCGTGAATCTTTCATTGCAGGAGTTTATATCTCATTTGCTGATTGTCGCTTAGTTCCGACGGGTACGAATAAAACTTTGAAGAAAAAAAGAAGAATTAAAAAAAAAAAAATGTACTGATAAGTTTTGCGAGTATTCACGGGAGATGGACAATTGTTGTCAAATTTTGGGCATCTCCCGTGAATCTTTCATTGCAGGAGTTTATTTATCATTTGCTGATTGTCGCTTAGTTCCGACGGGTACGAATAAAACTTTGAAGAAAAAAAGAAGAATTAAAAAAAAAAAATGTACTGTGTGATAGAAGAGGAAAGCTAAGCTAAGATTAAGATTGATCAATGTAGAGTTGACAAATCGCCTGGACCCAAGCGTTGGAATACTTTCCATGGATAGAAGACATTTATAAAATTTCCCCGTAAGATCAGATAAGCTAATACAAACGGGAGCGAACTCTGGGGGGGGGGGGGGGGGGGGTGAGAGAAGAGGGGGGCCCATCCCCTAGGAGAGATTATGCATACAATGTATTATTAGCGAGCACGGTGTGGGGGGGGGGGGGGTTCAAGATAAGGATCCTATTTGGCTCGCGGCCGAGGAGGAAGGAGTAGATAGGGCCCCACAACTTTAAATTACCGAATATGAGATAACTAGCGAGTTATAACACTTTCTTGGCTTCCGTTTCTAATTTGGGGAGTCTTCGTCTTGGATAAAAAAAGATTTACACCATCCGACAAAGTACCCTGCCACTTAGTTATCCTAAGCCACAAGTAAGTAAGTTTTGAATAAAATAGCAAAGATAAGTATTTTCTTAAATTAATTTTTTTTAACTCTGGAAATAAAAACGGCTATTAATTTATATTTCTGTGCCATTTGCACCTGCGTTGCACGAACCTAGCAAATCTGTTGTAAATGTATGATTTCTTCGATTCGCTTGTTATACCATGCCTAAGCAGATTTTTTGATCAATGTATTTTTAATCTTTGTCGAAAGGATAAAAGGGATTAAGGAAGAGATAAGAAAAGTAGATCTGATTGATTGTGAGTTGAACTTACTTAAGTTGAACAGTTACTTGAAATCTTTTTTTTTCTTCAATATTTTACTGTCGGAATGGCCATGTATTCGAGGATGGTCTTAAGATGGAGCGATTACTATTTTTAAAATGTTTTTCATTATGTTGCTTCAATGTTCTTTATTTTCCTGTTTCGCGGAATCCGCGGACTCGCGGAATCCGCGGAATCGCGGAATCAAATTGCTACCTATGCTCAAATTATTAGCATAGTGCATATTAGTGTATTAGTATTAGCATATTAGCATTCTGTTTTGTAGGCTGAGAGATGATCATCAGTGTAAAAAATATATGTTGCATCTTTTAAATTGCAGTCTTAGCAGTTCTTGTCTTATATGAACGAATTGCTGGTTCAATGCAAGACTAAAAGTCTTACTAAAAAAAAAATGTAATTTTCCAAGTGTACTAACTAAGGCTTCCTCATTTCCATTTCTTTGCTATTCGTTGACTTTATTCGATTGTTAGAATGTTTCAGAAATCACCTCAATCGCGGTCTAAAGGCGGCATGCACAGAGATTTGGATTCCTATCCACTGCTACCTTTGTTAATCTTATTATAATATCCAATTATATTAATTGGCGAATAAATAATTTTTTTAATGATTACCTCCCTGTACCCCCTTAGCAGGTATTTGTTATCTCCTCCATCACCTCTAGTATATTCTGAATAACTTACATCTTAATAAATTCTTACTGCTCTCTTCCAAAAATCTATTTTAACAATTGGGATTTTTTTTTCCTTGGGTCAAGCTCAGAAAGGGTTTTCGATCCACGCAATTGTAAATCGTTTGTTTGATATTAATTAAGATATTACTTTTCCACAGTAAGGGCTCGTTTTTTCTCACTGTATTTCATTTTTTTATTGACCTCGAATCTAAAAAACGTAATTGGGTCACTTTATTCAGCATCATGAATATTGGTTCGGTCTTCTACCTCCTCCCCGTTCTCATGTATTGTTTATCATGCTATAGTTTATCCATTGATTGATCCTTATTGACGAACTTTTGACCTGATATCCTCTAAATGTTGTTTTATTAGCATGAAGGATTCAGCAAACGATAATTAAAGATAGTTTCTTCCTTTTTTCAGCATCTAGAAATTAGAAAGTCGATTAAGTTTCGTCATTTTGGACCAATAACTATTAAGATACAGAAATTAATTAGATAGTATGTTTACCAATCTTAAGATAGTTATTATGGCAAATCGACTTCCGATCTGGGACATGGCTGTTTCTTGATTTGAAATCCTTATTTAAATATATTATTTAAATTTAATTTTTAGTTTTTCTTGATTATGGTTCCTATAAATTGTTAGAGGAATCAACTCCTTAAAGCCATTCTAAACATTTTTTCTCTGGGCGTCTGTCAGCGACACAGTCCTCGTATAATCCGTTGATAGGCAATAAGTATTTGTGGCAACTTTAAAAGTATCGAAAATCTACAGCTTATTTAGAGGACGAATTATATTCTATTGCAAATGGTTATTTTTTTGGTTCTATAGCGAATAAATACAATACAACTGTTTAAATGAATACAACTGTTCTAGCCAGAATAAACAAGAGTTCGAAACACAATCAACAGTTGGTCAGTGTAGTCAGAGCTTGCCAAGAAACATTATAACTATCACTGCACTTATCATTGACTTTAAAGGAAGATTTATTTATTTTGCTTTAATTTTTTCTTTTAGTTTTTTAACGATAGTGTCAATGGAATTTATTTTAAGAAAATAAGATAGATAGATAGGTGCTATGTATTATTTTTTTTTATATCTTAAGTTGCTACTGGAAAAGATGTATGCTAATGTAAAAAATGTATATAATAAAGATGTGTTTAAACTGAATTTCAAAGAAATAAAATGTTGTATATGAGTGCAGAATCAATCTGGTATGTTAGGGTTAAATTTAACGAACTTTAGTGGGGTCACCTGTGGTGTAGTGGTTAGCATAGCAACAAACGATACTAAGGGTCGCAGACGTATTTTGGAGGTCCCGAGCCCGTACGATGTCAGGTACTCGTTAAAGATCCATATCCTTTATTATACCTGGATAGGCTAAATGTAGGACTCTCATGGTCCGATTAGCCTTAGTAGCATAAAGGGGCATTAAACAAACAATGACCTTAAGCTAGATCATTTGTCTACAGATGGCAGAAGTCATGTAGACATTTTTTTGTTTCATCGGCAAGCACCCCGTTTTGGGGCCGGGATAGCCGAGCGTGTAGGAGCGCGACCCGTTGTTGCACGCTCGAGCCGAACGGCGGCGGTTCAAATCCGCCCTTTTATTTCGTGGAGGCCCCACGGAATAAATCTCGACCCTCCCACCATGGTTAGAATAGGTTGGTTACACCTGTAGAGTAACCCACCGTATGCCACACATGGCCAGGTAGGGGTAACGAACAAAAAAAAAAAGCACCCCGTTTTATTTTTGATAAATCTAATTTTTCAATTTGATTAGAAATGGGTACTTGTTTATTTATAACCTATTCTCATTTTTTCCCAGATAAAAAGTGAAGAGAGAGGGTTGCAAGTGCTTGGGTCAGTTGTAAAGAGCTACGCGCTAGTAATCCTGTTGACCCGGGTTCGAGACCGAACCATAGGAAATCGTTTCATTTGATTTAAAACTATTTAAACAATATTCTAATCTTTGTTTTCGTTATTTCTATAATTATGTATACATTCTATGGATCATTCACATTTTCCGTCTGCTATTAAAAAGGGGTAATAAAATAAAATCCAGCAACAAATCTTGCCCCCGTGAAAACTAGATCCTTCCAAACTAAAATTCCATATAACTTGAGCTACTTTCTTTTTTGCATTCCAGACTCAGATCACGTTCTTACTCTATCTAGATTTGATTCAATCGAATAGCGTTAAGAGTCATAAGTTTCAATGTAAAAAAGGCTTATACTATTTCCCCCACTTCTACCTGAAATCAGGATATTCAATTCTATTTAGAGTCTCGTAATCGTGACAAACTTTATTGAGGTTGAACCTAGCTACTTTCCATTCCAGGCTTCAACTCTATTAGCGTAATTCCTATCCGCTCCACGGCTGATTTATTAGTTTCTTTTATTAGATTATTATTATTTATTTTTTTAGCAAAGTATTAATTATATTTCTTTTATTAGTTTCTTTTATTAGATTATTATTTTTTTTTTTTTTTTTAGCAAAGTATTAATTATATTTCAACTAATAAAAAAAAATTGGCTTTAACCTTCTTATGCACAACAACCCACGAGAAGGACTTCATCAAAATGCCCCTTTCCCACCATTTCTCACATCTTTTAATACATATCATGCTATTCGGGACTGAAATAAATCCAACAAATCAGACATTATAGAAATCGGTCTAGCCTATGTATTGTTTATCTAATCCGACATGCCTAAAACGATAGGCAGAATAAACAGGAAATGGTTGGGGTTGCGGTAAAAAATAAGTGGGTCAAATATGTGAGATTTAAATATTTTATTGTAGCAGACGTTTCGACCCAAATTTTAGGTCATCATCGGGGCTCTTTGACCGCTGAAAGACGAAAGACGAAGGTAGAATATTTTTATTAAAAGAGAGAAGAATACTTTACAAGTTAGAACTGATATTGAATGTCAAAGATCTGATTGATATTTTAGAATATATTAAATTTTAAAAAATTAATCGTTCAAATTTTCAGACAAATACTTGTTCGAACTTTAGCTATGATTTATTACAACTGTTGTATTGGATTATACTTTTAAAACCGTGACCTAACCATAATTAACATCGCGCATTTTCTATGTTACTTTCTTGCAATGTTATATTTGACATAAATATAATGCCTTAATATAATGCTACCTGTAGGTGCCAATCTTTGTATCGAGATGAAAAAAAGGAAGTTAAAGTGATCTGATTTTTTTGAACCGCTTCATGACCATTACATATCAATTAATTAGTAGTTGATTTCTGGCATTTAAATTTATGCGTCTATAATTCTCACAATATCGTCAAATGTCATTTGGTTATCTACATGGGGATATTAATCACGGAGTCCTTTTGACAAGATGGTCCTGAGGGTGTAACACCTCCCGGTCCCCGGTGCGAACCCCATCAGCGCTTACACCCTCTAAATAATTCATCAGGAGGGGGGAGGGAGAGTGGCCCGCTAAATAGACAATAAAGGGAGGGAATGGGCTCCTGAGGTGTTGCAGGGAGCATTAGTGGCCCTTGATGGCTCCAGCCACTGCTGCCTGGAAGGGATTGTTGCTGAGGAGGGGTACTGACATCTAGGTGGCCTCTTAGCTGCAATGCCTCCTCTACTCCTCGTCATCGTCAGAGCCAGGATGAAAAGACAACTAAGCCTTGATGTGCACTGCATATTATTCGGTTTGCTTATAATCCATATACTTCCTGCATAAAACTAAGGCAATCACGAGCATGTAAAATGGTTGTTTTCTGGTTCCGAGCGAATTTCCTTACATTACTTATACTTATATTTATACAGTGTTAGAGAGAGTTGAGAGGAATGCGGAAACCGTAGAAGAAGTACTTAATGTTTCATGAGTTGTCACGAGACATTTGCGTTTCAATTCAATTTCTTTAGTTCTCTTTAGTTTTTAAAAGACACTTACTATTTCCCCTATTTTTTTAATCGTTCAATCAAAATCGAAAACAATGTGCATCTAGCCTTTGAAGTATATAATTTACTGATTCTGATATCATCCCCGTTTAACAAGATAGATTTGGAGGCATTTGAGGTTTATCCAGTAGGGTTAGGGGGCTGGTGAGCTGTGGTTACAATTATTCTAAATCTTGAACATGATATCCTAAAGAGATCTCATAAATACATTGCATATTATAATAACGCCATTCATTTAAACCTAACATTATAACAATTTAAAATTCATTTAAATTTAATTTATATTGAAAATATTTCGTAATTAAATTCAGTCTCCTGGTCCTTGTAATTTATTATGAAAACGAGACTAAAGTGCATACATGTTGTTAAATGGTTGTATGACGTAAGTCGCTTAGTAGATTTTTTTTATTAGGGTACCATGTGGCTGCTGTAATAAAAATGTCTCAAAATTTTTCACTGAAATGTTTGTAATTTTCGTAAGAGCGTAATTTTTGAAGTGTCGATAATCTACTGGACGTGTCCAAATGGGCATTAAATATAAAAAAATAAGTTGATATGTGAATGCTTTTGTCTCGTTTTCAATATTGATGATTTGGGAGACAGTGAATAGTGTATTTTCAGTCATTAAATTCAATCCCCTTTAAAAACTAACTGATGAAACGAATTACTATTCATTTTTTTTTTTTTATTACAATATTATCTCTGAAAAACATCAATTATAATTAATTAAGACGGTACCTATATGGTTGGACTACATAGAATTATGGGATAATAAACCGAAACCATACTGATGAAAATTAACAGTCATAAATGTTTGATGAACAAGCATGTATTATATTTTAAATCAATGGTATATTTTAAAAAAAATGTACATATTTTCTTCTTCTTCGTTTTTCCTTTCAATAAAACACATCGAATAAAAAACATTGTCTTGCCCATATTTTAATTTCTCTACAAATAGAGCAACTCTATTTTAATATCAAGAGGTGTTTTAATAGACTCAACCATATCGCAGAAATATTACTATTTAAGGCCCACTTTTACGGCCAAATATTTATTTAAACTAACCATTTACATTATTTCAGATAGGTTTGTTATAATGAACTAGCTAGTGTGCCCGGTTTCGCTCCGGTAGTTGTGTGGCAGTTTCAATAACAGAAAAACTTTAAAATTGAAGGAAATATAGAACAAAATTAGCACTTTCTTGAAAATTTTAACATTGTATCAATATTAAGATTCGAGATCTGCAGTGTCCGCCCAAATAAAGAACCCTATATACTTTATAGGGAGTTGAAAATGGTGAATGAACAATTAATTTTGCTGCAACTTTGTCGAGTCATGCATCGTTTTTGATGATTTCTGTGATTATGAATCCTATAAGCCCATTCCAAGCAGTCAGCAGATAATAAGTTATTAGATTATTAGTTAAAAAACTATATTTGGAGTACAAATTAAGCGCCAACTACTCTGATGGTCCCATTAGATCCAGAAGTTTAGAAAATACCGAAGATTCATAGAAAATTTTTTTGTAAGACCTTTCTTCCAGTTCAACCTCCCTTAATTTATCCCCCCCCCCCCCCACATCCTAATTTGGCCGAACTCAACCATTTTTTCATCATATTTCTTTTTATCCTGAACTATGAGCGATGATAAAATCTTATTGAAATTTTGGAATATTTTGGAGTCAATATTTAGAGATTTAGAGATATTTGGAGTCAATTCATCATTTTGTCAACTGGAATGCTCATCATACATAGTAATAAAACCATTTTTCATAACTACATACAATAAGAACACTTCAAACTTGTTATTTTCGGTTTATAATCTGTCTATTCAGCTCTTCTTTTTTGTTTTATGTCTGTTTTTATTCGCTCACTCATATTGCATTAAATTTACTTAAGTATATGTTATATATTGATTAAATGTAATTTGTTAATCAATCAACCTTCTTATGAGAAAATTAATTTTGTAAGGTATCCAGTCGGTTTTCTAATTGATTGCAGGTATGTAAAATCATTAATTTATTTTAAAAGAAAAGGTGAAACTAATTATTTTCGCTTTATTTTTTAGTAATTTAAAAAGAACAGCTGACAAAATATATAACCTTTACAAATATAACGGAATGAATGAACAATAAACATTGAGTGAAACACACCCTAGCGCTTCCTGGTGGTCTGGAGCTCGAACTAAATTTTTCATTCATAAACTCGTATGTCATTATCAGGTATGCTAATTACATGTTGCGAGAGGCTTAAAATTCCAGTCCTTTTCTCTTCACTTTCACACCCTTAAGAGAAAAACGGAAACCTTCTTCTCCGTTAGGGGACCTACAGTTACACGCTGACAAAAATCTCTTAATCGTATGTGGAGTCGTTTCTGAGCCTTTTCGGCACGCACATTGTACACTTTGCTTTATAATATATATTGATTACTTTGAAACTGATACATGGCGTCGAATAAAAATAAACTAATTTGGCCGCGTATCGATTTTATCTCGTATGTGTAATGTTAAATTAATAACGAATGTAAAATTGAATAGTGCAATGAATATAAAAAAGGCAGTAATTGAGATTCTCCAGTTTAATGAATACAATGAGATTTTTTTTTTAAATATGAATAGTTTGAAAAATACTGACAGGCAGAATGGAATGGACCTGAAAAGCAAGCAGAGCGGGGAACACCCACCCACACAGCCCGCAATCTTCACCAGGAGCTCTTAATTGCTTCGCATAATCAATTCAAACTGCTCCGTCAACAACCGTGATCTCCTCCAAATTGATGGCGTTAAAAATTCAAGGAAGATAATTGCTAAGATATGGAAAATATATTAAATTAGGCGGGGGTGGCTAACCGTGTTACGTCTTCAGTTCCTGGAATAATTTAAGACCAATCTTCTTCACTCCTCCCTCCTCCCCCCACCTCGCTCTTCAATGAATTTTTTGATGGGACAATCTTGTCACCTTTATTCATTAATAATATAAGCAATATCTTTCCCTTTTTTTTTTTTTTTTAATCTCGACTCAATGCGCGATAAAAAAATTTGTTTTTAGCTATTATTACAAATACAGCCCAAGAATTCTGTATTAATACAGGTGTAGAACATTTGGTGGCACCTAGAAGGGGAAGAAATAGAAATGTTCGGGATGATTGGGAATGAACTATCGGATCGATTGGTGCTTTCCGCAAGATTCCCATGAACCAACTGAGTAACGACATTCTTCAACACATTTTTCTAAAAGACTTCATGAAAAGAATAAAGCTCGGAATTTAAATAACATGGAAGATCACACTAGACCATAAAGAAGCGAAACTGTAGGAAATAAAGAAGAACCCCAATTAATTAAACTAGATTAGATATTCTCGAAGGGAGGAAAATTTCCGGATAAGACACATAAATCTCATATGCATTATTGTTGTTAAAAAGTCTGAAAGCTAAAACATGCGAATTATACAATGTATAAAGAATAGTAGGACACACCAAACAAAAAATGCAAAATTTTTAACAAACTTAGAAAAAGAAAATACCATTGTATAAAAATCTTAGATACGACGATCAATCTTTAGAAAACTCACTTAAATATTTTGAAGTGAAAATAAAACAAATTTTTATTTTTATTTTCATTGTACAAGTTCTAGAATTGCTTGGAACGATTACAGTCATGTATGAGTTTATTGGATACAATATTGGAATGTTCTAGGCATTTCTGGGTGGGTCCATTCCGGACCCTATATAACAAACGTTCATCTAGTATCTTAGTCTAGCGTTGAACAGCGAAGCATAGTTACTTTTTAGTCACTGTTCTATTACTGCTAGTTACTGTTTTCAAACGTTGATACCAATTTGGGTCCTAGTTGTTTGTTTGGCATTTTCGTTATAATTTTACGTCACAATATTTAATTAACATTGATGAAATTTTACAACGGAAACTAAATAAGTATATTTAGATGTTGACAACGAGCCAACAGAAGGGCAGAGGCAACCAAAAATATTAATGTTGTAATAATGGGAATTACAAATAATAATTAAAATTGCAGAAAAACAGTTTGCTTGCAGTCCATTTCTTTAAATTATGTAAAGAATCTTTAGAAACGATTTTTATAAATAGAAGGATTAAGTCTCCTATATAAGTTGTTATTTATTAAATTACATTTCAACTGACTAATTTTCATGTATTCGGACAGGTTCAGAAATTTCATACTTATATCTAATGTATTCCAGAATTCTGGTTGTTGTAGCTTACTGTGATATTTTTTTCTACGTTATAGTTTAATTAAGGTTTCTTTTGAAGTTCTACTGATATTCTTGTCTGACAAGTCCTCTTTTTTGTAAAGTTTTAGATGCATTATCTATTATATACAATCATACGCATTATCACTCTAAAAATTCCCCAATAGACAAAACTAAGGCGATTTTCATTGTAATTTAGAAAATAAGAACTTATAAATGAGACTATTCAGACCGATCCATTCTATATTAATAATCCTTATGGTACCTTAAGAGATCGTTAGACATTCATGTTAAAGATATGTTTTGCTAAAAATTTTAGCAATATGATTCCGTTCGCTGTTCCTTTATTTTAAAATCCACTCTGACTGTTCTGTACCGTATAGTCAGGGAATCTGAAATCGCGACTGTAGGCACGGAGTCTCACTAATCAAATTAAGCTAATCGCTTTTGAAGGCAATTGCCAATAGCGCCTCTTGTATTTAATATGCACCCCACAGAAGGCAGTCTCCTCTTTGTGCGTCCCTACTAAAAGGCTATAAAAACAGTTTGCGATAGAAAAAAAGTTAAAAGCTTGGGCCTTACCCAAGAGGACTTAAATGATTAAATGAATTATACCGTTTCCATCATCATGGCCCTGATATTAAACGCACTCAGGAATCGGTCAGATTTATTATTGCCTTTTTAATAATTGCTAAGCCTGGGGGGCCGCTTAGCCATTTGTCAAGTCTAGACCCCCCCTCTCCACCCCTCCACTTGCAGATTATTCATTTCCAGTGCGAGGCTCTGACAAGGACAGATCCGTCGTCCCTTTTACAGCCCACCTGCTTCTTAGGACCCAGATGTCCACCTAATGTTCTACTCAGCAGATAAATTTCCCTAAAATATTAGCGTTCCGTAGGCCCCCACTCCTTTATAGTTTATGAAAGCAGCTAAGTGTCAGGAAACATATTAAACCAGGAACGCTACTTAATGGCAACAGAGGAAAGATTATGACTTATTAAGATTATAAGAAATATAGCCAATATATCGTTTAGGCTAAGATTTATTCATTCCTTATCAATGGATTCAATTTTAGATTATTAATTTGCCACGTCACACAGTGGTCCAACCTGGGAAAAAACCTCGTAACTGAAAGTAGCCCAAACCTAATTTTTTCTTGGTTTTTGAATACTTAGATACTTGTAAAACAATGGAAAGATTGTATTTTTTTAACTAGTTCAAAATTAAAATGTGTGTGTACCAGTAAAATTGAACTTTTTAATGATTGAAAAATTCGTACTTTTCTACCAACATAAAAAAAAATTTCTACTCTGTATAAGATTAACAACAAAATGTTTCCCAATACATCAGGAGTGTGTCATCTATATGTGCTCTGTTATGAACTAAACATTGTTAAATAATATCAATAGTTTGGGAAGAAATTAATTTTCGAAATCGTTGCTGAAATAAGGATGATTTTTTAATTTTGTTGGTCTATAAAAAGTTTGAGTTACGTTCCGTTACGGTCGCAATGGTTTAATATGCAACTGTAGGTAGTAGAGGAACTGTGGTAAAATTTTCAGCGCCAACTTCGGCCAACTTTGGGATTTATAAGGATTTAAACCTTCAGCTACGTTTCGAGTGGCGAGGGCGGACGACCTTGGGGAGGAACTATTAGTTAAGAAAAATCCTCCTATAAGTCACTAAGGGAGGGGGACTGACTTACAATTAAAATAAAATAAATCACACGTTATTTTCATTTTAATTCTAAAATACTAAAATAAAATAAAATAAAATAATTTTAATTTTAATTCCAAAATACTGAAAAAAAAAATGTTTTATTTTGTATTTTAAATAATCAAATAAACTACGACTACAAGTAGGTTGTTTGAAGTTGCACAGTTTGCTTAAAGTTTATGGTGATCCTTTGCACTAGAGCTCTCACCCCTGAAAATTGAGGCGGTACATTTATTTCAGTTTGATGCAGTTATTGTTGCAAGTTTTTTGAAAATCCTTCATTAAACGCGCAAATTACAGGGATAAATGAAGAATTAATTGATAAGATGTGATTTGCTCTCTGTACCCGATTGATACTGCAGCATTTCGCAAGTATACAGCGGAAACGGCTGAGATGGCAGTGACTCGGTACCCCTGGTACTATCTCCCATCGACCGTCCACAAAATTCTTTTCCATATAGCAGACATGATTGAGCTCTTTGTATCGGTTCCCTGTCAGAAGAGGCTCATGGAGAGTAGGAACAAATATTATTAAGCATAATATTAAGCAGTACAGGGAACATCATTCCAGGAAGGTATCTCGAGTAGCAACAAATGAAGATGTTTTCCACCAATTATTTGTAACAAGCGACCCACATATTACGGATTTAAGACCAGTATAGAAGTATAAAAAGAAAAAAGAACTAACCGAGGAAGCATACAATTTATTTAGACAAGATTAAATAATTATATCCTATTTGTATTATTGTACATAAAAATGTTAAATAAAAAAAAATCTATCCAAATTTTTATTTTCCACATCAAATTTTAACTTGATCTGATGCTCTGATTTAATTGATATTGATTTCATTAGATTCGGCTCCTCAAAAAATATATAAGACTATATCAAACACGATTTTTTGATATTTTTGACTTTTTGACTTGATCTGGTGGTCCCATTGCACTGATTTTAATTTCGTTAGATTCGACACCTCAAAAAATCAATACACGGGTGGTTCCATACCGCTAGCAAAGTAATTATAATAGATATTAGGTTTTTTCCTATTTTCAGCTTTTTTGGACCACTGTTATATTAAACTGGACCACTGTCGTTCTTTTTTATTAAAAGAAATCTGGGTTTATCTATAGTGTAGTGGTAGGCATAATTACTTTCTATGCAACCAGGTAGGTAATGGTTTTTTAAAGGTAGTAAAAATTCTTGGTTGCCCAAGAAAAGTTCGGAGCGTCCTTGCCTGAGCGATGTTAGGTACTCATTCAAGATCACCTATACCTATCGGAAATTTTTTCAATAAATGGACAAACAGCAATACTATCTCCCACATTAAAAAGGCATTATTGTTATTAGAGTTCAGAAGAGAGAACAGTGAAAAAATACATCGTTCGGTCCAAGATTTATCCACTCCTTAAACAAAGGATAAAATATCAGATTATTATTTTGCCCCAATTTTCTTTTTTAGTAATGGTTGGGATAAGTAATTTCTATGCCCAAGGTACCGTGTTCTCTAACAGGCATGTTTTGGCCTTTTAAAGGAAGTAAAAAATTCTTTGGGGGACGTAAAATGATGATCCGAGCCTGTGCGATGTCGGATACTCGTTTAACATCCATATCCTATTTAAAACGGATAGAAAAAAGATAAACGTTGAAAGCTGGATAAAAGTTTAATAAATAGACAATCATACAAAGAGTAGTAAACAATAATACAATCTGCCATATTTAAGGGTATTGATATTAGAGTTCTTAGGATTCACTCTATATACGCATATAAGGATATTCTAATGAATAAGCTCTTAGTTGCTCTGTCATAAACGATTTTATATTTAATAACAACAAATAATTATTTTTCACATATAACGCTTCATATTTCTAAGACATCTTCCACTTACACTTGCCTGTAAAAAAAAGAAATGTCGTTACTGTTTATTCTAAGGTAAGCACTCCTTAATAACTTAATAGTTGATCCTATCACTAGATATGGAAGGAGCGTTTTATGCAGCTTGGTGGCCATCGATCTTTATCAGCTCAAAAATTTCGGATGGCCCAAAAACCTCTACTTTTTTTTTTTTTTTTTATTTCTCACTCTACCGTACCTTGAAGGTAATACGAGTGATAGCAACAGTGGTATGATAAGCATGACTGCATAACATACCACTGCTGCTAGTAGATCACATTACTTCACAGTCGGTGCTCAGTGTCTAACATTTTGCAGATCAGCCACTGCCCTCTTCTTCGCCTGCTCTGTTCTGCGGCTTCACTGCAGATGCATGTCTTCTACCCAAGGTGAAGTGGGTTGGGCCCACAGCTTCCTTCCACCCGTACACGAAATTTGAATGAAGTGCTGGTAGTTGTCTTTAGACACCAGCTGAGGAAGGTCGCTCTCCGTCAGTGTGTAGAGCCCAGTTTCTCTCAGCAGCTTGGCCCTTAGTGGCTCATAGGCAGTGCAGGCAATAACGATGTGCTCAGCGATTTCTGGTACCCCGCAACTGGGACATAGAGGATCAATGTTTATTCCGTGTTTGTGAAGTTTCGCTCGAAAACCTCCATGTCCCGTTAGAATCTGAGAAGTCCAGTAGTCCGTGAGGACCCACGTCTTCCCTAGCCGCGATTCGACGGTGGGGAAGTATTTCCTTAGCGTAGCCCCGTTCGGGGTCGTCATCCACCGCCGATTCCATTCTGCCAAAGTGTTCTCCCGGAGGATCTTCTTCTATTTGGTGGGGTTTGCACAGATTCTTCCACGTAAGTTTGCTGGGATATCCGCCAAGCCGTCTCGTTTAATTTTATACCGAAGTAGGTCTTCTTTTAGGAGGAGGTCGAGAAGAATAGCTCATCCTAAGATCTGCACCGCCTCGTGAGACACAGTTCTGTATGACCTGGTCACTCGAAGCAGGGCCATCCGTTGGATTGTAGCCAACCTGCTCTTCTGTCGGTGCGAGAGATCTCCAATCCAGGCAGGGGCCGCATATCGGAGTAAACCAACAACCACAGCATTATAAATGGCTATGGTGGCTGGATATCTAAGGCCCCAAAACGCGCCACCTATGCGACTCAATCCATTACGGGCAAGGCTTACCCTACTTCTCAAATAGTCCAAGTGAGGTGTCACATTGAAATTCCTCCCTATCCTGATTCCAAGATAGGTGACAACCTCACGCGGAATTATTCTTGTTCCCTGTATACTCATTGATATAGGGTGAGCCCTATCTGTTTTACCTCTCAAGAGGATCGCTTGGGTCTTGGCTCCTGCCATCCTCAATTTCTTCCTCTCGCACCATCCTGCTACCAGGTTGGCGCAACGTGCTGCTTGATCTTTCAGTCGGCTGATGGCCATTAGAATAATTAATGGTTTTCGAACTATATCATACGAAAATGCCAATGTCCTTGCAAATATTGAACCGATTATTCTGAAATTGGGTTCAAAATGCAACTTTCTCAGGATTTACCACGATGGAAATGATGAAGAAGAGAAATATGAGAAGCCAGTGAGTTTTAGAGCGTAGCAGCATCCAGGAGATACAGCAGATATAATTTTTTGTATGGAACCTGAATATGCTAAATACGAAACATACACGGATGGGAATAAAACTGAAAAGGGAGTGGGATGTGCATTCGTGGCAATGGAGAGAGGAGAAGAATTTTACAGCGCTAAGTTTAGGCTAAGCCCTAAATGCTCAAATAATGAAGCCGAAATATTAGCAATATTGAAGGCCCTTGAGTGGTGGAAGAGGAGAATTGAGGATCATGGAGAAAGAACAACAACTGTTATAATTAAATCAGATAGCCGAATCTGTTTAGACATATTGAAGAACCACACAGACCACAATCCGTTAGTCGAAAAAATAAAAATACTTTTAAAATCAATGAATGATGAGGTCTTTTTTCAGTGGGTAAAGGCTCATAGTGGTATAATTGGGAATAAGATGGCAGATACTCTAGCGAAGGATGCATCTGAGGACGAGTCGATAGAAGTATACTCTCAGGACCCGAAATCGTACCTTGCGAACAAAATTCATAAGAACTTGATATCGGCTTGGCAGGAAGATTAGGCACAAAACAACAAAGGCTCAATTACAAAAAAATATTTTCCCTCGAGTCAAGGCAGGATACGGAACACTTCAAAATTAATTATAAATTAACTCAGGTCTTGACGGGTCACAGCCGGAATTGGGCATATCTTCATCGTTTCAGAATTTTAGACGACCCATGCTGTTTATGCGACTCTCATACGCCACAGACATTAAAGAAGAAAGATTACTTCTTTTTCCAGCTTTCTAGCAAAAATAGACTTTAACACGTAACGAAAATATTGGAACTATAATTATTAATAATGTACATATTATACGTTTTGTGGTAAATGTGGAAGTGAAATAAAGCGAATAAAAAAAACAAAAAACTCCTTAATGACATTTTCTCAATGTTTTAAATAGAACACTTTAGGAAACAGTTTGTTTATATGTCTTACTTCGACAAATTGTTTAAACTCTTTTGTGAAACATCATCAACTTCTCAATACTAGTTTCGACACATGCAATATTTCCTGGATCGTCACGTCTATGTTCAATTTCCACTTGTCCTTTTCTACTTTTATCCTTTACCTGATTTCCTTTATTTTTTTATTATAGTGTGGATAACTCCTTACAGCTGTAATATCAATGCCCTTTAAGGAAGCAGATTGTATTATTGTTGGTTTTTTTCAAGATGCAAATTTAATTATTCTTTAAATATATTTTATATTAGAGCTGAGGGTATCTTATTGAGAGTTGTAAATTCAAAGAGATAAATCTCCCATTGTACTGTTAACGATTAAATAAAATTAAAATGAGTGGTGTTGGGGGTGGTGGAGGGGGTACAACGGTGCGGTTTGATTAGGCTGGAATGTCGAGAACACTGCTCTCCGGGTCTAGCCCTAGTGGAACATTTATAACCGAGGAATCTCCCACCCTCCCCTTAACCCAACCAACCATCGCCTCTCAGAAAAAAGAAGATGAAAATATCAGTCCTCAACAGCGGCGGAAAATTCTTATAATGCTTCCTTGTCCCGCTAACATTCTACATCAGTTTATCTTCCCTCTCTGCAAATAATATCTTGGGAAAGAAGCGACCTTATTCCGGAGGTGAGGTCGTGTTTTTCCGACGAGTTTACTTAACAGCAATTACTTTTCCGATCAGCACTTGGCCAATATAGGGAAAGTGCTTGACCTGCCTCCGATGGCATTATTATCACGGCCCCATATTTGCTCTTCCCTCCGGCAAACACAATAATCTTCAGAATCGACGAAAAGTTTATTTTTTGTTCGAATTTAATGCTAGTACTTGGGAACTGGGTTGTATAAATGATTCAACATAACAAGATCCAGAAAGGGGAAAGAATTTCTTATTCCTTTTATCAGCCATTCCCCTTTGATAGAATTGATGTTTCCGGGATGTTATTTACAATTTTTTGTTTAATCTACTCTTTTTTTATCGCCATTGGGGTTTTGAATACATCGTTACATATTTTAATTTTTTTTTAAAACATAGTTGAAATTATGAAGACGGTTTTACCGTTCCATGGACTGTCGCCTAATTAATGATATAAGGATGTCAATAAATAAAAATTATCTAAAAAAAAATTAACTCTTTATGAATTTAAGAAATTGAGAGATAGCTTTTTTTTTTGTTCGGTACCTCTACCTGGCCATTGTGGCATACGGGGGGTTACTCTATAGGTGCAACCAACCTATTCTAACCATGGTGAGACAGTCGAGATTAATTCCGTGGGGCCTCCACGAAATAAAAGTCAACCCTCCAAGGGCTGATTCGAACCGCCGTACACAGGGGTATTTGACCCGAAAAGCTGGCCAAAACTATTTCCATCGATTTTATTAATTCAAAAGTCCTCAAAATGGCTTCTATATTTGTAATAGACATTAAAAATGATTTTTTAGCAGTTAAAAAAATACTCTAAGGAGAAATTTTTCGTAAAATAAATTTTTACATAAATCCAGCGACTGTGAAATAGGCATCCATGGGTTTAGAATTTATGTTCATATTATTTTCTTTTTATGCATTGCACCCATGAAATATGCTTGTAACTAATTAAAGATTTATTACGTGTTTGTGTTCTCGAAGAGAGAAGAGCTCCGCTCCTGGGGATTATACAGATAAGCGCATAGACTTTACTTATAACATATTTTTTTTCTCGCTATTATTTTAACTTCTTTAAGCAATTTTTTTTTTTTTATTGTTTGTGTTTTTTCTATTTGTATTATTTTATCTTAGAAGTTTGTACTTGATTTTTTTTTCTCTTCTTTTTTTTTTTTTTTCTCCTTTTAATAGAGAAGGTAAGATAGTTACTATTCATTTATTTATAAGTATTAAATTTCTTCTTGTTATTATTATTATTTTTATTTATTTATTTCTTTTTGTTGGTCTTTTTGTGCATATAGACCTATTTAAAATATCATGAACGGGACGGACCCACCTAGCCCGCATCCGCAGCCCCGAAAAAGAGGTAGAATGAAATCGCCCCCTGACAAAACTGTTATCTCATCAGGCGAGAGGGCTCAAATATTACCTACTTATTTAGTCATTTCAAGGAAAGACGAAAATAATTTCAAAAATGTGTCACCTTTTTTTATAAATAAATTTATAACCAATACAGTAGGGCAAACGAAAAATATAAAAAAAATGAGGGATGGCAATTTGTTAATTGAAACCTCTAATACAAAACAGACTGAAAAGCTCTTAGCAATTACAAACTTTGGTGGACAATTCGAGGTTCATGTAAGCCCACACAGGTCTTTAAACTACTCGAGAGGCGTCATTAGATGTTTTGATTTGCAATTTGCAACATTAGAAGAAATTAAAGACGAACTTAAAGACATCATCACTGATGTAATAAGAATTAAAGTTAAAAAGGATGGTGTTGAAAAATACACTCATACATATATATTAACTTTCAATACTCCCAAGGCCCCCGAAAATATAAAAATAGGGTTTTTGACCGTGAACGTACAACCGTATATTCCAAACCCTGTGCGTTGCTATAACTGCTTAGGTTTCTCCCACGGAACCAAAGACTGTAAAAAAAATTCTGTTTGTGCCAACTGTGGGCAAACTCGACATTCCGAGAATTCAAACTGTGAAAATTCCACCAAATGTATCAATTGCAATGGTGAACATAACGCTCTTGACCGTAAATGTCCAGCTTTTCTTTTGCAAAAAGAAATAAAGGCAATACAGACAAACCAAAAAGTATCTTTTACCGAGGCAAAAAAAATTTTAAAAACCAAAAATCCTTCCGTTTTCCAAAAATCTTATTCATCAATAATAAAAAGTTCTAATAAAAAAGATATTGGTATTCAAGTAGACTTTGCCTTTACATATCCAACAGTTAAATCTACGGATACAACTTTAAATAATCAAGTTCGAAAACAATCCGTTCGGCTTACCTCGACTTCGGTCGGCACCGCGCTCTCTCTCCCTCCTCCCCCCACTCCCTCAAACCTCGCCCCTTCCCCTTCCCCACCACCCCTCTCTCCCATCCCAAATACCTCTCGAGACAGATGTGAAACATCTGTACCTCCCGATACCTTAATCGCAACTCCTCCTGAGGTCCCTCGCGATAGGTGTCTGGAAACCGATGAAACATCGTCCCACTCCATGTCCGTGGACCAAGACATCGGGAAAACGGACCACGAAGGCTTCCAAGTACATACAAATAAAAAAGGAAGACCAAGAAAAAAATAGTGGTTGGTAATATTGCTAAAACAAATACAAACGTAACGCACTCTTCTGCACTATTAATAACATGGCCCTACTCCAGTGGAACTGCAACGGGTTAAGAACACATTTTAATGACTTGAAGTTATTAATAAATGATACTAGACCGTTTTGCATTGCGTTACAAGAGACTCATTTACAACCATACAACAATACCACATTAAAGGATTTTAACATATACAGAAAAGATAGTCCCGATACTCATCATAGTCACCACGGAGTCTTGTTAGCTGTCCATAAATCAATTTACTCAGAACCCATTTCTATCAATTCACACCTTCAAGTCATAGCTGCTTCCATTCACTTAGATTTTACTTTTTCTGTTTGTAATATTTACTTACCACCACAAGATAGAATAGAAACCCAACATCTTTTGGAAATCTATAACCAACTACCTCGCCCGGTTTTATATATTGGGGATCTCAACGGCCATAGTCCATTATGGGGCTCCAACGATATTAATCTAAGAGGTAGAATCATTGAAAATTTCATTGACTTATCGAACCTTTTTATACTCAATACAGGAGAACCAACTTACCTCAGTTCAAGTTTCGGTTCCCTTTCTGCGCTCGACTTGTCTTTCTGTAGTCCAACCCTTTACCCCACAATAGACTGGACTGTCCTACCTGATCTCTATAGCAGTGACCACTTCCCGATCCTGATAAAATTTAATAATATCAATCCTACCTGTCGTGTTAATCCTCGATGGCTGCTAGATAAAGCTGATTGGCCCCTTTTTGCATCCCTGGCCTCGCCCCCTCAGTCCTCACCACAAGATCTAAGCGTTGAAGAAGGATGCGAGGCTATCACGAATGTAATCATGCGGGCAGCTCAGGCATCAATACCAATGACCAAAGGTATGCCTAAAAGACCTCCAGTTCCATGGTTTAATGAAGAATGCAAAACAGCTCTTAAAAATCGTCGTAGGGCTTACAAAAGATTTCTAAAATGCATGACCACCGAAAACCTCATCGAATATAAAAAAAATAGAGCTATATGTAGAAAAACATTTAATTACTTTAAAAACGAATCATGGAAAAAATTCGTTAGTTCCATAAATTCCTCAACAACATCCGCAATTGTCTGGAAAAAAATTCGTAAATTAACTAAAAACTCCTCGTTTCCTCGCCAAACCTTAATAGTAAATGGACAATTGACTGATAACCCTTTAACTGTATCCAATACTTTTGCTGATTTTTTCTCCCAAATATATAATAATAACAGAAATAATCCCGATACCGTTATCTCACCTCAGGACCTTGAAACTTGTAATAACCCAGAGCACTCAACCTTGCCATACAACCTGAAATCTACTGTATGGGAACTAAATGATATCTTAAACACAGTCAAAGGATCATCACCTGGCCCAGACCATATACACTACGAAATGATAAAAAACTTGCCAAGTCATACATTGAAATGGCTTCTCGACTATTACAACCATATATGGTGCACGGGAGGATTTCCAAATAGCTGGCGGAGCTCGCTTGTGGTTCCCATCTTAAAAAATGGAAAAGACAGGAGAATGCCAACAAGCTACCGTCCCATCTTCCTGACCAGCTGTCTTAGCAAAACCATGGAACGGATGGTCAACAAAAGATTGATGTGGATGATAGAACAGAACAAATTAATTCAGCCTTTTCAATGCGGATTTCGTAAAGGCCGATCCACGATGGATCACTTGGTTGCACTGGAGGCGGAGGCACAATATGCATTTGTCAATGGACAACAAATGGGAGCGGTTTTCTTCGATATGGAAAAAGCCTTCGATAATATTGACCATACAGCCATACTACATAAATTAAAGTCAACGGGTATATCAGGACAAATGTTCGTTTACATTCAGCAGTTTTTGGCTAACCGTCAGTTTAGAGTTAGGGTAGGTTGTGAAATTTCCGAAAGCCGCAATCAAAACAACGGTGTCCCTCAAGGCTGCGTACTTAGTCCAACCCTGTTCTCACTAGCAATAAGCAACCTTGGGCTAAACCTTCCAAGAGGGGTAAAATCATTACTGTTTGCTGACGATTTGGCCATTATCTACCGATCTCATGACATTTCAGACATACAAAACAAAATCCAAGAATCCCTCGATAGAATTTGCAATTGGTCCATATCCATAGGTCTTCGATTCTCTCCAGAAAAAACAAAATGTCTTTTATTCAGCCGAAAAAGAAATATTCCGCCGTCTCTCGAATTGTATTTAGGAAATGATCTACTACCATTCAATAACCACCACAAATTTTTAGGACTGACATTTGACAGAAAATTAACCTGGGAACAACACATAAATACAATAAAAACATCAGCCTCAAACAAACTAAAGATACTTCGTATTCTCAGTGGTACAACTTGGGGATCAGACAGGGATACACTATTAAAGCTCTACCGGGCACTGGTATGTTCGAAACTTGATTATGGGTCGTTTGTGTACGGATCCGCCCGTCCACGAATTTTAGCCAAGCTGGACACCATTCACCACGCCGGAATTAGGATTTCGACAGGAGCTTTTCGAACGAGTCCCATCCTGAGCCTTTGTTCTGAAGCCGCTCTTCCTCCCCTCATATTCAGGAGACAAAAATTAGCTATCCAATATATTTCTAAATTGTACATACATACTGATAACCCCAGTCACAAATATATATTTAAACCCAAATTCACTTCTACTTTTCGTAATAAACCGAACTCGACACTCCCTCTCGCAGAAAGAATCTCCTTTGCAACCCAGTTCCTTAAAGATATATCTATCTACAAAATAGATACATGTTCACCACCCTGGACTAATAGACCTCCCCAAATATACTTACAACTAAACAAATTCCGCAAACAAGATACACCAACCACTCAATATCAGGAACTGTTCCGAGAACTTATCCAGTCCTTACCACACCACACTGCAATATATACAGACGGTTCAAAGTCCGATACCTCCACAGGATCTGCCTTCATAACACCTAATTCAACCCACAAGAAAAAACTTCATCACCTATGCAACATCTATTCTGCCGAGTTAAACGCCATTGCATCCGCGTTACACTTCTCTATGACCAATATACCAACAAACAATATAGTTATCATTTCCGACTCAATCAGCGCACTACAGGGATTGAAAAACATGTATTCACACCACCCCATCGTCCAGCGTATTCACGAATACCTGAAAATGTTAGAAGAAATAAACAAGACAATTTACTTCGTCTGGGTCCCGGGACATATAGGTATTGTCGGGAATGAGATGGCAGACAAAGCTGCCAAAGCAGCTTTAACTCTCCCAGGCAGAGGCACAGCTCTCCTAACCGCCCAGGAACTTGCTCGCCCTCTTAAAGCAGTGATAGAGGAAAGATGGCAAGCAATGTGGGAGGAGAGTCCAGCCAGCAAATTGAAACATATAAAAAAAGTTGTGAAACCGTGGGTTACGTCTAGCCGTAGTAAGCGCTGTGAAGAGGTGGCTATTGCTCGCCTTAGAATAGGACACACCAGAATGACACATATACATCTCATTACAAGGGATTCCCCCCCGATGTGCCCCAAATGTAATAATAATCTTAGTATTAGGCATATCTTTGAGGAATGCCATTACTATAAACAAGTATTAAAGCAATTCAAGATACCACCCGATATTAAAATTGCACTTAGCGACAACGAAGCTGAAGTGGAAAAAGTGATCAAATTCATTACGAAGTACAAATTAATAGCCAACATTTAACTGTCGGTCGTTCATATTCTTCTATAGGTGCTTTATTGATATTTGCCTATTCTAATATTTCATTTTAATTTTTATTATCTTTACTGCTGTATGTATGCGTGTTTATGTGTATGTGTGTGTATATGTATGTATATGTATTTTACTTATTTATAATTTTTGTAATCACTTTATTTTTTTTAATTTTATTATTATTTTTTTTTTTCTAAGATAAGTATCTTACTGAGCCTTTCTTAATAACAAAAAGACTCTAGGCGTTGATGACCTGTGGGTTCTACGCCTATAAACCCAAATAAACAAACAAACAAACAAACAAAGATTTATTATCATTTATGTATTACTATTATTTTAAAAAAATGAAAACAGTGTAAAATAGGTGAATATAAAAAGTTATGGTGATAAAGAAAAAAAATGTTTTACTAATTCATTAAGGATTGTTTAATATCTCTTCGAAACACAACTTATATCCGAGGAAGAAACGCACCAACCTTTCTCAATAATGCATATTAAATTTAATTATTCATTATTCACTTTCCTCGTCACTTCATGAACTTTCGGAATCACCACTATCGGTTAAGTTGGTTGGGGGAGACAACATTTCTAAAGTTTCCTTACAAAACCTGATACCTTTTTTCTTACATCTAGATTGCACTCTGTTGGGGAAAATTTTCTGGTCTTATTTTCTCTATAAACCCGGAAATGGTTATTTCGGGTTTCTGCTGCTTCCTCAGATAAAAGACCAATATGAAGCAGAGGGCTTTTTATCACTTCAAAACCATCCCTTAAAATTTTATGAACAGATGGTGTCATAGCATACCATAGATAAAGTTTCTCCGCATCCGTTGTAAATTTTAATGTAACAAATGATTTTTCAGAGCGTCCACCAGATCTTGAGCTTTTAATTGATTTCGTCCCACTTAGCCATTTGTTGTTGCTGTTTCAAAAACATTTCTTTTCCTTGAAGAAGCATTCTTCTTCAGATTGGCAATGCCAGTGATTTTATAACTGTATTAAGTAACGGTTAATATGTGATTTGATACCATTGATACCGAAATTAAACACATGTTGCTAAAACGATGAATCTTTTTAAAGTTTACGATTTATACAATGAAAAGAGCAAAAAGAATAGGGTTTAAAAAAGTACCTCCAGAGGTACCTGAAGTAACTCGTTCAAAGTATATTTATTTGTTCGGTTATTTGCAAAAAGTACATATAGTTCCTCTAAATAAATTATATAGGTTTCTTTAACCTATATTTTTATAATTTGCCACTAGGCAACTGATACTAGATGAAATCACTCGGGAGGGGGCTGATCTGAATAAGACACCACCAAAAAAGTCGTTCGGGATTTGAACTCAAAAATTTCAGGGACAAAGTGTTTGAAGGTTATGCTGGTAATGGAATTCTGAAATAGTAAATTAAAAATGAGTTTTTAACATTGTATTTATAAATATTTAAACTGAGCATGCTTTATTAATTGATTGTTTGAAAGGAATTAAAACTATTTTTTTTTTAAGTAAACAATGTGCACCCTAAATCTGAAAAATCACTGATCAAATCTTACCCTCTTTAAATTTTTATGGCCGATCTATCGCCAAGACTTCTGGGAACAACTTTGAAAGAAACAATATTCATAAGTAATATCAACGAATATATTAATAGTAATAGCGAGATTCGAAAGTTAATTTATTAAAAGATGATTTTCTGAGGAAGAAGAAAGGTTTCTTTGAACGATCAAACAGACAGAGGTGAATAGTGACTCTCTATTCACCTTGCCTACTACGCAGCTAACATACTATACGTATATGTACCAAAATAAATAATTAAGAAATAAACCGTTACAAATTTAAAATTAAATAAGAAATATTTTTAAAACATAGGATTATTATCAAAATTCATAAAAAATCGCCAATTTTTAGCCTGGGTTAATGGTATTAATAAATATCTCTGAAATTTCGTTTATTTGCTCTAATGGCAATTAAAAACCGAACTTATTGAGGAGACCCAGGAGCGCCAGTTAGTTAGTTACGTTAACTGGTAAATATTTTTTTAATCATCCAAATTAAAATGTTGCTTCTGACAACATCAAATCCTTCATTAGCTTTATATTTATTAAGCTCAATTCCATAATGCTACTTATTTTTCTATTAAAACCCGTTTCCTTGATCAACTCCTATCAGTGTAACCATCATAATTACTTTTATCCCTGGATGAATGTAAAACATCAAAAAGTAATTTTTTTATTGTTCAAAACCTTACTTTACATTTCGTTCAGGTTAAACTATGCTTGAGCGGAATCTGAGAGAAACGATAATGACATGATGTAATAACAAACAAAAGTTACATTGAAAAGAAATTAGTTTCCACTAAAGATTTTGAAAATTAGTTGAGCAGCGTTTACTTTCACTTAGGTATAATAACCTGTAAAACCTTATAAACTTTATAACTAACTAAAAGTTGTTATAATCTCAGACAGATATAACACCGCAAACTATATATGTATGTATGTATCTAACAATGATAAAAAAAAAATAAAACATGGCAACCAACCACACTAAAGGTCGCGGGTTCACTTCCCGCGTTGGCCCTAGGATTTTTTAAAGGGAATAAAAAATTGGCTATGGCGTCCCTCTGATAGGACGTAAAATGGAGATCCCGATCCTGTACGTTAAAGATCCCGATCCTAATTATACCTGGATAGGCACAATATAGGACTCTGTAGCCACTGTAGCATGGTCCGGTTATCCTTAATAGCATAAAGGGACGTTAATGAAACAAATTTATTCTTACTGTATATAAAACATTTGGAGTCAGGGTGTAGGGTCAGATCGTAGTAAGTTATATTTTCAATAATTTAGACTCAAGTGCAGCAATGATATCCGGATATGTTCAGCTATTGGAACAGAAAAAATTAACTTTAGTTTCAGTTCGATAATTTTCCCTGATACTTCCGTAACTTTTCTTTTAACGGAAAATAACCCTGACGAGGCTGCCATGCGGTACCAATACTCTGTTAAGGAAGACTATGTAGATATATGAGTGGTAGTGAGCGAAGAGATATTGGGGGAGAGCAATGAGGAGGCGAGCAATCAGGAGTACGGCCTGTCCCGGGGGGCGTCGTTACTGGATAACGATATTTTTTCCTGTCACTTTATTTCGTCCTCTCTCCGCGCTGAAATATTGTCAGGACATAGCAAAACATTTTTATTTCGTTATTTGAGTATTAAATTACATATTTTTTTAATAATAAAAAAATTAAACAACTCAGTCATAAGATAAAATTATTGTTGTAGAATAGAATAATTTGTTATTGTCGTTTTAAAAGTACGTATATCGCTATGCAATGAACTGTCTAGTTAGGGAAGAACATTTGATTTGGTTATAGAAGAACCAATATCTCCCTACAGGTTCTAACCTACAAAGCATAGAAGAGATTCAAATATATGATATACCATAGGAATGAATCATGAATTAAGACAAAGTATAGAGCATAATAACAATACAATGAGTGTCAAATGTAAAAAAATAATAATTAAGTAAAAGATACTCGTACTATAGGTTAAGGTGGTAAATAAAATTGCAACTAAATAAATATATAAATAATAGAAAATCACTATTAACCACTAAATGAGGATCCACCGGTAATTATTATGAGTATTGTAATGATAATCCAAGTAATGCTGTAATAACCGGAGAGCTAGCAACAAACTTTTGCATTTAAATATTTCCCAAGGAGCGATGACCCAAGAAACACACTTCGGTTGAAAATTGAGTTCAAAGGGCCCAAAGATGTTCTTCTTAAAGTTTAATGGAGGAAGCCAGGTGTGGCTCAAGTGAAACGACCCGAAAAAAGTGGTTTATAAAGACGCACTTCCAACACTATTTTCGGCAATAACCCAAGCATACACTCATCGAAAATTCGGGATAATGGGTCATATTTCCATGTAATGTTTTTATATAAAATTTAGGCCATAAAAGCGCTTTTAAGCTGAGCCAAAACTAAGCTCTTTTAACAACTCGAAACTTATTGAAGACCAATAACAGTTATTTTAACTTAAGGGCTTAAAACGTCAATGAACTCCTTTTTACATCATTAATGCAGGTGTGGTTAGACAATCGCTACAATCTAGAGTACCAGTCAAAAGTTTAGACTCACTCTTAGATTTTGTAAAATAAATAAATAACAAAATTGTATTTATTGAACAACATAACAACTATAATTTTATTTTTAATTCATATATAACTAGCTGTATATCCTGGTTTCACCCAGGAAACTTGGAAAATAATGAGAAAAGCCATGGGTTAAGAAAAGTTCGTTAGAACAGAAATAAGTTTTTTTCCGACTCCACCGGTTGATTTCGTAAAAATCTAATGGAAAGCGAGATCATAAAGATTTTTATAACAATAAAGAATATTCCCAGAGATTAGCTGAAGTGATGGAATTTTAATATGGACAGGTGTTCGCACCTCGTATGAAAGAACCACTAAGCGAAATTTGGAGAATTAATGACAAACGGTACGGATTTCTATAAAGAACTAACAAAAAAAAAAAAAAAAAAAAAAAAAAAAACAAACAGAATAGCATCTTTATTTATATAGATTGTATTCAAAATATTTTTTTAAAAAATTTCGAGTGCTCAGAATTTGAAAATCAAGTTAGCATTTAAATGTCATATTAATATATTCCCTTTTATCGATTTCTATTTGCGATATTTTCGTAGATCGAAAAACTTGCTCTTTCAGTCTAAAATTTGTATTTTGTTTCTGAAATCCCATAAAAAAAGTTACGAAAAAAACTGAAACGAATTCCCGGCAAATATGGTGTCATGTGATTAAGTGGAGCCAATTTCATTCTTGTTACACCACTTTAAGAAATACTAATAAATTCAAGAGAATTAAAATACAATATATGTAATTGAGGAAAAAAGTTTGGTGTTCTGTTTCCGATGACGCTTATGTCATCTTAAAAAGAATAATGTTTATTTTTAGTCAAAGAAAGGGATGTGATAAGTGAAGGTTCAATAATTGTCGCTCTGCCCCAGAAAAAAAAACTTTTTCTTCCATTGTATATTTGCATCTTATGAAAATTATTTATAACTGTGAAGTGCTAGATTTCTAAGTAATATTGGAGTTAATCCAATATTTTTTTTTATTCTGAGGGAGATGTAAATTTAAAATTAGCTGTTGTTATTTTAGCATGGATTTCTAACATCTGGAAATACCCGCATATTCTTTAGACTAAGGATGGAAGAGAAAACAGAAAGAATACACGAACACCGCATTACGGAATCACGGTGTACTCCTATCCACCACCCCCTTACTGCTTTTAAAACCTACTCGAGCATTAATGCATGACCCGGAAAAATTCCCCCGGAGAAAACATCGGATCCATCCCTTCCCTCTCCATACAAGATCGACAACCTCGGTCTTACCGTCTTTACCCCACCACCCTAATAGAATTAAACTACGGAGCACTTAGCCAACACGGAATAAGGATTTTGTCAATTCTTCGGGAGTATGAGACGGGCTTGAAGATGTGTATCTTTTTACAGAAACGGAGGTATTAAAGTAAATAAGAGGATTATCCAGTTTTCTCTCCCCTTTGTTGGGAGAGCGAAAGAGGGGAGAAGAGAATCGGGTAAACTGATCCCTGATTGGATAAGACGCGTCCGTGCTCGGATCCCGCCGTGAGAAAATGAAAAATTCAAACAGACAGGGATTCCGGAATCACACGGGTCGCCTCCTTTGACGCCGCCTAACAAAGATTCGTCCAAATAACAGACGTCCTCCAAGATATAGGAAGGTACTAAGCAATGCCCTTCTGAAATAATAAATCATACCTTGAATTGGTTATTACAGTGGCTTGGATTTTCACGTAAAATCAAATGCTATTTGGTACACATGTAATCATTTAATCATGTGTACTCGAATATGTAACGAAAAATCAGGGGAAAAAAATCTTGAAATTTGATAAAATTATCTATACAAATAAAGATGAAATTCTGTTTTTTCTTTCTTTCATACCAGGTGCGAAAACCAATCCTTATTAAAATTGCATAATTTTAGCCAATCTCGGGGTATATTCTTTATTTTTATAAAAATCGTTATTATCTCGCTGTAAATTGGAGACGAGTCGAAATTCCCCGCGGGTGAAACCGGGATATTAATGAATAAATGTAAATTAAATTTAAAATACAAATAAAAGCTGTTTATATTGATAGAAATATGTTCAGATATTTATGTCTTATTTATTTAATAGAAAACAGTGATGAAGATTTTTCAGTTTTATATTAATATTTCGGTTTTCTGTTCTAATTGTATTTTCCATAGTAAAACAATTATATTTTTACAAAATATGACTCATTGAGCTTTATTAGTCTATGTATTTTACCACATTACCCCAAAAAAACTAAATAACTGAAAAGAAAATTTTATCAATAAAAACAACCGTTCTTGAATGATTAGTATACCAAATAAATAAATATTAAGTACATTTTATTAAAAATATTTTTAAATATCTTAATTTAAATTTGAATAATAAAGGACTAAGGAATTAAAATAAATTCCATTATTTATAATGGTGATTAGGGACCGCAGGTGCAACCATGGCTGTAAAACAGGATTAGGGCTAGAAGCTTTGAAAATATTATACTATGCGAGGTAGGATAAATAATAATCAATTCTAGTACTAAATAGTATTTCTTTATAAATTCACAATTCAATAGAATTGTTTTAAATAACATTTGGAGTGTAGAGTGAGTCAATCAGTAGGACAGTTGTAAGTCTTTAGGTTTATAAAAAAAAAAGAAAAAGAAAAAAAAAGAAGTAAAAGATATTATGAAAATCCTGGTCATACCCCCCCCCCCCCAATGAAAAGAATGAACTGATTTTGACGTATCTGGGGTTGGAAGTATGGATTGTTAAATAGAACGGAGTTTTTTATTTTGTTACTCATTTAACACCTAAATTATCCTATATTCTCTTTTTCATTTTTTAATTTTACATCGAAGCAACTTTTTCTAAAATTAAAAAGTACTTTTTTTCAATATACTTAACCAATTATTAATTACGCCGAATAAAGCTAACGGAAATCTCATATCATGGCCAAAAAATAAAATAAAAATTGATCTTGTTTGCTTTGTAAAGGGTGTTAAGTCCAATGTTAGTTTTGAATAGGTTGGTGAAGTCAGTTGGTTTTTTTAGTATATTTTACAATTCAAACGTTTGGCGTTGACCGAAATGATTTTATTGATTCACCAAGGTGTCGTCTACAAAGTGTTCAAAGTGCAACAAGTTAAAAAAAATAGATAAATTATTTTTCAATTGGATAAAAACCATTCAGAAATAA
Organism: Aelia acuminata; assembly: GCA_911387785.2. NCBI lineage: Eukaryota > Metazoa > Arthropoda > Insecta > Hemiptera > Pentatomidae > Aelia > Aelia acuminata. The sequence goes on from OU426981.1 coordinate 59,225,649, forward strand.
AACATGTACCAATATAAAAGTATCGTAGCATTTTTTTTATTTTTATATCATTTAATAACCAAACAGCATGACTATTAGAGCTTTTTTAGATCACACCATCTTTTATTTCGAATTTCCCTTCACCTCAGGCAGCCTCGATTCATTCTTTTTCTGAGTTTCTAGTTATTAAAAGAACTAAATTTCTTTTAGTTTTTTAGATATTATATTATTAGATATAATATTTACTAAGTTTCTAAATATTAAAAAAAAAAAATGCACCTTCTAGATATTACTGTTCTTCTTCATCGCAAAGACATTTTGCCCCCTAATCAACAATTGTACTAGAAACTTTAGTAAGATCATTTCTTACTTCAGTACCGAAGGGTTTATTTCCAAAGGAAGTTATTATCACAACAGAATCTTTCTGTTTATTCAATCCGGGCCGAACTACCTTACTTCAAACTATCATGAAGTAAGTAAAGGTGGGGACAATTCTGGAGCAAAATATTTTTTTTGGTATTGCCGAAAATCTTGTTCCTGACAATACATCACATATTTCTCTTAGTTTTAAATATTTGGGGGGAGAAGGCATTCCAGACCTTGCTGGTGTAGAACAGTTCTCGCCCCGGCCTCCAGTGAGGACAAACGAGGCAGTGTAGCAGTCGCATACCTTCCCCACCGGCGGACAGGTGAGCCGGTATGCGGCGGTCCCCTACCCACCCCGTGGGAAATGGCACCATTCCTTCTTGAATATTGATCATGTATGAATTTACATGTCCGCCCTCTCCAGCTACGTGTTGTCTTTGCCGTCGCCCGCTTTTCTCATGTCCTCCGCGAGGGAGGTCTCTGAGGAAAGTGTAGAGCGAAATTGATATTCCTTGTGTCGTACCAGATTTTATCTGATCACGAACTACAGCGACGTACTTTGAACTACGCAGTAAGTACCATTCAAGTGGAAGCATCTCATGACTTTCTAGCACAATTCTCTTTTCCATTTCCCTTGACTTTACCTCCGTAAAAATGTTGAAACCTCTCATAACTTTCACTGCTTTTAATTCAAACCTAACAAGAATTTAAGAATCAAAATGCATCGTTCTTAAGAACAGGAAAAAAGATCTTTACTACCACATTATATATACATATATATATGTATATATATATATATATATATATATATATATATATATATATATATATATATAGAGAGAGAGAGAGAGAGAGAGAGAATAACATGTCAATATTATAGTATAGCGATGATGTGAAAAAGTTAGAGGTTCGAGAATATTATTCCAGTTTTATTGGTACGATTCCCTAAAAATATAAATAAATGTAAAAAAAAATAAAATTTTGGATCCTTTGGGGAGAATTCTCGGAAATAAAAACATTTTTATTTAAAATCCAGTAATTGTTTCAATGCCCTACCTACATCGATAGGGTAGGTAACGTCTAAAAAGACGATATATATATATATATATATATATATATAAATTTTTTTTTTTTTTTTCTCCGCTGGTATGTAAAAATATCGAGAAAAATATTAGTAAAAATTATTTTGTAACATTTTTTGTTAAATTCCAATTTTTTTTTCTTTATTGCATATTTCCATATAAACCCGGAAGTAAAACTAGGGAGTGGTTTTTTTATATTTCTACATAATATTTTTAACAGTGACCTAAGTTTTGTTTTCTGTGTAAAAAAATATAGTGTGAGCTACTTTTTTTTACAGTATCGCACTCTGCCATTATCAAACTATAATTTTCGGCAATGTATTGAAGTAAAATTGGTTCCTGATAACACTTAGAGGAATAAAATAATTACTTTTATAGCACACTTAAAATAATAATTTGCATATTTGAAATTGTTGAAAGTTTAAAGAGAAAACAAAACTACTGTGCAAAAATTATGTAGGTAGTGTTTATTAGTTTTTACACCTCATGGTACTATTTCTACCTCCATGGTACATCATGGTAAGATATTTTTCGAAATATGTTTATTCGAGTACAGCAATTAGTTGTTTCATTATGAAACGGATTTCAACTATCGGGTCCTCCAGCGCTAAGGAAGATAGTGGACGTCAGGCTAAAGGAAACCTTTAAATGTCGTGGCATTTCGCTTCCTCCTAAGGGTACATTATATGGCCAACATTATGAAGCTAATACATTAAATAATTGTATAATTTAAAATTCAATTGCAGAGTCTACAAATACAAAGAACCAGTTGATTGAAACCAATCCACTTTTAGTATATCCATCTTATAGATTTAGGAAATACAATTTCGTCCCCCTGAGCAAAAAACTATTTAAAATTTGTTCCTAATTAGTTAAAATGATAGAAACATACAATAATAAATTATGGTCACTAAAAATATAATTTTGAAACCCAGAATTAACGAAAGAAGATTTAGAATCAAGTAAGGGCTTAGGTAGACTTGTCATCCTGAATGATATTAGTGAAGAAAGACTAATATTGCATAGTTAAGGTCTTGTAAATGTTCAAGAACTGTCCTGAGAAGAGAATAAAACATTTCTGGTAGTGCTTCCTGTACAATTCTTGAATCGGTGAAACTAGAACGAAGATGTAGTCAAATGATGCTGATCACATATTCCTCTCTTTACTGATACCGGACAAATGCTTGTTGAAAAATTTATTGAGACCATCATGTTATTAATAATAAAGGCCCATTTTTTTCTTACTTTCAGACATTTATTTTCTACGTTCAGACATTTGTTTTACAAAAATTCCCTATATATTCGGAATCTGCATTAAAAATTATGTAACGTACTAATTAATATTTACACAAACCTATTTTGAGCCATATGGACATATATCTCAAATATTTTGGCAGTAACAGAAAAAATAACGCACATACAAAAACTACAAACATTTCGAGACTTATTTCAGAAGCTCCACTTTACTCAAATAACAATATTCTACTTTCTGATTTATATCAACCGTCAATGAAAAAACACATCAGCACCCTTTCTTTTCGTTTCCTTAGTAAATTACAGGGACATAATAACGTATCAATAAGCTGCATGGAAGTTTCACATGAAGTTACACTTCAGCACTAGTAATGTTTATGATTTTGCTAATAGCTTTATCTTAAGTTTCTTTTTTTTTTTTTTTTTTGGAGGTCTTACTTATCTCTTTCATAATCCAGCATTATCAAGTTGACAGGTAATTGTCATTCAGAGTAAGTTCTAGAAAAGGTCATGTTACAACGTCTGTGACATCATCTTGCAGGTTATTTTTAGGTAGAGCATTGATCCTATTGTGGCTAACATGATTTTTTTATTACCATCTTTAGACTGTAATAAGATCTGAAAAACATGCCCATGCAGCGTTGATAATTTCATGCTGGTCCAAGAGAGAAAATTGGGCCATTGTTAAAAAAAAAGATTTTCTTAACTTGACTTGTTGTTCGCAAGGTATCGCCAATAGTTAACAAAAGCTACTTAGTGACCTTTTATAAAGAATAATGAATCCGCATAATTTATCAGAAGGTAGCCATCTCTCTCTAAAAAAAAAAAAAAATCTGTAACCAAATCTCCCCCTCTCCAAGAGGAGAAAAAATAACAAGACGCTTGATGAGGTAAGAGGGACGTCTCTTAATCAGAACTCATTGCAATGGGCTCTTTCCCTTGGTATTCATTAGCCTGCCTTATAATGGAGCAGTGGTTGGGGAGAGGTCGGTGGAAGAAATACACGGTTAGCTGAGGTTAAAATAATTGGTTACAAATGAACTGGGCAAACAGAACTGAGGTCATCAGGAGAAACCTTCCTTCGTATCGTTTAAGGTTCATGTCTTAATATCTCATCCTATTTTCTTTCTTTCAGTCTTCTGACACCTATAACGAAATCTGTATAGGTATTGAGATCTCTCTCATTCAACATGTAAGTTTATTCTTTATGCCCATGCCTTTTCAAGATACTTATTTATTTTTTTAATATGAGTTATCTCTGATAGCAAGCAAGCATTTCTTCATTTATAGTTATCATATATGATAAATGGTTTTACGTTAATTTTGTTTGTTGTTTGAAGCTGTTTAAGGGCGTAAAACATCTGTGGTAATCAACGCCCATGGGTTATTGCGGTTATCTGGTTTGAGGAAACCACCAACCCAAATCCCACAGGACACCGATGAAACATGGGCCAGCCGGAGCAAAGGCACGTACCGGTCCCACATGTAGTCAGTGGCTTCTATTTTTGCTGTGAGGTTAAAATGGGGATGTGGTTAAAAACAACGTAGACTTACATTAGTTCAATACACTAATTTACCATATATTAATCCTTTGCGGGCCAATGCCGACCTGGGACCGGCATAAACAAGTTCTGCGAGTACCTATCCGTCACCAGTCCTACCGGTCCTTTGACGAGCTGGGACCGGCAAACATATTTAACGCTAGAGGTCCTGGGCCGGTTTCTCACCGGCATCGATTTTCTGTCCCTCTAGACTTTTGCCAAGTCCTCCTTGGCATAATTTGAATACAAAGCACTATTCTGGACGATCAGCTGATCATTTTGATAACAAATAGTACCTTCAACAACCAACAGAGGCTCAGTAAATGTTCTGTGAACGACAGCACTCAAAGGCTTCTTAGTTTGTTGTTATTTCATAAACCTTGAAACTTTTAAGTGTCAGTTTCGTCATAAGTATTGGTTATTTTTGAAGTTTCAAATTAAAATGGAAGGAGAAAAACTAATATTTACTCTAAGAAATGCTCTACAAATCCGGCTCTTCTTATTGGGGAAACTTTTGCGAAGTTACTATGAAAAATTATCGATAAATTAAATCATATTACTTATTTTTATGTTTTAATTTGATTAAATATAGATTTTTGAGGATACATAAGCATTTTTTCCATTTTTATTACCCCTAAAACAAAATGTGCTATTTGGCAGAAAACTACACGGACCACCAGGGTGCGATGTAAACAAACAGACATGAACTTATGGCGGGGGTTGTTTACGCCGGTCTTAGATCGGCATCGGACCGTGTGGACAATTCATGAAATCAAGGGTTGGTCCGCAAAGGGTTAACTTCTACTTATATTTTCTTAATATTTGGAAGGATTCATATTGGGGGCCCGGTGTGGCTGTGCGGTAAAGCGCCGTACTCCCATGCCGGCGCTGCGGGTTCGAGTCCCGCCCTGGGTGGTGCTTTTCTTTCGTAGGAGAAGTGTCACCCAGTGCCATGGGTGTTAGTATGGGCAGTATAGGGCTTCATTGGAAGCCTTAAAGTCCCAAAAAAAAAAAAAAAAAAAAAAAAAAAAAAAAAAAAAAAAAAAAAAAGGATTTATATAACGTAGAATGGATAACGTTGGTTCCTGATGAATATAACACACCTCGAATTCAATAACAAAGGGTATTCGACGTCTAATAATGCCAGGACGGTTTACCAGTAGGTGGGTAAAGAATTTCGTATTCATCTTAATAAAATTCCCAATAGTAAGTCTTATGTTTTTTAAAACACGCCCAGTTCATCTTCACGGCTATCTTATACATCAGAGACAGACCCTATCACTTTCTGTAGGAGTACTAAAATAGATGGACAGATCAATGTTTAATATTCTTTAATAGTATTAATAATTTATTCTATATACTTTAATGGAAATGCTTAGGGAACGTGGTAAAAAAAAAAAATATATATTAAGTATTTGTAGATGTCCCATATGTAATTTTTCTGACCTTTCGGTCCAAATTTCAGGTCCTCATCGGGGCTAAATATAAAACAAAAACTAAGAATAGAAAATAAAGAAAAAAAATATTAGATATAAGAGTAACAGCATATCAAAAGACCAGAAGGTGATTGAAACGGGTCTGGAAAAGAGATCTACTTACCTAATGAATCAAGTACGTAAGTATATTGAAACTAATATAATTTGAATTTATTTATACCATCAACTTTCCTTACAATCCCTGGAGACGAACAAAGATATAGACAAGAAAGGGTCCAATTTGACAAATGGTCTTATTAAGCTGAAAAGCAAACATAAAGCCAACCTTTAACCATTTAAGGCAGTTGGATTGATGACAATAAGTTGTAGCTAGCTATAAGCGCTTGTTCCCCTAAAGGAGAGCAACTAACTACGTTATCTTAGCCTCGTCATTCAATTTGGGCAGGGAACGGAAGCAAAGGTTAACTTTTACCGCACGAGTCACTCATTTAGTGAAGAAATTGCTATGCCAAGTCGCTTAGAGTTATAGTATACAACGTACAATTTATGAAGTGTTGAGGTAAATTTATAACTATGAAGTGTTGAGGTACATTAATAACTATGAAGTGTTGAGGTACATTTATAATTTTTTTTTTTTTTTTTTTTTTTTTAGTAAACACCAATTTCAATTTCAATTTATTTTTAATGCAACATACGCCTCAGTCGGTTTCGAAAAACAAAGATATGGAAACAACGTACCATTATGCGGAAATTACAATTGGATAAAATTGTTAAGGAGTTGAATCAAATTCAAACAGGTAATGAGCTGTAGAAAATTATTTATTCAATTATGGCGATATTCCATGCAACTCCCTCCCTAGACAATCAGTATTTTATTGCATATTTTTTCTCACATCTTGGGAGATTCATACCTTTACAGTTGCCCGGAACTAAATTTTAAAAAAAGTAGCAACATATATGTATGTTATAACAAACGTAAAAATAATTTTTATATTTTATAGATGATAAATACCAACACAAACAGTTCCTTTTATCAAAATTAGAATAATTACATACATTTTTTTAAATCCGCAATTTTAAATTTTTTTTTAATAACGTTAAGTACTACTTCAATAAAAATAAATCCTCTGAAGACGAACAAAAAATAACTGAGTTGAAAAGGAATAAAGACCTTAATCTCAGAGAATTTAAAGTAGAAGGAAAAGGAAACACAATAATACAATTTCATCAGGTTGCCTTTAATCGTGAAAATGGGGTTATAGAATAACTTCATTAACTTTGAGAAAATCTTCATAAGATAAAGTTAATAATATTTTCTACTTATTTTTTATATATTTCGTTCACTATTGAGCGTGCAATAATATCGAACATTATTTCATTCAGTTGGCTCAGAACTATGAATTTTACGATAGTGTTTATATTATTTACTTCCAGGTTCTTTTTATTAAATGTGCTAGTAATGCTCAGTAATGTATTCATACAATAACACTACACATTGACAATAAATAAATAAATTTATTATATTGAGGAGGTGAGGTGCAAAACTCGTTCGTTCCATTTTTTTGAAAAATTGAGATAGCAGTGGATTCTAAAAGATATTTTAATGCTCTTTCAACATAACTAATCAGATTGGAGTAAAACTTATTATTTCTCATGCATAATTCCTATACAAAATAGCAGTTTGCTGCAGAACTGATTCGTTCCATAGAACATTTTATTTCAAAACTGGTTCGTTGCTCGTTTTGAGGCAAAAATCTGGTTCCAATGATCACTTCTTACTTTACACCCATCCCATTCATTCAATTCAGCAATTTCTGTTACTCTTTCTGAACAAAATATCGAAAGCTCCTTAAACTCGCGTGTTTTATTTCAGTTTATAGTCGATTCTTCTTACCTAGCTATATTAATAATTGTTTTTTCAATGGCTCCAACAAGCTGAAAGGCGTTGATGACTTACTGTATGGTAAAAGCATTTTGGTGACAAGTGGAAAGCCCATGAATGATTCATTGAAGTATTACACACGAGTTCTCAATATATCTCCCACAGACGAGGGAAACAACGAACAAGAGGATGATGAAGTCACTATTGTTGAAGAAGACAATAGCCTTAGGATCTAGTCGTTTTGTAACCTTTTTGTAGCCGGATGTTTTATATCCGTACGCTGATATTTTCGAAAAATTCGTCAAAAAAAAAAAAAGGTTTAGTAAATTTTTATGTCAGTGGGTGATAATATTTTGTAAAATGATACTGAATTCATTTATAAAATAGTTGAGAACCTAAATAAATATTACTTATTAAGAAGATCAACTTACGCTGGGTGAATTAAAACTCGTTCGTACCAATGTGGTATGCAGCAAAAGTCTTTCCTTTAAATATTTTGTTGCAAAACTTTCTCATTTCATATTTTGTTACTTTTTTTTTTTTTGTTACCTCTAAATCAGTAACTTTTTTTATTCCAAGCTCACTTGGAATAAATCACAGCATAGCTGCACCTTTCGAAGGCAAAAAAAATCATCTTTATCTGGCCACTCTACAAGACGTGGCCAGTTTTTGAGTTTTTGAGTTTCGTGAAAAAAGTTTCCAGGTGGAACGCATTTGCATCTCACCTCTTCATATATATATATTATACAAAAATATGTAAATTTTAAAATATTAGGTAAATATATTCTTATAAAATATTTTCAAATAACACAAACAAGTGAATGGTACGATGCTTTAAAATTAGTTTTTTAATGAGGTTTGGATTATTGAATGAATAAAAGCAATAGAAATAAATAATAAAAGCATATAACGTTTGTTTTTTTTTTGTTTTCTTATTGTACCAGGTTTGGATATTTTATGTATATTAGTGATCGAGAAACTAATAATTGTAGATTAAATAATTCTTTACATTCAAACGAAATCATATAAATAATATAAACGGAATCATATAAAGTGAATAATAAATAATATAAGCATTTTCTGGAAATGTTTCTTTTAACAACGAACGACTTCAATGTAAGTAAAAGTAATTTATGAAAGGCCTCGGACAAGCAAACTTTATTCAAGTTTCAAGAGCTTGGGCAGTGGCATTAAAAACTTCCAAGGACAAACTGCTTACTTATTCCACAAACGCCGACGGCACTCAAATTAAATTTACAGAGACTTCAAATTTAATGACTGTTGCCGAAGATACCTGGAATATGAATGATAACTTTTTTAAATGAATGCCAATCTATTAACTACTTTATTTATTATTCATTATTAAAATCTTACACCAAAATGGGCCTGAAATACCCCCTTTGCGAATCATTGTAAATCGCTGATATAGTATAACCTCTCATAAACTGAACCACTTCATAATGGAAACTTCGGTTAAGCGGGAGATTTCGTAGGTCCTGGTTTTCTCAGGAATAGAATTCACCTCCCATGCACGGAAACTATAATCAACGGAAACGGAAAGTTTTGTTCTTAGTAAATAGGCAAAGCCCTTCTTTATACCGGAAAAATTATTTCTCTAGATCTGCGAATCCTGGGATAGTTAAACTTAGTTGTTTTGATCCATGACTGGATATCTTTTTCTGCAAAATTTATCGTTTATGGTGATTTCCCCAAATGTTTTCATTCCCCTTTCAATATTTTCGTTTTTCCCTTTTCTCAAGTCATTAGCTCTGTAGAAACCCTGAGTACCTACATGCATTAGAGTGCCTATAGTTAAAATGTTGTGAACACTGCCATACATGGTGAAGTGATTGAGAACTTAAGGAATAAGAACAAATTTCACATTATGGGTATGGTATGAACATTTAAATGCGCAAATCTGAAAATTATGATATGCTGAAGAATAAATAAGAACAACTGAAAAAATGGATAACTACAAAATTAGAAGGCCCTGTGTCTTTAGTAATAAGCCCCTGACTTTGAAAAAATGAATCTCGCTGTATAAATGGTTCGTTAGCGCGCGATCAAAGTACTTTATTAAACGATTCTGCGCACAGAGAAGTGCACAAACCTATAGATTATTCTGCTGAAAACATTGATTTTCTCAAACATGCTATTTAGTTAGTTATCTTTAATATGATTATAGAATTTTATTGAAATAAGGATATTCCGAAAGTGATATAAGAAACATGGATCATAAAATCTGATGCTGCACTCCACAATGCTAAAGGTTACAACTGCTCCGGTTTCATTACCAGCGGCCACAATCTTCACCCAACTCCCCCCCGCTTCGGGGACTGCGTGCCGTTTATCGTCGCAGTGATCGGCGATGAGGAAGTTGTAAGTGGGAGAAGATAAGGTGGCAGCGGAGGGTTATGGCGGCCAGATAACTTACACCTGGAGTGCTCTTTTTCCCTTCTAGCCGCCGCCGAAGAACAAACGTTTCGCAGTTCCGTCCAAAGATAACCGCTCTAGATCCTATCGCAGCTGGAAGTAATTTACAGCACAAATCTCCCAACTAAGAGAAACTTTTGTTGGCTCCTCAGGAAATGGCCCTTGTGATAGCTTTTCACTTTTATCTCCTGACCGATAATACTTAAAGACATTAATTGGAATCGCAGAAGAATGAATGGATTAAGGAAGTTACAAAGAGGAAGTTTTTGTCAAACCGTGGATATAAATGTATGTACGTAAATAGATATATATTAAACCTAATTACTTAATTATGACTTCAAACCTGCGTAGCAACTCATTAAGCCGATGAGTTTTGCTCCGTTTCCTGAGAATTGCATTATAGAACCCATTGATTGCCTGGCGCTACAGATTCTTTCTACGCAGACCTAGATCATTTTAATTTTTTTTTATGGACGACCGGGTAACATTAAGGATGTAGATAATGGATGAGTGATTAAGGGCGATGTATCGATGGAAAGTAAATTTTTTATGAATTGGTCGTGTATATAAGCTAAGACTGGGTTTAAAGTTTACCACCGTGAATGAATTTAATAACTGAATTTTTTATAAGGACTCCTTCCCTATCTCATCAAATGCCATCCTTTTTACTATATCCTTTAAAGGGATTAAACGTGATTTTTTCAAAAAATGATTATTTTCACCGTCTTACCCTCAGCTATCGGAAAATACCACTAATTTAAAAATAATACGATTTAAATGGATTTTATTCTATTTATTGTTTTGAAATAATTTATTGAAATAATTGGTTGAAATAATTTAACAACAATTATTGATGTGATTTCATCTCAAGCCATTTTAATCAAATTACTTTTATTTATAACCAAAACAGTTGTATAGAAATTTGACAGTTGGCGTATTACATTCAAATTGGTAATCTAATGAGGTGTCTGCAAACGCACCTTAGGTAGCTGATTCCTTGAGTTTTGCTACCTGAACATTATTTCAGAAACAAATTAAGTCTTGTTTAGACTAGTGGGTTACATTTCCCACCTCCAGAGACATCGTATGCTTGAAAGGACGTTTTGCCGCTATCCGATATGGATAGTAAGTATACTGTGGATTTGTTATCTTATCCTGCCTTGCCCTTCGATTTTATAGTTTTTATATATCTATGTATACGGCGTTATTTGAAATAGAAAAGATACATATACAATTTTCAATAGAATTCTGGATAATGCGTTTGTAAATTGTTTCTAGAACCTCGAATTTCAGTCATATGTCTTAGGCCTAAGTATGACGGTGGATTAAAGACTGTTTAGTTAGTCGAGTGAAGATTTGTAGTCCAGGAGGTCCGATGATGGTACTGTTCTTGCTTTTTTGATTTTGTAGGTATGCTTCAAGCGGGTATTTTGTCTGTTTACTTATTACACTAAATTTACCAATAAACTTGTAACTATGATGATTGTCAGACGGGTTTCAATTAATATAAAAACACACCTATAAATACTTATCAATCTTAAGTAAGTCAACATGAGGAAAAAAGCACTTGAGTCCCGGAGTAGGCTTTTCAAGGAAATTTGTTGAGAGCTCTCTATACGATGAAATTCGAGGACATTGAAAGTGTACAAGCCACTCTACCTTTTCGAAAGTATTGACAAGCTGTGGCAGGTAGCTGAGTGAATGCCCGGGTTTATCTCGGACAAATGGAAAAAAGAAATGTCTTCTGGTTTATTCCGTCCCTATATTATTTTCCAGCAAGGGAACAGACTGATTTTTCAAAATACCAAACACACATACATATGCAACAAACAGGTCCCATCATCAAAAATTTCTAGAAGGGAAAAAATTAGGTACGATCGAACCCTGAGAATTCAAACATATATACTTTTTTAGAGGTCTGGAAGCATTCACAAGCCAGAAATGTAACAACTCACCAGAGACATTGAAATGACTAATAGTAGATTGTACAATATACAAAGAGCTACTAAATGAATTTAAAATAGCAGAACCGCTAAATGAATTTTTAAAATAAGGATAAGAAAAAAAAAACTTTTACTCTATTCCAGTAAATAACAGAAAAATCATACGAAAACGAACAGAACAAAGAGATAACGAAGTGAAAGAAAAAAATAGCAATTAGAAAACTAACTTGAATATCTGTTCATTTGAAGCTGAATTGTTGGACATTGTGCAAAGACATAAAAATTAAATAAACCTTAGTTAAGCCTTAACCAACGGTAACATATTATTAGACCCCGGATTTGTATGCAATAGCATGTTTTTTCTGCTTGAAGTTTTTCAATGTTTGATCGCAGATCTACACGAACCATGTCAAATGTGACGTATATTCCAAATTTTATTTTGCATATTTGGGAGATAAATGCATATATGAATAAAAATCGTAATTTGGGAAATTTTTCTTATTTTATAAATTACGTTTTCAAAAACTTAAATGTTGCTGTGATATTTGTCAAAACAGGAAAGCAAGGGCTTTTGTTTTCTTAGTATCTGGTGAGTTGTGGGACTTGGGAGTTCTGGGAAACCTCTTCCTACAGTATAGATTTGATTATCCTTCTACGTTGAAAACCAAGTCAGTACAGTTCCGTTTAGCCTAGTGGAAACGTCGTTATTACCATGCCAAAAGTTTCATCTTCTTTGAAGCAAAAATTAAGAGAACGAATCGCACCATTTAACTCCGAAAACCAAGTGTTCACGTCAGACGGAAAAATTGTGTTTTGTAACGCGTGTGGAAAGCAAATTATGTGTGAAAAATTTTTTCAAATAGTTCAGCATGCTAATACAGGTATTTATTTATTTTTTAAAAATTTAATTCGTTATTCTAAAAAAATATTAATTAATCTGAATAGGGTTTCAGGTTCCCATGTAAATGCTGTAAAGTCAAAATTTTCTACACAAATTTTATTGCCGGCTACTTCTAAATCCACAAAAGATACTTTTTTTGAAGATTTGTGTTTCGCAATGGTCTCATCTGACATACCTTTTAATAAATTAAATCACCTACCACCTAATATGTAAGTATCAGATATTTTATTTTTGCCGACGTTTCGACCCAAAAATAAAATATGTGATTCTTGCATGTAAGTGCTATTTATTTTCACTGCACCCCCAACCATTTCCTATTAAATAAAAATATAGTTTTTTAATCCTTTCATTTTTTTTTTCTCCGTAAAATGATTATGGGAAAACCTGAATAGATAACTAATGCATAATTAAAGTAAAACTAATGCAAAAATAAGTCTTTTTTTTTTTTTTTAACATAGAAGTTTTCTAATGGTTTTCTACAATAGCCACTTAGTGGAGAGAGGTAAAAAAACAGAGAAAGGTTTTGAAGGGAAAAAAATTACGAAAATATAGGGAAAGAAGAATATATTTTAACCGGTTCTATTGCTCCCTTTCAAGAGCAGATCCCCCACCCCTCCCCAAGATCGTACCTTTAAATGATGGTTATTCCCTCTTAAACCCTACCACTATATGAAATGATTAATGGAAAACCCGATCATTTTTCCCAGACTCGGTAACACTTATAACCCAGACAACAGCCAATAGTTTTTTTGTAATTTCTTTTTTTGATTAATGGAAGTAGTCGGTGTAACGATATTCCTAAAACTACTTGTCAGATCATTCAACTACGATGAATCATTTATGTTGTTATTTCGAAAAATCGTTTGCATCCCTTTAAATATAAATGTTTCCCTTGTGCTAAGAGAACTGTATTACAGAAACATTTACTGATTTAAAACATGATGGCAATTAGTATAGCAAACAAACTTTAAATAGCTACCTAACGATAGTTTTTAAGAAAATTAAATGGCTGTCTTATTAACGGAAGTATCATTTACACATTTTCTATCATTCTAATTGCTTTCTTTTTATTAAACAGTTCCAAAGATTTTAATCGGTACTTACGCTAATAATTCATTACATAGTAGCACTCTTATTAGGTAAAGAAGTTAATGCGAATCTTGCAACGCTTTTTCCTGTATATCACACGGTAAATCCCTTTTAATTCTAAAATTAACAAAATGTTTGGGAGACTTACGTCCATAGTTATCTATCATCTATGTAACCTTGAAGTTGAAATGTTGTTTCCCTATGATGCAGAAAATTATTTTTATTTATTTAATTTTTATGCTTTTGTGTCGTCCCCGTAATTATCTATAGCGACAAACCATAAAATATTTAGTCAGATAAATTTATTTTATATCTTTGCCTCTACACTGCAATCATTGTCAGTTCGTAAACCTTAGACTTTGTTGTATATTTCTGTCAGTTTTAATTATTTCGGTGTTGTTCTATGTCGTTTTCATCAACTCGTACTTATTTTTTCCTTTCCCAAGCTAGTTTTATCATGGATTTGTTAAAGAAATTAGATTCTTGAAGAGCGTGTTTCACAAGTGCGTGCATTTTCGGCAGCTAAGGATATAAGAAATCGCTGGCTGCAATCAGGTAGTGGACAATTTCTTCTTTCCTAAACAAAACATTCAACCATCCATAATTTAAACAGCACCTACAATTAATGAATGTGATGTTCTGCAAATGATCTAAGCAACAGGAGTATCTCAGCGTTCGAAAACTAACAATTTTTTATATCTCTTATAAATAGTCTCATTTGCTAATCTTATCTTTCTGCTAGATTCTCGGTGGTGCCAACATTACAGATAATCCGATTTTGCGGATAATATTCAAATGGTAAAAAAGAGGTAAATAGTTTAATTTTTTAATAAATTAAATATTTTACATTCTTCTATGAAATCGTTTAAATATGTAATAGCATAATATTTTTTTTTTTAATAACTACATATAATATTGCTTTCATTTCTCGAATTTTCACAATGTTCCTACTGAAAAGAAAACTGAAAAGAGAGAAACTTTTACAAACGTTTCAGAAAAACTTTGAACAGCACTGGACGTATAATTTGACTTTTCTAAAGTGCGTCATTTTCCTGTTATCTGTCAGTTGAAATAACTTTTCGTTGAAATTTTATCGAAAATATTATGAATGAAAATACTGAGAGAAATTCCAATAATTTTTTTGGATTTACCCACCAAATAGGCATGTCATTACGAATCTGTGTTGGGAGCATTTAAAATGAAAAAAAAAATCCAAAGAGCATGAATAATCCCCAAAACCATTAAACGGAAAATGACTGTAGTTTCATAAACCTGACATCGACGCATAAACTCAATACTACATATAATTTAAATAAAATCCAACAAACGCATGCTTCGAAATCCGGGAAAGCATATTACAAAATTTCGTGACCAGAGGAAATTATGAAAAATCAGGCTTAACCAATTCAAACTTTAACCTACCACTTTACTCTTCGATATAAAACTTGCCCTTTTCAAGATATTTAAAGTCGGATCTTGGACAAAAATCTAACCTACATACTATTAAAATGCATTTGGATCTAAGCATTACAAACTGTTGTCTCATCAAATAGTCCCGAAATAACTTTTCGTTGAAATTTTATTGAAAATATTATGAATGAAAATACTGAGAGAAATTCCAATACTTTTTTTGGATTTACCCACCAAATATGTCATTACGAATCTGTGTTGGGAGCATTTAAAATGAAAAAAAAATCTTAAGAGCATGAATAATCCCCAAAACCATTAAACAGAAAATGACTGTAGTTTCATAAACCTGACATCGACGCATAAACTCAATACTACATATAATTTAAATAAAATCCAACAAACGCATGCTTCAAAATCCGGGAAAGCATATTACAAAATTTCGTGACCAGAGGAAATTATGAAAAATCAGGCTTAACCAATTCAAACTTTAACCTACCACTTTACTCTTCGATATAAAACTTGCCCTTTTCAAGATGTTTAAAGTCGGATCTTGGACAAAAATCTAACCTATATACTATTAAAATACATTTGGATCTAAGCATTACAAACTGTTGTCTCATCAAATAGACCCAACTAGATGGAAAATTCAACAATTTAGTAAAAACATAAATTTTAGAACTATACCCAAACTTACCAGGCTAAGGTAAGTTTGGCTATAGTTCAAGCCACAAGGCAGCAACATTACTTTAAGACCTTCGTAATAAACGCTCACAAGAATTCAATGCTCTAAAAACGAGGTTGCAGCACGCACGCGAGTGAATCAGAGGGACGTAGAAGAGTGAACTCCGGGAAAAAGTAGTAATTGGTAGGAAAAGATTTGGTAGAAAGACTGTACTACACTTGTAGCAAATTAACTGTTGTCGATATTTCTGAAAGATGGGAAGAAAAGCAAAATCAAAACACAATTCTGCTCAAAAAAAAAAAAATAAATAAATAAAAAAAAAAAACGATATTTTATCTCCTTTTAACTGAAGCCATAACCGAATCGGAAGGAGTAAGGCTATTATTTAGCAGTGACGTGGGGGCCGATGAGGAGATGGCAGGTGGCTAAAATATGTGCTAGAGGGAGTTGGATACAGGAAGGTCATAGCCTTTATTGGTCGCTATGAATCAAACCCCTCCCCACGTCTCTGGTCAGCCCGTCCAGATATCGACATCCACTATATAATACTGCTTAACATAACCCCCTAACCCCTGTACTTAAAATTGGTTATTGCTGTATTTATCTCATATAAGATTTTTTTTTTTAAATCATCCATTATTTGTTTGACATAATTTTCCTATCAATATTTTAATTTTTGCCATCAGACTATTAAATTATGAAATATCTTAGACCAACAAAATATATAGCAGAAAGATGTTCTTTCATTGGGATTATTTTTTTATTTCATTTTTTTAAGTAATAATTTTTAACTTAAATTAAAAGGAACGTAGTTTTGAAATTTATATGGTAAGTTCGTTTATTCAATGTGATATGAATATTGTAAGATTTTTTTTTTTCGTTTCCATTTTTCCATTTATAGGTAGGTTTTTTTAGACTTTCGTACATTGTACATTTGACATCGAAATTTTCTTATTGTTAAGACAAGAAATGATTAGGAAATAAGAAAAATTATTCGTACTTTCGTAAATCGTAAAGGTCTAGGATATGAAATTAGGGCATTAATATTAAACCTCAATTTTGGGTGCATAATATACGAAAGTGACACCCAACATCACCAGAAAATTCAGAATCCGTTTTCAGTTTAGATCAGGGCCACAAGTAAACGGCGTCATAGCCGCTAAGACCCGAAGTAAAATAGCGATTCTAGTACCTATTTAAACATATAAAATTAACTCTAACTAACTAATGAAATTTCCAATATGGCTAGCACAATTAAAATATCGTATTTGCCAGACTATGATGTTGATTTGATGAAGTGCAATCAAAGGATATTGCTTCCATTATTAATACCAGGAATATGCTGGCTAGACGGACATTGATATAATAGTATTTGGTGTTTTATCACTTTATGAACAAATGGGTTCTTATCACAAATTACATTGCTCTGCTTCAATAAAAACCTTAAGTAATTCTGCTAAGGGTAAATAAAAATCTAGGACCGATTTTTTAAGAAACCAAAGGAGTCTGAGGCTTCGGCTGAGCTGTGAGATAAAAGGTGATAAATTTATGGCATTTAATAAATTTATCCGGAGTCCGGAGTTTTATTATATTGTAACACTTATGTGGGTTTAAATAATTTTAACTAATGAAAATAATAATTTACGATTTATTTACCACGCAAACAATATAAACTCAAATAATCAAGAAAGTTCTCAAGAAGGTACTCGGACAGTTATAAATATGTACTAGAGCAGCCACAAATATGTACTAGAACAGTTTGTTCCAACAAGTCCAGAACTATTTTTAATCATATGTTTTGTGTTTTGTTTCACGTTACAAGACGATTAGGTAATCACTATCTGGACAACAAACAATCTTTCTAAGAAAAAATCATAGTACTTGCAGCTGAACCTAGATTAGTATATAGCTCAAACAACTCCACAGGTAATTTGCAATACCTCAATATGAATTCATCTTCACAGAGTTCTGCGAGACTAATCACAAATCATGTAAAATATTTAAATCAGTGTAATAGATAAATTTTATTCTCGAACGTAGCACTCATTTTGATTTAGTTTTGTTGACCTACCTAACTAAATGTTCATTTCTTCCTTCTTCAGTAATATGTTAAATTGTAAGGACTTTTTGTCTAATGTTTACAACTATTATTGTATATGATTCATATGATTTTTACTTTTAAGTGATGTGGTTCACGATCTATATGGACATGCCTCAGAAACTAATTATCTTAATAATAAATAAATAAATTATTCCAGTGTGTTTTTTTCCATCGTCAGGGTGCTCATCTGGCTAAGATTCTATTGAAAATTTTATTTCCCGATTGGTGAAAGTTATAATAAAAATTTTTTTTTGTGAGTCTAAGATTTAAATTTCTATATCAGTCAATATCTTCTTACAGATAGATCGATATCTTCTAAAGGAAATTCATTTTACAATATTTTGGACCACCACTTTTCTGAAGGATTCTTCTTCTTCTTCTGTATGCAATAATGTTTAAACAAGGGTGTCCCAGCTGTTTAGAGTAGTTCTAGCCTGATAACGCATTTACAAATTATGAGTTTTAGCCGTAAAGGCAGTTTCTGGAACATAAAAAATGACTGCGGTCCATTGCATGATTTTAGTTTGATTTTGTATTTTTTTACATAAATTATAATACGTTTTCCAATTAGCCAAAACTTTAGGAATGAAAGAAAGAAAACGAGACCCTAAATAGGGGCTTCTTTATATAAATAGCTTCTATGGAATTTATACACACTTTTTGTCCTTTAATTGCTCAGGTACTTTCTTTATTACATACATATTTCATTTTATCGAGGAACGTAGAATTTAATTATCAAGCGAAATGAATAGAAATTTCTTATAATGAGCATCGCCACACTTTAAAATTTAACAGCTGTGTATCTGGGTTCATATTGCAGTGTGTTCATGCCTACGAAATTTCTGACAGTTTCAGTTAAATAAAGTGCCCGGTATAATATCTAATGGCCCTAGGAAAAGCAACGATAAAAGCTCCTAGATCCAGGAAAGCTAAATAGTGCCAGAATACGGAGCACAGTCATGCAACCTTATCATTCAGAATAAAATAAGCTCCCAGAATTCGTTCTTTTCTCACACAAAAGTTAAGCGAGTCTTCAAGCAACCTAAGTAGTTTTTTAAGCTCTGCAATACGGAATATTAAATGAAATAATATCCCTGAACTTGAAGATGTGATATATTGTGATTGATAATACCAGTGAATATTATCGATTTTTTTGTTTTTTGAACCATGAAGACAACTGAGTTTTTAAAGAAATGAAAACGTGAAATTTCTTTGAGTCCTGTTGGATTCCTATGTGATTTAGTATGGTTGAGAATAAGGTTGATTGCCTTTGGATCGCAATATTGATTTATTATTTCATTCAACCCAATGCTAAATATACCATATGACTACTGTCACGATCCACTAATGAGAATTTAGTTAAATAACCTGGAGAAATGCGAAGAAGGAACATTGGAAATCGAACGTCCAAAGTGAGCTTATAAGTAACCGTCAGTAACTAAAGGTAAATTATTAAAATCACAAGCGCAAAGTTTCGGTTTTTTCTATCATAAAATAGTTTATATTAATCGTGATTATCATCATAAGTATTCCTATTAAAAAAAAAAAAAAAAAAAAAACTTAGTAAGTGCACAAGTAGAATAATGTATTCATAACGAGTAATTTGACCTGTGTTTTCTCTAACATCCTTGATAATTTAACTGAACTAATGACTAGGGAAGGTAGAAGAGCTTCGGGATTTAGGGCTAGCCTCTAATTCCGTGGTGGACTCAGTGATTAAATCTCCACCTGCTCAATTTGGCTAGAATAGTCGGCAACCTGTAGGATAATTCGCTATCGCTCGTCAGTTGGAATAGACAACCTTCGACAACTCAAATAAAACTGTATTAATGACAGAAGATTTTCCATAAGTTTCGCAGCTCATATTTTATACCCATAAATACAAAAATTATAAAAAAAAGGAATTTCACATATTCACATTGTAATAAGAAATTATTTGATGAACTCCCGCTATGGCATAAGATAGCAAAGGGTGAATACATGGCTCATACTTGTTTGATAACATGGATTTTACTACTTAACTACCTGCTTACAAGATTTTTAATACTACATTGATTTATCTTGGAAAGTCATAACTATAAATAATTATCGCTATGCCATTATACTACAATTATTATCCAAGGATCCAACTTGTTTTCGTCCTGTGAACGATTTTCATGTACATCGCATCTTCTAATTTTTACAGGCTGAGGGAAAGGCTTGGAAAAAAACAAAACAAAAAAAAAAACTAGTGATATAAAAACTATTCGATATACCTGAGCATTCATAAGTAAATCACAAACAGTGATGATCATATCCAACTTTTATTTTTCCCAATTCACTTTTATACGAATTAAACTGTCGCTTTAGTTCAATGGTTGTATTCAGCTGCATATTACACAGCAAACACTGGGAAGAGTATACGAATACCTCCTAAAATATAATTTTTAGGAAATCGAATTTAATGATTGTTTGAGGCTCGGCAGACTATTGTGGTCGTACTAATTTTCTCTTAATTTATCTCTTTTCTGATTAATTTGAAGTCTATAACTTTAATGTGTGTCCTAGCACCAAAGCCCTTCGCGCTTTAATCAATATGAACAATTGTAAAACGCATTTTTTTCGTACTTACAATGATATTCATCGCTTCATTTATAGTAATAATAATAATAAAAAATTCAAGTTTCAATCCATAATTAGTAAAACAGCTTGATTGAAATTGAAAAAAATTTTGGGGAATTTTTTTTTTTTTTTTTTTTTTTTTTTTTTTTTTTTTTTTTTTTTGGGCGAAATAATCAAAAATGTCTATGTTAATATCAAGATATGTTTTACTTAAAACTGTATACAAAAATAACGTGTCCGGTAATAAAATGGATATCTATATTTTTTCTTATTACAGGAAAAAACGAAACAAATAGTGTCGGAAGATGTAAAAACTTTTAGAGCAGGAAATTTATCTTGACATAAGTGAAGTCGAAAATGATAGCAACAAGCAAACAACGGGGATGATTAATTAAAGCTATGAGGAAGGTTGTTTTTCAACTCTTAATGGAGAGCCGCTGACTTGAATGGAGACGTTGAATGCTTTCAAAATAATTATCTCCCTGTTTGCTATCTATCAAAGTATCTTAATTAACCATTTCAAAAAAATGACACGTTGATAAATCAACCTGCTCATAGATAAATAACTGGTAGATGTTGTTGGAACCTGTTGTAGAAACTGTATTTATTGGTTTTGTACTTGAGAATAATCAAATATGGGAATAGAAATGGTATTTAGATAAGGAAACAATGATCAATATAGCACTTTACCGACCGAGAGTAAACTTAAACTTAATTAATATTTTAATTAACTGAATTCTTCAATATAGATTGTTTATATTTGATTTAAAAATAAAAAGAATACCTATTGCTTTAGTTTTTATTTTATTTCATGCCTTCGTTTCTGTGTTTACTTCCATGTCATCAGGACTCATCTAAAAGCATTTAACATTTAAATACTCATCTTCTATAAATAAAGATGAAATTCTGTTTGTTTGTTTGTTCTTTATATAAATCCATACCGTTTGTTCTTAATTCTCCAATTTAAGCTCAGTGATTCTTTCATACCAGGTGCGAACACCTGTCCATATTAAAATTGCATAACTTCAGCTAATCTCTGGGTATATTTTTTATTGTTATAAAAATCTTATGATCTCGCTTTACATTGGTTTAGGCCCGGTAAGGCCGTTTCTCCGGAACGGGCTGGGGTCCACGTTTTAAGGCTGGATAAGTCCTTGAAAGATGAATTCTTTAGAAAAATGAAATTCCCCGGGTGAAACAGGGATGTACAGCTAGTTTGATTGTATACTTCTTTGTTATGCATTATTATGATATTGATAATAGAAAATTAACTTATAAGAAACAAAACAAAAAATACATTCGCATTATTACAATTATAAAAATGTGTCTTTATATGTAAAAAAAATGAAGTAGTTGAGTAGGTTAATAAGTCTGTTTATTATTATCAATCATCTGTGTCCTCTTACCTATTATTAATCCTATTTTAACTATTTTTATTTCAAAATCTTACTTTTTAGTTATATTCTATTAAGAACTTTCATTTTATTTTAATTATTTCATACTGGTCTATACTGTTAGTGTTTTAGTTTTTATAGACTGTTGTTATGCCCGTGTAATTTAACAAAAAAACGCGAATAAAGAGTTCGTATGTGTTGTTCGATTGTTGGTTAGTGTAAGTCTGTATGCAGAGTTTGGTTATATAAATATTACAAGTGGTGCTAGTTTTGATATATATTCTATTATAAATGGTGCTAGTTTTGATTATAAATCTCAGAAAAGGTTGTTACATATGCTGATAGCATTCCACTAATTCTCACTCATTCTTCTGCGATGTAACTTAAAACATGAATACTGTTTTTAATAGTCAATATAGATTATGTAGAATTACTAATATATGCTTCTAAAAGTTACAAAAAACTACAAATATCAATATATTATTCTAAACATTAAATACTTGTTCTATAGGAAATTTTGCATTTTGGCGCTTACAAGATTTCAAGCGTAATTCGTCGATATTTTAATACCAGATTATATCAATTTGTTGATGATGTAAACTTATAGATAACAATAAGAAAATAAAAATTTCCATAATCGATCTTATACACCGTAATTAACCACCATATTGAATTAAAGTATTTTTTTTTTTTATATGGGATCCTCTGTGATTGTAAATAACATGGGGAGGATACGGTCAGTCTATCTTGGAAAAATTTATTTTATTGGTTCCTATTCAAAATGAATTTTACACCAATTCTGCAGTTAAAGCCAATAGACCCTTGGAGCTGAGAAAGAAATATCAAATAATAATAAATTTGTTTTACATCTAGAATTTAAATTATTATCGACATTCTATTTCTATTTCTATGAAACCAAAAAAAAAACCTACATTATGTCCTTAATATCCCATTTTTCCAAAACTGATTCCTGATTTTGATTTTCCACGTTTAACCGAATTCCAATTTACTTCAAAGAAGAATCTCCTGTAATAAGCGATAAAATGTAATGTTATTCAAGAAAAAAAAGAAATGCAACTGTCCCTAGTTGGTATTTTCTTTTTCTTATTTAAATACTCATTCCTATTCATTTGAACTTCATTAGTTCAATTAAATTTTATAAAATCATTTAATACTAAAGCAAACTACCCTTACAAATTGTTTAGAATTGTTGATTTTATTCATCTTGAATGTTCTATTTTGATTGAATAATCCTTTTTCAGGAGTGTTGAATTCAAATCTGATGTCATTTGTTGTGTAAAAAATTCTATATAACTCTATGGAATTTATGACATTCTGCGATAAAAAAAAAAAAAATGTGCAAGCATCATGTCGATATCCATCTTTAAAATCGAAATATAAACTAAAGCAGTTTAAACTATTTTATTAGAAGATAAAAGATTCGACCACGGCCGGGAATCGAACCCAGGTCCTCTGCATCTACGTCGCAGCGCTCTTACCACTGAGCTAACCGTGAGTCCGTTCCGATCGTGATCGAATCTTTCTCTTCTGTGATCCCTCCCTCCAGGTCTCGCCACATTGTAGCGAAGTACCGGGGGCTGAACAATTGTCCTGAAAGACGGGATCTAGTTGACATACGTCAAATTAATACATTGTATGTTGTTATGTAGTAATTAGTTATCGTTAGATAATTAATTTTTAATTTTTAAACTATTTTATTAGAAGATAAAACGGATTAATAAAATTTTATTAAAGATAAAACGGACTCACGGTTAGCTCAGTGGTAAGAGCGCTGCGACATAGATGCAGAGGACCTGGGTTCGATTCCCGGCCGTGGTCGAATCTTTTATCTTCTAATAAAATAGTTTAAAAATTAAAAATTAATTATATAAAGCAGTTTATAAGATTTTTTCCTCGGCTTCTGGGCCCAATGTTGCGAACACAACCACACCAAACTGATATTTTTCGACTAAGAACCTCCAAAGAAATTGCCATCAAGATCCGTATGAGACTTTGTAATAATTTCCATCGATATCCATTACTTTATAAGTTCAATTCTGGTTTCCACCCACTTGAAAAACACTTCTGAATCTATTATTTTTAGCTAATTCTGCATTAATACACATGATATTTAAATGTTCCAGTGTTTGAAAAGTTAAATAAGTTGTAAAATGGTAAATAAAGTTGGAAATCCAGCGAATAAAGAATTGAATAAAAAGAAATTCTTTCAAGATGACAAGGGAGACAGCTGATAAATTGGCAACTGATAATGATTATCAATCTGGAATGCTTTGAGTAGGAACGAGCCCTTTCTAATGGAAGATGAAAGGGAGCCGCTACCTTTCTCATCTATGTATAAACTCATTTTCACCAGCTCCTTCAATCTACACTCATCTTTCTTAACTCTTTCTGATTTCATCCGCTCCAAACTCAATTTAAGAACACCGTCCCCTGCATTAAGTCTGTTTGCATTTTAAAAAAATGTACTCTGATCCATTTTTTTATTTTCATTTTTTTCCTCCCCTTTGATAATCTCATCCAACGAAGTTCCACTCCGTTATTTATTCAGGAGAAATACTCCCCTCTGTGTCCCCTCCTAGCACAAGATACCTCGTCCAAGAGGGTGAAATACCTGCGGGTGGATGAACTGGGTTTTATCAAAAAGCTTGTACAGAACTGGTAATCACTTTTCAAAAATATTTTAAAATAAATATGTATGTAGGTAGGGTAAACCAAATAGTTATTGACACTCAGTACAGTTATTGACACCCCAACATTAACTTAAAGAAATAAGTAAACAAGTCCTAATTTCATTTCAAAATATACATGAATCTAATGTTTGAATGGTCCTCTAAGTCGTCTATGAAGTAAGACTTTAAAAAACTAACCATAGGGAAGATTTCACAATAACTAATTTTTGCACATTTAACAATAAATATTGCCATATGGTAAAACTATTGAACTTTTGACCCAAAAAAACCTGTTGAGTCTTTATAAGGATAGATAAAGAGGAGCTATAGGCAGTTTCAATTTGATCCCTTCATAAAAAGTATTTTTTTTATTTCTGCACAGAAATGTAGTCCTAAGGGTCTCAATAACTGTACGGTTTACCCTATATACTTTTTACAGGATTAATGTTATTTTTTTTGTGGAGGGGGGGGTGGATTATATGTTTACGCTTTTTAAAGCAATAACTACTTCGACTCAATAAATGATTATTTGAATGTAAATATAATTTTTAATTCATTACTTACTATTCATAAATTTATTTAATAGATTAAAAAGGATCAACATCCACAAACAAATCTAAAAGAATCAATGACGGTGTAATCAATTTCGAGTATTAAGACTACTAAGAAATAAACATCATCTTTGACAATTAGGCATTAAAAATCTACAACAACAATTTCTAAATTTAAAACAATTTCTAAATCAACCTATGGTTTGAAACTTTGGAGAAAGCGAATTTTAGATCAGACACATCTAGACCTATTCAGAATAACAAAAGCTAGTGCCTATTTTTATGTGACCAAAAGAACTACATCAAAAACCATAATATTCCAAATTTTCTAAACCTGATTCCTTACTTTGATTTTACAAATTTTAACCGAATTTCAATTTCTAATCCAATTCATATTGTGAAGCGGTTCAAAGAGGATGTATTAAGTGATAGAATTTAATATTATTCAAGAAAAAAAAAAATGCTACTTTTCCGAGTTGATATTTTCTCCGACTCATTGTCTGTATCTTTTGCATAAGATAGGTTTGAATCTAATGCAAAAGACAATCAGTGAAAAAATAATTTAAACGAAATAATCATTTACCTTTTTTGCCACACACACATATATAGCATAGTTTTAGTTAATGCCAATAGGTATCATGATGGACAAATGACTGCAATGTTATTACATGGAGTTTTACGTCTTCGAAATAGAAAACTGCGAAAACGTATGAGCTCAACGAAACCTTAATTCATAATTTTTTGAAAATGACTCCATTAAAACTATATTCCGTGACTTTTTGGAATAATAAAAAAATATTTACAAATGTCATTTTATAAAGCTAGTTTATTTATTTATGTCAAACAAATTTTACGGAGTAACTCTAAGCGCATTGAACCCAGACAGTTCTGCAACCTAGTCATGTAGGTACTGAACTGCCTTGGAACCGACAACCGATTCCAGGAGTGCATAGCCGCCGACAAAGACAGACTTTGTTATCCTCTATTGGTACTGACCTTTGAAAAAAGCGAACTACCTGAAAGATTATTATTAGATTTTTTGTCTATAAGAATAAGAGAGTATGAGCCCAAACCTACGCTTTGTTTTTCGTGCTACAAATATAGACACACTAGCAAATATTGTAAAGTTATGAATTGTGCGAAGTGTGGAGAAAGTTCACACAAATCAGATTGTTGTTCAAATCCCCCTAAATGTTTGAACTGCCAAGGAGCTCATCCAGCTTATTATACTAGATGTCCTGTATATCAAATGGAAAAATCGATTGAAAAAGTTAGAATCCAGAATAAGGTCTCTTATCGCCAAGCAGAATTGATTGTTAACAGGCAACAAGCAGCCCCCGTGACGTCTCATGCCAGATCTCTGGCAGAAGTCACCGCATCTCCCCCCTCTCCTCCAATTGCTCCCACTCCTGCTGAAACCAATTCCCTTAATCAATCTTTATTCGAACAAATAAACAAATTAACTTCTGCAGTTGACATTCTATTTAAAAAAATAAGTAAAATTGAGTCATCATTTTTGAATATTAATAACGTTAAATATGAAGAAGAACTTGTTTCGTCATTACATATTAATAACAAGGAAGTTACAAATAATACTGATACTGTTTCTATAGATGCAAATAAGAACAAAATTACGTCAATGGTTGTGCCAAATGTACCCACCTCGATTACTAATTTAAGAAATAGACCGGTACCCCAAAACCACTTTGTAAGTGAACAAAGTACTTCCTCTCAATGCAAATCACCTCAATCGAATAGTAAGGAGGATGCTGTCACTCCCCAACGCTCTAAACCCAAAATTAAAAAGAAATGAGCCAACCACTTACAAATATTTATAAAACAGAATCTTTAATCCCTGTGATTCAAATAGTTTTTTTTTTTTTTTTTTTTTTTTTTTTTTTTTTTTTTTTTTTTTTTTTTTTTTTTTTTTTTTTTTTTTACCCCTTAACTTTATCAATATCTTTATACTACTATTTTCACTGTTCGTTTCCTTTCTGTACATAAAATCTACCACATGCGTGTTTTGCAATGGAATGTAAATGGTCTTAATGTTCATAAAAATGACTTAACAGTATTATTCAAAGATACTAACTTCAATATAATCGCCCTACAGGAAACACACCTAAAACCTTCTGATATATTTTATTTCAAAAATTTTGCATCTTACCGTGCTGACTATACGGGTGGCCTGATTGCATGCGGAGGCGTTGCAATCCTTGTTGATAAAGATCTTCCATCTACTAATATCCATCTCTCAACAGAGCTTCAAGCAGTGGCAGTGCGAATCCACAGTCCTTATTCATTCACAGTATGCTCTTTATATTTACCTCCTGGCCAACTACTTTCCCTTCAACAAATAGCTGACTTGTACTCCCAACTACCAACCCCACTATTATTATTAACAGATGCCAACAGCCATAACCCGCTCTGGTTCTCATCTAGTCTAGACACAAGGGGAAGAATCATAGAATCATTTTTGGATCAAAGTGGCCTAATAATCTTAAATAATAATCATCCGACCCACATCAACCCAACTTCTGGTAGCCTCTCCTATATCGATCTGACTATTGCAAGTCCCTGCCTCCGAATACGTAGCACCTGGAAGGCAGCTCAAGATCTTTATAATAGTGACCACTATCCGCTCATTACAGACTTTATAGACCGGCATATCCCCCCGCAGCAACCTGTCAGATGGAAACTTCGTGAGGCGGACTGGGATTCCTACAGATCAAAAGCCAACTTTCCTAAAGATTTTCTTGAATCACCTGATATTAACGAAGTAACAAATACAATTATAGAAACGATCCTCAACGCTGCATCAAATTCCATTCCCAAAACGAAACCTTTTTACAATAGAATCATAGTCCCTTGGTGGTCTAAGGAGTGTGAATCTGCTGTAAAACTTCGAAAAAGAGAATTGAGAAAGTTTAAACGTTGCCCATGCACAGATCATTTTGAAAATTATAACATAGCTAAAATCAACGCCAGGTACGTGATACGAAAAGCGAAAAAAGAATCTTGGAAACACTTCTTGACGCAAGTAAACATGAATACTCCTTCAAAAGTAATGTGGGATGCAGTAAAGAAAATCACCGGACGTGGGTATACTAAACAGATTACCTTACTAAAAGATGGAAATAATATAATAACTGAACCCAAACTCATTGCCGATACTATAGGATCCCAATACAAATTCATTACTTCCGATGCCAATCAAGTTAAAAAATTCATAAAAATCAAAAAAGCGAAAGAAGAAACACCTCTGGCTATACATATTAATCCGCTTTCACCAATAAACAACCCATTTTCTTTTTCGGAATTTTTAACTGCTTTAGCCTCAAGGAAAGATTCTTCCCCAGGGCCCAATAATTTAACAATTAGCATGATCAAGAACCTTTCTTTTGAAAACAAAAAACTCTTCTTAAAATATCTAAATAAAATTTACACCAACTGCTTGTTCCCTGATTCATGGCGGCAATCAATTGCGATTCCGATACTGAAAAGAGACAAACCAACAGACGATCCCAAGAGCTACCGCTTAATTTCATTAACATGTACCGAATGCAAACTTCTAGAAAAGATGGCTATCAATAGATTAAACTGGATATTTGAAAAAAGAGGATCACTCGACCAATGGCAAAGCGGCTTTCGTAAAGGCCGAAGCACGAGGGACAACCTAGTTAGGCTAGAGACGGACATCAATGAAGCTTTTAACAAAAGGGAGAAGGTCCTAGCTGTTTTTATTGACCTGGAAAACGCATTTGATAGAGTATGGAAGAAGCAAATACTCGACGTTTTATTGAGCATAGGTATTGACGGATACATGCTAGCACTAGTAGACAATTTTTTAAAAAATAGAACTTTCCAAGTGAGAAACGGTTCAACTTTGTCGGAGTCTTTCATGCAGGAGAATGGCGTTCCACAAGGAAGTGTGTTATCAGCAGCTCTTTTCTCAATAGCGTTGAATCCACTACTCAGAATCATACAAACACCGGTCAAGTCTATGCTCTATGCAGATGACTTGGTAATTTACTGTGCAGGAAAATCAATCCCGGAACTATATAAAACTATTCAAAAAATATTGAACCGAGTCAATAACTGGTTGACAACGCATGGATTCCGTATATCTATCAAAAAAACCGTCAGCGTACTTTTTACAAAGAAAAAAACATTACCACTACCCACGCTTAAAATTGAAGATACTGCCATTGCTAATCAGGATTCCGTACGTTATTTAGGCCTCACCTTTGATTACAGATTAAATTGGACTGAAAATATTAAACTACTTAAAATAAATTGTTTAAGATCACTAAATCTTCTCAAATGCTTGACCAACACGTCTTGGGGCGGTGACAGGAAAAGCATGTTAACTCTGTACCGAGCCTACATTAGATCTAAACTCGACTACGGATGCATGGCTTATGGATCTGCATCCCCAAGAACCCTCAAGATGTTAGATAGCATACACCACAGTGGATTAAGGTTAAGCACAGGAGCCTTCCGTTCCAGCCCTACTTTGAGCATTTGCTGCGAAGCCGGAGAACCACCACTTGAATTCCGAAGAACAATCATATCACTCTCATATTACATTTCTTTAATATCCTCACAACATCCACTAAACGGCCTTCTTTTAAAATACATGACACCCACCAACGAACCAAACAGTAACGCATTAAGAAAATCCTATCCCAGAAGAGTCTTTTCCTCCCTCACAGAATTGAACATAAGAATCCCGGAAATATTACCCAAAACCATATCAACCAAGGAGCCTTGGACCATACCACAGCCAAAAATTGATTTATCTTTAGTGAAACATATAAAAAATCACACTCCACCCATAGTATTTAAAAAAGAATTTCAAAAAATTAAAAATGAGCTTACTGATTCCACACATGTTTACACTGACGGCTCGAAGAATGAAAACGGAGTAGGAGCTGCCTTTACCTATGACCATCAAACGCATTCCTTCTCGCTAAATTCAGATTGCAGTATATTCACAGCAGAACTTTTATCAATCTATAAGGCACTATCAATAATCATACCAGGTAATAATAAAATCGTGATATTTTCCGATTCCCTATCCGCTCTAATAGCTCTAAGTAACCTATATTCTACACACCCACTCGTACAGCACATCTTCGAGAAGATAGACAGCCTAAAGAGGATGAACATCAGCACAGTTTTCTGCTGGATACCGGGTCATACCGGTATTGAAGGTAATGAGGAGGCTGACAGAGAAGCCAAGAAAGGGATCACAGAAGGCATCCACTATGCGAAAGTCCCCGCATTGGATTTAAGCCTCAAACTAAAGCACGCTGTTTGGACATCGTGGGAATCATTATGGGATGCTCAAACCGATAACAAGTTAAGGGTACTAAAAAGAAGCGTTCAGCCATGGAGCACCTCATTTTCTGGAAACAGAAAGGAAGAAGTGGCCCTAACCCGACTGCGGATAGGACATGCAAGATTCAGCCACGAATATTTAATGAAAGGAAAGACCCCCTCCATATGTGAAGCTTGTGGAGTAAGAAACACTGTAAATCATGTTTTAGATGAATGCTTAATTTACGAAAAACAAAGAGAGGAACATGGGCTGCCGCAACAAATGTGTGAACTTCTGGGAAACGATCCTTCAACCATATCAAATTTGCTTCAATTTTTAAGGGCCACAAAACTGATTAATCTTATTTAAAAATACTATAAAAATATTTATATCTTCTTAAATTAATGACCATAATATTGTCTGAAAAATAAAATAATTTATTATAAGTCAATAATAATCTCATAATAATAACTCTACCTAAATCGTTCTAGTATTATCCTATCCACCTTCCAATATTAATCTAAATTGTATCTATCCAGTATTAATTTAAATTGTCAAAAAACTAGTATTAATTTAAATTTTTAACCAGTACCAATCTAAATTGTTAACCAGTACTAATCTAAATTGTTAACCAGTATTAATCTAAATTGTCAAAGAACTACCGAGGGAGTTGGACGATAATGACCTTAATGGTCGACTTGTCCTAAAAAAAAAAAAAAAAAAAAAAAAAAAAAAAAAGACAAACTTTTCGGCCCGGGATTGAAATAGAGCCGACAGAGTGGCCGAAGCTGGAGTTGGGATTCCAGTCAGCTCTGCAGTGTTAGCATATGTATGGCCTTGCTGTGGCTATTAGCCTTCGATGGATCCAATAATAAAATGGTCCCCGCCCGGCACGTTCCCGCCTCCAATGACTCCAGTTCCAGCTCCAGCTCCGGTAAGCCTTGTTCTCTCTTTAATATATTCATACATCTCTCTGCCCCCCCTCGGATCTTTTTGTTGACCCTCCTCTCATCTGCATACAGGCATTTATATGTATTTTACAGCAGAGACCTCCCTGGATCCCATAGGGGTCATAACTTGTTAGGGGGATTTCATGTTAGTAAGTTTTATCCTTATCGTCCTCCCTTATCTAGAAGTTTTAATGGCTTGTAAAATTATTAATAATTTAAAATGAAATGTATGCTTAGAAAAGAGGTGAATAGGAAAGAAACTTAAGGAGGAAGTCCCTTAAGAATAAAACATTGGTACAAATAACATTTCACTAATGACGATAATAATCGTATTTTCCTACACGTTAGTTCTTTAGGTCAACACTCCCACAAAATATTAATTCTAAATTTATTAATTTTTAGTTCAAATTAATAACACCGAAAGCAGATTTAAAACTAATTTTAATCTCCTGACGATTCTATTTCCCTCAGAATAATTACAATGTATTGATATTATTAACATTTATCTAATGGTATATAAAATCTCATATATGCATATGGTATAGGTTGTTACATATTATATATATACAGTACATATTACCAATGTGTAGGGTAACACGAGTTTTGGAACACCAAATATTTGTATTGATGAGAGTGAAAACCCTCTAAAAAAACAAAGAAAATGGGTTATAGGTATGACAACAAAGAATTTGAATAATCGATTAATAATTTTAACATTCGTACAAAAAAAAAAAAGAAAGAAAGAAAATAGCAGCTGGACGGAAACTTTTTTTTTAAATGATTAATTTTGCGAGTAAAACAAAAAATACTTTATTTGGAAAAAAAATCTATAATGTAATTATTCGCTCAGCTTCATTTTAGGTTTGGACAGGTTATAATTAATATTCTCTGAGTTAAATAAATTTGAACATAATTATACATACGTACTTGTTAATTTGTATTAACAAAAATAAAATAAGATTACTGAATTCCAGAAAGCTAATAACATATATTTTCTGTTTCAGGTATGCCATGTTAGCATAAAAGAGATAAGTATATATATTTTTTTTAAACTTTTCTTTAATTAATATTCGTACAAACGTATTTTATATTTTTATAATAAATACAATCCTATATTTATATATAAACGCTTTATACAATGTCATTTAAGTGGACAAGTATTGATCATGGTACCTAAATCCATAGTGGAAAATTTAATACAATAAATAAATTGCATTGGCGTATTAATATTCTATTGAGGCCTAAACCAAGTAAGTTAATTATCCTCTTCAACGTTTGCCAAAAGTCCCCCCCCCCTCACTCTCTCTCTTTATATAAATTTGTGTACATTTATTTGAGGATAGGGGCAACTTTAGGGTACAAATGTAGACATACGACGATGATGGGGTGGAGAAGGCTGATATGGAAATGTGTGGGTAGCCCATAGAAGATATCTCACTTAGCAGCCCTTCTGCTCTTCTTCGGAAGGGAATTGGTTTGGAATGTTTGGATTGCAATAGCAACTTGTTCCACCCTCCTAACTTTTCATCGAAGTATAAAATCGACTAGAAAAGTTACGAGGAATTCCAGCACAATCATACAATTCTTTGTTGAACGTATAGAATATTTGCTCTCTAAGATTTTTTTTTTTTTTTTACATATATAATTAACGTCACTTTGGACTACTATGGCTAATCTGATGATGCTACAAAGGGAGGCCTTAATATTGCCTATTATGATATAAATAGGTTAGGGATCTTTAGCGAGTGACATCGCACAGACTCCTGACCGCTATTTTACGTACACTCTAAAGGATAGCAATTGGGGCAATCGGCCGAACTATAAAGTCGGGAACCCGGGTGTGGAAGTCAGCTATGCTAACCACAACACCACGAGTGTCCCCCAAAAGATTTTTTATTTATTATTTGCTAATTATATCCTTTTTTTTAAACGACTTATAAATTAATAAAATATATTCATATTCTATTAATAAATTATATTTTATATTCTTTTTCATGAAATATCCTATATAATATCAAGAAGCTCATTGGTACAACCACACGGTTTTATAATCAAGATAGTATTTCAAACAACCAATAATAATTAATGTTTTAATTAATGGAAGGTAACTATTGATACCTTAAATAGGGCATACCATTGGATAAATAATTGCCCTCCAGACGAACTATTATGAGCCAATCGTGTACATTCCCAAGGTTTATTTAGTTGCATATTAATTTACAAATTACAAATGAATTAATTCAATGCTATTAGTTGCATTTTGTGATAAAGCGGGTAAATATACTGCCGGTTTCCATTTTATAAATGTTAGTAAGATGCTCGATTTTTAAATGAGATTGATAACAATTCCTTACTTGACACTTTATTAATATTTCACTTTATACAAAAAAAAAAAAAAAAGAAAACAGAATCCGCTATTCGATGTTACTAATATTATACCAAAACATGTAATCATTACATAGAAAATCAACATAGATGAAGTTTTATTATACCTATACATCCTGCTTCTTAAATCATAATCTTTGTTAATTTTCTTGTAAGATTTATTTTTTAAATATTTTCTCATCATTAGTTACGGGATTTCGAAAATATATTAACATACAAATGTACAAAACATCTTATGACTATACCGTCACATTGTTGATATCCTTGAATTCAGAAGCAGAGAAACTACCAAAAACAATGAAACATTTGATTGT
This sequence comes from Aelia acuminata, assembly GCA_911387785.2. Taxonomy (NCBI): domain Eukaryota; kingdom Metazoa; phylum Arthropoda; class Insecta; order Hemiptera; family Pentatomidae; genus Aelia; species Aelia acuminata. The sequence continues at coordinate 59,259,956 of OU426981.1, forward strand.
TTGTTTGTTTTAACGTCACTTTATGCCACTAAGGCTAAACGGACGATGCTACAGTGGGAGTCCTAAATTTTGCCTATCCAGGTATAACTAGGATAGGGATCTTTAACGAGTACCTGACATCATACAGGCTCGGGACCTCCATTTTACGTCCTACCGAGGGAGGGCATAGACAAGGATTTTTTACTCCGAAATCCAAGGGCCACTTCGGGACGCGAACCCGCGACCTTCAGTATTGCAGCTTTCTACGCTAACCACTAGACCACAGGCGAATAAACATTTTTAATTGTTTACAACAATCAAATTTATTACATCCAATACAATCACATAACAAGCTTAGGTATTATTCATCCACATACTAAGTGTTCCTATAGCTTTAATTGTAGCCAACTACTGGACGTCTGAAGTCAATAGCGTAACGGTCGTACATAATGGAAAGACAAACTTTTAATCAATATGGCCAATATACCTGCTCTTCATGCTACCCCGGGGGTTGTCATGCCTCATGTCATATTCATGCAATTGAACCAGCGACTCCTCTTTTTATTTATTTACAGAATTTCTATTGTTCTGAATATGTTCACCGTTTATGAACGATGTATGATGAAGTTAGTGTTTGTGTTGTCAATAGAAGAGGGAATAAAAAAATCGTGAATTGTTCATTCACAATTTATATGTATTTTAATGTATTCAAGAAGATTTCAATATGTCAACAAAAATGCCTGAAACGCAATATGGAAGTAAACGACAGTATTTTTTTAAGTAATTAATTAATACCAACAAAGTGGTTCAATTCTGAAGGTTTTCTTCCCATTTGGAATTTCTATTAAGTAATCCATTAAATGCTTATGTTTGATACGTATATAAAATTTCCAAAAACATCAAGTTAATTAATTCATGTGACTTGCTATTAGATTACAAGCATTCCTGAAATTATGTTTTTATAATCTTTTAATATTATTTATTATCATTCTACCATACATGGTGGGTAATTTACATTAAGTAGTTCATTATTGAGGTTTTACTCTGAGAAGCAGTTAGATCCAATTAACTATTTCATATTCAGATGCTATAGTTTATTGATTTTTATGTGCTAAGTATTATATAATATTTCACTACTGAAAAATAAGTAGCATTTATCTTCCTTATTCTAGCCTCAATTGCCTTCTTAATATTATTATTATTTTTTAAATATTGGCATTAAGAAATTAATGTTTCTATGTTTTCAAAAACACCACCTTGTTTATGAGGAACAGCGAAGTAGCAGCCGTTTACGGAGACAATCGTATATTTAGTCCAACATCGTGTGTATTCCTTTATTTATACCAATTTTTATCAACTTTACGGTATTTAGTTAAATGGTTTCCGAGTTTCGCAGAACCGGATTATTTATGTGAATTGGTATAGATTTCGAGTAACGGGAGGGGGACAAAGTTTGTCAAATTTATGGTATTTATTGACGTACGTCAATTTTAAATTATAATTGGGTAGTAGGTATCAGTGAAGAGGAAGGATTGGCTCTACTTGGAGCCGAGCTCTGTGGTGTAGTGGTTATCATCCGCGCATGTCACGCGGGTTCGACTCCCGGCGGAGCCAAATCTTTTCTCTTCAAAAAATAAATCAAATTTTATTTCACATATTATATAATCTTTATATCTCTAAAAGAATTGTACATAATGAAATAAAGTAATCTTCATAAAATTTTAATTTTTAACATTTTGTTTATAAAAACATATATTTCCCGTTTAGATAACGTAAAACTGCACCACCCCCCTCCCCGCAGCATATAAGAAAAAGGCCAATGATCTAATACGTCACAAGATTGTGTTATCTCCTGATTTAATATAGATAAGGGATGATGCTGAAGGGGTGGGGAGTAGGGAGCACCCATTTGGGATTATGGCAGCGAAACCTTATTACCCCTAAGGAGTCGATATCACTAAATGATCCAGTCTCGATAAAACCACTTATCTGAAATTCCTCATGCCCAATTATTTCGGGCGGTTGGATTTATGCTTCCTCCAGCCATGATTATTGCTTTATTATAATCGGATAAAGGTTCCGGAGGCATTAATAACAGAAAAATTATTAAATCAGAAAAATGTCGATGACCTGGTTTATGATATCAAAATATCTCTAAGAATATTCTGATCAATAGATTATTTAATCTTAGAATGATGTTAGGGGGTGAGGGGGTCAGGAGATAAACTTGAACGATTTATTCAAAATTTACTATATAAATAAATAACAAAGCGCGGTGTCTTGTTAAGTACCCCTTGTTATGGCTGGTCTAAGCCTGAATGGTTAATTAATTTAGTAATTAGTAAATTTCACAAGCAATCGATAGTTTACCATATTAATCTCATTAATCATCGGAAATTTAAATTCAAACGTTTCAAAGGATTCAAATGATAATAAATAATAAAAGGATAATAATATAATAACAGGATTTTCATTCGTTTGGTAGTCATTTTAAATTAGGATATTTTTTTTTATTTTATAAACGAATAAATTAATTTCAATAAAATTAGTTTGAAGAGTACGTGCGTGAGTGTCTTAAAGATTAATTTAAATAATTACTATGACAAAAATTATAAACAAATACAAATTGATGCATAACATAGCGCATTGTTTTTTTGAAACCATATACAGTTATTTTTGAAATAGCATTCATAATGATGGACACAGATGGTTTAATGTTTCTGACTAGCCACTTGGACAATTATGTCGCAACTGCATTGTCACTAACAGGTCACCAAGTCCATGATCAATGTACGTCAGGAGATAGTGAAGACAAGACAGGACTAGGCTATGTCCTCCCCGCTTACTGCACAAAGTCCCCGACTTGATGTACAAACACGTCAAGCGCAGGCGGGGGGCACAAACACAAATACCCCTGCTCGGCAAACACACCTTTCCTCCTGAATATTCAAAAAGAGCCTTAGGGAATCAACAGATTTCAGGTCTTCATCATCTAGAAATTGATCTCAACTTCTAACCAAAGGTTTCGATACTTCTATATTTTATGAATTTCTAATTCCCTTAAAGGAGTATTTTAATAACATTCTCCCCTTTCCATCCAAAAAGAAAAAAAGAAGATTAACAGTTATTTTTTTAAAAAAGGTATCGATGATAGAAGTTCGATCAATTTTTTTTATAAAATATCGTAATTTGGTTTCGGCTATCAGCCGATATGATAAGACCGTTACATATTTGTTGTAAATGAAAACAAAAAATACTCTCTCTCTCTCTCTCTCTCTCTCTCTCTCTCTCTCCCTTTATATATATATATATATATGTGTATATATATATATATATATATATATATATATATATATATATATATATATATATATATACACATATATATATATATATGTGTATATATATATATATATATATATATATATATATATATATATATATATATATATATATATATATATATATATATATATATACATAAATGAATGTAAGTCTGTGTTTAATCTTTATGCATTACTACACTATTCATCCGGCCACCAAGAAACATTAGAAAATTGATGGAAACACTCCAATGGAGATATCATTGGTAGGTTTTGGTAGGAGGACGATTCATGTGGGTTTATAATTATGGAACTAAAATTATTGACTTTTACAGGTTAATCCAATATCAAGGAATTCTGGGACACTGGTTATTCATATCCTAAATGTAAGACAGTACAAGGGCGTCGATTCCCAAAAAAAATTAATATCGATAGGTTTTTTGGGGGGAATGAAATGTTAAATTTTTACTGGTTTGTACAATTTTGACGAAATTTTCGGGGTGTTAAAATAACCTCAATTTCAATTTTTTTTTTGTCGGAAATTTAATCAATAGCTGTTAACAGTATACCCCATTCCAAAGAACGTTGAAAAACTCGTTGATAGATCAAGTAGATTTTTTTTCTAAAATCATGGTAGCAAAAGACAGGTAAACTAAAAAAAGTACACATTATAAATCTAATATTTATCAGAAATAAATCTTTAGTTGTAACGAAATTGAATTGATTATTTCAGAAAACAATATTCTAATAGAAACCAATAGTTTAAATATCAAATTTAAACATCAATCAACAGCACAGTTGTTTACAAGAGGTATTTAAGGAGAATTTTTATTATATTTTGTTAACAAAAACCGCTAATATTAAAAGGATGAAGTATTTTTAGTGTTTTCCAAAAAAAAAAAAAAAAGTTTAGCGGGCAGATTTATGTCTCAAGTATACACGTTTAAACGATTCAAATTTAGGTAAAACAATAACTTGTGCTGTTGGTTATCTATATAAATGTCAACATATCGGTTATTATTTACAGGCACCATGGGTTATTAAAAAAAAAAAAAAAAATTATCGACAACAAATAATAGTTAATGTAATGAAACATGAGTAAACAATGAGAGCAAGGCACTAACGATCAATAAACCATTCCATCGAAATCCGCCCTTTGCCTTTAGAGCCAAACATTTCTTTATAGGTAGATACCTTAATGCAACATAACGGAGTATTTTCTAGTTATGAGGGTATTTCACGAGAAAAAGAAACTAATTAAAAAATTAGTAAATCCCAAATGTGTTCATTAAATAATTAGATCAATTTATACATTTCATAAACGGAAAGAAAAATATATTCGGATTAGAGAATAACCCTAACACAACTTTTGACTTAGGAAAAGTGAAAAAATTGCGACCCCCGACGAGTTTTTAGTGGTTGAGAAAAGCCTAGAGGGAAAGGCGAGAAAAAACTGACGCCATGTTTAATGTTGACAGATGACCACAGTAAATCGTGGAAGTGGTCGATAAATAAAGCACTATCCTCTACGTGACGTTCGCATGTGTGACGCTAACACTCTGACACTGTTAACTCACTCCCTAAAGTTACAGATATCTTTTAGCGAGCTTCGAGGATTACACAACTTTACCAGTTCCGGCGACATTACTTACTTTAGCGTTAGAAGTATCTTTTCCTCTTGCTAGTCCATGTTGGACAAGATTGTCTTCTTATTCGACAAATATCTCGCCGTATTTTACTTATTCACGCTAATAAAATTTTCGGCTCAACTGTCGTTCGTGACGGTTAAAGCATCTATTCTACGTTATCAGACCACTAAAAATGAAATTTTTGCGCTGGATAAGTGGAATGTAAATGACTAAAGGTGCAGTGAAACTATCAGTCCGATTAGATTTTTTTTAGACATTAGATAAGTCATAGGCTCGCTTTTACAAACCTTTAACAGGGATATTGTGGACTTGGGACGTAATCTTGGCTAACAATCCTAAATCAAGAAGCACTCGGCAATTCCTTAGAAAGAATGGGGCCGAAAATCATAAATTAAAGAAATGGAAATACTATACGTAGAAAAAATGTTTATATAAATTGCTTTTCAATTAACATAAATTATTTTAATTGATTAAGAGTTTACGTAAGTTATAGCGCGTGAGTATAAGGATTTGCATGAATCAAGTAGTTGCATCAAGTTGATACAAAATTAATGCAGGTTTTTAATATTCATTGAAAATAGGCCATATCTTTACTTTAACCATATATATTTAATCAAAATAATTTCCATCTGAATCAATGCACTTTTGCCAACGTTCAACAAGCTTCTTATTCCACCAGAAAAAAAATCTGAATCCCTGGACTCAATGAAGTCACGAAAAAAATTTTCAATTTCATCCTGGTTCTGAAAATTTTTCTCCCTCAAAAAGTTATCCAGATGCCTGAAAAAGTGGAAGTCTGTTGGAGAGAGGTCGGGTGAATAAGGTGGGTGTGGGAGAACTTCGTAGCCCAACTCGTGCAGTCGTCGTTGCGTTGGTTGTGCGACGTGTGGTCTGGCGTTCTCATGGAGAAGGATAGGTCCCTTCCGATTCATCAATGCTGGGCAAAGACGTAATTTTTGATTCATGTTGTCAATTTCTTGACAGTACTTGTCAGCAGTTAGAGTCTCACCTCGATTGAGAAAGCTGTAGTGGATAACACCAGCAGTATTCCACCAAACTGTGACCATAACTTTTTTTGGGTGCAGGTTGGGCATCGGGAAAGGTTTTGGTTGTTCATCTTTGCCCAGCCCTTGGCTACAACGCCTTCTGTTGTCGTATAAGATCCATTTTTCATCGCACGTCACAATGCGATCGAGAAATGGATCATTTTTATTGCATGTCACAAGCATGGAACAGATTTCAAAGCGGCGATTTTTTTGGTGGTCGTTTAATTGGTGTGGCACCCAATTGGCCAACTTTTTTACCATACCAATTGCTTCCAAGTGGCATACAACTGTGGATTGGTTCACGCCGAGTTCTACCGCTATTTCTCGGGTGGTTTTGGTTGGGTCTTCTTCCACTATTGATCTCAGCTGGTCGTTGTCAAGAGCAAAATGACGGCCCCGACCTTCCTTGTCTTCGAGGTCGAAATCTCCACTGCAAACTTCTGGAACTCCTGGAAAGACCTTTGAACACACTGGACAAAACGATTTTACTGATCAAATTCATGGTGAAAGAGAGGGTATTAGATAAGGTTTGTTTTGGTATAATAATGATCAATGTTAGGATTTGCTTTGTTTACACAATTGGAATTAAGATATCGCAATAGAGGAAACCTGCATTAATTTTGCATCTACCCAATACGTAATATCATCTGCTACATTTTTACTTTAATTTGGGTCACGATATATGGGGTGACGCCCGGTTTATACGTTACCGAGAGCCGGGTGAAGGTTTAAAGCTGGAAAGAGGGGCAGAGCTGGCTGGGACGATGGGACCCAGATAAGACCCAACCCGACTGAGGGATATATCAAGCAGATAAAATAATAGTTTATCAGCCCTCGCCCTGATTTATTACTCTCTCTCTACCGTTCGCTTTTTTATTTATCTGTTCTCTCCCGGATCAGATAGCTCTTTTAAAATAGATATCCTGGAAAGAATTAAATCTAATTCTTTAATTAAAACCGGCCGAGAGTTGGAAGATGGAACAATGTAGAATTAAATTGATTTCATTATTATTCCTTTATTTTAATCATTATTTTATTATATGAATTTTACTGTCAATTATTTCTGTGGTGAAGAAATCTTAAAAATTCTTTACTTACTTTATCAGTGGGTAATTCGGCCTATGGCCATTGTTCTAAAAGAAATATGTGGGTATTTTTCTGTTTGATTCGATAATATCGTTTGAAATTTTGATGTCTTACGGAGATAACTGCTTGTCATTCAATATAGGAAAAACCTCAAAAAAGTATAACGGTTATTTAAAAAGGCATAAAGTTATTTATCCGGGAAAGTTAGCTTTCGCCTTAGGGACGAAGAGACCGCACATTTCTGTTAATTACAGATGAACCCCAAATCCTAGCTGGCCCACCTTCCGGGAGTTCTATCTCCACTTAGTACTAGAACAGATCCTGTAGTTAGAAGGGCGGTCGATTTCGGTAAGTCAGTCATTTAATTTATTTTTCTGATGTAACGACGTCGGCAAGACGAAGCCCTACATCATATGTAACTTTGTGTCAGTCTTGGAAACGAATTGCTACCTAATGTTTATCTTGAAAGCTAATTCTATCTGTAGGTGGAATATTTATGGACTATTTGGACCTCGAGAAATGTGTCAATTTTGTCCTTGGCAGAAGAGAAGAATGTCAAATTCCTATTGGAAAGTTCATTGGTTGTCTGGTGTAGTGTAGAAAGTGTTCAAGTTATGTCTATATTGCAAAATCAGGCTGTGACTTACATATTATCAATAATTAATGAGAAAATTTATTAACTATAAGTCCAATGTAAATTTTCCTATTATTTGTAACTCAATGTTCCTTTTTAGTTGGTAGTGTAATGTATTCCAACTGGTATGCTTTCGTAGTTTATTCTATTTACTGTTTGATTATTTCTTTGGCAATTTTGCTTTTACGACATTTTCTTTGTGGTTTTGTATGAAGTGATTATACTTTCCGATAAATCATACATTAAAAATCTAGGTGTTTTGCGTATATTTAACCTTAACTTTTAGTAAGTAAATTAAACCATTCTTAGTTTCTTATTGACAAAAGGCATAAAAAGTGCAAATGTCAATAAGGTCTGTTTTGAAGTATTATAAATACTGCATTTGGATGATAATTAGGCATCCCTGAAACGATAAGGTCACTTCGTCTCATTGACGAAGCGCTACCTAAATCAACCCTTCGATTAGCGCCAGCTTTCCCGGGTTAAGAAACCATCACTGAATTGAAACACTTCTTGAAGAAACACATGTGTTCATCGCAGAAACACCCTTGAATAAATAAAATTTAGTATCTATTGATTAAAATAAAATCAATTATAAAATCTGAATCAATCTATTTATACCTTATTAACACTTAACACTGATGAGCTATAAATAACGATGGAAGTAATATTATGAAGCAACTCACTGACTGGGGTTTTCATAACATCAATTCAAAAATAATGAATAAATCATTAATTCAACAATATTAAAAAGTTAATGATTACTGAATAACGTATCAAACCAATCAGGCTAAAGGGGATGCTAATGAAATTATAATTAAACATGAAAATGTAAAGTAATTGTTGCAATTATCCCTTCCAAATTAACAATTCATATTACGTCATGATATAATGTTCATAATTTGATATCAATAAATAAATGCTGAAATAATAACTAAGGAAATGATTTTTCTTAACAATAATAGGTAATGGTCATCACTTGAACAGAAAAACTGAATTCGGGTCTGGCCACACATGTCCGCACCGGATCCGCACCGTAGCAATAATACAGGTTATGTTCAGAATATTTTTAACTTAACTTACATATTACCTTTAGTTATGCCTAAAGTGACCTGTGTCTGACATGTGTGGCTTGAACTTTAGGCATAACTAAAGGTAATATGTAAGTTAAATTAAAAATATTCTGAACATAACCTGTATTATTGCTACGGTGCGGATCCGGTGCGGACATGTGTGGCCAGACCCTTCTTAGTCCTTTACACACGGTTTTCGCAACCAATGCCTTACACCTATACCGACATGTTGATCTGCCAGAGAAGTAAACTTTTTTCCCATTTTTTTATAATTATACATTTCCCTGAATATACTTTAAAGAAAAAACAACTTAATCGGATCAAAATTAGAACAAATATTCAGACAAAACAATTATTGGACCTAGCAATAAAACGAGTAAAAGGTTATGTCAAATTCTTTTGCAGTTATCGACCATAATACAGTCTATTTTATTTAGATACTAGCTAGGGTGCCCGGCTTCGCTCCGGTAGTTGTTTGCTAGTTTTATTTAACAGAAAAAAATTAAAATTAAAGGAAATATATAGAACAAAATTAGCACCTTCTTGAAACTTCGGTTTTAACTTGGTATCAATATTAAGATTCGAGAACTGCAGAGTCCGCCTAAATAAGGAACCCTATATACTTTATAGGGGGTTGAAAATGGTAAATGAACAATTAATTTTAATGCAACTTTGTCGAGTTATGCATCGTGTTTTATGTTTATGTAATTCTGAATCGTCTAAGCCCAATCCAAGCAGTCAGCAGATAATAACTTATTAGATTATAGTTCTATAATAATCTAATTGTATCTCAGTTAAAGATATTATATTTCGAGTATAACCTAAGCGCCGAATAATGTGATGATCCTATTAGATCCAGAAGAATAGAAACTACCGAAGATTCTTAGAAACATTTTTTTAAGACCTTTCTTCCATTTCAATCTCCTTTAAGATATCCCCCCGTAATTTGACTCTGCAGAACTCGAATCTTATTACTATTACAAAGTGAAAAGCAAAATATCATGAAGGCACAATTTTTTCACAATATTTCTTTTTGAAGAACCAAGAGGGATGATAAAATCTTATTGAAAAAATGCTGTATTTGGAGTTAGTCATTTTTCAACTGATATGCCCATCATACATAGTAATCAAAACAACTTCTTTTTCATAACTACAATAAGAACACTTCAAACTTTTTATTTTCGATTTATATTCAGTCAATTTATCTCTTTTTTTTATGTTTCTTTTTGTTCGATCACTGTACTATTAAGAAATGTTCACTCATATTGCATTAAATTTACTTAAGTATATATTATATACTGATTAAACGTAATGTGTTGATCAATTAGCCTTCTTATGAGAAAATTAATTTTTTTATGAATCCAGTTGGTTTTCTAATGGATTGCAGAGATGTTGAATCATTATTTTATTTTGAAAGCAAAGGATAAACTAATTATTATCGCTTAATTTTTTGGTAATTTAAAAAGAACAGCTGAAAAAATATATAACCTTTACAACCTCACTGGATGAATGAACAATAAACATTAGTGAAACGCACCCTAGCGCTTCCTGGTAGCCTGAAGCTCGATCTAAATTTTTCATTCATAAACTCGTATCTCAATCTCAGAGAGGCTAATTAAATGGTGCGAGAGGCTTGAAATTCCAGTCTTTTTATCTTCAATTTTACACCCTTAAGAGAAAAACGGAAACCTTCTTCTCCGTTAGGGGTTATGTGGCTAAACGACGACATAAATTACTTAATCGTACGTGAAGTCGTTATTGAGCCTTATCGGCACGCACATTGTACACTTTGCTTTATAATATATATTGATTTACGCCAAATTTAGTAGCTTAGGTTAGGGAAACCAAATTGGTATTTGATCTTTTGAAAACTAAACGCTCCCGTAAAATATATTCTCCAAAAAGGTATTAGAAGAAAGAAAAAAAAATAATTATAGTGATAAATAAATTTATGTTATAGTTAACTTTATTATCTCGTATCGAAGTTAAGTTTTGCTGTTGCTTTATAAATATAGGTTTGTAGAATTAATTCATATAAAAATATGCTCGATAAGCAAATTAGTTGGTTATAAGACATTTATAAATTCGTACATAATTATATTTCATTGCAAAATTGAATATTTCATTGCATAGGTGCCTCCATATGAATCTGCAGGTTATCCTGAACTGGAGCGAGCGAATGAACAACTCAGGCCAGGTGATTCCGTAATGTACGAACCCGAAGGGGTTATAAAGTTGGGTGTAAAACAGAGCCTCAGGTCCTAATTACGAGACAGCTTGGAGGTCGTAGATCATCCACTGTCAGCCTCTACATCACATTAGCACGCGACCTTTCGGTTATACCGGAGCGTCTTCATCAGGAACCTGCCTCTCCCAAGCAGCTTCCTAGCCCAACGCAAATATTGTCACTGCGGATGGATAAAGATTGATGGGCCTAAACCCCCCCCCCCCCCAGCTCCTCTACTGTTTCCTCTTATCAATTACTCTCCTTACTGAGTATTATCATACATCATAGATGTCTTAATCGTAATAAGTTTTTAAACTCCTTCGGTTGATTTTCAAGTACGCGCAACAAAGTTAACTTGTGTATATACGTTCAAAGAGTTTTGACTTTTAAGGAAAGATGATAAGGATTTGGCATTCATTTGTTTTTATACGACATACTGACAATATTATTATTATATATAACTAATAAGAAATATTATATTGATGATACAACAAAACCCACAAATACTCAGGATCCAGCACATGCATCATTAGCCTACTACTGCACAGAAGGTCCGCGGATACGCGATACAACCCCGTCAGTCCACAATTATTAGAGGTGCGAAATGGTTTTGTTTTGAAATCTTTAAGTTGAGGATGGTTGATAAACAGCAATTTCAGGCAAAACTTATTCTCTATTTAGACCACCTACGTTTGGGAGTATTCGACTACGACCAGTCTCTGTTATCCTCTCGTCTCAACAAGCCCTGACGAAATGTTGACTGTCTCAATAAAGAAAAAGTTTTGACTGAAATTCCTTTTCTAATATTACTCTCTTAACGCAGTTCGTTCATTTCAGATGATTGGTCTTATTGACATACCTTACTTGGGGGACAGGATACTTTCTAATGCCATTCGCAGCTGTATAAGCTTCTTCATTTTTTCTAATGCTGATGGAACAATGAAATGGAATTCGCAAGAATTTTATGAATTTTCTAGAAAGTAATTAAGTCCTCAATCATTGCATGTCTTTGCTTTTGGGCAGTTAATTTTTATAACATTTTAACTAATACATTCGATCAAATTTTTATATTATAATTTTTCCACCCGTTTATACCTCACAGGCAAAAGGGGTATTAGCAATAGGGATATTATTCTTGATTGTGTAAAACATTTGTTTTATTTTTTTTTGCCCTTTAGATGATTGTCAAGCACTAAACTGGAAGGAAACTTCTGTTTAGTGCACATCCTCTTATCCGGGCTCCTAAGCTGAAATGGGCTGGACCTTTCAGCTTTCTTGGACCTGATTTCAAACCATAAACCAGCTGAATGGAACTTGTGCTTAGTGCGGACGTGAATTCCCGTGGTTCTCAGTCAGCATGCTGTCCATTATTTTGTCAAGTGCAGTCAAATCATGTTTTTATAATAATAGGTCTGGATTTGTCTTTGTCTAGGACATAGAGGAGACATGAGCTGAAAAGCTCCCTTCCCCAATTATGGCCTCGTCGCCTGTTTAGACGGCTATGACTAGCCGAGTCCATTTGGGCTTAGAGCCAGCGGCCTGTAAACGTAATTTCAATTAACCCCTGTCTCTTTTTTGTCGGAGGATGGAGGGCTGTGCATGATGCTTAGAGTTGGGGCCCTCGAGTGGAACTGAATCCTCTAACACCGCTTTCAGGTTCACTGCGCTCGGGGATTACGCCTTCCCTCCTGTTGAAAAATGAAGCTTTAGAAATACAGAGGGGTTCATGTTAGCGTGCATTTATTGAAATAAAACGATTCTTTAATCGCCATCGAATTCTATGTTGGACTAAACTGGAGCGTCTTGTATGCTTCATTTTATAATACATTCGGAAATTCACATTGAAGATCGAAATATTTTAAAAATAAGCTTATTTATAACTTTTACACAAGCAGGAGGTATATAACTATTCTGAAGAAATTTTATTACTTCTTATTTTATTGATTCAACATAGCATTAAATAACTTAAGATACAAAAGGTCCTGGATGCCTAAACTAGACCTTCTAGTTCTAAAAGAACGAGAACTTAGAATTTTTTTGGGGGGCTTTAAGGCTTCCACTGAAGCCCTATACTGCCCATACTAACACCCATGGCACTGGGTGATACTTCTCCTACGAAAGAAAAGCACCACCCAGGGCGGGACTCGAACCCGCTGCTCCGGCATGGGAGTACAGTGCGTCAGGTTTAGCATGACCGGTGGGGCTAGGGAGACGCGCAGAAGGGAGGGGCTTGTGGGCTGTGAGTGGGGGGGGGGGCAGTGAGCGGAGTAGGGGAACAGTTGCGATGCTAATACCACTTCGGAGAATATCAGGCGCCTCTTCCCGGCCACTCTCACTGTTGCAATTCATAACACCCTTCAACACTTGGCGTAGTTTCTCGTTAACCAGTTATTTGTTGACATTTAGGTATTTAGACACCGAAACCCACGGTACGGAGGTTGGCGGCCGACTGGGTCGCTGAGTTCCCCCACCACTCGATTCCACTCCGTAGCTTGTGCGCATCTCGAGGCCACCGGTCATGCTAAACCTGACGCACTGTACGGCGCTTTACCGCACAGCCACACCGGGCCCCGATTAGAATTTCTGTTACCATTTCTGTGAAAAATGAATTACGCTCGATTTGACCACATACAAACTAAAACTTCTGTGTAAAATGAGCACCTTAATTTTACAACCCCTGTAGAATAGAAAGTAATCATAACGTGAACGTATCTGAAGTGCTTAGGGGCCTGAAAAATGCAAAACGTTTGATATTTTTTTCTTTCAAATTTCAAACGCGTCAATAGACAGCCAATATAACTGCATGCGTCACGTTGCTAAATTAAGTCCGATTTTTTTTTTTTTTTTTTTTTCTTTATGCTTTCATCATAGTTTGCTTCAAAACAGCTTAGAAATCTATGGCTATAATACTACTTCTTACAAATATTATAACACTATTGAACTTATCTCCTAAGTAAGATGAAATTTTCGGAAAAATGGAGTGTACGAATTTCCCTAAGGAGTGGAATATTCTTAAAACATGGATAAGATGCAGTTGAGCGCAAGCAAAATATTAAGTTCTTTTTAATTTTTTTTTTTTAAATTTTATTAGATTTCATGTATTCTACATATATTGTATTTATAAATCAAATCTAGGACCCAGTGTGTCAATTTTGGTGTAGAATAACAACCACCAAAATCGGACCTCCCTATAAAAAAAAATATAGTAATAAAACGGTTAGCTCCCTATAATTAATAATTTTAATTTCGGACACTTAAACACAAAAAATATGGTGAAAATTTCTTGTAAAACATTCTATTAAAATGATACTTTCTATTCCTGATCGTGTATAGTAAATGTAATTGCTTCATATGAACAAAATCAAATAATCATTTGCCTTAGTAAATGCATGAAATATGGTAGCAACTGAGAAAAACCACAACTTATAACTTACCACAACTGTTTTTGAAAATAACAAAAAAAAATTTTACAATTAGTTTAAAAGTACATCTGCTGAATATGAAAGAAAGACGTTATAAAAAATTAAATAAAAATATATTGATGATATTTTAGAAATCCAATGAGAAAAAAAGATCATACGCATAACTAATCGAATTAATATAACTTGAATGGAGAGAGTACGATATCACAGCCTTTGATAGGACTGAAACTAACTTTCCCCTGTAAGGGTTAAGTTAAACTTATTAAAGGCTCTCCTAACTATTTCATAGAATTAGAAATATCGGATTAGGTTAACTTTTCCACTTGTGGCTTCTAGCTTTAACGGAGGTACAATTAGTTTAAAATTTGCTAAATGATTATAGTTCTACAATCTACAAGCTAAAATTTAAAAAATGCAACATTTAAATTGAACAATGAAACCTAATATGCATCCTAATTCAATTTATTTAGTAAAAACAAATGTCTTAATTTCAGATTTGTTTTCTCGAATTGTTACCAACTCAACGCCATATACATTAAATTCAATTTTCAAAAAGTTAATTTTGTTATGACGTTATAAAATACAATAAATGATTAAGATTGGAGGCAACATAATTACGAAAACTTGTGGAAGAAATGCATGATAATGATTTAAATACACTTATTAAATAGGAGCTATACAGTTTTGATAATTCATCTTATAATTTTTGTTGTTTGTTTGTTTGTTTAACGTCACTTTATGCCACTAAGGCTAATCGGACGATGCTACAGTGGAAGTCCTGATTTCGCCTATCCAGGTATAATTAGGATAGGGATATTTAACGAGTACCTGACATCGTACAAGCTCGGGACCTCCATTTTACGTCCTATCCGAGGGACGCCATGACTAAGGATTTTTTACTCCCATTAAAAAATCCTAGGGCCACCGCTGGGCGCGAACCTGCGACCTTTAGCATAGTAGGTTGCCATGCTAACCACTACACTACAGGTGGTCCCTCTTATAAGCTGCTTTATGTGCGACTTCATTCCCAGGAGTGTAGTTCGGTTCAGCAGTAATGAAATTTTTAGAAGAGTGCGGTTGTTGGATGAGATCTAGATTTGTTGTTTTTTATTTATTTATTTTTGGGGGGAGGAAACCAAAAATTCTTAATATTAGGCACCAGTGCGCAACTTTCCATTTCTTGAGTTCTTAATTATATGTTATGTGTTCTCTACCTACAGATTTTTTATATATTGTGCTGCTTTTGCAACTCGCAGAATGCTCTTCGCCTCAGAGCTTCTACAACTCGCAGAATGCTCTTAAAGAGCGGATATTACTCTAAAGCATGTACATATTATAACGCATCTGGACAAGCTCGGTGATGGCAAGCTTTTTATATGCCATAATTTTTTTATTTTGCAGCATTATACTACTAAAGGTTTTCATCCTTCTGTTATTTCAAAACACACGCCAATGATTGACTTAATCAGATCTTGGGATATTTTTTGTCACTTTTTGTGAATGCTTAATTGCCCATCTAGCACTTTTTTATTCCATGTTCCTAAGTTATTAATTGGGCTGCACAATTAACATCCCTCATACTTTTAAAAGAATTTTAAGGTGGAAATAATGTTCAAGACTTTATTTTCTAAATTAAAGTTTTTGAATTATTCTCGGTGATGGGGCTTACCTTTGACTTTAGTAGGTGTATTCATATTATTAATATTTATATTTTATTAATGAAAATATAAACAAAATAATGGTCATCAGATTTTTTTTTATCCGTAAATGTTATAATTTAATTCTGAATTGTAGCTCCTTCATTATGGTAATATATCCTGACTATTTAAATCTCAAATATTTAAAACTATCCTCACCATTTTAAATATATACTGTTTAATATCACGAGGATTATGATATTTATATCTTATTTTTTTGTTAAAATAGCGTTAAGCATCTAGCGCCAAAAGCACTTGTACAAGGGATTTGAACATATCTGTTGACATGAAACTTTGTAAGGTACTTAGTAACGCTAAAGGATTAAAATATGATAGAGCTTAAAAGTGAATACTTTAGGATTAAGCCAATGTATAACCGTCAAACACTTTTCATAAATTGTATCTTAACCTCAACAACCTGTACCAAAGGGACTTAGAGAGAGTTTTATCCAAATCCATGTCCAAAATGTTAATGTCAAAGGTATTTAATAAAAGATAAAGGACGATCCCTCTCATATCCCCCGGAGTAGAAGGATAGAAGGGGGATTTAATGCCCAGTTATGACTTGTGGTAGCTCATAAGGCTCCATACAAATTCCTCTCCAGGATTTATTTTCGGGAGCTCCGGATGATGAAGGGGACCAAATTAGGGCCGGCCCGATGATTGGTGGCTGTAATTCGGAAAGTATTCCTAAAAGGGGGGGTGGCATGTTTCTAATAGCAGTTTAAGGAGGGCCTACCCGTCGCCACCCTCTCACAATCCCTCGTAGCATAAATTCCAAAGTATATATATAGAACTCATTGCGAGTGCAGTATTGCCATGTCCTCTCCACCCTTCTATCTTATTTTATTTTCAAATAAATTTGAGGATTACCTTAAATTTCTGAATTTTCACTTGTTGGAACAATAGGTATCTATATGTTTAGAGGATTTAAGAATATTAAAAAATTCTTCATATCATTACAGACTGAAGCTCGGATTCCCGTGTAATTGCATCTTTATGTTGCTTAGAGTGGTATGGCTTATGATACTAATGATACAATGCGAAATTAAGTTTGCTATGTTCCTTGTTTTAATTATAATGATAGTGATTGTTAATAAAGGTCCGAGGATCTTAATTATATCAAATAATTAGAACATAAGTAAAAAGGTAAACAGAATACGAAGTGGAAGTAAATTATTATTGGTAATATTACATACATATGTATTTACATATAAACAAATATATCTAATTATTATAAAAATACAGGCCTGAACAAGTAAGTGGGGTTGGCCGGGAGAAAGGCAGCAAATACGTCTGTATCAATCAAGGTTCTCTTAGAGACTGTTCCAAGACTCCTATAGGAGTGGACGATAAGGAGGGTTTGGAGTACAAAGTTTGGCACTATGTTATTATTTAGTATATTTATATTACTAACATACTCAATTATCTATTTGGGCACCTAATTACAATAATTATAATCATTATCATTAATATCTACATACAAAATATTTATAAGTAGCCCTCATACAAAATATCATAATGTAATTACAAATAATTATTTGTGGGTCACCACAAGTTACTTACCCAAATCCAACCTAACGGGTGTTTTCATACTGTACGAATTTGCATATTTTAAAGTTTTGTCGCAGGAAGTTGCATTATTCATTATTAATTTGAAAGAAAAAGAAAAATGATTTTGAATTTACTTTATACACATCACAAAAATTGAATGGGTCCGCCGAAAAAACGTTCTAAGTGACAAATATGCAATGTTGAGTAATCAGTGAAATAAAATCATAGTCTAAAGTTATTGTTAGTTCTGTAGGTGATTTTTTCTTCTCATGTGATTTGTTATGTATACATGTAAAATGACATAATGGAGTACTAGATCATACTATGACGTACTATTATACATTTTAATACATTCACCCAAAAGTGCAACTTCGGCAATTTTGTCGCTTAGAACGTTTTTTCGGCGGATCCATTCAATTTTTGGTACTCCAAATCACGATTTTAGCATTTCTAAATTTTTTTTTTTTTTTTTTTACAATCAATAGTAATATTACGGTTTTCATAATTGTTTATTCA
The DNA here is from genome assembly GCA_911387785.2 of Aelia acuminata. NCBI lineage: Eukaryota > Metazoa > Arthropoda > Insecta > Hemiptera > Pentatomidae > Aelia > Aelia acuminata. The sequence continues at coordinate 59,278,162 of OU426981.1, forward strand.
GGAGTAAACAATTAGAATCATAAAAATATTTTTAAAAAACAACTATTTTTAATGATTACCCATTGTGAAAGGAATCAGTTCCCAAAAAAATTGTAATTATCATGCAAAAGCTAGCTAATAGCTCTGTCTGATTAAAATCCAAAAGGTTTCTGAAGGTTGAAAGGCAATATTTACTAAGTAATTAATCTTCTCAGTAAGTCTCTTTTACTCAGTATAATTGAATATTTATCATAATAGGTTTTTTTTTTTTTTTGTTTTGCTCAGTTTGAGCAGCTAACTTGAAATATATAATTAGAATTTCATTGTAATTAAGTGGTCAAGATACTTGAGTAAGATGTATAATATTTAATCGCCATGCTAGAAAAAGAGTTAAAAAATTTAATCAATGATTAAAATTTTCTTTTTTTGAAATTTAAAATTGATTGATTTGAGAAACGGCATTTTTAAACCTATTAAGTATTTAAAAAAATCAGTACAATTTTATTTATTTTTAATCTTGGAACTTATAAAATAGTTGAACATTTTACCAACTATATTCATTTATTTATTACTTCTCATATTTATTCCTTATTGAATATAAATTTAATATAGAGTGAGGGGGCTGCCAGCTAAGCGGATAGAAATATAACCGGTCATACAGTTGTGAAAATCAGCAGAGGGAAGGTGGTTGGGTTTAAGAGCAGTGATATTTCCGAATGTTTACCGTCACCTGACCCAATACTGTCAGCCTCTGAAAGATCGCGATTCCACTGAGCCAGTTTATTTTAGAAATATTTATCTTACTCCTCTCGGAAATTTATATATTTTTTATATGTCTGATCCATATGTTAGCGAACGAAATATTTCCTGTAAAGAATTTTTTTTTTATCTTTTAAGAGGAATATTGGAATGAAAAATATAAAAAAATTAAATAAAAATATAGGACGACTATTGTGGCTTCCTTGCCTGTTTTAACAGACATGAAATTTGAAAAGATGTTAAGAAAATAGTCCAACAAAACCTTTGCACTTTCGTTTCGAAATTAAAATTCCTGCCGACAAAGATTCCCACAAACCACGCATATCCAGAGTTGGGCATATTTATAAATACGAATATGAATTTATTTTTTTCTTAATTTTAATGTGAATGTGAATATAAATTTATTTATATCACAATATTTGTGAATATGAATATAAATAAATTCGTATTTACAAGTGTGAATATAAATAAATTCATATTCACAGGTGTGAATACGAATTTATTCATATATACAAATTTTTCTGTAAATAAAAAAAAATCACAGGGTTAACTCTATAATGTGTACCAATATGGAGAAATCCGAAAAGAATTTTATAAATTTATTGGGAAATTATGAATTTAGTAGAAATTCACATCTCAATTTGTGAATTTTTCTATATTAACATCTCTATTTGTAAATACGGCCGAATTCACAGACTGAGATATAAATATTCAATTTTTTTTGTGAATATTCACAATTTTCCCTATGAATTTTTTTTTATTTACAGAAAAATTTGTATATATGAATAAATTCGTATTCACACCTGTGAATATGAATTTATTTATATTCACACTTGTAAATACGAATTTATTTATATTCATATTCACAAATATTGTGATATAAATAAATTTATATTCACATTCACATTAAAATTAAGAAAAAAATAAATTCATATTCGTATTTATAAATATGCCCAACTCTGGATATGCGTGGTTTGTGGGAATCTTTGTCGGCAGGAATTTTAATTTCGAAACGAAAGTGCAAAGGTTTTGTTGGACTATTTTCTTAACATCTTTTCAAATTTCATGTCTGTTAAAACAGGCAAGGAAGCCACAATAGTCGTCCTATATTTTTATTTAATTTTTTTATATTTTTCATTCCAATATTCCTCTTAAAAGATAAAAAAAAAATTCTTTACAGGAAATATTTCGTTCGCTAACATATGGATCAGACATATAAAAAATATATAAATTTCCGAGAGGAGTAAGATAAATATTTCTAAAATAAACTGGCTCAGTGGAATCGCGATCTTTCAGAGGCTGACAGTATTGGGTCAGGTGACGGTAAACATTCGGAAATATCACTGCTCTTAAACCCAACCACCTTCCCTCTGCTGATTTTCACAACTGTATGACCGGTTATATTTCTATCCGCTTAGCTGGCAGCCCCCTCACTCTATATTAAATTTATATTCAATAAGGAATAAATATGAGAAGTAATAAATAAATGAATATAGTTGGTAAAATGTTCAACTATTTTATAAGTTCCAAGATTAAAAATAAATAAAATTGTACTGATTTTTTTAAATACTTAATAGGTTTAAAAATGCCGTTTCTCAAATCAATCAATTTTAAATTTCAAAAAAAGAAAATTTTAATCATTGATTAAATTTTTTAACTCTTTTTCTAGCATGGCGATTAAATATTATACATCTTACTCAAGTATCTTGACCACTTAATTACAATGAAATTCTAATTATATATTTCAAGTTAGCTGCTCAAACTGAGCAAAAACAAAAAAAAAAAAAACCTATTATGATAAATATTCAATTATACTGAGTAAAAGAGACTTACTGAGAAGATTAATTACTTAGTAAATATTGCCTTTCAACCTTCAGAAACCTTTTGGATTTTAATCAGACAGAGCTATTAGCTAGCTTTTGCATGATAATTACAATTTTTTTGGGAACTGATTCCTTTCACAATGGGTAATCATTAAAAATAGTTGTTTTTTAAAAATATTTTTATGATTCTAATTGTTTACTCCTGAATAAACAATTATGAAAACCGTAATATTACTATTGATTGTAAAAAAAAAAAAAAAAAATTTAGAAATGCTAAAATCGTGATTTGGAGTACCAAAAATTGAATGGATCCGCCGAAAAACGTTCTAAGCGACAAAATTGCCGAAGTTGCACTTTTGGGTGAATGTATTAAAATGTATAATAGTACGTCATAGTATGATCTAGTACTCCATTATGTCATTTTACATGTATACATAACAAATCACATGAGAAGAAAAAATCACCTACAGAACTAACAATAACTTTAGACTATGATTTTATTTCACTGATTACTCAACATTGCATATTTGTCACTTAGAACGTTTTTCGGCGGACCCATTCAATTTTTGTGATGTGTATAAAGTAAATTCAAAATCATTTTTCTTTTTCTTTCAAATTAATAATGAATAATGCAACTTCCTGCGACAAAACTTTAAAATATGCAAATTCGTACAGTATGAAAACACCCGTTAGGTTGGATTTGGGTAAGTAACTTGTGGTGACCCACAAATAATTATTTGTAATTACATTATGATATTTTGTATGAGGGCTTTATGATATTCTATTATGATATTCTGTAAATAAAAAAAAATTCATAGGGAAAATTGTGAATATTCACAAAAAAAATTGAATATTTATATCTCAGTCTGTGAATTCGGCCGTATTTACAAATAGAGATGTTAATATGGAAAAATTCACAAATTGAGATGTGAATTTCTACTAAATTCATAATTTCCCAATAAATTTATAAAATTCTTTTCGGATTTCTCCATATTGGTACACATTATAGAGTTAACCCTGTGATTTTTTTTTTATTTAAAGAAACATTTGTATATATGAATAAATTCGTATTTACACCTGTGAATATGAATTTATTTATATTCACACTTGTAAATACGAATTTATTTATATTCATATTCACAAATATTGTGATATAAATAAATTTATATTTATTACATAAATAAATTTATTTATATCACATTCACATTAAAATTAAGATAAAAATAAATTCATATTCGTATTTATAAATATAAATATGCCCAACTCTGCGCATATCTCGCACCCTTGACACTCTATATCATCATCAAGCTTTCAACTTTTTGAAGTAAATAATTTATATTAGTATAACAGCAAGGAAATATAAATTAATAAAAGAAATCTCCAGGTATAAACTATAATAAACTTGTACCAGGGTGCAGTACTATGTAAGAAAGTACTGTTTCTTGGTCAGCGGTCGTGCAAGGAGGTGATTTGGGTGTAGTATATAAATAACACTTACAGCGGAAGATCCCATCCTTGTGCATCCCTCGGAACACCTGTGTAATAGATTTAATTTTGAATGCTATCGAAAACATATTGTTCACCATATTAATAGTCATTTATTATTAATTAAATGGGATTGAATTTGAGTAGATTAACAAAATGTTTTACTTACTAAAATTATTTATTTCACAATAATTATTAGAAATATGAAACATTAACATAAGAAACCACCCATAAAGACGCAACCGTGAATATCAGTGAGCAAATGAAAGAGCTCATTCTCGATATCCGTAATATTATTTTACAATCAGTCTCCTCATTCTAAAATCATTACCTATGAAATACAATAGACACTTGGGATCACCTGTGGTTTAGTGGTTAGCATGGCAACCTACTATATTCAATTCTTAGGATTTTTTAAAGAGTGTAAAAAATACCTGGCCATGCCCTCCCTCGGATAGGATGTAAAATGGAGGTCCCGAGCCTGTGCGATGGTGGGTACTCGTTAAAGATTCCTATCCTAATTATACATGGATATGCAAAATTTAGATTTCCAACTGTAGCATCGTCCGATTAGCCTTAGTAGCATAAGTGGACGTCAAACAAACAAATTATAGACACACACAAGAGAAAAATTATAATAGCTTTAAAAATGAAAAACCTAACATGCTTTAACTACATATTAAAATCATTTATAATTGATTCAAAATTTCAAATAGAACGAAAATTTCCTACAAAGTAACTTTAAGCTTTTAAATAATTAATCTTTTAAATTAAGATTAATTATTTTTTATTATTATGATTTCGTTTGAGAAGTATTTAGCTGTATATAGTAAACGAATCTCAGTTTATGAATCCAGAGCCCCCCTTATCAAGTTCGCAGGTTGCATAACACCCGAGTTCCGAAACCACCGACCTAGTTTAAAGTTTATTGCCAATAATCAAGTTCAATTTCCTGATATTAACGGTTTCCGCCATATCTCACCCCATTTAATGGTAGTATTATTAACCAATTCGAATTATCAGCATGCAATCATATGGTTCCTCGTTAATATACAATACTTCCGCAGCATATATAATTCTACAGCACTACAATATCTTTATATATAAGGATATGAAGGGGTATAAAATCGAGAGAAAGCAGATAGTGCTATCCACAAAATTATATATACAGTAGGACCCCCATTATTCGGGGTTCCATTAACCGGGGTTCCTATTAACCGGGGTTACGAGAAGACAATTTTTTTTTAATAATCTGTTTTTAATTTTTATGCCATTTATTTTGTTCGTATACTTAATATTTATTTAAAAAAAAAAAAACGAATACGTAAATATATAACAATTAAACAATGGTTTATTATCTACTGTTCTTAGAAATTATGAAAATAATTAATAAATGGAAAAACGGTAAGCCGGTATCGTATGGTGGGATGTTTCCGGAAACTATAACTCCAATTCATATTCAATATTACCCATAAAATAGATCCAAACTCTCAATGTTTATTATGTAAAACACACGCCAACGAAGACATATACCACTTACTGATCAACTGCCCAACATACATCGATATCAGAGCTCAATATTATCCAGAAATAGCAACATCCAATAGTAAAATAGAACTCCTTCACAATAGACTTTCATCCAATAGTAATATAACCTTATATAAACTATACCAACTGCTAAACAACATACTAAAATACCGCTCCGCACTCCTACACCAATAGACAACTAACTGATTACAAACACCACGTATCTTCTCCCCGCATCACAAAATATTCACCCAATGTGCTATATTTTATTTTTAGTTTAGTGTGCCGCTGTAATTATTTATTAATGTGTTAATATATTTATTTATGTTAATTTATGCTGATATATTTATTGTAATTTTGTTTGAATACCTCTGCTGCATCTGTTTTATTATTATTATTTACATTTTTTACATGCTCTCAATGGTTTATTGATATATAATGTATTACAGTATGTTCTACAATTATCATAAGTTATATTATGGATCACTAGATTATAGATTCCTACTAACCACTACTAAAAAATATTGTGCATGGCCATTGCTCCTGCTATAAGGAGAATTCCTTTATAAGCAATAAATAAATAAAATAATATTCTAAGAACGATTTCTTTTCAAGTCTTTGTAGGAAACTCCTAATATGTCCTGTTTGACTTCAAAACAAAATATTCTCAGTAGTGATCTAGTCTCCATTTAAATACAAACTAACAAATTGTCGCCAAAAAGAAAACCTGTCGTTTTAACGCTTGAACAGAAATTAACCATTATAAACCAAGTAGAAAAAGGTGAACGTGTTAAAACTTTGTCCGCAGAATTAGGAATCGGCGAGCAAACTTCGTGATATTTTGAAGAAGAAAAAAGAAATTTCCGACTTGGTATCGTCGTTGGCCAAAACATCGTGTCCTCGGAAAATAAGGATGAACTTAACATTAAAAGACGTAGATGAGGCTGTCTATCAAAGGTTCATGCAAAAAGCGCTGAAGGACTTCGTTTGTTACTTTTGTTCGTTTGTTGTTTGGGTGTAGTGTTTCGATTATCCGGGGTTTTCGATTATTCGTGGACCCCCATACCCATCATTACACCGGATAAAGGGGTTCTACTGTGTATACATATGTATAATATGGTTTTGAGGAGAGCACGAATGGGAAATAATAATTTAGACTTCTAATGGTGTAAATGGTGAACTCACATTTTTTTTATAAAAACTCTGAAAAACTGAATAAAAATATTCAGTTGCCAAAAATTTCATAGATTTTGCATGGATTGAGTTAAAAATTTGAAAAACCTTGCAAGTATATGCTACTCTATCAACGCATTCGAAAAATAGAAAACTAATTTTAACAAAGATGCCCGATTTATTAAATATAATGTTCATGAAAGAAGTGAGCGATGTTTTGTATAATTATAATTTGCACATATGAATGCTATTTTGCAGAAATCACACAGGTAGTTTTGAAATAACATTATTGAATCGGATTATTTTCTATCTTGGCAAAGATCAAGTATGCGTCATCTTTCAAATATTTCCGTCCTGAAATCTCTTACTTTCCGGTTTCTATTTCCATGAACTTAGTCACCCAATTTTTTTTTTCGTAGGATACCGCAGGTAATTCGCCTTCTTAAATATAATCTCTAAAAGCTTTGAAGAATTATCTAAGTTTGGGTATTGCTAACTTCTAGCTCGTTCCCAGTTTTCTTTAATTAATAAAAGAATAATCGGATTTTGGAGGAAGCCGTGAATTAGGATTCCGAGCATGAGGAATGAATGATAACAGGGCATACAAAAGGCTAATTGTTCAGTGGCGTAATGGATGTAGCGATGAGTCCTACGTGCCCGGCATTTCAAATGTTAAATATATTTAATCGATTAATAATGATGGTCCATCATTTCATTGAAATATTCTCGTTCCCCCAAATATTTTTTAATTTAAGGATGCTTTTGAAATACTACTAATATTTAATTAATAATTTCGTTTGTTTAACTAATAATGTTGTAACGTCCCTTTAAGCAACTAAGACTAATCGGACGATCCTACGGTGGGAGTCCTAAATTCCGCTATAACTAAAGTATATACTGATTCGGTATAATTAAACAATAATTCAATAAATTTTAGATATAATTAAGATAGGGATCTTTAACGAGTACTTGACATCTTACAGGCTCGGGACCTCAATTTTACATCCCCTCAGCAGAATGGCATAGACAAGGATTTTTCACTCCCAATAAAATATTCTAGGTCATCTGCCAGGCTAGGGACACGAGTCTTTTTATTGATTAATAAGGTTTGGAAAAATCTTCATATTTTATAATTAAAAATAACAATTAATATATTTACAAAAGAGAGATACTCAAAAGTCGGTAAGCACTTTAAATTTGTACATATAGTAGCAAATTATAATATCTATAAAAGCAGTCATAAAATAAAAAACTGATGGAAGATAATGACAGGAACATTAAAGATATAAGAATTAAAAGAAGTAAGTCATATGATGAAGGAGTTATTTTCATCAAGTGTACTATGACTGAAGAAGAGATGGGATTTGGTGAGTGCCGTGGGGGTGGAGAGGATGAAGAGACAATGGAATACTCCAGGAACAGGACAGTATCAATAGCAGCCCTCATTACATGGTCCACTGGAGCTCGATACAGGTGGACCTCAGCCAGCTACAGCTAGTCGTCCCAACGAAGCCTTCACTAATGCTGGAGGTTCTCGAAGTAACAGGAAATTTTCATCGGATTAAATATCTAAACTTCTAATGATGAATAATAAATAGAAAATTATTAAATAATAAATAATAAAAAAGCTACAGTGATATAGCTTAGACAAAATAAATAAATACGAATACACTTTCCCATTATATTCAAATGAACAATAAAGTACAGGGTTAAACGCCGTATAGTATACCTATATACAAGGTATGTATGTAAATTACAACACTTTCATAAGGAATGCATTTCAAGTAACAGGTACGCATTTTTATAAATAAAAAAGGTTTTGGATAAAGTTAACAATAGTAGCCTTTACACATACGTTCTTTCCCACAAGATTGAGTCGCGAAGGATTGCGCGCGCGCAATCACGTCGCGTAATCTTGTGGGAAAGATTTAGATGCTAAAAGAGTGTTCACGCGCTTTCCCACACGAAAGCGCGTCTACATGATTGTTTAGAGAGGAAAAACATATGCAATCCCCGGACAATCCCGTGAAGGATTGAGCGCGCGCAAAACTCTAGCGTTATCGTGTGGGAAAGCGTGTGATATAAAAAAGTGATAAACACGCTTTCCTCAAGGCACTGGATGGCGAGAGGGAAAGAACATATGTTTTAGACGAATTATGCTCGTAATCCCCGGAGCGTGGAGCGTTTGGTTAGACCAACAGTTTTGTTGGCGTGTCGAGTTTATGGACTCTTCTATAGCGCTATAAAAATGTCTCTTTATAAATATCGATACCATGAAACTATCAGGCTTGTAATGCCTTCTTATCTTCTTTATATTTTCGGTTCCTCATGCTATTTCCAGCGTCGACGAGCCTTTACCATTTTCAGCCAGCCCTCCAACCCTTGCTAATTACTTCATTTCGATAAGGGTTTTATCTGTTCCTCCTTGGAGGGAATTCGGGGACGCCCTCGTGGTCTCCTTCCAACTGTCCATCTTCTCATACCTTTACGAGTTATAATGACATCTACATCGATATATATATATATTTTTTAATCCAAACAGCGTCCCTCCTACCAGAGCTATTACTAGCGGTCACTAAGTAATTACAGCATTTCCAAGTCAGATTTAACCTTTTCCATGTTATTTTGAATCCTTTTCCAAGTCTAACTCAACCACTTCTTCATTTTTGTTCGGTCTACCCTCTTACCTAAGAATATTATATCAGGACGAGGTATCCATTAACATTAATATGTATTTTAAGGCTCGAGTGAGGGGGGGGGGGGGCGCTATAATATTGAAAATGGCAACATTTACGAATTTCTTTTATACGGGGGTCCAGTACTATGTTATCAGGAAATACTTTTTTAAGAAAATTTTAATTTTGTATATTAGTAATGGGGGGAGGGGGGTGGAGGTACTATAAAAAGTTAGAATTTCGGATTTATTTATTATTTTTAAACACGGGGGTCGAATATTATGTCATCTGTGCTGTTGTTTTTGAAAAGAATATTCATTTTGTATTTTTGCGGCGGGGGGGGGGGGGGGGGGTACGCACCAACAATACAGTTACAATTTCCGATTTCTTTCACACGAGGGTCCAATTACATATTATCGTGGACGTTATTTTTGGAACTATATATTCATTTTGTATTTTACTGGCTGGGAGGGGGGGGGGGGCTGCACACCACCAAATTATGAGAATTTCGGATTTCTTTCACACGGGGGTCGAATTTTATGTCCTCGGGGCTGTTGTTTTTGAAGAAAATATTCATTTTGTATTTTAGTAGCGGAGGGGTGGGGGGCATTAGAAAATAGTTAGATGTTCCGATTTCTTTCATACGGAAAACCAATATTAAGTTATCAGGTACGGTGTTTTTGAAAAGAATATTCATTTTCTATTTTAGCGGCGCGGGGGGGGGGGGAGGGGGACGCACCAACAATATAGTTACAATTTCCGATTTCTTTTCCACGGGGGTCCAATTATATATTATCGGGGACGTTATTTTTGGAAACAAATATTCATTTTGTATTTTACTGGCTTTGCACACCACAAAATAATTAGAATTTCGGATTTCTTTCACACGGGGGTCGAATTTTATGTCCTCGAGGCCGTTGTTTTTGAAGAAAATATTCATTTTGTATTATAGTAGCGGAGGGGAGGGGGCGCATTAGAAAATAGTTAGATGTTCCGTATTTCTTTCACTCGGGGGTCCATTTATATATTATTGGGGCCGTTATTTTTAAAAAAAATATTCATTATGTTATCTGATTTCTTTCGAATGTGGATCCAATATTGTGCTAAAAGGGACAGTGTTTTTGAAAAACATAATTATTTTTTATTACACTGGGGGGGGGGGGCGCACAACGAAACAGATTTTATGAGTTCTTTCATTCGAAATTCCTATATTATGTTTTGTCTCCGAAAATTGTTTTCATTTTGTAATTAATAGGCTTGGGGAACAATTTAATGTTTAAACCAAAAAGTGATTCCCAAATAAACCTTTGTAATATTTTAATCATATTATTTCAACAAAAATCTTCCCAGATAACTTCGGATTCCCAGTAAAAAAATCTGAAATTCTAACTATTATCTAATGCCCCCCCCCCCCCCCCCGCTACTAAAATACAAAATAAATAGTGTGGCATACGGAGAGTTACTCTAGAGCTAACCCTTATGGTAACCAACCTATTCTGACCATGGTGGGACGGTCGAGATTTATTCCCTGGGGCCTCCACGAAATAAAAGTCAACCCTCTCAAGGCGGATTCGACCCGCCACCGTTCGGCTCGAGCATGCTTAAGCGGGTCGCGCTTAAACACGCTCCGCTATCCCGGCCCATCGTTGAATTTGACTTGGAAATGCTATATATATGTCTACTTACTTACTACTCTGTCATATTTTGGCGGCATTTTTGGTGTAGCTATTGTTGGTCAAAAGATTTTATCATTTGAATTTATTGTTTCCACACTTTGAATTTTTGCATATCTTCAGCGCCATAACACTCTGTAACGAAAAATAAATAAACAAAAAAAATTTTTTATTTATTTAATAATACTCATTAAGTAATAATCGAAGAGGGCTTAATATATTTTTGTATATAATTAAAATATGTGTTGTTTTAAAAGCTTTGTATTAGTTTTTTATTGATATAATATTTTTGTATTTAGCTATAAAAATAATTATGTTTTATTTTAAAAGAAGAGACGGGACCGAAGTAATTAATTGAAAAACAGCTGTTATTAAGGCATTTGTTTTTTTAAGAAACAGCGAAGGAAAATACAGCAGATGTTCCCTAGCGTCCCACGAGTGATGATAAAATGAGACTGTTTTCGTGATTAACGTAGTTGTGGTCTATATCGCTAAATATCAGAGAATTGAAGAATAGTGGCGTTCACGGAAGAGATTCCGGTGACGAGGATCGCCAAGCCGAGTGGCTACTGGCAACAAAGCTACGAGAAGACAGGCGAGTTAAGAGAACAGACTGGAGATATTTTTCTTTTAATTTCTTTGTTAAACCTTGCTTTTTTTTTATTGTATAGTTGTTATAAGTTTAAATTGTTTCTAGTTGTGTGAATAGAGTTAGATTTTGATCAGGCCTGACTACAGAAATTGTGAGTAAATTTTATTTTTAATATCGTAGTGTAAATATAGTGTTAATTAAAAGTTTTTTTTATTTGAGTTTAATTTGTTTTGTTCAATTTCTTTTTAACTTACCATTAAGTAGTTCATAAGTGTAAATTGCAAATTGTATTTTATGTACAGCCCTCTCCGAGATTTTAAGGTAATCTTCACTTATTAAATTTAAATTATTTTTTTTTATTCAGATTGCTTTAGGTTTTCGCTATTTCCTTAAAATAAATAGCGTGGCGCCCCTTAAAATTTATTTCAATTTTTTTTAATCACTAGTCATTTAAGAACCCGCCCGTCTCCACTGAGCTACCACCTTTCTTGTTACGATTGTTTTATTTATTTATAACCAATTAATATTTTTTTTAACGTAACAAAATGGCGCCCAACGTGGGACTATAAGTGATTAGATAGATGCTTAATTTAATATTGATTTAGTGATTTTTAAATAAAATTATTTTTTTTTTTGTCCTAATATTGAATTTTTTATTTTATCTGCTAAGAAAAAGTAGTATAATTTTTATTTGGTTCTTTTGAAATCATAAAGATGAAGGTCGATAGGTTGTTAAAGGACGAGCTTGAATACGAATTAAGGATTCGGGGGATAGTTGGAATATCTACTGTAGAAGATATGAGGAAAAGACTTCGGACCGTCTTTAAACTAGAGAATGCAGGAAAATATGTTGCTCCGGTAGTTGACCTTTCTCCTACGGAAGAATTAAGCGTGTGTGAAGAGAAAATTGCCACTGTTGAGAACAAGATTTCTGGTCTCCCACCCTCTAGTTCTACCGGGGATATAGATAAAATCGATACAGGTCTTCAACATTTGATTAATAGACTAAACCGGATAACAACGAAAGACACCATCGAAATGGAGAGGAAGTCAGAAGCAATTTCAAAATGCCTTCTATTATTTGAGGAACTAGAAGAAAAATTGAGTGGGCAACCTCCTGTTTCAGAATCCCACTTTGAAAACCAGAATCCCGGAAAGTCTCAGGAGGGTAAAGTACAATCAGTGATTACCGAATCAACTGAAGATACAAAGAAGCCTGTAACGACCGTTGAGTCGGAGTCAGACGTTGCTGGAACTAAGTACATGATCAGAAGAACTGAAACTCCCATAAGAGATTGGGGAATTCACTTCACAGGTGATGGGGATGGTCTCAGTGTCCATGCGTTTTTAGAGACTGTAGAGGAGTTAAGTTTGGCAAGGAATACTAGTCATGAAGAGCTTTTTAGGGCTGCGTACGACTTGTTTAGAGGACCAGCACTGATTTGGTTTAGAGCTGTACGGAAAGAAGTAACAACGTGGGCTGAACTTATCTCAGAATTGAAAGCCGAATATACACCTTTAGACTATGAGGATCGCCTTTGGGAAGAAATAAAGAGAAGAACTCAAGGACATGCAGAGTCGATGGGTACATTCGTGGCAGTTATGAAGAATTATTTTAACCGTTTACCAACTATGCCTACGGAAGACCAAATGTTGAATATCATTAAGAAGAATTTGAACCCCCTCTACTTGGAAAGGATGGCTTTGCACCAAGTAACAACATTGAAGGAGTTAGTAATAATCGGTCGGCAGATTGAAGAAGTAAGGTGGAGAATGAACGAATATCGACCGCCACCAGATAGTAAAGGATTACTCGAACCCGACTTGGCCTATCGCCCGCCAACGAGGAAACAACTCAATCAAGACGACACAGAAGCAGCATCGAAGATGGTGGTAGAAGCCGTGGCTAAACCCAACTACACATTTCGCTGTTGGAACTGTGGAGGGACCAATCATTCGTTCAAAAAGTGTCGCTCAGTAAAAACCAAATTCTGTATAGGTTGTGGCCTAAGGGATGCGGATAGAAAGACATGTAAACGTTGTAATACCACCAACCAGGGAAACGATCAAGGGGGTCAGGCCTAAGTGGAAGGGAGCCTAGACAAAACCCGAATTCCACGACGAAAGCTGAGTGGGTAGAGTGGTTGTCGATTGTGGAAGAAGTTTTCGCTGGAAAGAAATGGAAAATTCTTAGACATCCAGCAAATGAACAGGATCGAAGGCCGTATTTAACGGTCAACATTCTGGGAAGAATAGAAACGGGACTGCTGGATTCTGGGGCTTCAAGGTCATTGATGAGTGAGGAATGCTGGAAACGTTTTTTACGGCTCGGTGTAAAGCTACACAAAAAACCCAAAATTCAAATAAAGGCTGCTGGAGGCACCGCGCTCAACGTTTTTGGAAGCGTAAACGTGCCAGTGGAGTTGGAAGGTAAAATGAGAATTATCCAATTTTTGGTAGTTTCCAACTTGGTGGATGAACTTATATTGGGCATCGACTTCTGGAATAAATTTAGATTGGTTCCGGACATATCGAAAAATATGTGGCACTTTTCTCCAACAGAAGAATGTTTAGCTGTGTCACAGAATGGCCCTGCTGTCCTAACTAGACCGAATCTTACGCAGGAACAGGAAGAAACCTTAAATCGGCTTATCGGACATTGGCGAAATATCCGACCATCAAAGTTAGGATGTACAAGCAGGGTAGAGCACGAAATAAATACGGGTGATAGTAAGCCAGTCAAACAGCGTTACTATCCTGTTTCACCAAAGATCCAAGATATCTTAAATAAGGAGCTCGATGAAATGCTCGTTGAAGGAATTGTAGAGCCGTCACAGAGTACTTGGTCGTCACCTGTTGTTTTAGTGAAGAAACCCGATGGATCCTACCGTTTTTGCGTGGATTATCGTCAGTTAAATGCCGTGACTAAAAGGGACGCCTACCCGCTGCCCTACATTTCGAATATATTGGATAGGTTACATGATGCCAAGATACTTTCTTCCATCGACATAAAGAGCGCATACTGGCAGATACCAATGGCTGCTGAAAGCAAGGAAAAGACAGCTTTTACTGTTCCCAACCGCGGCCTCTTCCATTTTTGTAGAATGCCTTTTGGACTGCATAATGCACCAGCGACATGGCAAAGACTGATTGACGATGTTTTGAGAGCAGATTTAGAACCAAATATCTTTGTTTACTTGGATGACATCATTGTGGTCTCATCAGACTTCGATTCCCACATAGAAACATTGGAGAAGGTCTTAGAAAGATTGAGCTCAGCCAACTTAACGGTGAATTGGGAGAAAAGTCAGTTTTGCAGAGAGGAACTAAAGTTTCTGGGATATGTGGTAAATGAGAACGGCCTACAAGTTGATCCGGGAAAGATTGAGGCGATATTAAACTACCCAGCACCTAAGAACGTAAAGCAAGTGAGACAGTTTATAGGGCTTTCTTCCTGGTATCGCCGCTTTGTCCCTAATTTCTCGACTCTAACTTCACCGCTATCGGATCTACTGAAGAAAAACAAGAGATGGAAATGGGGACAAGAACAAGAAGAAGCGTTCAGATTACTGAAGGAGAAGCTTGTCACAGCACCTGTGTTAGCATGTCCTGACTTCAGTAAGCGATTCTTCCTACAAACCGATGCCTCTAAAACAGCATTAGGGGCTATTCTTTACCAAGAATACCCAGAAGGAGATCGGGTCATAGCTTATGCGAGCCGAAGTTTGACCACAGCCGAGAGGAAATACAGTGTAACTGAGCAAGAGTGCCTAGCAGTTCTCTGGGCAATAGAGAAGTTTCGGCCTTATTTGGAAGGGATGGATTTTACAGTTATTACTGACCACATTGCCTTAAAATGGTTGAATAGTCTCCGCGACCCTCAAGGTCGACTGGCTAGGTGGGCACTAAAACTGCAGCAACACCAATTCACTATCTTACACCGTCCCGGCAAACAAAACGCTGCAGCTGATGCGTTGTCACGGACTTACGAATTCCCGATAGCCAGAATTGATATTGGAGAACCAATAGAGGACGCGTGGTATCAGCGGATGATTAAACAAGTAGAAGAGAATCCATCGAAATATGCGGATTGGAGGATTGTTAATCAAACTCTATGGAAACTTGTTAATAATAACCGGAAAATGGTAGGAGATAGCAACCAGTGGAAATTAGTAGTTCCTAAACAAAAACGTAGGGAAGCGATCTGGGAATGTCATGATAAAGAAATTGCAGGACATTTGGGATGTTTCAAAACCTTGCAGCGGGTAAAGGAGTACTACTATTGGCCTGGCATAGCAACCGATGTAACCAGGTACGTACGGAAATGTGAAGTGTGCTTGGCGAATAAGCCATTACAGACTAAGCCTGCGGGCCTAATGGGGAAACAGCGGGTAGTTACCCAACCTTGGCAAATGGTTTCGGCAGATATAATGGGGCCGTTTCCTATGTCTTCAAACCGGAAAAGGTTCATATTAGCGTTTACCGACTGCTTCACTAAATACAGCATCATAGTACCAATTTCAAAATCGACAGCCGAAGTGGTGGCCAAAACTTTAGAAAGAGAGGTCTTTCTTAAGTTCGGGGTTCCCCAAATTATTATATGTGATAACGGCCCTCAATTCAGGAGCAATATTTTAAAAAAGAAAGCCCGAGAATATGCTGTTAAATTGTGGTTCACCCCAGTCTATCATCCACAGGCTAATCCGATGGAGCGTCCAAATCGAGTGATAAAGACACTCCTAGCTTCCTATGTGAAAGACAATCATAAGCACTGGGATAAGGATCTACACAAGTTGGCTTTTGCTATGCAGACTGCGGTACATGAGGTTACCGGTTATTCGCCAGCTTATTTGAATTTTGGACGAGAGTTACCACGTTCAGGCGACGAGTACGAGCATTCCATTGCTTCAGATAATGTTCCGGAAATGGGAGATCGAAAGGCTTACGCACAGAAGTTCAACATGATGCCAGTAATATATGAAGAAGTGGTTGAGCGTCTACGGCAATCATACGAGAAAAGCAGGCACCATTATAATCTTCGGAGAAGGAACGTGGATCTACAAGCTGGAGATTTAGTGTGGAAGAAGACCCAAACCCTTTCGGATGCTTCAAAGAACTTTTCTAATAAATTGGCACCTCTATATGAGAAATGTAGAATCAGAGCAAAACAAGGAAATTTATTATACGTGCTAGAAGATCTACAGGGTCATCCCTTAGGAACTTGGCATGTCAAAGATCTAAAACCTCATCCGACCTAAGAGTTAAGATTCAAGCATTAAAAAAAAAAAAAAAAAAAATTTTTTTTGGTAGGGAGGGGGAGAGTTTGTAACGAAAAATAAATAAACAAAAAAAATTTTTTTTTTATTTAATAATACTCATTAAGTAATAATCGAAGAGGGCTTAATATATTTTTGTATATAATTAAAATATGTGTTGTTTTAAAAGCTTTGTATTAGTTTTTTATTGATATAATATTTTTTTATTTAGCTATAAAAATAATTATGTTTTATTTTAAAAGAAGAGACGGGACCGAAGTAATTAATTGAAAAACAGCTGTTATTAAGGCATTTGTTTTTTTAAGAAACAGCGAAGGAAAATACAGCAGATGTTCCCTAGCGTCCCACGAGTGATGATAAAATGAGACTGTTTTCGTGATTAACGTAGTTGTGGTCTATATCGCTAAATATCAGAGAATTGAAGAATAGTGGCGTTCACGGAAGAGATTCCGGTGACGAGGATCGCCAAGCCGAGTGGCTACTGGCAACAAAGCTACGAGAAGACAGGCGAGTTAAGAGAACAGACTGGAGATATTTTTCTTTTAATTTCTTTGTTAAACCTTGCTTTTTTTTTATTGTATAGTTGTTATAAGTTTAAATTGTTTCTAGTTGTGTGAATAGAGTTAGATTTTGATCAGGCCTGACTACAGAAATTGTGAGTAAATTTTATTTTTAATATCGTAGTGTAAATATAGTGTTAATTAAAAGTTTTTTTTATTTGAGTTTAATTTGTTTTGTTCAATTTCTTTTTAACTTACCATTAAGTAGTTCATAAGTGTAAATTGCAAATTGTATTTTATGTACAGCCCTCTCCGAGATTTTAAGGTAATCTTCACTTATTAAATTTAAATTATTTTTTTTTATTCAGATTGCTTTAGGTTTTCGCTATTTCCTTAAAATAAATAGCGTGGCGCCCCTTAAAATTTATTTCAATTTTTTTTAATCACTAGTCATTTAAGAACCCGCCCGTCTCCACTGAGCTACCACCTTTCTTGTTACGATTGTTTTATTTATTTATAACCAATTAATATTTTTTTTACGTAACAACTCCTACTGATCGAACTCATAATTGCATATTTTTTTTCTTTTTATTTAAGAACTATCTTCCATTGGGCTTATACTAACTCTGCGAGCGATGGATCACGGTTTGCCTTATGTATTCTGAATTCCTTAAACATTTTAATAATCTGATAAAGCAGGAGAGGGATATCAAAGAAAGGGAGAAGAAGAAATTTGATAAGCTTTTGTAAAAATCACTTTTTGTGCCTCTCCACAATTAAGATACCTTCTTAAAAAGTTCCAACCCATGTTTCCTGTCCTGAGCCAGCTTTCCTCGTCCAGTCCATTTCTCTCGTTTTCATGTCTTCATTATATCTTCTTCCCCGACCTTACTTATCTTCCCTGCGGTTCCAATATACTCTATCTTCGTGATTGGCCTTGGCGAGTTCGGTCTTTGGCGATTTGTAATACCTGTCCATACCACTTGACTTGGGTCACTTCGATTTTATTTAGGCATTAATATTACCTTAGGTTTAAAATTTAATTTAGGTAGAATATTTGTAATTATACTTTCATGGTTTCACAATTTTTACTTCATTTTTCTTTCACATCACTAGCAATGTAATTATTAAATCGAAAACCTGTTTTAATGCTATCCTTATTAATCATACATTATAATAACTTTCAATAATATTAACATATCTTCAAGAATCATTTCATCGACAAACATAAAAAAATAATAAGTAGGCGTATTCCGTAAACAATCAATGTCCAACATCAATCTAAACGTGCATTAACATTGACGACATTCGCAGATGTTCGTGGTCATGTCGGTTATCAAACAAATAAATTGACCAGTTTAAATAATTTATTTATTGGTTATTACTGAGGTTATGTTTACTGGAGAGGGAACACAACACTTTTCTGATCTATGACAACTGTTTATTCTATTGGGATCTAGGTACAGTAGTCAGTACTTCCATAGAATGGTTTACCCAGAATGAAGTTGCCCTCATTTGTCCTATGTTACTCCATACTTTCCGAGGATCCATTTGATTTTTTTGAGTAAATATTAGTTTATGGAATTATAGAAACAATAATCGAGTTTTCAACGACGTATCTTAAATAAGGATCGATAGAAATGAATTACGGCAGATAATTAATTGGAATTAATTTTTCAAATTTCGTACGCTTGATTATTTTTCAGACAACGACTGCGATATTGTATTCTTCTCAAGTATAGACAGTTAATAACGAAAAGTCAATAATTAATAGAATACTGATTATAGAAAATTTTATTCATTAATGTTTACGAATTAAATTTTGTTTTCGATCGATAAACATTTTAGCAGCTTCTCTTTCTCTAACAATAATGCTCGCGACTTAATGGTGGTTCCTAGTTGGGTCGGGGAAAACCCTCCCCCCTACCCTAATCTATAGTCTTACCTCATAAAGATTTTTGGACCTATGCGAGAGGTAATTAGTCACGAAAAAAAAGCCGTATTAATTACGGTTTGAAATTTTAAGTTCTAGAGAGCTAGGTAGAGCGTGCGGGGTATCAGTCGGGGAATGGGTAGGCAAAGGGGGGACGAAGTGTCCCACCAGCCTCTCCCCCTTTTGAGGACTTTTGGAATATTTACCTTTGCGAAAGGTAATTAGCTAGGAAAAAAAACCCATAGTAATTAGTTAATGAAAATTTACGTGTGCGAGAGCTAACTTGAGCCCGAGGGCAACGAGTTGACGACAGTGGTGGTTCCTGGTGGGGTCGGGGAACCACCATAACAGGTATATTACTGACTGCATTTTTAATATCATAGTCAAACAGATGAATTATCTAGGATTTCGGATCAGGCAAATGACTGCTTTTGAATTCATAGAAAAATTGGATACATCGCATTCTACGTCAAATCATCCAGCCGAAGTTCAAAATTGTACCTTCCCTCTTCAAATTTTGATAAAATTGTATTAATATAAAATGGTATTAAGTACATACAGAAATACGAAAATATGCCAAATTTTACCCAATTCCAACAAGTAGTTGCAGAAGCATGGTCATTAAGGAAGTTCCGATGACGACTTGACCTCAAAACCAACTTGTACGTCTGAAGACATTCCTCTGTAGAATGGGTATTTATTGAACTGAAGCTTTATAAATGTATTCATTAATTCTGCATTTCATACTGAATCGGATTATACCAAAAATATTAGAGACATTATTTTTCATCATGGAACAAAAAAAAATTCTTAACAGTCAAAAGTATCAATATGAAGCTTCAACAGAATAGGTAAAAAAAGAATATCATTTTTAATGAAATTAGACGATTTTCAAAGTGAACCATGATGTGGAAGTATATATAAGCTGTATTAATTTGCATGCGCCACTTTTAAAGTTAATTTTACTATATTACATTCAAATCGAAATATGACTCTTATAACTCAATAACCCACTAATAATATTTCATCATTAGGTAGAAAATTCTATCCTCCTTTCAGTTATCACCAATCATCCAATTCTGTATGAAAAGCAGAATTAATGAATAAATTTTGAAAGCTTCAATTCAATTAATACCCATTCTACAGAGGATAGTCTTAACACGTACAAGTTGGTTTTAGAGTTCAAGTCGTCATCGGAAGTTCAAATACCTCAAAGGTTCAAACGACCATAATTCTGAAACTACTTGTTGGAATTGGGTAAAATTCTACATGTATTTAATACATAAAAATTTGTATCTAAATCCGACGGGGAAAATCAAAAATTTTGAACTTCGGCTGGATGATTTGTGTGGAATGGCCCTCGTGTAGTTGAATAGTACTGGAACAAATCAATCTTTCTTTTCGTTTAAACTTGATTCTAATCACAATTCTCAAAGGCCTCTAACAAAATGTAAAAATACAGGTTATTGTCGATTCAATATCAATCATCACTAGAGAATTCAAATTTTGTTTTGATATTGCATCATTTTCGTTTTTCGTTTGAGCCAGTAAATTCAGTACATTTGTTTGACAAGGTTGCACTTGACATCTTCATCTAATATGAGAATGAATAATTGGGTCAACAGACTCTTCTAGGATGGATAAAAAAAGGGGGGGCGTAAGCCAGTATAAAATCATATTACTTTTATTGAATTAATAAAGTAAATAACTACACATAAAGTACAAGGAACAAATTTAAAATGGAAAAACGAATATCTAAACTGCTGAAAGACGATGTAATAAAAATAACTACTTGTTCCATTAATGAAGGGAAATATTACTTATAATTATTATATTATACATATTATAGTAGAATAAAACAAAAAGCAAGACCAATGATTATTATGATCATTTATTCCACTAATTCCACTTTGCGATTTTTAGAGGTATATATTTATTCCACTCATAATCTTTTTCGCTTTAATATTTATTTTTTTAAACTGCATTTCCACCAGTTTTATACGGCATTTAAAAGGTCAACTAATTTTTCTATTAAACCATCGCATTATTTAATTAATATGAAAAGAAATGAGGAAAAACACTTTGTAAGAATTATTAAGCACGTCAAATTATAAATCACTTCAACATTTCTTGAATTTAAGACTAGAGTAGTTAAAAAGAGTAATGTATTAAAATAATTTAATACATTATTCCATTCCAGGTTTGCTCTTATTGATCATGATCCTTCTTGTCTGATCTTATCGAACTCGATCCCGTCAGGTTTTTAACTCTATTTTTCATAGGTAGCGAGCGCATTTCCGTTGCTTGAATTTAGCTCTCATGCTTGGTTGTCAGAGTTGAAAGCTCACTTGCGTAGGTTATAAACAAAAAGTTTTGAAAGTAGAATTTAGAGTGTAATGAATAGTGCATAAATGGAGGAAAAAAATAAATATAATATGATAGATATAGAATGCAGGCCTCAAAGTCTCGTATAATTTCAATAATATGATATATAATATGATAAGAAATAAAGTGAAAAGAATTCTAAGGATGAGGTATTATACACCGAAACGTTGATGCAAGTAGAGAAAATAAAGTATAAATAAGAGAATTATATTTTTTTATTCCACGCAAAAAGAAACAAACTTTTGGTATTACTTCGGATGAGGAGCTCCAAGATGGCGGCCGGCGTGATTAAACAACAAGGTATTCCGATCAAGCCCTACACGATATCCACGATTCAGTTCGGGTTAACCGAGAGTTCCCGAGATCGATGTCGGCTTTATCCACATTTTTGGAGGGGAATTCATTCGTTGCTTACTTTTATTAGGTTAGGTGCAGCTACATATACATACACACTGATGCAGCTACACAGTATGTACCTATATCCAAATGGCATATTTATATAACGAATTTCCAACAGCTCGTCGAAACTTGGAAAAAATGATTGATATATATGTGTAACTTTTAATTGGGTTAGGGCAGAATAACATTAACAAATATAAAAAAAAAAAAAAAATAAATCATGTACTTCGGAATAAATAATAATAAAATAATAAAAGAAAGAATAAAACAATAGAATAATAAATCATGTACAAAAGAATAAAATAATAGAATAATAAATCATGTACAGTTTGTTCTTTTTCCGTAGGAGAACTATTTAAAATCATCATCAAATCATTTTTAAAAATATCCATTTTGGTAATTTAAATACATTTTTCTTGAAATACAAAAAAATAATATATCGTGGCTAAGAAGGCTAAGATTTTTATATTATTAATTATTTGTACCTTGTGCAAATAAGTCGATCCCATTTAATAATTTAAACAGAACAATAACATTTAAAAAAAAAAAATTCAAAACAAAACATTAAATTATTCTTTTTTCGTTATTTAAATACATTTTTTCAGGTCAGGCCACACATGTCAGACAGGCCACTTTAGGCATAACTAAAGGTAATATGTAAGATAAATTAAAAATATTCTGAACATAACCTATATTATTGCTGCGGTGCGGAGATGTGTGGCCAGACCTTTATAGGTGCATTTAACTTGAACCCATTTAATCATTTAAACAGTACAATAACATATTTTTAAAAAACAAACAAATAAATTCACAAAACAAACTATTAAACTTATTTGTTAAATGGTCTGTTTAGTTTTAAATTTAAAATTTTATGCAACCATTACAGGCAATTTTCATATATTGAAATAGTACTTCCATTCATATCTGTTGTACTTTAATTATATTAAAGAAACATTCATTTGTACTTTATGTTTACTTTACTAAGGCGGGAAGGTTATCTGGACTACATCTGCTCGGGAACTCTCGGTTAACCCGAACTGAATCGTGGATATCGTGTAGGGCGTGATCGGAAAACCTTGTTGTATACTCACACCGGCCGCCATCTTGGAGCTCCTCATCCGAAGTAATACCAAACTTTTTTTTTTAAATTTCCAAAATAAAAAAGATTTTTTATTTATTTTGGAAAATACTAATTGCATTTCGCAACAGCAAATTGCTATCGTGCACAAAGCAAACATATGGTTATAATTCTATAACCTCCTTACACTGTACAACTCTACTATCTCAGAGTAATATCGAGAGGTTATAAGTATTGTAAACTTAAACAAAAGCTAAAGGCATCTGTTCATCCGTGTGTTACAAAGTGATAATTTTTGTAACCTGTTTCTTAAATATTTGTGTTGTTATAATTCATGTGGAATTGAGAATTTTTGTTTTTTTTTAATAAAAATTAATAACCCACATAAGTATTACAGTATTTTTTTTTTTTTTTTAAAGAGGATATGTACAATCCTTCGAGCCTTCTGGAAATGCTAGCTTAAATTTTTATATTATTATTGAAGCATGGAAATGCAAAAGGGTATAAGTGCCTTAATTTTTTTTTCGCCAGAAATCATGTAAATTATACCCACTAGGGTGAGATACGTTCGACACTTACACCCATGCCATCTTTCATACGTTCGATTTACCTTCTAACAACAAAACATTACTAATACCCATTTCTGAAGAATGGATTTGGCAAATATTAAAATTTAAAAAAAAAAAAAAACCTTTTTTTTTATTTCTTTTTTTTGGCATTTATACCCTTTTGCATTTCCGTGCTTAAATTAACAAGAGGTGTGAATAAGAAGGAACGATATCAATCGTCGATAATATCGAAGTAGATGATATCGATGATGAAAATATTGAATATCGGAAAAACATCGATAGTTCTCATTCCTAATACTCTTGTGTTCAGTGTTCATTGTACTCCAGGCATGGGGCCCCAGGAAAAAAAATAATTTTTTTGGAAAATAGCTGCTCGCGGTCAGACATGATGCATAAAATAATTTTTAACGCATTTCTTACATAGATTAGATCCTACGGTAACATCGAAAAAATAAAAAATTGAATAAGAAGTCTCAAGTTGGGTGCTATGGGTAAAAAACAACTTTTGTGTTTCATTGTGCCCCATCTCCTCCACGTCTACAGTGAATATCCACTCCATTTTTACATTCATTGTTATATCCGCTCAATTTTTACACAAACAAAATTAAATAATTAAAGTAGTAATTCGGATACAATAAAAAAATGAAGATTCCATGATCACATTGAATATCACAATTCTTAATTTTAACAGAACCTGAATCGATTGTTTAACAAAGAATCCTTTTTTACAACGCTCCTTACATGACAGATGTCATAAACATAGATAAAATAAATAAAAATGATAATTTCGGAGGTGGAAATGGTGAACAAGACACTCCTAGGGGTGGAACTTCTTTTCTTAATTCTATACCCCTTATGATTATTTTCCCAATGTTTCAAAACTATTTTGCTTAATATAATTGCTCTTGTTTTGAATAATTTGCCTAGACTATTATAACGAGAAAGAAAAATTAAATTTGTTATGCGGTTACTGTAGCCCCAAAACGCCGTTTTATCCCGCCGAGAATCTCGGAAGATGTTTTAATACTATTTTATGCGGCCCACAGGATTGCGTGCGGGAAAGAGCGAGCACAATCCCGCACTCCAAATGTCCCATTTACACATACACTCTTTCCCGCGCTCTTTCCCGTTTGGGCCTCTTTCCGTGCGGAAACCGTGTATGTGTAAAGGCACCTAATGTAACTTTTAATCTTTTATACAATTAAGTTATAAATTAAGTATAAAATACTTAATTTTATGTTTAAATTTAATTATTTTCTTGTTAATAAACACATTTTATAATTTCTGATAAATATTTTATTTCTCAAGAGGGAGTCTAGACCAACATCTAAGCCAAGATAGGAAGGAGATTGACTTGGTTTGCAGCGTACCCCGCATGTTACTTGGGAGATCCTGGTTCGATTCCGGCCAAAGACTATCTTTTCAAAATTAAAATAATAAAATTGCTTATACTTTAAATCTCAGAAAACAAGTTTTACGGTGCCGTTATGATTTAGTACTTTATGTTTTGTAATAGAAAAAAAAGATCAAAATTACAATTACAACGTGTTTTTATTGCACATACACAATTTATAATAATATTAAGTAGGTAATTATTAAATAACAATCTAAACCATTCATAAAAAAAAAAAAAATATTACTATTACTCACCAAGTATTCTATAAATAAACTGTTTGCAATAGAACATAATATATTGAAGAGACTAGTTACATATTGCGTTGTATGTGTGAAGTATATTTTATTTATTATTCCGGAGTTAAAAGTTCATAAATATGAGTATGATAAGAAAACTTAATTGAAACGGGATTTTTTTTTTTAACAAGGTATCATTCCACAAAATCAAACTTTAAGAAAACAAAACAAAACCGACCTGAATTCAGGACCTCTCAACTCAAATGGAATACTCTTTTTTATACATTCAACTGATATGGATAGGTATATGTTCAACAAATACTAAAAGCGTGAAGTGGAAACCTTAAGAAATGTCAAGATCACCTTCTAAAAACAAAAGTCGATTCAAATAGGCTTATGGTTTAACCTAATTAGCTGTTTTGTATTCCATCGGTTTCGCTTTGCATATTTTTCATTTTAATGGCTAATACTTGGTATTCGCCATATTAGTGATCCTCATAAGGGATCAGAACAAATTGTATTCTAAATAGTTCAAGGAATGTATAGGTTAGTATTTATCATTTGAGAAACTATTCGATTGACAAACGGAAAAGAATAAAATTCCGACTTCGATTATATGGTTCCCTCATTCATTTGCCAAAGCAAAATATTGGGATTGCAAGGGATTTAATGAAGGTCCCCCGACGTTTCATCAGTGCTTCCTCCTCAACACTTGAAATGATATCCTCGTCATTAAAAATGAGGACAGTATCGCCGGATCCTTGACTCCTCGTTAAAGAGATGATCCCGCTACGGAAGAGTTATTACTTTTATCAGTCCACCCAGGCCATCGGGCCCACCTCCATTAATACTTTTCCGTGTCCTTTTGTATATTCCTTCATGTTGGGATTCCTTTATTATCCTTTTTGTCAACGTTTATTAAGAAGGAAGGTGAGTGGAGACACGTGATACAAAGTTTAATGTGATACTACGATATTACGAGCCTTCTACACTTAGTTTCCTGATTTAAAAAAAAAAAAAAAAGGATGAGGAAATGGTTTTTAATTATTTTGGGATGTCAATCTTGTCATTAGACGAACTGCACAACCTGCTGGAAAATCATATTCGGTAGGAGCCGGTAAAAAAAAAGGACGAATGTAGTAGTAGTGGGCGGCTGCATTAAATCGGCGTTAAATAATCCGATCCTTGTTTTACCGCCCAATGTGTACGTCGCAATAGCATCTTATGCGCCTCTAATGGTACGTCGGCGGCCGAGTGTGTTCCGGCCCTTACTCTGCTTTTAGATATTCCCTAATCCATAATAATGTAGCATAGTGGATTTTTCCATCTCCTTATTTCAATCGCTATCAGTTCTGTTTTACCTACAATTATTACCAGAACATCCTTTGTATAAAAGCAATAGCCGTAAGCTACAATCAAAACGGCTACACACCTCTGAAGCATCCTTAATCTTCTGCATACTTTTCCAAATAAAACTCCACCCGAGTATGCAATTGATCGTATTTTCTGGGAATTCTTAATAATAACTGTGCCTGTGTTCTCAATTTTTACTGTCTAATCAATAACTTGGTTGAACCACAGCATGTGGCAATAGCTTCACCATGCTGATGCAGTAATTAGAATACTATCGACTTGGACATAATTCTAATTATTCTTATTCGGCAGTTTGCGTACATCATTGTCATTTCTTTGAGACTATGAGCTTAGTATGTCTCGAGACTATGTCTTAGTATGTCTACGCTTATTTTCATCTCCACTCAAATCTTTTTATCTAAACGTTTGAGCTGGAATCAGTCAAAACTACATTAGTGTGATAGATTGGTTTGAAGTCAAAATACGTCACGCAGTACTATGCCACAACCTCTATTTTAATATTCCAACCACCCTTCTCCATAAAAAAGAAGATGACCGGGGCCAGGGGAAGATAAGCCCCATGGGGAAGACGAAGATGGAGGGAGGGAGGTGTGGCGGAGGCAGATACAGGGATTAAGTTAAATAATTGTATTTAAATGACGACAGGCTGCCTCGGAGATAAGGCCACTAATGTTAGTCACCTGCCCCCCCCCCTCCTGCGCCGCTCTCTGATGGCCCTATCATTACCCCCTTCTGTCTCCGTTTGTTACGCATTATTCACAATTCTTCATATCTTCAGGCTATCATGAAAGCTCCATGCCTGGCAGTCGGTAAAATATTACTGAATAATATATACTCCCATACCAAGTGGATAAGAAAAATTAGATCTGAGATAAAAACAGTAGTCATATAGTAGTTAAATATTATAATGTACCATATTTTTTCACTATCAGAAAACTGTTAATAATGCAGTAAAAAACTTTATTATCATTGAACATGACGTCCTCATTCTTCTTAGAAATTGTTAGACCCGTTTTTGAGAAAATTGCAAAAAAACTTGAATGTACGATAAATTTATGGAATAAAGTGCCCCCTCCGTTTTACTCAATTTCGAATAAATCTTAGCTGTCACATCACGGGCATATTCTAATCCCAAATACCTAATTTCGTCCGGTTTATCGTTTTTGACATAGTCCGTTCACAAAACCACAGTAATTTAAAACAAACATAAATTTAATTTCGAGGGCGTTAAAATTATAGTTACAAAAAAAAACACATAAAACAGAAAACTCATAAAAACGATAAACATCACTAAAAACATTGAAAATGCAGTTAATTACTAAATAGATTTTATAAAAATAAACAGCCATTACGCAGATATTATCAAAACTTTAAATATAAAAAAATGAATAAGATATAAACAAAAAAGAAACTACAATAACATTTAGTTGGTTAAATATATTGATATAAAAGGACAAAGTTCAATAAGCAGTATGGGCAAGGACATATTAGATTTGTGTATGTTGCAGAAATTTTAATGTGATATGAGTGAAGAATGTGGAAAAAGTGTAACCTATTAAATTGTAATTGAAAAATGTAAGAAATACAGAAAATATGAAGTGACCAAGCGACCAAAATATGTAAGACCTAATTTATGTTAATATTCACTTTGTTCAAATATTTTATTTAATTGAGGTGACTGACTTATATATATACACATTTTGTATTAGGAAAATAAAATATACAACAAAAGGAGATTGCCCTGAAAATGGATTAATAATCCGAAACGTAGGCGTTTTACCATATTTATAAATTGTTTTTGTGTAATGTTTTAAATATATGATATTGAGAAGATTACTTTCACCAATCTATCTTATATATAAACCACAGACCATTTTCTGGGATATGGTGATTTGGAACGAGAAGAAACCCAAAATTTGTATTTACGTTGACAAATGGTCGAAATTTTCACAATCGAATTCCTTTCCATTACTAAATATATAATAAGTAAGTAATTAATCGAAACCATCTTCTCATCTTGCCTGTTCTCATGTAAATTGTATTGCGTATTAGAGTTGAATAGCGCGCATAGGTTACCTTTTTTTGTTTTTGCTACTTCCCTTCTGGTTTTAAGATGCCATTTTTTCTTGGTAGATCAATCATTTCTTTGTATTGTGTTTGGATGTATTGGAATTCGGAAGTGGTATTTTATTTTTTTGGATTGGATTAGCGATACGTCTATTGTTGGTAATTTCAGTATAATACAGGGTCCACGGTAGGTAATTATACCCACTAATTGAATTTTGCAGGTACTTGCTTGATTGGTGAATAACAATCTTCCATTAATTTCTTTTTTAAAAACGCTACATATTATAAATAGCCCAACACCAACGTTTCGGATAATTCTCGTCCATCTTCAGGGTATCTTTCTATTATTCCATACATACTTTTTTTTTTTATCTTTCTATTATTCCATACATACTTTTTTTTTTTCTTTTTTTTAACGAAATTGTCTTTTTTGTATGTTATTATTTTTTTCTAAATCTGCACTGATACATTTTATATTTTTTTGAATTTTATTAATAGTCCAGAAAACTTGTTTAATTTCTAAATCTATTATTGTTTTGCCTATATTCTTGAAATAATCTATGTTTTTCGTTGTTATTAGGAAGTTATTGTTAAATAAATTATCTAAGCTTTATATTTTTAAAAAAATATGGGGAGGTATGTTTTTTGCATTGTTGCACCCAAAAAAAATGAGAAGAATGTAAGCAATATTAGAAAAGTGCCCTTAAGATGGACGAGGATTGTCCGAAACGTTGGTGTTAGGCCATTTATAATATGTAACATTTTAATAAAAGAAATTTATGGAAGATTGTTATTCACCAATCAATGTATTAGAAACATCATTATCTTCCTTTATAACTAATAGGTACTTGATTTCTTCAATATATTTTCTATATATTACTCCAAGTGGATCAGGCAATCTTTGGTTTTCAGAGAATCTTCTTGTCCTTAGTTGAGAACTGGTTAGATGATTGGATTAATCATCAGGCTTATGACATATCCGCCTGCGATCTGATGTCTCCTAATAACTACTGGGGCCAGTCCGGTTCTGTTTTAAATTCAACTTTCCTTGACTTTTGTATTGACATGGTAATCCTTGACATAGCATATGATGGACATAATGTAAGCTTTCTACTTAATTTTAATGGGGTTCTCTTGTCGAAGTGGGGTCGTGTCGACGAAAGCAAGGGATGTCAGGATTGCTCCAGAAGATGTCGATATACCGCGTATGTTGTAGGGGAACTAATAAACATAGACAGCCCCCTGGAAAGCGGAAACAAGACCACGGCTTCTGTCGTGGAGAGAAGAGACAAGCTGTCGTAATCACTCAGAGTGCTAGGCTCTAACCCAAAACAGATTTCGCAACTCACCGGCTCCAGGAACAATCTGATGGAACCAACCGACAAGGAATCCCAGTAGGGAAGGATTCCGCTCGACAATAGCAATGTCTTGAGGGGAAGAGGTTGCATCTTGTATAACTGTTAAGTAATATAAACATCTAATAAATAATAGTTACGTGAATTCGTCTAAGGATGACATGTCCTTTTATTTATTTGTCATTTTAGCCAATTATTATTTTTTTACTACTAATTTAAACTATATCAAAATTTATTGTTAATAGACTCTAGGTAAGGTGTGTCCCACTCAAAACTATTGATGAATTCCTTCTTTAACCCTATTTTTTTTTAATATAGTTTCGATGTTTATAGGATATCGAAAAGCCAACATCAATTTTGTCATCGATAGAAATATCGACCAAAGCCTATCGACACTAGAGTAGCCAAATAATAAACATTTTTGATCAGTAATATTAAAATATAAATATGAATAGAAATATTGATTCTCTAGCACACAGGCGTATCAAAAAGTTGTTACGTTCCTCTGAAAATTAAATGTAAGAAACATGAAGCTTTTCAGGTACCTGCGTTCTCTGAAGTCTTTCCTATTTCAGAGCTGATTGGGGCATTTAACCGAAAAAGCAGCTCACTTGTCAAAATACGACTAACACTTACTTTTCGTAGGCATCACAGTCTCTATTTCATAAAAAAATAATACTGAAGCCTAAAAACTATTCTACGCGCATCACACCAGATTTTCATATAAAAATTCTCTTCTAATATTTAAACATCGTGCCTATTTAAAAGAACAATAATCTTTCATAACTTTAAAATTGAATTTTTTAAATTTTTTGATTTTCGGTTTCCAAAACTGAAAGAAAATAAACCTACCTCTTTTTTGCAGCAAATCCTTCTAAGTGAAATATGATAAGAAGGGTTTTAAACTATGTAAGCTAAACTACAGGACCATCCATATGGGATCATACACCACATACCAGATCATTTCAGAAACGTAATCATAAAACTCTTCTTCCCAATTGGTGGCTCCCAATGAAGATGGCGACCCTCGGGGAAGAATACAAATTACACCTGAGGAAGATGGTCTTCATTAGTTGGGAGGTATAAGGAGAGACTTAGCCAATTAGCGTGACGTTGACGTAGCAGCCGAGCCAGTCAACGGATTAAATCTTGCTAGTGCCATTACGCCGGTCTCAAGGGATTCTCTAGTTAGTCGGCCCCCGACTTCTGAGCCGACCTCATCCTAGCTCCAGGTCCTGGCTATAATCAAGTTAAAGGGGAGAGCAAATTTGGGAAATGGTTAGGGAGCCAGCCGGGACAGCATACTATTAAAAGAGTTGGAATATAAATTAAAAAACTATGTTCCTTTGCTATGTTCCACACCATTTCCTCTGTACCCGGAAAATCCCATAAAGCCTAAAAGACGAGGAAGGGGAGTATAATAAAAAAGTTTCATATCCAAGTATTTGCGTAATGAATGTTATTAAAAAGAAAAGAGCTTGTTTGTTGATCAATAATCTAGTTAAATGTTTAGGTGGTTATGTATTATGGTATGTGGTTAAGGTCTCTAGTAATTTCATTTTATAACAAGTCCAATAGAGGGACTACTATTGGACGACCGAATGTTTCCTCGAAAAGCTTAGACCTTCTTTTTCATTTATTCTCTTATCTACTAATTATGGGTTATGGCTACGAAAATATATCTAGAAACTTTTTTGAGACCCCCTTATCATTAGATCATCGTTTTTCCTCAAAACTTGAGAAAAATACGAACAATTCAAATAAATAAAGTTGTAAAACACTCAAACAAGATTTTATATGGATGATTTCTCTATATTTACACAGCTGTTGATTTGACCTTTAAAGTTCACAATATTATGCCTATCAGTAATCGGAAACCACTTACATCGAGTATTAAGATCACATTCAATAAATAAGCTAGTATCCTACGTCGGTAGTTGAAACAATAGCACGGATAGAGGTTGTTGAACTCGTCGATATTCCAGACTAGAAGGGAACGGATTATCCGAAATTAATATTCGGCTTGCTCCCACATCATTCGTCACTCGGCTCTGGCGAATCTAATTCAAGAGTCATCCCAATAGACGGAATTTGAATGCACTGATACTCGTTCGATGTCGAAATGGGCAGATGAAACAAGAATCAGAATTAGATTTGTATTTTATTCTAAATATTTTATGACACGATGTCCTCATTCTTTGAATCAGCAGGATGGATTTTAAAATATCATTTAAATTAGCTTTTTTTTTTTTTTTTTTTTTAGGTTATCCGCTGAGCTATTCATTCTCAGATTGCTGCTATACCCCACTTTTAATACCATGTGTGTCATTCCTAAATACGTTGTCATAATGAAACAATACGGAAATAAATTAAAAATCTATTTCCCATGATCAATAATTTTCTTATTGATAACCCATTAAATTACTAATTAACAAATAATAAAAAATGTTGATCTCACACTCTGCAGCAATTACCTTCCCATAAGCTGTAGCGATTTAGTAAATTATACACTGTTAAAGCGGGGTTTAAAATCTAAGGCTATCAAGAATGGATAATTATGATCTAAACTTTTTTTTTAATATTGATTATTCCTTGTTATCTTGGCTCCGCTTTTAAATTACAAAGTAATATTATTAGGTAACATATAAAATTTTAGAACTAATGACTGAATATATGTCCGTTACATGGATGGATACGTATACCTACATATAATTAGGGTTTGCAACGCGCGATCAATTATCCACAAGTGCATAAGCCTCGGTCAAACGCAAACTATTGACCAGTTCCAGAGTTTCATGAATGAAGGTTTTTTTATCTCAACTGAAAGAATTCTATGCCTGTTTTCAATAAATAACTCGTTAAAGATTCAATCGAGATTCTTAATAATTATATGATGATCGTATGTATCCAGTACTTTCTTTACTTTCATCTTCTTGTTTAATACCTACGTTAAACAATTCATATACATGTGGTCTTACTATATCCTGGAGTTCAACACGGTAACAGCAACGCGCTCTATGTGTTTTCATGATTTTTCTCAGGACCGTAGAAACAGCATTAGGTTCATATCAGCTTCAGCATCAGAGTTAACGCTTCATGTGCTATTAAGTATTAATAAAAGCGGTACCTTCCAGCTAAGAAAACATAATAAATACTTTGTTAAAATTTTTTTTTCGTAAAAAGACCGCTTAATACGCGTTTTCTCATTGTTATTGATGTTAAAAGTAATTGAGGTTAGTATTTAGTTAAGGACTTGTTGGAAAATTTAATGAAGAAAAAAAAACTTGGTGCTATTTACCTCGACGTTATGTAAATAATTGAATACAACTATTATTAGTTTGGTAATTTTGTTATGCTGTATAGTTATATAATATAACCTTTAAAGGAGGAAAGAGGAAATATAAGTAAATTCAAAGAGTCTCTAAAGATCCCCTCCCATTGCCAATATCTTCTTCCATCCTGTTAGTAGTCACCATTGGATCCAAGGACTAACCAAGTAATGTAAAAATGTAGAGATAGGGTCCTGCAATCCTTCTAATGTCTTTTACTGCCTTTCTTAAAGACCCAATTACTTAAAATATCTCTTTTACCAAGTTTACTTACTCTCCATATTACTGAGTTTCCAGTTAGTACCTACTACGGTTATAGTACCAGAAAGTACATAGATTATTTGTCTGATAAAAATACTTAAAAAATACATTCTGATGAAAAAATTAGAGAGCGATAATAACAATAATTCTACTGAAATGTGTTTTTTTTTTTTTTTTTCATTTCATTTTTATTTTCCTCAAAAGTATGTCTTAATTTTGTTTGAGATACACTCGGCCAATATTCGGCAAACATTTTACTTTTATTGTGTTTATAATATTTTACTTGGAACCGGATTAAATAGCAAAAAGCTTTTATCTGAATTTAATAAAATTATTAAAACTTTGATTTTAATTTTAAAAAAGAGGTATCATGATTTTTAGATCATTGTTGCGATTGTTACGAATTTCAAAATTACAGGCACAAACGGTTAAGACTTTTACAAGGAGGTAATTAAATCTACAAATGAACCATATTTCAGGTCTAAATTCTTTAAATCTTTAGACTGACCCAAGCCATGTTATTGGTTAAATGTAAAAAAGATGTAGAGGATAAGTTTGGACAAAACACTATTACTTATATTGGAAAAATCAAACAAACATTAGGAACATTTTATGTCTAACATACTCTCATCATGGGTTTCTATTATTGAAGTGGTATTGGATTTCAATGTCCTGTAGCAGAGCAATTCCCTTTCTCCAACATTATAGCGAGCGAGACAACTTGCCTGTTTTAAAGTGGAAGGGTGGATATAAGGAAATAGGAAGTCAAATTTACGCACATGCCACAACTAAATGGGGGGGGATTGCATACACCTCTTAGGCTGAGTATAAAAGTAGTGATCTTCAACTGGTTAAGTTGCTCCTCGTGTTAGAAAATACGTGGCAACATCTGATTGGGAACCCGAAGATAGCAAGTTCAAAACCCGGAGCCAGGGGACATTTAATAGTACTCGGTATTAATCCCCCACCCTCTCCCATGGCCCGGGAACCCCGTATAGCCTAAAAAGGCGAGGAAGGGGAGCTTTAAAAAAAGAAAATTATAAAAATAGTTATCTTGCTCCTTGAATAACAGAAAACGAGGCGATGAACATTGAAATTATCTAAAGCCAAAAGACTGCATCAGTAAAAATCAAATATTTATATGGATATCATTAAAATAAAAAATAAAAGAGCACTGAGAAAAAGCTAGTCGGATATTAGAAGTAGGGAGTTCCAGAGCATAGGAGGACAGAAGAAATAAGATTGCTTCAGTAATTTGGTCAAGTGGGAAGGGGTATTAGGGGTCAAGTAGGGAGGCTAATAGAAAGAATTAAATTATATATACAAGACAAGAGAAATCCACGATTATTGTGCATGTGAGTAGACTGAGAATTGAAATTAAAGGAAGCTGTAGAAGTAGGAATGATGCTGGGAGTAGATTGTTTGGCAAATGTGAAATATCGTAAGCGGACTATGTGTTTATTATGCGCATATTATATGCCCGAATCGCGTTTGATGCAACAAACAGAACTAGCTCACAAAATTAATTATATTTTTTGACTAATACTGCGCCTTCAGTGGGGTTGGTGTTTTCGTTTCAAATTAATAGACTAACTGAAACGAAAATTAATTCTACTTAATAATTTTTTTTTTTTTTGCATTTACAACAAACTGGTAAACAGTGCAATTTTACAAAAATCTAAACTTCTATTTACTGAAATCTTAATCATAATTTACTATTAAACAAGGTTCATTATAATCATTGCACTCAACTAATAATAAAATACTGTAAAGGTCCGACTGAATTTTTTCAATCACGTTGAAAGATCAACAAAATATAAAATAACAACTATATAAAAGATATATGTATAGATATATTATATAGATATATATAAAAGAATGGAACCAGTAAATTTAAATATGCAATTTAAATCAAATTATTTCCCCGCAAATTCCGCTGTGAAGCAATAACTTCACAGCTCTTTGTACTGGTCACTAACGATTTAGCGATCAAACGGACCCAAACCTAATGAAAGGGCGGGGATTTGCAGGATGTGGAGCCCGGTTAGAGCTAGTGATAACAGTGATAAGGGAGTTATACCACTGCCACGTGAATAAATACAAAACTGCTGTCTAAATAAAGGGACATTCCTCTCTGTTGACAAAGGCTAGTTCATGAATTCCGGATGCGGACGGCTATGAATCATTTTACAACACAGATAATCAAACCGGACCTTAATTCATCTTAACACTTATATTAATTTTTCTGCTCCTGAACCGGAATAACTTGAGACGAGGAACTAGAAATAAATTATATAAAAATAAAAAAAAAGGAAAGTTTTTAACAATCGAAAACCTAAAAAAAAAAAAGAAAAATGATTCGTCATCTCACAATCTATTTTGTCATATCTCGAAAATAAGCTATTAATAGCTAGGGCTGTTTTCTGAATGCGCTTAAATTGTACCGAATCCTTGCAATGTCTAAAAATGTTTAATTAAGCCAAGCATCATCTATGATTAGATTTACTCTCTTGAAAAGTCATTTTTACTTTCGCTTACCTATATATGAAATATATAGTAAGTGGAAGTATTGCGATCGTGAAAAATTTCGACTTCCGGTTTTCAACGGAAATACACGTTTTGGGGTCCCCCGAGTCGAAATAACCAAGTCCCGCAAAATGGTCTGTGTGTGTGTGTGTGAACAGACTAGCTCAAAAAATATTAACGGTGCGACCTGATATTGGGTATTTAGTGTATGTATATGCCCGCGATGTGACAGCAAAAATTTCTTCAAAATTGGTCAAAGGGTACTTTATTTAATAACTTTTTACGTTTTTTGAAATTTTCACAAAAACGGCTCTAACGATTTTGATTAAACTTAGTATTTGATGTATTGATGTGCCCGAGATATGACTGTACAAATTTCATCAAAATTGATGAACCAGAGGGGGGACTTTACTTAATAAATTTTGTATCATTTTCATGTGTTTTTTTTATTTACTCAAAAACGGTTTTAAATATTTTCATCAAACTCGGTATTTGACGTATTTATATGCCAAAGATATGACAGCCAACATTTCATCAAAATTGGTCAAATGGAAAGGGCACTTTATTTCAGAACTTTTTTCCATTTTTTACCTTTTTTTCGATTATCTCAAAAACGACTTTAATGATTCTGATAAAAATCGTCATGTTTGATGGAAATTAGGTGTTCAATAATGTCAGGTAAGTTTTATCAGTATTAAAATTTTCTGAGGGGGCTTAAATGGGGAAGGGGCCTTTTTTGTTTTCCTACAAAATACCTTTGTTTTAGTTTATATTGAGAAATTAACTGTCTCTCATCACGCCTAAAAATAAGAAATCGCTAAATATGATATATGAAAAAAATCTAGTAAACAATTACAGGAGAAAAAAAGAAAAATATTCCGTCACCTCATAAAACACCTTGAGTTCACGCATGCGGCTTATGCCTTTAATGGCAAACCAATGCGTTATAATTAAAGATGTTCTGTTCATTTAATGAAAATTATTTGTTTCATGGGAACTAAATGAAATATTCAACAAGTACATAGAGAATTATAAAATCAGACGACTTGGAGTATTATGCTTGCATTGCCGAATTATCACAAGTAAAAACTTTTATTTAATAATAAAAGAAATTAGTGTTTTGTTTTTTTTGAGCAAATGAAAACAAAAATAAGAAATGAATGTGGAAAAATGTATAACTTTGAGAAGTGGTAATTAACAAAACGCATTAATTTCTTATCTAAGTAAATTGGTAAGTGAAAGTTGTGTGTTGCGCGCACGCACCAGATTTTTTTTTTCTGTTTTGGTTTTATAGATTCAAAGTTATTGGAAAGAGTAAGCGATTTTTTTGCAGTTCTACAAGATCAATTATAGTTTATTATACATGAAAGTTATACAAAATTATATATTACAATTACAACAGAGTATGACAATGTTTAATACCATCTGCCAGGAGTTGCCTCTATAAACATACTAGCTAGGGTGCCCGGCTTCGCTCCGGTACTTGTGTGGCAGTTTCAATAACAGAAAAACTTTAAAATTAAAGGAAATATAGAACAAAATTAGCACCTTCTTGAAAATTTTAACATTGTATCAATATTAAGATTCGAGATCTGCAGTGTCCGCCCAAATAAGGAACCCTATATACTTTATAGGGTGTTGAAAATGGTGAATGAACAATTAATTTTGCTGCAACTTTGTCGAGTCATGCATCGTTTTTGATGGTTTCTGTGATTATGAATCCTATAAGCCCATTCCAAGCAGTCAGCAGATAATAAGTTATTAGATTATTAGTTAAAAAAACTATATTTGGAGTAAAACTTAAGCGCCGACTACTGTGATGGTCCCATTAGATCCAGAAGTTTAGAAAATTCCGAAGATTCATAGAAACTTTTTTTTAAGACCTTTCTTCCAGTTCAACCTCCCTTAATATATACCCCCCCCCCCCACCCTAATTTGGCCGAACTCATCACTTCTCCAATCTTACTACTGTTACTAAGCGAAAACCAAATTATCATGAGGACACAATTTTTTTATCATATTTCTTTTTATCCTGAACTATGAGCGGTGATAAAATCTTATTGAAAAAATTGTATTATTGGAGTCAATTCATCATTTTGTCAACTGGAATGCTCATCAAACATAGTAATAAAACCATTTTTCATACTTATATACAATAAGAACACTTCAAACTTGTTATTTTCGGTTTATAATCAGCTCTTCTTTTTTGTTTTATGTCTGTTTTTATTCGCTCACTCATATTGCATTAAATTTACTTAAGTATATGTTAGATATTGATTAAATTTGTGTTAATCAATTAACCTTCTTATGAGAAAATTAATTTTGTAAAGTATCCAGTCGGTTTTCTCATTGATTGCAGATATGTAAAATCATTAATTTATTTTAAAAGAAAAGGTGACACTAATTATTTTCGCTTGATTTTTTAGTAATTTAAAAAGAACAGCTGACAAAATATATAAACTTTACAAATATAGCGGAATGAATGAACAATAAACATTGAGTGAAACACACCATAGCGCTTCCTGGTGGTCTGTAGCACGAACTAAATTTTTCATTCATAAACTCGTATGTCATTCTCAGGTAGGCTAATTACATGTTGCGAGAGGCTTAAAATTCCAGTCCTTTTCTCTTCAATTTCACACCCTTAAGAGAAAAAGGGAAACCTTCTTCTCCGTTAGGGGACATTCAGTTACACTCTGACATAAATTTCTTAATCGTATGTGGAGTCGTTCCTCGTTTCGGTTAGAATAAAATAAATTTACAAACTCTGAACAAAAAATAAAAACTATCAATAAACATAGGGAAGATACTTAATACACTTTAAAGATCATGTTTATTATGAATCTAAAATTTAACTAATATTAAATTCTAAAATTAAAAATTTTCTGTGGCTTTAAACACATTTCGTAAACCAGTATAGCCTGCACCAATCCTTCCCATTTAAAAATTCTACAATTTGGTGTTTTCTTAGCTGTTTAGAGCCAAAATATTTATTTCTATAAGAATTGAAGATAGGGCATCTGGATACAATGTGATATGTTTCTTCATCCTCATTTAAATTACACATGGAACATGTATGAACAATGTCCTCCAACCAAGGCTAAGAATTGAAGTTATACAATTAACCTCTTGTTTTAAATATTGTTTGAATTAAGTCCATGCTATCTTGGAGGTTACGTGCTGTTTACAGTGTAAAAGTGTCTCTGCTTGCCTTGTATCTTAATTGTGTCTTGTATTGTTTAATTTTGTTTATCTGTTATGTTTATTTGTTTGTTTCGTTATTCGTTGTTTAGTTTAATTAGTTAATATGTGAATTCGTGTTTTATAAGTGTAAATAGTGAATCACTTAAGAAGGTTAGGTAAGGACAAAGACTAACTAGCTTGAATAGTGATTGAGTGGTAAGAGCAAGCTGCAGAACAGTCTGAATTATTGATAATTCAGGTGAGGTAATTCTATTGAACATTTATATTGTGTTGAATTAATTTTTAATTTATCAGTCATTGTTTGTAAACAGTTGTACAGTAATTGTCCCAGGCATAAGTTTAGAGGCTTTGCTAGGTACATTTTCCAGTAGACTATTTTAAACAAGGTTTATCAATAAACCCCAAGTTTATTGATAAAGGTGTGTAAATTTAAGTTACTAACATCGGGAGGTTATAGGTGTTTGATAACATTATCAAATACCCAAACTTAGTAAAATATGCAACAAACGGATGCTGAGTTAATGGAGGAGGGGTCAGTAGAAGGTCATGCCTTAAAAGCACCCAGGCGTTCTGTTAAAAGAGCTAGAGGAGGCTCATCAGGGGAGGCAGAAAGTGCTGGGGGTTGTAGCCTACTTCCTGAAGCTAGGCGTATACAGGAGAACCTGCGCACCTTATTGTGTAACAGTGACGGAAGGGTTAATGTATATATAAGAAACCAAGTTAATAATGGTGTAAAAAAACTTGTAGATATAGTTGAAACTATTGAAGAAGCTAATAGAAGTGAAGACATCACTGCTCTCGTCAGGAAGGCTGTTTTAGAAACAATTTCTTCCAGTTGCGTGCAGGATATGATAAAACAAATTGTGAAAGAAAATACGATACCGATAGCAGTTGTGGGTTCTCCAAGTAATAGCCAAGAGGCCGAGGCTGGACCCTCTAGTGAATCTGAACCAGCGCAAACAGCAATAGAAAAAACAGGACCAGAGGGAAATCCTACCGAGCAGTTTGAAAAGGTCATAAGCAAGCGAGCGAAAAGAAAATTGAAAGCTGCTAGCAAAAAGACAACTGAGGGGCAGAAAAAAGGAAACGAGCCACCAGTTGAAGATGCCACTTCAGGAACTGCCCAATTACAATGCAAGGCTAGGACCATGGCTGATATAGTTAAGGCTCTCCCATCTAAACCGGCCATTACACCGAAGCCTACTTACATAACTATCAGTGGGGCGGGCCAGAGCCCGGTCGAAATCATCAGTAGGTTACCTTCCCCTTCCGACATAGGTGTGAAAGCTGCAGTGGTTCGTGCGACCAAGGCAGGATCTGTTTTAGTCCGAATAGAAGAGAAAACAGACGCTACAAAAGTTATTGGTTGGCAAGAGCTAAGAGAAAAAGGATTACAGGCTAAATTAGCTTTGAAAAAAAAACCCAAGTTGGAGGTTAGGGGAGTTCCGCATGCATGGAGCTCAGAAGACCTAGCAAGGTTTCTTTGGGGAAAGATAACAGCGAAATCAGCCAATATGCCTCTGGTGATTGATGATATTCGACCACTATTTTCCTCTGTGTCAAGGAACGGGTTCAGCAAGAATTGGGTGTTAGAAGTACACCCCACGGTTCGTTTCCTCTTGCTGGAAACGGGGAGCTTGGATGGAGGATGGTGGTCGATGACCTTTAGGGACTACCCAGACGCCCCCCGGTGCATGAGATGTCAGGGCTATGGCCACACAAAGGCCACGTGTCAGGCGGAAGCCGTAGTATGCATTTGGTGTGGGACTGGAGGCCACTTAGTGAAAGAATGTCCCAGAAAAAAGGATCTGACAGGCCCGTCCTGTGTAAACTGTGAACGGGCAAATTTCGCACCTAGCCAAAGGAAGCATAAGGCAGGAAGTCGGGAGTGCCCTGTGCACGTTAAGTGGTCCCAGGAAGTAGTAAATAGAACATTTTATGAATAAACTGACCATCCTTCAGCTCAACATGGGCCGCCGACGTATCGTGGCAGATGAACTTCGTCATCTCTCCCAGCGATACGATGTAATGGCGGTCCAGGAACCGAGCTGTCGTGGGAACCAGGTGGTGGGGTTTGGCCTCACGTCGAGGGTTATATCCCTGAGCAGTGGAGTGGGGAGGCCCAGGGCTGCCATAGTGGTTAATAACCCTAACCTCGATGTGATGGATCTGAGGCAATATACCACGGCGGATTGTGTAGCCTGTCATATCAAGTGGGGTAGTGTAGCGTTTACACTCGTCTCATCGTACCTCGCTGATGGAAATGATATTGACAATGACAATGACAATGACAATGACATATCCGCCTTGGAAATGATCACGGCTTGCACCAGGAACGTGATTATTTGCTCAGATACAAACTCCTGGAACACGGTCTGGGGGTCCAATCGAACAAACCGGAGAGGCCTTAAACTCGGTGAGTTT
The DNA here is from genome assembly GCA_911387785.2 of Aelia acuminata. Taxonomy (NCBI): domain Eukaryota; kingdom Metazoa; phylum Arthropoda; class Insecta; order Hemiptera; family Pentatomidae; genus Aelia; species Aelia acuminata. The sequence goes on from OU426981.1 coordinate 59,320,160, forward strand.
ATTGCAAGAAGCCAACTGGTCGTTATGAACATTCCATCCACAATCCCTACGTTTTCTAGTGGAATGGGCCATAGTTGGATTGATGTGACGCTAGTCTCACCGACGCTTGCAAACCGCATCATCGATTGGACCCTCCGATCTGAGACGAGTTCCGACCACCAAGCGTTAGTCTTTAGACTTACCGAAAACGTGGAGAGTTCTCACGACATATTTAAGGGTTACAAAACTCGAAGGAAGGATTGGACAGTTTTCCGTTCAACGCTGGAGGGAAAATTGATCGATGAAGAATGGGAAGCGGCAGAGACGGATCAGGCAAACGACCTGAATCACAAGGTGTCCAGGATCACAAGTGTTATTCGTGATGCCGCTGAAGAATCCCTCCAGCACCGGAAGGCGAGAGCTCGTCCCGTCCCATGGTGGTCGCCGGCCTTAACTTTGTTAAAGAGAGAGCTCTACAAGGCTCGGCGATCGTATCAGAGGTGTAGATGCGATGAGAGGCGTGCCATACTTCGTGACGAGTACAAGTCTAAGGCCAGGGCATACCGAAACGAGGTGCGACTACGAAAGCGGAAGTCTTGGGATGAATTCATCGTTGAAGAGTCGTCAAAGAACCCCTGGGGTATCCCATATAGAGTGGCCCTGGGTAAGTTGACTCCACGGCAGGTGATGGCATCATTGAAACGCGGTTCTGACCAGGCAACCACTCTGGAAGAGACCATGAAGATGTTTATTGCAGATACTTACCCCAGGGATGACCCATCCCAAGATGATGAAGAGCAAGCATTCATAAGACGCACCACGGTATACCCACCCGGCACAGACTTGTGCCCACCATGGGACTTATGGGACCTCCGTATTGCCGTGGACAGGCAAAAGACTGGTCGTGCTCCAGGATTAGACTCGATCGACGCTGCTATCCTTAAAAACAGTATCCCCTTTATTGAAGGAGGTCTTTTAACCTTGTTCAATGAATGCCTAGACAGGGGGTACTTTCCTCAACTATGGAAAACTGCAGAGATCAGGCTCCTTTACAAGGGAGGGGACAAGGACAAGCAATTAGCAAAGTCTTACAGGCCAATATGTCTCCTCCCTATTTTGAGCAAGGTGCTAGAGAACCTAATAATGATGAGCCTACAGCCAGTCTTTTTAAGGGCGAGTCATCCACGGCAATATGGATGCGCAAAAGGCAGGGGAACCGCAGATGCCCTGCTGAGAGTACGCCGCGACGTTGAAGAGAAGGCGGAGAAGTATGTAATGCTTCTCCTGTTTGACATATCCTCCGCCTTCGATAGCGTGTGGTGGCCGAGCGTACTTCAGCAGTTGCACAAATATGAAGCTCCCAGCAACTTGTTTGCCCTTTTAAGAAGCTACCTCCAGGACCGTAAATTGAAGCTAAAAGGAAGCTTCTTTGAGGTAGAAGCCGATGTAGAAAGAGGTTGTCCACAGGGTTCTGTCCTCGGCCCTGCCCTGTGGAAATTGGTCTTCGACGAGTTGCTGGATGTGCTGGAAGAGGAGCGGTTCCCCGCCACGGCATATGTCGATGACCTCGCCGTTGTAGTGGCTTCAGATAGCAGAGCCATGCTAAAAAATGAAGCTGAACGGTGTGCCAACATAATAGGTAGATGGTGCGAGAGGAAGAAGTTGAGGATGGCCGCTGCCAAGACCCAGTCCATCCTAATGAGGGGTAAAACCGATAGGGCCCACCCTATTACTGTTGTTATAAAAGGGGAGAGGATACGTCCAAGTGAGGTTGTGACTTACCTTGGCATAAAGATTGGAAGAAAGTTCAATGTAACACCTCACTTGGACTATTTAAGAAACAGGGTGGCCATAGCCCTTAACGGACTAGGTCGTATCGGGGGCGCCTTTTGGGGTCTCAGATACCCAGCTACATTAACAATTTACAAAGGAGTGATTCTGGGTATTCTGAGATATGCGTCCCCGGCATGGAGTCAACATCTCTCGCACCATCAGAAGAAAAAGTTGGCGACGATTCAGCGGATGGCTCTGCTTCGAGTCACTAGGGCGTATAGGACTGTGTCTCATACGCTGCACCTGCACCTGCACCTACCCCCTATTTTTGGCCTCATCCAATTTCCATCACCGATAATTAGCTTCTACCCTTAGAGCCGTGGCTACGCTCGATTTTTTTTTTTTTTTTTTTTTATTATTAAGATTCATGTAGTCCTTTTTACTCTTTCGATCTAATTGGCAATTTTTATACTGCCTAACACTCCGCTCTCGTTCAATTTGTATGCTTTCGAGGTATGATAACCCAAGTCATAAATTAGGGATAAGGGGGTGGGTAAGAGCGGTTACACCGATTTTTAATATTATTATCGCACCTACCCCCATATTTTTGGCCTCATCCAATTTCCATCACCGATATTTAGCCTCTACCCTTAGAGCCGTGGCTACGCTCGATTTTTTTTTTTTCTTTTTATTATTAAGATTCATGTAGTCCTTTTTACTCTTTCGATCTAATTGGCAATTTTTATACTGCCTAACACTCCGCTCTCGTTCAATTTGTATGCTTTCGAGGTATGATAACCCAACTAATAAATTAGGGTTAAGGGGGTGGGTAAGAACGGTTACACCGATTTTTAATATTATTCCTGCACCTACCCCCTATTTTTGGCCCCATCCAATTTCCATCACCGATAATTAGCTTCTACCCTTAGAGCCGTGGCTACGCTCGATTTTTTTTTTTTTTTTTTTTTTTTATTATTAAGATTCATGTAGTCCTTTTTACTAGATCGAAAAAGTTGGCGACGATTCAGCGGATGGCTCTGCTTCGAGTCACTAGGGCGTATAGGACTGTGTCTCATGAGGCGGTGCATGTCTTAGCGGGAGTCATTCCCATCGATCTCCTTTTGCGTGAAGATTACCTCCGGTACAAGATGAAGAGAGAAGGCCTGGTAGATCTGCCGGTAAATCTTCGAGAGAGGATCGGCGAAGACCCACGGAGGTGGAAGACAATAATAAGGCAGAACACATTAGCCAATTGGAATCGGAGATGGGTTGATACTTTAAAGGGGGCAACCTTAAGGAAGTATTTTCCTTCCGTCACCTCAAGGCTAGATGCCTCCTGGGTCATACCGGACTACTGGGTCTCTCAATTCCTCACGGGGCATGGGGGGTTCCGTGCAAAACTGGATGAATATGGTAAGGACATCGATCCTCTATGCCCAAGTTGTAGGGTACCGGAGACAGCAGAGCACATTTTACTGGCTTGCACCGCCTATGAGGCACTGAGAGCAAAACTGCAGAGAAAGACAGGGCTGTATGTTCTGGCGGAGAGCGATCTTCCTCTGCTGATGAGTGAGGAGAACTACCCGTACTTCAAATCCTTTGTGTACGGGTGGAAGGATATCATTGGTCGCTCCCACTTTGCCTTGGGAAGAAGAACTGGAGCAGTCCCAGGAAGACCACCGGACTAAGTACGAGGAGTGAAGGAAAAATGAGAACAGGAATCTTGGCACAGACAAAAGTCAGATTTGTATATAATTGTTAACATGCGGCAGTGAGGTGTTTTGCGTTTGCGAAACATCTCATTGCTGCAAAATCCGTATTGCCTCAAAGGCAAGGGAGGATGTACAATAATAAATAAATAAAGTCCATGCTATCTTCATTAATAATGTAACTTACTTTAAAATCTAATTGATTGTACAGCTAATGATAATCAGCTGCTGAGACCGATACCATCTTTTCTAAAGAATTCTTTGTCTTTACGTATTATATTATGTTGGCACAAAAGGCTTAAAATTTACTTATATTTAAAATTAGAAATAATATGTAATTATTATAAAATAATTATATCATTATAATAGACCTATCATGTCAATAATGTATTAATTTTTATTCTAATACTAATATCACATCTTAATATTATGATACAAATGCCTATGTTATATTATGTATTTTTGAAAAATGTTTTATTCAATTTTTAAATTAATTAATTTCACATTGTTCGACTGTCTGATGTCGATCATATGTTTTTCAAGAGAGAAACAGGTGAAAAACAGACGCCGCTCAGTTGTTGTCCACTCGCGGTACCGATAGCATATTTAAGTTCACACCGGCCAGCTAATTTTTTGTTACTATTTGAACAACGTACATTAATTTAATATGTCGTCGAACTCTTTCATAATGAATGAAGAGTTTATTGGACTGGACTAATTATTTAAAGGGAAAACATCTGAATTAAGATGTCTTCGGAGTTCATCCAAATACGGCAATGAACATACAACTATTATCACGGCTTGACGTTGTTCGCCATCTTCACAACGATAAATCCTCAAACCCCTTGATCAAGGTACCATTTCATTATTTGTGTTTGATTCATAAAATATTGTTTACAATAATTTAATTTTTGAAGGCCTAGATAATTTATTTATGAACTGATATATTAGATTGGCCAATATTAGTAATTTACAATTTGTTTAGATTATTCTCTTGTTTAAAATATAATCAGTAGTTTATAATGTGTATTAGTTTATAATTTATGAATGAATTAATTTAAATATCACTTGTTTTGATTAGTCTATAGATTAAAAATTGTTAGTTTTATAAAACTATTTAACTGAAATTAATTTAAGTTATTGTTTGATAATTTGAAGATTGAAATTTTAAAGTTATTTTAATAAAAATATTTAATTAGGATTAACTTCAGTTATTAATTGGAAATTTGAAGATTGAAATGTTAAAGTTAGTTTTATAAAACTACTCAATTGATATTAATATGAATTACTGTGTTTAGAAATGTTAGTTTTATAAAATTGGTTGATTAAGATTAAATCCATCAGTTTATAAAATTATAAGTTAAGCGTCGATATTTACTTAAATTGCTATTTCAATAAAATTTATGATTATTGCCGTTTAAAATCGAATGATAATTTTATTTTATTTCTATTATCCCTTATTTCAGAAAGTAATTTTTTAGATTATTATTATTTATTATGAGTTATTATTTATTAATATAATTAATGTATAATTACTACTAGTAATTATTAATACAATTAAAAGGTAAGTTAGTGTTGCAAACAAAAGAATCTGGCAAATTTAATTTTAAGCGTCACACACAGGGGTATTGACCCGAAAAGCTGGCCAAAACTATTTCCTTCCATTTTATTAATTCAAAAGTCCTCAAAATGGCTTCTATATTTGTAATAGACATTAAAAAATGATTTTTTAGCAGTTAAAAAATACTCTAAGGAGAAATTTTTCGTAAAATAAATTTTTACATAAATCCACCGACTGTAAAATAGGCATCCATGGGTTTAGAATTTATGTTCATATTATTTTCTTTTTATGCATTGCACCCATGAAATATGCTTGTAACTAATTAAAATTTACTATTACTATTATTTTAAAAAAATGAAAACAGTGTAAAATAGGTGAATATAAAAAGTTATGGTGATAAAGAAAAAAAAATGTTTTCCTAATTCATTAAGGATTGTTTAATATCTCTTCGAAACACAACTTATATCCCAGGAAGAAACGCACCAACATTTCTCAAAAATGCATATTAAATTTAATTATTCATTATTCACTTTCCTCGTCACTTAATGAACTTTCGGAATCACCACTATCGGTTAAGTTGGTTGGGAGAGACAACATTTCTAAAGTTTCCTTACAAAACCTGATACCTTTTTTCTTGAACTTCTCATACCTGTGATAATTGGATCTGATGTCAATATTAATCTATTAATTACATCCAGATTGCAATCTGTCCGGGGAAAATGTTCTGGTCTTATTTTCTCTATAAACCCGGAAATGGTTATTTCGGGTTTCTGCTGCTTCCTCAGATAAAAGACCAATATGAAGCAGAGGGTTTTTTATCACTTCATTACCATCCCTTAAAATTTTGTGAACAGATGGCGTCATAGCATACCATTGATAAAGTTTCTCCGCATCGTTGTAAATTTTAATGTAACAAATGATTTTTCAGAGCGTCCACCCGATCTTGAGCTTTTGATTGATAACGTCCCACTTAGCGATTTCTTGTTGCTGTTTCAAAAACATTTCTTTTCCTTGAAGAAGCATTCTATCTGACTTGGAAATCGTGCCTCAAAATGGATAATTTTGTTTTAGCTCTTTCACATGCTCAAGGTTATTACAATATTTCCCAATGAGAAAAGACACCAAAAATTCCTTCTTTTTTTTAAAAGCTAATGTTTTGACTTTAAAAATAAGTCAAATAATTCCATTCAGGTTACAGTTATTCTTCCAGAAGATCCTAAAATACAAATAAATAAAAATTTAACAAAATTGAATTTTTTTTTATTATTTAAATAAATAGACATTTTATTAATAAAAAATTATAAGTCTCCCAATCGCAGCTATTCCCAGATTTTTTTTCAAGAAACATAATCTACGCTAATTATACATTATCATAAAAAATATTTCGTTGCCCAGAAATGCCCAGAAGTATAACTTTTTAACCTTCAAATTTAATTTTTAGCTCTAAAATATACCTACCAAAAAACAAAAAGATATTGATACTAGTATTGAATACAAAAAAATTTTAACTATCTGGATAACAAGTACAAACCTTGCCTCGAACTATCCATCATATGAAAATGCCGATACTTCAGTAAGAACAAAGAAAATTAATATATTTTGTAGACCAATAAATATGAGCACAGACGAGGTAAAGGCTAAGGTCAGATTGTAATTAGAATAGCCGCCGGATAAAGGGCCTGGAAGAGATAAAAATCATCTTGCATGATCCAACAGGTCCTCTACTTGAACTTCCAGTCATTATTTACCAGAAATTTCAAAATTCAAAAAATGGGTTTTGGCCAACTTTTAGGGCCAAATACCCCTGTGTACGTCAGCAGCGCTAGGGAGCTCCTGACCTCTTACTAATAGTAAGAGTCAACTCATTTCCGCAACAATTATACATTTAAAAACAGTTCTATATTCCGTTTCATAAATATAAAATATTTGCATGTAAATCGTTAATATTACGATTTATTTCTTTAGATATATTTATCAATCCGAATAGCGCTTAAGTTTGCCAGAGTCTAGGGTCGGTGTGGGTTCTATGGGTCTCTGAATTGAATTAATGGTAATCGAAGGTTCAGTTATTGATCATGGAATTTACCGAGGCCATTTTTTTTTTTTTCGTATGGGGCCGCGATAAAGGTCACTAATTGGTCAAAGCCTTATTTTTAACATAGGACCATTTTCAATCTCATTTGTCTAATTTTGGAAACCCTTGCAACTAATGATAAATTAACGGTAAAAAAATAATAAAATAAAATGGAACTTGCTCTTGGCCCGTTTTCGAATTCTACGCCTCAAACAGAAATGTAATTTTCAGTCTGTTAAAATTGACTTATCAATTTGTCTGTTATGAACAGAGTTCATTAATTAAATGTCAAACGTTAGAGATAAAAATAAATTGAATGTTACCAGATGGTCCCAGAGTTGATGAACTAAATTAAAAAACGTTGCGGAATAAAGAAATAGTAGCTATTGATTTTTATTATATTAAATGATTTGAACTGAAATGCTTGGTGACACCTGTATTTTTTTAAACTCCCCTATGATTAAATTTAGCTGTAAAAAAAAAACTATTCATCGTACTTAGATACATTAATATTTTAATTTAATACAATATTAGTGAAGTTATCTTGATTCAAACAATCATTCAGTTATTAAGTCAAGTCGTTCTGGAGTTTCGATAGTTCATAGACTATCGATCGTATGACGTCAATAGAACGAAGTCAATTGACTTTGAGAGAATATTGACAAACGGTCATGCCTACTGAGCACCTAAAGATAGCCCCTTAAGTTCTTAACTCGTTCTACGAATAAAACATGAAATCGAATTCTTGCCAGATTTTTCATACTTTATGTTTATTTTATTATTACAATATTTTTTTTTTTTTTATGAAGAATTTATATTTTTAATTAGAAAAGGAAAAGAATTGTAGGTTTTTATTTCTTTGGCCTGCCAAAACATTTTTTTTTTAAAATGTAAAAAAGGCATTATTAATTTTTATGTTGTAATTAAAATCACAAAAAAAAACGTTCAGAACTTTATTTTGAAACGGAAGAAAGCTTTAACTAACCTCAAAAAATGTATTATAACTTGATTGCACTAATTTTTATTATGTGGATGGTTGAATTTATTACAGTAATCAATTTTGTAGGACAAGAAATGGTTGAAGGTTAGCGAGTTAATGAGCAACAGTTGATAATTATCGTTCGTCATAGCGGTGATGGATGGATCACATGCCAGGGTTATTTATCTTCTAAGCATTAACAGCCACCAACACAAGAAGTCTTAATTTGACTCCTACAGTAACTATTCATAATTCATAATAATATATAAATAAATTTTGCAAAATATTTACCAAATTTTTTTTTAAATATTTAAAAGACAAAAAATTCAAAATTTGGTATTATTTTATAATTATTAATTAGTATATAATCAAAGATATTTCGAAATACAATTTTTTTTTAGTAAATGTATAATTGCATAAGATCAAAGCTGTTTAACATGTTCATTTTATAAGCATAAAATCATAAATAATGATTTATTTGTAATTAAAATATTCAAACATTGGTAACGTACCTTCTATATCATATTTGTAAACTTTTACATATTTTTTACCTTTGTTGATGTATTTCGAATAATTAAGTTTACTTGTGTGCTGCTTTATTTTTTGAATTTAGATTTTTAATTACTATTAAAGCAATTCATTCGTAAATATGAAATCTAAAAAAATAATGCAGGTTCAATATTAGCGAAAATACTCTTTACCGAAAAAAAAGAATATGAAATCCTATAAAATGATTGATAATAATTTTGAGACTAAACTAAAGTTGAGACAATAATATCTTACACATCAGCATTTTTTTGCATTGCAACCTATGTTTTAGTAAATATTATCGCTATATATATATATATAAAGCTTACATAGGATGACATATAACAACGAATCAATTCTAGACACAATAATCCTACAATTCACATTAGATTACGCTTAGTCTTAAGACGTGGTGACGCCTCAGCCCGTCGAATCACATCTAATCCGTTCATTTAACGATATTTTAGAAGAACTTGATATCTTCAAGAACTGTTACTCATATCTAAGGAATAATAGTATGGTTTCACTGAGTTGCACTATTGCAAAAAAATATCTTGTGCAATCATACTATCTTATGTTTCGTTTTTTCTATCATCTTTTGAGACTCTAATGGCTTGATTAAACTGATTAATCATATGTAAAAACTAGTGATCCCGAATAAAAGGTGGGTATTGTATCATAGAGTTTTAATAAAAATATTTAAATATTTTATTATTATCGGAATTAACATTTCTTTTTTTCAACGTTTCAACAATCCGTGTGTTGATGAAAGGTGAAAGAAATAGTAAGCCAAGGAAAATACTTGAAATGACCTAAACCTGACCATTTTTAACAAATAAAGTTTTCATTTTTATCAAAAACTTAGAGAACTTATTCACGCAACCAATAAGAGAAATTTTCTTCAACCTGGTAACAATTTTCCGTCAGTAAAGTACAGTCATTAAAATATGTATTAAAAAATATTAATAAAATTATCTTAAAACGAACTCAACGTCGGAATATGTTCCAACCTTGAGTAAATTTACAGTTTGAAGAACTAGTAGAACTTGGAGAATACGACTAAATATTGTTTCAGCCCCTCCCGTAGTTAATTGCTTCTCAGTTTATTTTGTTAAATATTAAGTCATTAAACTTTTCCCTCAATTTGCTCAATTAACCTCACCTAGTTCCTTACCTCTTCTGAACTATTTTATCGGTAAATGTATTCTACAATATTATGATAAATTTGGCAACGACTTTTTATATTTAAAAGTAGTAAAATATCCTCATTAAGTCAAGTATATTAAGAAAAGACAGGTATAACTTCATGTAATAAAATCGTAATTAAATATTTAAATTAAGTGTCTAATTAAAACTCATAGGATTTATTACCAATGAATATTTTAATTAAATTTTAAAAACCATTCATTATTAATATTAACTTTAATTGAAATGCAGGCCGAATACCTTAATTAAAAGTCTTGGCTTTATTATTTTAGCGTTTGTTTGAACAAGTAATGAGTCCACACGAAATATGCACTCAGGGAAGGGAACTTTTTAATTTGAAAGGTTCTTTGATAGCTAAGCGGTAACCACCATCATTATTTTATTGACCTTTGCTCTGGTATCACTAACACAATGAATAGACTACGAAGAATGAATGCAAAGTATGAATGAAAAAAACCAATACGAAGTTGTTTCGTTCATTAATGTCACTGCATCATTTTGCATTGACCAATTTCATTTCTCAATTATTATAATAACATTTTTATCGTGAATCAAATAAAGATATTAATAATTATAAGTTTTGAATCTCGGTTTTGAGTCCAAATATGCACTAACATATGTGGAGCTGAAGGAACGTTTGAGTAGCAAGCAGCTGCATAGAAGAATTTTAGGTACAATCGCGTCAACAGGAATTTGTCATCCTGCCTCAGTAGAAAAGAAAAATTGTTCCCAGATTTTTTTTGAGAATTTGTTTAGCATATGCGGAACATCTCATTGCTGCAAAATCCGTATAACCTAGAAGCAGAAGATGGTTTTACTCATTTTATAAGCAAAGGCCAAAAGTATCCGCAACTAATCTGTATTGTAAATACATATTTAGTCAAAATGTTAGCTATAAATGCATGGTGTGTTAAAGAGCCATTGAGTCCATTCAGCATCAGGCTACACTTCATTAGTTGGAAGATAATGCCTAAAAAGACATAACTACTTAGAAAATGTAATCTATCAGTGTCGAACAATGTTTAATATAAAAAGCTGCTGTCATCGAAATTGGCGTTTCAAATGACTACAATATCCATAAAGTCGAGAGAAAGTGAGAAAATATCAGCTACCACCTCAAGGAAGCAAAGTGGTGCCAGTCATCATATCCAGCAATAGAATGGTTACAGAGGAAACCACTAACTGCTGTAAAGAATTGGGACTTGCTGATAATATCCTGAAAGATGGAAATATAAATAAGTATTTTTATTTTTATATTAGAAGTTAGTCTTCCATCCGCTGAAGTTTCGAGTTAATAAATTAACGCCGGGAGTGACAGTGCTAATTTGCGTATAAAGCGAGGTCGAAGGTGACGATTTAAATATTTCGGTAAATGTCAGGTCGTAGCTAGATCATTTAATCAATTCAGCACTTCAGCATAGAAACTTTAATTATGTTCAGAGATACTTATTTTTTTTAGGTGACTCATTACCAAATAATCTAGAAATAACGTTCGGTATTATTAACTTAAAATAAACACTAAACTATGGCTGAAATTAGATACATTATCAGGAAAATAAAAAGTGCTGTGTCTGTTAAGATACACTGAAACAAGATTCAGTTTATTTGTAAGACCTCACTATCCACTATCCACAGAAAAAATACACTGATGCTATAACATATTATGTTATAGCATTAGTGTATTTTTCTGTTTTTATTTTATATTATACAATATGTTTTATTTGCACTTAAAATATGCTACTCTATAACACAATTATTTAGTGAATATCTGGGTCGTTCCAAAATTGCACTATGTATGTAACCAACAGTTTCGCGAATCATTAATTATGCAAGGATTATTATTAAACACTGTCAATTACATGGACCTTCATCATTAAATCTTAAAATTAAAATCTTAATTCAATCTTATTTAATATAACTTTGATTAGAAATTAATTAGAAAGTCGGATTAGAAAAGGAGTAGATTTATTATACAAGTTATAATATTAAGGGTAATAACTACATTGAGGCCATCAATGACCTAATTTCGTTAGGTGACCTCAAAGAGCCGGAAGATAGAATTCCATTGCAAACACATTTCTATGTAAAGCTCTATTAGGTCGCTTGTCGGCAAACACCGAGCCTCGCAGTAATGGCAAGGGCAAACATATAAGGTTACATAGGGCAGTGGATTTCTATTTTTGTCCTCCTGCAATACCGTATTTTTTCCGGACTTTTCCCTTATATTCACTGAACGGGAAAAGGTCATTTAAAAGTGAAAGGGTGTAACGTTAAATAAAATTTAATAATACCTGACTCACTATATTGAATGAAGAGTTTTAATTCTTTAATTTTTTAAAGATTTAATTCTTTTAATTTAATTTAATTCCAACACAGTATATGTTGGAACTTGTAACAATAACTTTTTTGTTTATTAAAAAAAAGAGATTAGATATATCAACGAGTGAATCAGGATAACTATAGATGTGGGAAATAAATGAAAATTTGGAAAAATGGTCGACCTATATCCCAGGGTTTTTACTACTAATGCGCCCAAGGAACTGAGAATTTATTTATAAATTCGCGATGTTCGTAGGCCTTTTCCTTTGGGTCTCATTAAGCTTCGCAATTAACATTAGCGGCCTCATGGCATTTTAATTTTCAAAAAATATTCACGCATTGGCCCACGGAATGGGTAGAAAAAGCATGAGATATTTTTGAATTAATTACTTCATCCCTAAATGCTATAAAGCCCTTGTTGGAGTTTTAATTTATTTATTTTTATTATTTAAAGGGTAATGTTCTCTTGGTATTTTAATGAAGGTGAGCGCCGAACAGGCTTCCATTTATTTACTTAAGAAATGACATGACTATGAAATAACTTGACTAATATTTATATGATTATAAATATTTCTTATTTTCATGTCCCGTCTCAACTGGAAACAAACTAAAATTAATAAATAATATAAAATCTGTAATAATTATCACTAACTTTCTTCCTGAGAAATCTCATATCACATTGAATCATTTATAGACAGAACCCGGCAGAACCCAACATGCAAGTGGACTTCTTCACCGGTTTAGTTCAAATATCTCTGTGGAACAGACACACAACGTGAAAGGAAACGAACAAAGAGAAGAGGTTTAGTTGATGAACTACTAGATCAAGGTGAAGATGAGGATAAGTCTAACGGTGAATTTCACCACTAAAGGTCTTCATTTAAAACCTTTGTGTGTCAAATATTGAAACTGACATTCTTTGATACTAAGTACTTTCAAAGGAAATAGAAGGATATGAGATGCAAAACTACGATTAGATCCGTTTCAAATGAATTCGGGAGGATGTGTTAAGGAACACATAGATTGGAACTACTGCAATAACATATGTACTTACCTACCTATATTTCGGAATTTCGAACAATTTTAATTTAGAAATGCAAAACATATTGAGTTTCTTTTCTTAGTTTTATATGTTGAAAAACTTCAACATCCTTTGTATAATTTATGTTTATTTTAAAAAAATAGTCTTCTAACATCTAATCACCAAAGTTTCGGAGTTTCCTCCACTTTCAGACTCCTACTTTCCTTACTATTCTCTGAAACTATCAGATTTTACAACTATTATACATGTATATATTATATACAATTTTTAAAGTTTAATAAGAATAATACGACCCTGAAGTTGAAGGAAACATTGAAACGTTGGTTTAAGATATTAGAAAACCATTTTTTTTCTTATAATAAAAAATAAATTCAAATATTGGTGGTCACTTTAAACTCAAATATTTTTCCCTGTTTCACAATGTACCTTTTTTTTCACTCTATTGTTCGGAATATTCGAGTTAAAAGGAAATTTGAAGTTGTTCTCTAAATATAGAAAACTAGGAAAATTTTTACAATAATATTATATACTTCCCGAATGGGGTTCAGTGAAGGGAATGGTCTGACCTGACCGGTATATGTTCCCGGTGGCTAAGTGGCAAGAGCATCGTAATAATGATACAGAAGTCGGGGTTCATATACCGCCCAACGCTAATCTTTTCTCTTCTTATAAAAAATATTCAAAAATCATAAGAATTTTCAAATCACCATGACAAGAAAAATGATTGAGTACATAATTTTTAAAAAATACAATGACCAAGAGAGACCTTGGACTAGTCTCCTCCCCTAATTCGCAAAATTTGCGAGATCGGTAGGAAGGGCCCTCTTTGTATGTATATGCCTTCAAGTACAAAGTAGATGTTATTAAATATTATTATTTAACCCTCGGAAATTATTGAAAACGAGGATATTAATTATTAGCAATTATCACCACATAAAATAGCGAAGTTATATCTTTGATTAAGGAAAAATCATGGCTGGTGTGGCAAAGAATATAGTATGAAACAAGAGACAACAAATTGAGAATCGCAGAGCCATACATGTGTTCGTCGTAAGAATCGAAGTATGCTCATGACCAGAAAAGAAGTCGCACTCACCAGGCTGAGGATTGGGCACACTCGACTTTCCCACGAGCATCTGATGTGTAGGAAATCTCCTCAATGTAATTCATGTGGGGTTCCACTCACTGTGAATCATAACCTAACAGAATATTACGCGTAAGAGATTTCCCGATAGCATCTCATAAAAGAAAACACAACGCTCTAAGCAACTTAATGCTTTTGCTCAAACAGAATAATATATTTAACAAATCATAGCTTACTTTTTTGTAAATTGTAATTGTACGGTAGCGTCAAAGTTGGTTTGTTAAGGTAATTGGATTGCATTTTGATTTTCTTTTATTTAACTGTATTTTATTTTTATTATAATTTTATAAATATTGGATAACAGGAGGATAATGACCCAGGGGATAATTATATATATAAATATAATTATTACCATCTTATTTATTCTAATAAAAATTGTATTATAACTGGTACAAGCTTTTTGTCCTTTAATCTAATAAGGAACAGCAAACCTGTTTCTTGAGGGAGGCTAATTTAAATGCTGGGTTAGGAGCAGCATTAGACTAGCTACAGGTGCAGAGCCCCACTCACGGCTGAGTAGACTAATTGTGAGCAGAATGAACTTTTAAAGCAGGGGCGGGTGGGCGAGGGGGGTAGGTGGAAATTCGATGCGGCCGAATAACGAGCTCCCATGAGGTAGTCCTTGCTCAATTACTGCGCCGAGTCATTGACCTGTCGATAAAGGCCACTCCTTAGCAGTCAGTCACCTTCATTACCATCTCTAATTTATTTACCTCTATTCGTCTACTATAAGACATAATAAAGTTTATATGACCTTTAATAGAAATAAAGTGAGCGAATTAGTTCTAAACTGTTGGTCACTCAGCTTCAATTCTACGGGTTCTGGACTCGATACGGTTGTAGAGGATTTTCTGTTGATTTACATCAGTATACGCGATCGATTCTTGAGTTGGGAACCTGACCAGCCTGTATAAAGGTTTATTCAGCCTCTTTACTAAAAAAACATAATCTGAACTTAACGTTTCTTCACACCAATGATGAACACTTACATTCATAGTTTTCGAGATAATAATTTTCAAAGAAAGTAATGCTCCAGAGATTGTCAAAATGTAACATGTGACATTATTATATTAATTTTAAAGTCTCGTTTTGTCTAAAGGCTTGTTGTTATAGGCATGATGAGTTCGATCTCTACCATCAAAATAGTTAAAGAACTAAAAGTTAACGATTGAAACTTAAAAGTTTATTTGGCGGTTTGAGGGGGAGGGGCTTTAAGATATGCATACTTAATCGAAAACTAACTTTCTGAACTGACAATGATTATTAATCAACATAACCAAGTTACAAATTTTATCACACGTCGCTCTCTGACCAACATTATCACTCCCTAGCTAAAACAAAATCAGTATCAGGCTAGGGAGTGACTGGTCAGGGAGGGACAAATCAGCCATTTATCACCAATTTCGGCAAAACTAGTGCAAAATTTACTTAAATGAGGTTATGGCAGTTAAGAGATTCGAAAGATCTATAAAACCGTAATAAAAGAAGTATATATATTGTTTACTATCATAATTTTGATAGGGTATAGGGAGTGACTCACTATAAAAATATTGTTAATCTTTACACATTTCTCAACGTCCTGAAAGCAACTGAAGTAAATTTAGAAAAAGTGATATGATTCGACGTATAGTCGGGTTCATAACAAACACCCCACATGTTCTCAGCTCGAAATTTCCTTATCTGAGGTATTGGTGAGTATATAAAAAACTAGCTAGGGAGTGACCTCACAACTGGGTGACCAAGAGAAAAAGCTGTTCTTGTACTTTGCCTGTACCCTTTTTTTTGCATCATGAAAGTTTGCTGATAAGATTGGTGCCTGACTTTTTAGAATTATTGTGACGGAAAAGAGTATAATTATTTTTCAAAGTTCATGACCTCTGCTTTGTGACAGGCTAGGGAGTGACAAACAGAGCATTGTTATTGATTTTAGTGAATTTTATCTTGTATTTAGGCGCTTGAAAATATCAATGTTCTTTACCAATGAGGTAATAAATAGAAAAACAAAAAAATTAAAAATCCTTCAGGTGGTTCTCGATTTTCACGTTGTGACATAAATACCACCATAATTTTAGAATCACACATATAAAATTTTTGGTTATGTGGAACCTGGAAAAGGCCGTAGTTAAAGCCTTATTATAATCCGCGAGTATAAAATCATCAAAAAATTTAATAACAAATAGTTATTCTATTCTGAGAAAGTTTATTTATAAAAAAAAAAAGCAAAAATCGCTAGCCTTTTTTGAAGGTGACAATTAAATTGAAAATGTTTACAATTGAAACAGACACGGTGATGATCGAGTTATAAGGGATTACATTTGCTTTGGAAAGGGTACAACTCATTTGGGAAGGACTACATTGAAATTGGAAAATTGGATTATTATTTTATTGTAATAAATACGAAGAAACATTAAGTTCAAATTATTTGTTTTTAGCGAAGGGGCCGAGTCGCACTTTATACAGGATGGTGAGACTCCGGACTCAAGAATCGATCCAGGTATACTGATGTAATTTAACAGAAAATCCTCTGCAACAGCCAGATCGAAACCTCTTTATTATGAAATTTCTCAAATTTAAAAAGCGTGCCATAACGGCGAACATAGGAAACATGCTATTTTCGATTTTGTAGAACCTCTTCCAATTTAGCCACAAGTGATGTATTTCCTATATATATTTTAATTCTGTTCCCAATAAAGAGTGTTGAACAATAAATTTATTTTGAAATTTTTGACAGTTAAAATATAATCTCAGAAATGAGTCTCATCTTGAGATGATTTTTTTAATTTTTTGTATTTTTAATGAAAAAATGAAAGAGCTGTTCGAATTTAATACATATTACAGGTGGTATTCTTTATTATTATTTTTTTTTTTTGTTATTGCAGTTATTACACAAGAAATGCAGATTTTTATTTTTAAGTGGAATAAATTTGTATGCTAGTTAATGTTATTAGTAGTAAACAATAATTTATATTATTTCTTATATCTCAATCATTCTGTTCACAGGTATGGTGCTTTCAATGCAATCATGTACCGTACATCTTCAGAAATATTATTTGTTCTAAAAAGCAAGTAAGTGCTGGTTTTCGTTATCATATATGTAAGTCGTGTTAAGCGGGTACTTAACAGGAATACTTTCTATCATGAAGGCACCTGACATGTAAAAACGCCGCTGTAACATGAATGTAGGCCTAGTAATAAGCAGGGTTCTCCATGGCGAGGTTTTCCCCTCCATTATTAGGGAGGAAGGCAAAACCTAGCCAGGACGATGAGCAATTAGCTGTATACTCCTAACTAAGTAGGGTAGGACAAAAACTGAGCAGCATCATCCCTAATCCGCCTAATAAACTGCCCTTCATACACGGCTTATAGCTTCCACTATCGCTTCGTGTTTGCCTTTTAAACTAAAAAAAAACTACTTAAAATGAGGTATTTTGTTTCATTAATCAAGGAGGATGATGAGGATATATCTTTTCCTTTACGAAATATTAGAAAAAAAGTTACCTGTACCATGAGAGAATTTCAAAGCGCACTATTTTACTAATCGCAACCCTTATTCCAGTAGAACTACAACAAACTTATGTGGGAATAACCACTAAAATACCTTGAAAAACCAAAACGTAAATGAATAAAATCCAGTAAAGTTAATAGAATTTGAAATCTTTAAACTTAAAAATAATTAAAACAAAAGATAAGTATATTAATTTAATCTATTTTTATCAAGATAAAAGATTGGGCTCCGCCGGGAGTCGAACCCGGGTCTCCCGTATGACATGCGCTGTATGTTAACCACTACATCACAGAGCTCCCTTCGTGGGTATCCACCTTTTTTATATTACCATTTAATTTTTTATGGTAACCACCTTTTTTAATTTTTAATATTTTATAATTTTAAAATTATCTTTTCTCTTCAAAAATAAAATATTTAAAATTAATTTAAAAAAGGTGGTTACCCACGAATAAAGATTGAATTAATATAAAATAATTTAAAATTGACGTTCGTCATGAGATACCAAAAATTGGACAAAAAATGTCCACCTCCCGTTACTACTGGCAAAAATGGTGAGATCGGGGGAGAGGTATCAGTGAAGAGGAAGGATTGGCTCCGTTTGGAAGCGAGCTCTGTGGTGTATTGGTTAACGTACCGCGCTTGTCACGCGGTAGATCCGGTTTCCACTCCCGGCGGAGCCCAATCTTTTCACTTCAAAAATAAAATAAATAAAAAAGTAGGTACTCCTGAGGCCATAAGTAAAATAACATTCGGCAGAAGATGATGGAAATAATTAATTTCGATATTAAGGTCAATAAATAATGTCTTTTGTAAAATTTAAATGTTAATTACTCCATAAAATACATTGTGTAATTTTAAATGTTTAAGTAATTTATTCATTGAAGTACGCGAATTCATAAGCTAATAAACATAGATTATTATTTTTTTTTTATTTCATTTTGATCACATTCCTGTTTGTTCTATTACTATATCTATAATAAAAATAAATTTATTCTCTCATTTACATAACTATCTCGAAAATTAGACCCATAATAGAAATAGAAGCATAGAAGAAGAACAGATAATACATTGTATTTATCCCACAGGTGCGTATCCGAAAACTATGGTTCCCAAGTGCCCATAATTTTAAGTCCACCAATTATACATTTTTGACAAATAATTGCATAGAAAAATAAAAATAAAATAGAATACTTAAAATTCACATTTAGTATTTCTACACTTGAAACGTAATGGTCTAAGCAGGTTCGTTTCATATTTATAATTCTTAAATCATTGCGTTACTTTTACACATGTGAATAAAAGTCTGGTCACACATAACCGCACCGCAGCACGGGCGTGTATGGGATCTGATTCATTAACGAAGGATAACGAGTCGCTTGACCCGGTGTCGGGCCTATGTGACCGGTTACTATACCTATACGAATAGAATTTACGAAGGATATACGTAGGTATATCCTTCGTAAATGAATCAGATCCGATACACGCCCGTGCTGCGGTACGGTTATATGTGACCAGACCTTAATACAGTGTGGTCTGTTCATAATATTATTAATATAATAATAAACCCCATACATTGCACGGCAACGTTGCGAAACAATGGCAAGGCAAAACAAGAGCCATTTGTCTTGTCATGTTTGGACAAACAGAGCCCCGCGTGGGGTATCAAACAATAAGATCAAACAGTGCCTATTGATCAGAGCAAACTTCATTGAGCGACACAGCCGCGGGCTAATTTTGTAATGTCATTACTAGAGCAGATGGGGAAGCATTGGGGGGTAGGGGAGAGGCCTTTTCTAATTAATATTGCACTCTGTTAAACCAATCTAATTTATGATCCTCAGGCTATGGTCGATACTAAACAGCTCATGAACATCGCTAAGCAAGAAAGTGAGGAGCTATACATGTTATTGTGAAAGGATAGGGTAGTCAAATGTTAGTAATAAGAATGAATGAAATATGCACGTAAGCTTGTCAAGCAGTTCTTCAAACCAGGTTGATAATAACATGAGTGGCACATAAACAGTATCGCGACACATTCAGGAATGTGATTTGTTTTTGCTTTATTTATATAAGGCCTAAAACAAAAAAAAAAAAAAAATGTAGTTCCGGAAAACTCGAAAAAGTAAGCTTTATCAGGCTTAAAAGTTCTTGAAGTGTCAAGGGTGCGTAAAGGAGACATAATGTTTAACAATGTTTTGAACAAATGCTGAACAACAAAATCAGAAGATTGAATCCCATCTATTTTGTGGTCTAAAAAACAGACCTTGGTATTTTAAAAGTTAAAAGGTCTGATAATATAACATATTCAAACTTTATAATAGATTCAATTATATCAGTTAGACTGATCATAGCTTATTAGACTGAGTGCTTAAAAATACCACAATTTTCATTTTAATAACAAGGCAAATATGTGATAATATGTATTATAAAGTAACTTATAAACAGCAATTTTTTTTTTTAATTTTTAATGGAAAAGATAAAAATTGTGTTAATTAAAAAAATGTAAATTAATTTGCATGCTGATACGACAATTTGCATGTAACTGTAAATGAAAAGTGATATCAATCAAAGGTAATGAGAGTGTAACAATGAGGAATATTAATTTCTTGAATAATTTCATTTATTTAGTAAACATAAATTTCGGATTTTAGGCCTTTATATTTCTTGGATAATTATGAAAAAACGGAAAGCTTAATTTTCTATTCCAAGGAGAGTTTCAAAGCACATAGGATTGCCATCTGTTGAGTTACTATAAATCGTTAATAACATTCCTTTAATTAATATTTTATTCATTATATATTTATGTTGAAAGACACCATATACATTTTTTATAAATTATAAATCCAAATAACATTAAGTTGGAAATAAATATACCATATATATTTCAACAAGATAGCATCTTCTAGAGGTATTAACGTAATATTTACATTGGGTTATAGTTTTTAATCATTAAATCGCACAATAACTTTTACTTGTAGCCAAAAAAAAAAAAAAAAAAGGAAAGAATATCACTTAAATTTCAAATAATTTACCGAAATAGGCAAATAAATACACGGCCAGAAAAGTAAATAAGTTCAAAATGGGAGGACTAATCTCTTTAATTTTATCATATTTCTGGATATGGGCTGATATTCCTTTTAAAAATAAAAATCATCGAAGCGAAAAGACAATTTCCAAGTCTGCAGAAGGGAATTAAAATTCCCCTCTCGAATCCATTTACTAATTACAGTCCATTCCCTTAATGGGATTATAATATGAAAAAAAAAAAAGAAAAAGAAATCTTTGGATTCTTATTTCGTGAAAGTTTCAATGGCCTGAATGGTCGGAGTATAGTTAAATAAATTTTAATGTACAAATTTATATCACGAGCTTTATAACTAAAATTAACTAACTAAAAGTTAAAAATGAAAAGTTCTTTTTTAAAACCAACATATAGACTTTTTTTTCTTTCTTTTGAACCGCAGGAATACTTCTATATTCTTATGGAAGAACTTTTATACTGCACGGGGTGCATTTTAAAAGAGTTTTGTATCAGTAAAGTTTAGGTATATATATGTTAAGGTATGTATCTATAGGTTTTTTTTTCGTTTAGGAAGGGGAAAAATCTTACATAAGACGCTGTGCGACCTTAAGTCCACAACAGTGTGAGATTCTTACTCACTAAAAAACCACCACCCTATTCTTCAACGCCACCCCACGGAACCGCTGCACAGTGGGACGAATTGCCAATCTAGGTGGAAATAGTCAACATCAACGAAATGAAAAAATCATGCCCGTTTCTTTAAAACAACAATCTAGCTAAGGCTTTTATAAATTATTAATCGCTTGAAGCAAATATTAACAGAACTACGGGGGTTTGAATATGGTAGTTCCCTCATAATGCTTAGACACCTTATTTCCAAATTATATTGTAAAACCAATAAAATCCTAGAGTGGATCGTGTTTTTTTGAAAATAATTTATGCTAGGGAATGGAAGACGATTCAGAAATTAAGTTTATGTAAGTTGTTGGTTCGTTAAATGTGGATATAGTAAAGAGCACCCTCCTTTATTTTCAACAATCGTTAAGCTATTTTTTTTCTTATAAAAAATGGGATTACTAAAAATCTACACCGATCTTATTTTATTATTATTAATATTTAATATTTAATATTTATATTTTTTATTATTAATATTTATACAGAATATAGTCCACACTATATAGAAACAAAGTATTGATTATGAACTGGATTACCTGCTAATAAAAGTGTTTTTTAAAGGGGTGAATTTCTCAGTGTTGAGAGCCTGTATTTTTAATATTTTGAGGCATTACGGAGGTGCAAATGAAATTTATAGATAAATAGTAAACCAGTTTCATTGGAATACATTAGGAAAATCTCCTAAGCTATGAAAAAACGACATTCGTTGACCATAAGTATAATAATTAAAAGTAAATAGCAAGATTTTTCCGGAATGAGATTTTTCCCTTTCTTGGAATGTACCTATATTTTTGCTCACAATGATTGATGGTAAAGTGTGAAACGCTCTCACGGATGGAAAATCAAGCCAAACCTGCTATATATGAGGAGCAACTCCTAAATCGATTAATGATCTACCAGACGTTTTATCTCTAAATCGCAACGTAAAAAAATTATCATTTCGGTCTTTCAAGTTTACAAGTGTAGATCAGAATATTCGAATGTTTTTTTATTATTATTTACAGACTAAATATTAATAAGTGGGCAGTAAGGAGTGGAGAAGATAAAATTGATGTTAAAAAAGGAAATCAGACATTCAGAACGAATTTAAAAAAAAAATGAGTTTGATCTTCGATAGGCTTAAACCTTTGATTCTACAAACGATGGAAATTCTGCCAGACGTATCTTTAAAATTTTTGTCTTGAGTTCCTCCATTACAGGTATAGATGAAAATATTCTTAATAAATTTTACATACTTTTATCCGCAATTTCATCTGGTTACAATATTGATGTGTAAAATTTAAATGATTTCATAGCTGAAACGAGACAATTTTACATTCGCTTATATCCGTGGTATCATATGCCGGTGACAATGCATAAACTGTTAATTCCTGGCGTTGAAATTATAGAATATTGCCTACTACCTATTGGTATGCTTTCTGAAAAAGCTCAAGAAGCCAGAAATAAATATTTAAGAGGCTATAGGGAGTTTCACGCACATAAGAACTCCCGGGTAACTACAAACAGGGATGCTATGAATATGCTACTGTTGACATCAGATCCTCTCATCAATACCTTTAGGGATACCCCACGAAAATCCAGAAACGCATTACCAAGAGATGTACTTTCCTTGCTAATACCTACAGATGTCGATAACAGTAGGTTGATGGTGGATTCTGAAGAAGAATCTAACCTGAATTCAGATCCTTCAGATTCAGATGATTCGGAATGAAAAACAATGGGGATATTTTTATTTATTTTTTCAGTTCGATAATACAGTTTAATATATATTTTTTTTAAAATGTATTTTACGTTATTTCATAGTTAATAGGGAGTTTTAGCAAAGCACGTTAAATAGGAACGCTACACGGTATACGTAAAATAAGGATCAACTGCGCATGCGCACGTATACCGGTATGATTACCGTTTACCGTGCCCCGCTATTTGATGAACTTTACCGTATTGGTTAGCGTAGGGACGTTAAATAAGGTTATAACCTTACTACTGTAGAGTAAACATGGAGAAACAACGCTTAAGATTCCAATTAAGTGATGATATTATTCTTTTGAGGGAAGTTCTAAGTGAAAATCCTTTTTTTGACACTCAAAAATGGAAAACAATTCAAACTAAAGTAAATTTAACCTGTTCGAAGTCATTTTCACTTCGTTCACTAAGAGATCATTTGATGGTCAATTTCATAAAAGAGGACAACATAAACAGAAAAAAGTAGGTACTTTATTTTAAACTTAGTCTAGCTACATTTATTTTCATTTCTAAATAATTCTAAATGAAAGGAAAATTCTTTTCATGAAAAAAGTTTCATTTTTTTCCCAGATCCGGAACTGAAGAGGAATGTACAGAACTAAAAATACTCCTTCAAGATGTTGTTGACTTGTCAAAGGAGTTTGCCGGTAGTAGAAATAAAAAAAATCGCCAGAGAGAGAACGCTGGTATAATTGCCAGGGAAGAGAGTTTGGCTGTTTTGGGGGACTGTGTGCCGGTCACAGAAAGTGATAACATATACGAATTTATAGTTTAAGATGATGATTCGTTACAACAAATTGTAAATGTACCCATCACAAATGAAGAGGTAATTTCCGAAACTGTGGATACCAGGCAGGTCAATCACAGCATCACTGATTCGAGAATCCGTAGGAAAAAACCTTCATTGCTTAGTTACATAAAACAAAGACAGGAACAAGAACAGACTATGAGAAAGGCAGAACTGGAACTGCAAACAAAAAAGATTCGGTTGGATAAGGCGGCGCTCGAACTGGAAAAAAATAAATTGAGATTGGAGGAAGATAAATTAAATTTTGAAAAATACAAGTTTGACGTTGAAGCGAAGGAGCGTGAACTTCGATTAAAAATGGACATGGAGGAACGGCAAGATAGGCTTCAAGGAGAATGGGAGCAACGGCAGATGCTTTTATCAGTGATAAATTCCATTGTAGGACAAAAAAATAATTGTAATTTAGAATTGTAAAATAAATACATTTAACGTAAAATTGTTGTAATTTTTTACTTTTGATATGACAAGTAAATAGAAAATTACATTTTACAATTATATGTATGTTATTGTAGTTGTTACAATATAAACTCAAATAAAAATTTAACGTTGTAATAATTGTGGTTTTCCCCGTGCTATCGTATTCATGTAACAAAAATCATAATAAATACTGTTCTAAGGAAACCGGGTTAACATCGAAGTAACTACTGCACTGGCTTCCGTGTAAACTGGTATGGCAGTTCGTTAGTAGCACTCCTACCTTGTACATTCTACCAACAGCTTGTAGCAACAATTTCTGATTTTTTTTTTAAATCTAAAAACGCGAACTCTGTAGCAGTTTTTCCAAATATCCATTCAACCCCTTGTTTCATTGAACTCATGGCTTTGTTAAATTCTGCTTGTTGGTTTGTGATGTTTTTACTTGAAAAGGGACAAATGATTAATTCTCTAATAGGGTACGCTGGATCCCCATACAACACAAATTTTTCATCATTCACAAATTTAGTTCTGGCTTCTAACTGCTCATACAAATTTGATTCACGAAGTATGCCCGCGTCATGGCGGTTTCCGTGAAATGATCCTAGTAAGCTAGCCACTATTCCATCAGGGCACACAACTGATTGGTATTTCACACAATGATATCTCTTGTGTCCTGAGTAGACTTTCTGCTGATCAACTGAGGGCCTACAAATCGGACGAGCTGTTCCGTCAATGAAACCCCAACAGTTACCGATAGGTGACCCTTTTTCAACAACACTATTAGCATACAGTTGCAATCTTTCCTCCGTTAACCATTTCAAATTTCTTAAATCACTGAGCAAGTGACCTTTGTTGTTATATATTATATTTAGAACTTGGTTGCATACAACGGAAATATATGATGCTGAAACACCAAACAGTGGCTCAATGTCCGCTAATCTGTTGGGGTAAGTGAGCCGCCTCAACAACATACATAAAGCTTCCAATCCTAAAAAAAAAAAGAAAAAAAGAATGAATGTAGACGTTTGTTTTGTTTGATAAAGAGCATTTCTCAATTACAGTTTTTAAAGGTAAGTATAAATAATAATAAAAAAAAGTTGCTAAGACCCCAATGACACAAGTGGTTGAAAGGTCTATAAAAAAAAAAAATGTAAGTACGTGAGGTACGATGTTCACTCTTCAAATGAAACTCACCTGAAACTGACCACCTTTGTGATGTGAAAATTTTGTCAGGAATATCCAAAAGCCGTCGCAGTTTTGCTACGTCACGTTATTGGAATCTAAATAGCGACATACACTCGCGTTCGTTTAACGAATCGAAATTAAACCTCCCGTACTTTAAAGCTCTAATTTCTGAAACTGTTTTCGGGATGGAAAGGTGATGAATTATCGCATCATCTAGCTCTTCATCGGAAATTAAACCCACAGCGCTCAACAAAAAAATGTCTTCCATTTTGTTTGACAGTCCACCTTGTGAACAATACCGTTTATGAATTACGTAATCGTTAGTGAAAGTTGCTAAATCCTTTAAACTACATTTAATCGTAAACGCTAAACGGTATATTTTAACGTTTAGCGCTACGCTTACCGTGCGGGATGCTAAAACTCTCAAATATATGTTTTTTTAATAATAGAAATTTTAATAAATAAATATAAATAGAATTGCTTTATTATTTACAATTTTTCTAAATAATTTTATTTTGTTTTAATATATCAATTATAATTTTTTTTCCTATGAAACCTAGTCAAAAAATATTAGGTATATAGACTTTTATTTATTAATTCATGTTTAAATGTAATTCTCTACAAATATTAACATGAAATAAGTCGCTTCCAGAATTATTTCCACCTAGATTGGCGATTCGTCCCACTGTGCGCTGTCAGGTTTTTGGCAGGTGTTAAGTTTATTAGGTGTTAGTCATTGACGAATCTGTCTCAGGTAATGGTGCTCACGAGTTAATAACATAACAGTAAATTACATAATATGTCGTTTAAGTTTAAATTTTCTTTAAAGGCTGGTGTCACTCAGGATTAATGACCAAGCGAATCCTGAAATTCAAATATTTTTTTACTGATCCATCTTTTCTATTCACAGGTGACATACTTCGTCTTCAAGAACCCTAGAGCTACTCGTTTTGATTAAAAATCCAATAAAATCGCAAAATCGAAAATTTCTGACGTACGACCTTTTGCAGTATCAACGACGATATTTATACAGATTTATATAAAACTAAAGAGTAGGAAATTATTTGTCGAGTAAAGGAGAAATTACTGATTCTCGGTAACGTAATATTTCTAAATTCAAGGATTTAAAGAAAATCCGACTGATTTTTAAATGAAATTTTAAACACATTTTGAATTTTGTAATAAAACAAATTAAAAACCATTATTTGGTTTTCTTTGGTCTATAAAAACCATTGTACTTAGAACCTGGTAGCGGTAAAGAAAGTTTTGTTGTTTTTTCCAGTAGGATTGTAAAGCGCTCTTTAGGTTTTCCTCATCTTTATAAATATATGAGATATAGGCTTATACAATTTTTAATCCTTATGATTCTTGACTTTGTTGTATTATTTTAAAAATCAAAATATTTTAGTATAACATTGTAGCAAATCTTTTTAGCAAACATTTTTTTTTTCATTTTACACGTTTTTCAAAGTTAATAGTTAGTTCCTTTGACTTATTACTTTCAGTTACCTACATTTTTTTTTGTAGTTGCTTTTTCAGAATGTAATAACAAAAAATAAAACGCCCTTAATAATTTTTCGCTCTTTTCCACATCATATATAAGCATATCCGGTATAAATGAACTATATTCAGTCTTCACGTTAGACTTTTTCTTCATCTAGCTTCCGATATCCACTATATCGTATATATTTAAATAAAATCGGTACTATGCAGTGCAGTGTAAAGTTTTCCAAATATTTTCGGTACTTGAAACAATTGATGAGGTACTGCAATAGAGCCCTTTAAAATACAAAGCCTAATGAATCGATGTGGCAATCGACCATTGGGGAATTAATTCCCATCAATTTCGAATTCATGGTTGGTTAATCCGGCGGAATGCTTTAGTAGCAGTTCAATTTATTGTATTGCCTTACCGCGAACCCCGATTGCAGTTTTTGGCAAATTGGTTTCAGTTGCATGCCTCAACTATTACATTCAACGCACGGGAATATTGTGGATAGTTAAAATATTTTGATAGTGTCTACCAAAATATTTTTACCAATAAAAACTTATCATTACTAATATTTAAAAAAAAGTTAAAGATATTTTTCACTTTAAATGGATGTCAGATGACATATATATGATATCGCGTTTTTTAGAATATCTAACAGCCTATATTAAGCACAAAAGTATACAGTTATATATAAAAGATAATGTATTTGATTCTAAAACCAGTAGACTTTTAAAAGCTTAATAAACTTTTAGAGAGAAAATATTTACGTTTATAGGTTTTTTAGCACCATATGAAATCATACGAGTATGAGCTTTACATTGGAGACGAGTCGAAATTTCCCGGGTTAAACCGGGATATAAGTACAGACAGCTCGTTATAAATAAATGTATTATGTGATTGTTATTCTAATTTTTAATAATAATTTTATTTCACATTTGCAAAAAAAAAGCATAAACGGATAAAACGAATAAAAATCGGTGATGGAGATTGGATGAGTTCAGTTAAAAAAACTAAAGACCATTGCAACGTATTAAGTAATACATGCTACTACACTGAAGGGCATTTAGGGTTAGTGTTCTACCACAATATTTATACAGACTTTAGTACAATAAAGGAATAAATGTAGGCTTATTTAATATAAGAAATGAATAAAATACCTATTATTTCTGATTGTAGGAATCATTTTACATTCTAGAAGGTCCTCGAAAAGAGTAGATTTTCGAACAGTCACAAAACAGGTATTATGACATTAGGTAACCGTTCCAAGAAAGTCTAGTACTCTTTTAAATTATATAGTTTTTGTTTTACGTTATAGTATGTACAATATTTATTGAGTAATTATTTATATAAATTGTTAACACTTTTTCCTCCCAAAATATTAATATTGTGTAACTAGATTAATCAAAAATAGGTAGACTTTATTGTGATTTAGTTTTTCTATTTCGCAATATTTTTTTCCATAACAATTTGAAAAAAAAATCAATCCAAGGTAACCTACCTACCTCAGATACCCAAGAAACAACCTAGAACCATTTTTTTCTTTTTACAAAAATGCTAAATTAAAAACCAGTTCTAGCTTGGAGTTGCTTGTTTTGTGGATTGGTGGCCTTCAATTTACCTACGTTATATATGATATTATAAGTTCCTACATGAGTATATATACAAATATATACTGTTCATGAGAACATATTGTTCCTACAAATAAATATCAAATCTACTCCCAGTAAAAAGAAACTGAATTTTCGCTGATATGTTATGTCCAATAATTCCTATGAGGAACGCATCATACACGTAACCTAAACCTAAAAATTAATTATTAAATTTAACAGTATAAATTATGGGCGGTCCCGGTTCACTAATCCAGTGTGAATGATCGATCGAAAATTCATCAATTATTGACAGTTTAAGCTGATGGCAGTTTAATAAGCCTCCGTCATGAAAATATAATTTTCCGGGGCACCCATGGCCTAGAGCGGGCTGCCTAAAGCCGATTTAGCATAATCCTTCAGAATTGACTTCACCGCCCCTACGCACTATACATAGTAATCGTGGAGCGGTGGAAGAGGAGGAGGGGGGGGAGTTAGTAAATTTCGTTTTATTTTCCAGAAGGGAAAAGCCCTGACCCTCTTTTCCGATCTCCATAATTGGTAAAGTTTTATTGAATTTGCATCCCATCTATCAGAAGGCGATCAGTCAATGCCGGCGGCTATCATCACCATTTTACACCTCATCGGCCCATCCTAAATGTAATTGTCTACTTTCGTGATAAAAGTCAATGGTATATTGTTTTTCCTTTTGCTGTCGTTTGTTTGGTTTACTTACCATTATGTCTATATTGCATTCTACGAGTATATATACATTATACTTCAAGTATTCCAAAGAAAAGCCTACGATCGTCCATTATAATCGCTTAGTGTCATATGCAGGGAACCATGATGAAGATGAACAGGCACAGCGAATTCAAGGAGAGACCTTCCGTTGCTAGAGAGCAGGCCCGTGTGTAAAATGAGATATCCAAGAGGAATGTCTCTAAGGAGGGGGCAGCAAAACAAAAGCCGTATTATTTAAATTAGATCTAGACTTTATGTTAGAAAGGTTACCATCTGTTCTAGTCAGAGTTGGGCAAAATTACAAATAATTACATTGCTAATTACAATTACATTGTAATTGTAATTGTATGAATTAAAATTAAATTATAATTCGTAATTAAACTGTTAATCATCTTTATAATTTGTAATTTTAATCTAATTTTAATTCGTAATTGGAAATTACATTGAAATTCATTTGTCATTGAACTGTAATCTAAGTTTTCAATTTGAATGTAGCTTATAATTAAGTTGTATTGGTAATGTGATTGTACTTTTTAATTAGTAATTATGTTGAAATTACAAGGCAATTGACGAATTCAGTAGTCCTACTTTTGAGACTGGTGGAATTTGGCTTGTCTGTCTTTTGCTCAAATGGGGGCAATTTCAACGCAAAAATATCTAAAACTAATGATAGTTGTGGGCCAACCTTGAGACTAAAACAAATTAAATTAAAATCAATAAGCTTTTTAAGCATTAACTGTAAAAAAAATCTGGCATTAATATATTTAAACAAAAATTTTTGATTATGAACAAGATAAATTCAAATGTATTTGGAACAAGTGTGTAAAATTAAAAATTTAGAACTTTCTAAATTTAAATTAAATTATCACTTTTAAACAAAATTGTATAACATATA
The DNA here is from genome assembly GCA_911387785.2 of Aelia acuminata. Taxonomy (NCBI): domain Eukaryota; kingdom Metazoa; phylum Arthropoda; class Insecta; order Hemiptera; family Pentatomidae; genus Aelia; species Aelia acuminata. The sequence continues at coordinate 59,350,546 of OU426981.1, forward strand.
TAGTCTTCTCACTTTAACTTCTGATTTTTCTTTATGATATTAATATTTGATTTTAAAATCACTTGTTTTTCAAAAGTTTTGTCCGCCAGTATATTGCATTTTGGGAGGTTCTTCATTGTTGCGTAAGAAAATAGTCTTTCTACAGGAGCTGATGACGGAAGTGGTTTTGATTTCAGGATATTTCTCAGGTAGTTGTAAACTCTGGTCATCTTCTTTGAAAAACTATAGGGTCATGAGCTCGGCATCAATATAAGCAGAATCAACGCTTTTAATTTTTTGTGGTGAACCAAAATCAAAGAACGAACTATTTGGGAATTCACACATCGCCGGTTTTTTTTTTTGTCACTGATATATAAGTTTTTTGCCATGCAACTTCACTGTTGTATTGATATTTTCTCAAGACCCTTCGAATGCTTACAGCAAATACCATTGTATTTAAATGTGTTTTAACTAATGTGGCCAACTTTGGAGAACTCAATTTTGGATTATTGCCAATTATTATTTCGTTCATCGTTACCAGTAAAAAAATTTATTGCACTCACTCTAGCTTTTATTATTATTCTATTTTCGTTTTTAAAACTTTCAATAATATTTTGAATGGTGGCATAACTCCTATTGATAATGGAGGCGATTTTTCGTTGTGTTTTGCCCATTTTAAAATTGTTAATCACTATTTCTGGTTCACGAATAGTTTTGTGCTCAACCGTTTTAAGCAAATGCCCGAACTAGACTGATTTCTTGTGTTCATATAGTTTTTTTTTGTTTTCATTGAAGGAATAGAAAGGTTAATAAACTCATTTACCCGATAATTTAAGAATACTTGTTACTTTCACTTTTTTCTAAACGGAAGTAAACATTGCATCTTTTTCATTGTGACCTTCAATCCCTACGAGTTTTAATAAAGAATTTTTTTTCTCTTTCTATAATTGCTGTTGAGTTGATTTGATTATATAACTTTAATGTATGACAATGAATCATTATGGCCTCATGTGCATTGGTTTTTAAATTTTAACAAAGGGGCAGTAGCGGATCCAGGTGAGGAGCGCGGGGGGGGGGGCGCACCCCTTATAATATTTTGAAAGGAATATATATGTAGGAAATATTTTGATTAAATATATATGTAGTTAAATTAATGAATATTAATAACCTGCTTTAATCTCGCTTCAACCCAATAATATGGCATTTATTAATCCACTTCATATATCACTTGAATCAATTCAATGTTAAATGGCGATAAAACAATAACTTTATTCCGGGACTTTTGTCACCTAAGAATAAAAAAAAAAGATATGGCAAGTAAATTTGTTCGGCTAAATGCATCGCACAATAAAATGAAAATATAAATTTTTAAGTGAGATAAGAGCATCGAAGTAATATATAGATTCGCACAGACTTTCGATTCCTACACATATAAGGAAAATCATTTATTTAGGAGGTAGATAAAATGGTATAATAAAATGGTATAACATTGTAGGATAAATGGTATTAAAATGAGACCACGAAGGAAGCTCTACGGATGGCGTTCCAAAGATGTTTTCCACGAAAAGTTAAGGAGGCAGATCGCTCAAAGGAGGCAGTTCTACGGGAAGGGATTTACCGATCTGTGAGTTGAAATTTTGTGTTTAATTGGAGAATGTAGGAACATGCTGTAAGGAGTTCGAGAATGAAGGTGAGTTTTTGGCTCTTAAAGATTGGAATATGAAGGAATCAAGGAGGTATTGTCTTAAGAATCAGGAAAAAGTAATTGGCGAGTGTGTCCGCAGACCGAGAATAAATCTTATCAGAGGTATCGTTGATCTTTTTAATATCATCTCAGGTTCATCAGACACTCCTCACATCCTTATGACAAAATTTTTTTTATGCTTTTAGATTTTTCTGGCAATATGTTTTTTTTTTTGCTTGTATTTCGCCACAATATGCTGGACAGTTGGACGGATTTTTTTTTGTTATTGTTTTTTTATTCCCACTATTTTTAATTTAATTCATTACAATATAATTCATTACAATGTAATTCACTATAATGTAATGCGCCCCCCCCCCCCCCGAGAGGTGAGCACACTCATAAAATATTATTATTTCTATATGAAATGAGCTATATTTAGTCAAAATCCACTAATTGAAAATGAATTGTATTTAAACATTTACAGTAATTTATAACGTCATTATGTACTAATATGGATTTTAAATCAGGGTCTTCATTACTCATGAAATGAAAAAAAAAAAAAAAAAAAGTGCGCCCCCTTCAGAAAATTTCTGGATCCGCCATTGCAAAGGGGTAGTAATTAGCATTTGAAATATAAATATTCGTTTGCATCAATTTGACTGTGAGCCACTGTATATAGGAAGAAAATATTCTGATTGTAATTATTATAATTTAATTAATTACATTGTAATGAATTACATTATAGTGAATTACATTGTAATGAATTATATTGTAATGAATTAAAAGTAGAGAATTAATTGTGAAATTACATTGTAATGAATTACATTGTAATTAATTACGCAATTCAATTACAAAGTAATTAATTACGCCCAACTCTGGTTCTAGTACATATTGGTGACTATTGGAGAATCGCTTTTCGGGAAACTAAATCAGACTAAATATTAGGAGCGATGGACGGGAATCTTAGGGCGGATTTACACTATCGCTCCGCTCCCGCTCCACTCCCGGTCAGCTCTCGGTATGGTAAAATATTGTAAAGAGAAATAGACAGAGAATTCCACTATCGGTACCGCTCCGGTCTCGCTCCACTCCCGGTCCGCTCTCGCTCTACCCCATTCACACTATAGCTCCGCTCCCGCTCCGCTCCCCGTCCGGTCTCACTGGCAAAATATTCTAAAGAGGAATAGAAAGAGGGTAATCACAATATTGGTACAGGTCCGGCCTCGCTCCACTCCCGGTCCGCTCTCCTAAAGTCTTATCATATTCACATTATATAATTTTACACCGTTCGCGATTGAAGCCATTAATAATCGAAGCCGTCTGTATTTGGATTATAATTAATAATTAGCTTTCAGTTATTAAAGTATTTATTTATTCATCAATTTCACGGCCAAAAAAAATCCAAATTCAAATAATTATAAATTAATTTAATTAATGGTGCAGAACTAATTTAAATTTTTTTCCGAATGTATTCGAATACGCTTGAAATGATTAAAAAAAAATCACCAACAATACGCGCTGTTTTTCCACGAGAAAAATTCATGTTATGTTTGAGATATATTTTGCAATGAATTAATGTACTCGTAAAAAACGGTCACCGATTTATTTATTGACTACATACTCATTGCTATTATAAAATAATCAATTTGAAACGAATAAAAATGCATTATATTATAAAAAATGTCAGATCATTAAAAAAAAATACATTAAAGCTAAAAATAATTAAAATATGAATCAGGAAAAGAAGAGAACACAATCGGTAAATTGCAGCATTTACCGATTTCAAGCGTATTCGAATACATTCGGAAATTTTTTAAATTATTTCTTTACTATTAATTAAATTGATTTATAATTATTATTAAAAATTATCATTGTGTTGCAATATATTCTTTTTACTTTCACTTACCTGTATATGAAATATACAGTAAGTGGAAGTAATGCGATCGTGAAAAATTTCGACTTCCGGTTTTCAATGGAAATACACGTTTTGGGGTCCCCTGAGTCCAATTAACCAAGTCCCGCGAAATGGTCTGTGTGTGTGTGTGTGTGTGTGTGTGTGTGTGTGTGTGTGTGAACAGACTAGCTCAAAAACTATGAACCGTGCGAACTTGAAATTGAGTATTTAGTGTATGTATATGCCCGTGATGTGACAGCAAAAATTTCATCAAAATTGGTCAAAAGGAGGGGGCACTTTATTTAATAACATTTTTAATTTTTCTCGATTTTCTCAAAAACGGCTCAAACGTTTTTGATTAAACTGAGTATTTGATCTATTCATATGCCCGAGATATGACTGTAAAAATTTCATTAAAATTGATCAACCTGAGGGGGGACTTTACTTAATAAATGTTGTACCATTTTCACGTGTTTTTTTCTATTAACTCAAAAACTGCTTTAGCGATTTTAATTAAACTCGGTATTTGGTGTAAATATATCCCCGCAACGTGACAGTCAAAATTTAATCAAAATTGATCAATAGGAGGGGGCACTTTATTTAATAAATGTTGTCCCATTTTCACGTGTTTTTTTTTAATTACTCAAAAACCGCTTTAACGATTTTGATCAAATTCGTCATGTTTAATGAAAATTAGGTGTTTTTTAATATCAAGTAAGCTTTATCATTATTAAAATGTTTCCGAGGGGGCTTAAATGGGGTAGGGGCCCTTTTTGTTGACGACCTAACGAAAAATTGAACTTCTTTTGGCCGTAAAATTGATGAATAAATAAATACTTTAATAACTGAAAGTAATCATTAATTAAAATCCGAATACAGATATCTTCCATTATTAATGGCTTTAATAGCTTAAACCTTTTAAAAGTGAACGGTGTAAAATTATATAATGTGAATATGGTAAGACATTAGGAGAGAGGACCGGGAGTGGAGCGGGAGCGGAGCGATAGTTGAATGGGGTAGAGCGAGAGCGGAGAGGGAGCGAAACCGATAGTGTGAAGAGGCCCTTAGTCTTGCTCTAGAGATCGTATCTTATGGTTACTTTTGTGTTACTGTGTCTTTAGAAGTTGATAATTTTTACTGGTTACTTTATACTTCATTATTGGACCAATTCATTGTTATACCAATCGCCAGAAATGAATGACAGGTTTTGTCTGGTGGAGTGAGCGCTTAATGAAAAGTTGACCAGGCAGTTCGCTTAAATAAATGACAAATTGGCAAAGCAGTCGGCTGAGCTTGATGATAAGCTGACCAACCTGTCTGGTGATATAAATAACAAGTTGGCAGCCGTCTGTCGATCGTTAAAAGAGTATTATTGATACTTTCCATCTAATAATAATTATTGAAACCCACTACATTGTTACTATTGTTATATTCACACTCTATAGTTTGCAAATTGATTTCCATAAATTCGTAATCCGTTAAGATTTCCGTAAATAATTTCTACTGCACTCGTCTAAATCCGGAAATATTTAAAAGGCAAACGAAAGCCAAAACGAAGAAATATCAACCTGCTTGGTGCATGATGCTAATGTAAAATTCATGGTTACAGTGTTCAGAGCTCACTCCGTTATTGCAGCTGGAAATGCAGTCCTTTCTAATGCATTCACAACAACCCCGCTTTAACTTGTATCCATCATATCAGGGGATACTTTTGAGGCACATTTTAAACACCAAGGATATAAAGTATGAATACATAAATCAACTTGATTTTTAAGAATAAACAACCAGGTATGTTTCACTATTTTCATATCCCCTGTCCGTTGTCCTCCTTGTTCCCCCTGTTCCCCTAAGACCAGAATTTAGGAATGTAAAAATTGATATGGGAGACTGCATTCGAAATGTCATACGAGGAATCCATCAATGTATATTAGAGGTAAGGAATTGCCAAAATTACCTTCCAGGCGCCCTCCGTGACGATTTGGATTTTCCAGAGGATGTCGATGGTTGTTGAACTTCCCAGTGTCAGCCCCGGATGGCAAATAATTCATTCAATTTGACATTAATTGGTCGAACACTCGGTATTCGATATTACTTACATAAGGAATGATTATAAAGTCACCAAATCTGTTGATTATTTGCTCCAAATTATTCTGCGCCTGTTTATTTTTGTTACTTTGATATCCAGAATTCTATAAAAGAAAAGGTACTGATTTTTTTTTTTTTTTTTTTCATGCGTTAATCTCCTTTCTTTTTTTTTTTAATCAGTAAATAGTTTAGTAGACAAGCTTAACATAATGATTAAATCACATACATGACACGAGGCATATCAGCTTCATTCTAGCATGATTTAGTTAATCTAGTTTTATAAAGAAAGAAATCTCTCATCCAACGCCTTTAAAATCCTCTTATTATTAATAGGTATATAATTGTAACTATATCTCTTATTAGTACAATAGTATATCCTTTGATCAACATCCTAACTTGGATGAACATGTTAATAAGTAGCGTGTTAATAAATAGCATGTTAACAAATTAATGGTCTACTGAGGGGGTGTGCTAACGCGTTGCTTTTGACAAGCAACGATAACTCAAAGTTTGAGAGTTTGAAACCTAAGTGCGGTTCTTTTTTTCCTTTTTTTTCTGATTTCGGATTATATTGCAATTATTACTTATACACGGAAGAGGGGTGGGGAAAAAATTTACTGTTGGAAATTGTAGGTCAGAATGGAGGTGTTTTTTTCAGTCACTTCCTCATTCGTATGTTTGGGATTCTTAATATTTTTTTTTTGGAAATTGTAGGTCAGAATGGAGGTGTTTTTTTCAGTCACTTCCTCATTCGTATGTTTGGGATTCTTAATATCTTTTTTTTGGAAATTGTAGGTCAGAATGGAGGTGTTTTTTTCAGTCACTTCCTCATTCGTATGTTTGGGATTCTTAATATTTTTTTTTTGGAAATTGTAGGTCAGAATGGAGGTGTTTTTTTCAGTCACTTCCTCATTCGTATGTTTGGGATTCTTAATATTTTTTTTTTTTTTTTTATAAAGATTTTTCGTTGATTTTTACTTTTACTTACCTACATATGAAGTATATAGTAAGGGAAAGTATAGTGATCCCGAAAAATGTCGACTTCCGGTTTTCAACGGAAATACACGTTTTGGGGTCCAAATAACCTCTGAGTCCAAATAACCAAGTCCGGCGAAATGGTCTATGTGTGTGTGTGAACAGACTAGCTCAAAAACTATAAACCGTAAGAACCTGAAATTTAGGTATTTGGTATATGTATATGGGGTGGTATGAATTTCATAACTTTTAAGGGGTTTTTTCCCATTTACTCAAAAACGGCTTTAACGATTTTGATAAAACTTGGTATTTGATGTATTTTATATGCCCTAGATATGACTACGAAAATTTCTTCAAAATTGATCAACCGGAGGGGGCACTTATTTCTTAACTTTTTTCCCATTTTTACGTTTTTTCGATTTTCTCAAAAATTGCTTTAACGGTTTTGATTGAACTCGTCATGTTTAATGAGAATCAAGTATTCTTTAAGATCAGATAAGCTTATCATTATTAAAATGTTCTGAGGGGGTTTAAATGGTGAAAGGACCTTTTTTTGTTTTCCTATAAAGTACCTTTGTTCTTCTTTATATGAAGAAATTATCTGTCTCTCGTTTCCCCTAAAAATAAGAAATGGCTAAACATGAAATAGGAAAAAAATAAAGTAAACATATTCAGGAGAGAAAAAGAGAAATATTCCGTCAACTCATAAAACACGTTGAGCCCATGCATGCGCGGCACGCCTTTGAATGACAGTCCTTTGTTTATAATTAAAGATGTTCTAAATTATATAAAATAATTTAAAAACAAGGTGGTTATCCACAATAATGATTAAATTAATATAAAATAATTTGAAAAATGACGGAAGTCAAGAGATGCCCAAAATTGGACAAAAATTGTCCACCTCCCGTAAATACTCGCAAAACTTGCGAGATCGTGGGAGAGGTGTCTATGAAGATGAAGGATTTGGCGCCGTTTGGAAGCGACTCCGTGGTGAAATGGTTAGCATACCGCGCATGTCACGCGGAAGACCCGGGTTCGAATCCTGGTGGAGCCAAATCTTTTCTCTTCAAAAATAAATTATTTAAAGATGTTGTGTTCATATATTGGAAGTAGTTTGTTTCGTGTTAACTAAATGAAGTTTTCAACAAGTACATGAAGTTTTCAACTAAATAAGACGACTTGGAGTATTATGCTTGCATTGCCAAATTATCACATTGGAAAACTTTTATTTAATAATTAAGAACTTTAGTGTACTTTAAAGAGCAAATACAAACAAAAATAAGTAAATGAATGTGGAAAAATGTGTGACTTTGAGAAATGGCATTTAACAAAACATGTAAATTTCTAATCAAAGTAAGTTGGTAAGTAAATATTGAGTATTGCGCGCATCGCATCAGATTTTAGTTTATACCCTAAATATTAAATAGTATGTTGATATAGATTTAATTAAGTTCTGAACTTAATTACTGTTCTAACTGAATTAGAGTTCAGAGTTTTCAATTCTAATGAAAATTGCTTCAAGAATAAACCAGTTCTCCATTTTAATCGAGGGTATTACTCATGAATTTATGGGCTTAGGAAAGACCCGACACTGTTTCTCTTATTGCGAAAATAGATTTTGCTAAGTTTTGAAGTAGTTAGGAAAGTCCTAGGATCGTTGCGGAGTTGTGCATGGAGCATTTTAAAGCCCATCAATTGGTAAGAAATAAGAAGGCATAAAATGAAGTTAGCGTTTCCGCTTGAAGAATTACCGAAAGTTATGTGCGACAGTTAGTACGGCGGCCCTGGTTCCCCGGAACCATTTCGGATGTTAGAAGACTATTAAATGGAGCTTCTTGTATTTTATTTCTTCGCCAAGATATCCCTTCTCCACCCTCAACTGCTGCAGTCCCTCTAAGCAAAATGGTGTATCTATGAAAATACGGAATGAAGTTGATACCTGCTTTAAATTCCTTGCTGTTAGTGATACAAAGTGTTCGCTTTGATTTAAAAATCCTAAAAGCAGAATGTTTCAAAAAAACTTAGCGGACATAAGTAGCAAAGATTTAGTCGGGACCGGTCAATTCATGACCAAAATAAATGATTAATGGATTATATGAAAGGATTCAATTTACGAGCTTAGCAATGAACTGTAACATATTAAGGGACACTTGGGGTGATTGGGTTGCACGGTTGACGCAAAGTTTTCCACCAAAAATTTTTATTGTTTTCCTCATCTTCGAAAGACGATGTATCAAAATTTCAGTTTATTTAAGATTAAACTGCGGACTCTTATGTTGTCCTTTGAGTCAAAAGGATCCGCCAAAAATATCACCCCAAAAAAATTTGCTCTCCGAAAATTTTAGTGGCGCAAATACCCTCCTGGGCACTGCTGGACGTCACTAAACGGATAAGTAAAAATTCTGTACGAAATTTCACTTTGTGCCATATAGCTACCTACTTCACTGAAAACAGCCTTTCCTACATTTATTTACTTACTTTCGTTTGTTATTAGTTATAAGGCATAGAGTATTAGAATCATTGCAAAACTTCACATTTGTAAAATTAAAAGGCTTCTAATAAAAAATAATTAAATAAAATAAATAATAATAACTTTTAGTTTTATTATTATATAATTATTTTTAGGTCCTCAAAAATAAATCCTTATTTTATAATTCATGAACATATATCAGAAGGTCCCAGGCCGGGGTTCTGCGATTTTAACGCCACACGCTTTAAGCCTTCCCCTCAAAAAAGAAATTGCTATTGGGAGGCAGTCTATGTGGAACGAGAGCCCGCCAAATAATTTAAAAGAAATAAAAAAAAACGGTTAAGCCATGGTTCACTTCAAGCCGACTTATTCTAAGAGAATAAGTTGTTTTGACTAGACTAAGGATTAGGACACACATACCTGACCCATTCGCACCTTATAAGCAAAGAGCCACCTACCACCGAAATGTCACCACTGTGGTAACACGATTACAGTCAAGCACATTTTTGAAGAGTGCCCTTTTTATGTTCCAAATTTGTCCAGATCAGGAATAGCATCCGATTTTTCAGAAATTTTTAGCGATCAAGAAAATAAAATAAAATCAGTATTTAGTATCCTGAAAGGATATAATTTGTTTAAAAAAATCTAATTTTTTTCCCCCTATGCTTAGAGTGTGTTTTTGTTTTTACATTAATTTCAGGCGTTGATGACCCTTAGGGTTTTACGCCTTAAAGCCTCAACAAACAACAACAGCATACTCGTGTATCATTCAAAAAATCAATTATGAAACTAAAGTTTGAAAGCTAAAATATAATTATTTGAGGTTACCTTTAAAAAATTTTCCCTGCAAAGTTTAAAACAACTTTAAAAGTAAAAGAAATTCAAACAACTTTTAAAGTAAAAGAAAACTATAAAAGTTTTCCCCTTCAAAAACTGCCTTACGTATTTTAAACATCCATTACCTTTTTTTTCCCCTTACGCATTTTCTCACTAGAGAACTGCATTTTTTTTTTTTTTTTTTTTTTGTTCGATTGCAGAATGATATTAAAAAAATACTCTGTAGAGAGGTTAATTTTATAATTGTCTTCTTAACTGTAATGAAACCTTCATTTAGTCACCAGGGAACTATTAGTTACAACATTCCATCAAATCCTTGTACCACGCTATAAACTAAATATTATTATTTCTGAAATTCTCAGTCCTATAATGATATAGCAGTTATACATATGTTTTATATACTCATAAATAGCGAACTCGCTGAAAAAAAGTTAAGAATACAGATTGGAAGACTAAATATTCCTTTTATTAAACGTAAATCCTACTTTTGTTTAAAATGTTCAAGAAAAAAAGAAAGTATGACCTGCACCAGAAAAGAATGATATTTAAATAAAGTTAATATTTTCCTCCTATATTATATAACATTTGTGATTATTTCATTATATATATTTTGGTTTAAAGATGGTATAAAGTCCCACCAAGGTTTCCTTCAATGCATACATTTCGGCGAACCATCATCAGTGCAGTAATGATTCCTGACATTAAATTTTTTTTTCAAAAATTAGGTCACACTAACTATATAATTTTTGACGAACAAATTAAATGTGAGAAATTCTTACCGCACTGATGATGGTTCCCTGAAATATATGCATTGAAGAAATCTGTTGGGACTTATTTGGTCACCTTTCAACACAGTAACTAAGAAAGAAGACCCAAAAAAAAAAAAAAAAAACCCTATTATCTCCGTAAATGTATTTGTTTATTTGTTTTGTTAAGGTTCATTGTATATTTTTAAATATCTTAACATTAAAAAAAGAGATGTTATAAATACTTTGAGTAGATAATGACAAAATCAATACAGAAAATGTTAACATTGCCCAGGTGGACTGAGGTTATTAAAAAGTTTAGCGAGGAACCTCGAGGGTTACTCTGATTTTGACCTTTCCAAGCTAAATGAGTGATATTTTCTAAAGTAATGGATGATCTTATGTCAACAACGAGTATTACTTGATGATTTCTGCTAAATCGGCACTGCTGTTGAACTCTGGGTATAGCGTAGATGTAACAAAAGAAGGTTAATTAAAGGTGAAGAAGAAGTTGGGGGAGGGGACGGTGAGATGGATCTGGGGGCAGAAGAAAGGGCGGTGGAGTCACCTTTCTATTACCGGACTCCGTAGGAAAAAGTCTACCCTATCCCTCGGTGACCGATGAGCCCTCCGCCTCGTTAAAGAACTTACAATGCCCTTGATCCTATTTCGTCGGCATTGTCCTTTTTTCTTCAAGAGGTTTTTCCTACCGCCCTGCCTCCAGATAAGAGCTTAATCAAGTTTAAGGATAATTTACTCATTTGGCCTGTTTTATTCCTCCCCATCTAGTCAAGGTGACAGCTAGATATCAATTTGAAAAGGTCACTTTTTCAGTTCCACCCCACCTGAATATTGTTACAATGTGATTAGCGTGCAATTACATCAAACTATTATCACAACATGGAACCAAAAAGTTTTATGATTCCTTGTTTTCGAGAGTCTGAATCCAAATTTTTAAACCACCTTTTCTTTTTCTTTTTTTTTATAGCATCTAATATTTTACTTTTTACGGAAATCATCTACCGTAAAAAAACGCGTTTATTTAAGAAATTACAATTTTCTAAAACATTAGCCATAAAATATAATCGTAATAAGCGTAAAGAAAATTTAACTACATTTAAGTATAGTGACTTGAAAATTGAAATCCCAAGTCAACTCATTTTCCAACAATATCAAAGTTTAAATGTTTTGTGAAATTGATAAAATATTAATATAGCAACACAGTAGTAATCAATTACTAAAAGTTATTAAAAGTATTGATCATTTAATTACCATAATTTACAGCCATCCATATAACACCCATTTACTATGATGTCACTGTTAAGTTTTATTTGACTCTTCCGTTTCAAGTGATATTATTTGATTAATCATTGTGAGTAAGAAACTCCCTCGTGATTTAACGTCACATACATAGAATTACTCAAACGCGCATTGGAGTTGTAATATTAAAACTAAATATTAAATAAAAAAATCAAGGAAATAAGGACCATATCTTTTCTTTAAATATATAAAAATCTCGTGCCCCGATGTTTGTCGGAGGTAAACTCAGAAACTACTCAACCGATTTTGATGAAATTTGGTTCATTTTGTGCAGTTTGGTCCAACTTAAAAGAGGATAGTTTATATCTAGATGATTGGCCTAAATATTACTTTTATTGAATCTATTTTTTCCAGTTGGACTTGGAATTATGTGTCGCCTTTTCACGTGTGGGGTAAAACATCGAATCTATTTGTTTTAGCAAAAGACAGGTAACCAAAATCCTACTGCACCTATTAGCACTACAATAAATATAAATTGTGAATTCTAATTATAAATAAAAATGTAACTTATTATTATAAAGGTTATAATTTATCTCATTCATATAATTAAGTTTTTTGTTTTGATAAGTAGTACTGTAAGAACATTTGGTTTTTTCACATGGTTTGAGAACTTTTCATAACCTGTTTCCGGTAGAACATTGTATTATATTCTGAATTTAATTAAAATTTATTATGGAAAAAGATTAATTCGGTACGTTTTCGCTGTCTATTGTGTTATTCCAATTATATTCTGTTTTAGATCCTTTTCCATTTAACTATAAAAACTTTAACCCTTCTAAATTCTTTACCAAACAATTTTAAATTTATCCTAAAGTTCTATTTAAATCCCGTTGGTTTTTAGATTAGCTCATTAGATGAGTTTTTTGGTTAGATTATATTAGATTAATTTTTGGTTATTATTGGTTAGAATATATTAGATTATTTTTTTTTTAATTAGCTGGAACAGATCTTTATCAGTGAATTTTGATTTTACTCCCTTTAAAAAGAATATGATACAATTAATTTGACGCATTATAGCTACTGATTCAAAACAACGCGTGGTCGGGTCTGCTCGTTAAAGTATAAAAATCTGGTGCGTGCGCGCAACAAACAACTTTCACTTACCAACTTCCTTAGATTAGAAATTAATGCGTTTTGTTAATTGTCACTTCTCAAAGCCACACATTCTTATTTCTGTTTTCATTTGCTCTATAAAAAACGATAATTTCTTTAATCATTAAGTAAAATTTTTTGCTTCTGATAATTTGGTAATGCAAAAATAATACTCCAAGTCGTCTGATTTTATAATTCTCTAATTACTTGTTGAAAATTTCATTTAGTTACCATGAAGCAAACAATTTCCATTAAATGAAAATAACGGCTTTAATTATGAACAATGGTCTGTCATTAAAGGCGTACTACGCCTTTGCAGCATGCGTGGGATCAACGTGATTTATGATTTGACGGAATATTTTTCTTTTTTCTCCTCTATATGTTTACTTGATTTTGTTCATATATCATTTTTAGCCATTTATTATTTTTAGGCGTAACGAGAGGCAGTTAATTTCCCCATGTAAACAAAAACAAAGGTACTTTATAGAAACCAAAAAAGGCCCCTACTCCATTTAAGCCCCCTCAGAAATTTTAATAATGATAAAGCTTACTTGATATTAAAAAACACCTAATTTTCATTAAACATGACGAATTTGATCAAAATCGTTAAAGCGCTTTTGGAGTATTTAAAAAAAACACGTGAAAATGGGACAACATTTATTAAATAAAGTGCCCCCTCCAATTGATCAATTTTGATGAAATTTTGACTGTCACATCGCGGGGATATATTTACACCAAATACCGAGTTTAATCAAAATCGCTAAAGCAGTTTTTGAGTTAATAAAAAAAAACACGTGAAAATGGTACAACATTTATTAAGTAAAGTCCCCCCTCAGGTTGATCAATTTTGATGAAATTTTTACAGTCATATCTCGGGCATATAAATAGATCAAATACTCAGTTTAATCAAAATCGTTAGAGCCGTTTTTGAGAAAATCGAGAAAAACTTAAAAAGTTATTAAATAAAGTGCCCCCTCCTTTTGACCGATTTTGATGAAATTATGCTGTCACATCGCGGGCATATACATACACTAAATACTCAATTTCAAGTTCGCACGGTTCATAGTTTTTGAGCTAGTCTGTTCACACACACACACACACACACACACACACACACACACACAGACCATTTCGCGGGACTTGGTTAATTGGACTCAAGGGACCCCAAAACGTGAATTTCCATTGAATACCGGAAGTCGAAATTTTTCACGATAGCAATACTTCCACTTACTATATATTTCATACATAGGTAAGTGAAAGTAAAAATATAAAAACGGGAAAACATGATTTAAACTTAATGAAGTGAATTAGGAATATTCAAATAATTATAAATATCCTCTTCGCAGGTTTTGTTCAGTTTTAAAAAAAAAATTTATTGAGTAATTTATTTGTTTGTTTAACGTCCATTTTTATGCTACTAAGGCTAATTGGACGTGAGTAAGTTAAAAAAGATTATGGAGTATAAAGTATGATTATTTAAACTAGTATTTTTTTCCCTGGTGATTAGCGCTTATTAAAAAACCATACCTCTAAATAATTTTCATATGATCGGACAATTTTTCTCTCTTCACTAAGAAGTGTTGAAATTTCAGTTAATTTTGAATTTTGTTGCCTCTGCTTGTACTATCTTAAATTTTCGGGTACTGGATTAATGTGGTTATCTTAAGGTTATCTATTTAACAGCTTTAAAGAGGCAACGTATACCGCAACTGTTTAGCGTACTCCCCCCCCCCCCCCACCCCATTCAGAATATATAATATTTCAACGTTTTTCGTTTTGTTTTTGAAACTCCCACCACCGCAAAGAAAAAATTCCATCAAAAGCACCTGGGTTCATCCTAATTTCTAAAATAAGTATCACTTCCATTGGCCCAAAGCTAATAAGTTTGAACTTTTTTCGAGCAACATGTGCCACCTACAATCTAACCAATCAAACAAGAAACCGCCAAGACAGATGATCTGAGGTTATTACCATATCAGATCGGGGGTGGAAACAAGGTGAGAGTGTGAGGAAAGAGGGGCATAGCGTGAGGCGCCTCCGAAGTCGTCCTAATTAAAAAAGCCTTCCCAACGTAGGAAGCGTAAAACAGTTTTTTTCGGTCACGATTTATCATTCCGCCGAATTGAGGCTCTTTCAAAAATTTAGTCCGGGTCGCGGGGAACATTCGGTGGCCGCCCTTATGCAAGAAAGTACCAATAAACCTCGCCAGGTTTCTCGATTTTTATTAACCCAGTACGCTCGGTAACTTCACTTAAATATTACAACACAATGTTCGAACAGTATCCTACTTTTTTTCAGGAAACAAAACAAAAAAGAAAAGGAGCATTTAAACTTTTGTGATTAAGAACTGTCCCTAATACCCTGTTCATCACTTCTTTATGATCTCTGATGAATGAAGATTTATATAGGATTCGAAGGCCCAATTTACAAGAAGAAGGTTGTCATATTTCATATAATAAAAATAAAAAATAAAAATTCATAAAGAGAAGAACGATTGCTTTTGACGGGATTCGAACCCGGATTTCCTCATCACTAGTAAGGAGCTCATGCAAGAAATACTAAGGAGCTTGCAAGCTAAACTACTAAGGATTGATTACTAAGGAGCTTTGAAATAGTAAGGAGCTTGCAAGAAATACTATATAAACTAACAATTATTAAATATCGTTATTCATCTGCTTTATGATACTAAAGGATGAATCTCTTCAGTGGGATTTAATGATGAATTTTGGCAAAAGAGAGCTCAAAAAATGCTATAGATACGGAACACATAGGTATATCCTGATTTCCATACTTAAAATTCATACTGCATAAAATTTGTTTTAAAATCTAAGAGATATTTATAAGGAGTACGAAGTTGGCGTATAGATAAAATGTGCCTTGTACTAAAGATTGTTGAAGGTCAAGACATCCGATAAATTACAATAAGATAAAAGTTTAAATAGATCCTTTTTAATAGTTTGATCTCTTTCTCATATAATAAATGGTTATCATTTTTATTGTTGTTACAACGCTGCACCTTACATTTTTTTGTTTGCCAGTCTTAATTCCGGACTACAATATGGCAATTTTTTTCTTTGAGATGCCATTTAATAGAATTTTTCCTCTCAGATCATTTCTAAACATGTTGGAGTAGTTAGTTTCTAAAGCACAATACTCCATAGCTTAAAATAAATGTTTTGGTAACTATCTTCTTTGAAAGTAATAACTTACGTACATTCATTGTTAATGATCTTTTCTTTTTCATTCTTTTATCATTTTTTCTGATTGCTTTATTAAAAGAAAAGTTAGAACAAACGAAAAAATTATATATGTCTCTGTTTTCCCCCATCACAGCACAGAATATTCGCTTCTCCTTCGTGACAAAACGGCGGGGTTAATCTGCAAGAAAACCGCCGGGATGAAAATGAGGCGGTAGGGAGAGCTGCTCCAAACAATGGCAAGGAGGCCATTTGAGAGGAAGAAATTGCGGAGGAGGAAGTGTTAATGGGCGTGCCGATCGTGGACTATTATACAGTGCCCCATTACCCTTACCCCGAGTGCACTTCAAAGACAATACTCTGCCGTACTTGGACTACCCGCTACCCCTCAACTTCTGAAGTTATACAGCATCCGTCATAACCAGTACCTGGGTTTAGTATTAATTTAGTAACATTTTCGCCATATCATTACCTTAATATAGTTATAATGCTACAAATAATTTATATATATATATATATATATATATATATATGCCAAATTCACGCTGGCGTATTATTTTCTAAAATAACTTATTTTAAGGAGGGGGGACCCACTAGGTGTAAAATTTATACCTCCTTAAAAGTAATACAATAATCTTTTTTTTTTTTTAATAATAATTTATTTATTGAAATTTACAACTGTATTTACAACACAATAAGTAAATCTGATATATGTACATCAATAACATGAAACGACGTGTGGAGAAACCACCCATTGGTAGCACTCGAATATTGTCACAATAATTTAAAATTTATTGCAATTTGCCCTATTCTTAGCGAAATCAGAATACAATATTTTAACAAAACTATACTCAGTGAGGTAGAGTTTGAAGTTTATTTGAACGGCAAAAACTGGAATAGTCTTGTTGGCTATTGTAGAGAGGCCTGGTATTACAGGTACGAATTAATAAAAGAATTTAATTATTAATGGAAAACAGTTAAATTATTTATTATATTATATTATATTAGTTTTAAGATTTAGTAAAATAGTTATTCAGATATTACATCATTGAAAAATATTAATCTGTAAAAAGAGAGAAAGATATTTTATTTTATTATTATTATTATTATTATTATTATTATTATTATTATTATTATTATTCATATTTTATTTATTTTTTGTTATGAGTATTTTTTAATTAAAGCTATTGCTCGACTCCCTCAGACGGTGATTACCATGAGGATTGTCTTCAGCTTAAACTTATTTTGATTTTGTAATTGTGCTATTTCATGAATAAAGACTTATTATTATTATTATTATTATTATTAATTTAAAATCGATAAAATAACAATAACAAAAAAATGCATTTGTAAATTTAAGGAAAAAGGTATAGCACGGTGATTTTTTTTAAGAAATAAATTGAGATAGAAACCGAAAATACAAACATCCGAGCTAATTTAAAAAAAAAAAAAAAAAATCTGGAGCGCTGCGCGCAACACACAACTTTCACTTACTAAGTTTTTCTCAAAGTCATACATTTTTCCACCTTCATTTACTCATTTTTGTTTGTATTTGCTCTTTAAAGTACACTATTTTTTTTTTAATATTGAATGAAAGTTTTTACTTGTGATAATTCGGCAATGCAATCTAATACTCCAAGTCGTCTGATTTTATAATTCTCTATGTAGTTGTTGAAAACTTCATATAGTTACCATGAAACGAATAATTTCCATTAAATGAACAGAACATCTTTAATTATAAGCAAAGGACTTTCTAGCATAAGCAAATTAATTTCTAAATCTCCCTCATTTCAAACCCCTCCTTAAATGGCGATTAGCTCCTTTAAAAAATACGAAGTTATGACTAAAGTTTTGTGATTTACGTAGGTACAATTATTTTCTACACAGGGTCAATTTTTTTCTATCTATCCTTTACTGTGTAGCATAGAGAAATAATAAAAGTTTAATTTCATGTAGTTCCTGGGTCCAGTTGTGTATTGTCAAAACAACATCATCTCTTACATTGTTCATAGAATAAGAGGTGCGGTGTTACTTTGTATTTGATTCACACCCGCATATGTTATTACATGTAACAACGACAGTTAGACAATCCCTCAAAGCGTATATTGTTCACTGCCCACTATTATATTTTTTTAAATGTTTTCTAAATAGTAATGAGCAAATTGTAATTTCTTATTTTTTGATAATTAGTTCTGATAAAATATATGTATCAATAATAATGTTGGGACCCAAATATTCCTTTAAATTATACGCATTGTAACATGAAGTTTGCCTTTAGCTGTACCATTAATCACCTCTTGGATATCATAGACCCTTATTGATAATTATGTCTACATTGATGCATATAAATATGAAATACCTTTCATTGGAATCATTACATCATTTTTCAAATCGTTGTAAGTTTAAGACTAGGTAAGTTTTTATGGGTTTGTTCTGCCAGGTGGGAAACATTACACATTCCATCTAACGAATTAAACTTTCTAGCATTTTTACTAACATCAAATAATGAAGTATTGATTAAAATTAGTGCCCTTTCTATACATTCCTTTTTACTGATTTTCCCTTTGTCCCTATATTTTCGGCAAGTCTTAAAAAAGGATCATTAATAAGTGATTGTATAAAGACCTAGTAATTAGTATCAATGCAAAAGTGCGTCGAAAGCGCATGTATTCCTTAACAGCATTATGCAATTTTCAAATTTAATTGGTTTGCATATATATGCAAACCAATTAAAGTTTAAGAATATTAATTAAAGTTAAGTATATACTACTATTTTCATAATTAGGATAAATGTGGTATCTTTAAAATCTAATCGAGGCATTTAATTAAATATGTTTTTCTTTTAACACTGCATAATCTATTAGCAGTTTTCTCAGTTAGCTCTTTCCATTTTTCCTGAGAATTCAAGGACCTGGTAATTTAATCACTGTTATTTGAAGAATCTGATTGAAACAAAACAGAATTACCTGAAATGTTCATATCATCAGTGTTATGTTTATCTGATGATACATTCATGTGTGTCAGATCTGCGGCGTTCAGGGTTCAAAGTTTTTATATTCTAAATAAAAGAGGAAGGATCAGCTATGTCTTTATGTGATATGGATGATAAATTATTGTCGGAAAAAAAAATTATCAGCAAAGTCAATACACATTCGACCGTCGAAGTAGTCAAGATATTGTATAACACATTTCTCGATTAACATAGGAAGCTTTCCTTTAAAAAGTCTAGGCTTTGATTCGAAAAAAAAACGATTCAACAGGTGACGACGTCGCAACCTCTTTACCACATTTAAAACTGAACTCATGATGACCGTAATAGAAGATTTGAAATAACTTCTCTTATCTTTTTGGCAGCTTGCGGATTAAAAGATAAGATTCACTGAGTCCCCATTTTGTGATTTTTGTGCAATGAAATTTGCGTTGTTGTACATGTCATCGCTCCATTTTCGCCATGATGATGGTACTTATTACTATCTATTTCGTCTGTAAATCTATCTTGGATATCATCTTCTTCGACATGAAGTCCTTCGATACAGTCGTTTATGTTTTTTAAGCAAATCTCTGATGGAACGTCTGCTCTTCAAATAGCCCATATTTTGGCTTAGAGCTTTTACCAAAAAAGACAATAAAAACCATTTTTTCTCAGTAAATCACTCTTTGTACATTTGTCGTATATTTTAGGTAAATGCCTCAAACATTTCCATTTTTATAACATGGCTCTAGTCTAGTCTTAAATATGTCGTAGGTACAAACATTGCTTGATTTTCTATTACAATATCGTAACAAACTTGTAAATAATGTTTTAGGTAGGTCTAATTTGCAAATTCACGTGCTATAGCTGTCAGCATTGCCCTACTGTGATCTGTTACGACGACCGATGGAATTGTTGCACCAGCTCTGCGTATTTCAAGTAGGAAAAAAGTTAAAAGTGATGCATCTTGCTGCGCTTAAATCACCTGGAATACCGGGACCGCACGGTTTTTATTTGGAATGCCCCAATTTAAAACCATTAGGTAAAGCTAGTTTCTTAACCATACTCCCCGTCGCATCCATTGTAAAGTATTAATCTCTTTTCGAATTTAATGCCTTATAAATAGCAGTTTGGTTCTTAGACTAGTGCAATGAATATAATGGGATCCAACGAAATCCCGTGTATCAAACCTGGCTTATACTTAAAACCTTGTAAATTACGTATGGCATCGTAATCATTAATTCCTAAACGGCTGTAATTGATTTGCTAGAAGGCTATCATTCATTCCGTTTCTGTTTGTTTGGTTTTTCTAAGAATATTTCCTGAAAATATAATCGGCTGCATGATTCTGTGTGCTTCTTCGGTGCGCCATATTGTTGCTGCCTTCTTAGTTTCAACTAAATGACCACCAATATTTCGTCGCAAACAACCTCTCATTTGTTTTCATGTTTTTTTGTGTGTCTTAGAAATCAAATATTGCATCTTGCCCTTCATCGGGTCCCTAAACATGTTTCCTCGTAAAATCGCCTAGCATTCTTTGCAAATAGCGTTAAATTTAGCAAAGTATTTCGCATTTCAAATGTACTTAAAAGGCTGAAGCGTTTTTAAAAGTAATTGGGAGTAAAATTTTATTTTGTTGTCATAACTATATCAGCAAAAATATATGTCAATTGTCCGGGTTTTAATTGATTTTCTCATGCGCATAGATATTTAAATGAAATAGGTACATAATACCTGAGAGAGGGATTTTCATAGCAGTAACTTTATAGAGGCTTTAGGTAGGGAGAGACACTTCCTCGTTTTCTCATCAAGACAATTAATCCTAAATAACTAAGATTCAATGAAAATTGTGAATGAATTCCTTAAGTAAAATGGAAATTTGGAAGTCTGATGGAATCTTCTCCGTTTGCACAGACAGAATGATAGAGTTCTTATATATTTAATTCTATGCACGTACGATATACGCAAGAACCATACCCTTTAATTTTGATTACCAAATCAAACGTAAACGTGTAGACGATTTCTGAACTACTTTGAACAAATTTTTAATAGTATATGAAAGATCAATAACATACTATTAATATAATTTATTTCGTCTCCTATCAAACACTTAAGAAACATATATAAATTATTAAGAGCTCAGGAAGGAGCTTTAAATGGAAAGAACAGTGAGTGAGCTGTTAAAATATGATGAGACAAAATAGCTATTCTGTTTAAATACTTAAAAGAAATATCATACTATAACAGAAAATAACTGAACGCATCGCCAATGACCCTACAGGTAAAAACTTTAATTTAATAATAAAAAAAAAATAGTTTGTTTACTTAATTGCTTACTTGCTTAGTGTGCTAACAGAAACAAAAATAAGTAAATGAATGTGGAAAAATGTGTGTCTTCGATGAATGGCATATAACAAAACACGCCAATTTCTAATTTAAGTAAGTTGGTAAGTGAAAGTTGTGTGTTGCGCTTATCGCAACAGATTTTTTGTTATATAAAACTTTAATATTTTTGTTTAAACAATCAAGCCAAAATAAAACTTATTAAACTTATTTTGGCTTAAAGTTTTTTTTTAAGTAACAAAAAAACTGAAATTTCTATATCTAGTGAATAAATATTGAGAATGGAATAACAAAAACTAATAATTTCAAATACATTTCAACTAAAAATTTTTATTTCATACTTTACTTATCTTTATCTATCTGAAAATGTTGAATTATTATTTGAAAATTATGATATTATAACTCCTACTTTTTGACCGAAATGGGCGATCTCGATAGATGAAATAGAAATGTTTACAAGTTAAATATTTTATATCAATCTTATGAGGAAAATTTTGTAGTTCACTTATTAATGCATAAAGCATTTTCCGTGTAAACAAGCCTTAAGACTTCAATGTGACTTGTAACCTTCTAGGAGGATGGGAAGTAGTGACAGTTTGGTTTAATACAAGTTGGAGCGCTTTGATTTGAAACGCTTTAATACTTGCTACGAGATGAAATTTCACTTAATTGATGTTGTTTGTTGCGAGCAAGGAAAAATCTCACAAAGTATAAGTTACGACTGGTGCTGTAGAAACTTTAAACTTCGGCCCGATTAGGAACTGGAAACTTGAACAGTTAAAAATTCACCAGGTTATAGCACTGTTATGCATCTTGAATAAATTTTTATATCACAAGATCCGTGACATTGATTGTTTTTATATCATGATTGGCTCCTTTTAAAAATGATTTAATGTTAATTAACATATTATTTTATGTTTAGATGCAATACATCAATTTAAACTTATTACGGTGGTTTTTACAATATATTCTGTAATTATCAAAGAAAATAAACCAAAAACAGGCGTTTATTTCTTTAATACGAAAGGGAGAAAGAATTGAATGTCCAAGAACGGAATGAGGAACGTTCGAGCAAGTAACCGTTGGGTTCCGAAATATAAGTAAGCGATCCACTACTGGGTTAGACTTAACCTGATTTATATGCTGACTTAACACTTTAAGACCCTCTCCGCTTACATATACTCCCAAAAATCCCAGGCTTAGGCAGACCTACACCAGTAGTACTTTGTAGCTAGTTTTTATACTTTGTAAGTTGTACTTTTTTCTTCTATACGGATTTTTCAATCATCATCCGTCGAGTTTCCTATATCCGTACAGTGAAGTTATAGGTACTTTTGATTCACTATTCAGTAATGTTATATTGTAAATAAAATAATTTCTGCTGGCGCAATCTGCCATAAGCAGGCTCATTTTATATCCTTTGTTTTTGTTTTATTTATTCCTCGGCATCATTCAAAAATATTGAAGACCAGTATTTCCTGGCTTAAAATTAGGTCTACAAAATTCAGCAATAAATCGTGTACAGTAGCGCAATTCAATGTAGCTTGACGAGCCTCGGCTCTACTTGGAAAGCAAAGGCAAGACAAAGATTCGTGAACCCGGGGTATCCATCGCAATCAAAGATCCGAATCTTAAAGCAGAAGGAGAAATACCAATAAAGAGCTGATTAATGACATTGATAAATCAATACCTTAAAGTAAATAGGCAGTCAATCAAACGCTGGAAGCCCTATATTGTTAATGCCCTATGGAAGCCCTATATTGTTTCTCTAAAACCAACCGCCTAAGAATCAAACCAAAGGTCCTAAGAGAAATACTCAAAATCGCCTTGAAATACTTGAACTAAGGGTCTTTCTATTTATTAATATTCCATCCCTCTCTGTCGTTAAATGTGTAGGGGATCTTCACAGCAGTGAGATGGTCTTGAGAAACAAATCACAACTATCCGAAAGATAAAGCAATGTAATTTTATACAGACCTTTCCACAAAAGGCGCTTTTTATTTTTTTCCCTTTCCCATTAAACTATTTATATAATATTTTGTCGGATTTTAATTTATAAAGAAAGTTCTTAATCTGTGACGGGATGCTCATATAAAAATTTTATTAGCCCACTAAGTAGACGTTATTCGACGGTCTGACGTACTAGGACAACCCCAGCTTAAATCAAAACTTTCCTGGTTGTTTAAATTTTTGTTTTCTGAAGCTCTTATCATGGGAAAAATAACGTAACATATTGTTTAATAAGGGTAATTCATTATATTTAATATACCGGACTTCCTAGTTTAGTTTTTTAATAATTAGTACATTAATGATGGCTAGTATAATTTTTATTATCATAAGAAAGCATTTTAATTGTCTTTATCAGAAAACAACTAATAAGAATAAATTTAATAGCTTTGGAAATATAATTTATATGCTTATTTATTAATAAATTATCACCATGGGTATAATGGATAACATATCTTGGGACGTTATATGTTCAACTCCATATTTTACTTCGTTATATGTTTTAATCGTTACTTTGAACATGAAAATATGCAGGAATTTCAAAAAATAAAAAGAGAGATTCACGTTATATGCAAATCATTTCCGGGATCTTCTGCCCCAATCCGCCCTATGCAAGTTTCCCAATCACATTACCCCAAACAGATCCGAAGAAAGTGGGAATTACTTAGCTGCAGGGGAGCGAACAAAGATAAATCTGAGCCGGCCTATAACAGAATTATAGAATATGTCAGAGTGGGGCTAATGCCTTTTCGCTTTTCTCGTTTTTCAACAAGGGGTAGGTTAGAGTAGGGGGGGGGGGGGTTGGCGCCTTTCTACTGAAATTGTAAGCGTCTTTCCCCAGGGAGTCAGCTCTCCTCGAGAAACTTACTTCAATTTTTCATTCAAATCGTTGCATTCTGTGAAAAATACCGGAGGCCAGTTGGCAACTTTTATCATCGTCGCTTTCCTACTCACCAAATGTTGCTCATTTTGAAAAGGAGAAAGAAAAGGCGGTTGAACAAAAGTTATTATATTGTAACCACCCCCCCCCCCCCGTTTATTTATATATAACTTTAGAATACGTAGTTTTACAACTGTTTTCATATAAAAACTAAATATTGCAAAATGCTTCACTGTTCAACACAACCGTTTTACATAAAAGATAAATTAATAATCTAGATTTATTCCGCTGGTTCATTGGCATTTATTTTAAGAGAATGGGATAAGTAATGTCAGTGAAACTCAGTGCTAAGTATTAATGAAACTTATAGGGGTCTTTCAAAACAACTCCAATTTTTAAACGGTTGAAAAAATAAACGTCTGGTGTAAAATAAAATTGACTTTCAGCTTTGTACTTTGTACTAATCCATTCCATCATATCTTTCAAATAACAGGAAAAAAATACAAATAACCGCGGTATAATTTATCGAGGGATTAAAAAAATTAATAAATAGACATTGATAAAATTTAACCTATTTTAACTCTAATAAAGGATTTGATCAATTTTATCGATGTGAAATTGCAACAGAAACTGTCAAACAAACAATATAACTTGAAACGGAAGAGTTATATGTAACTTAACAGTGTTACAAAAGTAACTGTATTCTTTGGTCAACTCTCGCTCCACTATAAAAAATGGACTTGTCTCTCTCGCCGCTTGCTCAATTTGTGTTGTTTCTTCAGTCACTCTATATAGTATATCATAATACTTTGTTCCTTAACTGAGATGGTTGGAGGTTTAGTATTATGTAATTGCAGTAATTATAATGCCATATTTATTGAGTAGATTAATAGAAATATTTCATCGTATTTAAATTTAATTTACAGTGATAAACGATCTTCTAAAGCAAGCACAAGGATTATACGCAATGATAAAAGAAGGCGAGGATTAGTGTGGCGGGAAGAGGCTTTAACTCTCTGAAGAAGGGTTTCCTTGGAAAGAAGGAAATTTCGAAAAGAAAAAAAAAAGATGGTATAAAAAAAAAAAAAAATACATATCTACCTATCCTAACCTACGCAAGTGAGTCCTGGACCCTAACAACGAAAGATAAAAGTCCGATCAAAGCAATGGAAATGAGGTATCTTAGGAAAGTCGAAGGCAAGACGAGGAGAGACCTGGCGAAAAACACAACGATCAGAGCGAGCCTAGATTTAAGACCAATTTTAGAGGAACATCGTCTAAGATGGTTCGGACATGTCTCTCGAATGTCGGAAGACCGCGTAGTCAAAATCACCTACGAGCCCGTTGCATAGGGTAAGAGGCCTCAAGGAAGACCCAGAAAGACTTGGGATAAGGGCCTAAAGGAGGCTTTTAACAGACGAGGATTGGAGTTGAAAAAAAGGAGTAAGCTGGCACAGGACTGGGATTTGTGGATGAGGCTCTATCAGAAGGCACCTCACACTGCTCTGCGGTAGAGGAACGATCAAGAAGAAGAAGAAGAGAAAAAAGATTTGAGACATAATAAAATTTTTGATTATTGATTTATTGTGATTTTGGGGAGGGAGGGAACATATTTTTGTTTAAACATAACATAAACAATACAGGGTTAATGTTTTAAGCCAACAAAGTTAATGGAATTCTTTTTTCAGAGAAAGGAAAATGTAAATTTTCATGATTAAAATAAAAAATTTTCAATGAAAATGAAAACAACATATTGAAAAAAAAAATAGTAATCTTCATATACAGTCAATTTGAATCAGTTAACTAAGGATAACCGATACGTGAGCGATTACAGTATGTGAGGTAGGAATTCAGTTAGGGGAATGCGAGGTCTAATGAAAATTTATCAGGTTATCAGTAACCGTTACTAATAACCGCCAGAGTATTTAACCTCATCTAACCTCGCCAAACTAACCGAGATCTAATTGCCTCAGCTCTGGTTAGACCGCATGTTCCAAAGCAATCCTCATCCAGTTTCAGATTGCTTATTAGATAGCTAACCGGCCATCACTCAACTACTTTTTTTTTCAACTTAAGATTTAGATTAATAAAACAGAATGGTTATATGCAAAAATAATAAATAATATTGAAAAATAAGTTCTAGAGATATCCGTGAAAAATAAAACATTAATGTGGTTGAAGTAGAAAATTTATCATGTCGGTAATAATAAAATGGAAAATAAAGCTATGTATAACGTAAAAAGTTATTAGTATAATCTTATATTTTATATCCTCGCATTTTCCGAAAAAAATGCAAATTTAAATTCTAGGATAAAGACTTATTTTTTAAATACATTAACAACTGTATAATTTGTAAAATGGCCGTGTGTCCTAGATGTAACTGCCAGAGCAACTGCTGCTACCTGGTAGACAAGCACGGTACTAATATTGTGATGTACATGATGTCCAGAAAGTACATGATCAACATTCATACTTTTATTTATGTAAAAATAAAATTATATGTTACATGCTTTTATTATATGTTAGTCCCAGAAAAAAGCTATTTTTCTTTACTATTCCACCGTTAGGCGGACAGGGGATACTTCCTTCCCAGTATAATTATATTGAGGTCAAGAATTTAATAAAGAATTTATAAAAAGTAAATTTAATATAGCAATAAAATTTACTCAAGGATATCACAGAGGAATTATACGTAGGATGCTCATATAAAAATTTTATTAGCTCACCAAGTAGACGTTATTCGACGGTCTGACGTACTAGGTAGGTTAAATCAAAACTTTCCTGTTTATATTTATTTTTTTTCTGAAGCTCTTATTATGGGAAAAATAACGTAAAATATTTTTAATAAGTGTAATTGATTATATTTAATGTCACCTGCTAGTTGACCTTTTAACTACCGGACTGCCTGGTTTAGTTTTTTAATAATTATTACATTAATGATAGTTAGCTAGTTTAATTTATAACCGTGAGAATGCATTTTAGTTGTCTTTATCAGAAAGACATAATACGAATAAATTTAATAGTTTTAAAAAATGTATTTTGTTTTATATGCTTATTTATTAATAAATTATCACCACTGCATTAGGGATAACACATCCAGGAATCTTATATGTTTTAATCCATCACGGAAGACCGTAGAAGAACACACTAAACCTCACAAAGGTACGTCATTACTCACCCATATAAACCCTCTAATCCTCTTTGCATTAAATCCACCCGACGTTGAGGTTTAAAATCTTTTAGCATAAAATATTGTAATCCCTTCTACAGTTTTATTTAAAAAATATAATAAAAAAAAAATGTAGGTTACACTGTTCTAAGGATTTCATTTTATGGCAACGAGACTTCCTTATAAATACCATTTCTTCATTAGCATAAAGCAATAATTAAAGATGTAGATAACATTCGATCTTTTGTATAAAAATATATTCAAGATAGGATATGATAAAAATGAAGATGAAAATAAACAGAAAAATAATTGAATAATTAAAATGAAAACACACTAAAATATTGTATAATAGATAATCATGTCCAACGGTGTCTTGAGCCTGCTGAAAATTGGAATTTACGTTCGATCAATAGATTTCTTTTGCAAATAATTTTAGAAATGTCTTGTGTTTTTTAAGTAAATTTTTATCTTCCAAGGGCCAAGTT
Source organism: Aelia acuminata (assembly GCA_911387785.2). Lineage (NCBI taxonomy): Eukaryota > Metazoa > Arthropoda > Insecta > Hemiptera > Pentatomidae > Aelia > Aelia acuminata. The sequence continues at coordinate 59,378,680 of OU426981.1, forward strand.
TAATGTTTTTGTTACTCTTGTTGATTAAGTCGTTGAGTTAAGAGAAGGCTGCAGTCTTGAAGTAAATTTATATTTTTGTTAGATTGTAAAGTTACAGTGACTGCAAGTGTCGTCTATTAAATTACATCTGTGTATGTAGGATTTAACTGACCCATTCCTTAAAAGCGATTGTGTAGAACTGAAAATGAGTTTGTGTAGAACTAGTGGTAAGTATTCGGTTACATTAGTTATCACCTTTACTTTCTGGTAGGTTATTAAGACGTGGTTTTAATATTTCATAACGCTTACTTCGTGATGATAACTTCTTGATAAGGTAATACATCTGAACCTCTTTTTGACTTCGTAGATAGCTATCTGGTATGAATAATGATATGATATGATGATACCTGATTCATCTATCTAATTTTAGAATAAAAAATAAAAAATAAATTAGAATGCTTTAGTACCCTACGCAATTCGACAGGAATTCACGCTTCCCGATTAGGGATGCATTATTGCTGTGTAGTGGTGGACAATGTCGGCCCTGATTGGACAATGGCCCTTAGTGAGGCACCCCCAGCTAACCACTTGCGGCCGCCCCCACACCTCCACATCCACCCGCACCACTACTACTCCGCCTTCCCCTAGGACTTAAAAAGCCTGAGCGGCCTGCGGGAGTTGATAGAATTGTTCCAACTAACAGCATTAGGGGCGCCCTATGTTTATCCCAAACCACTCCCTCACACCCTCGATAATTAGATCAATCAATGGCGGCACTTCCAGGGGCGCAACAATATTCTCGGAGGCCCAAGTTTGGAGGAAAGCCTATACAGCCTATGTAGCTTACTCGCTATCGGATTTTTAACATATTCAGAAATTTGTAATTATAAATCTACAAAACTATATAAATAAATATATTACCCATAAAATAGATCCAAACACTCAATGTTTATTATGTAACAAATAGGACAATGAAGACATATACCACCTGCTATTCAACTGCCCAATATACATCGATATTAGAACTCAATATTATCCGGAACTAGCAACATACAATAGTAAAATAGAATTCCTTCACGGACAACATACTTGAATACCGTTGAACAATACCGTTGAATACTTGAATATCATTGAACAACATACTTCAATACCGCTCCTCACTCCTGCACCAATAGACAACTAACTGATAGGCTTAATGATTATAAATACAATGCATCTTCTCCCCACGTCATAAAATATTCACCCAATGTGCTTTATAAAAGTCCTATATTTTTTTTTTAGTTTAGTGTGTTGCTGTGATTATTTATACCATCTTATACAAATATGTTAGATTAATGCTAATATATTGATTGTAATTATGTTTATATTTTCTGCTCCATCTTTTTTATTATTATTATTTATTTTGTTACATGCTTTCAATGTTTATTCCTGTTCATAATGTGGTTAATTGATGTATAATTTGTTATAATATGTTCTATAGTTCTCATAAGGTATTATATTATGGATTATTAGATTATGTACCTACTAACAATTACTAAGAAATATTGTGCATGGCCATTGCTGCTGCTATAAGGAGAAGTCCTTTATAAGCAATAAATAAATAAAAAAAGAAATATGAAATTCTGTTTGTTTGTTCTTATAAAAATCCATACCGTTTGTCCGAAATTCTTCAAATTTCGATCAGTGGTTCTTTCATACCAGGTGCGAACACCTGTCCATATTAAAATTACATATCTTCAACCAATCTCTGAGTATATTCTTAATTGTTATACTCTTAAAAGTCGTTATGATCTCGCTTTACATTGGTTTTTACGAACTCGACCGTTTGAGTCTAAACAAGTCTCATTTTGTAGGTCCGGTAAGGCCGTTCCTCGTTTTAAGGCATAACGATAAGTCCTTTTCGATTTATATACACGAGGAGGGTGAAGTGAGCGCACGGTCCCTTGAAGTCTATTAGTGCTATTTTTGTTGTATTTTTTGTTTATAGAATTGTTCACATTCATTATAAAAATTAAATTACCCGGGTGAAACCCCTAAAATATTTATTATTTATTTATTCATTTATTTATTATATTAATGAAAGAACCTCATTGAATGAACTTTATACATGTCCAGAGTGTAAAAATAAAAATATAGTATATCCTAAAGCTTTAGAATAATAATAAATTAGTGGTATTTTTGATATATTTTTTGGTTTTTAGAATTGTTCACGTTTATTAGAAAAATGAAATTCCCTGGGGGAAACCCGGTTGTATAGCTAGCTGTTTATTTATAATTAAAATAAAAGATAAAGCAAATACTTAAAGGTGAATGTTGTCCTAGATTGTGTATAAAATAAATAACATAGTTTAGTAGTGTGAAAAAAAAAGAAATACTAGGTAAAAGATGTTATTTTGAAAATATTAAAAAAAAAACCCTTACAAACCATTATTTATAAGAATATTTATACAGATCTACAATATAATTACTATAAAGGTACTTTTTGAAGGTTAAGTTTTTGGAAAGAATTCATGAATAAAACGTCGCTTCACTTCATTATCGCCAGCGAATGACAACGAAACAAATTGACCTTTTTTACACGATTAAGTTTTCGGACCAATTTGGGGATGAAAATTTTATACTTCACATCTTAACCGATTATTAAGTAAACGGCAAGAATTTTATTTAGAGATTAATAAAAAAGTACCCTGTAAACAGGTCAAGTTGGTATGAGTACTTATAGCTGTAATATTAATGCCCTTGATTGTAACAGAATGTATTAATTCTTTCAATAAACAAATAAAAATATTTGGTCAATTGTAATCACCCCTGTCAAAAAGTGAAGCAACGTTTATTTCTAATCTCCGTTCAAAAACTTCTTGTGTTAACAGGCCGTAGTGAGAATGAATAAATAAAATAACATAAAAAGTAAGCAAGAAATGAGCAAACATTGTAAACGCATTCTTTTTTCTTAAGTAAAGTCTTTAAAAAAAAAAAAGGAAAATTAGAATTATTTACTGATTAAAACTTGAAAAAAAGAACTCAACTAATATAAAGCCAAAAATTATAACTCACAATGGAAGAAAAACAATAAAATCATAAATAATTAACAAGGTTACAGAAAGTAGCAACTTTTAACAAAACAGTAACAATATGATTCGATCCTCAGAGCAAGACTAACTCTACAGTCCATAGCTCCTTAAATTCAGTCTGAATTAGAACTGTCTAGAAGGTTCCAGACAAGCTTAGATTACTTTCGAACAGTTGCGAACATGTATTAGAGCAGTTTGTTCCAACTGTTCCAACTAAAAGTCTAGAGCTCTTTTAAATCATAAGTTTTGTCATCATCAAAATCATATAATCTTTGATCAATTTTTATCGCGTTCCATCTACTTCAGACAACTACCTACTTTATAGATCATCATCATAGATGATAGAAAGAAAGTGGGAGTTTGTTGGTGCATGTTGCTCTTTAAAAATAATTGCGATATTAAATACAAGTGAAATCATATGGAATAGAAATAAAATCAAATGCAGGACTGCTCTCTAGCAACGATGTGCCAACAGACGTCAAAGCAGCCCAAGCAGACAAAGAGAATACTCTGATAAATCTCTTTAAAAGTCTACAAGAAGTGAAAATGATAGAGAAAATTTGACTTTCATAAACTTCTAATTCATTTTTCCTTTGTAAAACTGTGACAATTGATATCTTTTTCTGCAGTCGTTGATGACCAAACTGCGGTTTTACGACTTTAACACAAACCAACCTATCAAATGAAATATAATCAAATATCATAATATTAACCTAAAAAAAAACATGGAAAATCTCAACACTGTCGTGAAAAACTGAACAGAATATTTTATTGGTAATATTGATAATTTAGCATGAATTTGAGTCGACATTAATTTCAATAATTTATATTAATTGGATAATTATAATTTTGATGTTTTAAACAAATTTATCATTTTTCTTAATGATATCCTTTAAGCCATAAAGAAAGGCCTTATCATGATTAATTATTATAATTTATAAAAAAAAAAGATGTATTCGTTTAGTTAACTAGTTCATTGCATTATTCATACAAACTGAATTAAATATTGAAAGAAGAATTGATTGGATAGAACTAATTATGCCACAACTGTGATTAGATCGTAACTTAATCAAGACTGATGTCGCATGAAAACGGCGTAGTAGTTAGCTGTTACCAGCAAAAGGTCTTCAAATATCATTAAATAACGATCCATCCTAATTTGTATAGGTGTTCCAACAAGCCTTACACGGTCTTTGAATTTCATTATGGTATTTGATTAAAGAAGTTTTCACTTTCTAGTCACAAATATTCAACTATATCAAAAAGACTAATAATAATATTCGCTATGCAGTGAAACACCGCTTTCAGCCATAAAAATACCGCTTCCAACACTTTATCAGTATTCGGCCTTGGAGTCTTAATTGAGCGAATGTTGTAGAAATGGGATGAGGCCATTGGTAGAAATTACTCCTAGGTAACCTATTTTTGATGCATTGTGAAAATTCTTGTCAGCTCCTAGCTCAAATCTTGATATTTATTTACTTTTTCAGATATCTATAGGAACGTCTATATCGATTACAGTTTTATATCTGTCAAATAATTCAATGTCCGTGTTGAGGCAAGGGGCGTTTCCCGTATGAAATGCAATCCTTCCCCGGTGAGAATTTCCTCTCCCCCCTCCAAATGGGCAAAGACTAGCAACACCCGTCTAAGGGAAAAAAACAATGGCAATAATAGGAATTAATAAATATAGGCATATAGCATGCAAAAGATAAAAGAAAATCAAATCAATGTAGTTTATAGGTTTTTATTTATAATAAATAAAAGGCCCTTCCAAATGTTCACAGGATATATTAATAAAACAAAAAATTAAAAATAAATTGATAACATTTAAACTTACTTAACATTTACACCCCCAAATTAACATATAAATATTCAAAGAAAAATAAGACAAAAAAAGTAAGTTAAGATTTCTAAGAACCAAAAAAAAAAAAAATAAAATAAAATAAACTAACTTCTTTACAAAAAACAAAATGAATCTAACGCTTTATACAAAAAAAAATAAAAAAAAAATAAAAAAAATTGCTTATTAGAGCTATATCTTCTTCGAAAAAGAGATGTTCTTCGATCTTGGTGTATTCTGATAAATAAAATGGTGAGTAAGGAGGATCCTACCTTATAACGAAGTGTTCTCAGTAAATCCACCGTTGTGTTGTGTACACATCGTCCTCGTATAAATATTATAGATCTATGATATGCAAAATCTTAATTATTTAAGATGAGATGAGATGAAATAAGGTGGGTGAGGGCACGATTGGTGAGTTTGTGAGAAAATAGATCGATCGGTGTGACCCGTGCAACTGGCATAGTACGACTGATGAAGCCGGCCTTATCGCCGTGATTGTGGTCCTTAATACCACTCTCTATACCCAATAATCTTAGACCATATATTTTATATTGGTTTCTTAATAATATTTAAAATAAACACGCTATTTACAATATACATATATAATTATAATTTATTAACAAATAAATTAATGGAAATTAAAGAAAGAAAAAAAAAAGAGATCATTGATAACAAATAAAAGGGCCTGCGATGAAAATAAAATTACATTAGAGAAATAAAAAGATAAAATAGAAATTAACTATAGCCTTAACAGTCCGATTTATTATGAACTAATTGATCTAGAGTCATGAAACTATCACGATAAAATGTCCTGCTTTTGGCGTGGATCTTCAAAACCTTTAAAAAATTTTGAGAAGAGCAAAAAAACTTCAATTCCAATGCAACAGTTTTGAGAACTTTTTGTTACTTGTATCGAAATAACTAACGTCCATTATAATAAACCAGTAGTTTGATTACTTCAACAATTATGTTTCTGGGAATATAAATCTACATTATGGATGGAACGTGATGAATCCGGGTGATTAATGTTCAATGCATTATACTGAACAAAATTAGAAAAAATCATGTAGAAAAAACAGTGCATTTCAGAATAATATGTATGAATCTGGCTTTGTATATACTTATTTAGAGAAAACGATTTTTATTATATTAGGTAATTAATGTAAACAATGACTACAAGTATCAATCATTGCCGGACGTTCAATACGAATTTAACTGTTGACAAGGCTAAGAATTTATGGTCTAATGATTCGGAAAAAAAGGGAGTAAAAAAAAGAAAAGAAACGGCTATTGGGGCAATCATTTCCCGTAAAAGGCAAATTGAATTCAGAAAATTTACTGCCCCGAGAGAGGATTAGTTTTAAGTAAGTGGCCTTTAGAATCGAATACTCGAGCGAATTTAAGGAATTTTCTTTAAAGGCTCTAGTTCTCAAACATCGAAGGCCATTTCACGGGCCTGTCATCGGGCCGACACGAACTCGATCGCTTCTGTCAATGATCCCTCAAGTTACAGCCTATACATTTTTTTCTTTTCTTTTAGAGTTTCAATATTTAATGGATAGAGGGATCCCTCTATTTCTTTTACCACAAATATTTCAGTCTTTTGAGATATTTCCTCATTTTCAATTGATTTTCTTTTATACTAACAAAAGAATAATGCAAAGTAATATTGCAAGGAGAAAATAATATTTTTTATAACTCTTCATAAAATGATTTTTTAGAAAATCTATATTCATCCTTATCACAAAGCATTTGATCGAGATACAAATATTTGGTCCTTGATACAACGAATGATATCTAATTTGGCATAGGATCTCTTTATTGTTAAGTTTTTATTTTTATTAGATTTTTTTATTAGATTTCTAACTCTATGGCACTTGACCTCCTCCACAATTTTCCTCCATTCAAAACTGTCCTCTGCGGCTCTCCTTCACATGTCCACATCCATGGATCTAAGGTCTACATCGTCCAACAATAGTAGTCTCGGCCTTCCTCTTCCTCTTTCAGCATCTCGACGTCCTTTCATTATTCGTTTCGGGATTATTTCCCTAATTCATATAAGGTAGGTATATGGTTTAACCAACTTATTCTCCCCTTTTTAATACATGATTGTTTTTTTTTATCTTTTTCTGGATCCCCTTACGGTACCTGTTTATCTGATATATAGGCCCCATTACAAGTCCTTAAGTTCTAAACTTGCCTTTACACGATAACGGTTTCCTTCTTTGGTTGTACCATAATATATCCTCTGGATCTTTGGTAAGTAAATTATCGGTCTATGGAACATTTTAAAAATTATAACTCTTCCCCATTTTTTTATAACAAAATAAATCGATTTTTTTTATTTTTTTATATTTTACCGATTTTAAGGAGGAAAAATGGGAACACTAAATAGCTTTCCAATGCCTGATACTTAACACTAAAAAAAAACAACAACCGCAATGTGAAAATAGGAATCAAACCTTCGCCTTTTGTAAGCAGAACTGGGAGGTTCGAATTGCTTCGGTTTAGGGCTTTCAAGCTTTTGAAAACGGAAACCGAATCGACATTTCATTGTTCCATCGGATAGCCACTCAGTTCTGAACACTAAGAAAAGGTTTTGTTTTTTTATTCCGTAGAAACCCTCTTCTACTTTGATAACGATTTTCAAATATGTTCATCAGTATATTTAATAGTATTTGAACGTACATCTGAATCTCAATTTTACTAAGTTACACGTAGACTTAGAGCAGTGTTTACTATCACGCCTTCATTATTTTCAAGTTCTTGTTTCTATTACTTGACACTTCATCCTGAAACTAAAGACTATATATTGATTAGCTGCAGTCCACAAATGATAAAAGTCCGCAATTTTGTGTAATATGTTTGGTAAATATAAAAATAATTATTATTATAGTATTTTTTTTAGGACATAACTACTATTTTTTTTACGATATATTCCTATATTTTGTCATAACCTCCTGACCCTTTCCTGAAACTCCAGCAGAACAAAAAAATGTAATATATATGCTTGAACAAGTGTCGACCATCTTAACGAATAAAAAATATAAAAACCTATATAATGTCAGTAAAACTTATTAAAACACAATTAGGTCTTAAAGAATTAAAATTAAACAAAATAATTATGTTCATCGGTAAATTTTTTTTAATCTGCACTTGCTTCATGTTTTTTTTTTTTTTTTTTTCAAAGAGAAACTTATCATGAACAAAAATATCCTTGTAAAACCAAAAATAAAATAATAATGACTGGATCGATATTGTATAATGAGGCTAAATGTGGTTAGGAGAAGGCTAAATATTTTGAAAGGACTTGGAATACGGGTAGGACGGCGGTCGCCATGACAACGGATTTTGTTTACCTCTCCTGAAAAGCTTTAAAAAATCATGGCTGCTCCCCTGGGCGGACCCATCATTCAGCCCTGGGTTTTTCTGCTTAAGGGAAAAATCCACTTTTTCAAGAAGAAAAACGTTAGTTCATTGTGTCGGCACCTGCTGTAAACAAGCACCCCAACGTAAAATGAGCACCTTCAGCAAAGTGGCGGAGGTGATCAGTCTCAGAATGTTGAGGGAAAAATATCTACTTTTATAAAGCGAAAAGTCGGTGTGTCGATTGAAAAAATGGGCGGCATTTTCTAGATGGAACCTATCTACAAAATAAGGAATAAAAGGAGTGAGACATATTATGATTTTGTCAAAAGTATTATATTTGAAATGATGTTTATATTTAAAAAAAAAAAAGATAATTGAATCTGTCCGTGTCAGACCCGTGTGTTTTGAATCTATTTATTTAAAAATAATTAATCATAATATTCTATATATTTTAATCATATATGGCTTATTTGTAAATAGACGAATAAAAGCTACCTAATTCATTTTAAAAGAAAAAAATTAAGTAATTTTTTTAAATCACTAACTCAGAATATATTTAGGTACTATGTGTTTATTTTTCTTTTTTTTCTTTTTTTTTACTTTATATTGGTCATAGATCGAGACAATCTTCCAAGCAAACTAACTCTAAGTGAAGCCGCTTGTCTCTAGCTTGACACTCAGGGCTGTGTCAGTTAGCAAATGCAGATTACAGCCGACGTTTTTACATAACAATCGTAGTTACACAACATGACTGGCAAAGGCACATTCTAATTAATTAAAACTGAGAAGGTAAAATAAAAAAACGTTAGCTATAAGATATAAGTATAATTTTACATTCTTATTAATTACTATGGTTCAGTCCTTGTAACATAAAAGAATTTGCACAGCAACAACACAAGGTGCAGAAATAAAAAAAATAAAAATAACTTTTACAATATTCGGTTCTACGTTTGACAGTATGCCATTTTCAAGAAGAACACCTAAAATTTAGAATTTCAATACTTTTGAACTTAACAAATTAAATTAAAAACAATTAAATGATGAAATATGTTTTTACCCACCGGCGACTACCATTTTTCAAATAAAATAGGTAGTCGCCAAACTATAGTCTCTTTATGTAAGCATCACAGTCAAATGGATTATTTTACCAGCCCCCTTATCCCCTCCAACATGTAAGTTCACTGTTACTTAAATAAACAATTTGAAAATATTAATTAAAATCATGATTAAAATGTTTACATTTTTTTATTTTACTATTTATTAATTTTTTAAATTTTAAAATTCATAATACATTTTTTATATAAATATCCAGATATATAAATTCTTTTAATATTAGGACAATCAATTATTAATTTTACTTAGAATTTCCGCATAGTATTTGTTTAAATTTTTGGAGTCATTTTTAAAATTTACTGTTTTATCAGTATTTTATATCTATCAATTCTCTGAAATTGACACGGCTTCAAGCATTTTTCTCTTATTTACGCTTGATCCCTATGCATTACCTCAACTCCATCAAAATCAAACCTATGCTGTGTTTTATTTACATGTTCCACTAGACGTGTTGTTATGTCATTTTTTTCTACATTTTTCACATCATTTTTATGTTGGTGCATCCGGTCAGAAACATATTGCTTTGTTTCACCAATGTATATTGCTGGGCAATCCAAACAAGGTATTTTATTGTCTACTTCGGATTGGTTTTTAACATTAATTTTATCTTTCATATTGCTGTATATGTTACCCACTTTATTTGTCGGTTTAAAACTTTATATTATTTATATTCACCTACATCATAATCTATAAAAGATTTTTTGATATTTTCTCCTAGACCCCATATATATGTAAATTTATAAAACTTACTGACATTATTTTTATGTTCTATTTTAAATATAATTTTTACATTTATGCCAGATTTCCTTATTGCATTTTCAATTAATTCATTCTTTATCAGTCCTGCCAGGCTTACTGATAAAACTCCACCAATTAGTATACCATATAATTGTCTGTAACTTTCTTTATTATATTTGAAAATTCCAATGACACAACAGAGGACGGACATAAAGGCACAAATAGCGGCTGGTAATACATGTTTTTATGGGAAAGAAAGGTACTTCGGAAAATATTTGGACTCGTTCGAGAGGTTAATGAATACAGGACAAGAACGAATCAAGAACAGTTATTCACCGAAGCGGATACAAGTCATTAAGAAAAGAAGACTGGGCTGGATTGGACATGTGGAAAGGATGCCTGCTTAGAGGTCACCCAAACAAATGTTATATGGTCATTCTGGAGGTTCTCGAAAAAGAAGGAAGCCTCGCAAACGATGGCTGGATTATGTGGAAGTGGACCGTCGCCAGCTTAACGTTAGACGATGACGCACCAAGGCTATGGTTAGAGCAGAGTGGAACAAAGTAATGGAGGAGGCTTTGGTTCTCAATGGACCGTAACGCCATGCAGAAAGAAGAAAGTACAGTAATATTTAGAATTCCCAAAAACATTCAAGATTTTTTTTAAGTTATTAAGTTTTTAAGTTAAGTAAGCGACGTGAAATATGATGTTCCTTATGGTCAAGATGGAGGATCGATCTTTTTTCGATCCCTACATGAGCATATGTGGGAGAAGAAGGGTTGGTTATTATTGAGGTATAACCCAACCTATTTTTATTTATTTCGTGGGCCTGGTACCAAGTAAATTTTAACCCAATAACGGACCCAGAGGTGTAGGATAATTGCTAATAGCTGAGGTTAAAATATAACAAGAAACCATAATTGATTTATGAGAGTGTTATACCCCGAACAAGTCTGTTTAGATCCCAACCAGAAAATGACTTACAGCCCTCTTCCGCCGAGGGGAGCAATATAGGATTCTCGGTTATAAGGTCCATTGATTTACCACTTATATACAGCACATCATAACATAAAGCAAGCTTTTTGGGGGAACGAGTAGATCGCTTTAGGGAGCTCCCTATCGTTTTTATCGTCAATTCACGTCTCACCACTTACCTAAAGTCACTACTCACATTCTCTTGTACTTAGTGTGACAATTGACAATCCGAGGAAACTACTTATTCCAGAAACGGCCAGACAGAGGAAAACAATATATTCTCATGTCAGTTTTTAAACTCATAGTCCTAACAGCAAGCATCTGATGCTTATTTTTTGGACAACAAAATTATCAAAAGACAATCTGAGAAGACTTGGTGGAAGCTCAACCAATTTAATTGCGAATTGAATTTTGTAGCCTTTATTTAATTATAATACTCTTTAGAATTTTAAATTCAGCCATTTCCTATTACTAAGAAAAATGAGAGTCTCTGAATTACTCAAAATAAACTAAATTAAAGGTACTTAATAGAAAGAAAATTTTCTTTTGATATTAAAGCCGCATGAGACCAGTTCTATGATGTTGATGGTGATAATCCTGAAAATTTCAAATCCTCAAAATTGTATGAGCCGTTTTTTTTTTTTTTTAATCGCCAAAATGTGTAAAATAAATACATAAAGTGACATCAATTATGAGGAAATATTTGTTGTCAAATCAAAGATATATACACCTACACCGAGAATCTAATTTCAGTATGGTTATTCTAATTTTAGTCTATTCGCAAAGCAGTTTTTGAGACTTGGTTATTTGGACACTCCGAGTATAAATTTGTCACGATCACAATACTCAATACTATTGATATTGTAACATAAAACAAACACCATATGATTTAAAAGAGTTCGATACTTTTTGTTGGAACAGTTAACAACTGTTTTAGTACAAGTTCGTGACTTCGAGAATCTTGTACACTTCTCGGGAACCTTCTAGAATGTTCTTGGCTCAAACGCTACACTCACAAACGAACCAAACATATATTATTAAACTAATCATTTCTGATGTCTGTATTTCTTCCATGCTTATGTATTTATTTATTCCTTTATGAAGTTAATTGTGTTCATTTTAATTAAGTTTACTCTTTTTAGTTTTAGTTTATTTTTATTTTGTGTAGGTTTTTTTTCTTATTTTTCCTACTGTCTAATAATTTTTATCTTTGTTTGCATTATAAATAATCATCAAATAAATATAAATTGTTGATTTTAAGGATAATATATCCGAAATCATGTATAAACTTGTATATATGTATGTTGTAAAATTTTATAATAAATAAAAACTTCTCTCTCTCTCTCTCTCTCTCTCTCTCTCTCTCTCTCTCTCTCTCTCTCTCTCTCTTTTAGAATGTTCTAATTGAGACTAAATATGAGGAGCAATAGAGGGGGATCTTGCTCTGAAGATCGAATCATATGGTTACTTTTGTATTTCGTTTCAAGTTGATACTTTTTGTAACATTATTTGAGTTTTTATTGCTTGCCTGATCGTGAAATAATATTTTCGTCTAATAAAAATTATTTAAACCCACATAATTGTTACATCATAAATAGATGTTACATCATAAGTAAATGTAAATAGGAAATAAAGTTTAAGGATAATTGTAATTTAATCGTTTAAATAACAATTATTTTCATATTATTTAATTGCATAATAAATAAATTACAATAATTATCAGGTTAATTAATTCCATATTAAAAACGATGGAGCAATGCTGTCATAGAATTAATGTAGTTAAAAGCGAAGGGCAGAGAAACTCGACAGTTAACGACCTGCACACTCAACGAGTTCTCTCTCTTAATCCAGTTATGAATATTACAGTTTTTACTCCAGTTCCAGCGGGTTCCTTTAATAATGGATCCTTCAATTCTTCCCTGACGGTCCTCTAATTCCAGCACGAAGGCCTCTTCCAGGGAACCCTAATGACTGCCAATTTAATGAACGGTTCGGATTAGGGGAAAGTTTGTCGAGTGCGTTCCACTGGAAGAAAATCAACTCTATTGCAGTGCTATTCTACTAGAAATTGCTTGTTAAAGGATTTTAATCTCGAAAAAATTCAAACGAACAACGACATAAGTCGTTCTAAACTTTTAAACTGTAAAACTGTAAATTATAAAAATGATATTATGAAGATAAAGAAGCTACAACCCTTACCTTATTTGAGTGCTTAAAAGAACTACTACAACGAAATATCAAAAGAAAAAGTGGCGAAACGGAGGGGGCACTTTGTTTCATAACTTTTTTCCCATTTTTATATTGTTTTTTTTTATCGATTTTTTTTTCGGTACTAACGAATGTGATAAAACTCATCATGTTTAATAAGAATAAAGTACCTATTAATACCTGATATTCTTTAATATCAGGTAAGTTTTATCATCATAAATGTTCTGAGGGGGCTTAAATGGGTAAAGGGCCTTTTTATTTTTACTATAAATAAAAAGAGAAAAGAGAAAAATAAATAAATAAAAATATTCCGATAACTCATGAAACACGTTGAGCCCACTTATAATTAAAACTTATAATTATAACTTCCTTATAATTAAAGACGTTCTGTTCATGGGAAAGAGTTGTCAACGTATTTGGAAACATACATAATTAATAGAAATGGTAACTAAATAAAGTTTTCAACAACTACTATAGAATTATGAAATCTGGCGCGATGGAGTATTTATAGTTGCATCAATTGCCGAATTACCACAAGTAAAAACTTCTATTTAACTATAAATAATTTTAGTGTACTTTAGAGAGCAAATACAAACAAAAATAAGTAAATTAATGTGGACTAATGTGTGAATTTGAGGAATGGCGTTTACATATTAATCAAAACACGTCAATTTCTAATGTAAGTAAGTTGATAAGTAAAAGTTGAGTGTTGCGCTCATCGTACCAGATTTTTATTTTTATTACGATATTTTATTAATGGTTCTTAATTCATTTCAAAACGAAAAATAGTAAATTCTCGCGGTTAGGAAGCAGGAAGTATTTGTGAAATCGTGATCTATTAATGCATTATAACTTTCCCATCCAAATTGCCGTTAGCGATATAAATCAATTACAATTTCCCCGAACGGAGCTACATAGGTTTCAGATTATGCAATATAATTGAATTTAATGATGCTAGGGTATTCAAATGTTGCGTCAAATCCCTATAGGATTGTAGGTATTCATCCATTAAGATAATGATACAGATTTATGTATCAAATAATGTAACGTACCATAAATGGGGTGATTGATAATTATGCACATACTAAAGTATAATTATTATTATGAGTGCCTTTTCCCCGAAGTTGAGAGCCTAAGAGGAAACAGTTCCTATAACACCATGACCATGGGGGTGGGGGGGGGGGTTATCCTAAGCCTTTTAGAGAACCTGAAAGACCGTTAATGGCCACATCAAAACTGAGATTAGTACTTGAAGAGGAAAAGAGCTCTCGGCGGGGATCTAGAACGTAAATGAGGTAATCCCAACTCATCAGTTCCCTTTCAGAACAGAAGGAGGAGGCATTTGCTCGGAATTATTCCTGAGTGTCGTTGCAGAAGAAGTAGTTAAAGAGACATTTTCCTTCGTAATTCAAAAATCGTCTATTAAACTTCTCTTAATATGCGTGATGAAGGGAAACTTTTATCAAATCGTCAGGACTAAACTGAAGAGTTCTAATCGGAAATAATAAAATAAAGGAAAACTAAATACGATGAATGACGTCCACGTAGGCAAGGGCCAGTCCCTTTTTCCTGCATAAATCAAAAAACTAATGATAGTTTCTGATTAGCCTCAGGGTGGATTATTTCTCTGCTAGTTTGATAAACCACTGCATTTCTTAGGGCCTTCGTTCAAAACAAGATGAAAAAAGATTTTTTGACTTAAAATGAAACTTCTCCATCTCACCTACATTCTGTGTAGTATTCGAATGGATTTTCAATCGGTTTTCGATTGTATTAATTTCATGACTAAAAGTACCTATTAAGATATTTGGACTGAAGAAGAAGGAGTCAATCGGAGAATTCTAAATTGCGTGAAAGTAAGAATAAAGTAACGTATTAACTCAAAAAGAAAACCCCGATCATCCGACCAGTACATGTCAAAATAGATCGCCGAAAAAGTGATGGGGAAATTGCTACTCACTAAAAAAAAGACTGATCAGGACATTTTTGGTTAAGATGTTCAATCATGAATGTATCGAATTCTTGGTTACGGTGAGCGTTTTTACTAAGTTTCACATATTTCACTCGTTCGTTGGTCTAAATAAATGAAATCTATTTTTTAGGAATGCCAGTGAAAGATTCTTCTTCCCCCTTCTTCAGCTATCCATCGCCTGCATTATCCAAGTGTTAAAATTGAACAAATCGTCACTATCACTGTGATGTGTGATAAATGGTCTTGCACGGAAATAGTAGAAAAAAATTGGAAGATAATTCTTTAAAAAAAGTTACTAAGAGAGAGAAGATCAGTCTTGCATTGGACGAGCGTCTGTATGTATGGTGTTCATACATAATGTAAGAGAAAGTATGGCGTACATCAAAATTCAGACACGCTTTATTAAAAAATAACAGTTAAAAAAATTGGCCAATATATTACATTTCACATTAACCATCCTGATGAACCCCCGGAGATCAATGAACGTTGGATAATGAACCGAAGTTGATGTTGAGGAATGCATGGACTCTCAAGAGATGATTATGGACGGACCTCATTCCTCAGCTCGGAGGGACGCTCTCATAATTTTTAGGATGGACTTCATCATACCCAAACATAAATTACAAACATTATCATTGTAATGAAGAAATAAAAAACAACGCCATAAGTAAAAATATGAATAAGAATACATGTTTATTTAATCTATTTCTCGGGCGCTGTGATTCGGATAGCTTTAGTAGACAATAACTCTAAATAAAACAGAAAAATATATAAATTTAATAAAATGGAATTCGTAGACCTCCATTATTGGATCGGTTTATCGATAAAATTTAATTTTTGACATAAAAATGTTTGATTTTATCGCAGCCGTTGTTAAAACCTTTTACTGCAATATTGCCCTAGCACCTGGAGCTATCAAACTAAGGTGTAGCAGCCATAAGCATTCCTATCTCTGGAATTTTATATTTGTGTCATAAAAATCGTCTGCGGAAAACCTTTCGTTGTTGAGATGGATATGTTTTCTTTTTTAAAACATTTGGTTATATTGTGAAGCTGTTCAATAAACAAGTACACTGTTCTATATTTTTCTTCCGCGAAAAATAAATTTTATTGTGGTGCTGTATTTATATTTTTATATAATGTTCTACAATAAATAGATATATAAATTGGTATACTTATAAGTTGTAATATTGATTATGTATAGTTTAGGTTAAAAGTAATATTATTTAAATTATATAGCAGGAACATTAATAACCTAATGCTAATTAATAAACTAATCAAAAGCTTTATTATAGCGGCTTTAACTTTATTGAATGTTTCGGTCATGCACATCCTAACTAGATTTAGTAACTTCTTTATTATTTGTACCATATGAAGATATAAAGATAATAGTAAAGTTTTTTCCACATAATTTGTTCTGTGCTATATATACGGTGAATTCTAGTCGAAGATGCATGGATTATTAAGGTATTATGCTATTATATTATACTATAGATATTAAGGTTTTTAACCTAATATTATCGCTGTTCCGAGAGTATAATGAGAGAATCATAAACATTATATTTTTACTCTACGATTTTGGGAATTTGTTTTAATGTAATTACGGGCTCAAACATGCATTTAGTTGACGCTTGTGAACTGGCAGAAGCCTACTTACGATATTCGTCACTGAATCTATGGTCCATTTTCTTAAGGCGAAATCGAATTATTTTGGTTTTATTTGTAAATTTCAATATTTGCAGTAGTGTCATCATACTTTCAGGTCAACAATATAATATTTTTAAAAGTTAAAAGTGTTGAACAGTATTCATTAATAAATTTTTAACTTGTATTGAATCCCAGGTCGGTGGTGGCTCAAAGAATTAACCAAATTATTATGTGGTGAAACAGATTAATCTCAATAGTATTTTTTTTTCCTTCTACTATTTTATAAAATGTTGAATAATCAATAAAGCTAAGTGTTTTTATTAAGATATAATGCGACTGAAAACCCAATATTGATCAAATACGTGGTTCCAACCTTGTCGAAGAAGACTAAAATGAAATTTGAGATTAACCAAAGAGTTAATGAATTCAGTATGGTATTTGTCAACGTCTTTTGAATTACGCTATAAAAACGAATGATTATTATGATTAAAACCCTTGATATAATATCATATAGAATGATGTAATACTAATATCTCATATAATCTATAATATTATATATCTATAATATATAATAAATCTCGACCTACACACCATAGTTAGCATATGTTGGTTACGCCTCTGATTCAATGAATTTATTGAGTTAGTTATAAACCAATTGGAGAAGACTGAATAATTGATTTTACAGCTAAAAGTAACTATCTGAAATCAATCGCGGAGTAGGACAAAGTGAAATAAATTTAAGATAATCTCAAGGAGTATTAAATCTATCCAGACATTGGAAAAGCTATATATCCAGTTTAAAAGCTCTTGGAAATAATGGTGCTGAAAGTAATGCCTCTAAGATAAAGGCAATTTCCGGCTAATGTGTGAGGTTAGATGAAGATTTAGTCGTAGGAGAGTTGGGGATGGGACTGCTCATAGTTCCGAGTAGAAACTGTTCGCAAATAAGTTGAAGAAATAACTCAGGGGAGAAAATAGTGGGCCCTCGCTCTGGGAGTAGATATAGGTCGGGTCTAACTTATCCTCTTCCGGAACTGCTGATCTATAATTTATGGCTGTTGAGCAATGTAAAAGGAATTAGGATATTCATGGGCGGGCTAACTTTATGTTTGCTTTGCGAGGCCGCTCTGTTTACACATTATCTACAATCAGCGGGATTAGTCAAGGAGACAATTTGTAAGATGGTTGGTTATTGTATGGATGAAATGTAATTCCGGATAACATAAAGTTGGAATAATTTAACGTAAAATTTATATTATTCCAATGTCATAAAACATGAAAAGGTGCGTGCGTGCTTATTTTTCCCTAAAACTCCAGTAGGCAGGAGGGCCCTTTCGTTAAAAATTTGTTCTTGATACTCTGCATCACTTATTTACTTCCTTATAGAAATCCTTCATTTCCTGACTTGTTTAATTATTTAATTTTTTTTTAGATATTGGAATACTGGAGTTTTCAGACAAACCAAAGTTATTATTGCACTGTTACGTCTTTGAAAATAACCTCTCTTTATTATTGTTTTTGTTTTTGTTTTTCAGGGCTGTAGGGAAGACGTGGAAATAATTGTTAAACAATTTTACCGAATTGTTAAAAACCCCCGGCACTTGGAGCTCGTGAATTACAGATTATCAATATGGCTGACTAGGGCAGTACATATTTTTATGCAGTTGTCTGTTCGTCCACCCCGCACACAAACATAAAAACATTAGAATAATGATCTGATATTTATCCAAACCCACTAAGTGATTTGGTTGTACAGTGCAGAGGGTTTCCAGGTTATAACTAATATCGATGTCTAGATCCCTCTTTAAAGCGACGGAAAGGAAGTAAACAAATTACTTAATTAAATTAATTACGAAGCATGTTATCTTACGGAACACTTCTTAATTGTAGTAAAAGTTGGTTTACTTTATTTAAGTATTTTAAATATTGTACGAGTTGTAATTGCAATTTCATTCAACTCTTAATAATTTGTAATCATGATATCACGGGTGATAATTTCATGGTTAATAAAGCGATGGTAAAATTATACATTTGATTTATGGTAAAATTATACATTTGATTACAGTTCTACCAAACACTAGAGGTTAGGTAGTTGTTCTCCAAACACAACAGAACCTTTTACAAATACAGCTTGTTGAGTTAATGCGAATTCTCTGTGAATAAATTCGATTTACATATAGGTCTCGGAAGCCACTTTTTTCAGCGCCTGAAGAGAAAGCAATTGAAAAGTTTGTAGGGCCCCTCTTCATTGATATCCTGAAAAGGGGCCTATATTTGCAAGTACAAAGAGAAAAGGGTTCAAACAAATAAGTTTAGCCCTGGCTTTAAGTTCGTAGGCGTCCGATGCAGGTTTCCCTGTTTTTCAATCCCCCTTCTTCCCGTATGTACGTGTCTTGGGTACGGCCTCACCCTAAGCGTGTATATGTATGTACATAAAGAGGGGAGCTAAAGGTGGTTCAGCCAAACGCAGATAGGATCTAGAGTCGAGGAAATAACCTGATAACTGGGATATGGCACTGCTATAGCTGAGGATTGGGTTCCCACGTAGTTGTCGCTTCCAAGTGGGCACTTGGGTAAGTAATACTAGACGGGTCGTATGCGAAAACATATCTACAAGTTTAAATAAATAAGTTTAAAAAATGATAGCTAAATATGATAGGACATCTTAAAAATAAATTTAATAGTGATAGTGTCATAATACAGAAGTAGCTGAAATATCATTTTTACAGCTAGCAGATGTGAAATGCTACGCCTGTACTGCCTGAAAAGCATATTGGCGATAAATAATGATGTAATAAGAGCTATAGATTCACTTTAAAATGGCCATTAAGTGAACAGTTGTTTTTTCATACATCTTACAGCAGAGACCTGACCTAATCATCCTAGCCAGTTAAGATTCCTGAGGGTGAGATGGAATCTAGTTAAGGTTTACGCACAAAATGTTTTTAGATATTTAGATGGGGCCGATGCTCAAGTCTTTTACATTTCTATATAGTTGATTATACTTAACATACAATAGTTGCGAACATCGGGAAATGTACTAATTTCTACATAAATGTTCAGTATTATATAAAACCTAATTTTCATAAATCAAATTATAATATTAAAATAAGCTACTTCGGAAACAATGTCCATTTTACATCATTTCCATCCATTTTACAAAGATAAATAAAAATTGTCTTTGTATTTTATATACCTATCAATACATAGATATATACATAATGGTCTATTGTGAACTGTTTTAGTTCTGAACTTTACGGTAACAATCACTTTAAAACAACGGGAAAACCTTATTCAACTTTCATTTGCACTAAATTAAATTCAAAGCTACAATCTCAAGACTAATTTATTTCACGAAAAATCTTTTGAAGAGAGAGAGAGAACTCTTAATTAACTGAACGATAGGACTAAGAAATGTTTTAAATAATAAAAAGCGCTGTTATTTCTAGTTTTGTCGCCTCTTCTAATTTAATTTTATTTTTTCGCAAACATTTAATTTAAAGAGTTTTAGTTTTATATTGAAATGATAAATTCAAAATAATTTTTCTTTTAATCACATTCAATAGCCCCCAATTTTTACAGAAATACATTCATATCGCCGTCTACGATGGGGTTTATCAGCTAAAAATTGGTAAAAAAGGTCCTTTTTACAACTTCCATCATTCATATCAGCCAAGGATTAGGAGGGTTCTTGTCGTTAAAAAGTCATAAGACAGCTTCCTCCCCCCGCCAACCAAGCAGCTCTGACTGAAATACCGATAAACCATTACCAACTCACTTCAGATAGACTTGAATCCCTGTCTCCTATTCAACTCAGATAAGGAGAATAATTCATCTGACAATCACTTAAAAGGAGCAACATGAATTAAATAAAAAAAAGGAATCGTTCACGCGAATATTTCTTTTAAATGCAACATTGTTTAACTGAAGCGTTTCATAGTTAAAACAAATGAAAACATATAGAGAGAAAAAATCACATTTGGTATATAATTTATTAAATAATTCAATTTTTATTTACCGATGCTTACTAGTTGCTGAAGAGTTAGGATTCCTCTTTCATTTTTTCCCTCTAACATTTCGTAATCTGTTATTTTTCATTTACAAACAAATTCCTTTAAACAAATAAATAAATATTTTTGAGGTATAAACATGTCACCTACGTAATGAAACTTTATACCGTCTTAAATCCCTGATATACATAGTTTGGCAAATATAATTCAACTTTGATTTCGATCGAGGTATCCTACTAGTGAATATAAGTACTTATATATAGGGGATTACTTTATTATGGGATTTATTATGCAACGATTCCTCCCTTCAACAGAATTTCTTTTTTGATTTAAGGTTTGCTTTTTTTTTCTTCAGAATTTCTTTTTTGATTTATGCGAACACGAATTCTAATGCATAAAACCTCTATGAGGAACTTTTATATCAAATTTGTGTTTCGCGTAAAAAATGAGCATTTTCGACATTTTTGAAAAAAATTCAACAATTTATGGTCTTTTTTATCATATCAGGCCTTGGGCTGCAAAATTTCATTAAAAATTCAATTTTATTTTATCTTATCACATTTTTTATTTCACCTTTTGGATCTATTTATCTATTTTTGATCTACTTATCCATGTGAAAATTATGAAAAAATTATAAAACACCAGTCTGGCTCTTACAGCCATCTTACAGTCTTTTTTTATCAACTCTTCTGAGACCTGTTATCAACTCTTCTGTTATCTTTGCTATCAGTTTTTGCCAAAGTTTTTATCATCACAATTAGATCTTCTTTGTTCGAAGGCTCTCTACACCTGTTTGGACCATTAGTACTATTATACTCAAAATCCGAAGCCATCTACAGCCTTGAAAGATATAGAGGTAAGATCAAAAATTAAGTTCACATTGTGGACAGTGCCGTGATAAGGACAGTGAACTTATCCCATCATAATAGCTACCGATCCCCACGAGCACTACAGTACCTTTCGTTAATCTAGTAACGTAGCACACTCAGCAATGATTCAGTGCCAAATTTGCAGCGCCAACATCGCGAGAGACGAAAAGGCGGCAATATTTTGCACATCATGCAAATTAATTAATCACAAGAAATGTTGAAACGTCTCGGAAAAGGATGCTAAAAAGAACTGGAATTGGCCTTCATGCACAAAAGTACCCGCGAAGTCCACGGCAACGTGTAATAGAATGAGTGAGGATTTAATAGGAGAAATAAAAAAACTTTCTGAGGGCCTAGAAGAAATTAAAATCACACTGGAAAAGCAGAGCGAAATGACTTTCGAAATTAACGAGAGATTAAAAAAAATTGAAGAGCGAACTATAAAGCACGAACAAATTATAGAAGAATTATTAAATGGAAATAAAAACTTAAAATCGAAATCAGAGGAGTCAATATGAAATATGAATTAACGGAGGGTTTAGTTTATTTATTTATTTTATTTATTTTAATTCCTCCCTCCCATGCCTCACGGGCAATACGGGTATGAGCAGTAGTGGGATGTTACGTATGACTACGCAACAACTCACTACCGCTAGAAAACCATTTATTTTATTTTTCATCTTCTGCAGCTGTCCCCAAGAGCTGGAAGGTCTCTTCTACTTCTATGATGGTCTTCTTGGTCCAGGTCCTCTTCTCCGGGCTCCCATGTTGAAGTGGGCTGGGCCCAATGCCGTTTTCCACCCTTCAATGAACTCCTTGAACCCCGGGAAGTTCTCCTCGCTCACCAGCTGAGGGAACTCTTGCTCAGTGAGGACGAAAAGTCCCGTGTTTTCCAGCATCCTGGCCCTTATACTATCAAATACAGTGCAGGTCGTGACCACGTGCTCAACAGTCTCTGGGACACCACAGGTGGAGCAGTGGGGGTCTATGTTCTGGCCAATTCGATGGAGATGGGCTCTAAAACCCCCATGCCCCGTGAGGAACTGTGAAACCCAATAGTCCGGGAGGACCCACTTAGCCAATAGCCGGGATTTTACAGAAGGAAAGTATTTCCTGAGGGTGCTTCCTTTCTGGGATATTGCCAACCTTCGGCTCCACTCCTCAATGGTATCCTCCCGGATTATCTGCTTCCACTTGGTTGGGTTTTCAGCAATCCTCTCCCTTAGAGCGTCCGAAATTCCTGCTGAGCCAACCTTTTTGTATGCATACTTTGTCACTTCTTCCTGCAGGAGGAGGTCGAGAGGAACCACCCCCGCTAGAATCTGCACTGCGTCATGTGATGTTGACCTATAAGCTCTGGTGACGCGAAGCAGAGCCGTCCTCTGAGTTGATGCCAGCCTATTCCTCTGTCTCTGGTTGAGATTTCGATACCAGAAGGGGGAGGCATACCTTAGGATACCCTCAACCACTCCTTTATAGATAGTTACCGTTGCCGGGTATCTAAGGCCTCCTACTCTACTAAGATTGTTCACAGTTTGGGCCACCCTACCAGCCATGTATTCCAAGTGAGGCGTCACATTTAAGCCTACACCTAACCTAACGCCTAGGTAGGTTACCACCTCACTTGGACGTATCCTCTGGCCTTCAATGTTCATTATTATTGGGTGAGCCCTATCTGTCTTGCCCTTAACGAGTATCGCATTGGTTTTGGCAGCGGCCATCTTCATCTTTTTACCCTCACACCATCTTGCGACTAGGCTGGCACATCTTTCTGCTTCTCTCTTGACTCCGGCTCTGCTGTTGGACGCAACCACAGCTGCTAGGTCATCTACATAGGCAGTGGCAGAGATCCGCTGACCCTCCAACACTCCCAACAACTCATCAAAGACAAGCTTCCACAGAGCCGGACCGAGTACGGATCCTTGGGGGCATCCTCTTTCTATGGAAGCTTCTACCTCGTAATAGTTCCCTCTGATCCTCACAATCCTGTCTTGCAAGTAACTTCTTACAAGAGAGTATAAGTTGCTGGGAGCATCGTATCTCTGCAGCTGCTGCAGCACGCTGGGCCACCATACGCTGTCGAAAGCGGAGGAGATATCGAAAAGCAGCAGCAGCACACAGCGCTCCGCCCACTCCTCAACGTCCCTGCGCACTCTCAGTAAAGCGTCAGCGGTTCCTCTGCCCCTAGTTGAACCGTATTGCCGTGGGTGGCTTGCCCTGTTAAGCACGGGGCCTAAACTATACATCATGAGGTTCTCCAGGACCTTGCTCATCACAGGGAGCAGAGATATAGGCCGGTAAGAGTTAGGAAGTTCCTTATCTCTATGCCTCCCTTGTAGAGGAGTCTCAGATCGGCGATCTTCCACCTTCTCGGAAAGTATCCCGTTTCTAGGCATTGATTAAAGACCTCTAACAGAGCATGTTCAATGTAGGGGAGATCTATTTTCTCTATTTCTCAAGATCGCCGCGTCAATTGCATCAAGACCTGGAGTTTTCTGCCTATCCACGGCGATACGAAGATCATGAACGTCCCATGGTGGGCACAAGTCTGTTCCTGGCGGATATATCGTGGTTCGTCTCAAAAAAACCGTCATTTTCACTGTCCTGGATTGGATCATCCCTGGGGTAAATCGCTGAAAGGAACATATTGGCCGTTTCTTCAATGGTAGTTGCATAGGCATCTTGATACTTTAAGGCTGCAATAGTTTGCAGTGGAGTCAATTTACCCATCGCCACCCTATAAGGAATACCCCAGGGGTTCTTCGAAGACTCTACAACAATAAAATTGTCCCAGGACTTCCGCTTTTGTGAGCGAACCTCTTTACGGTATACCCTGGACTGAGACTTAAACACATCTCGAAGAGCAGCGCGCCTCTCGTCACACCTGCACCTCTGATATGACCGCCGGGCCTTGTAGAGTTCTCTCTTTAGGGCAGTTAAGGCCGGCGTCCACCATGGGACTGGTCGTGCTCTTGATTTACGATGTTCTAGGGAGTTTTCAGCTGCGTCACGGATTATGTTAGTAATCCGCTCCACTTTGTTGTCTAGATCGTCAAGTCCGTTCATATCAGCCTCTTCCCATTCTTCATCAGCTATACGACCCTCCAAGTAGCACTTAAAGACACTCCAGTCTTTTATCCGGGTGGCAAAACCATTGTCAAAACCGTGGTAACTTCCTGGCTCATCTACCAGGCCTATTTGTATCGAAGTGTGATCGGAACTCGTATCAGACCTGAGGGTCCAATCAGAAATGTACTTTGTTAGAGCCGGTGTAGCGATCGTAACATCGATCCAACTCTGCCCCATGACCCCAGAGAATGTAGGGGTGGCAGAGGGTTCGTTTAGTACGAATAATTGATTTCTATGAAATCGCCCATTTTCGCGCCTCGCCGATCAGTTCTATTGGACCCCCAGACCGTGTTCCAGGAGTTTGTGTCTGAGCACACAACCACATTCCTCATATTCCTAATGATGCCTTCCATGGCGGAAATGCTTTCATCTAGATCACCCCCAGGGGGTAGGTATGCTGATACCAATGTGAAGGCGATATTGCCCCACTTAATATAGCAAGAAGCATTATCCGCAGTGGTGTGCTGGCTCAGATCCATCACGTCGAGGTTTGGATTATTGATCACAATAGCAGCCCTGGGCCTCCTCTCTCCACTGCCCATGGTTATAACCCTCGACGTGAGGCCAAACCCCGTTACCTTGTTCCCACTGCAGCTGGGCTCTTGGATCGCCATTATATCATAACGTCGCGTCATAGACCGAAGTTCGTCGGCAACAATGCGCCGTCGGCCCATGTTCAGTTCTATTGGCTGGCGAGGCCAAGGAAGGCGGCCGGTAAGCTAAAGTACGCCTGGTTCGCCGGCGGAAGGGTCCGGTGCAGGCCGTCCGAGACGACTGCTGTCCGGTCAACATAATAAATAAGAAAGAGGCATTACCTCAAATTTACTTTTCTTTCGTTTATGTAATTTTTTTATTTTTTTCTAAAAAATTATTATATTATTTTTAAACACAGAGGGATTTATTTTCTTTTTAATTCAAATATGTTTCTTTTGATTATTTTTAATATTCAGAATTTTTCATTCTATAACATTAATGTCCTTTACGTATTTTTTCTTCACTATTTTACGACTATGAATTAGTTTTGTTTCATAGCACCACTAATATCCATTACTGTGCCCCTTTACATCAGCCTCTACATTCCTACATCCTTCTCAGACCAATCCCATTAATTCACCCATATGAGTGATATCCTTCTATCCTGCCTCGCTAATTCCCAATCCCTTCCAGCACATTATGATGAGTTCCTAGACCACTTTCTCCATAATTTCTATCACATCATTGCCGTCTCGGAAACCTGGCTGAAACCGAATATCCCATCCTCTTCTATATCCATCCCCAACTACTCGCTCATTCATCGTGATCGTGAGGACCGAACTGGAGGAGAAGTAGGTCTTTACGTTCACGATAGTCTGAGGGTAAAAATCCATCTAGAATCTCCTTCCTCCGACTTCCTCATCCGGAATATCTCGTCGTTGAAATTTCCTCTGACGCCTTTTCCCTCCTCTACATAACAGGTTACCGCCCTCCGCATTCCCAAATCCATCATTCTTTTGAATCTTCCCTCTAACAGTACAGATCTTACCTTACAGACCTCATCCATTTACTCGAACTTTTCATAGTACACTACCAACCAACCCACCACACCCAGTTAACCAGCATCTGGTTAGACCTCTTTATAATAGATCGTCTCATAACCTATTGTCATCCTCACAACATCCAGTACATTTTCTATCAAATCATGACCTCATCAAAATCTCCTATAATATTGCAATACCTAAACTATGTCCTAACAACATCTCCTGGCGGAACCTTGATTCATTAACCTCCGAAAAGCTAAATCCTTATTTTGATTCACTTTCCCAATCCCTAGATCCTATTTATTCCTCATCCTCCCTTGATGAAATGGTGGAATGCCTATCGTCTAATCTTTCCACTTTCCTAAACCAACATACTCCTCTCAAAACTTTTACCTTTAGACGTCCTGCCGCTCCCTGGATAAATCATGAAATCAGAGAGATAATGAGGAGAAGAGATGACGCCAGAAGACGTTTCAGATGCACCCGTGCCGCAGAAGATTACTCCTTCTTCAAATCCCTACCCAATCTCACCCAATCATCCTTACGGCGGGCCAAGGCACAGTTTTTCCATAACTCCATATCCCAATACCAAGATCCGAAGTCCAAATGGAAAATCCTTAAAAAGTTGTCAGTTTTCAAATCCAAATCCTGTACTCATTATCCTACCGATCCAGATGAATTAAATTTCTATTTTGTAAACCCTTCAACTATTCCTCACCCCTCCTCATACTCATTCACACAAACCTTCTACCCTGATAACTTTTACTTCCTTAATATTTCACCCGAAGACTTGCTCTACTCTGTCCTTAATTCCAGAACAATGATTACGGCCCTGAACAGATTCCTGTGAAGATAATCAAACTCTGTCTTCCTGTCATCTACCCTGCTCTTTTATATATACATAACTTTTCCCTTCAAAATTCCATATTCCCAGAAGCCTGGAAAGAAGTGATAGTCAGTCCGTTAAACCTCTCTCAATCTCCACCTAAGCCTCCGACTACCATCTCCATCCTTTCTAACCTACCCAAACCGCTCGAAAGAATTGTCCACTCCCAACTCAATGTCTTCTTTAAGGGGAATGCTCTCCTCAACCCTCCTCAACCCTCTTCAGTCCGGCTTTCGTTCTCATTATTCCACACAATCCGCCCTGTTAAGGATCACCCGGGACCTTCATTCCCCCATAGATGAACATAAAATCACCATCCTAATTCTCTTTGATTTCTTTAAAACATTCAATACCGTCAATCATGAGATCCTTCTTTCTAAACTCCAAAGCCTGTACATATCAAACAGCGTCTTAAAGTGGTTCCTCTCATTCCTATCCCAACGTTCACAAACAGTTCACATTCCTGATAAACCTCCTTCCTCATCCCTCTTATTAACTAGATGAGTCCTACAGGGATCCTCACTTTCACCAACTCTCTTTTCCGTCTATATCAACGATCTCCCTGAGTCCATCAACCATTTACAATACCATTTCTACGCTGACGACCTCCAAATTTACCTATCCTTCCATCCTTACAAAATGCTAGATGCAATCCGAGAATTACAAGAAGATATAGACAGCATCAACGCCTGGGCAGAGAAAAATGAGTTAAAACTGAACAAAAAACAAAAAAAAACCAAAGAAATTCTGATTGGCTCCAAGCACCTTCTTAATTCCCTTCCTTACTACCCCTTACTCCGCCTTGATGACCAAACCATTCATTTCCAATCCGATGTCAGAAACCTTGGTGTGATCAGCACTTGTCGGGAAATAACCATATTTCCGAAATCACCAGAAAATCAATTGCTAACCTCAAACAGTTCCTAAGATCACGTGACTGCATGCCCTCAAAAACCCGTCAGCTCCTAGTTTCGTCCATTATATTTCCCCATTTCGATTATGGCTGCCTTGTATACTGTGGACTGTCTGGTATACATGAGGCGAGGTTGAAGAGACTAATGAATTGCTTCATTAGATTCATCTTCGGTGTCCCCAGGAGCTCCCACGTCTCCAGTTGGTACTCTGTATTGAAATGGCTCTATCCAGTTTTTCGACGGCAATACTTCCAAGGTGTTTATCTTTTCCGAACCTTTAGAACCAAGAAGCCTCCTTATATCCTCAGATTGTTCAGACCATTCTCCTCCGTACATTTTCTAAATACCAGATCCCGAACCTCAACATATCCCTTTCTACCGATCTGCTTACTTTACAAAATCCTTTACCATCGGTGCTGCCACCTTCTGGAATTCATTACCTGTCTCCATCCGAAACACTTCATCCCTCACTTCCTTTAAAACCTAACTATTTCATCACCTCCTGAATTTCCAATCTCCCCTAAATATGTGAAATAGTGAAAGTAATAGTGAGGATATATCTACTTATTTGATTTTTTTTTTAATCGTTTAAGCTCAAAAGCTGATCAAAGTTTTGTACTTAACTTCCAAATGTTTATTTTTATTTTTTATTTCAATATTCTGCCTCAGTTATTTTTATTGTATTGCTTTTCTCTTTAGTGTCTACTTTGTATTTTAATTCTTTTTTTTTATTTCTTATTGTATTTCTCCCAACTATCCAGACAAATGGACTTTAATTTTGTTCATGCCTGTTATTCTTAGGGGACTAAATGTCCCAGAATAAAAATTACTTTTTTTTCTTTCTTTCAAAATTAAAAAAAAAGAACAATCTACTATAAAAATGATGCGTGATACCCCCTAGACCGTCTCACAATAGAAATAAAACATGTAACACTTATAGCAATTTTTAAAGACATTTTGAGTTTGCATGAAAATATAGAGCTGATAATCGATCGTTTATTTATTTGATTTACGTTACTTTAGTATAGGGATCTTTAATACCTTACATAACACAGGCGCGGGACCATCGACAAATTTTTATTCCTTGTAAATAATCTATTGCCAACGCAAATATAAAAAAACATAATGGCACTTTTATATTGGTTTAGCATACATAAAAACTTAATATTCATAAGATGAGAAGTAACTCTAGAATAACCGGTTCAAACAAACACGGAACCTCCATGTTATCTCCCTGCATTATCGTATTCATACTGAATTGGTTTCTGCTTAGGACACCCACGGGAGTAGCCCTTCTGGAGGTCCCAATACAACAGAGTAGGGGGACACATCAAGTTCGTATATTACTTTCAATTCACTTGCTTTTCCTCTGACCCCCCTCCCAAAGAAAAAAACAGAAAAGAAAAATAATAAAATGCAATGACAACGAAAAAAACAACAGAGAAAGTTAAAACAAACTGTAGCATCGTCTAATTAGCCTTAATGGCATTAAGAAACGTTAAACAAACAAACATCTAAGTAGGTTGATAATTGAAAGTTGTTTAATGTATAATATGTCAGGAAATTGAGGTAAGAGGGTTTTAATTTCAGTATGTAAATTAAATTGAAAATTGTAACCACTGTAAGCAAATTAGCTTACCGAACCGGTGAGGAAGCGGAAAACTCATCGTACACAACTTCCTGGGACAGGAAAAAGGAAGCGATGGCGGTCCTCCGCAGCAGAAACCCTTCCTTGATCGTTGGGGTGGCTTCATTAGCAAGTGACCCCCTTCCCCATCCCCTCCATGGGGGAGGGGGTATGGGATTTCAAAGGGAATCGCAGTGTAAGCTTTTCTTGATCTTTCGCTCGCAAAACGCTTAGCTCATGAAATTAATTAACAGGAGTCTTAAAAGCAAAGACAAATTCCCTCACCGCACGCGAAAAAAAAAATGCGGATATGTTCTTGCACCAATGTATGCCCCCCCTGAACAAAGATGAATATCCATATGTTTAGTTTATTGGCATTCTTTTATGATTTAGTATGATTTTAATGGATTTATACAGGCATTTATTACATGTTTATATTATAATCAAGTGATACGTCTTAGATGTACTTTAAGAAGAGTTTTTCTTCTTTAAAAACTTTTTATTTTTATTATTCTTCTTTATATGTAACAAATTTAAGATCGTTTAGATTTCAATTCTTCTTTCGTTTAGATTAGTTTAAGATTAAGTTTAGAGTTCATCCCTTTTTACAGGTTCTAGAGCACCATCAATGCAACCAAACCGACATATCAAATTTTTAAAAACAATCTTTAGACATTATGATTATATTATTTCAATGAAAGATTGAAATATATTTTATTAACTGAATACCCATTAAGTTAATTTTCATATTAGGATGTTGGGAAAGGGGAATAATGATTGGTCACAGTTCGCCTGCTGATACGAGAAACCATAGTAGTTATAATAGTCCAGTAGAACTGTAAAACGAATCAGCAATAACTCCTAAGGAAGGTTTTATTGTTTTAATGGATTCACCTTTATGCTAATACGACTATCCTATGTTTTCTCCTACAACGGAGTTATGCAAATGTTAGACGGTTATATCCTGTAAAGCGCTCACAATAACGAAAACATGTCACTATCAAGAGTGTTGGGCCATTATTAATTTCTAGCACATATTAAGGAAAAAGTTTAAAAACTTTAAGTTTCATTTTACTTCTGTTTTCTGATAATATAAGCTAAAAAATCTCGTATATCAATAACGTGTTTAGTATTCAAGTTGTAAAGGAATAATTCCGACGTTTTTGAATACCCGTTTCCTTCTACCTTAGTTAAAATGAAACTTTTATTTTTTTCAGTTATTATTAAAAAGGTAAAATTTAACTAACCTTTTGGAAATCCATAGTGGGTACGGGTGGTCCAATAAACATGAGTCACTGTAGAAATTATTATAAATTCACTGTAGAATTTAGAGCCCTACAACCCTGTACCCGTGCAACATCGAAAACGCACCTTTTTTTTAAGCGGGTGAGAGGTACATCCATAACAACTCCGTCGAGGGGGAAAATAAGGGATAGTCAGATTTGGAAACAAGAGGAGCCATTCAAATAAAACCATTTCCAGTAATTATTACCAATTTTTCTTAATTTTTCGTTCTACTGGATCATATGATACGGATAGTCCAGTACGCCATAAAATCATCACTACCCATTGTATATATAAAAACGTTGATAAAAATTCGGCTTGGTTCTCTTCAATATCTATGAATTCTATTCTGGATATTACTCATAACAGAAAATCTTACGTGGTACAACGCTTTAAAACAAATCAATAAAATTTCACACATACCCCTCTATACCTTTAAATATTGAAAAGAAGAAGTACATCGTTCGTTTGTTGGAGGTTTTCTAAACCAGGTCTTCCTTGGTACTATCTCTCTACCAATTAAGAGGTAAAGGAAAAGATGAACTCCAGGATATGGAAATATGTCATGCTTTTCTATACATAACTATTTATATAAGAAACTGCGTCAAACTATATTTCATAAATTTTGTATTAGATTCTGCCTACTAATAAGTTATGCAAACATAGCGTAAGATTTATTTCAGTCTTGCAAAGAGCGAGAAAGGGGTACAGGGGTGGTAGGTTTGTCCGGCATTGAGTTATCAGAGAAGACGGTAATATTGCCACGCGATCTCTGGCCAGGGTCCAACCCCTCCAAACATCTGGGCTTCAGGAATTTATATTACCTCCGGGGCAGCACCATATCCCTCGGCTAAGGCTACTCGGTTAATTAGTCATGGCTAAATTGAGGAGTGGGTGTTGAGGAGAAGTACTTGTTCATTATGAGGGATTCTTTTTGGAACGAATGTTGTACAACGCAATTCCTCCTTCATTAGCATAAAGTTGGGTAGCGTTGAGCTATCCTGTACTAAGTGTGATACTTCAGGAAGAACAATAAACAACTGACAATGCGAAGGTTCGGTTATTTTACCGTCCCGTTTGCTTACTGCTACGAACTCAGCCTTGTAATAAAACAAAATTGCATTAATTTAAAAACCTTTAATAATCATCATATAATAGATCTCAAAGCCTTTTTCTTGTATATATTATCTGTCTATTGTCTATGCCTTTTTTTTTTTGTCGGTACACCATAACTTCCTGAATATTTCATCAAATTTCATGAATGAGACATCATTTTGAAGCTTTCCTTAACCGCTATATCGGAAAAATAATCATTTTCGCCTTCGATTGCAAGTTATAAGCGCAAAACCGCGGTTTTGGTAGTAGAGGTTTCTAAATGGTGTTAATCTTTTCAGGTTTTCAAGGAGAACATTATCGGTCATATACATTTTTTTCGATTGTATTTTAAGCGAAAAACTGCAATTCTCAGCGGAAATGGTCGCAGGGCCTTTTTGATGTCAGATGTCATTTTTTCAGTTTGTCGATACGAACATTTTTGGTTATATACACTTTCCCGATTGTCGCCGTCGTTTGTGAGTTACATGCAAAAACATGCGATTTCAGTCAATAGAATCAGAGCACTCCCTTTCCGCGAAACCAGTATGTTAATTTACGTACGGCGTTTTCCAGGGTGCGCTCTTTCAGTGTCATCTGTGTTAAACAAACACACGTTCGAAGCATTCGCACTCTAACCTACTTAAACCCCACTTAATTAAAGTACACACCGTATATTTAGTATCGTATAGTGCGTCTGGTGCGTCATGGACATAGGTGAGGGTTGAAGTAAAAAATAGATGTGATTTTGTTGATTCTAGATTATCTGTTTATTGAAAAATAAGTTTTTGGTATTTACATAGTATTTACGTCTTTACAGGACCTCTTTGAAGTTACAATATTTACAAGTGGCGTTTAAATATTATCGCAACACGTAGATTTCTAATCTAAGTATGTTCGTAAGTGAAAGTTGTGTTTTAAAGTGTTGTATTGGTCCATCTATTGTTTATTTTCCCACCGTCAAACAATTTTGCATTATATGTATAATAGGTCAAACATTTTTTTTTTATTTTAAATTTTTTTTAAAACTAATAACACTTTTTATGGAAAATATTACATTGAATTTAACTGTCTTTGTCACATCTACCAACCTGTACTTTGTCCTGTAATATTCCAGGTATATGTAATAAAAGAAAATGCCCTAAAGATGGACGTAAGGTAGAGATTAGGCTTTTTTTTTTAAATGTGTAAAATAAACTGCTTGTTATAAGATTTAGTAGATTAGTAATAGAAAGAAAAGAAGTTCTAAGATATTGTGCTATATTCACCAAATAGTTTATCAGAGACATAAGTAATCTTCCTATTATATATTAAAAAAACATAGGCTATTTACGTTTATTAAAAATAATCATTCCACCCGTAGCCATACTTGGGAAGAGAACTAAACAAACTAATCTTCTTTTGAAGGACACTACATGTTTTTGCTATAAAAATCTAAAAAGATTCAGCTAGTAATGTAGAATGTAAGCAACCAAACGATAACAGGTTGTTTTGTATGAGATAACCGGTTATTTTATGTTATAGGCCATAAGCGGTAACCCGTTATTACTGATAAAGTTACAATATATTCTCAAAGGTTAAAAATAAAGAAATACAATAAACAGATTTAATTAATAACCTGTTACTTTTAATTACCTACATCCCTCTCAGTTTCACCTCTCTTTGACTGTATAACTTAAATATCTACTGTGCAATAAACATTTATTTATTTATGTTTCCCTTGTAGATTTGCACCTGCGCTTTGGCCCATTGAGCAAATTTGGTCACTGCTGCTTTTGACTCTGACTTTCTTGAGACTTTCTTGCATTATAATTTACTAAAGTAAGAGGTCTCTTGGCCACCTTCGTTTCAGTCGACGTCGAGGCTGACCAGGTAACAGGGAGGAGGAAAGAGAATGGATGAGTGGGTTAGGGTGATGTAGTGTTGAAGAGTGGAATGTTTGATATTTGTCGTGTATGAAAGATTTTACTGTCGGTATGTTCATGTCATTGTGCAGTGTGTTATTCGAAATAAACCAAGGTGCATTTGTGATGCACCTGAGAATTTTGGATTGTGATGTTTGTATTTTATTGATGTGGATGTCTTTCGCGGAACCCCAAAGTTCTGCTCCGTATGTCCAAATAGGTCTTAAAATAGTCGTGTAAATTATTCGCTTGTTTCTTAAGGTGAGTGTTGATCTGTAATCCAGGAGATGTGAAAGCTGCTTGTACCGTCTGTTGAGTTCCAGTGTTTTAATTTTGGTATGTATGTTCCACGTGAGTCGTTTGTCTAAGTACAGTCCAAGGTATCGTACGAAATTCTTTGAAGGAACTGGGTCATTGTTAATTGTCACAGGTGGGCAAGTCGATTTTCGTAGAGAAAAACTTACGTGACTTGACTTGGAGGAGTTAATTTTTATTTTCCATTTTTTGAACCATTTTTCGATTTCAAATATATGACTTTGAAGGGCGAAGGATGCGATAGTAGGATTTTGGTGTGTTGAAACGATAGCTGTGTCATCAGCGAAACTAAAGATAGTGGTGTGAGGGTGCTCAGGGATATCTGATGTGTAGACGGAATAGAGTAAAGGACTTAAAACACTACCTTGTGGTACACCCGCAAGTTGAGGAAAGAAGGGAGAAAGAGAAGAGTCAACTGAAACACAGAAATACCGGTTAAGGAAGAAAGATTGAAGAATCAGGAAGTAAGTAGAAGGAATGTGCGGTTTGATTTTCTAGAGCAAGCCCTTGTGCCATACACTGTCAAAAGCTTTCTCAATGTCGAGGAAAACAGCAGAGCAGTATTCTTTTTTCTCGAAAGCGACAGAGATTGCATCTGCTATTCTGTGACACTGTTGAATAGTTGAGTGATAAGACCGAAAGCCAAATTGGTGGTTCGGAATCACTTCACAACTTTCCAGGATTGGCTTTAATCTATTTAGAAAAAGTTTTTCAAATATTTTCCCCATGATTGGAAGAAGTGCAATAGGACGATAGGATGAAGGATTAGTGGTGGGTTTGGAAGGTTTAGGAATCATTTTGATAGTGGAAAGCTTCCAAAGAAGAGGAAAGTAGGTTGTGCGCAAGATTGCATTATAGATGTAAGTTAGAAAGATGACAGCTTTTCGTGGTAAGTGGCGAAGGATGAAGGGCGTGATTAGATCATAGCCAGGAGCTTTCTTATTTGGCAGTCTGTTTAATTCTTTGTACACTTCTTTAGGATGAAATGCTGGAGGAGGTGGTGACAGCGGTAGTGGTGTGGCAAGGTCGTCTTCTATTTCGTGAGTGATTCTATTGTCGTGGGTTTTGTCTGTCGCAAACACCTGAGATTAGAATACAGCGAATTCATTAAATTTCATTTCATTAAACAAGAAACAAAATTTTGAAGCCATTTATTTATATTTATGATAAATTTATTTCCTAGAAGAGAAGGTGAAAAGAAGTAATGGTTAATGCGAAACTATGTTCAAATGATACAATTAGTAGGCGCAACATCATGAATGATAATGAACTATCATACAAAAAAATGTATACTATTTGACATTGATTCATTTTTAACTTAATGCGCATGTTTTCCATTGAAAGGTATTTTTGATACTATATTACGTTTATTTTTAATTGAAAACTGTGCATTTATCAAATTCTCCATTCAATTGAAGAATAGATTATATTAAATGAAGACGGATATTAAAAATTAATTACTTAATATTTCTAATATCTCATATAAAATATACCTATGTTCGGAAATCCTGCCAGTAAGTGGACCTGCCAGTAATAGTTGATATTTTTAAATTTTATTGTAAATTAAGCAAGGCATTTAATTAATACAATAGTAGTATTCATTTGATACTCTAATTTTATAGCGGAGTAATCTTTCTACGACGATATACCATGAAGTGAAAATGCTTGTTGAGCATGTATATTAAGTGAGGAGGAACATTTTATCTTATTCACCTCTACATGATTGATTGCCCCCACCTGCCACCTAAATCCTGCATTAATTTAAATATACCTTTCAGATATTCCCTCTATTTTATAGTCAATTTTGAATGTATTTTCATCATGTCCGCATCATAAATCAATAGTGATGATAACATAAAAAGAGGGAGACTCGGTAAAATAAATTAATTGAAAGAGGTATACTATAATTGGATTAGGTTCAGTGCTATAAAATAACTTTACCAGGAATGTTTATTACAGTTTCAATATACTGATTTAATATTATCTTTCGAATAACCGAATGTTTGTCAAATATATCATTATTACATCATATATTATATCATTAATTTTAATAGTCCGTATTATCACAATATTTTTATTGCCGCAAGTCCTATTTTCAAACGTGCACTGATAACTATATATATTATTGATTTCAATAGAGGCCACAACCACCAGTGTATATATATATTTTTTTTTATGTTACAGGTGAGCATCGTAGTTTTTCGTCCGTTAATTCATCATAAAATTGATAAGTATTATCAATTTATATATATTTGTACATATTTCTTTTGTACATATTATTATCAACTTTTATGTAGAATTTAAAGTAAAAACTAAGCCACGTACTTGCAAACAATTGGAACATATCCGATATAACAAAAGAATAACTTAGAAGTTTTTTTTTTTTGGAGGTATAAATGGTAGGTGTCGTTCACTTAATCCCTCAATTACCAATAAAGTATATCCATAAATAAATACGAATCTGTTGAATAAGCTGGCCAAAATCAATAAGACCATTGTTTGTTGTCAAGCTAATGGTTTTTTATAACATTATTTTTATTACTATGTGTTTTTATATTATTTTAGGTTATTTATACATCCAACATCTATTAAATTGTCATTTTATTTTCCATTTATAAGTACAAAGTTTCGGACCTTTGTCCATTTTCAAGTATCTGAAAACATTATTTATTCTATTTAAAAAAACAATATATAAAATTACATTATACTTAAAAACAACATAACAACATACAAAACTTTTTAATTTCAAATTTAATCTTCAAAAAAACATTTATTTTATGTTAAAACATTCTAAAAATATTTTATAAAAAATAGTCTATATCACCAAAACGGATATACCTTTAGTTTTTTTATATATTTTTTTTTAAAAATGTTACGTCATAGCTCATTAAACTTTTTCCACCACCCAACTGCTCGTTGCTTTCTTGTGGACTGGTCTTCATCCTAACGCCTATATCATATATTCTCACCCTTTTATATTTTAATTTTATTAACAATTTCAGCATAGTGGGTTCCTAATCCCCCTATATCGCTTTTATAATTCACAGTGTTTATTAAGTTTTTGGTTATATGTATTGCTTCTTTTAATTTTCTTATTTTATTATTTTGTTCCCTATCTATAATTTTCGTATCATCAAAAACAAATTCATGGTTTTTCGTTATTGCATGTTTGGCTAAAGCTGATTTATTTATGTTTTTTGGGTTGCTGGTGCTATTTTTATGTTGTAATATTCTTGTTTTTATTTTTTTTAATTTATTGTATTAATGGATGAAGTAGTGGTTAAGAAAATAATAAAAAAATAATAAACGCCCTTTCCATAAAAATAAAACAATAAAATCACCAATTGTAAAATTCGAATTTCTAATTTTATACAAGCAAATGCTGTATTCTTATTGATTGGTATGATGGTTTTGAAGTTCAATCAATAAGGATACAGTTTTTGCATGTATAAAATTAGAACATCGAATTTTATTATTGATGATTTTGGTTAGATTTGTAGGGGTTGTCAAGTATGGTTGTTTCATTAGGCAAAGGCGAATAAAGTCAGTTCTTCCACACTCTTCGCATCAATCTTTCCTAACTTTTCTTAGTATAATTTTGATCAGGAGAGTTAGAGTTCTGAGTTGCCTCTTTTTCACCTTTGTCAGACCATCCGTTCATTGCCTTTATGCCAATCCGTAATGGGACATTTAAAATGTTCCTCTTATCCTTCCTTCTCGCTTTCCACTTTTAAATATAAAACGGATATATTAGGTTTAATTAATTAGTGCTCCAGACGTTTTTAGCCCTTTAATTACTGAAAGTGAATCACTACTAGTCATCATACTTACTAATGATTTATTTTTGTATTTAGTTATCACACTTCGCGCTTTATGACGAGAAGGTTTTGAATCGAGGAAGAAAACTCATCCCATGTTCTTAGGGCACCAACTCAGGTGACAAAAGTTGGTAGCGGAAGAATTTGCAGCGACAGAGATGACCGCACACATGGAGATAGCTGCTCCACAGCCCATTTGTCGGATTAGAGCTAAAAGCCCGCCGGGGGTTAACGAAAATATTATCCGGCCCCTTGTTTCGCTCCTTGCGAAGCCCCCCACGTAGCCTCAGGATTCGGGAACCCTCTCTCCATAAATACTCCATAAAACGTAGGATTACTTTAAAACGGTCCCCCGCGACTCCCACCGGCTTTTCCTCCCTTATACAAATAAACATTTATCACTTAGCGCTAAAGGCGCCCTCTTAGTGACCCTTTTATTGATTACCGTACTTCCGTTATCTTTATCTTTTTTTTTTTAGACAGTCCTTCTGTTTCTATCCACTATCTTATTGTTTATACAAAGTAACTCTCGGGTGTCTCTCTACACCCCTAGTAATCTATATTACCTCTAGAAATCTAAATTAAGGGTGTAAAGAGCAATGATAAAACTAGTTCTGCATACGGATTGGAGACCTTCGCAGTAACTAGCACCCTAGAAAGTTTTATTTTAAAGATTCAAAAGAAAACTCCTCCAAACAATATCAGGGAACGATCTGAAATCAGAGGACTAATTTAAGGAAGAAAAGGACCGAAGAACTGTAGGACATGTACCTGGAAGAAATCCATCGTGAATAATGAATGATGATAATGATAATAATAATGAATGCTTCAATAATAAGCAATCAAGCTAGAGAAGAGCCAATAAGCAGATGGATAGAAATATACTGCAGAGCTGCATCTTATAAGTGAAAATTCGGAAGGAAGGATTACAAAGGTAGACCTAAGATCTACTGTGTCTGCAGAAAACAGAAAAAAAGGTTCGGGTGATACCAAGAAATTAAATTTTAACCAATAGTTTATTCGATATTTATATATGTTATTCTGTAATTCCTCATGGATAATTTGAGATATTAGGGTTATTTTTAAAAGGAATCATTTAAATAATAAAAGCAGAAGATCCCTTTAGAATTTCATTGATCGAACACCATGCCCCTATGTTTGGAATTCCTTCCCACTAAATATCAGAAATGGTGTTTCTCTATCCACATTTAAGAAACTTCTATTCCAATTTATGCTTACAAATCAGTCAACAGCTATCTTATACTAGATCTCCTCAACAATGCTGTTTTTTCATTTTTTTTCTCGATACGCGTTGGGTATTTCTCAGTTTTATCCTCTCTTTTTTTTTCTTATTGTCAAATTACAGATATTCAGATGAATTCTTTTAATAGCAAAAGCAACTGTCGCTATGATTTTTTTAAATATTGTTATCTCTTCATTTTGATATTTTATTTCGTTTAGGAGATTATTTTAATTTATAATCAATTTCGTTAATTATAAA
This sequence comes from Aelia acuminata, assembly GCA_911387785.2. Taxonomy (NCBI): domain Eukaryota; kingdom Metazoa; phylum Arthropoda; class Insecta; order Hemiptera; family Pentatomidae; genus Aelia; species Aelia acuminata. Next base: position 59,418,464 of record OU426981.1, read on the forward strand.
ATTAATATATTATTCAACAGGTATACTTTTAATTTTCGACCTATTTACTCTCATTTAAAAATATACTCATATATATATATATATATATATATATATATATATATATATATATATATATATATATATATAAGTATATACGGAAGAAAAGGTCCAATTACGCTCCATAAGATTATTGACTAGTTATCATTTTTGTTTTGTTTCGTTAAACTTTTTATAATTGAGGGACTTCGCCTCAGAATGAGGTTTATTTTCCATTTTATATGTACTACATCCAGCTATTTATTTCCTTTAAATTCAGTTTGTCAATGAATTAGTGTCTCTTCAAACAAAAAGATCTCGGGAAAAATATGGAGATTAAATTATGGGATGTGAAAATCGATAAAGTTTTATAATTTTTCGGAAATAAAATTGAATATCTGAACCAATATAAATATAAAATATTGCAGCTCTGAACAGATTTGCGTATGAATAGAGCAAGACAGGTTATTCATTTGTAAGGTAAGATATATATCCGGAAAAATAAACAAGGTACTGAGAAAAAACCTATAGCACCATTAAACTTTGATCATGACTCCAACGTAGAATGCGCCCAAATTTTGAGGAGTCCATCTTAAGTTTCATAAAATTGAGTCAAGTGACATACTGTTTCAATTAATTCGACGTTGCTGAATATAATGAGACTACTCCCATGATTAAACGACCAAAAAATAGTTAAAATTTTATCACGAATTATCTTGAAAAATCGGCTGCGATGTTACAATATCTAACAAAAGTATTAAAAAAGAACATATTTCGTCAGTAATAGGATAAAATTCATTTCTCATGTTAAATTAAAATTCATTTTCAGAAATACGTTATGTGAAATATTCTCACAAATGTGATTTTTCACAAATAATCGGTGTTTACTTTAAAGCTATTCAATGTTTCTCTTGGTATAATAAAAAACAAAAAATATATAGTAGGTTAGAAAAACGAATTTAAATGTCTACGAGCTAAAGATGTTGAAGAAAAAAATCGAGAATGGCTAAAGGGAGAGTTTTTTTTCGTATATCCATCATCCTTCCTCTCAAGTTTCGCTTTCAAGTTAATGAGCCTTTAATGCTGCCTTGTTGTTATGTATACAAAGACAAAAGATAATTGGTGATTAGGGGTGCTCAATTAGAGTTTGGTGGAGGAAGCAGATGGGAGGAGGAGACGCAGGCCGAGGGACAAGCCGCTGAAGGTGCAGGGACCCTCCGGCCCTGCAACTTTGATTGAGTGTCATTCCCCGAAGAGCCCCGCCCTCGGAAAGACGTCGATCAAAGACAAATTAGATTTTGTCCCACCCTCCTATCCTTCCCACGACCGTTTCTTCCAGCCCTTATACAGATCTATAGGGACCAACTCTATTTTCTTCACAATTTTTATATTATTCTTTTTAACATTACTTCAAAAAGATATTCTATACCTACTCATTTTTCCAGGCCAATAGAGTTATTATTATCACGGTGAAATAATTAAAATTGAAGAGAAAAGTGAATGTTATGCTACAAATTCAAAGCATTGAAGTATGAAAAATAAAGATTTTTGTTGTATAGTTCTTAGAGGCATAAGATCTTTCGTTGCATTAAGGGGCCCGAAACCTTGATTATCAGGTTTATTGCATGGAAAGATCATGTCTTTAAAAACTATACAAAAAAAAAAAAACTTTCTTTTACATTTTCTCATAACTTTGAATTTATAGCTAACACCTTATTCCACTCATGTCTTCAATTGTATTTCTAATTATACCTAATAAATAAAAAACGTATCTTTTCAACGTTCATAGATAATTGGAAAAAAATGTCTAAAATTCTACAATGCAACTCGAAAAATACTTTCTATATCCTCATCATTTTTATGCTTTTATTTTTTCCTTAGTTTGTAAGCGATAAAAGGTCATAAGAAGGTTTTATAATATAGTGCACTAAATTTCTATATTACTTGAAATTTTAAAAATTATTTACTGTTATAAATAGTTATAAAAACTTTTAAAATATAATAAAGATATTTATCTTCAGACCGATTTACGAAATAAACCCTCCCTTCAAGGAAAACAATCAAGTTGTTCCTGGAACCCATTAAAGCAAACTCCGAAGAAAGCCGAGCCGGTTCCTCCATCGGCTCATTCCTAATTTATTTTACAATATAATAAATAATTCAGTTTATTAACAAATAGTAAGTAAAATTAAGTACTGAAATATGATTACGGTTTTCTCACTATGAATAGATTTATATGATGACAAAAGGGAAGTTCATTGTAGGGAACTAGGAACCAACGCAATTGTTGGAACAATTTGTAAAGAGAAGGAAGCCGGAGAGGAAGCCATCTATTGCAGAATATGTTTCAGAAAGTAAACAGAGGTTCGCACTAAATCTCTCATCTTGTTCCTTAACTCCTTTGTTTTAATGCTTTGTAAATTTGGATTAAGTTACTGTAGCCGGCCGGAGCCCGGAACGGTTATTCATTATGTTAGCAGGTTGAATAATTGTCGGCGGGCTCCGTAGTAACGAATTATTCCGAGCCAAGATCCTAACAATGTACCAACCTTTATACAATCATGCAAATAATTATTGTCCCGATTCTAAATTGAATTTTGAATAAGAATGTCTTTGCCGAGTCTGCTCTATAAGAATGAACGGGGAAGATATTGCAGAAATAAAAAAATATTTATACCTAAAACAACTTTCGTAGTATTAGTGTACGTCATTTGCATAAACCAAAATTATTCAGTATTCGGTTTCCTGTCTCCAGAAACTAATTCCTGTTTTGAATCAAGTACCAATAATTTTTATATTAAAAGTTTTATATCAATGCTATCACCGCAAATCTAATGGATTAGATCAAATAAAAAAACAATAGATGTAATATCTACTTATTTGATCCTTTTTTTTTAAATAAGAACAAAATGATCGATTTTTATCGAGCCGTCAAAAAGTGACGAAGAATGTTGTTAATTATTTTTTAATCAATTAATATGATTTCGGAATCTATGCAAAGTACAAAAATATCCTTAGTTTTATACAAAAAGAAAAATTATTGCTTTTGCTATTAAAAGCAATAATAAGTGGGGACTTACTAAAAAAAATAAAAAAAAAATAAGTGGGGACTTACTAAAAAAATTTTTTATGATCTATATTCGTGTAAAAAAATATATATATTCGGCCATAAAAACTTGCAAGAAACGGTCTTAAAATAATTGAGTAATTATTTTGTATATTAAATGAAGATTGTTGATAACTTTAGGTAGTTATAAAATTAATATACATGGTAAAACAAAACTTTTTTTTTTCTTCAAAATTACATTTTTTTAGCGTATACTCATTCTTCATTTAAAGGCAAACACTTTTTTTTCTATTATGGGATTTTTTGTAGAAGGCATAGATTTTGAGATAAGCTAACTATCTGGAAATACATAGTTTTTTTTTCAACAAATAGCTTTGAATTCTAACACCTCGAAAAAATTAATCATTTTGCTCTCATTAAAAACTATAAAAAATTATCTACTCCATTTTTAATTCATTCAATCCTTTACAATTTGTAGTCATATAGTAGTGGAGAAAAAATACTGACAATATAGTGGTTTAGTTTTCTATCGTTAAAAACGGAATTTTCAATGTACTAGTTTATACATTAAAACAGCTTTGGAATTTTTAGATTTGTCAATTTTACAAAGACATAGAAACAAAGGCTGTTGATTCAAAACGTAGGCTACAAAACAGTTTCTTACTATTTGTAAATTATTCGACCGGCAACCCTGACCAATTTTTTCTTATTATATTATACATTCTGTATGGCATTACGAAAATTTCTCAAATAAGAAATTTTAGCAACTTCTTTTTTCCCCCAAATTACATTAAATTATCTTGTGCAAGTTGCAGCTAGTACAACTGAATTATACTTTACTGTAATTATTTTTTATTATATACTTATTACTATTTATTATTTATTTATTTATTATTTATTATATAATATTATACTAATCTAATGTATTATACTAATTTAATGTATAAGGAGACCCACTGGCATCACTTACTATATACCACAAATTTTATAAAAGGTGTATGTGGTTGTCGTTAATTTAAAACAAGTTGAAATGGTGAGTAATTGAAGATATATTAACAGCTAATTTTGGCCTAAGTAACAAACAAAAAAAAAAAAAAGTTAACAACAAACAGCTCCTGAGAGGATAGAGAAAAATAAGATTTTTAGGTGGAAACGAACGGTAGACTAAAAAAGGAGTCATTACCAAACGCCATCCATCTAGAGGTTATCGCTTAGCTCGCCGGCTTCCCCGATATTGTCGCTATCAATATTATAAACGGCTTAAGATTCCTTCTCCAATGCTCACTCCCGGCAAAACCTTTTTTCTTTTATTTTTTTTTTACCGACTTCGTGATTTTCCAAAAAGGGAATGTATCAATTCTGGACTGTATCTGAAGGTTCGGTTTTCTTCAACTCCCAATAACAAATGGCTCATTAATAACACTGGCCCTGTGAAAAATCTACAACGATTCTTGAAAAACTTTGATATTTATAGGAGAACAACGGATTTATGAATTTATTTAAGAAAACAAATGTATTCTAGGGACTCGGTCACAAAACTTTTACTCATAAAAAAAAGCTATATCTTGGGTGAGCGTGATAGAAAACGACCGGCTTTAGCTTTCGGCAGCGGCTCGAATCCGCCCTTGATTTTTGTTGATTTTTATTCCGTGGCAGGCCCACGGAATAAATCTTTACTTTCCCACCATGAATAGAGTAAGTTGGTTACGCCTTATAGTGACCCATAGTCAGGAAAGGGTACCGGTAACAGGAAAGGGTAACAATAACCAACAGCTCTATCTTTTTTTAAACTGGAAAGGAAGGGATTGAAATTTTTTAATATCACGGTCATATAACCTCCCAAAATAGGCCACGCACAGATACTTCGATTTGCATCTTATGTACTAAAGTAGCTATAGCTATACCCAAAAATGTAAAAATTTGCATATAACCAAGCGCTTTTTCGATTCGTAAACACTGAAATATTCTCTCCATTCCATCATAAATTTTGCTATTTAAATTTGTTCTAAATCAGGATTTATTTATAAAATATTGCTTTGATAATAGATCCCTCCTCCCCTTTAATTTAAAAAAAAAAAAACATACAGATTTCAGTCTTTAAGAATTATTATCATCATACGGAAGACGCTACTTTATATTTAATAAAAATATAAACAGGATGGAGGGATATAAGCAAAGGCCATATTATCTACTTTATTGCATATAGGGGATATAGCTACAAAATGCTAATAGGGGGAGGTATGAGATATTCCCCCGAGACACTGAGACAGTATACTCGATATTCATGGAGTGACCTCAAATGTTATAAAAGATGATGTGACTATTCGGAATAAATCATAGGGAGAGAAAAAAAGGAATAATATAATCGATAAATAACCCATTTTTCACTGCCGAGCATAGAGTAGCAAAAACTATAGTTCATGCAAATTGGATAAATGTATTTAATACTTCGAAAGTATGATAAAAATAGCATTATTTTATATATTTTTTATTTTTAGAAGAGGAAAATTCATAATTCCAAAACATTATATCAACTATGATACATTGAAACATAATTATTATTCTAATAACTACAATTTAACTAAATGAAACGTTAAAAAAAAAATCAACACCTATTATGTAATTATGTAATATTACTAATATAATTAATATTAATATTAAGTCATCATGTAACCCCATTTTTAACTGTAGGCAATGAAGTTTCTGTCTAGAAAAATAATAGGTGAAAAATTATGGATAAGGATCAAAATCGGTATAAATTAAAACAACGTTAAACATTTATTAATACACATTCATCTTGTATTGAACATAAGACCTAATTAATTATATGGTTACCTAAACATTAACAATGCCAGAATTAAAGGAGTTATTATCATAATTTTTAAGCCATCTACATGCAAAGTTTAATGTATATATTTTACCTTAATTTTATTTTCCATTTAGAATTTTCCTCCCTCCTACTCAGAATAGGAGCTTCGTTTTATTACTTGACTTATAATGATATTCTCAACATGAATATATCTAATCTAAATATAACATTTCGACAGAGAATAAACATGAAGGCTGAAATACTTCTACAGGTAAAGTTCTTGTTTGTAAGTTCCTCCTTTAAAAAGTTAAATAAGGTGAACTTAGTTAAGCGGACTTGGAAGGAATGAAAAGGAAATACGGAGCCCAAGGGGAATTCAACGGTATGCCTTTAATAATGAGCATACATTCTCTTGTTCATCTCCAACAACGAACTCAGAAAAATAATAAATACTGGAAAATGTTCAGTAATCCGAGATCATTTCATGTTTTGAAGAATGGGGAACACTGCACAAGTTTAAAGAAAAAATATATATCTATATATTATAGAGATTATTACTGATCATTAGTAAAATCAATTTTATTAAAAAAAAAAAAAAAAAAAAAAAAAAAAAAAAAACTGGATCCTCTTTGGTAGTAGGATCATTAGTTATTAATCAGAGATTTGAATTTGAATTTCCTAAAGCAAAGTTCACGAATGAAAAACAATACCTTTTCATTATTAACCAAAAACTCAGAAATCTACTAACTTTAATTTAGTTCAAATGCTATATCCTTTTTTTTAAATCTTACTTAGAAAATAACGTGATTAAAATTTATGTTTAGGTCGTCGCACAAGACATTGAATGAAAACGAAATCAAAAGAATAGAATAATTTTTTAATGAAAAGGATCTTTGAAAAGACTTTAATGAGAATTGAGCTCTACATAGTTGTTAAGTAAACACGATAGAAATATAATTTAATGTGTTTTAATTTTTTCAAATTTTAATGTCGAAATGAACATTTTGACAGTAAAATCAGCCTTTCGTGACAGATACAGCAAATGTCACTATTCAGTTCGAAGAAGATCAAAACGGAATTTACTCAGAGATCTGCTCCAATAATAATTATATTCATGCAAATCGAATTATATTGAACAAAATTTAACAAATTCAGATTATATAAATAAGAAAAAATAAATAATAATCTAAATATAAGTATAAAATAAAAATGTTTATAATTTTCTTGTTCACTCAGTTTAATGTTGATTAAATTAAAAACCTGTTATACTATGTGAATGTTACTGGTTTAGCACAGAGTAAGAAACTCCCATTTATCGGAAAGCCGTTGTGAAAGGAGTGTAAATTGATACGATCTAGTCACCACAGCCAACCACATCAATTTTCCTCAATTAATTATTTAATTAATTAAGTGGTCCAAGTTTTATTAAGCCTGACTGTGCCACATGAGAGTCTCCCTGATAAGTCCTTGCTAAATTTTTTATTAAATACGAAAATAAAGCATAGTCGTTTGTGTCTCACCCACTGAGTTACACCGCCCCCTTAACATTAAAAAAAGCGAATTGAAAATTCAAAATTATTTATTTGCGAATTAGGACTAAGGTCCTAAACCATTGCTTTGCTTTCCCCTGGAATCAGCTACCCTCCTCAGTCGAATTAGGCTGCTCCATTAAAATGAAAGATCCATCCCCTTTTTACCTCCCCCTTTCTCTTGGCAGTGTATAATTAATTTTAATAATCTTCTGGGTTATAATGTGCATTATCATCGCGTCACGATTCGTTGAATATGATTTTAGAGGATGATATTAATTTTATTCATATTAATCATATCAAGGCAGAAGATAACACCTAATTGTCGATAGCTAATTAGAACAGATTGTTCAACTATGCATTTTTCATCAATAAAAACGAATTATCAGGGCATTCGCCCATTTGAGCCAAAGAAGTTGGTTAGTAAAATTCATCAAGACATTTGTTTTTAAAGTAAATTCAATTTTTGAAAACAACATAAAAAATGTATTACATGAGTAGAAAGGAAGGAAATCTATATGCTGCTCGTGGTACATATGTAAGAATAACATTGCATAGTATCAGACTATTCGCTTCACCACCATGTATCAACTCAGAACCTAGTAAGCACCTCCAACCTTTTCTATCGAGATGGGTGTTCTCTTGTTCCAATAGGACTGGCAACTACTAGTTTCATTTTACTGAATTCATATTGTGTTGACTTGAAACACACATTGGTATTGCTGAATATTGTACCAAAACCGGTGATCTGACCTTTTGCCAATTTTCTTTCCTTTTTTGGTATTCCCTCCGTTGACTATGTCTCATACACCTACATCCATCGTCACAGAAAATAATTTTAAGAAAAATTCTCATTAAAACTAGAATTCTTTGACGGGGAGTGACTTAATGTCGAATAATATTATGGTATCTATATATTTTTTTTTTTATAGTTTTAATTCTTTAAAGCTGAACCTAAGATACTTTACGTACGTTATTCCCGAAAAAAACCATAACATCCGCCTCAATGTCTTCCTCTAACATATTTAAACCTCTTAATCTCTCTCTCTACCTAGGTTTTTTTTTTAGCATCAGCATTTATGTTCTGAATGTCTATATTTTGCTTGTCCAGCTAAACATACTTCTGATTCCAGAAATCCCTCAAATTCGAAAGCAGTCAAGTAATTTTCTGAAGGGGGCGCCCTTTCTATTTTATTTCACGACTAATGAAGGACTTAATATAAAATAGGGAGTAGTAAATAGTGAAATTTTAAATTACTATTAAATGTTTAAATACAATCCATTTTCAATTTGTTAAATGTCTAAATATGTGATTAAAATGACTAAATATAGCGCCTTTTATATAGAAATAGTAATACTTTATTCGTGTACTGGCCCCCCTCTAATGGGTCTTCCCCCGCGCCCTTAAGGATACAAGGATGACTGTATTTCGCATCATTTTTTATTCTTTTTTTTTTTTAGAATCGCTATTGATTACCAGAATTGATTCTAAAAAAAAAACTAGTGATTTATATCTAATAGAACTGGCACCGACGTCTCCGATGCGTGTAAAGTTCCAATCACAAGGGACTGCAGCAGTGAAAACGCCTCAAGCAGTGGTCCGAAAATCAATCTTAGTCCTGATCGGAAGGTACACGCCATGCCCCCTGACGTCAGGAAACAGTCCATGATGATTCAACTATAGGGCGAAACCGATCCACCAAAGCATGATGAGTCAAGATGGAAGTGAGGTCAAGCAGTTAAACCCAATAACTTATAGCGTCTAAGAGACCGATTTTAGATTCTAGTTAGGAAAAACTAATAAAATGAAGTATACTTTTATTATTGAAAAAAAACAAAGTATAAAAAATAAAAATAAATTAAGAAATTTACTATTGAAAAAGTATGTATTGAGGAATTGAGGAATCACATTGCACATGGCAGTTTATTGGATGACTCTTATTCGGAATTAAAGCACAGGGCAAATTAAAGCAATTATTTGATTAAAGCATAGGGGATTAATTCATTAGGGGGAGAGAGAACAGAATAGAATAGAATCTAAAATTATGGTAGACCTATTCTCCCTCAGAAATTTGAGGGAAAAATTCACCTAATAACCTATATACCTAAAAAATTTCTAATATACCTATTAGTATTCATATATCAGTGAATTTAATAAAGTTCCTATTTATTTTGTAGATAAATAAGTATTGATATATTATTTTTTTAAAGTTTAATATATTTTTATCTTGTTTTTTTTTCTCCCGAACAATCCTTCCTAGATTTTTTTTTCTTGAACCGCCCCTGACTGTTCGAATATGCATGTCGAATACGTCATGTTAATGTTGAATGGAACGAATGGAAACAGTTGCATTGTACAATCGCGCGGTGATATTTTGTATATAGAAACACGTCTCGTGTTTTGTTTTATGCACCTCTTTTGCTGAACATCTTAATAGTCCTTCTTTGTTTGTTCGATGTGTCAATATTTTGTTATACATTAGTAATTTGTGGCATTGGTTAGAAATTATTCTGATCTATTCCCTTTTAATCTCTTTTCGATCATATCTTTTGTCCGGTTCTGATAACACATAGGTACTTATTTGAGTAATAACTAAGTACCTAATGAGTAAGTAATGCATATATGAAGTTAAAAGACGAGTAATGTCGTTTAACTTCATATATGCATTACTAATATTTTTTATAACAAATTTGAAAATAATTATTCACTTCCACCAGTGAATTGAATTTTAAACAACTTTCTCAAAATTATTTTATTAACGGTTCCATACATTCAGATCATCAGACAAATAACAATAATCATGATACATTAATAAATCATAAATTTTAATTTTAATTATTTGTATTTTTTCACCTCAATGAGTAATGGTAAAAAATGAAAATATTCTTCTCCATAAGCCATATTAAAATATAAGATAATCATTGTTTATTATTTATCCTCATAAATAATAAAGAAACATACGGACGGAATATGGTAAGTAAATTAATTTACGAGAAAAAAAAAATGTCTTCACAAATAAAAGATTCGACCAGAAACAAAGAACTCATTAACATTTTGAATAGGCGCAAATTAAACTTATGCTCAGTGCTTGCTTGCCCAGCTTCTGAAGTGTTCCCAAGCCGAGTAAACGAATCCACTAACAAGCTTTGTGTTCCTCCGACACCGTTCCAGACGTCGCAGAGATACCTACTACAGCTCTCACCTGGAACGCCGAGTACACAAACAAAATTAATGACGATCACGAGCGTGAGAGGGGCGACAGAATTAGCGAGAGCATTGTTAGAGTTGGAGAGAGAGAGGAGACTGGTGGTATTAATAATACACAAACGGAGGCCCGTGATGAGATTGCAACACCCTCTATCCAGCCCACTCTTTGACAAATGGTTGCTTCCACTTAGGGCCTGCCTAATTGCTCCTCAAGCCCACTGTAAATTGATTATTTTGCATCTGTCTCGCTCGGCATTTCTGTCTTTGTTTGGGTTCGGTTTAAAAATCAAAGCAACCAAAGGCATCCGGTCTTCCTTTATATATAAACCTAGACCCTTCTCATTTGTCAAAGAAGAATGGTTTGTTGGGCTCCACCAAACCATCTAATTCCTTTCCAATCCAATCCTTACGATCAAAAATTCTTCGCTGAGTTCCAACGCTTTTTATTTTGTAAGAAATGAAATCCTCCGTGAAAATTTTAATGTTCCAAATGTCCAATCGAGGTACCATACCTTTCATAATAAAGTCCCTAACTATCCGAACGCACCTTTTTCCTCTATCCCTTGCTATCCTCCCAGCTGTGTTTAACATCAGCAATTAAATTTAATAGGAACTTCTAATATAGAAATACTAGTTAGTGCTACCAATGGGTATTTTATAATTGAAACATTAATTTCATGTATTTTTGTAATACAACCTTAAATTTTAAATTGAAAAATTAAATTATAACAGGCAAGAGAACTCACATTCAAGCTTGTCTCCCTTATTTCGAATAAACGAACAACTAACCCTTTCAGAGTAATAAAAATATTTAGCAAGTGAAACACTATTTCTCTGGCTTTAGAGAAAGGAAGACCTGAAGCAATTAATAGAATAAATATTTCATATAAAATAATATACTTGCTTCTGATCGCATAAATACGATAGTAAACTAATTTGAACTTGGTTAGTATTCAGCTTATTTGGCAAAACAAAATCACAAGCTGAAGAGCCTGGTCAGCTCTAGATTGACCCACCACTGTTCCAATCGGCACGGGGGCTATTTTTAAAGATAAGACGGACTACCGGATAAGTTCCTCTCACGGCACTAAGCCAGAACTTTTAACAAGTTGGCAGGGAGTAATGATATATTGTCGGAGGAACACGATTAGTTATAGGGCCTCCTCCGTCATAAACGTAAATCTTTTATTATTTCTACCGCCTACTTCTTTTCCTTTCGAAATTTGTATTCTTACTTTCTTCGCACTCTTCTTCTTTTTACGACCCATTATGCACAGCATATTAAATCGAAACGGAGGAAGGAATATTTCACAATACGTTCGCTCTCTCCTCTCTCTCGCTTTCTATTAGGCTTCAGGTTTTTCCTTCGTTTTTTTTTATTATTTATATTTTATACTTCCATGGCATACTACCCCATTGAGTTCTTCCTATTGAATCAGAGTGAAATCCCTGGGTTCATAAATTTGGGGAGCGGGTAGCCGGGTACAATGGAAGCTATACACGGAGCCGCGCGGGTGGAAAAGCGCTAAAAGGCCCCAAGTCAGCCCATCCCTCACTCCTTTCGTTCTAAAAACGAACCACCATTTGTCAAAGGAATTTACCATGCCTCAAGGGTGTCTCCGCCATAACTGTGCACCCCAACCCCTTCGATGTTTATGCCCTACAAGCCGTGTCTCATTCCCTTCTTGCCTCTTTCTCTCACCCTCTCTAGAACATTCATCATCTTTTATAAAAATTCGATGTTTGGCGATATTTTTGCTATAACAATCGAACAGTTTAAGGATATGTTGAGTTCTTTGCCTCAAATAAATGAAAGGTAAACATTAAATATATAAAATAGTTTTAATTCTGGTTCCTCTACTCTAAATTTACACACCTATTATACACCTGTAAGTATGTTTGATCTAATTTGTAGTTATTCAAAGGAGATAGTATAAATAAGTATTTTATTTAAGTATATATATTTACTATATATTTTATTTTATGTACACACCTTTATAACAGTTTTTTTTTTTAAATCTTTTAAAAGCTGGACTAACTAAAATAAAATAAGATTACGTTTACAATAGGTACATTTTTGTCTGTAGAAAATATCCTTATATGATAGAATCTGTATTATTTTTAATTTGCAAAAACATAGAAAATATCACATTACGATTAATGCAGAATAACATGAATAAAAAAATCATCATAAAAAAATGACAATTATTATGGGGCACACATTTAAAGATTAAAAAAGTTGGTTAAAATCGGGGACTCACTCAGCGATCTCTTGTCAGAGACGAAAAGTTAAAGCACCCGGAATATTAGACTCGTACATTTTTTTTTTTTCAAATATAACTAACTGAATACATAAAATAATTCAACAGACTGAGGACTAAATGGCCAATTAAATAATTAATAGTGGAATATTACGGACAAAATAATCTTTTTTTAATGAAAAAATAAATTTAGATAAGGTAGGTTGACACACACTAGAGGCGACGGCAGTATACAGGCTCGGAGGGCCCACACACACTATGAGCTAACAGAGTAGGAGCGAACTAAGTTTACTCATTAATTTCCCTTGTTAGGCGGATCCCCGGGGCCCGGTTACAGAACGGCCTGCCAACGCCAGTTTAATAGAGTTCAACCTTCCTAGGGTCAGATCTGCCCTACTTGCTAAATCCTGTCTTAACCAAGTTTTACCTTCCTTGACAAATTAAATTATAAATTTCTCAGTGTTAAGCAAGTCGGGAAACTTGAATGGATCAAGTTCAATGCCGACGAAATTAAGATCGTCCCTTCGAAAGAAAATTTCTCTAACGGAAAATTTTTAAAACACTAAATAAATTTTAAAAGATAGGTGAGAGCGGGGTTGGTTGGTAACAGTTTTCACTTTTTGATTGTTGAGTCGTTCCTATTAATATAATCCCAATATGGCTGATACCAATGTAAACTCCAAGTATTAGAGTACTTCAAGTATTTTTTTCACCACATAATATTAAATACTAAGATCATAGAAAATTGAAGAATTCGTCAATCCAGAGTACGCCAATTAACCCCCTATGTGGGGCAGGTTGGCCTAGAAGGTTGTGTTGTTTAGCTATCTCATTCAAGTAATGCCTGACACATTTGATTTTTATTAAAAGTTACACTATAATGATATAATAATTTTGAATCGGTTTTAACAGCTTTTAAGGGAAAATAGAATGACAATAGAAGAAGATAGAAGTTTAGACTGTCGTCACTTTCTGCTTGAGAAAAATTGCTCTCATCCTCCTGGCTGGAACTAAAGGCAATTGGTAGTTTCACCTTTGTTTATGTTTACCTTGCTTTTGTGAATTGCTACTGCGCCAACAAACCCTATTTGAAGAGAGCCAACTAACCCCACAGGAGAGATCATATGAAAGATGGCTGCCAGGACAGAGGAGAACAATAAAAAAAGAAACTAGTTACCCGAAAGGTTAGGTTTTTCAAAGGAGTTTGGGGCTATGTGAACAGAATCGGAGTCAATGTTTTTCCATGCCTTTAAACCAAATTTACTGAAAATATAAAAATTTACTTACATGTTGTAAGATCAATCAATGAAGCACACTCTTCTCTACACTATTAGCATCGGATTGAAAACTCAGGACAAGACTCCCGAGGTCGAGCGGGTCACATGGTACAATGGTGGGGCTTTCACAACAGGTGTGACGGAAACTATAAGCCAATGGCCAACCTACCCCCTATGTCAACCAACCCCGCTCTCCCCTACTATACTTCCAGCGGATTTAATGCTATGATGGTCATACAAAAATTCCATTGATTAGTTCAATTGAAAGTATTATATTTCAGGGTTTGTAAAAAAAAAAAAATAAATAAATAAATCAAAAAAGAATAAACAGGTCTCAGGTAATGGATTTCACTGAAATCGGAAACATTTGATGTTTCCCTGCTGTTTTATTGAAAATTAAGGAAATACAGACGCCTTTGAAACTTAACCATACACGGAATAAAGGAAAAAATATAGCCTATCTTTTAAATAATGCTGCTGCATAGAATTTCGCAAAGGTTAAAGTAAAATGGTAATGGAAAGTGAGGAAGAGTACAGTATTTTTTAGGAACTTCGGCTTAATCACATTGAGTGAGTTGTGCAGGTATGGGTAGAAATAATGATTGGCTGATGAGAAATCTGCTATATAGCCGGAAAGAGGACATTTGAACAGAACCAGTGGAAGAGGCAAATCGAGATAACGAATGGTAGATCCAGTTGCTTATTTTGGGAGGTCAAAGAAAGTTTTCAAGGGGGGGGGGCTCTAAAAATTGTCATTGTTGTAAATATTTCAAATGATAATATAATCTCAAGAAGCGTCAAAAAGAAAAGGCGAAATTCCCCTTGCGCCCCCCCCCCCATGAAACGGAAGCCTCACACGCCTCCTTAAACAATAATGGCATGAACATATAAAAAAAAAAAAGACAACGTGGTTTTAAATATCTAACTATCATGCTTAAAAATAAAAAAGCTGCAACTTAAATTTAGTTTTTATAAAATTGTCCAAAATTTTTAACTGAGATTTTTTAAATTTCAACTTGTCTCGCCCCTCCCCCTGACTTCTCCTTATGCCCCCATTTAATGGGGGAACCGCTGGTCATTCGCCAATCTCCAGTTCACCCCTACCAATCATTATAAACTCAAATTCAAAGGAAATTATTCAATACGTAGTACACAAGCCCATATCTTAATTTAACTTAATTGCGATAAGCTACAATATAGGAATTTCTTTCAATTCACCGGAGCTGGTTTTTCTTCCAAGGAAACAAACTCTTGAACAATCTCCAAACGAATTTCTGGAGTAACACCTCAAGAAAATGAACTGTGAAAAATTTAAATTAATCATATGTTATTGGTAGTTCTTTGCGGTCATCTTTTAAATTGATTATAGTGTATAGTTTCTTTCAATCTGCTTTCATTCCATTTTTAATATAATTAGTAGGGAATTGAAAGGATTATGGTGTTTTTCATGCCGCCTTCCTTACCTTCCGTTCAAAGCAAAGGCACATGCGAAACGCATTAATTTTTTTTACTAATCCCTCCTCTTTTAGAAAAAAAAAGGCTATAAAAGTTTAGGGTGAAAAAAAAGGGCAGAGTTCCGTTTGAAGGGAACAGCTTACCTAAGGTCTCAAGAGAGAGCAACCAAGTCCTGTCAGATTCGGGTGAGATTAACATGTTGGAATTGTTTAGCTTAAAAGGAATTACAGTAGCCCCCTCTGCCAGTAATCGGATAGTTACTCGAAGAGGATTTAACTCTGACCCAACCTGTTCAGGGGATTATGGCTTGGCTTGTACTCTAAAAGTGTACATACATGTTATTTAAGTGTACATACTAAACTATACGTACATGTTTTGTATTCAGTATGTTTTTTAAAACATGATTTAATTGTCCTTAAAATTAGAGGAATTAAAAAAAAAAAAAAAAAGAAAAATCGAGATTCCTGTCTTTGAAAGTTAAAGAACCTTGAACCAAAAAAAAAAAAAACAAGTATTTGCTTAACATATTTTATTAGTGGTTTTCTAAAAATTTTGTCAAACTGTTTATAGGTTACGAAATTTCGAAATTGTCTTTTGTTGGAAAAATTAAGGGGGAAATTCTTGGTGAGCCGGTCTATTTAAGCATCAACGTGTATATTTAAAAAAATATAAGTCTCTAAAATGCTACGACTTGGCTATTCACAGAGTTAGCACACTTCGCCCTGAAACATGCTGTATTAAAACCAAAATAAAAAAGACTGCAAAAATTATTTTTTTTTGCTGCTTGAAAATTAACTTGATGGATTATTTAGGTTTTCAATTATCCATTTAGCCCAATATAGTATAACTAACAACTAAAATAAAATAAAAAAACACTATTCTCTAAAACTTAAAATATATTAATATATTATAAAAAATATTAGTTTTGCTTTCATTACATCCATCTGTAATGCTTCCTCCCTTCTTTCCTCAACTTGCGGGTGTACCACAAGGTAGTGTTTTAAGTCCTTTACTCTATTCCGTCTACACATCAGATATCCCTGAACACCCTCACACCACTATCTTTAGTTTCGCTGATGACACAGCTATCGTTTCAACACACCAAAATCCTACTATCGCATCCTTCGCCCTTCAAAGTCATCTATTTGAAATAGAAAAATGGTTCAAAAAATGGAAAGTAAAAATTAACTCCTCCAAGTCAAGTCACGTAAGTTTTTCTCTACGAAAATCGACTTGCCCACCTGTGACAATTAACAATGACCCAGTTCCTTCAAAGAATTTCGTACGATACCTTGGACTGTACTTAGACAAACGACTCACGTGGAACATACATACCAAAATTAAAAAACTGGAACTCAACAGACGGTACAAGCAGCTTTCACATCTCCTGGACTACAGATCAACACTCACCTTAAAAAACAAGCGAATAATTTACACGACTATTTTAAGACCTATTTGGACATACGGAGCAGAACTTTGGGGTTCCGCGAAAGACATCCACATCAACAAAATACAAACATCACAATCCAAAATTCTCAGATGCATCACAAATGCACCTTGGTTTATTTCGAATAACACACTGCACAATGACATGAACATACCGACAGTAAAATCTTTCATACACAACAAATATCAAACATTCCACTCTTCAACACTACATCACCCTAACCCACTCATCCATTCTCTTTCCTCCTCCCTGTTACCTGGTCAGCCTCGACGTCGACTGAAACGAAGGTGGCCAAGAGACCTCTTACTTTAGTAAATTATAATGCAAGAAGTCTCAAGAAAGTCAGAGTCAAAAGCAGCAGTGACCAAATTTGCTCGATGCGCCACAGCGCAGGTGCAAATCAACAAGGGAAACATAAATAAATAAAAAAATAAAAAAAAAATAAATATATATATATAACTATTTATTCAAATATTATGGTGAAGTGTGTAGAATATTCAGAGTATGAATGTAATCCAGCAGGGTCGGGGAAGTAGATAAAAGGGCCCACTAAATAGGGGGCGCACCGCCTAATTAATTTAAGACCCCCAGGGGTCCCGCTGACCTCGCTCTTCCTCCACAACATTCCTCTCCAGAGGCTCCTAATGCGTGCTCTCTTTGCGCGCATTTCGCATGGAGGGGGGCAAGAGCATGGGGTAATGTTATTAGTCAAATTATCATGGAGCAGAGTGCAAGCTGAAAAGGGACAAGAGGAAAACTTCTTGTGAGCGAGCAGTGTGCCCACTGCTACTTTGATTCTTGAGAAATATTATAATTTTCATACAAACATTATTAAGCAAGTAAGTATCATGTATAAAATAAAATTACAAAAAAAAAAAAATCTGAGCCGCCATAATCCATGTACCTAGATCACTTAGTCATTGCCTTCATAATCGAATGATTACGGAGCTTTAACAGTCTAACGATGCACCATAGAGACCTTGAATTCCAGCAACGTGAAGTTGGGCTCCCGCAAACGACTGTAAAAGAACACTTCAGAATGCCAAAGATTTAATATGGTGCTATATGTATAAATATGTACATACATATAATCATTAGAGATTATTTATAATATTGACATTTAAAAAATATCCTCAAGTATTTGTTAATTTGCTGTACTTAATTATTTTTTATAGTCTTAGTTATAACTGCTCTATGTTCGATTATCACACTGCATCACCAAATGCGGTGATGTAATCTTTTCATGTACAAGGACAGACAGCCCTTCTTCATTCCGTTCTTGGTTCAGTGCCTTAAATTTTACAAAGTTGCTTGTCCGTCTCATCATAAGATATTGTAACAATTATGAGCGTTAGCAATTTTTATTCAAAGAAAACTAACAATAGTCAAAGCCACACGAATTATATAAACACAAATATTAAATAAAAAAATTAAGAAGGTTACAACAATTATAACTTTGTAACAAAAATAATCATACGGCTTGTGCTTCAGAACCAAGACATAGATTGTCCAGTCAATTGCTCTTATATATAGTCGTAAGGAGATGGTCTAGAACGTCATAGAACCTCGTGGATGGTCTCGAACACCGATGTCACAAACACGTGATATGACAGTTCGTTCCAACTGTTAGTTCGTTCCAACAAAAGATCTGGGACTTTTAAACAATATGTTTTTGTTTAACGTTACAATATCTCATCATAAGAATCTTATCATGAAAGCGAGTTTGAAGAGTTTTTTATGGTTTGGTCTATCACGTTTAAATTTCAATTTATATTCTGCTGTAAGTAATTTTTTTTCATAATGCAATATTTTATTTAAAAAACTATTTAATAGTTAGTGGGTTGGAATTTAGAGTAAAAATATTTTGGCTTTTCAATTTCTTTGTATTTTTACTCGAATAATGCAATTAGGTTGTTACTAATTACATTAAGCATTAGCCCTAAACATTACGCTTTAGGGTCTGGCCACACATGTCCGCACCGGATCCGCACCGTAGCAATAATACAGGTTATGTTCAGAATATTTTTAATTTAACTTACATATTACCTTTAGTTATGCCTAAAGTGGCCTGTACCTGACATGTGTGGTTTGAACTTTAGGCATAACTAAAGGTAAAATGTAAGTTAAATTAAAAATATTCTGAACATAACCTGTATTATCTATATGTATTAAGGTTTAGTGTGCTCCATAGGAGCGGCTCTGGGTCTCAAGTTAACTGCCGAGGACATCGACGCAGTGGAAAGAAAAAAACCTAGATCTGAGGACCCTCGGCCACCCCCGATCGTAGTCCGCTTCGTCAGGCAAACGACTCGGGACGAGATCGTCCGCCTTAGAAGAGTAAAGAGGGACTTCTCGACAAGACACCTGGGATGGGAGACTGACGAGAGGGTGTACTTAAGCGAGGCGATGAGTCCAGGAAATAGGCACCTCTACTGGCTGGCGAGGCAAAAGAGGGCGGCCGGAAAGCTAAAGTACGTCTGGTTCGCCGGCGGAAGGGTTCGGTGCAGGCGGGACGACGGCTGTCCGGTCAACATAATAAATAAGAAGGAGGATGTAGAGGCCTTGGGCTGATATAGGGGCAGTCATTACCTCAAATTTACTTTTCTTTCGTTTATGTTATATTTTTATTCTTTTTTTCTTCAAAATTCTTATACTATTTTTAAACTCAGAGGGATTTATTTTCTTTTTAACTCAAATATGTTTCTTTCGATTATTTTTAATATTCAGAATTTTTCATTCCATAACATTAATGACTATAAGCCTCAATCTTCATGTATCTTTTCTTCACTATTTTACAACTATCAAATAGTTTTGTTTCATGTCACCACTAATATCCAATACTGTACCCATCAACCTCTACATTCCTACACCCTTCTCAGTTCAATCCCACTAATTCATTCATATGAGTAACATCCTTCTGTCCTGTCACGTTAATTCCCAATCCCTTCCAGCACATTATGATGAGTTCCTAGACCACTTTCTCCATAATTTCTATCACATCATTGCCGTCTCGGAAACCTGGCTTAAACCAAATATCCCATCCTCTTCCATATCCATCCCTAACTACTCGCTCATTCGTCGTGATCGTGAGGACCGAACTGGAGGAGGAGTTGGTCTTTACGTTCACGATAGTCTGAGGGTAAAAATCCTTCTAGAATCTCCTTCCTCCGAACTTCCTCATCCGGAATATCTCCTCGTCGAAATTTCCTCCGATGCCTTTTCCCTCCTCTACATAATAGTTTACCGCCCACCGCATGCCCAATTTGATCCTTTCTTTGAATCCTCCCTCTTTACCTACGTCCCGTTATACAATAACGTAATCATCACTGGTGATTTTAACATAAACATTCTCTCCGATTCTCCTAACAGATCTTACCTCAAAGACCTCATCCATTCACTCAACCTTTTCATAGTACCCTACCAACCAACCCACCATACTCAGTTAACCAGCACCTGGTTAGACCTTTTTATAATAGATACCCCCCATAACCTATTGTCTTCCTCACAACATCCAGTACCTTTCCTATCAAACCATGACCTCATCAAAATCTCCTATAATATTCCAACACCTAAACTATGTCCTAACAAAATCTCCTGGCGGAACCTTGATTCACTAACCTCCGAAAAGCTAAATCCTTATTTTGATTCACTTTCCCAATCCCTAGATCCCATTTATTCCTCATCCTCCATTGATGAAATGGTGAAATGCCTCTCGTCTAATCTCTCCACTTTCCTAAACCAACATGCTCCCCTCAAAACTTTTACTTTTAGACGTCCTGCCGCTCCTTGGATAAATCTTGAAATCAGAGAGCTAATGAGGAGAAGAGATGCCGCCAGAAGACGTTTCAGACGCACCCATACCACCGAAGATTACTCCCTCTTTAAATCCCTACGCAATCTCACCCAATCATCCTTACGGCGTGCCAAGGCACAGTTTTTCCATAAATCCATATCACAAGCCCAAGATCCTAAATCCAAATGGAAAATCCTTAAAAAGTTATCAGTTGTCAAATCCAAATCCTGTACTCATTATCCCATCGACCCAGATGAACTAAATTCCTATTTCGTAAACCCTTCAACTACTCCTCACCCCTCCTCATACTCATTTACGCAAACCTTCAACCCTGATAACTTTTACTTCCTTAATATTTCTCCTGAAGACTTACTCTCCTCCGTCCTTAAATCCAGAACCAATGATTACGGCCCCGACCAAATTCCTGTAAAGTTAATCAAACTCTGTCTCCCTGTTATCTTCCCTGCTCTTTTACACATATACAACTTTTCCCTACAAAACTCCATATTTCCTGAAGCCTGGAAAAAAGTGATAGTTCGTCCGCTGAACAAAGTACCAATTCCCACCTTAGCCTCCGACTATAGACCCATCTCCATCCTTTCTAACCTATCTAAACCGCTCGAAAGAATTGTCCACACCCAACTCAATGACTTCCTAGAGCGGAATGCTCTCCTCAACCCTCTTCAGTCCGGCTTTCGTTCCCATTATTCCACACAATCTGCTCTGTTAAAGATCACTCAGGACCTCCATTCCTCCATAGACGAACATAAAATTACCATCCTAATTCTCTTTGATTTCTCAAAAGCGTTCGATACCGTCAATCATGAGATCCTCCTTTCTAAACTCCAAAACCTATCCATATCAAACAGCGTCTTAAAGTGGTTCCTCTCCTTCCTATCCCAACGTTCACAAACAGTTCACATTCCCGATAAACCTCCTTCCTCACCTCTCTTATTAAATAGAGGAGTACCACAAGGATCCTCACTTTCACCAACTCTCTTTTCCGTCTATATCAACGATCTCCCTGAGTCCATCAACCATTCACAATACCACTTGTACGCTGACGACCTCCAAATTTACCTATCCTTCCATCCTTCCAAAATGCTGGAGACAATCCGGAAATTACAAGAAGATATAGACAGCATCAACGCCTGGGCAGAGAAAAATGAGTTAAAACTGAACGGAAAAAAAACCAAGGCAATCCTCATTGGCTCCAAGCACCTTCTTAATTCCCTTCCTTACTACCCCTTACTCCGCCTTAATGACCAAACCATTCATTTCCAATCCCATGTCAGAAACCTTGGAGTGATCTTTGACCAGCACTTGTCGTGGAATAACCATATTTCCGAAATCACCAGAAAATCAATTGCTACCCTCAAACAGTTCCTAAGATCACGTGACTGCATGCCCTCAAAAACTCGTCAGCTCCTAGTTTCCTCTCTTATATTCCCCCATTTCGATTATGGCTGCCTTGTATACGGTGGACTGTCTGGTATGCATGAGGCGAGGTTGAAGAGACTAATGAATTGCTTCATAAGATTCATTTTCGGTGCCCCCAGGCGCTCCCACGTCTCCAGCTGGTACGCTGAATTGAAATGGCTCTATCCAGTTTTTCGACGGCAATACTTCCTAGGTGTTTATCTTTCCCGAACCTTTAGAACCAAGAAACCTCCGTATATCCTAAGTTTGTTCACACCATGCTCCTCCATACATTCTCTAAACACCAGATCCCAAACCTCTAACCTGTATATCCCTTTCTACCGATCTGCTTCCTTCACAAAATCCTTTATCATCCGTGCTGCCACCTTCTGGAATTCATTACCTGTCTCCATCCGAAACACTTCATCCCTCACCTCCTTTAAAACCCAACTATTCCATCACCTCCTGAATCTCCAATCTCCCGTAAATATGTAAATAGTGAAGCAATAGTGAGGACATATCTATACATATATATCTATACGATTTTTTTTTTATTTTATACCTTTTAAGCTTAAAAGCTGATCATAGTTTTGTACTTAACATCCAAATGTTTATTTTTTATTTCTCCGTACAATATTCTGTTTCAGTTATTTTTATTTTATTATTTTTATTTTTTGTGTCTACTTTGTATTTTAATTTTTATTGTATTCTTTATTTTTTATTGTATTTCCTTTAAGTAGCCAGACAAATGGCCATTAATTTTGTTCATGTCTGTTATTCTTAGGGGATTTAATGTCCCAGAATAAAAATTACTTTTTTCTTTCTTCTTTTCTTTCTTTCTATTATTGCTACGGTGCGGATCCGGTGCGGACATGTGTGGCCAGACCTTTAGGTTGTTTAGATCGCAGTACTTCTTAATACGTGGCAATAATCACATTAAAAAACAGTCCTGTCAGCCACGTGATTATGAGATAGGGGGTCATAATCCCCCCTCCCCCGCCCGAATTTCGAGCTGGATCCGCCCATGCATGAAAGTCACTTCGACGTAAGGAATGTAGAAGTCAGTGTTTAAGTTCTCATCAGAGACACAAAAGGGTCATCTACGATCTTCCTTAGTATTTTTGATTTTTTGGCTATTCCCCATCCTTCTATACCATAAGTACAAAGTGGCTTTATTGCGACTTTGTAAACGGTTAAGTTGTCCCTCAGAGATCATTTTGAACGTCTGTCAAATAGTCTTGAAAGAAGTCCATAATATAAATTTGCAATTATAATAACATGGTTTTGATTAAGTTTTGGAAAGAGAATGTTCATTGGAACGAAATTCATTGAATAGATATGTTTTAGGAAGAACGATCCGATTCCGTGAATAGCAAACATACAGTAAAGGAGCTCTTACTGTGCGAAGTAAGTGTAATAGTTATTTTTTTATATTATTTGAAAAAAAAATATAGTGGGAAGTAGTTAAATTAAATTATCCATTTAATACGTTTCAAGTTCTAAAAACCTCGAAGAAAATTTTTATCTTCACAACATGACAGAAGGTATTATATCCCATAACATTTTTATGTAGCCTTCTACACTAAACTTTACGACACTCTAAGCTTAATAATAGACCCTTATGTTTTTGTAAGCTATGGGGCACAGTAACGGTTATAGCCGGCAGTAACGGATTATGTACTTGCCAAGACCCAAGACTTAATTTCGAAACACGGCGAGGAGAGTGTTAATAGTTAGTGAAATGTAGCCATTTTACCGTAGTCTACTGCTACAAGTTACATAGCTAGTCGGAATGGGTTTTAAGATGAGGTTTTCTATGTAGTTTCTTTTCTATATATGTCTATAAGCAGGGTCATTCACTTGCTCGATTTTTTTTCTAGCGAAAAAAAAGCGAGAATTAGCCCTCAAAAATGGTCAAACCTTGTTCATTATCCAAAAAAAAACTTTAATGGCAAAGTACCCTCATTAGAGAGAATGTACCTGCATCACGAGGGTTCACCGCCCACAGAATCAATCTTAACGGGATAAATATACAGTGTTCTCAATAACTCGCGAAACATTTGGTGGATTACTAGATAGAGAAAAAATTGATTTATAAAGTTGATTTTAAAAGGAGTAAGGAATAGTTTTTCTATGTTCTTGTTTCTTTACATCCTTTTTTTTTTTTTTTTTTTTTTTTTTTATCGTGCTTTTATTTGCAAATTTATTTGACCATCAAATACAATTTTGCCGATTTAAAAAGTAAAAAAAACTTCTTTTTTTTTTTTTTTTTTTAAATCTATACCTATATTTTATTTTAAATAATATTGTTACTACTCTCTTTTGAGCATGCTCCCTGTTCTATCGGTGTTCATAAAATCGTCTGAGAAGTCTACAAGAATACAATAAAGCTTCTTTCTTTCATCAAATATTGTTGCAAGTGTTTTTTAAGATAATTTTAGGATTTTTATTTTTTAAATTTAAACAATTCTTCAGCAATTAATGGCCCTGTGTTTTTATCTCCCAGGGCACTATTTTTGTATATTAGTTTAACTGATAAATATGGTAGGTGTATCTCACTTTTTGTTTTGTTGGTCTTCATTTTAATGCTTAACCCTAAATATAAACTAATCTGATATTAAATATTGCCATAGTTCTTGGGCGTTTCCTGGCCGTGATTATTTAAAAGTATATAGACAAAACAAAAAATGATTTATACCTCTTAGTGAGATATTATCCAATGTTTGCCAGCTTCGTTATTTCTTGTATGCCAAAAGTCCCCATCATTTGAATAGATCTCTCAACGTCTATTTTCAGGACTGAAGTGAATAGGAAGCTTTTTTTCCCCATTTCTGGTAAGTTTTATAAGAAACAATTTTTAATAAATAATAAATAGACGATGTTTTAAACGATACCTAAGAGCCAAGAGGAAAAATCTAGAAGTGACATACTTCAATGTACCAATGTATAATCGTCTCTTAAGTCTGTCTTTTTAGAGATAGCGGGAATGCATTTATTAATGGAAAAAGAGCTCAGCAAATATTTGCATTAATGAAAATAGCGGTTGTTTGGAGTGTTAGGGCATTAGCATATTTGAATATATAAGTGGCGATGGTTGGATTTAATTCAGCATTCATGTTGTCTACGGCACTTCCATCATCATTAGCTCTAATAGTAACCTCAAATGGTTGGGTCATCAACTGTTGTTTCCCTAAAAATAGTTCTGGGACATTGGTAACAAACCCCACACCCTCATCTCGGAAATTTGAAATATCGAATATAAACTAACCCTTGATGTATAGGTACAATATTTTGCATATATTCAACATCTGAAGAACAATTACATTTTTGTTTAAATCAAGTAGATCCTTGATTATCCGGAATTCTGTTGTTTGTCCCCTGTAATTATCGTGTTTTTTTTAATAAAAAATTAATTAATTTAAATTAATTTGGGGAATGAATTATTTCTGTAAAATAAAAACTAAAAACTTAGGGGTTGAAATCTCTTTAAAGAATTCCCCATCTAACTTTTACGTTTATTAAATCTAAGAAAACATTCCCATAACTTTTTTTAATTAATATTTTAAATATTCAAATATTTTAGTTAAAAACTGTAGCACCCTAATGCAATTCCAATTGAAACATAAGGTGGTTATTGCTGTAACAATCATCGACAATAATATTAGCCGGTTTCTAGAAAGGCATTAGACACTAAAATTCGAAAAATTATTTAAAATTTGTTTAAGAACCGTAAATAGCCCTTCTATCGATTTCTATTTAGTACATATTTAAAAAAAAAGGTATGAATAATTACTAAAGACTTCACGTTTTGCAACAATTATATATTTTATATGTAATACTGTGTACCTTATAGAGGATTAAAAAAAAAAACTAAATTTTTTAACAAAAATTATTTTAACGGTTTCTACTCCAAGTATACTTGTAAGTGAAAGTTGTGTTGCGCTCATCGCACCCGATTTTTTGTACTTCAATGTTTGCATTGCAGATACATGGCCTAAGAGGGGGTTCTCTTCAGTAAAGTTCTGATCCCGTATAAAACTATCTCTCACTCTTTTTTCTTATTTGATGATCGAGTCCCTTGTGTTAAATGCCGAATAATTAAACCAAAAGACAAAACACGAATAATGATAAAAAGCATAAATATGAGGTAAATTTCTTAAACGATTGAATTTCAGAAAACCTTCCATGATATTTAGTCACACAATTAATACTGCGCTAAAAAATAGGAGAACTACGTTGATTCATGCACCTGATTATTTGAGCAATGCCAGCTCCAAAACACCCGATGAAAACATTGATCACTCCGTTCTATGGTGGAATAGAAATGAATAGCTCTTTCAGAACTGATGAATTCAGGTACATGAAGTCCAACTAATTAGTAAACAATTAATTTTGTCTACAATAGCGAGGAATAAAGGTCGTTGTCCCCTCCTGTTGGAACAAGGGGAGTAGGACTTGCTATTCAGCCGATTTTGAATTGGCATACTTTTCCGAGTCTGATTGTGATTCTAGTAAAATCTCTTTGTTGGTTCTGCTTGCGTAAGGCTGCGCTCCATCCTTTGTTGTGAGCCCTTGATTGCTTCAATTGTATTCCATTCCTTAACGTACGATAATATCTTAACTTATTCCCACTCCCTCGACACAAATGAAAAACAATGATTTAATTATATACATATTTATTTTAAGAAAATTTAATAATGGAAACATTTTTTTTTCCTTGATACAAGGAACATGCCGAAATAAAAAAGAACTAACCTCAATTTTTTCATGAACAACAGTCACTATTATTACTATTATATGAACATTGCAGATTTGCCGAAATGAATCCCTGAATTAATTTCTCGACCTAAAAAATGACAGGACGCTAAATATGGAGTTTTTGTAGCTCTTCATTGCTTTAGTTCCTTGAAAAATTTATTAGGATGTAAATTTCTACTTGAATGTAAAATTCAGGAATTAACGATTCATTGGTATCATACATAGGCATGAGCCTTCAGTGTCGAGTTAACAATTAATATAATTGAAATTTAGGGAGTGAATTGAAGGAGCAGAGAACCTGAGAGAAAAGGAGCCGAGGAAAATCTGGGAAAAGTGGTAGAGGAGGTGTTAAGGTCAGAACTTCGGGCAGAGAATGGTTCGAATACTACTGGAGAAACCCTCATACCTCAGACGAGAAGTGTGAATTTTTAATTATCGCCCCATCATTATGGTGCCATGTAGAATACCTGCCAAACCACCCACGTTAAAGGGATGCACTACTCCATTCGTATGCAAAATATTTAAAACAGGATAAAAAATAATATCTAGAACAAGTCCTTGTGATATAACATAGTGATAGCGTGAAAAGGAATACGGAGAAGCTACTCAAAGGTAGCAATGAAAATTGTCACTAAGTTTGTAAGTCACGAGATCATCTTCTTTATAGATGCCTCAGTGGATTTTCAGGAGTATACGTCCAAGCAAGGTTGAAATCAAGTGGGTTAGGATGAGTTGGGAGTTAATTGTGAAAGAATTGGTGTTTCGGCTTCCCGAAAGGTACTACAAATTGCAGAAGCAGGGGTGGGCAAATCGAATGGCGGGACCGCCAAGATTTGAATGCCCCACCGGCGAACTCTGCTGGGGGCAGAGGCTGAGAAGGAACTTGGTGAGTTAGATTCCTTGAAAAAGACCAGGCCTGGCCCATCCATTTCTTTTTTTCTCTTCAATTAAAATTACACGAGACATGAGTGAGTAAGAAGAGGAGCCGGTTCCCCGGCTGGAGGCGATGAAGAGCAGAGAGAGATCTTGAAGAACTACATGGACAATATGGAGAAGATAGAGCATATTGGAAAAGTAATTAGTGAGTCCGCATGGCCATCTCATTTAAATACATTAAAATACCCACTAACAAACAATATTTTGTAGGGTCTTTTTTTGTTTTTTTTTTTTCTCAATAAATCTGTAATCTGTTAACTCCATCTCATTTTTAACATCTCTAACCTTCAAATACAGTCCACTTAATTCACAAAGGTTGGTTTGTGCCTTACCATTAAGTTGAAGGTATAAACCATACAAAATTTTGGTCCTACCGTGCCTGGATATGAACCATCAAATCTGATCCCACTTCATGACAAGACCCCAAGTAATTCGTGTTCTTTTCTGGCGGTGTCCAAGAACAATATCGAATCGCGGTCAAAAGCATCTTGGGAACTTGAAGAACACGCAGCCCTGGGCAGATCACAACCCGACAATATTCAGTGGGAGCAGCTCTCCGTTAACACTCACGGTCGCACCGAAAAGGGAAAATTCGTAGTGAGGTTGCCTTTTAAGTCTCAGCATCAAGATGCGGATTGCAAGCGGTCAGCAGCGCTTCGACGATATGTTTTTTTAAATCAAATTTCCGAACGGATCAGGGACTTTCGGAAAAGTGTAAGCCCTTCACGCCGAACCATAGCGAACTGGCACCTGTGTCCAGTTCCCCATCAAAGCCATCAGATCTGATCCCTCTTCACGGGATAGCGCAAGTATTTGACCCAACACGTCGTTCCACCCATAAAGACGTACTTCATACCGGTTCTAAGCTGCAAGAAGGAGTTATGTTGAGCAGGGGGCATCGAACATTTCAAAGGTGTTGAAAAACTTCGGTGAACAAGTTAAGTTGGTAGCTATCTCCTTTTCCCGACTTGCTGGGTATTTTCACGGTGGGCAGACGTTGGGAAGAATCTTTCCTGCCTTGTGATATGAAGCATCCCATTACTTGTTTCGGCGACATCACAATTATCGCCTAACCTTACGCGTACTATCTCAAGCAACTTAATCAAATGGTAGGTTACTTCTTTTGTTTTACTTTCTGGGGACGCAGAAGAATAGTGACCCCTGTTTTATTTTTTTTTGTAATTGGTTTCCATGTTATTTACTCCATATGGAGCATTTCAATCTTCTTTCTCTTCATTTCTACTTCTCAACACTATAGAGGTTGAAATTGAATTTACTTAACATTCTTTGTTGGTTATTTCTTATCACAGTTTCACATTCTCTATACACATTATTTACCACAAGTGACTGTGACTGAAGTTTATCTTTTTTTTAGCAAAATGTAAATTTTCTTTTTTTTCTTTTCGAACTCTCTGTGAATAGAGTTCATAGATGTAAATATTTTCTTATTTTTTTTCGAACACTCTGTGAATAGAGTTCATAGATGTAAGTATGTGTTTGTTTTATATTGTACTTTACTAACACCCCTATCTTCGTTCAATATGCTCTCACAATACATCCAAATTCTGAACAATTCCAGCTTCACATTCTTGAAGATTAAATCATCCGCAGCTGATTTAGGTGGGCGGTATGTTTCGGCTTCCCGAAAGGTACTACAAATTGCAGAAGCAGGGGTGGGCAAATCGAATGGCGGGACCGACAAGATTTGAATGCCCCACCGGCGAACTCTGCTGGGGGCAGAGGCTGAGAAGGAACTTGGTGAGTTAGATTCCTTGAAAAAGACCAGGCCTGGCCCATCCATTTCTTTTTTTTCTCTTCAATTAAAATTACACGAGACATGAGTGAGTAAGAAGAGGAGCCGGTTCCCCGGCTGGAGGCGATGAAGAGCAGAGAGAGATCTTGAAGAACTACATGGACAATATGGAGAAGATAGAGCATATTGGAAAAGTAATTAGTGAGTCCGCATGGCCATCTCATTTAAATACATTAAAATACCCACTAACAAACAATATTTTGTAGGGTCTTTTTTTGTTCTTTTTTTTTCTCAATAAATCTGTAATCTGTTAACTCCATCTCATTTTTAACATCTCTAACCTTCAAATACAGTCCACTTAATTCACAAAGGTTGGTTTGTGCCTTACCATTAAGTTGAAGGTATAAACCATACAATTGGTACCTAGCTTAGGCCATCAAGAATGATTTTATGTGAGACTTTTGGGACATTAATAATTTGGAGCGTTGTTTGTGAAGGATTTTATGCGAGATAAATTCAGCTCCGTAAGTCCAGATAGGTGTTGTAATTGCCATAACCTTTTATATTGAATTGGAAATTAGGACGTTTTTCAAGTAAATGTTTTAGAAGTCGGAATCCGCGATCTGTTCCTTGTCTTTTCAGTATTGTTTGAAGAACAAAATTAAAGGATGTAGGATACATCGGCAATTTGATGGTATTTGTTGTTGAAACAAAAAAATAACAATCGATTTATATAAGAAAACAATAAACATTTTTTACAACGTTTTGCTCTAATAATATATTGTTTCGATCACTTTTAATATTAAATTATGCTGTAAATATTTCGGTATCATCTCTTAAAATAAATTTAACAATAACATTGGAACATAACAAGGTATTTAAGGGGGTAGGGGTATGGGAACAGTGCGGGGAGAACCGGCGGCCTACCGCAGCGAGCAACCACTCCACCGACACCTAACCAGAACAAACATTCGACAACTCATTACTAACACAAACTGTTCTGCCTCTCGATAACTTGGATATTGTCAACACTCTCTTGCTCTGGATCCCACGGGCATCTCCTTTCGTGTTCAATAACCAGAAAATATTAACTTTATAAGCAAGTACCCAATAAGTACTCGGGTAAAGTTAAGTGAGAAAAATACCAATGTTCAAAAGTCAGTAATATATGCAACTAATCCCTTGGATCTTTTTTTACTTTACCCACACCAGTTATTTTTTTTCATATTTTAAGTGATTTATCATACCGTCATTTAATAACACGTGTTTATTTTAAATGTAATTAACAAGCCTGAAATGTAATCAAATTGATAGTTTAATATACAATTCGTTGAATTATTCATTAATGGGGACAATATGCTTTTAATGATTTTAAAATGTAATCAAATATATCCTCGTTCTTCTATCTTCTTCGGTAAATAAACTAACATTAAATTGTTTAGAGGGCGTATAAATAAATGTGTCCTTTTCTATATTTACGTGTTTTATGTAATATTCCTAACCTTTAATTTCTTAAACGCCATTTCTTCTGATTTAAGAACCTTACTCAGTTGTATCAAATTCATTGTTAACAAAAACAACTTTAACGAGATAATAGGTTGGTAACCTCCTTAATGTATGTATGTATGTATGTATATATATATATATATATATATATATATATATATATATATATATATATATATATATATATATTTAAAAATAAACATGTGTTATTAAATAACGGTATGATAAATCACGTATAATATAAAAAAATAACTGGTGTGGGTAAAGTAAAAAAGACCCGATCCGTTATTTTGTCTCTTAGTGACTGCTTAAGTTGTTACTTGAAAACAAAATTGTAGTGTAGTTTTTCATGTTCAACTTCATGAATGTTCAACTTCAATGTAAGGAACGGGTAAGCTCCATCACCTATGTAACAACTAAAAGATAATAGAAATTAAAGGAAAATTGATACACTAGCCTGCTTAAAATGCAGACGTACTACGTGCAGAAGTAAGAAAAAAAATTCAAGAACCCGAAATATTAGTAAGGCATTCATGGCATGAAGGAATGAAAGTGCCCAGCAGCACCTCCTTCCGGACTTGCACTAATTCAGGAGAGGTCATCCAGCTTTTTTTATCCGCCTTCTAACGGGCAAGTGGACATGTTATGAATTAATCTGTTGTTATGCCCTTCCAATTTAACAAAAAAACGTGAGTAAAGCTTTCGTATGTGTTGTTGGATAGTCGATTGTTGTAAGTCTGTATGAAGTGTTTGGTTACTTACGTACATTAGATTACTAATTACCAGCGTCCGTAATTAGTCTTAAAAGTTTGGATTGAAAAGTTTGTAATTTCTGTAAGGATGTCCTTTTAGCTGTGCCGAAAATCTGTGAGGTGTATGTCCAAATGGGTTTAATTAGGTAGGTGTATGTATTCAGTTTTTGTCTAACATTCACTTTAGACGATTTGGAAAAAAGACCTTGAACATACGCTTAAAAATTCGCTACTCTCTTTTTTCCAAATCTTTTAAATTGAATATAAGACAAAAACTAATTATTACTTAAACAAATAAAATAAAAAAATGTTCCTTTTAAATATACCTGCCTACTAAATTATTTCATAAAAAAAATGTGGAAAAGGAAGTGGGCTATTCACATTCATTATGACGTATTGGAACACGTGCCAAAAATAATTTAGTAGAATTTTACTATAAGAAAGGGAATCAAATACTGAGTACTGAATGATATAAACCCTTTTTATGAAGCAAACAATTAGAGATTATCGCCTGATCAACAGACGGAAAATGGTTTCCGACCGTTCAACATTAATCAAACCGTATTTCTATAACCATAAAAATCGCTTTTACAAGGGTAAAAATGAAATGATGATTTTCCAAAATAAATCTCTCCTGGCACTCTTCAATTTCCCGCTCCATTTGTAGGTCGCTTTTCTTTGATCCTCGGCTCAGTCACAGATCCCGCGGAAACATCAACTGGAAAAACAAGGGAATAAATCATGGAGGCGGTGACACAGATGATTTTACTAGTGCCATTTGTCTTAGCTCGCCGGGGGAGGATTTCTCGATTATTTAGCCCCTCCCAGTCTAATGGTTGTTCTAAACAGGAACCTCTCGGTATCAAATAAATGTTTTTCTGTAGGAGCAGATCGCAGAGGTACGCTTACTAATACGATTATAGGTACGGTTATTAATATTATACATTTGAAATGAATATTCAGGAGAAATATCATACCTAGTGACAGATCAAATGAACCTTTCAGTAAACCAAATGACTAATTAGAATTTCAATATTTTTCAGGAAAGCACTTAAGTAATATTTCTCGTTGGAAAATCAGCACCTTTTTATTTTGTATACATATATATTTTAGTAAAACTGTTATGTATTAATATTTCTGTCATACTTTACAAAATAAAAATATACTAATCTTTTAGCAAGATATTAACAACTACCATAATATTTCAAAGAGAAATATTATGGTAGTTGGTAAATCGTTTAATATATTTAATAATAGTACAAACACCAGGACGATGTCACCTTTGCTTAGCATGGCAACCTACAACACTAAAGATCGCGCCTCGCGGTGGTCTTAGGATTTTTTAATGGGGGTAAAAAATCCTTGGCTATGCCGTCCCTCGTATAGGATGTAAAATGGAGGTCCGGAGCCTGTACGATGTTAGGTAATCGTTGTAGATCCCTATCCTAATTATACCTGGATAGGCAAAATTTAGGACTCCCACTGTAGCATCGTCCGATTAGCCTTAGTAGCATAAAGAGACATTAAACAAACAAACCAAGACGATCTCACTAATTAATTTTTTATTTCATAATATGGAGCTTTCGGCGCACCGTGGAGTATTTACCATCAAATCATGGCCAAAACTTCGAAAAATACATTGTACTTCAGAACATCACAATACGTATTTTCTAGTAGCTTAGGAATGTTTGCATGGAGATATATTTATTTCGTTCATTGTTATCCACTTCCTGCCCGAAGGAACAAGTCTGAATCCAGAGTTAAGGACGCTGCATGTACACAGTTGCTTTTTTCCGAGTTTTAAGATGCTTATAGATGCTGTGGTTCCTGTGGAATCCATTTAACAAGGGATCTAAAATTTTTCTACACAGTTTCAAAAGGTATGTATTTCTCGGTGATAACTAGTTTTTAGGAAGTTTTTATGTCATAACGGTTAACTTATAGTTCTTTTGATTACGATGTTTAAACGAAAAAAAAAATAGACGTGTTTAAACGAGTAAAATAGATTATGTTGTATTGTCGGGCTGTGTCGGGCAGATATTTCTGGATTAATGTAATGTTGAATCCTTCTACTTGCCATAACGCAAAAAAAAAACTCACCCCCCCCCCTTTTTTAATAAATCTATGAAAATACCTCTTAAAGTGAATTTTTTTATATATTTTGATAATTTTGTATTGTCAGACTTTGTCGGGCAGATATTTTTGCATTAATGTAAAGATAAATCCTTCTACTTGCCATACCGCGAAAAAAGAACTCACCCCAACACCCCCCCCTCCTTTTAATAAATGCATGAAAATACCTCTTAAAGTGAATATTTTTATATTTTTTGATAATTTTGTATGGTCTCAGGCTTTGTCGGGCAGATATTTTTGCATTAATGTTTAGTTGAATCCTTCTACTTACCATACCTACCGCAAAAAAAAACACGCCCAAACACCTTCCCTTTTTTTAATAAATGCATGAAAATACCTCTTAAAGTGATTTTTTTAATATTTTTTGCTATCTGGTTTCATTTATAGGTATATGTGGTAACATCACATTATTTACATGCAGGTTTTCAGAATTAAAATTTACTACGCAAATAATTTATTTAGTATTTGCAAAAGCTAGATATAAAATTGCAATAAAACTGTAAAATGTCTTATGTATTGAACATTTTCCCGACGTTTTTCTAATTCCCTTATTTTTCCCCTAATTTTAGTAAAAACTTGAAATGTTTTATATTTTATTAGTATTATATTATATTCGTTCTATATATTTTTAGACTTTTAATAGAAAGTTTTAAGTATTCCATAGTTCAAAACAAATAGGTAAATAGTTTTGGCCAGAATTTCATGGCTAATACTCCACTGTGCGGCGTCCAGGGCCATATTTATCTAAAAATACAACAATGATATAAAAAATACAGATTAAATGGAAATTTATAAAGCTACCCTTTATATAATACAGTTGTCATTAATAAAATATATTATTGACAATCTCATGCTTATCTGTTTATTCTCCTTTATGTTTGAAAATCTGCTGACATGCCTGACTCATCGCTCCTGAAGCGTACTGAAGGCCTACTGGCTTAGGTCGAATGCATGCGCGATCTATTATAATTTATTATTTGTGAATAGTGTTTTGGTTCATGGGCTGCTACCTGTTTTGTATTTAATCTGCTGTCTTGATTAATTGCGATGTAAATTGTATTGTCTATATCGTTGTACTTTTAGATGAATATGGCGCTGGACACCGAAAGCTCCATATTATAAAATAAAAAATTAATTAGTGAGATCGTCCTGGTGTATATACTATTAGAGAAATATTATTAAAAGGGCTGTTTACGTATTTCCTTATGGTTAGAAAACAAAAATATTTATCTTCAAATATCTCAAAACTTTATTTAATCTACGACTTTTACACCAGGAAAAGTATGAAAACTGGGGAAAATAATTTAAAAAGTTTCGGGACTTTGTAAAAATACACATAAGGGGTGAAGTAAGAAACTAAGTCCTCATGTGAATTTTCCTTAAGTTTTATAACTTTATAAATTTCTTTCACCATTTTCTGATTCTTGTTTTACTAATTTGCCTGGTCCCTGAGTGTGTTTCACATGTATGCTAATATGAATATTCTTAAAAAAAAAAAAAAATCCAACACTTTTTACAAAATTCCAGTTGTTCCTCTTAAAATAAGCATAAAATATCAGTGCATTGGTCAAAATTATTCTAAATAATTATTTACCCCGTCGAGCCATTTAAATTATCATTCAATTATAATCAAACGAAAATTCATTCGTTAATAAACCTTCCGAATAAAAATTAAAAACAAAATTTATTTGCTTATACCCTAAATGAACAAATATTATTGTCTTTAAAATGGGTAATCTAATTTCAAAGACACGAGAAGCAGTATACTCCCCTGTCCATTTTCGAAATTACACAGCAGTAATAGCTGGGTACTTATAACTGCTTTCGCTGACGACATAGGGAGTACAAGTCAGCCTAGAAGTAAGGAAAGTATTGCAGCAGGCAGAAACGGTTTGCCAGAAAATAATAGGACAGCTCTAAATACCTAAATATCGAATACGATCCAGACAAGCGACGGGCATTATGTTTTCTTACCAAATACGAAAAAAGAAAATTCCTTAGAAATTCTTCATAAACGCATTAAACTATAAAGTAACCTGAAATATCTGGCCTCTTAAATGTTTCCAGACATTTTGAGAGAAAAATAAAAAATTGAGGCTTCATATATACTTAAAACGATCAGTTTATATATACGTTTTAAGCTTAATCAAGAACCCGTACCACCATAATACGGCCGGCTCTGTTGAATGGTTCACCACTATTCCAGCATATTAGCAAGACAACTATGAATAGGCTACGATCCTTTCAAAACGAAATCTTAAAAAAAATGCTCTAGAAAAATGGACTTAAATCCAAAAAATGAGGATTCATTTATCTATAAGTCCAAATTGTAATTGTAGGTCCAAATATTAAGATTGATTCAAGATAGACGCTCAAGAACTTACCAGAACAATAAATCTACAAAAATAAATTTTCAATACAATTTAAAATTCAGTTGGTTTTATTCAAAGAGGAAACGAATTCAAGAAAATATAATATCATAAGGAGCTATGAACAAATAAATAAAAGATCTGGTGCGTGCGGGCAACACACAACTTTCACTTACCAATTTACTTAGAAAAGAAATTAATGCGTTTTGTTACTGCCACTTCTCAAAGTTACTCATTTTTCCACATTCATTACTTATTTTTGTTTTCATTTGCTCTATAATCCCCTCAGCACATTTGAATAATGATATTGCTTACCTGATATTAGATAACAACTAATTTCATTAGACATGACGAATATGATGAGAATCGTTGAAGCCGTTTTTGTGTAAATAAAAAAAACACGTGAAAATGACACAAAACTTATTAAGTAAAGTCCCCCCTCCGGTTGATCAATTTTGATGAAATGTTGGCTATCACATCTTTGGCATATACATACATCAAATACCCAGTTTGATAAAAATCGTGAAAGCCGCTTTTGAGTAAAGAAAAAGAACACGTGAAAATGATCCAAAATTTATTAAGTAAAGTCCCCCCTCCGGTTGATCAATTTTGATGAAATGTTGGCTATCACATCTTTGGCATATAAATACATCAAACACCCAGTTTGATAAAAATCGTGAAAGCCGTTTTTGAGTAAATAAAGAAAAACACGTGAAAATGATCCAAAATTTATTAAGTAAAGTCCCCCCTCCGGTTGATCAATTTTGATGAAATGTTGGCTATCACATCTTTGGCATATAAATACATCAAACACCCAGTTTGATAAAAATCGTGAAAGCCGTTTTTGAGTAAATAAAGAAAAACACGTGAAAATGATCCAAAATTTATTAAGTAAAGTCCCTCCTCCGGATGATCAATTTTGATGAAGTTTTTACGGTCATATCTCGGGTATATTAATACATGAAATACTCATTTTAATCAAAATCGTTAGAGCCGTTTTTGAGAAAATCGAAAAAAACGTAAAAAGTTATTAAATAAAGTACCCCCTCCCTTTGAGCAATTTAGATGAAATTTTTGCTTTCACATCGCGGGCATATACATACACTAAATACCTAATTTCAGGTTCGCACGGTTTATAGTTTTTGAGCTAGTCTGTTCACACACACACACACACACACACACAGACCATTTCATGGGACTTGGTTATTTGGACTCAGGGGACCCCAAAACGTGTATTTCCGTTGAAAACCGGAAGTCGAAATTTTTCACGATCGCAATACTTCCACTTACTATATATTTATACATAGGTAAGTGAAAGTAAAAAATACACAGTTACAGTAAAGGGCTCTAAAATAGTTTAAAAATAATATATTGTTATTACCTAGTAGATAGTTCAATGTATAATGGGGATTTGAAAAAAAGGCACGGAAAAAAAGGAAAACACATTTTTATTAAAAATGAGCAAACCCTGCCACGCGTTGCTTTAGCTCAGTAGCTAGAATGCTTTGAATTAGTAATATCCTATTATTTTAAAGTCAATTCATAATTCATTGATAAAGATAAAAACGTTTCAGCAAATCTAAAAACCAACGGGATTCAAAATAGAACTTTACCAAATTTAAAATTATGGGTAAGGACATTAGATGTGTTAAAGTTCTTTGTTTTTTACATCTTATATTTGACCAATGTGTGCTAATGAATGACACATGCAAAAGGAACTAATAAAGAATATAATTGGAACAGGGTTTACTACAATCACAATATGTACCAAATTAATCTTTTGCCTTAATGCATATTAATTAAATTCAGAATATAAAACATGATGATATGAGATATCGTAAACAGGAGGTTATACTTATAGGTGCACAATGATTTTGGTGCAAATGGTTATCCTGTCTGTTGCTAAAACAAATAGATTTGATGTTTTCCCCATATGTGAAAAGGCGACCCATAATTGCTCAATGGAAAAACACGACTTTCCTAGTCCAAGCCGGTAAAAATATATTTATGCTTACCCTCCCTAAATGTCGAAAGAAAATGAAGTGTTGTGTCAATAAATCACTTTACACCGCTATCTGTTGGAAAGTTTTGGAACTTACAAAAAATGACAATCAACTGTAGTAGAAAAAGCATTTAATTTGCAATAAAAGAAATATTGATGCAAATAATGAGATAAAAACTATCCTATCTTTTAAATTGAACAAAAATATTGCAAAATATATTTCTTTTTGTTTACAACTGAAAAAAACTATTAACATACTCCTTACATTATTATCAATTTAACAGCTCCAGTGACCATTTTTTTCTTCAACCACCTCGGAGAGTTAAAGGGGTAATAGATTACGATAAATGGATGTAAACTCTAGAAGGGTTCGTGAAGCAATGGAGTTTGCAATTACAAGAGACATTACTGGAGATAATTATATTTATAACGTGATAAGGAAAATCAAGGATGTCCTTTATATATATGTTTTACATTGTGATAAATTCAGCAGAAATCCATAATAGCAAATCATAACTTTCCTCCCATTATGTAATCTATGAAAAAATATTCATGAGACGGTGAAATTCACATGCCGACACAGACTATACATGCGAATACAAGCTGCATTAAATATGATAAGGCACTGGGCCAGAATAGTTCGCCATAAATTACAGTTGCGTGCAAGGTTCAGTATTGGAGACAGTAAAGTTTAGCTTCGCGTGAGACACTGTCCAAGCAGGAAATTAAATAGGGTCTAGTTCCAAGACTGATCTAAAATGGAAAACGGGTTTCGGAAACTTCGTATAACCGAACCTAAAGGAAAACTTTGGGATTTCACCACTCTCGGTAAAGTTTCACCAAGTTGAATTCGGTAACTGACGTTTAAAGTAGATAGCGTGAATCTTCATTCCTCACAATTCCAGCCTCGAACGATTTCTTTGACTCGATAAACCATTGTGGTTTCAAATGGATCATATTATATCAAACTTTTCCATTGATGGGTGATTTAGTGCGTGAGCGTTCCTAAATTGCCATTTAGGAACCTCGTTCCGAGATCGGTTTCCCGAAGAAATGTCAAAGTGAAATAAAATAATGTTAATTCCACGTAGGTATACTCATTTAAATAGCATTTATGAGACTATAATTTGAAAAAAAAGAACACGTTGGAATAAATTGAAAACAATGTCATCCGCTGGAAACTGTCGATTAGAAATAAACGCAAAGAAAAATTATCTTATCGAGTTTTAGACCTGTGTGAGGCCGCTAGCCGTTACATACATCTTGAAAGGAAGTAGAATATGCAGAGAGAGCACTATAAAAAATCCAAACTGATCTAAATTCCATTTACAGAACAACCTTCGATTAAAAGACAAGCAATCATCATATGAGGTTTAGCGTAAAACTTTAAAGAAAGTAAAGTTTAAAAAAAAAGAAAAAAGAAGGGAAAATCTACTGGTAAAGTAAGGAGTAAACTCTAAAAGTATATCGTTGGATGGGTGCTGAATATAGGATTAACAGATTTACGAGTATATGAACGATTTCGATTAGTAAAGAACACTATCAATATAAATAGCCGTAATAAAAAAATCAAGCTTGTGGGATAATCATAAATCATTAAATTATTTGTTTACCAATTACGAATTGATCATGTTAATTTTGGGTTTTCGAGATCTTTTTTTCAGTTTCAGGTGATTTCCAAATCCTATAAAATGGAAACTGAAACAAAAACTAAGTATGAACAAATACTTAAACTCCAAACGGACTTACCCCTTAGAAATATTCAGTATAGGTAAACAAAAGATTTTTTACAAAAGATTTTTCATTAACATAAATGGTCATTTAAAAAGTTTAATAAGTGCCCGATATAACCCAGGGCACAAGGATGACTTAAAAAGCATCTGTTGAGAGACCTCACTTTAACAACCATATTAATTAAATCAAGTCAGGAAGGGAGTGAACTGAGATGATATATGAGACTTTCCTGACTGACGTAGCATTCTTTTCTTTCATCATGCTTAGAGGTCATAAAAGAATGACATAAATAAACAAGATTTATAAAATTGGTCCTATTCTGAGTCAATGATAGAATTTGATTTTATTCATTCAGTTTTTAAAGAAGTAATTTATTCAACCAGCATTCAGGTGTTTCGTTTTATTTTTATGAATTTGCAGTTACATTATGTATGTATGTATATCTATGTTTTTAAGAAAACAAAATTTAATTAATGTTGCCCCTCTGCTACCTCGATAAAAAATTCCTTAGACCTTCCATTCTTCAATGGCGTGATGTTTCAGTCCATTGGCTACGATTTCTCACAGGATCTTATATTTTTGTAAAAAAATCATTCTGGAATGGGTTGTGCTGGCCGGTATACTGTGATGACTCCTAACATAAGTAATAGAGACTTTATTTAATTTCGAACGCATATAAGAAAACTTTATTTCTGAAATTTTGAATTGCGTTTACTCCTGAAATTATCTTCTGAGAAAAACAAATTCTCGACGGTTGAAACATTAAACAAAACTCATTTTTGTACCAAAGGTGCTTTTGCCGGTGTGTTGGTAGCACTTGTTATGTAAATGAGTTTAGGGAAAGAAAAAGTTGGAGTAAACTAAGTTTTCAACAACTTTGAGTTGAAATAAAGGTCTGAGTCAGTGAGATAGCGCGAATAAGGAAATTCACGATATTGATAAAATATATAATAAGTGTAATAGTATAAGTATAATATGATAATAGCAATAAACGAATTTAAGTATCATTCATAGCTTCAAATCACACTTAACTTAATCACTTTTCTAATTTTATAATTAATATTGGCTTTATTTGAAAAGCAATATCCATTATAATGTATAAATAAAATAAAAAAATATCTTTAAATGTGAATCTTTTGAAAGCTAGAGATGTACTCACAAAATTTTACTCTTAATAGGAAAATAAATCTATAAATGCCTTATCTGGTTTTATTTTGATATTCTTAAGGCCAATAGGAATTGAAGTGTTATGGCTGGTCTTGAAAATGAAGTCATTTTTTTTTTTTAGGCCCTGGAATGTGAACAGGAAACCTCCATTATAATATATTTTTATTTAATTTATAACATCAACGTTTCTTCGTGTTCTATCCCATAATCAGAAACTACGGCGGATCTATAGTATAATATAAATTAAAAAAATTACAATTTCAAAGATTTGTATTTATTCCTCCCAGTCGGACAACAATGACCTAAATGGTCGAACTGTCTTTATACCAAGAAAAAAAAATTGTTCTGTTAAAATTATTGATCTTGATGACGGGGCAGAACCCCGGAACTTTGAAGTTATAATTAAAAAATGAGTAAAAACATATTAATAAGGAGAATACAAATTTTTATTTACCTAATGTCTGAAAATTAAAGTGGTATGATTCCCGAGATAAGATAGCACAGTTGAAAATATTAATGAATGGCGCGTAACGATAATAAATGGCACAAAAGGTTAAGTGAGCGAGCAATCGACAATGCTTATATTGTACGACTTACATTGTACCATCTCGAAACATTGAAATGATCTTCTTTGCATAAATATTCTCCTTTTAAGATCAATAATATAAAAACGCAAAAGTAGATTTTTAGTTAATACTCGGCCCACCGCACAAGATTTTTCTATGAAAACCCCCATATTATCCCGCCTGTATAAGGGTAAAAGTCTGGTGCGATGCGTGCATCACACAAATTTAACATACCATCCTTCTTTTTTGACTAAAAATATATTATAAAACTTTTTTATAATATCCAGGTTCGAACAAAATCGTTACAGCCGTTTTTGAGAAAGAAAAAAAAAAGTAAAAATGATACAAAATTTATTAGATAAAGTACT
Organism: Aelia acuminata; assembly: GCA_911387785.2. NCBI lineage: Eukaryota > Metazoa > Arthropoda > Insecta > Hemiptera > Pentatomidae > Aelia > Aelia acuminata. Next base: position 59,460,791 of record OU426981.1, read on the forward strand.
CCGCTCCGTTTCACCAATTTTGATGACATTTTTGCTGTCACATCGAGGGCATATGCATACACTAAATACCCAATATCAGGTCCGTGTGGTTTATATTTTCCGAGCTAGTCTGTTAACAGAGACACACAGACCATTTTGGACTCAGTGGGCCCCAAAACTTATATTTCCGTTCAGGACCGGAAGTCGAAATTTTCACGATCTCAATAGTTTCCTTTACTATATATATCATGTAGGGGTAAGTGAAAGTAATATGAAAGCTACATACTTGAAATAGGCGTGGGTGATGAAATGAATGAGAAGAGAAATATTGTTCCTGGTTCAATTGTTATCAACTGTCACTAAGCCGGTACAACCGGTCGCCCAAGGTAGGACACAGGCTACGTGGAACGGATCGGGAGATTCCTGATGCGGCTATGATGGATAGGAAGCCATGGCCATCCATTACGACAGCTGAGTTCTGAATCTGATCCGCCAGCAGCCGGTCGCCATGGCGCGGCAGTAAATCCCAGGAGCGGCAAACAGATAAATCTTGGAGCTGCCCCCGATATCTGGCAATATGTCACCATTCGATTAGCTATAGCTGTACCATCCAATCTAACAATAAGGCTATTTGAATCAATTCCAAATGGCTGGGATTATATATCTCAAAAATATATACCTACACTTCAGTTTTCAAATACATACAAATCTGAAAAAATTTTAAAAATAAATTATATTAGGAAAAAACTTATATAATCAAATGCAATATGATTAAACCACTTTTAATCAGGTAAAATCCTACGGTATTCTTACTAAAAAACTTTAGGGATAAGTCAACATATAGAGCACGTAAAAGAAAACAATACAACATAAGTAAGATTTAAAAAACATAATATTCCATAACAATATAGTACTAAGCTTTCTTAAATACTCCAGGTTCGACATTTCTAATGATTAAAATATCATTAAATAAAAATAAATTAATATTATTAATCAAATAAAATAATTATGTTATTAATAATATGTTATATTATGTATAGGACAATTGATCGGAATTTAATCTGTAATCGGAATTCGTTTACAATAATAGCTTAGTAACAGAAAGTTTCTTATAGTTTTAAAATAAAAACCAGAAAATGTGTCAAAAGAATCTTTTATAAAAAAATGTTTTCAAAACTTCAAAAAATGATAAAGAAAATAGATCTCATATTTATTAAACATGTTGGGCTACCTCAAATATTTTCAAAGATAAATCAAAAGTTGATCAATAAATAGTATTGATTATAATCAATTTTACAATAATTATTGTAAAATTGATTTACAAATAAATAATAAATCATTAAAATTTCTTCATTTTAACACATCTACCGTTCGCAACATTAGCCAAAAAAAAATACAATTTCAAAAATGTTAATACAACCATTATGGAATCACCAACACCATCCAGCTTTAATTTTATTTTATTTTTTCTATTTTTAGTTGCTTCCAATTTTAGAGATCTCGGATATTCCCGAAGGATGTGTTTGATACTCCTGGATGGGATTGCAGGTTGGGACCTCAAGCCCTCCCTGCAGATAGCTGAGCAAATATCCAAAGTGGAATTTCTCTAACTTCTATCAAGAGTTTTGAGCGTGATAAGCTTCACACGTCTTGGGTGGTGGGATGGCCGAGTGGGCAAACGCGTTAGAAAATTCGCGTGTAAAAAAATATGCCCAAGGCAACATATTATCGGGAACCCGAAGATAGCAAGTTCAAAACCCGGAGCCAGGGAACATTTAATAATACTGGGCATTATGGTAATCCCCTAGCCCGGGAAACCCCGTACAGCCTAATAGGCGAGGAAGAGGAGGACCAACAACAAAAAAAAGCTCCACTCGTCTTGGCACTTGAATCTCAGTTTCTCAGCAGGAAATAGGACTAATATTTGTTTATAGTAATATAAAATATTAGAAAAATAGTTCCACTGTTAGTAAGTGCTAAGTGATCAGCCTAGTATTCCGCGGTACGAAGGGATCCAAACAAAAACACTGCTGTTGACTCAAGAGGCAACTTCAAGCAAATATTTATAATCTTGCTCTTAACTCGTATTGGACCTGGAATTCTCAATGGCATTACTTACAGGTATTGAATCCTTTACTATTGCTATGTAATGATTGTTGTTATTTCACTCAGGTTCAGGGCTTCTCTAATGGCAGTTTTTTCAGCTGAAAATATTAAATAATCTCAAAGTCCATTCATGGACATTAGTCATTAACTATGTTTTTAAACTATGGTGAGAAGAGATCAAAAAGAAAATTAAGGCAGTATTAAATAATTATTCTCGAATAAGTTCATATATTTTCGTAAAGTAGATGGAGTGTTATTAAATTTGCAACATATTTTTAAATTCTTTAATTAAATTAAAATATGGACATATTTCATATTCGTATTATGTGACAGTAATAAAAATAACAGGATAAAAAAAAAGTAACTATGAACGGTTGCTACCTTTACATATCGCGATTCTCAACAATTCCAAATGGCTCTGAAGGGTTGAATAATAGATCCTTTGGGAGAGGACCTTCTACGGGAAGATGTTTTCCCAAACAGGACAACAGGCATATATCTTCAGCAAAGGGAAAGCAAGATTAATACCCCTCCATACAAGCCAAAACCAAGGGAATTGCCTTTTCTTCATTAATATGTTCTATGTTTTTAACGAATACAAATATCATTAAAAATAAATAAGATTCTTTAAAATTTAATCTCTGCTAAAAATTATATAAATGAATAAGCCTATGCTTGAAAAAAAAAATCGTGACGGAATCCAAAAAAACAAGAAAAAAAAATGAATTTGTTGAAAATTTACTTTAAAGCTTAATTTTATTTTTTTTTCATAGAAACTTAATTTTTTTTTATATACATCTGTATTCATTAAACATAAGAGCAATTTGAAATTCCAATAATAATCAAGAATAAAGAGGATTGTGGTAATCGCAAACAGCAAATTCATTGTCAGACACGCACTAAATATGCGTTGTGTTAGGCATTAGAGGGTATAATTTCAAATAAATAACTGAGTATATTTATTGATAAATATAAGTGAAAAAAATTATTAAATAAATTCTGTAAAGCAGTTTTTACATAGAACTTCAAATGCAATTCGAGAAGCTATTATAAGAATTTTCTAGGAACAGAAAAGTTCTTATTTCTTGTAACTTTTCTGTCATCTCCAAATATTTTTCACCGATACTTTATAAACTTACTTCTTCTTAGAACATGTTCCTTACTCTTTTAGTTTAAAAAGTTTTTTTTTTCTTTTCTCTCTATTTTTTCCGCTCTATTTAACTCCTAGATCATGAAGAACAAAATTTTTAACAAGTTTATTCTCAATTCCTCTACTCCAAACAAAGTAAAACTCAAATGCGCATTGAATTTAGGGATTATTTTCTGATGAATATTCTTTTGACTCATCAAATATCGATATCAAGAGTTAAATAGTTTTGAAAAACAACAATCTAGAAATGTTATAAAGTTTTCACGATTAGACAAAAAATAAATATAAAAACCTTAGCTGTTTGCTCGTTACAGCCTTTAATTTAACAATCTCGGTAATCTAATTGAAATGAAAAAAATACAAAGTCATATTTGTTCAAGTCAATCAATCAGGTCTCTTCATCGCTGTATATTACCGCCAACATGATCCTCATTTAAAATATAAAATCATGACATTGCTAACATTGGTTGGAGTGAGAGCTACTTGCGGGATAATTTAAAGTGACATGCAAAACGTATATGATAGGACACAATTTTTATTTTTTCTTAACACCTATAATCAATTTAAATTATAAAAATAGCTAATTTATAAAAACGGTTAATAAACAAGATAATAACATAATATCAAGTGATCACGCTTTACGTTAACGTAGTAACGAGTAAATAAATATATTTTTTTAATGAAATAATTTAATAAACAAAAAGGTAATGAAAATAGAAAATGGACCCGCAAATTTTTCGAATCATTTCCAAAGGTGGCTGTTTAAGCCATTTTAAAAGGTCAAATAAAAAAATAATTGACTTGAAACGAAAATATAATACATGTCAATATGACATTTATATTAACTACATGTAATTAGTACTGGCAGTTCCCAAGAGATGGCGGGGGTTTGCCAATTTGTTCTACCAGCCCTCATTAGGTATTTTTTGGACATTGACTCCTTAATGAAAAGGCTGGAAGAAGCGAGTAGTAGGACTTGATGTGGCTGGAGCAACACCACCTTGTTTCTGTGTGCGAACCCGAAGGAGTTCGATATTGGCGCACTGTTATATCATCAAATAATACAGTCCACATAGTTGGTGAGTTTTTGTTATATACCTTATGTGGTGGTGGTACATTTTGGGACCTTCATTTTTGGGACATAAGTCCAGTGACATGCTATTATCCTTTAATGATTTTGGCGTAAAGAGTGGCAATTGGAGAAAAACAATGTTCATAAATCTCGCCTAAGAGCTATATGAAATTATTAAACATCCATGTACATAACTAATCATAAATTTTATAAAAATTGGTGAGATCGGAAGATGTAGCGTTTCAAAAAGCGTGGGTACGTGGCACTTGACACTATTGGATTTCATACGAACTAGAGGTCATTTGGTGTTCAATGGCGTTTTACCTCTAATAACACTGGTCGACAAAATTTAACTTTTTTTCTTTCACAAGAATTAAAATAACAGATTCTAAAAGTATTTTCGTGCTGAATTCAAATATAATTACAGTTTTTCCCTATCGGGCAGGAGTTTTGTGTGATATTCATTTGAATTTTTTATAATATTCCAAAAAATCCGTAACTAGCTATCTAACTCAAAATTATAACTACTGATTCTGACTTACCTAGAAAGTGGTAGATAGTGATTTTCGGGTATATTTTGCATCTGGAACGTCTCTCGTTTTAGTCCAACAGTAGTCAGCCAGCATATTGGAACTCCACTTGCCTTGGTACCTCTTCTCTATTGTAGAAATTTGCTGATGAAAACGCTCACCGTGTTCATCGCTGACAGCTCCAAGGTTTTCGGGGAAGAAGTTCAAGTGAGAGTCAAAGAAGTGAATTTTTAAAGACATGTTGCATCCCATAGCTGTATAAGAATGCAGGAGACCAGCCACTATGTCACGATAGTTTTCTGCTTTATGGTTTCCAAGAAAATTGCAACACAAACTTTTGAAAGACTGCCAGGCTGCTTTCTCCAGTGGATTTAACAGTCCCTCGAAATGTTCATCAGCCATTAATGATCGGATTTGTGGTCCTATAAAAACTCCTTCTTTCAATTTAGCATCACTGACTTTGGGGAATTTCGATTTCAAGTACAAGAATCCATCAGAAAGTTTATCCATAGCTTTGACGAAATTTTTCATAACTCCTAACTTAATATGCAATGGAGGTAAAAATATTTTTTCAGGCTTCACTAAAGGGACACATGCCACATTTTTCTGGCCAGGGATAAGAGATTCACGTTTTGGCCATGACTTTCTAACGTAGTGAGACTTCTTATCTCTGCTGTCCCACTCGCACAAAAAGCAGCAAAATTTGGTGAACCCAAGTTGCAAACCAAGCAATAAAGCAATGACCTTTAAATCACCACAGATATTCCATTCATATTTTCCATATTGTATTTTCTCTAAAACTAGTTTCATATTTTCATATGTCTCTTTCATATCAGCGGCATGCGCTACCGGTATTGATGGAAGTTTATTGCCAATATGTAGCAGCACAGCCTTCAAACTTACTTTAGAGGAGTCTATGAACAATCGCCACTCATCTGGCCGGTGTTGAAGCCCTAGAATTTCCATAACTGAAAAAATATTATTACAAAACACAATACCATTTTCTTCAGAGAAGTATACTTTGAAAACACTATGGCGGCTACGATATCTACTAATTCTTACATCTTTTTGGAGTAGATTCCACCCTTTGAGTCTGGAAGCTAAAACTTCCGCTTGCTGTTTAGACAGATTTAAATTGCGAATCAGGTCACTAAGGTCTTGCTGATTGGGAAAGTATGGTTCTGATGAACAGCTACTGGCTTCATATGTTAGATCATTTTTAGTTTGTACTGAATCATTTGGAGTTTCAGTCAGGTCAGAACCAGAGTTATCACTTAAGGTTGTATCTGCATATACTGGTACGGGGAACTCTTCACTGTGTAAGACAGGTCTCATTGCAGATTGCAAATTCGGTATTCATAACTGTATATTTTGTTTTAGATGTGATTCCTTTAATATTTGTCAAACAAAAATAACAGTCAGTTAAATGATCCTTCGGTTCCCTCCAAATCATGGGAATTGCAAATGGCTTATGATGTGTACCATTTTTCCACCCAGTCAGCAGTTTAACACACGAAACACAGCATCTATTTGGGGCCCAGCTCTTATCAAAATCACCAACTTGACAGCCAAAGTAAAGTTTATAACACTTCTTTACAAGTGGGGTCAAATTTCGCCTCTGAGACTTGAAGGTCAGCTCACCACAAATATAGCAGAAATTATCTGCATGATTTAAACAATTTCTTGGCATGATGAAAAAATAAAGCACAGAAATACAACATACACAATACACTTCTAAACAGAAAGGAAGGAAATATTTCACTACTCAACAATCTCACATTCAGCTCAATACTGACACATCACAATGCCAAACAGGTCTGAACATGTCTAAACAACAACAATGAACCTGCGCAGTCATGTTTTATTGCGCTTCAGCATGACATTGCAAATAATTTCAATAATACAGCTTGAGTAAAATAGCTACATATGAGGTAACGGTTCCTATGACAGGTCAAAGAAAACGCTAAAATCATATTTTGAAAAGTAGCTTTTACAGAAAACTATGCCTGATGGGAAAATTCTGACTACATATCTGAATTCAGGATGGAAAATGCCACTAGATTCACTATTCAGATCTCTTGTGAAAAAAACCTTGTCGACCAGTGTAACAGAAGAACTTGCAAATTTCTAAATAAAAACTATTGAATTTTAATAAATTTTTGTCAAATTCAAAGATTTCTCAGATAAATATCAAATGCTACAAATTATGTACGATTTAGGTTTGTTATTTGTGATACTGAACAACTTAAAACTTGAACATACCATCACTTTAGAATATCATGTTTACTTATACTATAATTATTTATGTAGGTTAGTGAATAATTATTGAATGAAAATTTATCGCACTGGCCAAAAACTAGGAATTATTAAAATAACTAATACAAAACAATCAAATGACTAAAACCTTTAAACGATTTATTTCTTGCGTCGAAAACTAAAAGTATTTCTTATTAGGATTAGTGTTGACTAGTAGCTTGAATTATTAAAATTCCCATTTTTTGATATCTATTTATTAGAAATAGGTTCATATTGATTGTAAAATGTACCTTGTTAGTACTGCGATTAAAATATTCAGAAAACTGTTCCTATTTTCAAGTTATTTCAATCTTCTTCTTCTTAATATATTCCTCTTGTATCGTTTTGTAAGTATCTGAAGAGCCCGATCCAAGTATAGCTGTCGAAAATTGTATTAAATTAAAATTATACATTCAGACACAGTCTCAGGAATTGCGAAGCGCCTTACCCATAAGTTCACAAGACGGACAGATACTATCTAGCAATTTGCAGGACTAAGATATCCAGGGAAGGAACTGCTATTCATAACGACTCGGAACATCCATATTAATAAGCGGCTAGCAACACAACGGCCAACATTTGCATATCTGTTTGATGTGATAATACAATTTTAAATGCGGCAAACAACTATGAGCCGTACTGCCTCTTTGGAATATTCATCAATTTGTTAGAGTTCTCATCCACCGTTACTTCATTATTTCTGACCATAAAATCTTTAGTTATACAGGAATAGATATTCTGATTGGGAGATACACGATAATACCCATTCCCCCAATTTATTTTGGATCCAAACCTAAGGCTCGTAAATTGCGTTCCTTTTTACTAATTGATCCTCATTCTCTATTTTACGTAAAGCAAGAGGTAAAACATCCATCGAGCCCTTAATGGCCAAGAGATCTTTTGATTGTTAAGGGTTATTGTTAATAGGTAACAAAATAGAGTAATAGTGTTACTACTGTTAATAACTATCATCTACAGGATCATCGATGAAGCGGACTATACAGGACTATTTGGCCTGAAAATACTTTTACCTAGACGAGAGAAAAAGACTTACTATCTATATTCGGTATATATATACTAAGACATATATACATACATGTACATATACATATGTACATATTCGTTATAGGCACATGCTAATAAACAAATTGTAAAAAGAATAGTTATCGTTCACTAATCGTGCAGGTGGATTAGTTTGAATTTTTAGTTTACAAAAAAAAATGTTCTCCAGTATCTTCAAAGCTTTATCAGCGATTTCTACCAATAATGAATGTTTATCCTTTGAGTGAATTTAAACATTTTTTTTTCTTATCTCTATTTGAATTTTATTTTTAAATTTTTCGTTTAATTGAAGTTACAATATTAAAATTAACAATAAATTTCCCGACTGCCTTTCGAAGGCGCATTTGCGGCAAGAAGTGGTCATAGTGCTAACCTCTTTCTTGGATTTTCATTCAACTATCTTATTCCCCTCTTAAAGCCACATTTTTCTTATATGTTATTACAGTTATTTTTAAAATGAATAAGAAAATATATCCAAGTGGTTGGAATAAATATAATAAACGATGATTCACACGTGTCTAGCGAATGCAGAGTTTTGCCGTATATACAAACTTGTGGCATTTGATAAAAAGTAATCTCTGCTATGTGAATGATGGTAACTCGATTCATTTTTTTAAAATCTTCATGACGACCAGGACAGAAATATTACATTTGAAAAATAGACCCTAGAGTATCAACGATAGCTCACTCTGTTCTCTTTGCAACCTCAACGAACCGCAGGACATCGTGAACTACACAGCCCGATTCTGGCTGAAATCAGAATTGGAACTTTTGTAAAGAAGACGCTTGGCCTAATATAAATTATTGAGTATTTTATTTTCAAGACTTTTTAGTTTTTTATAATTTTGTAAAAAGAGCTACAAGCTACAAATTTGATTACTCATGATATTATATTACTATGTTTATTGTGAATAGAATGAGTTATGTTTCAAGTTACAATAATTTAAAGTAAGGTTGAAGCTTAAAAAAAAAAAAATGTCCCTATTTTTTATTTTTATTTTTTTTTGTAATCACTCTGCTGATGGAAATTCCCAGGCATTCGTAAATACTTAAAAATGTGTTTATGTAATATTAAAAACTTAAATAAATGTACTTACTAGTACTACTCGCTGATGTAGCGGACTTTATAAAAACTATGATGGTTTGTCAGGGAAGGTAATTTCGGGATTGTTAAAAAGAAATATAATATCAATCAATCAAGGAACGTTCTTCAAACTTGACCGAAGTCCAAAATCTGTACAAACAACCCAACATTTCCAAACCAAAGAGCAGAGAACGCGAATTTCAATATGATCTAATTGAATGAAGACGACCAAAGCGAAGTAACTCAATATCCAAGTTTCGAGACAGGCCAGACATCCTTGGGCTGGACTATTCTCAGTACTAACTTTACTCATAGCTTAGGGCGGTCCATCCCTTCCTCGGGAAAAATGAACAATCTTCCCAACTTAAACAGAAGTAATCACCACAGCGAACCCCAAACCCGCTCTATCTGGTGGGCTCAATTTTAAGTATACAATGATAACAATTAAGCACGGTAGCAAAGCTGCGAAGGTTTCACTTACACAAGTTGAATAAATTTGCAAACTCTTTAAAATATTATGAAAGTAAATCAGATCGAAGACTGCTGATAGAAATTTATGGAATTTAAAAGTTATCATAAAATATTAAAATAGATTATATAAAAAATAATGAAAACAAATTCCATGACATTACAACAATAAAAAAAATATGAAATTAATGTCCTGTTTAAAATATGATTTTTGTTTTTTATTTTTTTAGGTGAGTTCTCGTTCGGATGAGATTATTTATCAGTAAGTAAAGCAGAAAAAATGTACTAGATAAAATTACCTGTAAATTTAAACAGATGAAAAGTAAATGATTGGCAATTATATTCACTAACTTATACGCATGCACTACTAAATACATTTAATTGCGTTATTTATGAGTAAGTCAATAAGGAATCAATAATTACTTCTAAATTGACTTTTTTTTTTTTTTTTTTTTTTTTTTTTTTTTTTTTATGCTTTCCAATATGAAATGAGCCACATACAGCAAATGTTATGTTTTAATACATATGTCATATGTTATATCATTTTTCATTTTTTTTCTGTACATAGCTGAGGACGGTTTTTTTTAATATAGCCTTAACCAATGACGATACGGCTACTAAAAATGAAACATAAGCGCTATTTTCGTCCATTTAAGGTGGTTTTGTCACTGTAATGTATTTCAGTAGTAATGATCATATATTTACCTATACATCCATATATATATATATATATATATATATATATATATATATATATATATATATATATATATTAAGTATGTATGTAATATATATTATATAGATAATCGCGATGATGGATAATGAAAATATTACATTCATTTTAGCTTTACATTCAAGTTATGAATGTTATAAAATATTAGGGTAATTCAACCCCAATTCAACACAGGCTTGAGCCTCACCATTTCAGATTTTCTTGAAATTTGGTATATGTGTACTACTTGTATCTACTAGAACAATTGTGAAATATTACTGAGATATGTCAACCCATTTTTGAATTATTGGACTCAATAATAGTTGCAGGTGTTTTCCAAATTGGAATAGGACTATGAGATTGGTGTTTTTAAAGAGTGCATTCCATGCCATTTCATATTATATACAGCAATGTATAGGTTGGTATTGAAGAAATTTTCTTAAAACCTAGTTTAAAATTTTAATTTCAATTATCTCGAAAATAGCATCTCTTAAAATGTTTATATGTTTTAAAAAAATAGGCAGAATTATATCCATTAATACAGCAAAATATAAAAGAGGGATCAAAATTTCTTCATTACTAAAAAAATTGAACTAGTGATAAAATTCAATAAATCTAGCTTCTTATGATTAAAAATAGATGTAGATGTTTTCCAAATTTGACTAGGACTATGAGATTGGTGTCGTTTAACAGAGCATTCCATGCCGTTTCATATGATATAGAACAATGTATAGGTATAGGCAATATGACCTTTTTTTTAAAAAAAATATGAAAATTTAAAAAAAATCCCTTTTACTGAAAATTGACATTAAATTTTTAAACTAGGTTTTAAGAAAATTTCTTAAGCACCAACCTATACATTTTGTATATAATATGAAATGGCATGGAATGCGCTGTTAAACCACACCAATCTCATAGTTCTAGTCAAATTTGGAAAACATCTAATGCTAGATTTATGAAATTTTATTACTAGTTTTCAATTTTTTTAGTAATGAAGAAATTTTGATCCAATTTTTATATTTTGTTGTATGGATGGATATAATACTACCTATTTTTTTAAAAAATATAAAAATTTTAAGAGATGCGCTTTTCGAGATAATTAAAAGTAAAATTGTAAACTAGGTTTTAAGAAAATTTCTTCAATACCAACCTATACATTGCTATATATAATATGAAATGACATGGAATGCACTCTTTAAAAACACCAATCTCATATTCCTATTCCAATTTGGAAAACCCCTGCAACTATTTTTAATCATAAAATGCTTGATTTATGAAATTTTATCACTACTTTATAATTTTTTTAGTGATGAAGAAATTTTCATCCCACTTTTATATTTTGCTGTATGAATAGATATAATACTACCTATTTTTCAAAAAAATATAATTTTTTTAAAAAATGCCCTTTTTGAGAAAATTGGAATTAAAATTTTACATTTAGTTTTAAGAACATTTCTTTAGTACCATCCTATACATTGTTGTATATCATATGAAACAGCATGGAATGCGCTGTTAAACGACACCAATCACATAGTCCTAGTCAAGTTTAGAAAACATCTACAGCTATTTTTAATTATAATTTTTTCTGGTTCTGGACCTATTCTTGAGGGCTTTAGAGACCAATAATTGAAAAACGGGTAGACATAGCTCCGTAATATTTCACAATTGTTCTATTAGATGCAAGTAGTACACATATACCAAATTTCATGAAAATCTGAAATGGTGAGGTTCAAAATGATATATTTTTGTGTTGATTTGACGTGGAATTGCCCTATTAATTTATCAACAGCAATAAATCTGTAATGTCGCAATGTATATTGAACATAGAAAGTTATTCTCTTTTTCAATATATGGACTTAAATAAAGAGAAGGAACTAATGAAGCTTATGGCACATTATTATCATTTATTCGTTACATCCAAAAATTCCTTAGAAATATTAAAAAAATTCCTGAAGAATTCTAATGTAAAAGTGATATCTATCGAATATCAATTTCCATACCGGTTCCAAATGTTAATTTAGAATATAGTTTCCATTTAACCTTTAACTAATATGTACCTGTATATATTAGTTGCTTAGCGGTTATCGATGGTTTGGATATATATATTATCTACCTATCTCAGATCCTTTAAGATCTAAGACCCCAGGAGGCTATGATTGCTATAGCTACAGACGGGATTTAACAGGCTATATCCATATCCAGTAGATTGCTTCTTGATGGACCAGGAACTAAGACCAGGAGGGTATGAAGATCGTATCAAGCGGTGTCCATTATATCGCCTAGCCTAGTATCAATAACCAGCCAGCCCCAAGCCATCAACAGTTTCCTCTTGTTTCAATTTGCGATTGGATCTCTCCGTCATTCTCAGAAACAATAGGCGTATAATAAATACCACCATAGACCATAAAGTTGAAAATGAATTCCAACTAACATATGATTCTTATTAGGCTAAAGTTTAGCAAAAGAGTCTGTAGTTAGTTTGGCCTTTTTTAAAAATTCAAGAATATAAAAGCATTCCAGTTGGAAAGCAGGTGGGTGGCGGGATGGCCGAGTTGGAAAACGCGTTAAAAAATACGCGTTGCCCATGGCAACGTATGATTGAGAACCGAAAGATAGCAAGTTCAAAACCCGGAGCCTGGGGAAAATTTAATAATACTCGGCATCAATCCCCCTCACTCTCCCCTGGCCCTGGAAACCCCGTATAGCCTACAAGGCGAGGAAGTGGAGGACAAATAAAAAAAAAAAAAGTTGGAAAGTAGGTCTCAGGTCATCAAGTTTTTATTTTTCAAAAAGTCTACTCCGAAACATCTATCCCTTAACTTTTCTAATCCACAATTATCACCTTAAACAAGACATATCGATAGCAAAAAAAAAAAAAATTGATGAATAGATTTAAAAATAAAAAATATAATCTGACCATTTATTTTCTATTTAAGAAATAGTCTATTTTGGCTATTAAACTGTTAATTTAAATACACCAAATAAACATTTCGTTAATTTGTCTATCTGTTTACTGTGGAAAATATTTTTTTGGCACCTAACTTCCTCTCAAGAACATTACTAGACAAAATGAATTTAATTTCTTAAGTGTTCTTAGTCCCATACGAAAAACTGAAATGAAAAGTAATAAAGGCACCATTAGCTTGGCTACGTTAGAAATTGTTATGACCGTTATAAACTAAAATTGTTGTCAATAATTGAATTAAAAATACAAATTAAGTAAAAAATACCCCAGATAAAATTACAGAAACACTTATGAAATTTAGAAAATTGGTACACTCTTTGGAAATTAAAAACACAACATTGAATAATCTAACTTCAACGGGACCCGTGCATAACTGCCTATCAGTTTATTTATCTAGCAGACAATCACATTCCCAAGACAGATTCTAAAGCTACCTGTGACTAATATTCGACAGAAAAATGATTTTGGCATCGGATGTCAAAATTATAATACAGACTAATGACAAAAAACATCATTCTTTTTTTTCAAAATTTGTAATCAAATAGAAATTGTAATTATACAAATTACGAAAACCCAACAGGGCATACGCCACACAGATTTTTGGCTGTGCAAACATTTTATAATTTTAATCTTCCGTAAAACATAAACCTTATTAAATATCAAAAGTAGCTGCACTGTGTAAAGAATGCTCTGAACAAAAGTAATCTATGAATGAATAAGTCACTTTACTATATAATGGGTTTTTACAATAACCTGAAGATATGATTTATTACATAAAACGTGTTATTAATATTTATGAAAATTTTGATTTTTAAGAGTGGTAAGAGAGAGAAAAGTTTTTATTTATTATCAAATTTTACATACACACATACGAGTTTATACATGATTTCGGATATATCATCCTTAAAATCAACAATTTACATTTATTTGATGATTATTTAGTAATAATACTAACAAAAAAATGATAATTTTGTGTTAGAAAGTAGGAAAAAACATACACAATATAATAAAAAGTGGTAATAAAGTTATAAATTACATCTATTATTTATTATATTTCCTTAAGAATAATTTTTTATAAAATTTTACATGTAGTAGTGTTTGAATTAAGTGCCTTTAAATGATTAAAAGAATTAAAAATAAATATTTCTAAGTTTTAATTTATTACCAAGGGTAAAAAAAATATATTTTAAAAAAGAAAAACAATATTTACTCTCTTTAAAAGCTTGGTGGGCTTAACTAAAGTATCTGAGCCCAGTTAAGAAAATAAAAATGGGAACCCTAAAAGTTCGCTTTATTTACTCCAAAAAGAATGAGAACATTAATGAATATTTGGTAGCTAAAACTTAGGGCAAGCACTATTTCATTCGTTTACAAAAGGAAGTTAATGAAAAAACTTTGCTTCTGGAATTACTTTTGAACTTTTAAAACGTTGCTTCGATCTTTATTAAATGCATACTTATACAAATAAGATCACCCTTTCGAAATGAATTAATTTTTATTAATATGCATAAAAATTTAAATTATTTCTATTTCGTTTTGTATGAGGGGAAGTATTACACGTTGAGTTTATTTCAAGAATTTGCAAAAATTATTATAAAAGCTTTAGGCACAATATTGCATGTTTTTCTCCAAATTTTGAATCGTCTTCATTTTGTACTCAATGAGAGATATTAAATTATAGAGATTAAATCAAAACATATTATTATCAATTCGAAGAAATACCTTACACCCAGTTTATATTGACTATGAAAAAATCCTTAGATTCAGTATCTAGGACTTGTGTTGATAGAATGATGTTAGAAGGAAATAAAGTATTAATTGTTAAATATTCTAACAATATTAACATTTCTTTTTTCCAAATCTTCTAACGTGTTCCCTCTTCTATCCCAGATAATCCTCCGAGGCGTGTAAAAAGAAGATGGTCTAAAGATATTCAAAACTAAAACAATATTCGAGAGCTACCAGTGGGTCGTTTCTCCACACGTCTTTCATGTCATTAATATACATATAACAAATTTACTTATTTGTATTGTGTTGTAACACTTCTGTGGGTTAAGAAATATTTATTAAACGAAAATATAACAATATCAATGCCAATGACAACATAAATATTCGAGCAGGTTACAAAAATTATAACTTTATAGCACACAAATCATATGGCTTGAGCTTCACAGTCGACTAATTGGCCCAGGCACTCACTCCTTATATAAGTCGTAAAAAGAACCTTCTGGAAGGTTCCGAGTCTCCGTTGAACAGTCTAGTCCCAAACACGTGCTCTAACGGTTCACTCCAACTGCAAGTTCGTTCCAACAAAAGGCCTGGGATTTTAACCATTAAACCATTTAACGTTACAGTTTATACAGTTGTAAATTTCAATAAATAGATTATAAAAAAAAAACTATTAGGATAGGTATCTTTAACGATTACCTGACATCGCACAGGCTCATGACCTCTATTTTATTATGTTAGGACCTCTAATTTATTATATCTGTTACATAAGGCATAACTAAAAATTTTTGGCTTCCTCGAAAAATCCTTGAATTTTTGCTCCACCTTGTGGGTGTATTCACTGATTAATATTCGTTATTTAAACATGACGTTGTATTATATTGTTCAACCTCTATACTCACATACATCGGTTTGAACAGTTATGGAAAACATGCTCTCCAAAATCCCATAAAAATTTCAGTAACGTGCTTTGTGTTGTGAATAAATGCGCTCTGTAGCTAGTAACATAAACATAAACATACATTACATATGCTTATAGTCATGTTAGCTTTATTCAGAGCCGAGAATGCCGTTTGAAGTTATGGTAAAGGACACTGATATGGGCCTGGTAAACTGCCTCCATAAGAGCAGTATAGCAAACGAGCATTAATAAATTAGGGGGGCAGTACAACCCCCCGCTCCCTCCCCAACCCCTCTCGCCCGCCACTACATTTAGCGTGCAGTGCTGTAACCACCGCGGACGGTTCCATTCCACTGCGGTCCGACCGCGTAACTGGGTCTCGGTCGAATATTTTATATTTATTGGATTGAAGAAAAGTGGGCTCATAGGAGAGAGTGCTAGAGAATTAATCGGCAAAACATTTTAATTTAGCAAGACAATGAATTTCAAAAAATAAAAATAATATAAATTAAAAAACACTATCCAAGCATACTAATGATGTTTTTCAAACAATGAAACCCAAATGGTCTTTCTTAAATCAAAAATCACAAAATTATCTCCAAAAATCAAACTATGAAGCAAAAACTTATTGCTGGCGTAAATGGGGGGGGAGGTTTTTGTCGAAGGCTCATTTGAGGGAGCATTCATTATTATATTTTGATGTTAAAAAGGTTTCCTCGATTTGATGTTATCGTCAAGAATAAGAGAAATGTTAAATAGATAAATTAAAAAAGATAATAAAATTATTTTACCCTGCGAAAAAAAAAAACTGATTTCTTTTATAACACATGAGCTTGTTCTTTTTTCTTTTCCAGAGCAATCACTGTATAAAATCATTACTTTGTCAAGCCTAATGGAATAAAGTTTGTCAGTCAATATCAACGGAACGTCAATGGTTTGCTATTATTAAAAATCTAAGACAGTTTATTGTTATTTTATTAAATTCGATACTTACTTATTTCACATATTAAATAACATAATTCTAAATAATTTTTTTCTACGGAAAATAGCGTTGATTGATACTGAAAACATTCGGGCCTTTGTCCCTTTGTTGGATGGTAATCATTTAAAAAGACAGTTCTCCGAGGAAATTGAGACCGCCTAGATAGGATCAGGCTGAACACCGAATGAAATGCTTTCAACATAAAAATGAAGATAATACAAAGAATAAAATATGTATACGTTTATAAAAAGCACTTAATTCGGTATCGTAACATGATCAGCTATTATACATGAATTTTTCATTTAAATTTAAGATGGACTTGTGAATACCAAAATTAATCGATAAATTTGATATGCTTTTTATATCTAAAATATTGATGTGGAGGCAGTGGGTTTTCGAAAATCGAAACTATCAAAACTGACCAACTGCCATAGCGCCAGTAAAATCAGTGATAATTTACTGATAATATTGAATAAATTAAAGTGACAATTCCTTTAATTTTTAATAGACGATGTGAAATAATTAGGAAAATTTCTGATTAAAACTTGTAATTGCAATTGATAAATTTTAATAACATAAAAAAACTTCAATAATATAAAAAATATCAGTTACTAATTAAAAGTACTATACCAAAATAAATATCTTATAAACTAAGGTCGATGAAATAATTAAGAAAAACAAATATTTCAACTAGGTATATGAAAGAAATAATGAAAAAAAATTGCAAAATAAAATTGAAATGAAACTTCTGAAAAAAATAATTTAAAACTGATAAAGATATTACAACTTAAAATGAAACACCTCTTAAAATGTCACAAACAAAATTATAACAAGAGTTGGTATTTGCAATTTCAAAACAAATTACTACTACTTATTTACCAGAGTTTAAATGAACGAATGTTGTACGGTGAATATTTATGCTAACACTTTGTAGCAGTCTTAAATTAATAAGTCACTATTTACGACAAACACTTACCTATGAGAAATGGCTCCTGTACCCATGATATAAAACATTTACGAATTCATATGTATAAAAATATTTATATGTATATAGATGTGAGAGGTGTCAGTCCCCAATGTGGGCATACATTGCGATCTCTTGAAGAGAAACATTAGCGACAGCACTCCCAGGCCTGCTAATGCCGTACTACTGGCATTAGATAAGGATACATGCCTAATATCTAATTTAAAAACACGGCATCTAACTATATAAATATGTATGTATACAATGTACAGGCATAAATATATACATATACAACTTAAATATGTATATATTAAATAAAAATATAATTTAAACTTGACTAAAATTCCACATATGATAATTCTTTACTGTTTTGAGGCTAAGGAGATATTAGTCAATTTTTTTTTATAGATCCTTTATTCACCTCAAACTTTTACAATATTCTGTTGAACTAAGCCGTTTTCATGAAGAACATCTGTGACCACAGTTTTCAAGGGCTGAGTACCCTTGTCATACATTAAAAAAAAAAATTACTATTTAAGAACTATAGTCTTATCATTCAAGCTTTACAGTCAAAAAAAGGGTGCTAAGCCTATTTTATTGAAAATTGTGGTCACAGATGTTCTTCATGAAAACGGCTTAGTGCCGAAACGTTGAACAGAATATTGTAAAAGTTTAAGGCAAATAAAGGATTTATAAAAAAACTTGACTAATAAAATTTCACATGTTAGCCACAATAATAGGCTACCCTAATAACCAGTACCGGTCTTGTAAATCTGGTTCCTACAAGAATAAACAATGGCTTAAAAACAAAAAATAAATTAAATTAAATAAAATATCAATTTCACAAGCAGTTGAATATTATTATATATCTGGATGGTAAAGTTGAGGAAGAAGAAACAATATAAAAGTATCGGAATACGCAAAAAAGAAATGATCCTAAAGATCTAAGAAATGAAATTAAAAAAATAACAAAAAAAAATATATAAACATATAGTACAATTTATATATATATATAACATATATACTTTTTCAAACAGCAATATAATAAGAAGTAGTACTAGCTTATTTTTTCGTATTCACAATGGGAAATCTCTTCACCCCTCAGTAATATTATAGGCTAAAGAAGGAGCCATGGTGCTCACAAACAAGAAATGGAAATGCCCAGGACAGAAATGGATATAGGTTTCCAGGACCTAATCCGCTAATGGGAGAAGGACCGACGTAATGACGGTGTTTTCTTCTCCAATGGGAGGAATTTCCCATTTCCCCTCATAACGTTTCCTGCCACCCCTTAATCTAGGGTCAGGGTGTCCCAACCACCGCTACGGCCGCAATAGAGACTCCACCGTCTGTCCCTTGCTAAAGGGGAGGGTGGAGGGGTCGACGAGGACAATTGTTGCTGCATTTGATGATCATTCCAAGGGCTGCAATGGGTTTATCAACAACCTAACAATCAACCTAATTAACTTTAATTTACTAGTTTATAGGAGGTCATAGTCTAAATCTACAAAGGATTAAGCTTGTATGAGTTCTATTATCCTTTTATCAGTGATAAAACTTTATTTTATCAAGCAACTGAATTTATCACTTATTATTTATTAAACATATAACCAAATATTTTCATAACTTAGAAAATTGTATTATTTATATGTAATTTAAATTGACAATTCGAATTTATGAATTTAAAGAATAGAAACTACTTTCCCTAATAAAAAATGGAATAGCGGGGAAATTTATATTCTGCTCTAATTCTTATATATTACATTCGTGAATATGAGTATTGGTGAAATTATTATTTTTTTTGTTCTTAAGTTCCTACCGCAATTTACCAATAATTGCCAATCATCAAATTACAACTTTAAGTATTCAGCACCATATTTTCCTCTGTTTTGGTCCAGGAGAAGAGGTCTCTCATCCAGCTTCTAGTTTTTAGTCTTAAATTGTGTATTGAAAAGTTTTTAGTTCTTGCAAGGGCGTCTTTTGTGGTGTTAGGTCAATATCCATCTTGTTTTAATAGGTATGTATTTAGCTTCTGTTAAATTTTTAATTTTGGAGTTTTGAAAATATAGTGACTACAATATTTTCTGTCTTTTGTTGGGTGTTTTATTTCATCTTAATATGAACCCTATACTAAGCTGATATGTAACATTGAAAAAAAAAAAAAAATCAAAGAAACTAAATACAATCTAGAAGTACTTTGTTTTTGCTCTGGCATATTTCTATTAATTATAACATTTCTGTATTTTATTAATTATATCTATATTTTTAACTTTCTTTTATTTCATTATTTATACTTATGTTTTATGCAGGTTTATTTATATATACTCAGGGTTTAAAAAAAAATGAAATATATGGACAGATTATTAACAGATATTAAATTAAGTGTTTCTTAAAGGATTGGCCATGGGCCCGGATTTGAGTACCGGCTATGGCCGATCTTTTCTCTTCAAAACAAAATATTTAACATACTTCAATCAATCAATTTCAAAAATTTACTGTTCGTCAATTAGATCCTACCGATTGGAGAACTTGTCATATGAAGAGTCCACGGAAGAAAGGGGGAGAGTCAATTTTTTCCGAATTTTAGTTATATACATATAATTGTTCGTCTAGATGAGTAGAATATGTTGGTGAAAAGAAATAGTCAGAAAAAATGACAGTCGGTTGATTACAAGCGATGGAAAGAACCACGTACTCGGAAGAAAGGGGGAATGTCCACGTGGAAAAACCTAGAATGGGGGAGAGTCATGTTAGAAGTTATATGGATTGTGTATTAACATCACCATTTCATCAATAAAACAGGGAAGAAAGGGGGAGCGTCCATGGCTATCCCCCTTTCTGTTATGTTTAAATTGTTTTTTTTTTTTACTAAAACATTTTTTTTTAGATCGTGATATTTCTGTTTCGGCCAAATTTATTATTTTGACACGCAAAACAAAAAGGAAAAGGACATATAAAAAAATTGAAGAAAAATGATAAAAGATACTTAAGTAATTAAAGATCCAAACCTAAAAACTCGATTTTCTCGGAAAGCACTCCAAATGACATCCCCCCTTTCTTCCGTGGACTCTTCATATGCTTCGCTAAAACTTAGCGTGATCGGTGGTTACAAAGGATCACTGAAGATAATATATTAACATGGCTGGGAGTACGGCTTTGGTAGCATAGTTGGCTTCCGCACCGCAACGAAAACGTGGAGACCCGATCTCGAATTCTTTTTTAAAACAAAATAATTAAAATTAATATTGCAGGTATAATTAATTAATTAACTTTGATCAAATTTGCTTAAATCACGGGTTCCTGGGCTATGAACTTTCAAACTGACATCTCCATAGTTTCTTCAATTCCCGGTAGGGTTGGAAGAGATACCACCCTCCTCGTTAGAATAAGAGCAAAGAAAGAAAAAAACGATCAAGCTGAATGCCCCTTTCGGAAGGATACGAAGGATTAAATGTGTTTTAAATGAGAGGTCCAAAAACTTGCAAAATGGACCAAGATCAAGGACCAAGGACCGAAAGAATCTTCTCCGATTTGCCTTTCGGATCATTACGCATCCATTGGAGCAAGAAATCCTCTCGAGAACTGCCCGAATTCCCGGCACGGAAAACATTCCGCTCTGCGTCTGATTTAAAGGGAAACTGAAACTTTGTTTTTCTCTCCTTTTTTTTTTCGAGAAAAGAAGTAGGAGAAAGTGTAATTGGTTTTTCCGTACTTTTTAGCTCGGATTGATTCAAACAAAGAAATCGGTTCGAATGATTTAGTAGAGGCATAGTAATAGGTAGATTCCAGAGGATTTGATTTATTTGTTTTTCGTAAAAAATAAAAATAGTAATTGGTATCAAATATAGTTCTCTTTCTAAATAAATTCTTGCAGTAAGTATTTGTTAACATAATTATTTTTTCCCGAATAAATAATTAAGGAAGATCTAGGTACTTAAGAATTTCAGATGCATTGAATTTAATAATCTATCTACCATTTTTGTGACGAGATAAATCCTGCCTAATTTATTCGTTTTGTAAGCAGAACTGAGAAAAGAATGAAAAAAACTACATGACTTCAGAACATCTTTCTTCAATTACAGGTCTACAAGTCATATTGGCAACTTTATGGCAAAATTGCTCCAGAAATATTTAGATATATTCAAGAGCAACATTTGTTGGCTCGCAATTCTAACCAGCTACTGACTGCCGATAAAATATTATTGTGGGAAAACCTATCGGAACCATTTGATGCTAAAATATAGCATTTTCAAGCACTCGTATAGGTACAAAACTGTAAAAACTCAGTACTTATGACTACAGATGGAAGGGGACCTCCAGGGGGGGGGGGTAAGACTGTGACAAAACAATCTCGCCTCGAAAATATTAAGTAGAATATGCAGTATCTATGTGAAAGAATTTAATAAACTTCTAAGTATGTATGTGTTATTTTTTATATATACTGACCAATCCCTCCACACCATTTTATTATTTTTTTTTTTTATCTTGCCTGACCTATGAAAAATCACCGACGGAAAAATTCACAACCTTATAACAGACTTGGTGGTAGTACCGCTAAATACATATAAATGACCTAATTGATTAAGAACTTCTACTCACTAACTATTAATAGATAGTAATATCACTTGCTAAAACATACTGCTTGATAAAAATAATAAAAATATGGTGCGATGCTCACAACTTTCACTTCCAACCTACTTTAAGTAGATATCGACATGTTTTGTTAAAGCATCCTGAATACGATATAGCACCTCAACAGAAAACAATTTTCTGTCATATGTTGAGCTCTTTTGATTTGCTATTCTCTATGAGCTGTGTGATATTATAATGATAGCAAAACTTGGCAGTCGTACAAGTCATTGCCATGCTAAGTTAAAGTATGATCTCTTTATAATGTGAGGCCTCTACTAAAAAAATCATATCACACAATATCACATTGTGACGGAGGGCGAATAAAATAATTTTGAGTATATACGAAATAAATGAATGATTATAAAATTATAAAAAACGTAATATCAATCACATACCTGTGGAGATGTATAGCTTGGCTAATCAAACACCTGAAAAATATAAAATATTCTTAGAAATACAAAATAAATTAAATTATTTTTTCATAGGACTACTGTTGAACCATATATATATTTATATTTTTTTTGCAATGTATTAAAAAAGTATGCATTAAAAAAATAAAGAAAGTATACATTAATAAAGAAAGATATCAAGATCAAACTTGTTGATTTTATTTAATTTTTATTTTTGTAATTTTCATACTCATGGAACATTACATTAACATTACTTACAAGGAATACATTTCAATACTTGAAATTTGTTAAAATTAAAATTCTTTTAAAATAATCAGAATGGTGTTCCAATAAATGTCCCTTCGGAAACGAAATGAAGCAGAAAAATAATTCTACTTTGTCTTAATAGAATGGACCATAGAATCAGTGATGAATTTTTCACGTACACTTATGCCAGCTTAGAAACGTCTATTGAATGTGTATTTAAATGTGATGATATACTAAAATAATATTACTTCACAAATTTTAATTTTTGAGTTCTGTCATTATTTTGGCCCGGACCTGGATTTTAAAAGGAACAGAACTTGAAAATGGGTTTTTAGATCTAAAAAAGAACTGTCAGCCGTGTGTTGTAGCAAAAACATATTAATAATGTAGGTACATCATAAAGACAAAATAAATGTTGTTAAACTAATATATTTGGGAACATTTGTTCACTTTTAAAAAAAGTTATAATCTCGAGATTAGTAAAGTCGTTAATAACAAAAAAATTCACATTCCATTACTTTCTTTTGGAATTGGTTGATGGATGTAAATATTTATTTTATAAATTTTGCAACCAAGTTTAACGCTTAAAAATATGAACGCACCTGATGATTTGAATTTCGTCAGTTGCCGCCTCGGGAAAATTTCGTGACCTCATGATTTATTCATGGTGTTTTCAAAAGTAATTTTGAAGTTATGTTTAGTTTCGGCGATGTCTGTGCGAAAGGCTCATCCGGTGCGGGTGCTCCCTTCGTCGCGGGTGGGAGACCTCCCGCCGGAACGGTGTGAGGAAAAAGATTTTAATTGAAAACCGCCGTAATCACGAAATCGCCCTTAAAATTTCCGTTTTGTCAAGAAACTTTTCCGGGGAGCGATTAAAGTTCCACCCCTAGGGGAACTAACTCTTTGACCCCCAGTGCCTGCTAATTACAAGACAAACACAACATCAGCTAGAGGAAGAGGAAGAAGAAAAAAAAAAGTAAAAAAGAATCAGAACGGATTCTAGTTTCCTAACTTTCTTATCCTGACACCCTTTTAATTTCCTTTCATTAAAAAAAGTGATTTTCTAAGTTCTATTGAAAGGGCCTTAGATAAAACAAATAATAATAAATGAAAATTAGATCAAAGTGTCTATCGATTGATGATTCAATCAATATTTATTTTTTTAAATATAATTATTTGAAGTATATATTCCTGAAATGAATTAGTTAAAGAGGCATCTGTTAACAATAAGAGACCAAACTCTAGATTTAAATATAAAATCTATGTATTTGTTGTAAATACATTTGCAAATTTCAATAAATTATATTTTTTTTAAAAAGTAAAAACTAATATATTGAGTCATGTTTTTTTTTTTTTTTATATTGTGTTATAGAGTCCAAATTAGGACTCTACCATCCATCAAAGATTATATATTCAATAAAATTTTGGGAATCAGAAGAAAATATAAACTCAATATAGGTTTATTAATTACAAAGTTATTCATGTAGAATTCTAAAATTGTTCCTTAAATTATTAAATTATTCCTCAAATTATTAAATTATTCCTCATGTAGAATTCAAGAATTTTCCTTTCCTTATAAATGCCTTTATGAATTTATTATGGTAGATATCAAAGAAGAATTTAGACTTGGAATATATATATATTCCATATATTTATATTATATTTTCGATATTTTTTATTCTGGATTCTGTAAATTTTATTTAATAATCCGGAATCCGTGGCCCCACGGTTAGTTTAGTGGTAAGAACGCTGCAACGGATAAACAGAGGACCTAGGTTCGGTTCCCGGTCAGGGTCGAATCTTTTATCTTCTAATTAAATAGTTTAAAAATTATTATTTAATAATCTGTTACAAAGTTAAAAACCTTTCATCCTTTGAAATCATTCCATTGTTTTTACTAATTCAGCTCCTTTTAAACATATATTAATCCACACTTTTCCTAGATGGCTTACATCTGAAACCGCATTAAATCCTCTCTATAAAAAACAAGCTATCGCCTGCTGTAGAACAACTACACTATATAATACAAGATTATTGAAGACTAAAGCACTGGGATATCCGGACTGCTATCCTGACCCGGTCCACCCACATCATCAATCACAACGCTCCACTTGAACTGTCACATGCATCATCACTTCTGAGTGCCAGTCCAGAACCTCTTCTTGTCATTGCTGTCTTCGAGAGGTTTAAGCAAGTACTTGCATAATTACTCGAGCCGATCAAGGAATATTTCAAGTGGTTGAAAGAAACAGAGCTACCAATATAATTATAAACTAACAATTATACTAAAATAATGGATATTTCATTGGAATATAGATAAAGGTGATTTCCAATGATGATAAGCCTGAAAGAAATTTCATGCTTGGAGAACGTTACCCCTCCACATAACACTATATTTATATGTAATTCACAGTAATTGATAATAGAGGGAACAATGATGTCTACCTTTATTATAACAATTAGCTATTATTTTATTTAGAGATATTTATATTTACAATAGTATATAAAAAGGTGAATTGTGAGGGAGAGTGTACCAAAAAAATAAAATTGAACATCAGCTAAACTTCTGAGAAATGTGCCCGGTTCACCTCTCTCTCCAATTCCAGAACTTAATAATCTGATATAATTTTATACCTTATATAAAATAAATTGCACGTTTTGCTTGACACAATAGGGAATACAGAATTTTCATAAAATCACCGATGTTAAATGAAGTATTATGTGGGTAAAGCACGAGAGTGAGTATGAGCCCGCTTTGTAACTGTCTATCGACTAAAACAGATAATTATTTGTAAGTATTATAATAATGCAGTCCTCAAAAACGAACTTTATTTTCTAAGCTCAAAAACTATAAAACGTGCGAACATGAAATTGGGTATTTAGTCTATGTATATGCCCGTGATGTGACAGCAAAAATTTCATTAAAATTGGTCAAAGGGAGGAGGTACTTTATTTAATAACTTTTTACGTTTTTGTCGATTTTCTCAAAAACGGCTATAACGATTTTGATGAAACTGAGTATTTGATGTATTAATATACCCGCGATATGACTGTAAAAATATCATCAAAATTGATCAACCGGGGGGGGACTTTACTTAATAAATTTTGAATCATTTTCAGGTTTTCTTTTTATTTACTCAAAAACGGCTCTAACGATTTTGATTAAACTGAGTATTAATTGTATTAAAATGACTGAAAATTTCATCAAAATTGGTCAACCGGAGGGGGGACTTTATTTTATCAATTTTGTATCATTTTCCCGTGTTTGTTTTTTTTTTTTTTTTTGTTTTTTATTTACTCAAAAAAGGCTTTAACGATTTTGATCAAACTGGGTATTTGATGTATATATATGCCAAAGATGTGATAGCCAACATTTCATCAAAATTGGTCAAATGGAGGAGGCACTTTATTTCATTAATTTTTTCCAATTTTTACCTTTTTTTCGATGATCTCAAAAACGGCTTTAACGATTTTTATCAAATTCGTCATGTTTAATTAAAATTAGGTGTTCTTTAATATCAGGTAAGCTTCATCATTATTAAAATGTTCTGAGGGGGCTTAAATGGGGTTTTTGTTTCCTATAAAGTACCTTTGTATTTGTTTATATGGAGAAATTAACTGACTCTCGTCATGCCTAAAAATAAGAAATGGCTAAATATGAGATATGATAAAAATAAAGATACATATAGAGGAGAAAAAAGATAAATATTTAGTCAACTCATAAAACTCGTTGAGCCCACGCACGCGGAGTACGCCTTTAATGACAATCCATTGTTCATAATTAAAGCCGTTCTGTTCATTTGAGAAGTGGCAATTAACAAAAAGTATTAATTTCTAATCTTAGTAAGTTGGTTAGTGAAAGTTG
The DNA here is from genome assembly GCA_911387785.2 of Aelia acuminata. NCBI lineage: Eukaryota > Metazoa > Arthropoda > Insecta > Hemiptera > Pentatomidae > Aelia > Aelia acuminata. The sequence goes on from OU426981.1 coordinate 59,487,942, forward strand.
TGTGTTGTGAGCACGCACCAGATTTTTTTTTAATTGTTGCGTATTTCTTATCCAATTTTTTTTCATTATTAAATATGATTCGTTTCGGCTTAGTGCCATCCATTTTATCTATCATTTATCATATTAATATGATACGAAATATTGCATTATAGTTTCCCATGGGCTTATAACTGAAAACTTGAGCTTGAAAAATTATCATAAAAAATTATCACGTGATTTTATGATTCTGCAGAGACTCGTATAAATCCGTAAAGCTGAGATATTTCTGTCAGATGAACAGCTCTCGGAACTGGAACAGTGACTAATGAAAAAAAGTTTCTGTTCCAACTACGTGACAGGCGAGGCTGTCCCTGAGAGCAGCTCCAAGATTAGGTTATGAAAAAATAATGTTTTCCATTACTTAGCGGCCTGACAGGGCATAAGAAATAGAACATTTATTTGTTTTCTATTAGGCCGTTGACACAATTATAATAATATCCATTTAAATAGCTTCTAAAAATTGACGTCATATTTAATAAGGAAATCAGAAAGAATGAATATAAAGTTACAGATAAATTATTAGATTGGAGATAAAACCTACCAAAATCGATGCAGTTTGTACTGTAAGCGATAATTATCATGTTCTTTGCTTTGTACGTATATTTTCTCTATCGTTGATGAGATCGAAAAATAATGAGAAAATTTGGTCGATTTCTCTTTTAATTGTAGACATAAATTATCTCATCTATCAGAAGGCCCAATTAACAAAATTGCATAAACAAATGCTGTTTATGGTCTCAAAATTCCAATAGAGTGACCTATGAATTTTATAAAATAATTCAGAATAAAAAAAAAAGTATATAAATTGTAAAATGTTATATTTATCATGAAGAAAGATTATTTTTAAGTTAGTACCCATATAAGCTTTATGTCACTACAAACAATTTTTTTTTTGTATTTACTTTATAAATTTTTTATCATCAATGGATGTTTACAGTAATTTTCCGAAACTGTCCTCTGGCAATCTCATAGATATAATTAATTTTAAAGATTCGCAGTTTATAAAAGGAATATCTTCTGAAGCACTTATAAATACCTGATCGAAACGTCATCGGGATAACATAATATGTATCGAAAAATATCCAGTTGATGAAGTGTTTTTACACAGATTGTTCAAGACAGTGGTTTTTATATGTAATTGTTAGAAGAATTTTTAACTTTTCATTTATATGTAAAATATTTTATATATATATATATATATATATATATATATATATATATATATATGTATATATATATATATATATATATATATATGTATATATATATATATATATATATATATATATATATATATGTATATATATATATGTATATGTATACATGTATATATACATATATACATATATATGTATATATATATATATATATATATATATATATATATGTATATTTTTAATGCCTGATGCCCTGATGATGCCCGAAGGGGCGACCATTTGATTTATATATATATATATATAAATTTGAGACTATTTGAGGCCCTTTTTTTCTATATTAGTGATTAGTCTCCTTCCTGCTATTGAAAAATCTTAATATGATATGTATCGTAGGAATAGCGTTATTTTTTAACCGCATCTCCCAACAATTTCAACTAAATTAATTTATGAATGAGAAAACAATTCTATAGTTGGTTGCTTGTTGAGCAATAAATCCGTAAAAAAAAAAAAATTATTAATACCAACATTTAAAAATTTCATGTTTAAAAATACTGCAATCTAAATAGATTATAATGAAATGTTTAAGGGAAACCTCCTTGCATCAATTGGATTGAAATAGAATCAAGCTCTATTCGATTTTATTTACCGGACTTGGAATTTCACATACAAAACAAGCTCTTCCGACGCCACTATAAAAGAATACAAAGGGCGATAAAGTAGGAAGTAGCGGAGGGTAGGGCTATGTAAATGTAAATAGAAGCATTAGAAAGGAGCGGACGATTTGGGATGTAAATAAAGAAGACAGCTCACACGGTGGAACAATCTTATTAGCCTAATTTACATGGAACATATCGACAGGCTGCTCTGCATTCATGAGATTCCAGCCCGCGCCATCCACCTATACCCAGAGCTACATCTTTGATTAAGGTCTCGTCTCCGTCTGCAGCCTTCCAGGCATCTCTCGGAGGTATGTGCCGGAGTATAGGTAATTTAAAGTCCTTTATAACAGTTCTTCTTCCGTATAATAAATAGTTGTTCCATTAGGTAAGGAATGGCTACCTTCATAAACATGCTTATTTCCTGAAACTCCAGCTGATAAGATAATAACATAATACAACGAGATTTATTTATTAATATAATATTCATCAAAGCATACAGAGGAGTGCTGTCTCGAAACGGTCTGCCAACAGATGTGAAGGCGGCACTGGCGGACGAGGAAAATACTGTCAAAAAGCTCTTGAGAAGTCTAACAAAACTAAAATTAATATAAAAAATTTGACTTCTATACTCTGAAGATTTATTAACCTTTAATAAAATTGTAATAATTTTCACCCTGTAATATAGGCGTTGATGACCGCACTACGGTTTTACGCCTCTAAATAAAACCAACCAACCTTAATCAAAGCTTACAATCCAAAGTTCGGTATAGGTACATTTCTGTTTTAATTTTTTCCGCAATCTGACTCAGAAAAAGAATTCTATTCTCAAGTTGATTCGTATATAGTTAAATATGTACATAAAGAGTTAAAGACTGCCCCCTATCAAACCTATTAAATTAAAAACATTCAACAATTTTCGTTCCGACTTTCTCAGTGTACAGCATTATTGCATAGTAGCTGGCAGATATGGCATCTTCTGGATTTAAATTTTTAGGGCAAGCTAAAACTAAAAGAAGACGGAGCCTCAAGGTCTCCCTGAAAAGTAAAATGATGGAAAAATTGATCATTCAAAACTAACAAAATATTGAACTATTTCTTTCTTTATTAAGAAAATGGATTATTTTCATCATTAATTTTTGAGATTACTAAAGAAATTTTTATCAGGGTTTTCAGTTAAAACTTTTTTATTTTGGAAAGCCAACGTTTCGATCCAACTTGTGATACAAAGACTCATTGTATCACTCTGGCCTCAGAAGCCCTGATGATGATCCACAAGTTGGATCGAAACGTCCAGTCATCTGTTGGTAGTTTGAATAAGTAAGTATAAAAGGACTAGTGTAAGAACCGATATTATTAATATGATTTAAATGTATGTAGTATGACACAAATGTATTAATACTATACCTGTAATATTAAGTCTCATTATGGTGTCCTAATTATTAAACAAATAAAAAATTCTCTGTTTCTCTTTTCTAACAGGTGAGTTCACTTCTCAACCGTCCAGTCTCAACATAATCAGACTCTTAATATTGGTATGTAAATACAAATAATAATTTTAAATATCGATCTGCGAATGATTATAATGGTATGTGGTAAGATTGTAAATAAGCACTTCTTATCTTGAACACTATGTTGTGCATTCATGAGAATTGATCCCTGAATCATGCCTTAATTTATTGAATAATTTAATTTATTATTTTTATTTGGAAACAACATAGCTCACCTACAGGGCGTAGTACCAAACGACAGGTGATCATCCATTTTTGAACAAATATATGAGCCCCTTAAAGCACAAGTGGTGTAACTCCAATTTTTATGTTTTGAGATATTAAAGGGTTTGTTATGTTAAGACGTTTTGGTACTACTTGTTTCACCAGACCACGAATGAATGCACAAACATGGAAAACTAGGAGTTACACTGTAAGTGCACTAAACGTAACACAGTTTTCCCTACACAGTACAATGCCTAACAAAAAAAACAAAACGAAAATTGGAGTTACACCACTTGTGCTTTAAGGGGCTCACATATACATATTGCAGAATGAAATACTACAATGTACAGTAACATAACCATAAGTAATTTCAATAAAAATAAAAGATGAAAAGAGTTATTTTACAAAAGTAAAAACAGAAAGGTGATATGATGCATAGAATTTTGGTTTATATAACGTTTCCACCAGGAGTACGAGGGGTTAATATTGTTAAACACTTATGGGGTTTAAATAATTTTTATTAGAAGAAAATAATAATTTACAAAGTACGAAAAACAATAAAAACTCAAATGATTAAAAGATTACAAAAAGTATCAAGTTATAATGACAACAAATATGTGCAACACAAAAGTATGATTCCATCTTCAGAACCAGACCAACTTTCCTGTCCATCCCTCCTCATATTTAGTCTGAATTAAAACATTCTAGAAGATTCCCGACAATCGTAGAAAAACAGTCTCGAACATGTACTAAAACAGTTTGTAGAACAACAAAAAAATCTAGAACTCTGTTCAATTATATGTTGTTTTTATTTTGTTTCACTTTGCAGTATTTTTGTCAACAATCAGATAAATACTTTGGGAAGAAGCGGAGAGAGTAAGCATCAGACTTGAAACCAGGGCCCGAGGTCATTTAAGTAACCCTTCCTCCAAAGCCTAAGTACCATGTGGGGTGAATACACCCCTTTTATTACGGTATCACCCCAGCAGCTCGCCCGCGTCGCCTGTGTTTGGCCTGCTATAATGGTTAAACAAGCATTTACATTGGGCCTGACTCCTGTTCAAACAGATTAAGCTAATACCTAACGAGCCAGCTCTTAAAAAATAGCAAACTCTGTTTGAATCAGTTGATCTTACATATTTTATAGCCTCCATAAAAATAAAAATCCAGACAAAACTTGAAATAATTGTGGTGTAATGGTTAGTGATTATTGAATAGTATACTATAGATCCCTCAAGAAATTTCGGAAAAAAATATATTATTGGAATAAATTAATAAATTCGAATATACAAATAAGTTTACTGTTTTAAAGAATATTTTTTTCTTTTCTTTTTCTTTTTTACACCGGCCAATGCCACCCTAAAATTTCTTCTTGGGACTGGGTTAAATATTCGTATATTTCTTTATCTGGTTCTAAAGAACCATTTCTAGTATGGAATTTGAAGTAGAAGGCTAAAATAGTTCGTACGAGCAATTCTGCAGGTTTATTGTTTTGTCAAACTCTAAATCTAAGTATTTATTTAAGTATAATTATATTTTAAGTCATTAGCGCCTGCTCTGGAGCGCATCTAGCAAATTTGTGGAATGCAAAGTTTATCTTTGATTTTCTTGATTTAAATAATGAGCTCGAGCTGTGTAATTTAAATGACCACTCGGCCATTGTTTTTTTTACTTTCACTCACCTATATATGAAATATATAGTATTTATATAATCTATATAGTATTGTAACGTTAAAACGATAATCAAATAAAAAAACATATGGCGTAACCTCCCGGACCGCTTGTTGGAACAAAATAAGCGGTTGGAATAAACTGTTTGGGTCTAGATCATTCCGTGGCCTAATCAACAGAGACGTAGATCTGCCAACATTGTTCTAGAATGATCCAGGCACCACTATTTACGATATATATAAGGGGCAGAGACTGAACGAGTTAGTTGAAGTCTGTGTCTTGACTGTGTTGCTCAAGTCATATGATTGTGTGTGATAAAGTTATCATTTTTGTAACCTGCTCAATTGTTTAAGTTGTAATAATTCGTTGGCATTGTGATAACTGAATATTTCTGTTAAATAAATATTTGTTACCCACAAAAGTGTTACAATACAAGTGTTTAACAGAAATATTCAGTTATCACAATGCCAACGAATTATTACAACTTAAACAATTGAGCAGGTTACAAAAATGATAACTTTATCACACACAATCATATGACTTGAGCAACACAGTCAAGACACAGACTTCAACTAACTCGTTCAGTCTCTGCCCCTTATATATATCGTAAATAGTGGGGCCTGGATCATTCTAGAACAATGTAGGCAGATCTACGTCTCTGTGGACTAGGCCACGGAATGATCTAGACCCAAACAGTTTGTTCCAACCACTTATTTTGTTCCAACAAGCGGTCCGGGAGGTTACGCCATATGTTTTTTTTACTTTCACTTACCTATATATGAAATATATTAAGTGGAAGTATTGCGATCGTGAAAAATTTCGACTTCCGGTTTTTAACGGAAATACACGTTTTGGGGTCCCCTGAGTCCAATTAACCAAGTCCCGCGAAATGGTCTGTGTGTGTGTCTGTGTGTGTGTCCGTGTGTGTGTAAACAGACTAGCTCAAAAACTATAAACCGTGCGAACCTGAATTTGGGTATTTAGTGTATGTATATGCCCGCGACGTGACAGCAAAAAATTCATCAAAATTTCTCAAAGGGAGGGGGTACTTTATTTAATACCTTTTAGGTTTTTTTCGATTTTCTCAAAAACGGCTCTAACGATTTTGTTTAAACTGAGTATTTGATGTATTAATATGCCCGCGATATGACTGTAAAAATTTCATCAAAATTGATCAACCGGAGGGGGGACTTTATTTAATCAATTTTGTATAATTTTCACATGTTTTTTTTATTCACTCAAAAACGGCTATAACGATTTCGATCAAACTGGGTATTTGATGTATGTATATGCCAAAGATGTGATAGCCAACATTTCATCAAAATTGGTCAAACGGAGGGGGCACTTTATTCCATTCCTTTTTTTTTTCCAATTTTTACCTTTTTTTCGATGATCTCAAAAACGGATTTAACGATTTTTATCAAATTCGTCATGTTTAATGAAAATTAGGTGTTCTTTAATATCAGCTAAGCTTGATCATTATTAAAATGTTCTGATGGGGCTTAAATGGGGAAGGGGCCTTTTTTGTTTCCTACAAAGTGCCTTCGTTTTTTTTTATATATGGAGAAATTAACTGTCTCTCGTAACGCCTAAAAATAAGAAATGGCTAAATATGAGGTATGATAAAAATCAAGTAAAACATATAGAGGAGAAAAAAGAAAAATATTCAGTCAACTCATAAAACACGTTGAGCCCACGTATGCGGACTACGCGTCATCAGAAAGGCCATTGTTTTAACAGAATTAAAGCCGTTCTGTTCATTTAATGGAAATTATTTGTTTCATGGTAACTAAATGAAGTTTTCAACAACTAAGTAGAGAATTATAAAATCAGACGACTTGGAGTATCATGCTTGCATTGCCGAATTATCGCAAGTAAAAACTTTTATTTAATAATAAAAAATTAGTTTACTTTAGAGACCAAATAAAAAAACAAAAAAAAGTAAATAAATGTAGGAAGATGCATTATTTTGAGAAATGGCATTTAACAAAAAACGTCAATTTCTAATCTAAGTAAGTTGGGAAGTGAAAGTTGTGTGTTGCGCGCACGCACCAGAATTTAATCTTCGTCGGACGGGTAACTGGGAGGAAGAAAGAGAAGAAACAAGTGGGTTTGGATCTAAATCTAAGTATTTAGATCACACAATGTATTTTTTTCTTACTTTTATGCATCTATTTTAATTTATACTCTAAAGACCGTTAATCGATTCTATATATTTCGTTATATTATTTATTCTATACCGAATATATATATATATATATATATATATATATATATATATATATATATATATATATATATATATATATATATATATGCGTATATTTATATATATTGGCTTTTATTAAAACTACTGTCTAGACGACTAAAAAACAAACAATAATAGGATATTTTATTTGTAAAATAGCCCCCATCTTATTTCCTACATAACTCACGTCGCTACAATTATTTTCTATTTGCTATAACATTTTATTGCGAATGTAGGAATAAATTATTGCTACCTCAACCCAAACAACCCCACCTGACTCCGACGTATGAAGAAAGATCGCCCTGCGGAGTCTGCTTATAAATACAGCTGCCACTAAGCGAGCGTGAAGGTAGTTATGAAGGAGGGTGAAGAGCAATATTCCTCCGCATCCCTGACGTGTTAGGGCGAGGAGGGATAATTTTCCACATCCTCCCCCAATCGGGGAGGTTTTCAATTTCCCTCCCGACAGAGAAACCCTTTTAAAAAGTTATTCACAAAAGTAATAAAAAGGAAAGGACGTCCGAGAAACTAAAAAACTTCTTCGATATAAAATGGAAGTTTTTAGCGAAAATACGAGCTCAATGAGAAAGTACTTATCATTAGATTCGGATACGCAATCATTTTTACAAGTTTAGGACTTACAAAAAATAGATAAGTAATAAAGCCAGAAAAAAACTCAATACCTACATGCACGGTTTTGAAATCAAATATAAAATAAAAGGTAACATTGAATTTGTATTTTATGCCTTAAATATTTATTTGAGTATTAAACCGTACTTATAGCAGTTATAAATAAATATCACACCATTATAAATCTTCGTGACTTGACAACAGTGATTAATGAGTGAAATGAATGAAGTGAGAAAAATAAACTTATACAAAAAATGTCTTAAATATCCCATACTTTTAGGGCTCCACAGGCAAAGATTGGGCTAGACATAAATTAATCAAAGTATCTTCTTGAATGAAATTTATTTTTCGATATTGACGTTTTAATTAACCTGTCGCTCATTTAAAATAAAAACAAAAAAGTAAAATCGATAAAAAAAAAATTATCTATACCTAATTTCATTTGATATTTATTGTGGGTTTTTATTCCAAAGAAGGAAAGGAAAAAGTCGGTATCGATATATTTTGAAACCGGACCTGAAAATTACTGCAGTGCTTAATGTACGAGGGTTGACGAGTTCGGTTATAGTAAAAGCTGATCACCCTAAAACAATATACATAAATCCAGAAAGATATTTATAAATTCCACAATTATACAGATGAATGACCGATGTTCATAAATGTGAACGAGCATCAGGAACAGTCCAACTGCATCGTGAATCGCAAATTTCAGTAGCTTTTGCGTAAAGCCATATAATGCACAATCTACGAATTTCAATACAGTATGCCTTCCCTAATAGCATTTATTTCTCCTTATAGAACTTTACCTATGGTTTAAAATTGATATAACTTGTAATTTATTTTATGTTTATTTGCACAACTGAATTGAATAAACACATCAAGTAAATTAGAACAGAATCGTTTAAAATGTCACAGTATTATAGAAACAATCCATTGGTATTATAGTTCTAAATTATCACCTATTTTTCATACGCTAAGGAACTGAGGACAAAAAAAGGCTGGAAACAGGAGGTCTGGGATGTTTCGGAAGTTTATTGTGAAACGTTATGTATCTTCATCGAGCCAAATAAGCGAAATTTTATCTATATAAACTTTATTCCTCCAAACTGATAGTTTAAAATAGTAGTTGGATGTGAAATATTTTTATATTTTCTACAGCACTGATATTTACTTTTACTAACAAATTATTACCGTGTTCTATTAGCTTGGTGAGCACTCAAAAGACTAATAGGTACATCTCTACTCAATTCCATATATTTTACCGACGTTTCGCTCAGATCTACTTGCGTAAGTAGAAGAGTACCTTGTAGTGTGTGGCATGACTAAAATTCGCACAGAATTTTGTTAGCAGCTATCCTTTTTGGAATAATGCTGAAACGGCAAAATAAAAGAAGGGCAACATCATGAGACTCCCTAATCAGGAAGTTGGAGGGTCCAGGTCCTCTTCACATGGAATACAGATTGCTTTTTGTCCCTTGTTTGGAAAGGGCGGGAAATATGAATACATAGAGTCCCAAGAGTGGTCGCCCTCTTTCTTCACTCAATGGCCTGCTAGAAAATTCAAAAACAATTTTAGGGAACCCCTATAAAGAATAGGTCGTTGGTAAAAAAAGCTTTTGAGAATTTCAGTCAAAAGGGGTTAAAATGAGAACCACAGTAAACACTTGAATATTTTTTAACCATAAATATAAAACAGAAATGTGACTGAAAATTATTTGACATCAGTCCACTTGTCGAAGTTAATTATTAATTGAAAACACTGATGTCTTTCATTTGACAGAATGTACTAACTCCATTTTTAACATTTTGCAGGAAAGAACTTTAAATGATATTTCTCTTTCGAAAATTAGTACATTTTTATTTTTTATGTATATTATAGTAAACTGTTATGTTTCAATATTTCTGTCATACTATGAAAAAATACAAAGGTTCATATTTAACTTGTGATGTAAAACTATCGAAATTGTCTCCACTATCGATAGTATTTTTGATTTGAGTGTTGATGACCCCGAGGGAGATAATAGTTGAATATTTTATTTTGAAATAGAGGAGCTATAATGAAAGTTTTCATTTGCATTTTTTTTTCACAAATTCACATATCTTTAGCCTACCAATTGATGTTTTTTCATAATTATTTAATTTAGGATCCCATAGAACGGCTCACCTTTGAAATTAAATCAGCATAGTGCAAGGATGACTCTGGTCAGTTAATTTGAGTTTATGTTTTTTTAAGGGAAGTTAATGTTTTTTTATAGATTAGAAAAACTTTTTTTTGCAAAAAAAATATATATTAAATTACACAGTAACCTTTTTTTATTTGTCACTTAAATGAATTATATATGACATGGGTGCTTCGAGGCAGTGCTATCACTTTTCTTCTTTAAGACGAAATTTTCGATAGTAATATCGATAGTTAAAAATAAAAGTTAAAAGTGCTTCTCTGAAAAAATTTGAAATTTGAGTTAAATTCTGCCAATTGAAAAGCTCATATATGGCTTATATACATATACACTTTTGTGGGTTGTCGCTATCCAGGGCCGACCCCTTTTATTGTTGATTAATCAAGGCTGAAAGGTTTAATTAATCAAATTAATCGTTTTGCAATAACATTCATTATTCAACAGAAGGCACTAATATAATTAATTTCATCAGTTCAGCCAATGTTAACATTAGGAAATAATATAAATACTGATATATTTCAATATTTCTTATTTACAGTTTACCTAAATACTTTTCTTTTATATGATACATATAGTAGGGAGATAAATACTTTAATTTTAATTATACCTGGAATAAAAACTTATTTCTTTTTAATTTAATTTAATTGTGATGTAAGTGGGACCCTTTCCATCGACAAATTATAATAAATCAAGGGCAGTTCAAATATTATAATTTAGGTAGGTTGGCTTTTTCGGCGAAACACATGTGTTATTAATTTTATTTAGCTGAGATATCAGTAATTTTCAACTTTTGATTCAAAAATAAAAATAAATAAACAAATTGCATGAACCTTGAACTATGTTTTTAATACATTATGATACGAATAGATATAATTAACAAAAATAATAACAGAAAATTAAATTTTTCTCTAATGTCTTTTTACTTAAGTTGACCCAAAACAGAAGAATTTTCTTTTGGGGCGGGAAGGGAGGGGGCCCATAGAGTTATCCACAGTTAAGAAACAAGCGTTGTTTAATTCCTTTTTTTCATTAATCCTATAAAACGACTTTCAACGTTTAAAATTTATTTTACAATGCCTACCTATTCCAAATATTCTGGACAACACTAAAATATGAACGAACGATTTCGACCCGTCAGACTATAAAGTTGCCAAGAGTTACCCCCTCACCGAGCCCAAAAGCCCAATTCACCCTAACTGCTGTACCAAATTAACCCAGGTCCCGAGGCTGCGGGCAACGACCCGGGGTTTTTCATCCCAGGGGTGCGATACCGAGGCCAATATCCACCCTCTCTATTAATATCATAATTTTCCGAGCGGTCATGTTGACAATGGCCCCTCTCAAGATTATAGTAATATATCAGCTAGCTTTTATTGCTTCCCAGGTACCATCTCGCATTTTTCCGATGTACAAGAGACTCTTAAGCATTTCCAATTTTCCAGATCGTTTCTGCTCCGTTATGCCTGCGTCTGACGAGGGGTCCGGATAATCGATAGGGTTTGTTTTAGGAGTCCCACCCCTCTCAGTTGTAAATTTATTCTTTCATTCCCTCGCTTCTGCTTTATACAATTAGCCTTCCCATTTTTCTTAATGAGGTGATTTAAAGCATTTTGAAAATTGTAACATTGTGAATAATATTTTCTCATCAATTTTCACGAGAATAATTTCATTTATAATATCATTAATCTAGGTAATGAATCAATTAAGGAAAATTGCTCTAATTCACACTTCGAAACGAAAAAAATTATTTAAAATTTCATTCGTTTTATTCATTGTTTTATAAAACTTTTCTCATACAAAATCAAACTCGAATCATTATAATCAGCATAAGCCCGATCTGGAAGTGAATTTTTTTTTTTTTATACTAAGGTTTCCTCAAAATGTTTTTTTCGTATTATTGAAAACATTACGCAGGTCCACAGTGATCTTGGTGCCGAGAATTTTATAGCTGATTCTGAATATATTGAGTGAGCTGAATCCAAATTTGCCATTAGTTTTCCTCTATCAGCTCTAGTTGTTTAGATATATAAATGGCGTGACTTACCTCTTAAAACAGTTTAATATTCTAAAAGAAGGAGAAAAGAGTGCTACTAATAATTCATTTACTCATCTATTTCGGATTGTCTCGTGTATATCATAGGCTTTTAAATTTAAATAAAACTATTGTTAAGGTATGCCGAAGCTAAAAATGTAGAGCTGATAGAAAAAAATTGATTGCATTATTGGAATCAGCGCCCCAAACATTGTTAAAATCAGCTCAAAGATTCTAGCCACCAAAAAAACATATTTTTTTTTCTGTAGACCTGTGTTATCACCAGGGCCCGGATTTTTACGCAATTGCATATTTTGTTTGCGTGCTTCTTTAACATAGCAGACCAGATATAATTACGGATTAGAGTACGCAGATCTAATTGATTGTTTTATTTTGCATATTTGATGATAACTGCATATAATTGCATATTTTAATGATCTGATAAAATATGTATTTATTTATGTAAAACTTTCGGACTTTTCGTTCACCTTGGTCATTTCCACCGTATATCTAACAAAGTAAACAATACATTAAGAAATATAAATATCCAGTGTGGGAGCTAAGATTCCCAATTTCGATCGAGCTTATTGGCCGTAAATAAGCCTAGGTACTTCTTCGAATTAATAATTACTGAGACTCACCACATCCCTTTTTAGCAAATAAAAATATAAATCGCTTCCCAGGCCATGTTGAAGGAGCTTTAAAAATAAAAATGGAAGACATTTTTATGAAAAATTCAGTGCTTCATATCCTGGAAAAATAAATAAAATTTTAAAGGGGGATAATTCAATTGTTCTCAGCGACATGGACAACGACAGAATAATTTTAGGCGCTTATAAATTTGCTCCAATCACATCAGTTCATGTCGAAAGATCATTTTCGAATTATAGAAAGTTAGGATCCACAGAAATAAATTTAGAAAAAAAAAACTAAAAGAAAATCTGTATAACTACATTCTATGAAGGGTCATGGATTTAGTATGGTGTAAGGAAATATTATTTCTAGGTCAGCGGTCGTGCAAGAAGGTGATTTGGCCGTGATAACGCTAAACCATTTGCTTTTTCCCTCTTAATTCTATTAAGAGTACCTACATTTAGAATGTACAGTACAGCATTTTATAATTAATTGTATTGATTATTTAACTCGTTTTATATATTTTTAATTCATTGTTGATTTAGTTATCTTTATTAATGCTATTCTTGTATTTTTCTTGTTGGTTTTAACGACACTTCATGCCACTAAGGCTAATCGGACGATGCTACAGTGGGAGTCCTAAATTTTGCCTATCCAGGTATAATTAGGATAGGGATCTTTAACGAGTACCTGACTTTCTACAGGCTCGGGACCTCCATTTTATGTCCTATCCGAGGGACGGCATAGACACGGATTTTTTACTCCCATTGAAAAATCCTAGGGCCACCACGGGTCGCGAACCCGCGACATTCAGTATTGTCGTATTTTTCTTGTTAACTAGTAAGTTTAAAATGTTTTTAAATTTTAGTTTTAAATGTTTTATGTGTTATGTAATTATCGGTTTAATCAAGTTTCAAAAAAATTTAAAATCAGTTTGGTTTCAGTTCTACACGTAAATAGTCTCCTCCACTTTCTTTCCTGTGAAATATTTTATACACATTATGTTCAGTCTCAGACTGTTTGAATTTAAAACAATGTTTCCCGCCATCCAATGCCTCCTAACTTATTGTAAGTGCGTAGCTTAAGTGCAAGTTAAGAAGGCTATGAAAATCAGCTGTCGGATGTCTACCGCCACGTGCGTCCTCCCCACTCCGACTCACTCTGCTGTCGACCGCCGTCACGTTAAGATCTCCATCTCTCAATCATCCTGCCACCGGCCGCCATCACGACGCAGGTGTTATCTTTGGTCAGATTGCGAGTCGACCACGTAAGTAAGATCTTACTATATGCAATTGCCATTTTTCTTCAAAGAATTGACTCAGAGCAGAAGAGAGGTCAACGTTGGAGATTGTGCAACCCAAGCATATCTCTATGAGTTTCAGTTCACCGGAAGTTAAGTTCGCCTTCAGAAACACTAGTGGGTTTGTTCGCCGTATTTAATAGCTATTTATTTTCATCACCAGGAGTGGATTAGAATACAGAGCTCTGTCAATTAGTCTGGTTTTCTTTATCTCTGTTTAATTTTCTTAAATGTTTCATGATCATTTCTTAACATGCTCTAAGGCCTTAATTCATTGTAAAATTGTTAGTGCTAAGTTTCATTTAATTTCAAGAATTCTAGTTTCTTTTTTTTTTCTTCATCTTTATTCATTCATAACCTTTTAAGTTATTGTTGTTATTAGAAGTGTCATATGGTTCAGCTTTATTTTATTTCATTTTATCTAATGCTCGAGCTGTTTATTAATTGTATTTTTCCTTAAGAATAAAAGTTTTGTTTTTCTCTCTCTGTAATTTCACCGCCCTTCTTTTTTTTTATCATTCTCCTTCATCATTATTTTTTAATATTAACGCCCTATTGAACATTTTGGTGCCGAAACCCGGGAATTTAATTAATAAAATTAAATATTATTTAACCGCTGAGAGACTTGTTTACATTTCAGAAAACTTGTTTCGCCATTGTCTAGAGTCATTCCTGGTAAAGCTGAATCATCATTGTTGTTCTGTTTCTTTTGTGAGTCATTGTGTTCTGAGTATTAAGATAAGTTCTCACTCTTCTTAGCTCTATTATTTTCTATTGTTACTATTATCATCATTTTTATTACTTTAATTCTTATATTATCTCTAACATTGTAATTCTTTTCAGCACCCCGTTTTCTTTTGTATATTGTAATTGTAATCATGGGAAATCGCCGTAAATCAAATAATTTAGGGGTGAGTGCCCGTAAGGCCATTCTGATAAAATCATTAGAACAATTTTTTACCTTTTCCGAAAAATGTAAAGAGGCATTGGATCGCCGGGATTTCCAAGTATCAAAGGTTTTCATTAAAAAATTAAATCAATTAATAGAAGAGATGCGAGTAACTTTCAACTCCCTTGTCGAGGAATGTTTCAATTTAGATCAAGGGGTTCCCGAAGATGTGGAGGAACAATTCATAAAAGCGCAATTCGATATCATAGAATTAGAGTCTAGAGTGCCTGACCGATCGGCATCCGCGTCACCAGTTCCTCCCTCAGCTCACCGGTTCACGGAAATGCGACTTCCCTTACTCAATTTGCCCACTTTTAACGGGGATATTTCTCAATTCCAAATTTTTAAAACTACTTACCTCCCTATCGTTCACCATAATGATAGTTTAAGTGATGGGATGAAGCTTACTTATTTAAAGAGTTGTCTATCGGGCGAGGCTCTATCCGTCATAGGTCATTTAGACAATTTAGATTCCAATTATGCTATTGCCTGGGACGCATTGACCAAGCGTTACGATAACGCATCGACTCTCGCCGCCCGTATCCTGACGGATATGTTGAATTTCCCGCCGATTTCACGCCCATCTCCCGAAGCTCTTGAGAAATATTTAAAGATCTATTCTGAATTGGGGCAACAATTAAAATCAATGGCAATTCCGAATCTAAGCGATTATTTATTATATTTCATGGCGTTCCGCAGTCTAGATCCGGTCACGCAGAAGGAATTCAAATTTCACCATCCCGAAGACTTTCCTACCCTCACCGATTTGTTGGGTTACATCAACCGTCTCCAAATAGCGTCCACTTCCGTTTCCGGATCACCTCCCCCTAGGAAACGGGAAGCTTCGCCTATTCGCCAACCACCGCGCCCTGTCAATCGCGTAGCGCGTGCCTTCGCCTCCAGTATTCAATGTCCTTACTGTCGAGAGGCCCATAACATCTACCACTGTCGTGAATTCAAGGAACTCTCCGGCCGGGACCGATTACAATTTATTCGCCGATCAGGGCTATGTTATAACTGTTTGGGGGCCCATTCACAACATCAATGTCAGTCTAGCCAGCGCTGTCATAACTGTCAGGAATTTCATCATACTTTGTTACATAGGGGGTTTTCGGAATCCTCGCGCCCAGAGGCGGGTCCGCGCTCTCCGCCTAGTTCACCCCGGCCAGCTTCTCCCACCGTCCGAACTTCTCAGCCGCGCCGCTATTCGGCCCAACGCCCCCCGGTCCGTTCGCAAGGACCTCGCTCCTCGCCGCCTCTACCGGTGTTCCACGCGGCACCGCCATCTCCTCCACGGGGCTCACAAAGACGTTCGCCTAATTCCCATGATCATGCCCGAAGGTCCTATGAAAATTCGCCGCCTTCGCCGTTCGCTGCCCCCGTTTCTTATCACCATCCGGGGGGGTCCTTCCGCCCCTATCACAATGAATCTTCGAGGGGGCCTTCTCCACCGCATGGAACCTCACCTGCTCGCCGATCACCTACATTAGGGGCCGCCGGTCACGATAATTGACTACCTACCGCCGCCGACACTCCCGCTCTCGCTCCTGCTCGCCCAGATGATCAACCCTCGCCGATAACCATTGCTAACCCTGTCCACCGCTCATCGAGTAGGAGTGACGCGCCATTCAACCACCATGCTTCTGCGCCGTCTCCCAGCCGCTGTCCTATTCGCCAGTGCCGCTCGCCGTCTCCTGATGTAAGCACCAACTCCTTTCCGCCGTTAACGTTATTAGGTTCCTTTGGGAATTTTTCGCCTGCTCTCCTTCCAACTGCGCAGATTGCGGTTCGACGTCCTATTTATCCTCCCAAGCTTCTCCGCGCCCTTCTTGACTCCGGAAGCCAGGTAAGCTTCATCACCGCCGATTCCGCCTCTCGCCTAGGGCTGCCTGTCACACCCTCGCCCGTCGGAGTTAATGTTCTTGGGGGCCCTTCAAACATTTCTTGCCCAGGGTATACTACCGCCTCCCTAGAAGTCCCGAACTCCTTGTCACTTAGGGTACGGCTCTTTGTTATTAAGAAAATAACCGACACTCTTCCTACTTCGCACGTAGATTTGTCCCCTTGGCCGCATATTACCCAGTTGCCACTCGCCGACCCTTCCTTGTGTCAACCAGGGGAGATTGACCTCCTGTTAGGTATAGACGTCCTTCCCCTCATCATTCTGGGTATCGCTCCCGTATCTCAGGGCGGACCCATCGCCCTTGAAACTGTATTTGGCTGGTGTATCATGGGGAACTGTCGCCCCCCAGCCAATCAGCGCCGTATTACATGGTCGAAAGACGTGATCGACAACGAAGGTAAGACCTATCGCCCACCTCCTCGCCGCCGTTCTCATCATTTTCCGCCTGCACCCAAGGCTGATAGCCTGACTACTTCACTTGCCAAAGATCTCTCTCCTGCAATTCCCAGTCCTCCAGAAGCACTAAGAGCCTTTAATGCGCTCACCAACCTCCAACTCAATAAAGAGTTGAAAAAATTCTGGGATCTCGAAGAAGTGTCCGCCATTTCCCCCAAGTTCTCTGCTGAAGAACAGTTGTGTGAGGATCTATTTCTAAGATCCGTCTCCCGGAACCCTGAGGGTCGCTACATCATTCCTCTACCACTAAAATCTGTTGATATAGGGGAATCTTATTACCGAGCTCTAAAACAATTTCACCGTCTCGAAGTCCGCCTCCAACGCGAACCTATTCTCCGGGAGGCCTATGTCGCCTTTATGCGCGAATATCTTGACCTCGGCCATATGTCCTTAGTTCCGGATCCTGATGACGCCCGCGGTGCCACCTATTATCTTCCTCATCACCCTGTTCACCGACCTGATGACCCTCCGTCTAAAATTAGGGTGGTATTCAACGCTTCGTCACAATCATCTAATGGAAAATCCCTCAATGACATTTCTTACACCGGGCCCAAGCTTCAAACGGACATTGTTACCCTTATCACCCGCTCACGTACTCACCGATATATATTCACCGCGGACATTAGGCAAATGTATCGCCAAATTTTAGTTCCCCCGGAACACCAAGACCTTCAAAGAATCATATGGCGTTTTTCACCCGAAGAGCCTGTGCGCTCTTACCGCCTCCGCACGGTCACTTACGGGGTTAGTTCTTCTCCATACCTAGCCATTCGGACACTTCACCAATTAGCTCAAGATGAAGGGGACCGTTTCCCTAGTGCCGCCCCGGTTCTACGCGATGACACCTATGTGGACGATATAATCACCGGAGCCTCCTCACTCGCCGAAACCATTCAGTTAAGGGATAATTTAATAGCTCTTTTGCACGCCGGGGGATTTGAACTAAGAAAATGGGCCGCCAATCATCCCGATATCCTCGCCAATTTGCCCGCCGACCATTGTCGTATCGGACCCCACGCCTTTGATTTTGACACGACTGATGAGCCCACCATTAAAATTCTAGGGTTAATATGGTCTGCCGATACCGATGCCTTCTCTTACCGGTTCTGTTCCAATAAATTACCGGCTACCAAGCGGTTGATATTGTCTAAACTTGCTCGCATTTATGACCCGCCTGGATGGTTAGTGCCTGTTACATTCACCGCCAAGTTATTGATTCAACGCCTGTGGATTGGACACTCCGATTGGGATGAACCTGCCCCCGCCGATGTTACCCGCGATTGGGATAATTTTCAAAACGAACTTGAATCTGTATCAAAGATATCCATCCCTCGCCGTTTCCCCTTCTATCAGGAATCCCGCAGCAGTCAACGACTGGTCGCCTTCTGCGACGCTTCAGAATTAGGATACGCGGCCACCATTTACCTCCACTCTACCTCATCCGCCGGTGAAATCGCGGTTCATCTACTCATAGCTAAGTCCCGCGTAGCTCCCCTCAAAAAGGTATCCCTTCCTAGGTTAGAATTATGCGGAGCTCACCTTTTAGCAAAATTGACCACTAAAATTCTCGGTATGTTCCCTCAACCATTTGAAGATATCGTTGCTTTCTCCGATTCCGCGGTAGCCCTCACCTGGATTCGCGGCGAACCGCACCGATGGAAAACTTTCGTGGCCAATCGCGTCACTGAAATACAGGAAGTTATCTCCCCTTCTCAATGGCGTCACATTGACGGTAAGGAAAACCCCGCCGATTGTGCCTCTCGGGGGCTATTCCCCAATGAATTCACCCGTCATCCTCTGTGGTGGACAGGTCCCTCCTGGTTATCAAAACCGCCTAGTCAATGGCCAAAATCGCATATAGATTCCCCGCCTGACGCCGTTAACAAGGAGCGTCGAATCTCCAAAGAAATCATCACTTGTGTCGCCCTAACTTCCCTCGACTTGGAAAGTCGATATTCTTCCCTGACTCAACTCCAGAGAATCACCGCCTGGTGCCTCCGCTTCGCCCACAACTGTAGGAATCCTGATCGCCGATATACCGGGTTTCTTTCCGCCGTTGAACTAAACATGGCACTTGATACCCTAGTCCGCGGAGTCCAACAAGTCGCGCTAGCAGATGAATATAAAGCCGCGTCAGAACCCGCCTCCAAGTTGCGCATTAAACGCATTTTACAATTGTTCATCGATTCCCACGGCCTTTTGCGCGTAGGCGGTCGTCTTCATCTTGCTCCTCGCCCGTTTGATGCTAAACACCCGGCATTACTTCCTAAGGATCACCCCCTCACTCACTTAATAATCGATAATGCTCATCTTACCAACTTACACGCCGGTCCATCTGCTACTCATTCATTCATTCGCCAGAGATTTTGGATTTTAGACGGAAAGAACGTTGTTCGCCATCGCCTAGCAAAGTGTAACCGATGTTTTCAAGTCAACCCCCAACCACTCATTCCCACCATGGGTTCGCTCCCTAAAGACCGTGTTTCATCCACGTATGCTTTTCTTAAAGTAGGAGTCGACTACGCCGGTCCCTTCTCGGTTTCTTCTGCCCGCATTCGGGGATGCCGCGTCACTAAAGCCTATATCTGCGCCTTTGTCTGCTTTTCCACCAAAGCTGTGCATCTAGAACTCGCCTCCGAGCTCTCCATCCCCGCATTTCTTGCCGCTTTCGCTCGGTTCTGCAGTCGCCGCGGCGTTCCCTCTGACATCTATAGTGACAACGGTACTAATTTTGTAGGGGCTAGTCGCCAGCTGAACGAAATTGGGCGTTTCCTGCGACACGCTGATACCCGCGAGGCAATATCACAACGCTCATCCGCCCTGGGAATTCAATGGCATTTTATCCCGCCTAGTGCTCCCCATTTCGGAGGTCTTTGGGAGGCTGCAGTCAAATCCACCAAGCGACATCTCCGTACTGTTATGGGTTCCCAGATTCTGTCTTTCGAGGAATTTTCTACACTCTTGACTCAAATAGAGGCCGTTCTCAATAGTCGCCCCTTGTGCGCTCTCTCTCCGGATCCTCAAGACTTAGAAGCCTTAACCCCTGGCCATTTTCTCATTCACCGACCTCTTAACGCCCCACCTAGTCGCGATGTTTCCGACACCCCGGTTAATCGGTTAACAAGATGGAAACTAGTCGATAAACTTCACCAATCATTCTGGAAACGGTGGACGGTAGAGTATCTGCACACTCTTCAACAGCGTTCCCGCTGGACGGACTCCTCTCCTGAATTAGCTCCGGGTTCTCTCGTTCTGGTCAAAACGGACAATCTACCTCCCCTTTACTGGCCTCTCGCCCGGGTCGTCGAGCTGTTTCCAGGTACTGACAATGTAGCCCGAGTGGCCAGCATCTTAACCCCTTCAGGCTTGCTTAAACGTCCCGTTAATCGCCTATGCCCCTTACCCTCTCAATAATGCCGCATCCGCGCCATGGGGGGGGGGGATGTTCAGTCTCAGACTGTTTGAATTTAAAAACAATGTTTCCCGCCATCCAATGCCTCCTAACTTATTGTAAGTGCGTAGCTTAAGTGCAAGTTAAGAAGGCTATGAAAATCAGCTGTCGGATGTCTACCGCCACGTGCGTCCTCCCCACTCCGACTCACTCTGCTGTCGACCGCCGTCACGTTAAGATCTCCATCTCTCAATCATCCTGCCACCGGCCGCCATCACGACGCAGGTGTTATCTTTGGTCAGATTGCGAGTCGACCACGTAAGTAAGATCTTACTATATGCAATTGCCATTTTTCTTCAAAGAATTGACTCAGAGCAGAAGAGAGGTCAACGTTGGAGATTGTGCAACCCAAGCATATCTCTATGAGTTTCAGTTCACCGGAAGTTAAGTTCGCCTTCAGAAACACTAGTGGGTTTGTTCGCCGTATTTAATAGCTATTTATTTTCATCACCAGGAGTGGATTAGAATACAGAGCTCTGTCAATTAGTCTGGTTTTCTTTATCTCTGTTTAATTTTCTTAAATGTTTCATGATCATTTCTTAACATGCTCTAAGGCCTTAATTCATCGTAAAATTGTTAGTGCTAAGTTTCATTTAATTTCAAGAATTCTAGTTTCTTTTTTTTTTCTTCATCTTTATTCATTCATAACCTTTTAAGTTATTGTTGTTATTAGAAGTGTCATATGGTTCAGCTTTATTTTATTTCATTTTATCTAATGCTCGAGCTGTTTATTAATTGTATTTTTCCTTAAGAATAAAAGTTTTGTTTTTCTCTCTCTGTAATTTCACCGCCCTTCTTTTTTTTTATCATTCTCCTTCATCATTATTTTTTAATATTAACGCCCTATTGAACACATTAATATCTTTGAATGTTACACTTGTTTAATAGCATATTTTTAGATTTTACTCTGCATATTTTATAGTTTTTTACTGCATATTATTTGGTATATGTTGAAGCTTTTTACTGCATAAAAATCCGGGCTCTGGTTATCACTTAACACCCGTTGATCTGGAGAGGTAGAATTAAGATCATAGTTAAGCTTTCAGTCTTCATTAAGTGTACAGTAGTGGATATACGATAATAATAATATACGATAATAGGAATCGTCCAATCGCCAGATGTGATAGTTCTTTGACAGGTGTGTATGGCATATTTACATAATAGAAGTTTCTGCGACAGCAGCTGCCTAGGTTAGTTCATTAGCTATAACATCGCTGTATCTGTCATCGTATACGAGGTCTAACGAGAAGCTCGTTAATTTTGAGTCTTTTTGTCTCCTACAGTCACAAAACTTTCTGCTTTTAATCATTTTTGTGATTACCTATAATCACTTTTAATTTTATTTTAAATAAGGTCAAAATTAAAAGACAATGACTTTTTCGTTTTTCCTTAAAGTTTCATGATCACTTAAATATAAAATGTGTGTGAAAATATTTTTTTTTAATCCCCTTTCATTTTTAATCTCGTTTATCCTAAATTAATTTCTTTTTTTAATAATAGTCTAAATTAATTTTTTTTTTTTTTGTGAAGAGAAGTATGCTAACTTGCTTTATAAAAACTGTGCATTAAGGAATGATAAAAGACTAAAGAATAACGAGAAAAACAAATATAAAAGAAAATAATATAATAATGAGTTTAAAAAAAAAAAAAGAAGGAAAAATACGACGAATCCATTTAACTCATACGACAACAAAGGTTTTCATCTTCCTAAGTGCCCCTTAAACAACTAGTTTTGACGATTTGAAGAGAGTTTTATCGTCCATCTCCAAGTTAACAAACATTAACTAGGAAATTTACCATTGGAGGAAGGCAAAATCCAGTTTTATTGACTGTAAAGCTTAGCAGACTTCATGACTTCAATCCATAAAAGGATTATTAGAATAAAACACTGAAAGATTTTTTTTTTCTTTTCAGTAATAGAAATCTTACAATCTTCACGAGTTAAAAGAACAACGCGTTTTTAATTCATTAGAGAATATTAAACGAACAAATAATTTTCATTATTTTGTTACACTTGTACGATGTTTGTTTGTTTAACGTCTCTTTATGCCACTAAGGCTAATCAGACGATGCTACAGTGGGATTCCTAAATTTTGCCTATCCAGGTATAATTAGGATAGGGATCTTTAACGAGTACCTGACTTCGTACATGCTCGGGACCTCCATTTTATGTCCTATCCGAGGGACGACATGGCTAATTTGGTTACACTTCTTTCACAAAGAATAACGATGATGGTACGTTTTAATACAGACTACTATTAGTACAAATCAATTTTAAGGTAGAACAGGATTTATTACCGAAGAGATAAGGATTTTAAAAGGTGCTTTTTATCTTTAGTTGGGATATCATTAAAAACCAATGAAACTGTATTTAAACATATCTCCCTTTATTCATACCGACCCAAACTAGCGTACTTTAAATGTAGTTATTAGATAGATCCTCTGAATCGTAACTAAAGAGCTACTATATTTGAAAGAAGATCCAATAGATTATCTATCTCTGTATATATAAATAACGATAGGGCAATAACCGTTAGAAACAGACAGTGGACCGAACACTCATGTGCGCAGTAAATTCCAAGGGAGGAAACTGCTTAAGACAGCAAAGAATAAAATGGATATTCCTTCTTATCGGGGATCTTATGGAGGGTGCCAGTGCATGCAATGGAGGACGGGAACACATCGCTTACATGCCTGACGGTCAGGGAACAAGTGTATATCATGTGTCAGCTGGTCTTTATCAGCGGTCGAAGGTATCCCTGGAGGAATGGTATTGCAAAAAATGCAAGGCCAGTCCCTATCAGCTTAGGCAAGAAAACGTTTAATGCGGTAAAAACTAGTTCTTAGCTGGATTCATCCGACCATTATGTATGTAATAAATGCTGATAAA
This sequence comes from Aelia acuminata, assembly GCA_911387785.2. NCBI lineage: Eukaryota > Metazoa > Arthropoda > Insecta > Hemiptera > Pentatomidae > Aelia > Aelia acuminata. Next base: position 59,511,852 of record OU426981.1, read on the forward strand.
TTCATTTAAAAAGTACTACCAAATAGCTATTTAAAAAATGTATTTTTTCAAAAGAAAGGAAGATGCATATGTTATTAATTGCTTCCTCCCAAAAAATATGGAAAATACAATAAAGAAACCGTGTTACATTTCATCTAGCCATTAAACTAAACTGTTTTAATTATAAACATTTAATGAAATGAATAAAATGCATGTTAACCTGAAAAATACTAAATGATAAACTTAAGGTATTATTGAAAGGATCACACAATTACATTTTTTTTTCACACCACCCACATAGTATTAACATTGCAAAGTATATATAATGAATCAGAAGTAGACATTCTTTCTTTACTGAAATTTCTATAATAAAAAATGAAAAAAAAATTAAATTATTTATCAATATTTTTAGTGATAGTTATGCTATTATGCTTGAATAGGATAAAGCCATAAATAGCTCAACAATTAAATTATAGCGACAAATTTGCACTGAACAGTATTGATTTGTCCTCATCCCTCCATTATTTGTAATCCAATGAAAATTTCATCGTTAAAAATGTAGTTATTACATTAGTAAAACATCGCAAAGATGTTTGTTGTGATTTTTTACGCTCAGCACATAATAGTATTGACCTTTATGCGGGGTGGGGGGGGGGAGGATATGAAACGTTGATAATTGGGAATGAAATAAATATTTATTATCCAAATTAAAAACATTTTTTACCGAAAAGTGCATTTGAACTTAAATATTATTTCTAAATAAAATAATCTTTAGATATTATTTTAAGATGTGTGTTTGTTTTAACGCCACTTTATGCCTCTAAGGCTAATCGGACGATGCTACAGTGGGAGTCCTAAATTTTGCCTATCCCGGTATAATTAGGATAGGGATCTTTAACGAATATCTGACATCGTACAGGCTCGGGACCTCCATTTTACGTCCTATCCGAGTGACGGCATAGACAAGGGCCTCTAGTAGTAACTCGCGACCTTAAGTAGACTAGTAGTAGTCTCTATGCTAACCACTACACCGCAAGTGACCCCCTAAGATGTTTGAATTATTTTAAGATGCTCAAATAGATATTATTTAATGTTTTGCGCAACATTTTTTTAATCGTCCCATTAAATTCAATTGTCGGGTTATCATTACAAAGAATAACTTTTTCTCAATAAAAATAGTTTTGTTAGATAACAGCGAAAAAGCCGGTGGAAATATTTGATAGAAAAGAAAACACAATTGCTTATAAAAGAAAAAAAAAATAATCCATAAGCACAACCCAAAAAGGATACGCTTGATGTCGAGATTTTATAAGTTACAATTTAAACTCATTACATTCTCACATGAGTTGTTTGAGATCAGTTTCCAGAAACTATATTAGTATTTGAATTATTGTTTATTAATAAATATTAAATAAATATTTTTTAATGGGTAAAAATTTTTAAAATATTCACTGAATGTAATAATCTAAATATGTTCGGATATTAACGAACATAAAACACTCATTTCACTGACATACCAAAAAATCCATTAAATACCAAGAAATCCTAAAAATTGGCAATGGTTGTAATCACAGGCAAAAAATCGAAATGCATAATAAATTACAAAACCACGCTGACTCCCCACTCTACTTTATTTTATAAATATTTATTCTGATAAAAAATGCAATTTGTCTTAAAACCACTGAATCTTTCAGTAGCTATCGATCGCCTGTCATTGAAATACAGTGTACATGTTTTACGTTATATTATACTTCGAGGTGGAGGCAAATGTATTCATTTATAACCAAATGATATTTATAAATGACAGTCCCGTACTTGAAGTTTGTGATGACATTATAACAAGAATCTATGCGGTTTATGTAGCATCATCCATCAGTAACAGTAAGATCGTAAGGGTATTCATTCACCTCCAAATTTTCAATTATACAGTTATATATCCCATGTATGTGTATTTGATAATTTATATTATTGTTAACTTTATTCATTAAATTTTACCTATGTAGCCTGTATATTTTATATTAACCTGTTTGTTCACTGCAGGGCATGATCTCGAAACTTTACCATAATATAGTTTTTTATTACACATTATTGACTGAACCTCGAGAATACTATAAAAACATTTAATATTTACAGTATCTTTAAGTGACAGAAATAATAACAAAGCACTAAAAATATAAAAATACCTGCTAATCCAGATAAGCCTTTAGATAATAAAAGATAATTTAATCATGCTAATAATTATAAATTCTGAGTTTATAAAGTTTAATTATAAATTTTCTGCTCAGAGATGAATTTTTGTAATAACATTGACGATGTTCGTTACAGGATGTTATGAAAACAAAAAACTGTTAGATAGATAATAAACGTATAGCAGAATCCCATGACAAATTGTTTTCCAGTTACCTCTTTTTTGTGTTTGAATAGAAGGTTACAGTATTTTTTGCGATTCCACATCCAATCGGCCAAGTTTTTTTAATCACAATAAAGTTGAATACGGGAGGTATTTAGTCAAGAGATGTGATTAAAACGGTTTATTGGGAGGCGCTATTTGCAATCTGATCAGTCCTCCCTTAGCCAGGTAATAACGGTAGCTATCGGCAGTAAAAATCCAGTTTGTTTTCAATTAGGCCTAGTAGGAATTTACGGCTGCAACCATGTGCCCCCGATAACTTCCCGCAGGAGCATAATCCCAACTTAATCACCTGATGGAAATGGAACGGGCTTTACTTTTTTATATCCCGAATGCCATTAAAACCATGTTCATAGAGCTTATGGTCGAAGGTTAATTAGTTGATAGCTGTAGTTTGCTATTTGACATCAAAACAGCATTCGCTACGGTGAATATTCTACTTAAAATGTCATAACAACCACTACAGTTGCAATACATATGATCATTAATGCAGATACCATTAAATTAATCATATTTATTATTTAGAATCCGCTGTAAGTAATGAAACATCCTTCTCGGTCTTCATACACGAAGTCGTTCAAATTAAACGACTGCTCTACTATCTTCCTTATAATATTTATTAATTTTATTTGTAAATTTTTGTTATAAAGAAAGTTTAGAGCAGGCATGGAGAAAATTAGTTTTATTGACATATATATTACTTTTTTGTTCATCCGTTTGTTTGTTTAACGTCACTTTATGCCTCTAAGGCTAATCGGACGATGCTACAGTGGGAGTCCTAAATTTTGCCTATCCAGGTATAATTAGGATAGGGATCTTTAACGAGTACCTGACATCGTACAGGCTCGGAACCTCCATTTTACGTCCTAGCCGATGGATGGCATGGATAAGGATTTTTTACTCCCATTAAAAAATCCTAGGGCCACCGCTGGGCGCTAACCTGCGACCTTTAGTACTATAGGTTGTCATGCTAACCACTATACCACAGGTAACCCCTGTGTACATCCGTTAGAGCTAATTTTATCATAAAAGATTCTATTTTTCTCTGTTTCTGTTATGTTTAAATGGTAATTATTTGTATTAGTTTTCGGCAATTATAATTGAAAATAATAATAAATAAATTATTGTTAAGCTGTTTCAAATGTAATTTCTTAATTGTTGCTAGTCTATATCATAGCTCACTGTAACATGTTATTTGTGCATAAATACAGTTTTTTATTTAAAAAAACGAAACAAGTTTGACGTTCTATATATATTCAATATAAAATTAAATATTCAATAAAATGTATAGAGCATTTTATTTAATGTAACATTAATATATTTGAACAAAAGGATTGTTGTAGGGTGTTGGTACCGGCAACCAGCCCTCGGGTTTGTAACAGCTTGAAACAATGGAGTTGTCAAAGCGAACGACTTTGTTGAAGCACAAGTAACGCATTCAGGCAATGCTCACTCCGCCGTAACCGAGGTATTAAGCCCACTCTAATATCCCCATCTTCTGCCTTCAGCCCCAAGAATGGTTATGACAGCACCTTTCGATTACTGCCAACAAAACCTTATTCGTATGCGATGCGTTGGAATAAACTAATCGTAGATAGCAAACGCAATTAAAGGCGATAACCTGTGATCGGAACACAATTAAGCTTAAAAAAATTGAATAAAACGGTTTAGCTAAATTTATTAAATAAACATAACAGTAAACAAAAGGCTACATTAGAATTTAAATACTTAATATCTTATGCTTTCCACGTCCCGGGTCTTAAATTTCAATTAAGCGAACTTTAATCTTTTGGCTGAAGGACAAACAATCAAGTATAAAACTTAACTTTACGCAAACCTCCAAAAATTTAATTTCAAGACCAGGTATAAAAGCGATCCAAAATGTATTGAAGTCATAACCTCATAATGACAAAAAAAAAAAAAAAAAAAAAATATATATATATATATATATATATATATATATTTAAATATGTATGTATATATATATAAATATATTTAGTTGATAAATATGTATCTGTTTCTTTACTTTAAATGTTTGGAATTGAATTATGTTATACATAAAACGAGTGTCATATTTTACTTTTATTGCGAAGAACTCACCAAATGTTCGTTATTTATATTTTAAGTATTTTTCCAATTGTGTTTTCGGGATCCTTTCTTAATTATCATTGAGCTAAAAAGTGGTGGTTAGTCGAAGTTTTATACCTACTATCTAGTTATTCGAAAAAGAAAACGAATTGAAAGAGAGAGGGGGGAGACTTTAACTGTAATTACTTTAATTACATTTAAATGAAAACTGTAATATGCACTTACATAAAATTAATAATAATTGTAAAAAAAAATTAAACTGAATGTTGGCATTTACATTTCACACGATATTTAACTAAAAATACAATTTATTAATTTTCTTCCGCCACAATATCTTGACCTTCTCTTTTATAATCTCCTTCACTAAAACTCAACTTTCATAAAGATTCCGATTCTAAGCGAGAACGAGTTTCTGTTTCATCTTCATGTAAGTAAGTTGGTATTCTTGATTCATCCATACGCTTCAGTGCTTGAGTGCTTTAGACGGGAATTTCCGTTTGTTTACTTGACAGAAATGGGTTCGAATTTACGAATACACAATTCTTAATGTTGGGAGTAGTGTAGCATCGAGTAGGATTAGATTTTTTTGGAAAATAGTTTCCCTGCTGGGCATAATTTACAATGACAAAAAATCTCGGAAACCATTTTTTATTTTTTTGAGAAATGTCTATGTCCGAAGATAATGTTTATAGTTAAAAATTTAGTTCAGATTCTTTTATTTTTTTCCATCACAACAAATGGTCTTTTAAAAGAACGGACTGATTACCCTTATTAAAGGAGTCTATTTCGGGAAAATAAAAACTTTTTTTTTCACTGAATTCAAATATGTATTTCATTTAAAGAAAAAAATGCGATTGATATCTTACTAATGGTTTCAATGAGACTGACCAGTATTTCATACTTCGATCACTCCAATTTGCTTTAAATCCTAAAAGAGAACTTTTGTCCTAACATCACATTATAGTCATCACCCAATCGACACAACTTTTTGGGTTATTTGATAAACTTTTTTTTTCCAACCTCGATGCACTGTGCCTTTATGATAACGACTGTTTAATTTTCTTTGTTGTAAAAACAGGCAAATTTCCTTCTATGTAACTACATACTTATTTTCATGTAGAAGGTAAACAACAAATCAAAATCTTAGCTTATTGTTTTTTTTTTTATATACAGTCTCGGGCTTTTCTACCAACTGTGTCATTTTCCCCTGCTGATTTTGCCCTGCAATACAAAATTTACAATATATAAATAAAAATAAAATTACAAATACAATATGAACACAATACAAATACAATACGAACACGATACAAATAAAATTACAATTTAGAAAATTCAGTTTCATTATCTTAAATATACTGTTCTGTTTAAGGAACAGTATTAAGTTTCTTAGAGTTGTTTGTTCCATTTAGAGAGTTTCTTCCAAGTTTTCTTTTAAAAGATGCTTTCGGGAAGTCTCATATGCGTAACATTCCGTTAGTCTGTGATTCACTGTGAGCGAAACCCCGCAGGAAGTACATTAAGGAGATTTCTTGCAAATCAGGTACTCGTGGGTGAGTCGAGTGTGCCCAATCCTTAGCCTGCTGCCTACAACTTCTTCTTTTCTGGTCATGTGGATACGGTTCTACGATTCTTAACTTGTTTCTCTTGTTTCATACCATATGCTTTGTCACGCCAGCCATGATTTTTCTTTAATTAAAAATACGACTTCGCTATGTTCTTCTGTATGACTTCTTTAACAGCTTCCTTAGCCAAAGTATCTGTCATCTCTGTGTATCAGCCGTTACCTCTGATTCCGATATGACTCGGTAACCATAGGAAAAGAACAATACAACCGCCCCTCTCCAGTGCTTTGAGTTTATTTAAAATCTCTAAAAATAGCCAGTTTTTAGAAAAGGGGTCCTTTAATGATATAAGTGCGGATTGTGAGTCGGGACGTAGTACCACGCGGCTTGTTATACCAGGGTCAACAGATTTCACGGCGCAGTGAATTGCTGATAACTCCGCGTTAAGATGGTAGAGAATTTTTTTTTTTATAATAAAAATTTTACTTATATTTTTTACTGAATTATCCTTAAGATTTTTCTGCCTTTATTTAACCTAATTCAAAAATCCTTCAGAGATCTAGCCTACATGTAGCCTGTACTAGGTAATGGGAGGGAAAGTTGGTATTTGTTAATACTTGTTATCAATGGTAGTCATGTCATATAATGTGAAATGTTTTTGATTCACTTCTGTACTTTGTGAACCCATGACCCGATCCTGATTCCATCGTTCGAAATTGCCATTAAATTGTAATGAGCCGGTGAAGACGGAGCATAAATGAGAAGATAACATATTGATGAAACCCATACAAGCCGCAGGCGTGCCCCAGATGGTAGCGGGGCTCTGTTGTATAAGAAATGAGTCTGCTACAAGTAAACCACCTGTTTATCAATTCTTTTGTAGGATCATTTCGCATTAATCCAACCGCAGTTTTATGTACTTTTAACGGGGATACCTCGTACATAAAAAAAAAAAGAAGAAAAAAAAAGAAGGCGGGAGCGTTCTTTTCAAGAGCCCGTTGAGAAGTTGTTTTACATGAAATTTAAATATCAAATAACTGCCATGGTTCAGCACTTGGTTAAATATTCATATAAATCGGGAGAGACGAGGAGAAGAGTGGATGCTTAAGCCTACGACTTGTATATAAACGTGGACTAGAAGTATTTAAAATTTTAGTAACTAGCTTCACATTCCTTTACAATAAACACCCGATCACAAAAATCTAAGATTGTTAAATACTGCCACTAGGAAGAATAACAATGATTTCATAGTAATGAATCAACTTTAATTTAATAAATCAAGTTATATAACAAATATAACATTTGAAAAATTATAATATTATTAATAATCATTATACATAATTTTATCTGAAGAGGAGATGTTAGTGATGACCAGGACTTTAAATCATCATTGCAGCTGTCAAACAAATATTGTTTCGGTTTCGTTGGCCCTTTCTGTTGAATGCTGGCATCCGGAGGACCATTCTACGAGAACATTCAATCCATACTGGAGTTTTTTTCCTTGTAAGATTGATCGACTTTTAATGATGGTTCAGATTATATGAGACACGTACTAACAAAATGGCTAAATCCATTTATCATAATTTGAATATAGTAATTATTCAAATTACAAGACCGGTAAGCTTTTTGAACCGTCTTGTTGTATTTTTGACATTCAAATGACATTTGACATTTGAAATGTATTTTTGACATTCAAGGAGAGCCGATGCGAAGTGAAAAATGTACCTGTGTGTGTTATATCCATTTCCGTTAAACTTTAAACATCATTGGGCACCTAATGATCAAGACAATTTCGTCTGAATCGCAAATACATTTTACGCAGGACAATTCAATGCAAATGGATGGGGGTGAATTTTAATAAATTTAAGTTAATATAAAAAGTTTACAATATGTCTCTTTTCTCTTAACTTGTTTAGGTTCTTAGGATCTCAGGAGATCCTTCTGGATGAGTTGGAGGTTGTAATAGATTACTATTGGGTTGAAGCTACAGAAATACTTCATTCCGGGGTTCGAGATTTTTTTGCCTCAGCTATTTTAAGAAATGATATTCAATTTCGCGATAATGAATCCAGCAATTAAGTAAATTTTAGAATTCTCATTGTGACAACCAAATTCCTCAGACAGAAACTGTACGCTATCTTGGAATTCCGTTCGACAGTAAGATGACTTTGGGCCTATATGTATAAATGAAAAAAAAAAGTAAAAGACACTGAACATACGCTTAAAAATACTTTACTTTCTTTATTAAAAATCTTCTAAATTGAAAATTAGACAGAAACTAAATACCTACACCTACCTACTTAAACCCGTTTCAACAGACACCTCACAGTTTTTCGGTTCAGCTAAACAGACACACGAATATTAAAACTTTTTCAATCCAAAATTTTAAGACTAATAACGGAAGCTCCCAGGTATGTAACATAACCCTACAGAGTTACAACAAACAATACAAACTCTTTATTCACGCTTTTTTATTAAATTACGGACATAACAACAGTCTAATTAAACATAAGACATAACTAACAGTACGGCTAACGTGCCCTTTAGAAGTCGGCTAAAAGATACCTCATCTCCTGAATCAGTTTTAAGTCCGGAAAGAGGTGCTGTTGGGCACTTCCTTCCTTTTACCTACAATGTCTATGTACTAATTATTTTATATGATCACATTCGCTGATTGTCGTTAATGGCTGACAGATGTGAATAAATGTATAAAGATAAAAATAAAAAAAAAATGAAGAAAGAATTATCATATAAAATGAAACAGTTTTAGAATTAAAAATATTAGTTAAATATTGTCTTTAGACAAAGCGTCTACCCCACTAGTTTTGGATACTTCCAATTTTAATCAAAATTAGTGTACAAGTAGCCTTCGACGTATGATGAAGCACGAAATTCTTTCTTATTTCATTTCCGTACAATAAATTAGCCTTTGATTTGACGAGAGTAGATTGCGCTATTATCTGTAGCTTGAGATGTAAGTTTACAAGATTTATTTTTTAAAAAATATATCTTCTCAGGCAGCACCCTTTTATGAATTATAGTATGTGAATATTATCGATTAAGGATCATTTAGAAATCCCGGGTAGAAATATCCACTCCGCCAGACTTCATATATAAGATTTGAGAAGGAGAAACCAAGTATGTCGATGTGTCTGGTGAAACGGACTTGCGGTAGGCCACTCCATCCTGACGTCGGTATCCACAGCTGGCGTTTAAGGGAAATCCGAATTTAATGGTGAGCTAAAAGTAATATTTGAAGGGCGGAAGCCTCAAGTTTATAGAACGGGCAGTGACACTCGCTATCAGCCGCCCCTGTTATTTTCATTCTCTCCCTGCCAGTATTGACACTTTGGAGCTTTTCATTTTCTCTTGCCGGCTTTTCTATATCCACTCCCTCCCTCTGTCCACCATGTCACATCCTTTCGAATTTGAAAAATTGAATCAATTCTTTACTAATCCTTCTCATGCGAGGGTCTCAACAAATCCATTTTTTTTTTGTAGGTGTGTTTTTGTTGTTTTTGTTTTTCCTTCGTTATTTTACTGTAGATTGAGAGGAGGCTGAGATGATCCCTCGAGGTTGGTTTTTAGGGGGCATTGAGAATGCCCTGGTAGTAATTGAGTATTTTTAAGTTCAGGATTATCTAGCTTTTATGAAACCTCAAGGAGCTTTCTGATAACCCTTTTATGTCTCTAATTCTGAACAATCTAAATTAAAAGACACGTAACAATAAAATACTCTTGTTAAAGAGACTATTTTTGACATACTCGCTATAAACCCGGCCACACTTCGCTGTGGCTCACTATTAATTATAATAATATTATATTAATTTATAGTGAAATATATAAATGTATTCCGGCAAGATTTACCCTAAAACATTACAACATACAATGGCCTACAGTTGATATGTAGTAATTAGTTATCGTTAGATAATTAATTTATAATTTTTAAACTATTTATTTAGAAGATAAAAGATTCGACCACGGCCACATCTACGTCGCAGCGCTCTATGCAGAGGACATGATAAATGCAGAAGACCTGGGTTCGATTCCCAAACGTAGTCGAATCTTTTATCTTCTAAATAAATGGCCTACAGTTTATTCTTTGTACAGTTGTTCCGGAATTGGGAAGTATTATAAAATGTTCACTGAAATTTCTTAATTTCTATATATAAAGATCAATAGATCATAAATATTTAACTAAATATAAAGGTTATACTCCTCTACTTAGCAGGACGGAATGAAGTATAATTGGGTAAACGCAAAGTTGTGTGAAAGGTTAAAGTAAATCCTTCCGCTACTTTTCAAGTTTTAAGGTAACAAAATTACGGCCCTTACATTTTTATGTATAAGATTTATTCGATATAAGACTACTTCAGCAGTGATTGCTTAGAGATACAGTGTGACAAACTAATTGCCGCGCTATTATTAATTAACGTTTAAGATTAATAGATTATAAATATTTATAATTAGCTCAACGTTATTGAGCAGGAGACAACGCGTGGTTTATTTTTCTAATTAAATATGCAAACTATAACAATCCTTTAAAATCAACACCCTTCAAAATCTGACAAATTTTGATCCGCCCACAGAATTCTGGGGGAGTTTGAGCCGATTCCCAACGGTACTGTGCACCAATTTAATAACTCAAGGTCGAACTGGTCAATTTTATTAACTCAGAAATACCCCGAAACAAATAATATAAAAATAATTATTATAATTTCAGCACTCTATAATAACGAAACAATATTAGGAAATCTGATCGAAAATTAGAAAAGAGACTAGGCCGTCGAGTTGGCTAGGCAAATAGTAAATTAGTAAATATAGTTAATTTGAGTACAGATGACGATCATACTTTTTGCTTATTCTAAAATAAAAAAAAATAAAAAAATGAAACCAGAATCCTCTGGAAAATTAAAACAAAAAGAATATATAACTCCTAATCGGTAGTTTCTCGTAATTTTGAAATAGAATAATGAATATTTATAATCATCTGGTTGTGGCTAATGCCTCTTGTACCATATCTATTCGTAAAAAATCTCCGTCCAATATTAGTTATTATGTATTACATAATATTCAATTATAATGAGCCTTCTACATTAAAGATATTTGATAATAACTACAAATTTAATCTGATCTCTGACCGACGAAGGACCAGAAAAAGTGACGACTATGGACTTACATCAAGTTATAAATAAGAACGGGGAATCAATAATCAAAGGGCTTCAAGATTGATTAGGCATTAATGAATCAAGCGTAATTAGCGCCATTCAGAATTCTGAAGGAGGAAATTTAGAGTGATTTCATTTTATCCATACTCCAAAGGTAATCCGAATCTAATCTGCCGGTTTACCAAAGCAGGTGAATTTATTTACGTTGATGGAACATATTCGAATTATTCGATCAATTATTATAACCAATAATGATTGCATACTTTGCACTCATAACCTTTAATTATTAAAAATTTATTTATTTACCTAAATACATAATACATCCGTTCTTATTTAAATTTAATTTAACAATTTATCTTCTTCATTGGCTTACTTAAATGAAAATAAGTTATTATTAGTTGGATGATTTTATATATAGTTTTTATATATACTATCTGAATTCTTAGAATCAGCAATTCTTTATAGCATAGATAGGGCTTTTGAGGCTTCATGTTATCTTGTTTGGCTTTAAAAATTTTGCTTCACAGAAACATTCAATAAATCCAAAAAAAATGTAATTAATTTGCGAAAATAAACAAAAAAAGTAGATCTAAAGTCAATATTTAATGTCACGCGTCAGAAAGTTTTTGTACCACATTACATTACATAAACAAAACTATAAAAGAATATTTACAATACTGATTCGGAGATCGCAAGGCCATTTTATAAGTTAAAAAGATCTAATTAGTTTAAAGAACAAAGCTGGGATACTATTAAATGTGAGATGCTGACTGATGATTAAACAATAAGAGCAATAAATCTAACCATACATTTATATAGATAACTATATATTGTAGTGATTTAAGAGAATTTCGACCTTAGATTGACATTGAAATTTATTTCGAGTTTTATTTTATATGATCGGTTCTAGTTCAAGGTTTTATTCGAAAATTGTAATATTTGTCTTAAACTATTTCAGTTTATTTATTTATGCTATAAATATAATAAAAAGATTCGATCATAGACCTTCCGAAGTGGCACAGCTTTCCATCAGTGCTCGTACACGAACGCCTTCAAGAACTCATTTCTCACTTGACTTCGTAACACTCCCCGGATGAAGACACATAATGGTTCAGAAAATTCGATTTGGGCACAGCTATTCCAGAGTAATACAATCGATTCCATATTGATGCACTATGACATCTTGATTTTTTTTTCGTAAGACACCTTATTCATTCTTTATTAAAATATAAAAATTTCTTATAAAATATGTACCATAAATAGAACCCAAAATAAAACAAGAAATATTAATGCTTAAATCTGATGAGGAAGATACACAAAAGTACATGAATAAGCGAGTCAATTTTTCAAGGTATTTGTTTAAAAAAACTTTTGAAAAAAATTAAAATGCAATAACGAATAATAGGTTTAGGCCAATATTTAAACATGGATATTATCATATTAAAATACTTAATATTTGAAAAACATTAAGCATATATAATTTTCAGCTAATCAAAATATATTAGAAAACAAATTGAACAACGTGCGCAAATATTTAAGATAAAAGGGCTCGAAATATGTTGCTTTCGCAATTTTCAAAACGGATCGGCACAATACAACGATAGGCTTATGTATAATAAATTTAGTTCGAGCTCCCGGAACCCAGATAGCGCTAAGGTTTGTTTTGTTTATTGTTACAGTTTTTCTCTATAAATTCTACTAAATTACGTTAGTTTTTAGTCTGTATTTTAAATTATTTTATATCTATGCTCTGAACAGAAAAAAAAATGCAACTAGATTATTAAACGAAAAAAAAAAACTGGCGTAATATAATTTGAAAATAAAGTATACTTAATATAGTTTCTAATATAAAGTTGGTTTGATTAATATTTAATGCAATACCTAAAGGAAATTTGAAGAATTTGTAAATTTATACCACGGATGACAAAATGAAAAATGTTTTTTATAAGCGTGATTGTAAACCATTAGAATAATTTTTGAATAGAAATTTCCTCCTCTTATATTTTTAAGTTTATACCTTTATTCAAGTTATTACACAATCTCATATCTCATATCAAGCCGGGTACGGGGGGGGGGGGGGGGGGGGGGGAGTCGTCCCCTTTCTCGGAATTAAAAAAAAAATATATATATAACAAAATAATGAATTAATAGGTAATTGCTTTTTCTAAGAAGCCTTTTTGTTGATTAAAAACGAACCTAAAATAAAAATAATAATTTTGAACCAGGACACTATCCAATTCAATGCTTGATTACCTGCATTTATATGGGGCCTGCAGAAATGGGAAGAAGGGAAATTGAATAAAAATGGAGTAAAGGAAAAGGAAACGGCATGATAGTGATAATGGGGTCAGGAGTAATTTAGCTTTTTATCGCATACATTTTCTTCTCTGATGTTAGATAATAATATTTTTACAACACTTATTTTTTTCTTTTCTTTATGTAAATATAGACGTAAAAGTCTAATTTCGGTCAGGAAATTAAAATATATATATTATTCTGTTTGGGACTATCCCTTATTTATCGCATAAATAATGACTTTCTTAAGACCTTTTGTGATAGAGAAAATGACCTACCTATAGAGAAATAAGCTATATTGTCATATTTTTAATTCTTCTTACTTCATCATTTGGAGGAGTAAATTTGTATTATTAATGTACACATATACCTAATGATTCCGGTTGTTTAATGCCGACTGCAAACAATAATTATAAGCCCTTCTTTCCTAGTAACGGTACAAAAAAAAAAAAAATATTAAGAAATATTTCATAAAGTTGATGTTCAAATACTGTTATACCTCCCTCATGCACAAACTGCAGTTAATCAACAGCCACATCTTGGAAGGCTATCCACAAATGAATATTTTTTTCCAAATTCAAGAATTAAAAGAACCTAACGATTCAGGGATACGATACACAGTGCGAAAATTTTGTGATTCAGTGGCCAAAAATCTTTAAATCCTGACCAAATTATGATAATCGAAGAATTCATAAGATGAGCATAAGCATAAGATTCTTTTTATTAGGGAGAAAAACATATTAATACCATCATTTTGGGTATTTCAATTTTCTTTTCATATGAATCCTTTCTTCACTTTAATTTAAATAAAATAGTCTATTAGAAACAGGGTCAAACTAAGAGAGTGAGTAATGAGTCATTACCATTATATATTTACCTTTCTACCTAAAAATGTCTTTTTTAGGCATTTCCTCCTTTTGAATGAATTTGAAATAATTATAGTCTTAAGAGGAAAAAATCCAAAAGAAAATATAACTATCTATACATAATAAATATATAACATAAGGACTTTTAACTCAAAATATTTTCAAATAATTTAACCTGAAGTAGGTATATCTTATGATTGTGTCTGTTTTAAGGCCGAGAATATATTTTATGTTCAATTATAGGGATTAAAATCTTGAAATCGATATATCGCCGATTCATAGCATTTCATGGATCAAATTCTATTATACATTATAGAATTTCAGCCTATTTCACCCTATACCACAGAGAAATAAGTCAGAACCAATTATTGCCAAAAAAAAAATTTATCTTAATTTAAATACTTTTTATTGGTGAATTATGTAGATGAAATTTAAACGAATTTTTATCGAACAATTTTAAAGCCATCTTTCTTATTTTTAAAATATATTTGATGCAATTATATAAAAAACAAATTAATTTTTAAGAGGTGAGCATAGATATTGCTATAAATACTTGTTTTTTTATATACATATAAAAGCTTTACATTTTATATTATTGCACCAAATTAATTTCAGAAATAAGGAAAATGGCTGTAATATAATTGGTAAAAAATGCGTTTTAAATTATTTTATTTTATTTTTTTTAATAAAATCATATTTTGATTAATATTTTTGTATCATCTCTGATTGCAACAATGCAGATTATAAATTTACAAATTTCTTCATAAGATTTCGGGAGGAACCTTGGCATGCCTGAAATCACGACTGCTTTTTTACAACTATTCGTAATAATTGAACCCCGCTAAATGTAAATATGTAATGATGTTTGAAGTGAAAATGAATTACTTACACTAAGTTCCCAATATACAAACAACAGAACGTGTTTTTAAAAAGTTAATGTAGTTGCATGCTGTCAAATTAGAAATATTTGCTTTGTCCCGACAATGAAATTGCCTCCTTCATTACATAAGCGAATTAAACCATCAGCATTATAAACAATGGTAGAAAAACTAGAAAAGCTTCTTTCGTGACAAAATTATTGCTCCTGAGGATGAAAATAAGGAGCAAGAGAACAAAGGTTTATGAAGAAACCGCAAGAAGAGGAAATGTTGGAAGGGGAGATGGCTGTTGGTCTAAGACAGTACTGAATGCTTCCCATCCGGCCACATTAGAGGTAGGCCAGACCATAGAGGAAATGGATGTGAGAAATAACTCAACCAGCGGGGAGCAAATTGATGGCGACTGCTTGGGACAAGGCGGGATGGGTACAATTGTCAACTAAGTAGTCATCAAACTCTTTGGATATAATGTCGTCAGTTAGGGGAGAGGAAAATGTCTCAGAGAAAGTGAAATGTGTTTAATAAATTGAGGTTAATTTGCGGCTATGGAACTGTGTTGAGTAACGTTGGATGTGATTCCTCAAGTAAGAGAAATTAGGATATAAGGGAGAAGATAAGGGTGCCATCAGAAATAAATGAGTCTGTAGTGAAATTAAAGTTAGATAAATGTCTTTCTTTATCTTAACAATTTTTTTTTAAAGTTAATCCTCCCCGTCAGAACATTTTATTATATAAATGAAAACTCACTGTGATTATATTAATTTTTTTATACTTTGCCAATAACCCGGCGTGGTAGAGGCAAAAAAAATATTGTATAAATTAAATTAAATTATTATTACATTATTAATAAAAAATAAATAAATTTTTAAGTCTATAAAATTTCTTTTCCATTATTTTTCATTAAAGCATATGTAATAACCCACTTTTTTTACTTAAACAGTAAAAATTATCTATGATACTAGTTTTTCAATGTAAAGTTTATACGATCTAATTTGGTTTCAAACCAAACTTTGGCAGTTACATCTTGATGCTCAATGGGGCAACTGTGTTGAACTTTAATTTGGTCCGTTTATCAAATTGACTGGCTTATTACTTTTCTTAAGGCTGAGCAACACTGAGAACCAACTGGAGAGCTTAAACAGTACATAGTTGCTCAACAGTTTTTGCTTTTGAATGTAGCTGGAAGATTTCATTGAAGGCAAATTCATATAGACTGAAGGCAGAGTAATCGAACATCTTCAAACGGGCACATTCATCGTGTTCAAGTTTTTGGCCAACAAAAACATATCAGACACTTTATGGGTAAAGTTATCTAATAATATGAATTCGAGATTGTATCTTCGCAAAACTCGCACAACAGAGAAGAAGGAACAGTTATTTACATAAACGAGAGCCCTAACCATGAAAGCGAGGCAAATTCATCTTTGATGATGAAAAAGTCAAAACATTTTCTTTGAAGTATAAAATTTCAAAAAAAGTTGGTACCTTACACAATACAGAATAAATAATCACTTTTAAAGTTTTTAAAAGTTGTTTTTCTGGTCGATACATTGTGATCTGCACCCGTTTTAGCTCTTAGTTATAGAACAGCTTTGCCTATCAAGTATTTAGTTTGATTAACATATATAAATGTTTTCCTCAACTGTATTTATTTCGCAGATTTTGACAGGAAAGATCAAGATTTATGAATCGTAGCAGTTTAAAAAAAAATCGTATAAGTTAATAAATCTTGGAGCTATGGGAAAATTAAAGGTGAAAGAGTTGTCCCAGTTTACTTTCAATATAAACATCAAAGATTTCGATTTTAATTATTAATGTAGAAACTAAAACTTGTTAACGAAATATATTAGCAATAAGATGTCATAAATCGGTGATTAAAAAGACTCCCGAAATGTCTTAGCGGCTTTTGGTAATCGAAGTCCCAGTAGCTCTCTTTTTAGACATAATCAACATATAGAGGAACTTAGCAAATTTAGCCAGACTGGGAGAAGTAGCAAATGTGAAAATACTAAAAGTCGCTATAGAGGACTAGCTGGACGAATCAAAGAAGAATCATTTGAAAAGTTAGTAATTAAGGTAGAAAACCGAACGGTACGAACTGATGGAAATCAAATTGAAATGCTAAAAAGGGCCACAAGCTCAAGAATCTCGAGAAGGGAAGATATTTTATTTTGTCTCATTAGGATAGGACATTGCTGTCTTCTCCGAGGTCTGGAAGTATCCACATGCCAGAAATGTAATAATACCCTAGTTTAGTAATAGGTGAAACACCTAGTACTAAACAGATTACAAAGAAACACTGTGTGAACTGTTGAAAGACGATGAAGTTATAATAGTTGCTCTGTTTCAATACTTAAAAAAAAAATATCCTACTAAAGTATGATATAACTTAACACAACGCCAATGACCTGAATAACAGGTATAATATATTTCACAAAAAGGATAATAATGTGACCACTTCAAGTGCAGAAGTCAAGCCTAAAGAATGCATACTGATCAATATAACTAACTATAGATATAAATTTAACGAAAGACATTGTTTTTTATAGGCTGACAGTAAAAAACGAAATAAATAAAAATCTTTTCATCTCCGAGTGTAAAACCTCCAAAAAAATATATATATAAAATCCTTTGCGTGACATGAAAGTAGTCTTGGAAGAAAAAACTTGACAGGAGCGGTGAGGTACGCACAGAGCCTGTTGCCTCACCCCGTGGCGGATTGCCTGCGACACGAGCCGCTAAAATATTCAGCTCAACCGCGGAAGAGCCCCCACCGCAATTTCATTTAAAAGACAAAGCCATCAAGTTCTTGAGCCAGCTATTACCGTCCACTTTTATGGACTAGTAACTCTTTCGATCCCTTTTCGCCTTTATAGCCCACAACTGTTATCAACAAACCACCGGTGGTCTTCGTTAAAATAATTACCTTTTGTTTCTTCAAGGCGTTCATATAGTCTTATCATTTTACATATACTCTGTTACACTGGTAAAGGTGTAATATAATTTAGAATTTAGAATGAGCGAGATATGTAAATAAGCAATAGTTTACTAACGCAATGCAGACGATTTAAATGTATTTATTTTGTAAACCAGCCACGACTTTCATCTAATGGCCTAATGCCAAGAGTATGTGTCAAATTATTTTTGTTTTATATTTTGTTTTCAAATAAAGACATTATATTATTATAATTATTGAAACATTCTAATACTTTTTTTTTATCCGAATTCTTTTTCCTGAAACTCTGAAATCGTATGGTCTCAAGTCTGACAAAAAATAATGTATCCAAAACCATAGTAACCGTATGAAAAAAAAAATACTACAGTCAACTTTATGAATGTTCTATTCCACAATTCATTGTAAAACTGAGCCATTTGGTATTTGGTGTATTAACTTTTATAAATGGAAAACATATAACTGTTAACATATACATAAAATGTTATGTGTAACTCATTATTAGCTAACAATGAATATTGATGAATGAATTCGACTTTTCGATGCTTTAGAAAAAACCAAACTTATCTCTGAATTCAGTACTTTACGAACGCCAGTAAATACGATGCATAAAATCCTTAACGGACACTCATTTTTCGGAATAGAATTATTTTGACTGGAAAAGTTCACAAAGTATTATTGAAGCAAACTCCATTCTGTGCCTTTGAAAAATCTCGCTAATGGACTCAAAACTGTCAACTAGGTTGTCAGAAATTTGAAATGCTCTGCTTAATTAACACTCGACGTTTTTCATTCTGAGCTAACAAAGAACTGTCACAAACTGTTGGACTAATCAGGTAGCTACTGGAATTGGAAAATGAAGGGAAAAAGGCTGGAAATTATTTTCTTGTTTCAAGATAACTATCAAAGGGTTATTGTAATGAACAGGACAGATCGATGGATACGCAGAAACTTTTATTTTTATAAACTTGCAATATACCAGGTTGATCCGAAATATAGTCATGTATTTCGGTCGTTAGAAAAAAAGAAGATTAGGTTATGTTATTAAAGCTCAAGTTATTCATGAGCCAATTAATTGGATATTATTAATTATTATTATATATTAAATTATTTAAGTGGATAGAAAATTTTTTTTAGGAAGTTTATGTATAGCTTACATTAGTCGAACTCTTGACATTTTAAAATATATTTTTTTGCATTTGTTGCTTTTTGTTTATTTAACCTGTACCACTGGAAAATGAGACATGCTTGGCATAACAAGAGAAAACAGGACGTCGAGATAAGAGGGGTACCTTTTATGACAGGCTGGTAACAGTTCTAAACTTGATCAAATACTTTTTAGCAGACGCGTTACGGATGCTCCTGATTTGTTTTAGTTGAATGAAATGGTAAAATGGTTAGTTTTTTGCTGACGATTTACACAAAAGATTCGCACACATAAATAGACGGATGAATGCTTTAATATTATGGCTCAATAATTTTTCCAGTTGAAAGCTAATATAATTAAATTGCATAAAAACAGAGTATATAATAAAAAAAAGAATAACAGAAAGAATTAAGATAAAATATTGATGCTATTAATTAATTAAGATAAAATTATTGATGTTATTAATAAATAAGATAATTTAAAAGTGGCCCTCTATTAACGAACAAATCGTATATTTGTATTTCCAGGCTTATTTCGCATATCCGATTAGGGAAATCCAATTTTTCCCATTCAAATAATTTATCACTTCTATCCTGTTTAAAGTAGTTTTTCTAAACCATTTCCGCCTATACTCATTGAATATCGAACGAACAGCTATAAAATGGAGTATATCTTCCTTTTTTGTTTGTTGCATAAACTACAATTTAGGTAGTTCAGATACAGCAATTCACCCCTCAACTTGATAATCCATTGAATATCATTTCTTTTAAAGTTATTGAAATATTCGACATTTATTAGAATGATTTTAACGTAAATTAAATCAAACATGACGATAAAAGTTCTAAGAAAAATTTAAATGTTGAATATATGTAAAAATTCTTTTAATATTTTATAGGATGGGCCTCTTTTCTTTTAACTTCCTTAGTAACTTTGGAATTCTACATAAAAGCACATCTCACTGGAACCTAATGTTTTTCTGTAATAGTTCCAAAGTATTTTTAGCATTATCAATGATTGTCAAGCTTCCTCCAATTATGGAAGGATCTTTAGGGCTAGTAGAATAATAGGGGAGAAGGGTTTCAGTACCTTACTGTATTTCTATAGTACAGTAATATTACCTTCGTAAGCGGAGACCGAATTTCCATTGCTCCTTGTCAATGAGAGACTTGTAAATATTATTAGGTATATAAAGAAAATCTTTTCATTGAAAATCTTTTCCTCTATAAATCTTGTACCTGGCCCGAAGAAGTCCCACTGCATGATCGGCGAAAGCTTTGCTATTGTTAATAATGGGACAAGTAAATTCTGGAAGGCGAAATGAGGGTCATCGATCAAGTTCTTGGTCGATTTAGATAAAAAATATGCTACTTTTTTTGTTAATTTTTGTGTGTTTTTACCACACCAAAAATTAAAAACGCAGAGAAATCATAATTAAACTTTTAAGATTCTTAGCTTAATTTATTTACATCTTAATTTAT
The DNA here is from genome assembly GCA_911387785.2 of Aelia acuminata. Taxonomy (NCBI): domain Eukaryota; kingdom Metazoa; phylum Arthropoda; class Insecta; order Hemiptera; family Pentatomidae; genus Aelia; species Aelia acuminata. Next base: position 59,532,676 of record OU426981.1, read on the forward strand.
AAATTCTTACTAAAAAAGATTCAATAATGTTGGGGAACCATACAAAAAATTATTAAAAAGGAGAAAAGAATGGTATAATCAGAGGGTAGAAAGGGAATGGGACTGTTTTCAAAGCTCTTGCATTGGAGAAGTTTTGCATATTTTTAAAATTCAAATTTATAAATCCCCAGTTATTCCCGTCTCATTTTCCCGCCCACGACTGAGTGTAATTCAACATCGTTTATTTCAAGCCAACATCAATCAGGTGGTAAAAAAAAACATACATATAAAAAGAGTCTAAATTACAACAACAAAGAGAAATCGTTAGAATAGGGATGGGATTTATTTTATTTTGGTTTTTCTTTGAATTTCGAGAGAGAATAAAGTCTTCGTCAAATAATATTTGTATTGTTTCTATTTTAGAAGATAAAAGGAAATAAATCGATATGTGGCCTATAGCCCTCGGATATCATCATATCATTTCACTCTAAATTATCTTGTGTGTGTAAATGACATAGAGATTGAAAATAAATAAGTGGATTTCTGTATTAGGTACCTATATTATCAAATATATCTTTTTTACGTTTTTACACGATTACTTTCAACTTTTTAGGTTTTTCATCATCAATATAAATAAACGCTGAAATTTATTTATAAAAATACTCCATTTGGACATCACTTTTATACTGACCTCATATTCTTCATTTAATAAATACTAGCCACATCCTACACAATAATTAACTCATTCGTTTCAAGGTTGGAAATAATATGAAGTTTGGGTGTTTCTTTCTATTACTATGTTAGTATATGACAAAACATGCGATTGGTAAGTTAAAATAAATTTTAAAATTGTGGCCATTCGCGAATCATATTTTTCAAAAACGCACCTCTGGGACATTAATAAATAAAATAAAAATATAAATAAATAAAATAAATCAGCCCTAATTTCTTTTTTAAATTTTTAATACATTTTTTATTTTTTATTACATTACTTTTTATTTTTTTTATTCAAGATTAGACATAAAAAACATTTTAAAAGTTTTTAATCATTTATTTAGTGTGAATAATAAAATTTCTCTTTCCAGAAGTGTACATATTTGAATTTTTCAAGTTCAAACATAATACTTTAAAAAATCTAGTGCGATGCGCGCAACACACAACTTTCACTTACCAACTTACTTAGATTAGAAATTTACATGTTTTTTAATTGCCATTTCTATAAATACTATAAAAAAGGATGACTTGATTTTGAATAAAAATGATCAATTTAATCAAAAACATTAAAGCCGTTTTTGAGATATTCGAAAAATATATAAAAAATGGAAAAAAAAGTTATGAAATAAAGAGCCCCCTGCGTTTGACCAATTTTGATGAAATTTTGGCTGTCACATCGTGAGCATATGCATACACCAAATATTCAGTCTGATCAAAATCATTACAGCCGTTGTTGAGTAAATAAAAAAATCATGTAAACATAAGAAAAAGTTTATTAAATAAAGTACCCCCTCCGTTTCACCAATTTTGATAAAATTTCGGCTGTCTCATCGCGGTCATATAAATACATCAAAAACCCAGTTTCATCAAAATCATTAAAGCCGTTTTTGAGTAAATAAAAAAAAACACGTGAAAGTGAGACAAAATTTATTAAGTAAAGTGCCCCCTCCAATTGATCAATTTTGATGAAATTTTGACTGTCATATCGCAGACACTTACACACATCAAGTATCAAGTTTAATCAAAATCGTTAGAGCCGTTTTTGAGAAAATCGAAAAAATTAGACAAAATTCTTTAAATAAAGTACCCTCTCCGTTTGGCCAATTTTAATGAAATTTTTGCTGTCACATCGCGGGCATATTCATACACCAAATACCCAATTTGAGGTTCGTACGATTTATAGTTTTTGAGCTAGTCTGTTACACACACAGACCATTTCGCGGGACTTGGTTATTTGGACTCAGGGGACCCCAAAACGTGTATTTCCATTGAAAACCGGAAGTCGAAATTTTTCACGATCGCAATACTTTCCTTACTATAAATTTAAAGAATAATTCAAAACTTTATACATTAATTAAACAGAAATAAAAAAAAAAAATCTGGTGTGGTGCGCGCATCACACAACTTTCACTTACCACTTGATTAAATAAAAAAAAATACGTTGTAGTGAAACAACATTTTTTAAGTAAAGTGCCCCTACGTTTAACCAATTTTGATGAAACTTCGGCTGTCGCATCGCGGTCATATACATACATCAAATACCAAGTTTGATCAAAATCGTTAAAGCCGTTTTTGAGTAAATAAAAAAAAACACGTTGTAGTGAAACAACATTTATTAAGTAAAGTACCCCCTCCGTTTAACAAATTTTGATGAAATTTCGGCTGTCGCATCGCTGGCATACACATACACCAAATACCGAGTTTAATCAAAATCGTTAGAGCCGTTTTTTAAAAAATTTAGGAAAACGAAAAAATTAGACAAAATTCTTTATATAAAGTACACCCTCCGTTTGACCAATTATGATGAAATTTTTGCTGTCACAGCAATATTGAGCATATACATACACCAAATACCCAATTTCAGTTTTGTACGGCCTATAGTTTTTGAGCTAGTCTGTTCACATACACAGACCATTTCGCGGGACTTGGTTATTAGGACTCAGGGGGCCCCAAAACGTGTATTTCAGTTGAATACCGGAAGTCGAAACTTTTCACGATCGCAATACTTTCCTTACTATATATTTCATATATAGGTAAGTGAAAGTAATATATATATACTGAAACATAGATTAATATTAATTATACGTAAACCCATTCAGGGACATAACGGATTTAAGTAAAATACTTCTATGACTTATATATATATACAATTCAGTACACTGATTCCGTAGGATTGTTAAAGATAATTTTATAGTTTAAAAATAATACACGTTTTACAAAATATTAAAAACTAGCTGTATGTCCCGGTTTCATCCGGGGAATTTCATTTTTCTAATGAAACGGTCGATTTCGTAAAAAAACCATTGAAAAGCGAGATCATTACGATTTTTATTACAATAAAGAATATCAGCTGAAGATCGGCTGAAGTTATGCAATTTTAATATGGATAGGTGTTCACACCCTGTATGAAAGAACCGCTTAGCGAAATGTGTAGAATTTAGGACAAACGGTACTGATTTCTATAAAGAACAAACAAAAAAACAAACAGATTTTCATCTTTATTTATATAGATTGTAAACTAATAAAATAAATGTTTGCAATTCCGAATTATTTTCTTTCACTAAAATCGTTTTATGAATAAGTTTCAGAATAACTTTTTGAAATGAACTTTTACGGAAAAAGTTATAATAATATAATAATAATAACCTTTATTTGCACATCTAATAAAACATAATAAAAAATTTACAATAGCTTGATACATCCATTATTTACATATGTATAAAATCAACATTTAGTTGAGGCTTTGAGTTCGATTATTTCTACCACTCTTGCAACCACACTGATTAATGCACCTGTCCCATCCGCTTCCACTGTTTCCTGTCCAAAGCTACTCGCTTCCAGGCTGCCCCTCCGCAACTCTTCTTCATCTCCTGGTCCCAATACGGAAAAAGTTATTTGGATAAAAGTTTTAAGATAACTTATTCAAAAAGTTTTCGCAATGACAAGAAAAAGTTATTGTTCTAAAAAACTTCAAGTAGGGTAACAAAAAATTATAAGTTTAACTTAAACTTTTTTAAAATAAAAGTTAACTTTTAATTTCGACCCCTGATTAAAACCTTTGTTTGGCATTGCCTTTTGGAATAGCGATAACTTTTGATTAAAGAAATTATTTTCAAGTGCTTGCTCATCTCTAAAAAGGTTATCTCCTTCAAACTCATGTTTATTAATATATATTAATAGCAGGTAAGGTTAGCGCACCAAAAAGATTTTTCAGGCCTAGGCCCGAAAAATGATACTTTACGGACTAAAACCTAGCATTGAAAACACATTTTAGTTTATATACTTGTATAAAAATATGAATAATCAATAAGGAAATTAGCATTACGATTTCATGCTTTAATATTCACATAATAAAGATGCAATATGATCAAAAACTACATATAATAATAAAGAAAAGATAAATAAGTCGAAGACAAAAAGAAATGAAGAATTAAAAATTTAAGTTTAGTAGGTTTTATTTTTAATATATAATATACAGTTTAATTATTAGTTCAGAATATATTTAATTATTAATTATTAGTCCATACTATTCATTTAACTTAATCGTCCATATAACTTAAAACTTAAAAAAAAATGCCAAATTTTAGTTTATATACTTGTATAAAAATACGAATAATCAATTTGGAAATTAGTATTACGATTTCATGCTTTGATATTCACATAATAAAATAATAATATTTCATATTTTTTCTAAAGTAATATTGAAACGATAATCCTAGATATCAGAAAGGAGGAAGGAATCATCTCGCCTGGTAGAGTTTGGAATATCTAAAATCAAAGGGATTACTAAAGGATTCAGGAACGGCTTTGAAATATGTATAAAGCTTTTTATTAAAAATATTGCGAGTTTATGTAGCGTGATAGCTCGTAAAAGAGGAGTTTCTTTTAAGGAGATTGGTTTTGAAATATCCGATTTATAGAGAATTTAATATCTCCTCACTATTTTATTATATCAGACGGTTTTATTGCTCATTCAATACTTTGTGATATAATAAATAAATAGAATGTTCAGCATTGCCCTTTTTGGCTATAAAGCTATATCTGTATCTTTAGCGCAAAGAGTGTTCATTCCAAAATAAAAAATCTGGTGCGTGCGCGCAACACCCAACTTTCAACTTTACCTTGCGTGAGCTCAAGGTGTTTTATGAGTTGACGGAATATTTTTCTTTTTTTCTCCTGTATATGTTTACTTGGTTCTCTTCATATATCATATTTAGCCGTTTCTTATTTTTAAGCGTGATGAGAGACAGTTAATTTCCCAATATAAACTAAAACAAAGGTACTTTATAGAAAAACAAAAAAAGCCCTTTCCCCATTTAAGCCCCCTCAGAACATTTTAATAATGATAAAGCTTACCTGATATTAAATAACAACTAATTTTCATTAAACATAACGAATTTGATAAAAATCGTTAAAGCCGTTTTTGAGATAATCGATCAAAAAGGTAAAAATTGGACAACATTTATTAAGTAAAGTCCCCCCCCCCCGGTTTATCAATTTTAATGAAATTTTAACAGTCATATCTCGGGCATATACATACATCAAATACCCAGTTTGATCAAAATCGTTAAAGCCGATTTAGAGTAAATAAAAAAAACACGTGAAAATGTTACAAAATTTATTAAGTAAAGTCCCCCCTCCGGTTAATCAATTTTGATGAAATTTTTACAGTCATATCTCAGGCATATTAATACATCAAATACCCAGTTTGATCAAAATCGTTAAAGCCGATTTAGAGTAAATAAAAAAAACACGTGAAAATGTTACAAAATTCATTAAGTAAAGTCCCCCCTCCGGTTGATCAATTGTGATGAAATGTTGGTTATCACATCTTTGGCATATGAATACATCAAATACCAAGTTTGATCAAAATCGTTAAAACCGTTTTTGAGTAAATAAAAAAAACATGTGAAAATGATACTAAATTTATTAAGTAAAGTCCCCCCTCCGGTTAATCAATTTTGATGAAATTTTTACAGTCATATCTCAGGCATATTAATACATCAGATACTCAGTTTAATCAAAATCGTTAGAGCCGTTTTTGAGAAAATCGAAAAAAACCTAAAAAGTTAATAAGTAAAGTACCCCCTCCCTTTAAGTAATTTTGATGAAATTTACGCTGTCGCATCGCGGACATATATCTACACTAAATACCCAATTTCATGATCGCACGGTTTATAGTTTTTGAGCTAGTCTGTTCACACACACACAGACACACAGACACACAGACACACAGACACACACACACAGACCATTTCGCGGGACTTGGTCATTTCGATTCAGGGGACCCCAAAACGTGTATTTCCGTTGAAAACCGGAAGTCGAATTTTTTCACGATCGCAATACTTCCACTTACTATATATTTCATATATAGGTAAGTGAAAGTAAAAATAATTCTGGTATTTGTTGGTAGATTTTTCAACGCATGCATTAGTTTATTTAACACTTAACGCTGTTAGAAATCACCTGTTGGTTTAAATTCATTCATCAAGGAGTAGCCTACAAAGTGTTATAGATCTGCAGAGACATATGCAAAGCATTTAAAAAATTCATTTTTTAATTTGGAATTTTTCGCAGCAGCCGCATACAAGTACTGAACTTTTTTTTTTAATGCAATACGCATTTATTTAAAAGAAAAATTATGAGTGGTGTCTTGGAATAAACGTGGGCAATAATCATCATTAAAATACATTCATGAAAATGAAAAAGACGAAAATCGAAAAAGTAGTAAAAAAAAAAAAAATCCGAAATTTTTTCCTTCGTTAGGACGATTTTCCTTACCCGGTGTCCGTAAACAAATCTGAAAACCCCTACAATAACTTGTGAACGAACGATAAATGGTACTGGGCTCAAACTTGTATTTCTGGAAGGCAAGAAAATTTGACAAATCAATAAACAAACATCCCTAGTCACCTTCAGAAAAAGGTGATGAAGTAGAGCCCCGGGGATCTGCTTTAAAATTTAAGAAAAATATATTATTAAAAAAAAAAAAAAATCAACGACGAAGGTCCTTCTTTCTTATGTTTTTCTTACGAAAAATATTTTTGATAGAAAATTAAAGATTATAATATAGATTTTACTTTTCTTTTTTTTTTTGCAAGGTTCAGAAATATTTCATATTTTAGTTCAATAGGGATGTTCAATGGGGGGAGGATATGGTTTATCAAATCATCCATAAATGAATACTGCATATTGATTGAAAAATACCTTGCTTATAATGTTCCTATTAAGGAATTCAGTGAAAAATCTATCCTCCTTTATGTTTCTTTATTATTGTCAGATCATGACAAGTTTTTAAATGTACAGCACAGCGATCAACCAACACATCAACAAACACAACAATAACGATTTTCTTTTCAATTAAACAATTACAATTAATATTATATTATCTGTTTGATCATGTACACGTTTATTTTTCGTTACCTCTTCTAAACACATTACTGCTATTCTCGATAGTAAAGAAATCAACTAATAATATCATTTTTTATCTATTTATTAATATCGTCAGTTGGGTTTTTTTATGTAAAATTAAACAATCACCCCTATGTACCAATCATTAATATTTGCTAACTCACTGTTACTGGCATTATTAGGCTTCCTATTTATATTCCTTAACAGAAAGAATTTAAAAATTAATTGGGGAATCGATAAAAAATATCTAAGCTATTGGCGAATTAAGTTGCGGTTTACCTTAAAACTCTTGAAATGAGTTTCCTTCTTTAGGTTTCCTAGAGTATTTTTTCAGTGGAATAGGATAAAAAAATTGCTCGAATTTGAAAAATTATTTGCCAATTTAGGCATTTGACAACATAATTTAATCTCAAGCCTACAAGGGGTTTTAGCTATCCATTTTCAATCAACAGTTAACAGAAACAAGAATACAAATACTAACATTTATCAATTACTGTTTGTAATTTTTGTACCAAGAGTATCAATTCGTAAAATATAAATTAATGATCAGAAAGAGGAAATAACATTTTATCTTATATATTTTTTATTAAAAAAAAAAACATTTGGAAAGAATGACACATATATAATATAATAATTCTGCCCCTATTTCGTCATTATTGATTTGTTGCAAGATGTTCCATGAATTAGCTTGCAGCAAGAACTGATGACTCGTTCAATAATAGCATGAGTAGTTTACATTACATGGGGAAAAAATATAATAAAAAAAAAAATTCAAACGACAATCATTCTTTTTCATCGCAGTGTTTTTAAAAAGCCTTTCTACATAGCTTTGAAACGCGATACGTCATTGGCTTGAAGTATTGACGACATGACGGGTGATTGATAGTTTCGGAGGGTCATTTATCTAAATTTCTTCCTCGGAGCTGTAGTTTAGTAATACTAAAAAAAATTAACTTAAAGACAAAAAGTTTAGTCCTGGGATATCCTTTGAATAAATTATAAAGTTTTAGTCGGATAATTTAATTGTATGTAGTAGGTATTTGTTGCAATTTTTGGATGCCATTAAATATGCGCATGTATTTGATTAGATTAAATACGAGTGTTTAATAGAAATAAGTTGTTAACGTTATTTAATTAAACTTAACCCAATATGTCTGATTGGTACGTTTACGCATCAGTATGTAATTATCAGGTTATTTATTTTATTTTATTTTCTGACTTTAAGGTTCTCAATACTTTTTAAAAATGTCAAAGACAGTTTAAATTTGTTTGAGGTATGTTTTTTTTATAACTTCAAATATGCATATTTCAGAAATGTAAAGTTAAAAATTCACACCAAATTATTGATATTTCCAAAATTTCATTAAAATAAAATTTCGACTACTTTTAAAATGTTTTTTTGAGTCTAATCTTGATTAAAGGAATGAGGACGATTTCTTTTATTATTCATTTTTGACCCCTTAATGTCCCAGAGGTGCGTTTAAAAAAAAATAGCGTTCCTGAAGAGCAAACATTTTTTCATTTACAAATCGTATATTTTTTGTACATATATTAACATAGCAATACGAAGAAACACCGAAATGTTTATTTTTTCCACCCTTGGGAAGAAACGGATTAAAAAAATATTAACGGATCAACTGAGGGTCCCATGTCACCCTTTTGTTAAAATTTAATTCACGTACTTCGTCAGATTAATTTTTTTAAAAATAATTATTGCTAAAGTATTCTTCATTAATTTAAATCCTTATTATTTATTTACATGTTTTTATTTTACTAGGATTTGGACTTACAATAATAAATAGAAATATAAACTTAAGATAATGAATGGAAATATTGAATTAAAGTCCAAAACGTACATATATAGATGAGATATATTAAGAAAGTTGAGAGTATAAAGGTTGGATTATAATTTTTTATACTACATTGAAATATATACCAGTGCTTTCTTGTCCAAATTTACAATTTATAATTAATAAATGTCACTTTCAGTCATATAAAAACAGTTTATTAAATATTTCCTTCAATTTAATGTGCTTGTTATTGACTTTGGTAATTCTGTTAAGCTCCAATCGCCTCCTCTGGCAAAAAACATGACATTAAGCCAATAAGTCGCCGCCATAAGCCGTAAGGGCAAGAAGTAGTCCTTATAAGTCCTCCCCCCCTACCCAACCCCCCCTCAGTAATCCCAGGCCCGCCCCACCTCCTATAACATCTGACTTGATTAAGGTACTTAATGTCGTTTTGATGCCAGAGATGCCCTAGGGTCTAAGCCGCTGATTGTTATTGCTATGGACGGTCAATCCATCCCCAGGATATTACTGGCTCATCAGGAAATAATTTGCTGGGTATTAGATTATATATTGTCCATTAATGACAAATTAATCAAAATATGATACTAATCAATCAAGATAGCAATATTCCTTTTTTAATGTCGAACCGTTTATTTGAATAGGACATTTAATGGTAAGTAAGCATAACTATTGCGACTTAAAAAATACTTTCTGATTTAATACTCTCAGACAACATGAGAACTATGAATAATAACCTATAATAATAAGCTGATAAATATTACATCGTAAATTTTAGCATAAGCTTACAGGGTTGAATCCAACAGTAACCACTTTTCAGGCTTATTATTATTAAGAAATTTTAGAAATTGTTGATTTCATCATTATTACAATGAAGACCAACGATGTGATTCTTCAAGTTGGTTGCTACAGATTTACTGGAAATAAAATTTAAAAATTACGAATTTCTTAAATTCGCTCCAGGTCATATCGCTGTTATTATTAAATACCACTTCCTTCACTGCTACTGAAGTGGAAAAGGGAGACAACAAAGTTTATAATACCAAACTAAGGACGACAAAATCCACTTCATTATTAAAATACTCATACATTAGAATTATCCTTTAACCAAAAAAAAAAAAAAAAAAAAAAAAAAAAATACAAACACTTTACAATGGTATATTCTACAAACGAATTCTTCACACTGTATATTGTGAAAATAAAACCCGACCAGGAATTTTATAAAAAAAAAAAAATAAAAATAAAGAAAATTGTAAGCAAGATAATGTTCTTTAGTTGAATCAAATTATTTTAAATAAATCTGTTTCATTTAACAGGCACTAAAATAATATAGGAATTGTAAGAGTTGGTTAAAACAGGAACGTCATTGCCCTCTCTCATCCCTTCCCCTTCCGGTGGAGAACCTATTTCTTATTTTATTTCGGAAAAGTTACAGTTATGTTTTTCTCGACATTGCAACATACATGGTTTTGCAAATTTACTATCGATTTAGTATAGTGTAGGCAAAGATTTAATTAATACTTCGTAAATTGAAATATTTAATTAAGGAAATGTTTAATTAAGACCTCGGAATATTGCGAAGGAAATGAGATATACTACTTGAAGCAGCTTGCTCAATAGCTGAATGTTCTGCATTGCTTGCTTGTTGGGATTAGACGTAAATGCAGCAGGATCTCTAAATCAGAAACCCGTGTAATATCTGTTAAGTACCGGCTTGGCTGTATATACTGCAGCAGTCGATCTGCAAAGTGAGGATTAGAACTTAGGCCCGGAGGCTTAGCCCTACTTAATTAATTAGTAACGGAGTCAGGGTTCAAAATCCAGATAAAGATCCTTTGATGCCTCGATAATTTATCAGAAGAAGAAAATAATTAATTTTATTTAGAAATATGTATAAAAATTATTTATGTTATAAATTTTTATCGAAATATCATTTTATAATGATAAAAAAGAAAACGAAGAAATCAAAACAAATTCGTACAAAAATAAACATTATATGCTTTTAAGCCAGAAAGCTGATTTTCTAATATTCCTATATTTATATTCCTAATACAGTGACTCACGAAATCGATCAAATGTTTATAGTACAACAGAATATTCGACGTAATCCGATATGTTGTCTGTCAACACATATTAATTACTTGTCAGAAAATTTTGTTTAGTCATTTATTATGATGTTTGAACCCTTTTCTATCTGAATTATAAACATAGCACATTCAGTCATCTTCTAAATCTAATAACACGATTTGATCAATTTTGTGTTTGAATTACCAATAATAATTTTATTAAGAATCAATTGTTTATAACAATAGAAGTTCTGCAGCTTATAAAACAGTAAGTAGGAAGCAATTTTTATTTTTGTTGACAACATTTTGAATCGATATAACATTTTAATTGTAATGGTTTTACAGTGAAGCCAATGTCGGAAAATATTCGCAAAGCAATTCTAAACAATCTTGAAAAAGGAGCATCTCATCATTTTTTGAGCCAAAAATACCGATGCTCATTAGGCACTATTAGTAATATTAGAAAGACAAATGCAACCCATTTGAAAGGGGTTGAAAAGAATAAGGCAGGTCATAAGCCAAAACTATTTGATAATTTCAAGCGCGGTATTATTTGTGCTATTCGTTCGGGGGAAGTTGATAATGCCGTCCAGATACAACGGATACTTAGGCGGTTTGATAATATAGACATTAGTTCTGAAGGAGTTCGCCGCGTGTTGAGGGAAGCTGGTTTGCGAGGAAGGGCAAAGTTTAAAAAGCCACAATTAACCACCAGGCATCAAAAACTAAGATTAGCCTTCGCCAAAAAATATGCGCACTACATCGTAAATGATTGGGCAAAGGTTGTATGGTCTGACGAAACCAAAATTAATAGATTTGGATCTGATGGCAAAGAGTGGATGTGGAAAGGGCGAAATGAAAAATTACAGCCAAGACATGTTCAACCAAAAATTAAATTGGGGGGGGGGGGGGGGGGGGGGTGAGAGTATCATGGTATGGGGATGCTTCATGTCAAAAGGGGTTGGCTAAATCGAGTAAATCGAAGGGAGAATGACTGCAGTCAACTACGTGGAGATTTTAAAACGTAGCTTGATAGGAAGCCTTACAAAGCTTAATAAATCTAAAAAAGACATTATATTCCAGCAGGACAATGATCCTAAACACACCGCTCGAGTTACAAAAAAATGGCTAGAAAAATAATAGGTTTAATATGTTGGATTGGCCACCACAATCCCCAGATTTAAACCCTGAAGCTGAAGAGATCAGTTACTGACGTCAGTGCTTCAGCATACAACACGCAACAATTGTGGGAAAATTTCGAAGAAAAATGGAGTCAGATCACACCACAACAGTGTGAAACATTAGTAGAAAGTATGCCAAGAAGGATCCGCGCTGTAATCGACGAAAAAGGAGGCTACGCTAAATATTAAAACAAACTTACAAAATTGATCAAATCTTGTTATTAGACATAAAAGATGACTGAATGTGCTATGTTTATAATTCAGGTAGGAAAGGGTTCAAACATCATAATAAAAGAGTAAAAAAAGTTTTCTGACAAGTTATTAATATGTGTTGACAAACAACATATCAGATTAGGACGAATATTCCGTTGTACTATAAACATTTGATCAATTTCGTGAGTCACTGTAAATAAAATAAAATGTCAACCTCATTAATAAATTTGAAAATAGTTTCGTTATTTAGCATTTATTAATAATTTATAAGTACATTTATTAAAAAAAACTGGATAATTTTATTGAATAGGGCAAAGAACCGTTATAATTTAAGTATATATTGATTTGTATTATAAAAAGAGCAGGGGTTAAGGCTATGCAATAACGCACGACGTTTCAGTCATGCGGATTTGGTCTTGTACACCTGAATCTTTTTTTTTTTTTTTTTATGTAATTTCGAAAAAATTAATTCTAAATGTTATAAGATGATAATCAATACATAAAGATAAATTAAAAAATTATAAAATATGTAATAGTAAAAAAAATTCAAATTTATATTCTTCTAGGAGGTGCAGTGAAATTTATTTTATATTTTTTTATAAATGAAGATCTTGTGAAAGTACATCAATTTTTTTTTTTTTTTATAATTTATTTATTACTGCATATACATTACATTAATGACATGAAAAGGCGTGTAGAAAAACTACCCACTGGTAGCTCTCGAATATTGTTTTAGTTTAGAAGATCTCTAGGCCATCTTTTTTTCAGACGCCTCGGAGGATTGTCTGGGATAAAGGAGGATGCAAGGTTGGAGACAAGAGGGTAAGCATGAATGGGTATTCAATATTAAATTATAAACTGAAAAGATAAATGTTCGACAAGCCTCAACGTATTGTATGCTCGTTGGAAATTATGCGCAGGTCTGACCTTATTTGTAACTATTCTAATAACACACAATTTACAAATGTCAGAAAAAAAAAATGAAAAATTTAATCAATAAATTTTATGAAACGAAAAAATATAATTTTAATTAGTAGAAACGTTGTCTCTGTAACATTATTTAACTTCTTCGTTTTCAGCATATTCGCATCTATTTTTGTGGTGGTATTAATAAAAATACACATTTACGGAGATAAAGTCTTTTTTAAGAATTTATTTATTTTTCAACTTACAAACAAAGCTTATCCCCCTTATATTACCAGCCTAATTCTATCCCCCCCCCCCCCCATGATGGATTGTATTTATGCTTGATTGATCATTCTCTGCATATTCTTTTTTTTCTGTATTTTTTTGTGTTTTTTTGTCTAAAGTGGCCATTAAAAAAAAATAAATCAAGTCATGCATGGATAAAGTAAAACAAAATAAACGGAAAAGGTAAATCAAACTTTCTCGAAACTTCCGAAACCGATTTCGAAGAAGTGCGGGGTCGGATTCGCCCTTTAAGGAGAAAAAGAATTGAAAAGAAAGAGGGTGAAGGAAGGCGAGAAAGCGAATGCGAAAGCTCGGATCTCTATTTTATTGGTTCCTCGAGAGAGGCCTTCAGCCTAAGGCGGATATCTCTTAGCGCCCCCCCCCCCCCCCCACAACATAAATAGTCACTCCTCTATTTCACCTCTTTAAGAAGGTTATCCTAAAATATTCCTTCCGACCTGCCCTAGGATTGACCCCCCAGTTGCTTTCCTTTTTCAACTGGAATTTAATGTCGCAATATTTTCCCTGGTTATCGGCCAGGGAAGATACCTGTTTTTCAAGCTAGCAGGGTTCTTGACAGAAGAGTATATTTCATTTAGACTTAAAAAAATATATATACTTCACTTTTTTTTTAATCTCCTCTAAAGATAAAATGAGATATAATGTAAATATAATAATTGATAAAGGTATGTTCACTTCAAATAATTATTAATAGAAAAATAAATAATCGTGATAATTGTTTAGGATTAGATCTTATGAAGTAACGTTTTCTTTGGTAATGTTGTAAAGTACTTTAAAGTTTCTATTCAAATGTTAAAACTATCACATGTGTTCTCACCAGCTTTGGGGAATCTAAAGTTTTCCATGTTTAAGTTTTGTCAAAAGGATTATAAAAAAATAATATTCAACGTCGATTTTTATTAAATTGTAACGTTAAACTGTTTAATAAGAAAAAAAAACATATGGTTTACAATGCCAAACCTTTTTTTGGAACAACTAGCGATTGGGGTCCGCTTCAGTCAGAGCACGTGTTTGGGACTAGATTGCTGGAGTTCAAGGCCTGGATAATTCCACGGGGGTCTGGACCACTCCAGACCATTCCTTTTCTACGACTATATATAAGGAGTGACCGGACCTGTCACTGTCACTGTTTGTCACAAACAGTGACTAAAAAGTAACCATATGTTTCGAGGTTCAAGGCAAGACTTTCTTATATTTAGTCTGGAATCGAACATTCCAGAATGGGCTAGTAAATTCCGTCAAATTCAGAATATATGATTAAGTACTTATACAGTTATGTAACGGTTCTAAGAAAAGCCTGGAATTCCTAGTTGTGACAGAAACTATCATATTTTTTTTTTCACGTCATAAAATAAATAAAAATCATCGAAACAATTAATTTTTATAATTGTTTATCATTAGGAAAATGTTGCCATCTTTAAGTAAATATGTGGGTACCTGTGGTAGTAATTATAAATATTACAGTATTTTTTTTATTATTATATTGTTATTACTTGATATTATTCTAATAATAAAAATAGAGTAAGAGATAATTAGCAGTACCGAATCCAGTATTTAACTTAAGTGGGGCCCTTATAGGGATGCCTAGAAAAAGACTTACTTATGCTGGCAACAAAGGGTCACTGGAAATAAAACATTATAAAAATGCAGTTCGGTATTTAAATAGTTGTTATTTATGTTAAGAGAAAATATTTTATTTTAATCATTTATGTATCACGTTATTTGTAGAAAAGAAAATTTATAAATGTATATATTTTTTTTTTATTTCACACGGGGGATTCAACACCAAAAGCATCTTACCTTTGAATACGATAATGATTGTATTATCATACAGTGTATCGAACAGATATATTTTCTGTCTTGCCTTGTATTTAATAATTAAAAATTGCAATAGTTTCACCCCATGTTTAATTGTGTCTGAAGGGCTGGACTAATACCGTAATACTAAATAAAACATTTGATGTCATCAGATTTTTAGATAGCATTGACTTGATCTCAAACCACAAGGCGCATTATACAGAGGTAACAAACAATAGAAGAGGGGTAGAATTAAGAAGGCGATAATAAAGCAAAGGGGGGAAAGCTTCTAAAGAATAAAACCGCTTGGAATCGGATTAAGAGCCGATTCAGTGAGAGCGCTCGTTAATGAGGTTGAGGAAGTGAGTTTTAATTTCCGGTCCTTGTTCTTCTTCCCACAGCGGCATTTTTTCCTTTTTTTTTTTTTTCTTTTTGCCTTTCGCTGTTTTTTGGACGGTTCTGTGGTGTCCTCTTCTTCCTAATCCAATGATCCTCAGCCTACAAATATTTTATTCAACCGTCCCCTAACTAACCGTCCTTCAAGCTCCTTCTGGTGAGAATTCACAACCTTAAACCATTCATAATTTCCGAGGGCACTTTTGTTGCTATCTTCGAGCGAATGTAAAGGACAACTTTATTAAATTAAAATAGATTTAGGACATAGGATTGTTTTCGGATTATTTTTACCAATTTATCATCCCTAAGCCACTTCGATCCAAATACGTTTTTTGAGACTGCGAAAAAATTACCATGATTCTCAAAACTACCTTCATTCCCCACCAAAAACAAAAAATGTATACAAAATTATGGTACTTGAGAATCAAAGCGTGGTCAGTGCTACTTTCCCACTAATTCCGGTTAACTTGAATCCTACGTTAACATTTGTTTGTTTATCTTCTTTACGTGTTTGGTTCTTTACTTTATTTTATTAATTAAATATCACATTTTCAAAATACCTTGATCGGAACAGGATTGCGTGAAATTTTATTTTACAAAAATTGGATTAATTCTATAGTGAAAAATGGGTGGAAATGGTCAGGTTAAGAGGTTAACGAACCTTTATCGCATCCTATTCTATTAAAGTGCCTTGATTGGCTTTATTTGTTCGCACCTTTCGACCTCCATTCGTTTAAAAGAGATTCAAAATTACCAAAGACATTTTTATATTAAAAATTAAAAAAACCCTGACAGCAACCAAGATTAAAATATGTTTCTCATATAATTTTATGTTATACGTGGAGTATTCTTTACATAATTATGTGATTTATTAATTACAGGACCTTCTTTATTCTTAAAATGTATCAGTAACATATCATTAAAAATAAAGTAGCAAAAGTTAAAATATACATTAATTATTAGTAGTAGTACTTTCAAGGCCTGTTTTCACGGTTAACTTCTGTAACGAAGTTCCAGCAATTTTTTGGTCAAACAACTTTGTTAATGCACTTTAAAATACTAAGGTTTTTGTTATATTTTAAAAATCTTACTAAGAAAATAATCTAAAGCTGGAATACAAAATCACTAATTTCAATAAAGCTAATCACGGCAATATTGCACCAAATTTTGAATTTCAGTGTAGTAAAATAAACTTTAAAAAGATCTTCATCCCGAAAACTAAATTTTGGTGCATCAAAAGATCAATAAATGTTTTAGTATCTTACATCTCTAAACTAAATCTATTTCGCACAACTTATTCCGTAAATATCTGTAAATGGCTTCAAATCAATTGTATATTAATCGTACATCCATTAGCTGTAAAAGTTTAGAATCACTCCAATCTTGTGTAATTGCTACAGAAGTTCCATTGTTTTAAGGTTTCACGGTTACAACTTGGAAAATGGCTTTTGAACAATTAATTTCAAGTTCCTCCGGTTTAAACTTGATACAATTTCATATTGAGTTTAGGGGTTAACAATAGCAATTATTCGATACATTTGCTCTGGCATTGGTTTACATACGCTTCGAGTTATCCGATTGGGATTGTGCATTCGAGAAAACTTAGGAATCCAAACGAATATATCCCTGAATAAAATTAAAATTAAGATACCTTTAAATTTTATTTTACGAAAATTTCTATCTGTTATCATAACAGAATATACACATGATTTTCAAATCTAAAAAACCATTAGTGATCACTGATAAAATTTATCCTATAATCCAGTTCCGCGAGCTATAGTAATCTATAATTACTCGTATGTACAGATTTCTGCAAGAATAATTAGATAGTAAAATAATACATTTGATCGGCCTATGATTGTTATAAAAGACGCTATTAGACAAATAGAATAGTACTAACTCAAGGAAATGGTTTAGTCCTCAATAACTGGCTATTTTGAAGAGGGTCTAGAAGAGCCTCAGGGTGGACTTTGAGTCTCCCTTGAGTTCTCTAGTCTCTGGGATTGTTCTAGTCTCTGGCTTACATCAAAATGACCTTAAGTTAACTCAAGTAAGTCGAATCGTTTTCTGAATTTTAGTTATAGAACTGTCTCAAACTATTCTTTGAAAAATATATATTGGTCTGATTCAATAGATCAAGAACATAGGTAAGCAATTTCCAAAGTGAGTAATAGTTTAATAAATAGTTGGTCTAGTTCAATAAGCCTTTAAATCCAATAATTATTGCTCTTGAATGTGGCAGCTTTCATTCACTTCCAAAAACTACTTAGCTAATTTACATGATTGGTATTACAATAAGTAATTGATATGTTTTTATGTATTAGTTATATCGAGACTAAGAGTTAGAGCAGTTATGTTGTTGATTATTTCTTTTCAGACTGGTCTGTTTTATATGTAAAGAACTTTATAATCATTCATATTTATACAAAAAACTTGATGTACAATATCATGTAAAGTGTACTCATAGAATGTCACGAACAACAATATAATATTGCTTAAATGTACGACGTTCATCATGATTATCATGATAGTGGTAACACGACTTGAATATAAATCAATCGCTATATTTATTTCATTTATTTTTTTAGGAAATAATATAAACTAAAATATAAATTTTTAGTTTTACTAGGGAAGAATGAGACAGTGTGTGTGTGAAACGCTTGAGTATATTATCCGCCTTATTTCTCTAGATTATTTCTAAAAAATCCAATGGGACCGGGATAGCTTGTTGAAAAAATCTTCCTACATCATTATTAATTTAAACTAATTTATAAAAAATAATTATAGCAAAAGTTATAATAGGAGTTTGTTGGCTCTTAATTTCTATGAAGATCTCATAATTAAGAGAAAATATTTTTTAAGAACCAATGCTTTAATTTTTAAATCGTTAAACTATAGAAATAGGCTATAATAAAAGAAAAAAAAAGTAGAAATCTATTATTTGGGCTACAGGTATTAATTAATAGCGAATTGAGTAAATGATTTCGTTAAGGATAATGGTCTTTGGTGTTTTTTTCTTTAAATATAATCCTATTAATAATTTATATTTTTTAAAAAGAGTTGCAAATGAAAATAAATAAAAAATTGAATTGGAGAACCTTCACTCTAACGTCAGGAAGTAGAAATGAATTTCACCCGTTGGATTTTTATAAAAAATAGAAGAAGCGAAACCTTCCCGGAAATCATGCCACATTGAACAGAATGACAATCTGTTTTTCGTTTAAAACTCCCCTGTCACATGCACACCGTCCAGTTATTTTTTTTTTTTAATATTAAAGTTTTTATAAATGAAGAATTTATAAAAAAAATTGAACCGCAACTTCTGGGACGTAGAATTGAACATTATAGACGAGTACCAAGAAATACTTTATTTCGAGCGGACTCTGCAGATCTTGAATTAACAAATATTGCGAAGTAATGATCAAAATTTTATGAAGGTACAAATTTTGTTATTTTTCACGAATAATCTCTAATCTACTGATATCATGTTAACAATGATATTTAACGATTTCTTATAAATCTGTAAAATAATATTTTAATTGAAATAAAGTTTTACTACCCATTAGCTACCATCTATTAGTACAATACAGTATTATTGTACCCAATAATGATTGATGAAGTGCAGAGTTAATTTCAGGAGTTCAGCATTAAATATGGGTTTAATTAAACGTTTTCCTCCCTTGAATAAATCAATATGGAATTGACGTTACTTCATGACTATATAAAGTTTGTCCTGGAAGGTATGGAATGTCAGAATATAAATTGAAATAATTAATTATATCACTATAATATTGAATAAAGAATTTAATTTAATTTTTATTTATTTGTAAATACACTTGTAAATTTCAATAAATAAATAAAAAAGTTTATACATAAAAACTGTGAATATTAGATATATATATGTGTGTGTGTGTGCGAGATCATATATTTATTTAAACTATCCTCAAATACCTTAAATTTTAAATGTAAACCTTTTATCATATTCATTCAATCTGCTAATAAGTTAACTTGTTGTGATGAAGTACAGAAAAAATAATAATAATAATAATTTAACACAGAGGATATTTAAAATATCATTGAATTTACTTAATTAATTTGATATTTCCACATTACATCATTACATACTATATATGTGTGTGTGTGTGTGTGTGTGTTTGTTTGTGTGTGTGTGTGTGTGTGTGTGTGTGTGTGTGTGTGCTCCGTGATAAGGCCCTGAACTGTCATGCTCCATGTCCCTAGTAGAAATCTCGCCAAAGCAGGAAATCTTTCCTATTCTGCCACAGTTCGTGTATGGAGTCGAGATACCCTCCTGGATTTTTGAAAGGTGGAAAATTTTAAGTGTTTCAGGATTAAGGTAAGGATACTTCCGTAGAGCATTGAGCGAACTTTCGAGCCAAAGAAAAAATAGAGCACACGTCAAAAGTTATTGTTATGTAAACACCGTTTGTATATTTATTCTTTCACGAGCAACGGTTTTAAAGATAAGGATATTGAGAATAAATATTTTTGAGAGTTGGGGGAACCATCAATGTTCGATGGTTACTATTGATTAAATGGATAGTTATCAAATAGTCGTACCAAGATGTCAAACCACAGAGAAGCAAAGAAAAGGTTTTATGTAGATGTTATTAAGGTATATCAATTAAGGTATAAGGTATATGGATTCATTTTAGGGCGTTTTAGTCCATTACAACTTTTACTTAAATGGTTAAGCCTAACCTGATTTTTTTTCCATTGCTATACGGTGAAGGTATATTTCTTCATAATAAAATATTAAAAATGAAAATATTAATGAGTAATATGATTTTATAATTAATTAACCTACTAAAATGTCATTACCACGCACTGTCCCACTCTCGATTTTGTAGTAAATATGCATTTTTTTTTCTTTTGAAACCTACGTTTAATGAGAGTGAAATTTATTTCCACTCATAAAGAACAACTGAAGCATTCTGAATTACATTTTTGTTAATTTTAGTTAACTGTAAGTATGTTTAAGTAGTTTCGAAACTTTGTCCCTTCACTTTGACGTCATTACCACTCACAAAACAAAACGGCAGAGATAAAGCCTTGAAAAAGGAGGAACAGTGGGAAAATTTCTTTTGAGTATAGTGATCACCATGGAGTTTAAGGAAAACCACCTGTGGATTAACCGACTTCAGTTGGGAGCCGGCCTCTGCGCATGTGCCTCGTAAAAAAAGTCGCACACTTTTATTGTTGTCATTACCACCGCTTGTATTAACACGCTTTCTTTTCAAGTTATTTCATTCTTTATGTCATATTTGTTTGACTACCGTTTGTCTAAGTCAGTTGGGAAAAGAAATAATCTCCATTAGTTACACAGCGGTTTTTGCCGAATAAAACACCTGGAAATGTCATTACCAAGTTGAAAACTCGTGTCATTCCCACGCCCGAAAATTAGCTCGTTAATGACATAAATTGTGCCGTAAATATTTTTAGGAAAATTGCCCATAATCTGAGAATCACCTATATATTGATTAGGTTAATCGAGGACAGATTTTTGCTTAAATCATTTTTCGATGCCTTTTAAAATATATATATATGATTTTATGTTTCAGAATTTTTTTCCCGTAATGAAAAATTATTATGACAATTCTTATGGTATCATCCGATTCTGCATTAAATGTGGAATAAACTAAACAATAAATGCAATTCAGGCACTTTTACAATTAGTCATTGACATACGTAAATGATTCGTTGCCGAGGCAATGAAATTATAGATTGAATTATCTGAATTTCAAGCAATGATCATGAACTGCTATTATACTACATTTGCCGTGGATGGGTCCAAATACATGTACATTTTTTTTTTTTTTTTTAACCACACTAAAAAAGTTCGAAAATAAAATGTAAAAATTGCCGTAGCTTGAGAATCACCCATTAATAAGATTACGTTATGTAGGCTCCTGGGAAAGTTGATTGATATTTGTGATTAGTCCCAATTTCATTTTTCATGGTCTAAAGTTCGGTCCCTATTTAATTAGACAGAGGATCAATAACATTTCCACAATACCAACTTTGCTTCAATAATTGCCCTTTATTATATTTGCGGTTAGTCAGTCAAAGCTCTACCAATTCAAGTTGTAACTTAGACGGTGACGGAAATAGGGTTTGGACCCTCCGTTCCCTATAAATAATTCTCGATCTGAAGGAGGAGGAAATCGTGATTAAGCGCATTAGGAGACAAACGCAAAGAGACGGAGAGCTGGGTAAGGGGGAGGGGGAGCGACAGTTACTGATTGGGCGGGCAATAAACTTGAGCAACGTTATTACCCAGGACCCTCGGCCCGCCCAACTTTGAATCCTCCGCCACCGCGTCCTCTGATCCTGTTTGTTCCTCTTAGTTAATGCCAGCTAATTTGTTCTCCGGCCACGGCAATATTACTCAGTGTCTTGGGGTTCATAAACGTTCCCTCCAGTATGGTGAATAAGTGATAGCTTTAATATAAAATGCTCTATTAATAGGTGAATATAATACATGTATACATATGTATGTATGTATATATATATATATATATATATATGTATATGTATGCATTATATGCATGTATATATATATATATATATATATATATATATATATATATATATATATATATATATATATATATTGTTATTATTATTAATACATTTTTTTTTAAATATGTGAGGTAAAGTCAAAACAGATGTTAATTGCTGTTACATAATACAAATTCTATAATTACGTTGAACGGTTACAGTCATATATTATTATGTGATCACGTGATTGGTCCTAGGCCATTCCGGAAGGTCCACATTGGTCTTAATATAAGAGTGATTTTAAATGTATTAAAACAGAGCGATAGTCTCCGCTATCGATAGTTTCGATAGTATCGGACATAAAACTGTCGATACCATAGACAGTGTGTGGTGGTGAGATGGGGGGGGGGGGGGTAGAATAGTATAATTTTTCATTTTTTGTAACGATAGCAGCTATTATGCATGTTTCCATTTGCATTTTTTGTGTCGTCTTTTATTAGGGCATAAGATGAAAATTCATATGAAGAAAGGATGGTTTCCATTATACCTTGAAATAATATTTATAGATTCAAGCTTATTCGTATCGCAACGAATAAAAACTATCAAAAGGTCGAAGAAACTGTAGTTAGAGGAAAGCTATACAAACCCTCTTCAAGTAACCATGAAACCCGGATACCCACTTATCGAAGAAGGTGATTTGACATAACAACATTCGGAACGCAATCCTCTGAAGTTTCGGAGTTTTTTACTTTCACTTACCTATATATGAAATATATAGTAAGGGTATTGAGATCGTGAAAAATTTCGACTTCCGGTTTTCAACGGAAATACACGTTTTGGGGTCCCCTGAGACGAAATACCCAAGTCTCGCGAAATGGTCTGTAAGTGTGTGTGTGTCCGTGTGCCTGCGTGCGTGCGTGCGTGTGTGTGAACAGACTAGCTCAAAAACTATAAACCGTGCGAACCTGAAATTGGGGATTTAGTGTATGTATATGCCCGCAATGTGACATCAAAAATGCTCAAAGGGGGGGGGGGGAATTTTATTTAATAACTTTTTATGTTTTTTTTTCGATTTTCTCAAAAACGGCTCTAACGATTTTGATTAAACTGAGTATTTGATGTATTAATATGCCAAAGATGTGATAGCCAGCATTTCATCAAAATTGGTCAAACGGAGGGGGCACTTTATTTTATAACTTTTTTTCAATTTTTACCTTTTTTTCGATTATCTCAAAAACGGCTTTAACGATTTTCATCAAATTCGTCACGTTTAATGAAAATTAGGTGAAAAAACATATAGAGGAGAAAAAAGGAAAAATATTCAGTCAACTCATAAAACACGTCGAGCCCACGCATGCGTAAGTACGCCTTTAATGACAGACAATTGTTCATAATTAAAGCCGTTCTGTTCATTTGATGGAAATTATTTGTTTCATGGTAACTAAATGAAATTTTCAACAAGTACATAGAGAATTATAAAATCAGTCGACTTGGAGTATTATGCTTGCATTGCCAAATTATCTCAAGTAAATTTTATAATATTTTATTTAATAATAAAAGAAATTAGTCTTTGTTATACAGCAAATGAAAATAAAAAATAAGAAATGAATGTGGAAAAATGTGTAACTGAGTGAGAAGTGGTATTAACACAACACATTAATTTCTAATCTAAGTTGGTAAGTGAAAGTTGTGTTTTGCGCGCACGCACCAGATTTTTATTATTCGATTCCTTTTGTTAGAACGAAAATATGCGAGTGCTTAAGACGAAAATATGCTCTAAGACAGGCAAATATAGTATGCATAATAATGATCGCTAACTTATTCAAAATTTTAGTTTCTTAATCTAAACTTTTTCGGATTCCGTAGACCTTTACAGATCAAAATTTTTTCATCGGCCCCCATGTGAAATCTTTGCCTATAATCTAAAACCTTGTGTACATATAGTTTTTCTTCATTTCGAATTCAGATAGGAAGTGATATAGATATTGATGTATCACTTATGTTAACAATTTTATTAAATAAATAATTAAAACATTTGGCTTTCATTTTTTGACTAATATTAAAAAATTAAAGTAGAATACTATTGCTTGCAATAATACAATATACATTTCATTTGTCGCTTTGATACGACATTGAGACTTGGCGCCCAACGGTTTCTTGGTTGTAGTGACTAAGAGTAGTTTTATTTAATTCGATACAGCTAAGAAACACATTTCACCTGCACATTCAATACTATTTGATTAGATTAAAAATAAATTTAACACGTTTTCAAAATTCACAAATAATATATTGTATTGTCATTAAAAAACTTAATGGGATGGGTGGGCTTCCCTACATATTTTATACCAAATGCAATAATATTTTTAATATAATATTATGTAAAGGAAAATTCCCACAAGTGGTCAACAGTTTGGGAAAGGCTGTATTATCCTATAAGGACAAACAAAACTTCATCTTCTTAAAACGGATTATGATATAAAATGATTCTTTATATTATATATATAATGAATTGAAAAAAACATTAAATACAACGATCTATGGTGACTGAAATTTTCGGTAAGTCTGAATTTTTTTCATTATTTCCTTTTTGTAATATTTAGTCGATGAGCCTAAAGATAAAACAAAAATAAATTGGAAACATTGTGTATCATGATCACTAGTTTTTGTAGCGATTATGCTCATTAGAATTTATTGAAACATTATTATTTTTCATTGTGGGCTTGCAATTAGACTCGTATAAATAAACAGTACTCTTTTCTACTTCGACGTGGTATCAGCTGAGTACATGGAATTCGAGGTTGAAGAGACTTGAATAAACCTTCTTCTAGAAGGAATGCTTTAATGTTCTGCTCGTGTGAAGTGGAGGAGAAGAGAATAAGACTGAAGGATTGTGTGACTGGGTGAATGTGGGTTAGCTTGGAGCAACACGCAGCCCATCATTGTCTTCTTATCCAACCCGGGTTTATCAGCCTAATCCGCACACTCCCATCTCGCCTAAAATAATGCTCAGTCGGAATCCTCATCACTCCTTCCTATCTGTTAATCTTGCCTGTTTCAATCACATTTATGGAGAGTAACTAATAAAAAGAATATGTAATGTAAATGTTTTGTTAATTATTTTTTCTTGAATTCCATAGCTTATGCGAACTAATCTTAACTGAAAACTAAATCAAATTAAATTTAATAGATGAAAACTTTAGTAATATAAAATAAAGGGTTACAAGTTTAAAATTTTATTTTAAAAGCAGACCTTCCGTTTACTTTTTATTGTTTATTTCATTTAAGATTTTTAGAGCATCAATAAAGAAAATTATTAATTTACTACATGATTGAATTAAAGATGTATATTATAAATTAATTATGAATAAATTGAATAAATATATGGTGATATCCAATTCTGTTGCTTAACTGTTATTAAGGAGCAAAAAACGTCTACACTCGTTACCAACGTAGGCCAATTCCCACTTGTGCAGCCAATATGGCCGGTGAATCCTATTTTCCGGAATAATAAAGATTTATCCAAAGCATCGAAATTAACCTCATTCTCCATAAGTGGATTGACCTCATTGTTTTACTCTTATGGTATTTTTATGTTCCTAATCTCATTCTTTACCGAGAATCAGGGCTCTTTCAAACCAATTTCTAGTTTTAAAATCTGGTTTTATTTCCTTTTTACAAGGACATAACTTTGTAGTAAATCGGTTTAAGAACGGCCCATTCCGCTTTGGTTATTGCCGCTACAGTAGGACTAACTCGAAATAACGCCTAGCAAGAGTGTCAAATACGTGTCAATAAAAAAACAAAAACAAAAAAAAATAATTACTTATATAATTTAAATTTAGATAAATATCAATTTATCACCAGCATGTTATTGGTTTTACTGTAAAACTTCTTGTATTTATTCAACTATATTGAATCAAACGTTCAATAAGTTTTTCCTTAAAAAAAAAAAAAAATGAATCCCTGGGCACAATGAGCTTAAGAAAAGAATTTTTAATCTTATCCTGGTTTTAAAAATTACTCTCGAGCAAAAAGTTGCCCTGGTACCTGAAAAAATGGAATTCAGTTGGAGAGAGGTCAGTTATTCAAGTGGTGGGATTAGGAGAATTACTGCATGCAGTCTTTGTTCCGTTAGTGTAGTGCAACGTAAGGCAAGACTGAATCGTGGAGAAAGATCGTACCCTTTAAATAAATCAATGATAGGAGAAAACGCTTCAACCTCCGAACGATAGCATCGTTTTCTAGACGGTACTTATAGACAGTGAGAGTCTCGCCACGCATGAAAAAGCTGTAGAGGATAACACCGATATTGTATCATCAAACGGTGACTACAACTTATTTCGGTTGGAGGTAAGGCTTTGGGAAGTACCGTAATTGCTTACATTTGTCCAGCTATTGACTACAATGTCTCATTTTATCATTTAAGAACTATTTTTCATCACGTCACTATGCGATCGGATAATGGATAGCGTATATTTCGATCGTTATAAAAAAATTATCTATACGATTTGAAGAAATCGTAATAAGTAAATTACTCCTACTTAAACTCCTGCCTTTGTGACGCCTAAACAAAATTTAACAAAGCCTACTGTAAAGTTTGATTAACTTATAGATTAATGATTTACCTAGTACATGAGAATAGAGCACGATGAAAAATTTAATGACCTCGAATTATTATAGAGTTCATCACACTCAAAATCATACAATAATTTTTTTTTTTTATATTTATAATTTCTTAGAACTGGATGTAAGTTTTTCACAGTTCGTTACCAAGCAAAATGCAAAATACACGACAGTGTTGACTGGGATTGCGGAGAAACCTCAGACCAATAACGCGGACAGCAAATAGGGGTTTCCTGTCGGCTCATGCAGACCAAAAACATACCACAAAAAATTGTACCTTTCCTCCTAACAAGGGTTGTCCCTAATGATGGACCACTCCCTCTTCAATCCCAAAAATCCTGTCTCTGTGCACAGTAGCTAATATTAGGGAAAAAACCAAGTGAGGAGTGAGAAATTTGTTTTTGTTGCCCTGGGAACCTAAATAATAGAATTGGCCTGAATTAATTATTTTCTTATAAATATTTAACCTATCACTGCTTTATAGATCGAAAATTAGTTTAAAACATATATATCAGAAGCCAGTAATAACAAAATAAATATCAAACAGGTATGAGATTCCCGAAGACTCCGAATAATAATTTGGAATATTATTAAAGAACGGATCGATTAAAAATTATTGAAATCGGGCAGCCTCTGTTACCGCTGACAAGGTCCGAACTCGAAACTACTGGGGCAGAAAATAGTAGCCTTTGTGAATTATATACGATCCAAGGGACAGGTTTTCCTGATGAAAGATAGATCAAAGCCTTCTTTAATGACAGGGAAAGGAAGCATCATCCCCATTTGGCATCAGTCCTGTTTCTGGCAACTTCAATGATTAACTTGTGAGGATACCATGGCAACCGGGGAGGATGAGAGAACGAAAATAAACAAGAATTTCCTCAAAGTTATCTGATATTTATAATAAATCTTGTTAGAATTTCGGGAAGAATAAAAACAAAACCAAAATGGAGACCTGCTAATATGTCTTTGCAATTAGTGTTATTTATTTCTAATGAATTATTTATAGTTTTATTTGATTCCAAATTAAATATAATTTATGTGGTTGAGTATTTTTTACTAAGCTACATAGCTAACAGCTCAGATACCTAAAATAGAAGATCTACAGAGACTACATTCCAGGGAATTATTCATTTACAATTCCATGATTAATTATTTATTTCTTATGAATAGATATAAATAATTTCTTAATTATTTATTTCTTATGAATAGATATAAATAATTTCTTAATTATTTATTAAGGAATTATTGACAGGTGGCACAGCGTGTCACATGACCATGCAGCACTTCGTAGGCCGTCAAGGATTTCGTGTGTTTCAGCACTTTTATTGGCATGAATTACACACTAAGGAGTGACGCTAAAATTTAAGATTTAAAAAAAAAAAACCTAGTCAAATGTGATGAAGTGGAAATGGTTGGGGTTGCTTTCATAAAAATGCATATGCATAAAATTTCTCATTTAAGTGTTACTTTTAATGACCGCACCCCTAAAAATTTTCACTTCATAAATACCTACGATCAACTATATGATTATGAATAATCATATAATTATCATAATCTTATAAATAAATTTCGAATCAGTCAATCTTCTTTGCAGGCAATTAAAAAATATTTCAAAACATTTATAAAAAATCATATTACAAGTGTTTAAAGAAATAATGAAATAAACTAGATTTATTGTTATAACGACTAGAATTTCGCCCACCCCTTTCAACTTCACCATCTCTCGAAAATTGGCTTCTTATAGTTGTGACTGTTTTCTGAAAGCGCGATAAGAGTAGCTTGCCCTTGAAAGATGGTCAAATTTTTAACTCAATTTAACAATTATTTATGAAATCTTTAATAGGAACATCATAAATGCAAAGAAGCTGTTTAAAATAAAAAATTAAAAATGTATCTTTATTAATTTTTTAACAGAGCACAAAAAATAGTTATCACCAAAAGCGATCTGCTAATGAACAAAAGATTAAATCGAAGACTTAATTTCTATTCTAAATAAATTTTATTATATTTCTAAACTTAAGATTGACTTGCATATCTGAAGTTGACTGGAGTAGGCGATTTAAGTAACTGTTGCTCACATCCAACTCGTTTTCAATTATTTATTTTTTAATTCTATTAAATGGTTAAAAGTATACTTATGAAACTTCCTATAAATATACTTATAATGTTTCATTTCTATATTTCCTCAACAAAGAAGAATTTTGATAAACATATACAAAATTTTGTTTATACATGATGTAATTTAAAAAAGAAGAGAAAAAAGTGTACTTATTACTTTCACTTACCTATATGAAATATATAGTAAGTGGAAGTATTGCGATCGTGAAAAATTTCGACTTCCGGTTTTCAACGGAAATACAAGTTTTGGGGTCCCCTGAGTCAAATTAACCAAGTCCCGCGAAATGGTCTGTGTGTGTGTGTGTGTGTGTTTGTGTGTGTGTGTGTGTGTGTGTGTGTGTGTGTGTGTGTGTGTGTGTGTGTGTGTGTGTGTGTGTGTGTGTGTGTGTGTGTGTGTGTGTGTGTGTGTGAACAGACTATCTCAAAAACTATTAACCGCGCGAACCTGAAATTGGGTATTTCGTGTATGTATATGCCCGCGATGTGACAGAAAAAAAATCATCAAAATTGCTCAAAGGGAGGGGGTACTTTATTTAATAACTTTTTAAGTTTTTTTCGATTTTCTCAAAAACGGCTCTAACGATTTTGATTAAACTGAGTATTTGATCTATTTATATGCCCGAGATATGACTGTAAAAATTTCATGAAAATTGATCTACTGGAGGGGGGACTTTACTTAGTAAATTTTGTATCATTTTTACGTGTTTTTTTTTTTTTACTCAAAAAAGGCTTTAACAATTTTAATCAAACTGGGTATTTGATGTATTTATATGCCAAATATGTGATAGCCAACATTTCATCAAAATTGGTCAAACGGCGGGGGCACTTTATTTCATAATTTTTTTCCAGTTTTTATCTCTTTTTCGATGATCTCAAAAACGGCTTTAACGATTTTTATCAAACTCTGTATTTGGTGTATGTATATTCCCGCGATGTGACAGCTAAAATTCTTCTTTATAGAAATGGCAATTAAAAAAACATGTCAATTTTAATCTAAGTAAGTTGGTAAGTGAAAGTTGTGTGTTGCGC
Organism: Aelia acuminata; assembly: GCA_911387785.2. Classification (NCBI taxonomy): domain Eukaryota; kingdom Metazoa; phylum Arthropoda; class Insecta; order Hemiptera; family Pentatomidae; genus Aelia; species Aelia acuminata. Next base: position 59,562,745 of record OU426981.1, read on the forward strand.
GCATCGCACCAGATTTTTTTTTTTTAAGTAGAATTATACGTCTAAAGTAAAGGGTAATAATAATTCCTTATTGTTAACAGCAGTTTTCATAATACAATTAACTTCCATTGTAGGACAAGTAGGAAACAAGATGAGAACAGACTCTGCCCTAGTTTACTACAAACTGTAGTAATTGAGATGAGGTTTCCAAGCAAGCCCTCTGATCTACACAGGTTTCCAAAGTTTACAAAATGTTGTCTGAGAAATTTCATTAGATTCAATTAAAGTTAAAGAGCTAATTTACACTTGTAATTTTAAGTTATAAAGTGATTTATCACACAAGACTCTTACATAAGCAATCAACATATTTTTTGGTAAATTTAAAAGGTATATGGTAATTAGTACCTATCTATACATAATAATGATATAATAGCATATTCCGAAAGATAATTAAAAAGTAGCAGGAAAACGTTACTACGTTTTAATTAAATGCAAAATTTAATAATTGCAGGAACAGGACAGTCAACAGGGTAATTTTTGATTAATTATTGTTAATTCATATTTGTGTGTTTAACGTCCCTTTATGCCAATAAGGATAATCGGAAATTTATAATTATTATCTTTAATTATAATATTACAACAATTATTTTTTGCATCCAAAATATTTATTCCTTGTTTATAATAAAGGGAGTAATCTTATAGGGTTTTGGATATCTCTTTTATTTTTATCAACTGTATTAATATCCTTTTACCGGAAGGTTATTATAACCTTGAGAGAAGGCGATAAACTTAGTGCGCTTCCCTTGGAGCGACTCACACGAATACACTTCAAAATTAAACTTTAGCACTATTTTCTTCATCTATCTGTTATTATATTCTATGGGATGTTTTGTTTTGAGCTACTATCCCTAGAGTAGTCAAGTTCATTGACCATTTCCTTGAAGAAAAAGTATACTGTGTTATCATTTAATATCAGCCAAAATTATTTATATCATTTAATTAAAATACATCTAAGAATAACTTTATTATTGATTAAAAAAGTTCTTTTCTATTCATCTTTAATTCACAATAATTGGTAGTCCCATTCCTTAAAATATTTTCCCTTTTCATGAAATGATCCAAGATCCAGTTAAGAAATCCCTAGATGTTTAAGGGATGAAAATGATAATTTCCCTCACTTACCTGCTAAAAGCCCTACTGAAGAACGCTTTTGCCCTCCAAGGAGGTAAACCTCAAACCACAAACCCCAACTCATTCCTTTCTCTAAAGCAATTATGCAACTCATTGTCTTCTACCAACTTTTAGACAACAGTTTCATCACGCCCTCATAATTCATATAATGAATAAAGAAATTTCCTTTTATGAGGAAAGGATGAATTGGTTACATAATTCAACCAACTTTGAAACACACAAGGTTTATGAAAACTATTCCGGTGTACGTTTATCTCACAAGATTTAATTAATTTAAACTGAGTGTAGAAAGCTTCTTAATTTGAATATCTAAACATACTAATATCTAATAAGAAAAATTTACAATTTGGAATCCAAGAAGCTTCCAGAATGAAAAAGACGTATTCGTAATAGCTACATGATATTCATGGCGCTGATTACTTCTTATGCTCAGTAAGAGTAATAATATTGTAATATGAAGACGAGTACTAATGAAAATTATTTTTATGGTTATACATATATAAAAAAAGATTTTCTTATACGATTGAACATTCTTTCATATTAAAAAAAATATATGTAGACTTTAAAATTGAAAAGCCAATACATAGTCAGTTTAATGTGTAATTTATATTCATTGAACTGAGTTTATTATTTAAACATAGAGCATTTAAAACCTCCTAGTTGTAAATATAACACATAAATAAAAACATAGCCAAAAGAATAATCAGCTATACTTTATTATTAAGTTGAAAACATACGATTCGACTACACTAAAGACGTGATTAAATCTTCGCAACAAACATAATAGATATTTTTTTTTACTTTCACTTACCTTTATATGAAATGTACAGTAAGGGAAAGTATTGCGATCGTGAAAAATGTTGACTTCCGGTTTTCAGCAGCATAAATTTCATCAAAGTTGATCAAACAGGGAGGGGGGAGGCACTTTCTTTCAAAACCTTTTTTCCAATGTTTACGTTTCTTCGATTTTATCAAAAACGGCTTTAATGATTTTGATCAAATTTGTCATGTTTAATGCAAATCAAGTCTTGTTTCATATCAGGTAAGCTTTTTCATTATTAAAATGTTCTGAGGGGAATTAAATAGGAAAGTGGCCTTTTTTGTTTCCTATAAAGTATCTTTGTTTTTGTTTGTATGGAGAAATTAGCTGTTTCTCGTATTCCTTAAAATAAGATATTGTTAAATATGAAGTATGAACAAAATCAAGTAAACATATACAGAAGAAAAAAAGAAAAAATTTCCGTCAACTCATAAAGGTCAGGCCACACATGCCCGCACCGCATCCGCATCCGCAGCACGGATCTGATTCATTTACGAAGGATAGTAACCGTTCACAGGCGCGGTTGCGGATGCGGTGCGGACATGTGTGGCCTGACCTTTAGGCATAACTAAAGGTAATATGTAAGTTAAATTAAAAATATTCTGAACATAACCTATATTAGTGCTGCGGTGCGGACATGTGTGGCCTGACCTTAAAACAGAGCCCACGCATGCGGAGTACGCCTTTACTGACATACAATTGTTAAAAATTAAAGCCGTTCTGTTCATTTAATAGAAATTATTAGTTTCATTGTAACTAAATGAATTTTTCAACAACTACATGGAGAATTATAAAATCAGACGATCTGGAGTATTATGCTTGCATTGCCGAATTACCACAAGTAAAAACATTTATTTAATAATAAAAAAAAAATGAGTGTTTTTTATCGAGCAAATATGAACAAAAATAATTAAATTAATGTGGAAAAAGTTGTTACTTTGAGAAATGGCATTAAACAAAACAAGTCAATTTCTAATGTAATTAAGTTGGTAAGTAAAAGTTGTGTGTTGCGCGCATCGCACCAGATTGTATTTTATTACTATTTCGTCATCAAGAGTACTTGCAAATATTTTACATACTGATGTCATTAATAAAAACATATAAAAGCAAAGTATATATAAAACAAGTATATTTTTGGATGCAGCTCAGGTTTTCTGCATTCTTTAAACTTTCCTTCGATTGCATGTATTCTTCAAGATTTTTATCAGTTCTACAGTTATCGTAAATTTCTGTAATTCATCCAGTTCAAACAGGAGTACCTCAAAACACTCATGACGTACCATAAGCGATGAAACGCTTACCGGCTACTCACGTTGACGATACGACAATTATACCATAAAATCAAGATCCAATTTACCTACTCATTTACGAGATGGGAGTTCTCTTATATTACGGTCACATAACCTTTCGAAACAGATAAATTCCTTAATTTTCTCACCCTCCCTTAGTTCAGTCTTCAATTGCTGGACGAGGTATATGTACAGACGTATACCTTAGTTAATAAAAGGTATCATACGATTTAACCCTATACTGAATTTATATCTCATTTCTTCCGCTATCTCAATCGATCGCCTGCCTAACCTTAGGTTAAGGGCAAGCGGGGGGAAGACTAACCCCGAAGTGGCAAGCCCTCGAGCAAGATCCGAATGGACATAGGCCTCGCTGGGGGCCGTAGAGCCATCTCCTTTATGGGCCAACTTACAAGTCCGGAGGCAAACTTCTCCCTTGGATGGCCGTCGGGGGAGTTCCGTTTAAAAGTCCCGCGCTGAATCTCAATCCACCCCTTACTTCCTTACCCCCTTCGCCCCTACCCCTAAGGTTGGATACAGAAATTTCCACCTGACTGGAAAACGGCCTGTGATTCAGGTCGGGCTTTTCAAACTTCGGATCTGGGGCAAAGCAGAGAAGAATAGAATTCTTTAAAGCAGTCTACAATTGTGTGTGGTTAATTTAAAAACATAATAGTAATAGAAGTTGAATAAGATGTGCCAGATCACATATATCTGCGTACTTTTTGCAAAAAATAACCAAGAACATAAGTTTAATTAAGTTATTCCATAAATGTGTTTGCTTAAAACAGTAGAATCGATGAAAAAGAAATATAAAAGGTAAGTTATCCTAACAAAATATTTCTAATTGATTATTATTTAGTTCACCGTAGTATTATTTATAGAGACGACGGATTTGGGTGCGAGAATCGAATAATGAATACTTTATTATGAGTCTATGGTTTGTTTATCCATAGAGCTAAGTAAAAAAAAATTACAAACAACATATTGCTCGTTTAGAAAAAGCCGGCCACAATTAAATAAACTAAACTTTTGTCATAGAAGCATGTGTTATGGTCATTATCCTCAACCCTATGGAAGACTGGGTTAAGTCCTCCCCAGCATTAAATATTGGAATAAAAAATCTGGGATTTTTTCGCAGAAAGATAATGTGATTTAAAGTAATTTAAGTCAAAACAGCAAAAAAAATCAACGTATTTTAGAGAGTTTCCTTTCAATTTATGAGAAGCCAGTCTTTTCCATCAGCATCCGTTTGCCATGCAGGTAACAGATCGTAAGACACCGAGCACAATAAATTAATTTTCGTTTAAAGTTCAAGATGTTTAACGAGTTTTAAATATTTATTTATTTATATATATATATATATATATATATATATATATATATATATATATTAAATTATAAGCATATAGCATTTTATATTATTAATTACATTTTATCAATAAGCTGGAAAAAAATTGATTTTAATGAATTATTATCACATTATCAGATAGAAAAAAAGAAGAGAAAATTGAAGCAACTAGTAGTCCATCCTAACCGGGATATCTCTTTCTAATAGGAAAAAAAAGGGAACATTAAGGGGAGGAGTTAAAGAGAAGTGTTTGCGCTTCAAGCTTCTAAAAGATTTCCGTTCCGGAAATTCAATAAAAAGTGTCAAATGCATAATTATTCAGGCATCTTCAAAGGAGTTTGAATTGAATAAGAAAAATGTAATTAAAATGATGGAACCTAAAGGTATCTGTTCTACTTTGTCGTTACAGTAAAGAAACGTTAATTTTATTAAACGTTTAAACGTTGAATGAGTTTAACCTAATAATTATAATCATTCACTTCAGTGAAATATATTTTATAAGAACTATGAAATGAACCTTGAAAAAATAAAAACTTCTATATAATATAATTAGAATGCATAAAACATTAGCATAATCATAAAACTATAATATTGAAGTCAGTAGACTTAGTATTTAATAATAATAAAACTATATTTTATTTTGTTGAATTAAAAATGCATAAATAAATATATATGTAGCGAAACTATTTAAAAATGGCTATATTGATAAACATACAAAAAACAAATTACAAGTGACCGATTTTACCATCCCAAGGATTCATGGATTAATTAAATTACATAAAGAAAATCATGATTTAAGACCAATTATAAATAACATTGATGGACCAACTGAGGCCTTGTCCAGATTCTTAAATCCCGCATTAAACGAACTTAATAACAATAATAATTTTGACATCAAAAACTCTTATGAATTAAAACAAATAATAAAAAACATAGAAATAGAAAATGATAAAACGGAAATAGTAAGTTTAGATGTGAAATCGCTATTCACCAATATACCAAATAGATGAATGTATAAAAATCATAGAAGACAATTGGGAACAAGTAAAAAATCATACTAAAATTAAAGATAAAAAATTATTTACGGACGGTATAACATTGTGTATTAAATATAATTTTTTTAAATATAATAATAATTTTTACAAACAGTTGTATGGACTACCAATGGGAGGTATACTCTCAGTTAATTTAAGCGGAATATACATCAATAAATTAATGGAAGAAAAAATGAAAATATTGAACACTCAACCGGTATTAATTAAAAAATATATAGATGACCTAATAGTAATTACAGATAGAGAGAATTATGAAGAAATAATGAACCATTTAAATAACCATAATAAAAGAATAAAATTTACTATTGAAATACCAAAAAACAATAGACTAAGATTTTTAGATATGGAATTAATATTGAAAAATAAAAAAATAACCACAAAATGGACAAAAAAGGAAATAACAAGCAACCAACTATTAAACTTTATTAGCAACCATCCAAAATATCAAAAAATAAATGTTGCAAAAAACTTAATAAACAGAGCTATTAGTATAACAGACGATGTACACATAAATGAAATTAAAACGAAAATTTTCGAAATTTTGAAAGAAAATTTTTATCCTAAAAAAATTATAAATGACTTGTGGTACAAAAGAATAAAAACTCATCCAAAATACCAAAATCATAAAAGTGAGGATAATCTAAATGAGAAAATCACCAAAAAATATATGACAGATAAAAGAATAAAAGAAAAAGGAAAAAATAATAAAGAAATTATAAAGAAAAAACAAAAAACAATAACAGAATTTTTTAATAATAATAATAAAACATCCGAAAAATCAAATAATCAAGAAAAAAGAGAAATAAGGGGAAATGATCTAAATAAAAATAAAAAGTTCTTCAAAATGCAATACATAAAAGGTCTGACAGAAGAAATAAAAAGAACTTTCAAAAACTATGATCATTGTGATATAAGAATGGGAATGTATAATAATAACAAAATGAATCAATATTTAACAAATATGAAAGATAAAATAAAAGAAATAGATATAAAAAATGTCATATACAGAATTGAATGTAATGATTGCAACAAAATATACATTGGTGAGACTTCAAAAAAATTAAAAACAAGAGTATTACAACACAAAAATGATTGTAAAAATAGCAAAAATATAAACAAGACAGCATTGGCCCTACACAGTATAAAAAATAATCACACTTTTAATTTTGATAAAGCAAAAATAATAGAAAAAGAAAAAATAGCTAAAAATAGAAAAATATTAGAAGCAATACAGATAACAAAAAATATAGATAAAACAATAAATTTTAAAACAGACACCAAGAATCTAGGTACACATTATATAGACATTATAAGTAAATTAGATTTGAACTGTTAAAAATATTAGATATGAGGAGAAGAAGATTAGAATCAAATCAAAGGTAAATAAATTGATCCCCATAGAGAAAAAATAATCAGTCTGTGACAAGGAGATGACCATTAAACAATGTTTAATTTTAAATTATTAAAAAATGATGAATATATGTAAATATATATGTGTGATGGATAATATATGTACATATGGATGGATGGAATTGACAGCATGTAATTAAGCATGAAAAGAAATTTTAAGGTAATTTATAATTAAATTATAAAAACTATTAAAAAATAGAATTTTAATGATATGATATATTATTGTGAAAAAAATTATTTAAATTACTGTGAATTATATATATAAATGTTTCTAGTTGTTTTTCCTGAAGATGGGGCGGGTGCCCCGAAACGTTGAAAATGAAAAATAAATAGAAAAATAAAAAAACAGTGGAAGTTGTTATTTCATTAAACATGGATTAAGATTATTAATTACATTTTATCAATAAGCTGGAAAAAAATTGATTTTAATGAATTATTATCACACTATCAGATAGAAAAAAAGAAGAGAAAATTGAAGCAACTAGTAGTCCATCCCAACCGGGATATCTCTTTCTAATAGGAAAAAAAAGGGAACATTAAGGGGAGGAGTTAAAGAGAAGTGTTTGCGCTTCAAGCTTCTAAAAGATTTCCGTTCCGGAAATTCAATAAAAAGTGTCAAATGCATAATTATTCAGGCATCTTCAAAGGAGTTTGAATTGAATAAGAAAAATGTAATTAAAATGATGGAACCTAAAGGTATCTGTTCTACTTTGTCGTTACAGTAAAGAAACGTTAATTTTATTAAACGTTTAAACGTTGAATGAGTTTAACCTAATAATTATAATCATTCACTTCAGTGAAATATATTTTATAAGAACTATGAAATGAACCTTGAAAAAATAAAAACTTCTATATAATATAATTAGAATGCATAAAACATTAGCATAATCATAAAACTATAATATTGAAGTCAGTAGACTTAGTATTTAATAATAATAAAACTATATTTTATTTTGTTGAATTAAAAATGCATAAAAAAATTAATTATGCATAAAAAATATAATGTATGTTTTATGTACAAGTATACACAAATAAATACTAAATATATACGTAAAACGAATTAAATATAAATAAAAGCGTATAAAAACAAAAAGAAAGATGTTATAAATTACTGCAGCTTGAAATGCTTATAGTCTCAAGTTGCCAGTCTAACGATCGACGAACTATACTACCATACTTTACCTATGACATGATAAATTGAAAAAAAAGTTGAGGAGCTATGTTTGAATTGTAAGGAACACACTTGATTATATATGAAACTATCTATGTTTCCATTAGTACCCCTGATAAAAAACATTATGTCCATTTCTTATTGAATTAAATTTAACACAATGGATTTAAGTGCGATGTAGAGACTGCTTAATGAACGTTTTTCACATTGATATTGACGTTGTTGAGTATTTGAAAGTATTTTATCAAAGCATTCAAATCTATTGAGATCGGTCGATAAAAGTTGATATCCATAAACCAATTGTTGAAAAGAAGAAAATTCACAACCCCTAAGCGAGATACTTCTGTGTATTGTCTCCGAACTTCCGGAAGTTTCATCAACTTCTTATTTTCCCATAAGGATCTCCCCTCCCTTTGTTTACTTTGAGAACCCGGACCGATCGTGGACAAAGGATTATCAAAAAGTTTCCAAGTCAACTTTGTAAAGGATTAAAAGTCAACATCCTTTTCTAACGTTTCCGGATTGTTTTGTCCAGAGGACGTGGACGGTATGAAAAAAAGATATATATAAGAAAAAGACCGACGACTAATGGAAGCTGAGCGGAAAGAAGAGCAAGTTTATAAGCTGGTGAATGGCTGGGAAAGAGAGCAGTCGGCAAGTTCCCAACTTAGCCTAACTTGGCCAATACGAGAGTTGAGTTCTGACAACATGTTTGCTCCATCCGCGCACGTCGCCACATCCCCAACATACCAACTTAGCGCTGTATATATTGGCCCTCTGTCACCGTCTATTTACACTTATCACGGCTTTAGGCTGGGCTCCAACCCCTGTTCTCCCGGAACAGGAAGTCCCTACCGAGAATTGAGCGAATATGAATAATGGATACAGATATATATTTATATGAGAGAGGGTTGGGTAATATTTCTCCGCGTAGACGTTTGGCCGGAAAAATAAATTGTCTCGCCGATACAAAGCGTATTTTGGATTCAGTTAGGGTCTAATAAACGTGTGTATAAGCTCTCTGCTAGGCCGCAACATCCACTTCATCTCCTGCAGAACAGAGATAGCCCAGGGGGCGCCCTTTATATAAGTCCTCCCTTGGCTCAGTTACTCTATACAATAGGGCCCGACCATCACGAGAAAAAGGAAAAAGCAAGGAAAGTATTTTATGGAACAGTACAATATCATATCCACTCTTGTAAAAGAAATATTATTGAAGCCTTTTGTTTTAACAATGTCGATAAATGTTTTGTAATATTGATGAAAAATGGCTCAAGAAAATATTAATATATTTCAGACTCTTGGCTCGTATGAATAATTCACAAATGATATTAGTAAAAGGCATAACGGTAATGCAAAATTGAAATTAATTGATGATAAGATAATTATGGTATTTTTTTTCTGTCTATTGAAAAAGTTAAATTATAATTATATTTTTGTGCACTGGTGTAATGAAGCAATTTGACCCAATCATTTTAATTTTATTTAATAAAAAATCAGGTAGTGCCCCACTGTTTATTGTGCCGGCCAACGATGTAATAGAGTAAAATGGAATAATACAAGGCAGATTTTGGAAGGTCGACAGATCTGGAGAAGGCTCTATAGACTTCCTCGTCACACAGCTTAAGTGGCACAAAGAGGAATATAATGACAGTAATGATAAATACAATTTATAATTTCTTGATTCTTAAGGTGATAGCGATGAGAAATTATGGAAAACCATTTTCGCCCCTAAGCGTCCGTCAGGTGTAGTTGGAAAGTATTGCGAAGAAAAAGAAAATTGTTTAAATACAAAGATGGTAAAATCTCATGACTTTTAAGTTATTTTATTACTCGAGAAGTAATCTAATTTTAGAATTTAAAATTGAAATAATACTATTAAAAAGTTTGGTTTCATGGCTTATTTATATCAAAATTATTATTTTTTGATCATTAGGAGAACATTGTATTTTGAACAAATTTCTCTTTTATCAAAATATTGTAAGATTTTTTAATAAAAATTAAAGACCTTAGCTGGCATAATCCGTCCTTTACAATTAGAGGGCCGTAAAAAATATATTAATGATAATAATGAATAATTAAATACAGGAAAACAAGTTTCTCTCAAGGAGCAAATGATTACAGCTCGTTTGAGGTCAGGCTCATGATCCTTCCTAACTTAGGTGAGTAAGTAGGGAAAGTAATTAATTTCCGATAACTACCTGAGAACTAGTATTTCATGCCCTGTCTGATGCCTTATCCGGTTCATTAACGTTAACTCATGTTACAAGAGACTTCTTATCTACAGCCCGTGGTGGGTCATGGCTTCCTTCACAATAAGACTCCAAACAGTTTTTGGTAGTTTTCAATCTCCATCCTGAAACACCTAGCATACTTAAGTCCTCTTTTACGTTGTCTACTCATCTTTTCACGGACGACTAATCTCTTCTACTACTTATAACCTAACCTTGCAGTATTATTGCTCGGCATACTTTCATACATATTTTGGCATACTTTCAATCCAACCATTGAGCATGGCGTGTTTAATGAAAGCACGTATTACGTTTTCATCTCCTTAAAACTCGTCATTTTTTCAAGACCCCATGAGCGAGAATTAGTATCAAAAACTGGGTCATATACCCTTGCTAAGATCGTACGCTCCAAGGTTTTCAATCGATTTACTAAACTTATGAGGCTAAGTGTATTGAACGATGTCAGCAATTACATACCTCTTTAGTCAACATGAGTGGCATAACTGGATCGTTTGGGGGCCTGGGAAGGCTTATTTTTGAGGTTCTAAAAAAAAAATCGCCCTAGTTCGGGGCCCCCTAAAAAAAGAACAGGTTTATTTTAAAGAAACATTTTTTGTTTTATATCAATTATCTTTATTCTGTGGTCGACTTTTTGGGTCCGTAATGTGGTTACTATAAAAAAAAGCCAATTGTGTAGCCCCAAAAACCTGAGGTGGAGCACACAACCATTAATTCCCTTACGCACTCCATTGCGGATTTTAACACCCATGTTTTAGCGGAAATTTTTTTTTTTTTTTTATTTTTTTTATTGGTCCTCCACTTCCTCGCCTGTTAGGCTATACGGGGTTTCCCGGGCCAGGGGAGAGGGTGGGGGATTGATGCCGAGTATTATTAAATTTTCCCCTGGCTCCGGGTTTTGAACTTACTATCTTTCGGTTCTCAATCATACGTTGCCATGGGTAACGCGTATTTTCTGACGCGTTTGCCCACTCGGCCATCCCGCCACCCCCTTTATTAGCGGAAAACAGTAAATTATTACCTATGAGGATAGCCGAGAGAGGTAAAACGTAAGGAAATCGCGTAACCCTTGACAACATGTGTTTTTTTTCTCCCCTTCCTCGCCGTTTGGGCTATACGGGTTTCCCGGGCCAGGGGAGAGGGTGGGGGATTAAAGCCGAGTATTATTAAATCTCCCCTGACTCCGAGTTTTGAACTTGGTATTTTTCTGGTTCCCGATCATCTGTCCGGTTGTCCGTGGCAACCCGTATTATGGCCCGCTCGGCCATCCCTCCACCCCAAAGAATTAGGAGATGCCAAAGAACGAACTGAGCTAGTACATAACTAGAGTCCAGCACTATGACCAGGCCGACAACATGTTTTTGATAAACTAAAGATGACCGGTTCAAAATTCGAAGTTAGGTGACATTTATTAACACTCGGCGTTAATCACATACCCTATCCTTTGGCCAGAGAAAACCCCGTAGTTCCTAAAACGGCGAGGAAGGGGAGGAAAAAAAAAAGTGAACAATTATCTTTCTTCGACCAAATTTTCAACACCTGAATACAACAAAGATGGTTAACAATTGAAGAAGCGATATCAATGAAACTGGAAAATATTTATATCAATACATTTTAATAACTACGAAATATCATAAAAGCATGAGCTTTCGTATAGAACACAAATGAATTGAAATCCATATTTAACAACGGGGTCTTCGCAACACAAAGGCCTTAAAAGTCTTCGCAACAACAAAAGCACAGTCACTTAAAAGGATATCGTCAAAGGATCCTGCCTGACTTACTTTCGCCTATTTCGTTACTTTCCTTGTTAAACTTTAATCCAAAGGGAATTTATTAATAAATTGTTTGATGTTACTTATGATGTTTAAGTATATTCAATATATACAGTGTTGTCAAATGTACATATACCTTCAATTTAAACAAAAAATAGGATATTGGAACAATTAAAGAATTAAATTATTTTTTTTTATTTTCGCATTAAATCTGAAAACCACTAGGGTAAACCATACAGTTATTGGCACCCCAACTTTAACTTAAAACAATAGGTAAACAAGTCCTAATTTTATTACAAGATATACATGAGTCTAATGTTTGAAGGGTCCTCTAAATCATCTATGAAGTAAGGCTTTAAACAAACTAACCATAGGGAAGATTTCACAATTAAATCCACAGGGTGCTAATAACTAGATTTGGCACTTTTAACAATAAATATTGCCATATTGTAAAACTATTGCACTTTTGACCCAAAAAAACCTCTTGAGTCTTTATGAGGATAGATAATGAGGAGCTAAAGGAAGTTTCTATTTGATCCCTTTATAAAAAGTATTTTTTTTAATTTAACCACAGAAATGTAGTCTTAAGGGTGCCATAACTGTACGGTTTACCCTACAATATACTTAGAATTTTGGCTTTTTCTTTTCTTATATGCAGAAGGTATAAAGATAGAAACAAAAGAGTTTAGTTATTATATTTTCCAAATTTTCATTAAAAGATAATTAACATTGAAAACATAACAAAAAAAAAAAAGGTGCTCGGAGTTAGTAGTGACAGTTATTACAATATATGAGAGATTGATGTTAAAATGACGCATCCAGCAACAAGTCTTTCATTTACACCGTTAAAAATAGTTTTATTCTAAATCACCTTAAGAACAATCCCAAATATGGTGCATGGCTCTAGAAGCCGAAACGTTGACAAAATAAAATTTTACTATTGTTTTTGGTGAATATTGGACTTTTTATACTTATCTTTTAAAAAAAAGTGAAAATAGGAGAAAAAATAAATCACGTAAAGAGTATTAAACAAAAATTAAACCAACCGCAGATGAAATAGTAGATTTGAAAAAAAAAATTAAATTCAAATAACTGCAGGAAAGTCAAAACGAAATAAACAAGAAATTGTGTGTGTCGAAGTTTAACACATGCGGCATCGGTCCCCGGGGTCCGATATCTTGCATTCCCTTCTTGTCAGCCGATTTTCGCATGAAAATGTCCGAAAGTCCGAACACTTCAAACACTCAATTTAGTCGATTGTTAATGAGATTATCGCATTTTAGTGCAGAAAATGTTGCAAACAGCTAAAGTTCTGTTGTTTTTCAGAATAGGACTCCGAGGTGCGATTTTCAATAAAGAATGGCGTAAATCCTGTTTCGGCCTGTCTTGTCCCTATTATGTCTAGTTCCAATCCTTACCAAGAGATAATGCCCTTGAGAAGCTTAATTTCCTTTTATTCAAAATATAACGCTTTCGTCAAAGTATTCCCATCGGACCCCGACTCCCGATATCGTCTGTGGCTCATGCTAGCAGTCGGACCCCGGGGACCGATACCGTCCAATTCAGGATGCCCCGAAAATACGCCGCCGCACCTAACGTGTTAAGTAGTCGTACTAGAATTTTATTTTTATTTTACATACTTTTTGGAAGTTTTCTAGCTCTATTCCGCTGTTTTTTAAGTTTTTTTTTCTTCTTTTTTGTAAGTAATATGTTTTCTTATTCTGACCCCTTTATGAAAGTAGCCAGATCTAAATTGTGACCTGTTTGAAATGTGTTATTGCATGTCAGACATTTTGCATATTTGTTTGTAGAACTTTTATTATATTTTGAAAATTACATTTTTTATTTATAAAAAAGTGGTATTTCTTTCGGACAATGTGGGTGTGGGATTGCCCCCAAGAGAACCGCCCCCCCCCCCCAGAGGGGAAGGTATAAATCTCCGGGGCAGAGTGGACGGGGGCCAAAGAACAAGATGACGACCTGTATGATGTATGATGATTACACCTTAACGCCCCCACCAACTCCCCGGCACTTAGCTCCAAATCTTTTACAATATACCTCCATTTAATATTTATTGCTAAATCCCCTTCTTATTACACCTCCCTTTATTTCATTTTTGCTCTTATTTTAAATTGTTGTATTTAGTTTTATGTCTCAACATAAGCCTATAATGATTTACCCCAGTTTATACAGTAATAAAACAAAAGCTTTCTCAAGGTTGTTAACTATTATCCTCGAATTAAATAGAAATATTTAGAATTAATTTAAGTGTATCAATTATAATGTCAAGCAATATCTTGGTCATTATAAAAACCTTTTAACTAAAACTAATTTTTTTTTCTGTTGCAAAAACTTTATGTTTTTAGTGAAGAGTTCAACTTTGATGCCGATGCAAAAAAAGCCGAAATTACAAAAAATCAATCATTTTTCCTTGAAAAAGTAGATTTTACTCCTTCCTGTGAGCTGATGAAAAGCAACCATAAGTTTAAAATTTGTTTGACGATTAAATCACAACACCCAAAAATTACCTGTTCATAAATCAGTTTTTGTCGCATTGATGGTTTCACTTTGGCGATTACTCTCATTAGAAAAAAACTACGAACCAATATTCTATAATAATTAATTAAATTACGATGAACGATTTTTTTTTTTTTTTTTTTTTGATCACCTGTATTCGCTACGTTTATATTAAAAAATTATTATGTGAAGATAGGAGAAAAAAAATTTAAAACTATTATTTGTGGAAAAAAATAAGAACGATATTTGATTATCAGTCGTTAAAAAAATAAAAATAATTATATATTCGTTAATTACAGTTAATTAGAAACTCCTACACCAGAGACAACTCGTTTTTAGTATACTGAATTCATATATCATGCCTTCTCATGTGTATTGTTTTTAATGATTCCTGCTGAACTGTTTACAATAATTTATTAATGAATGAAGTATTTTTAAATGCAAATATCGGAATTTAAAAAAAAGAAATTACTCATCACAATCTAAGACCACTACTCATAGGCGAAATTCGGCCGAGAGATCTCCATATTCATTCGGCCCCTTATGATATTTGCATTATATTACCATAAAATTAACATATTGATCACCATTCATTCAATTAGCACCTACATCTGAATTATTATTAAAGTGGTTGTCACTTAACAACTACCCCTAAATCGATTATGTGGAAAAAGGCTTGATATTTTTTTGTTTTGTTTTTTACAGAAAATTTCATTTTTGATTTTAAAGATTATTTAATTTATATGTACATTCACTTATTTTTTTATTTATTTATTTTATCAAATTTAAAAGTCGTAAACCACTATATTCATCATCGCCTAATCTTATTTTATAAGCTAAATTTTATAATGAGTATTTCTTTAATCCATACCGTATATTTTTAAACAATACATTTAATAGTCATGAAAAAATAACTATGATTTTCTTTAAGTACCATTCCGATATTTGCATTTAAAAATACTTCATTCATTAATAAATTATTGTAAACAGTTCAGCAGGAATCATTAAAAACAATACACATGAGAAGGCATGATATATGAATTCAGTATACTAAAAACGAGTTGTCTCTGGTGTAGGAGTTTCTAATTAACTGTAATTAACGAATATATAATTATTTTTATTTTTTTAACGACTGATAATCAAATATCGTTCTTATTTTTTTCCACAAATAATAGTTTTAAATTTTTTTTCTCCTATCTTCACATAATAATTTTTTAATATAAACGTAGCGAATACAGGTGATCAAAAAAAAAAAAAAAAAAAAATCGTTCATCGTAATTTAATTAATTATTATAGAATATTGGTTCGTAGTTTTTTTCTAATGAGAGTAATCGCCAAAGTGAAACCATCAATGCGACAAAAACTGATTTATGAACAGGTAATTTTTGGGTGTTGTGATTTAATCGTCAAACAAATTTTAAACTTATGGTTGCTTTTCATCAGCTCACAGGAAGGAGTAAAATCTACTTTTTCAAGGAAAAATGATTGATATTTTTTTGTTTTGTTTTTTACAGAAAATTTCATTTTTGATTTTAAAGATTATTTAATTTATATGTACATTCACTTATTTTTTTATTTATTTATTTTATCAAATTTAAAAGTCGTAAACCACTATATTCATCATCGCCTAATCTTATTTTATAAGCTAAATTTTATAATGAGTATTTCTTTAATCCATACCGTATATTTTTAAACAATACATTTAATAGTCATGAAAAAATAACTATGATTTTCTTTAAGTACCAGAACATTTTTTTTTCTTTAAGACGCAGCAACTACCTAAATCGGTTGAAAATATAGGTTACACTATCAAAGACTTCTTATACATAAGGTAGCAATGAGCCTTCGAAATAGGTTCCCCCAAAGTTGAAGTCGCATCACTTAAATTTTAAGTAGATTCTCGAGAGAATAATAAGATTTTAAAATATTTATTAGGATTAAAGATAATCCTAGTAGGTAGTTTAAGTTTTGAAAAACATATAAATATTTCAATTCCCCTCATAACCCATTCCTAATCAATAAAGTTATTGAACTCTAAAAAAATAAATACATAAAAGAAATGACAAACAAATAAAGGATAATAAAATGAGAAGAAGAATAATATTTCACCATATCTTTTACTACGCGAACCAATTCGAATCGCCCGTAATTTTTTCAAAACCTGCAGATAATCCCAAGAGATTATTATTATTATACGAGAAAGGTCGTAAAAAGCCTATCGTATAACACCACCTCCAGGCGGAAATAGCACATAAAGGGAGTGGGGAACATAAATTTTTATATATTTCAAAGAAACCTTACAGAGGAAAGTTGGTTAATAATAAGATCATCGAGAAATCCATTTAGTTTACTTATTGAAAAAAAAAATGTTATGATATCTTTAAATTGGATCAGTATTAATAAACATTTTTAATATATTGTAACGTTAAACCGATAAACAAATAAAAAAAACATATGGCGTAACCTCCGGGACCGCTTGTTGGTACAAAATAAACAGTTGGAACGAACTGTTTGTGTCTAGATCTTTCCGTGATGGTGTAGAACTGCCTACATTGTTCTGGAATATTCCAGGCCTGACTATTTACGATTATATATATAAGGAGCAGTGACTGAACGAGTTAGTCGAAGTGGAAGTCTGTGTCTTGACTGTGTAGCGCAAGTCATATGATTTTGTGTTTATTTATTAATATATAATAATTCGTTGGCATTGTGATAACTTTATATTTTTGTTTAATAAATATTTGTTACCCACATAAGTGTTACAATATTATCACACTGAAATAATTTGACACTTATATGCGTGTTTATATGTGTACTATACTTTATATGTGTATGTAGTAAAATTTACATATGTTATAATTTATTATATTATATAATATACTATCAGCCTTTTTATCAAGGTATATTTCAACTTAATTAATATAAAGAGGCTTCCCCTAATTAAGAGGGTATAGTCTAACTTCCTGTTTGAACCAGTACATGGACCATAATACTTAGTTTATGTTCATAGTTGTAGTAATTTTTATTAAAGGTCAAACCTTCCTTAAGAGAGTGGTCTTTATTTGAATGTTCTAGGATGAGTAAAAGAGGAGATATTTGATTTGATGCAAAGCACTGAAATAGCTAAAAATACGCGGTTTTTCGAAAATAATATGGCCGCCATTGGAAAAATAAAAACTCAAAAAATAAACTATTTGCACTTTTGTACTTCTAATGCATTTTTCTTTCTATGGTGAAAATATTAAAAGAAATAAAATGTTGAAGCAACTAGACTGGACCACTTTATATGAATTGACCCAATATTATAAATATTTATTGAAAGTTAACGCAATTTATGAATAGAACATGGTATATTATACTCGGTATTTAGATGAGGCAATTTATTTTATTTTTAGAATAAGTAACATTTTATCATATAAACTTTGTATATTTAAAAAAAAAATTATAGCAGTTTCAACACCCCTTCAATCAGCAGATTCAGGCATTTTTTTGGCATATTGATAATTTAAAATGTAAATGAAGGTTCCCTTTTTCCATAACACCAGATATAATTAACTATAAAATTTGCATTTTTTGTGTCTCTGTGCAACATTTTACTCTCGGTTTGCGGCAACAGCTGCTAATGGCTAGTTAAAATGCAAGCATTAAAGTAGATGTTCCCCGAGCAAGTGTACCCAATCGTGGAGGGAATTTAAAAGCATAGTTAATGGTGCTTGTGGGAGACACAACAGCCGCCTTCCTGTTTTCCTTCCCTCTAACCAGTTTTATTTTCTATCACACTCCGTTATTCTACCAGTTGCATTAAAAATCTCTTTACTTCTTTTTATAGCCTATGGGTAAATAATTATGCTAAAAAGGAACCCAATTACAAATAAAATCTTTCATAATCAGATGTGCCATTGCCAGGATAAAACAATAAGTTCAAGCCTTAATAAAAACAATAAAATAATTATAATTAACTTAATTGTTGATTTGTCAGTAAAAACCATTAGCTTAATGAAAAGAACAAAACAATGTAAATGCCCCGACATATAATTGGTTATTCTTGTTTTTTCACCAATTGCACGTACTAACCCCCCCCCCCCTTCTATCACATAATAATTAAATAATAATTTTAAACAAATCTGCTTTATTTTATTTTCAAGTATAACATTATATTTAGACGAATATTAAGAAACAATATATTAAAGGCAAAAGGAGACAATGCCATAGTAGAATTTTTCATATTCAGACTTTCAATTTTATAATATACTAAATTAAAGTTATTTAGCAACTAATTCGAATATGCTAAGGAAGGGATAGGTGCTAAGCATCTACTGCATACGATGGAGGAGTGTTTTTACACTGTTTTGGCCAAAAAAGAAGAAAAGAAATAAGGATACAAAAGAAACATCCTTTATGCGAAATAACACCTTGTTAGCTTTGGGGTCGGACCGTCCTTTGAGTAACCCTAGCTAAGGCGTGACCTCGGGGCTTCTTCATAGGGGCACGCGTAAAATCAAAAGTCCGAGTAAAGTAACGTATGTTAGGCCTAGAATACACTAGGCTTATTTACTATTTGCTAATTGGCGAGTTTACCATCTGCTAGTGAACTATCCCGTTAGTGAATGGTGTCATCATGTTCACTAGCCTACTAGCAGTAAACTATCTGATAGTTAAGTCAAAAGCCGGGCTACTTAAATAGCTTTCACTCGCTGACTTATAGGAAAGTTGTAAACTAGATGTGTTTGTTATCATAGTTGCAAGTGAACTATGATGACTCGATGGTTTCTTGTTTCAGATTCTACAAATGTCGACGGAACTAGTTCGTGGAGTCGTTATTAAAACAGAGATTATGAGACAGAGAAAAACCAAGAATAGAAAGAAAGTAGAAATTGGGGATCAAGGAAATTACCATGACAATATTTGCTTATGACAATATTTTGATGATTTACTTCAGACTATTGATGGAATACTACAGGAAAAGAATATGAAAATGAGATTGGCTATCACAATAGCCAGGAACTATTAGTGGAATTACGTTATCTACCAAGTGATTAATAGAAGCCTTTAAAATACCTGTAATCAACAATATCAAAGTTGATCAGATAAATAACAAGTGGTTTGCTAGTGAGAGTATTAGGTCAACATCTATCGCACCATCCGATTCCGCCGCATCTATGCTATTCAACTAGCAGATAGTTAACTGGAGCCTAGTGTAATAGAGGATTTACTGATTCGTCAGCGAGGTCCTCAGGACAATTTGATTAAAAAGTCGGAAGATAAATGATTTTATTCTAAAAAATATATTATAAGAAAGTAATCATCAAATGAAACTTGGATAGGGCTAGAAGAAAAAAGTTCTCCTACAAAAATTCAGAATATATATATATATATAGATATATATATATATATATATATATATATATATATATACATATATGTATTTAAGAACACTCAATTTAGCTACAAGCATGTAACAAAATGAAAAGGTAACATTCATAAGGTGCACTACGTATGATTGAAGCATATTGAGACAGAAGGTTGATACAAGAATCTGCAAAAAAAAAATAATTTTAGATAAATCTATATAATTCTCTTCATATTAACCAATAAATTAGCTTAAAGTAGCTGCCGTTGCTAAATGCAAATCACATTAATTATACATCCTATTTAGTTATATAAACAAGAAAATTATAAAGTTATAATAAGAAAATATCGGATAGGGTAGAAATGGAATTTCTAAAATTAAATAATTTGAAAAAAATAGGAACTTTTTATTAGATTATTATGGACTTTTACTTGAATTGTGTATGGTAAACCTAGATTGAAAAAATGAACAGCCATAAAACATATGTGTACATATGTTACTCATGCAAAACATAGTACAGCCATATAATATATTCACTGCAATACATATAGTAAAACATATTTGATCAAAAATCACTTATTAGTAAGAAACGTTTTCAAGCTCTAACGCTAGGTTTTCTCTTTTAATTCTTTTTTAAATCAATGGTACGTTATTAAATATTTGATTTTCCTAAATTCAGGAGGTTCCTGATAATGACGAAAGCAAAACTGCCAACGTGTTAACAGGACATTGTTTAGAGAAGAGTGAAAGTATTTCAGTATTAAAAGCCGAAAGGGTATTAAATACCCTTCCAAGTTTAACTGGAATCAAGCCCAGGAACTCTGATTTAGATCGCTATCGAGGGCTATTGCTCTGCCCCACTCTGGTTGGTCGCTATTGGGATGCTTTGTTGTTACAGTTAATGGTCGCCTAGTCCCCTCCGACAATTAACGTATATTTATACTGCCGCAGTTGTCTTGTTTGTATCTGAAATGGAACATAGCCTGTTGATAATCGAATTCAATGTTTTTCTTAGCTAAGTTGGCAACGTGCCATAAAATAATAAAGCGTGACACAAATACATTGATAAAAGGTACGTTTTTATCAACCTAGTGTTTTCGAGTAGATTCAGACACTCTGGTTTTAACATGCACTTCACATACTTATATGAAAATAAAATATTCGAGGGAAAAGAAACAATTTGAAAAAAAAAATCCTGACGATAAAAGACCAGCAATTCTACATCAAGAAGAAAAACAATTTCTGTTATTACCATTCAAAAGAGCGCTAGACTGCTATAAAGATTGGCTATCTTATCTAATAGTAGAAAATATGTATGATTTGAATAATAATATTGTGCGTTACAAAAGTTTAATTGGAAAATAATCAGTTAAATTTGAAGGGGATCATAACTTGTAAACTCGCTTTTAAACTTTTTTTTTTGCTGAGAAAAACTATGAGCAATAAAATAACATAGAATGTTTTGCTATTTGTTAACGGTTTTATGTTTTTTTTATTTTATTATTTTTTATAATTTTCCCTTATTTCAAATAAATCAGAAATTCCATTGATATTACTCGATATTGTTATTCTGCTCTCATACAAGGGTTTAAATATTATCAATCAAAGAATTTCAGGAGGGAAGGGAATAAATGACGAAAAAAAAAACTCATTATATCTACGTATATGAAAATCGAGTTAGTTACACCTATTACATATAAGGGTCATTTTCCCAGAAAGGGCAAATCGCTGTCCCCGATGGATTCTGGAGCCCCCTCACCATTCTTGTTCATTAAAACAACCTCTAATTAGGCTCTGTGACTTGCCCAGTCGACCACGTAGGGTTTTACTCATATAACATCAAAAATTAAAGGTTGAATTTTGATATGACCAGTGGAAATCTCCTTCCCTCGTCATGTCACAATTCCAGTTTCAAAACTTTACGTTCGTCTACGAATTGACCATTGAATTTTTTACAACTGTGGTGCTCTTCAAAACATCTCAAGATTAGAACGTGAGGTATGCGATATTTTTGAGAATGATAGAATAGTACACAGAGGAGGTAAAAGACTTCTCCCCGGTGTTTGGGTTTTTCCCCGCTTACATAGTATTTTCGTGTTTTGGCAGTTTTAACCTTTACAGATGACTGCGGCTTCTGGCTAAAAGTAGGATTACATCTCGGGTAACAACTCTTTTTGCCGCCACATGTTTTCAGTCACTGTGGAACCGTCAGGATAACAACGTAGGTGCTGCGGCGGGAGCGGCATACAACCCGTGTCATTGTCCCGACCGTAGCTACTTAGAAGGTGATTGTATCGAAATTTTTTCATTGCTTTCATCTTATAGAGCAAGTTGATACGTTTCTGACGGTCTATCGTTGTTTAAAAAAATGGCTTTAAGTATTGAACAGAAAAAAATGGATGGTCATACAATACAATATCGGGTGTTTTTCTCCCACTCGAGTGTAATTGGAGATTAATTGTATCTAAATGTTTTCGTTGCTTTCTACTTCTAAAGCTCGTTGAAACGTTTCGAACGGTCTATCATTTTGTCAAAAATCTGCTATATTTAAGTAGTAAACGAGAAAAAACTAGATAGCCTCTCAAATTCTGATGTCATTATCCCGCCTCTACGGAATTGGAAAGTAATTTTATCTAAAATTTTTCGCTGCTTATACTTATAGAACTCGGCGCGTTTCAAACGGTCCATCGTTTTGTCGACTAGCAGCAGTATTTAAGTAGTAAACGAGAAAAAACTGAATGGTCATAAACATCAGGAGTCATTGTCCCGTCTGCCTCTACCCGAAAACTAATTGCATCTACATTTTCTCGTTGCTTTATATATATAGAGGTCGTTGAGACGTTTCAGATGGTCTATCCTTTATTTCAAAAGCATCTTTTTAAGTAGTAAACGAGAAAAAACTGGATGGTCATAAAAATTTGTTTAATGGCTGATAGATGGCTTAGGATTTTTGTCAGCAAAAAAAAAAAATATATAAAAATAAAAAACTCAAGAAAAAATTTATTTAAACGAACCCTCAGCACATTTCTTTTCCCGTCTTCCGATTTTTTTTTTTTTTTTTTTTTGTAAATAATAAATACACCCTGCTCTTGTATAACCTTGCATTGGAGTTCAACCAGTGCTATGTAAAGAGCACCCCTAAATATTTTCCAGACGTTAATTCGACATTTTCAATTTCAAGAATTCCAAGTTCAGAATCGCCA
This sequence comes from Aelia acuminata, assembly GCA_911387785.2. Taxonomy (NCBI): domain Eukaryota; kingdom Metazoa; phylum Arthropoda; class Insecta; order Hemiptera; family Pentatomidae; genus Aelia; species Aelia acuminata. The sequence continues at coordinate 59,586,105 of OU426981.1, forward strand.
TTTCTGGGAAAATGACCCATAAACCAAGAACGGCTGAACGTATTTTTATACATACTTTTAGGCTTTCTAGTTTTCGACTCTCCCCCGAATAGCAGGTATATTTATAGGTATATATATATATATATATATATATATATATATATATATATATATATATATATATAGGTATATATACGAGTAACTATGTAAACGTCGACAATAATTTCTGCTGGCAATCGGATAACTTAAGAACGTAAGCTGGACCGATTTGGCTACTTTTCATTTAAGCTGTTCGTAATAGTCCGTATTAGGTTTAAATGGAAGAAATATTAGGAAAGGCTATAAATCATACAGAAAGAACGCTTTCTACATGAATACTAAAGCGAAAACAGCAACATATACTTCAACCCAGAAAAAATATAAAATATAATTGGATCGCAAAAATTCACAACATTTTACAAAATGTCGGATACGTCCATACCTGCACGAAAAAATACCTGCAATTTCAAATCTTATTTAATGGGGAATGGATAAGGCAAAATTAAATGGTTCGGCATACAGTGTATTTTATTAAAATTTATGGGATACACAATTAATGCCCCATACATATTTGTCGCTTTCACTTGGTCCGTATGTTAGCCCAACTCAGATTATCTGGTAGACATATAAAAATTACTAATAAAAACTCTGTACATATTATTAAACCTCAATTAAACTTTACAATTTGAAATCTCCAAACTAAAGAGACCCTCTATCATTTATTTGTTTCTTGCCCGATTTATTCTTTTCTTAGAAACTATTATATTCCCAACGCTAAACATATAAACATTTCCAAATTCACCGAATTTCTTAAGGTAACGCACAAGGGATCGTTGGCTAAAATATATTATTATTTGTCTAACTGCCTTCTTCTAAAGGCTTTTGCTATTAATGAATAATTTACAGATTATAGGAATGCTTCGCTACAGACAATATTAAAATAAATGTGATTAGGATATGTGTTTTTGTGTGAGTGCATGTATATGTATATGCATGTATATGTGTATATTTATATACAAATATTCTTATTTCATAGTTGTCTATTCTTATAGTTCCTAATGTTGTTTATACTCCATAAATATTATGTGTTTGTAGAATAGTTATTAATCTAATAGTATGTATAGATTACATAAGTATTATTACTTCATAATGGAGGACCTTTTAATATTATTAATAAATTAATAATGCTGTTATTTTTACATTTTCTATTTATGAAATGTATACCTTATAATGTTATATTATATTGTAAGACTTACAAAATTTTCAAAGTGTTCATTACGTAAATACCTAAGCGTTTTAAGGGCGATGATCCCAAGCTGTAATCATGTTAGTTTACATCTTCTTGTATTATTTTCGTTCAAGTAAACCTATTCATCTATTTATCTATCTACTAAAGCGCTATAAATCCCTATAATTATCATAAAATCCTTGACGAGCGGGGATCTAATAATGCTGATCAAGGCACTTTTAAACTGGAAAGGACGACAAGAGAGTTCGTTTATATTATGTTCAAATAACCTCCCAAAAAGGCCACGCCCAGAAGTAGCAAAGGAGAAGCATTACCGAAATTAAAAATTTACATTAAGTAAGACTACTCAAAAATTTGAAGTTTATAAAAGCGTTGTTATGCCTTACATTTTATTTTAGTGGATAAAGATGTTTTTGTTTTTTAAATCTTGAATTATGGTTGGATATCTATGATGCACTGCTTTACCTATTTTTACGGCAAATAAGTGAATTTAGAAATAAATAGATTTATTATTCATATAGTTTCATGTGTTCATGAAGAATATATATGAATCTTCATCAAATCCAAGAAAACATAACTATACATACAAATTTTAGCATAGGAGCTTTATCACTGGAATATTGTTGGTGGAATATAACTTTTTTATAACGTTTTTTTTTTTTACCAACAGGGATAGTATTTATTCCCAGAGGCATCGTGCCGAAAACACTTTCTGGTTTAAGAAATAATAAAAAGACCCATAACGTTTGCAATATCCATAAGGCGAGGCAAAAGTAAAGCTTAATTTACAGTCTGCCTCAAAAAATTTCACGGTTCTCATTTCAGGTATATTTTTTTAAAAGAGTCAAGGTTCTAAGATAATGTTTTCAAGCTAGAGTTTAACTTTAAAATAAAGACTAAAAAATAATTGAGTATTTTTGTCTTTGTATTTTAATTTGCGGCAGTCAATGGACCTAAGACAATCAGCAATTGATTTGGGTCGAGATAATGTTAAATATAGAAAAATCATGCTTTAATAAAACTAATAGCATGTGTAGTCATAATCAGATACAATAATTGAATACTAAGACAGCTTACTCGATGGTTTTAAAAAATATATGACATTATGAATGCGGTTAGAAGAAATATATACTATTTAGTAAATCATCTAAATCGCCCGAAGAAGTACACATACCCTGTTTTGGACTGAGGTTTGAACTTATTTTCAGAGTATTTACCTATTTATCGACCAATATTGTGTCAAAATAAGATCATATTGATCAAATTACAAACTTATAATCAACTAATCAGGATTTTTAAGTGTGTAGTTGTAATCAATACAAAATATAGACGTTTTTAAATATAAATGGTTACCTATCCATTAGAAAAATGATTAATACAAAATTTAAGTAGTTATTAATTCATCCCAAAGGATTTTTATATAATATTAGAAGACATTAATGATTGGTGAAGATTCTAAAGCAGTATACTAATGTAAATTAAATATGTCTAATGTTCGTTGATACTTTGACAATTGTCTTATTAAATCGATTATTAAAATGTATATGTTTTTTTTTTAAATTATTATTATTATATTTCGTTTGATTTAGACAGCTGACTTGGATTATAATTTTATACACTTAAGAACGTTATCAGACTAATTTTTAGTCACCCATTGGTAGACTGAGTGACTTATAGTGCTTGCCCAACGATGCTATATGGTCGTAAAAAGCCAAAAAAAAAAACTAATTTAAAAAAAAACTCTTTAATTTAACACAACTAAGATATTGAAATAATTTATTTATTCCTGTCAAAATTTGCTTTACCATTTTATGAAAACAAATAACTGATTGAATGCGCCCCCACACCTATGCTATACAATATTAAGGAGGTGTTAATACCCTTCGCATTGATTAGTAACTGGAATACCGTGAAGACACAGCACCTCCCACAAAAGACCCCTCCTCTTTGATTCTTGCTATAATTATATTCACCTCCAGTGTTGATCTCAGCACAAGGGTGTGATCTTAGGAAACAAAATCCCTTTCCCGTGTAACGTAGGAAAGATGGTATTAATTACAAAACAAGGCAAACATTAGCATTTACACTTTAAGATTAATCTTGACAGAAATAATTTTTTAGTATAATTACATAATAACTCGTTATTTTAACATAATCTATATAAAGAATCATTATGAATATTGTTTTCTTGTTTCATCCAAAATTAAAATATGTATAACGGAAAGCTTCTCGGAACATCTAATAAGCAAAGTGTGAACCGATCATAATTTAGTACTGTTATATGACAGAATGTTTTTTTTTTTACGTGGGCCTCTTTTTTTGTACAATATTTGCGGATGTATTAGACCCCGAAAGGCTCATTTCTTATTTGATATTGGGGACACACCAAAGGGCGCTAGGATTGCGCCTATGTTACTATTGGCCGCGCCCAATAGTAACATGGCAGAAATAATACCGAACTTAAGTATATTACAACTATTGTAAAAAAAAATTAATTAACATTAAAATAAAATTATATCGGCGCACTTTATTTATTCAAACATTTTTCAGTAACTTTAACAAAAACCGTAAAGAATTTTATAGTATAGCGTAAAATAATAAAGGTATGAGATAAAATAAATTGTATGAGATGTATAATAACTGATTAATATAATACGTTATAGTGATAATTTTTAATAGCAGAAAGTGTGCATATGCCACTAATGCAAAGAAATTCGAATACTTTTTTTTTTAATGGCCTGTGACAAGAGCGAACCAAACCATTCGATTCGAACCATAGACAACTAATTTCAAAAGAAATATACAATTTTATCGTTCCATTTAGTATATATCGTTCATTAATATATTTTGTTTAATATTAAAATCATAGTGTATTATTGAGAGCTTAGAGTATATTGTGAGGATCGGCCTATCTAATGGAAAAAGTATTATTGAAATCGAACAGAGTAGATTATTAGATAGAAACCAACTAACAAACATTTTTATACTAGTGTGCATACAGAAGCTGATAATAAAAAGGTAGAAGCATGACAAGTAAAATCATTATTTTGACGGATCTTTGATTATTTTAAATTGTTGCTTGATAAGATAGGCTTCATTGCTAATAGGCAAGATATAAATATTATGTGTATTACCTGCCCTTAAAATTTAAAAATATTACTAAAACAGCCCAACTGACATCACCAAGTTAAAGAACCAAAGGACCACGAGAAAAATTTATATAAGAGTTAATATGGGCCCAAAAGATATGATCCAATGGCGTTAGCGGCGTAAATGCCACTCACAGCGATCTTCATCAAAGTGGGAATGAGTGTTCTTTTTCATATCAGTCAGCAAAAGGCGATTTAGTTTCTAATCAATCAACCCTGCCAGGACCAAACAGGCCGAACGCCAGGACGTTTTACACCCCTTCGAAAAAGGCTGGGAAGTTAGTTCCCATCGACCGACATGACTACCGTATTCATACGACTGAAAATAAATTAAACAATGATAAATCAATTAGTATATATGTAATTCCTATTCATACACTTTACTTTTAATGAAATTTAATAATATGGGTCGAAACATTTGACTAGACACACTCAAGAATGATTTAGTCAATCCTTAATAATCATAATACATCTACGTAAATAGAGATAAAATTCTGTTTGTTTGTTTGTTCTTTATAGAAATATACAGTTTTGTCCTAAATTCTCCAAATTTTGCTCAGGGGTTCTTACATACCAGGTGACCATTAACCTGTCCATATTAAAATTGCATAAATTCAGCCAATATCTGGGTATATTCTTTATTGTTATAAAAATCGTTATGACCTCGCTATACATTGGTTTTTACGAAATCGGCCATTTGAATCTACGAAAAATGAAATTCCCCAGGTGAAGCCGGGATATACAGCTAGTAATAAATAATCGTATTGGAGGCACCTTCTTCCCACATAAAGACATCCACAAAGGAACTTGGACCTCCCCTGATAGGACTACGGTGAATCAAATAGATCACATCCTAATTGGGAGGAGACACAAATCGAGTTTAGAAAACGTTCGAACATTTAGAGGTGCAAATGTTGACTCGGACCATTTTCTCTCAATGGCCACTGTATACGCGCGAATAAGCTCCAAGAGGAATACCTCATCGCAAAAAACAACCCAAAGGTACAATTTAAGGAAGCTGAAGTCTCCTGACGTGCAAAACAGTTACTTAGAGACTATCAGTAACAATTTATGCAATACTGTATCTGAGGATTGCGTGGAATCTCTTTGGAATGGTTGCTCAAAGGAAATATTGAAGGCAGCTGATCTTATTCTTGGTAAGGATGGCAGAGAAGAAAGATCTCCATGGTTTGATGATGAATGCCGAAAAGCAACCAATACTAAGAATGAAGCGTATCGGGCCATGACACAAAGAAGCACAAGGCAAACGGTAGAGGCCTATCGACAAAGGAGAAGAGAAGAAAAACATTTGCACCAGAATAAGAAGAGGCAATACGAACGGAAATACTTTGAGGAGATGGAGGCACTAAGAGGTGATAAAAGAAGCCGGGACTTTTACCGGAAGGTTAATAGAAGCAGGAAACCATTCTCACCACAGAACATTTGCTGCCTGAATGATGCCAATGTTCTCCTCTGTAACAAGGTGGAAGTTCTGGAGCAATGGAAGAACCATTTCTCACGTCTCCTTAACGAAGATACTACCCACAGTTCTCCCGAGGAATGTAGCATATCAAGTATTGGCAACAGACCAAGCGAAGCCCACACAGCTGACCTAGAACCACCAGATGAGGACGAACTGATGGATGCCATAAATAAATTGAAAAACAATAAGGCCGCAGGCCCCGATGGTATCCCAGCCGAGCTGATAAAAAGTGGTGGGAACGAACTTTTTAAGATACTGCAGAACCTAATAATCACCATTTGGACCGAAGAAGTAATACCAACAACGTGGAACTTCTCTCATATCTGCCCAATACATAAAAAAGGAGATAAATTAAAATGCTCCAACTATAGAGGTATCTCCTTGCTCCCATCCGCTTACAAAATATTCTCAAATATTTTGTTTGCTCGACTGTTACCATTTGCAGAGAGCCAACTTGGTGTCTATCAGTGTGGATTCAGAAAAGGCAAATCAACACTTGATCAAATCTTTAGTTTGAGGACAATCCTGGAGAGAGGACGAGAATATAACATTAAAACGCACCACTTATTTATAGACTTCAGGGCAGCTTATGATAATGTTAACAGAGAGGAACTCTATAAGGCTCTTTATGAATTAAAAATCCCTGAAAAATTGGTGAGACTGGTGAAGATGACAATGAAAAATGTGCGATGTGCAGTAAAAATAAGAAATGAAGTATCACAGGATTTCACTTCAAATAAGGGCTTAAGACAAGGAGATGCACTGGCGTGCCTTCTATTTAACCTCGTGCTTGAGAAGGCTGTAAGAGAGGCCGGGATCCAGATTGGAGGAACAGTATTCAACCGAACTGCTATGATCCTCGCATACGCTGATGACCTCGATATAGTTGGTCGCTCCCACAATGCTGTACTAGAAGCTTTTCAAGCCCTGACTGGCCCTGCCAGGAAACTTGGACTTGAGATCAATGCTTCGAAAACTAAATACATGGTAGCAGAGGAAGCCCCAAATCCAGGTGAAATGGTTACCTTCGGAGAGTACAAGTTTGAGAAGGTATCTGAATTTGTCTACCTGGGATCACTGGTCTCACACAATAACGAGACTCAACTGGAGGTGAAGAAAAGAATTCAGGCAGCAAATTGTGCGTATTTTGGGTTACTGCGTCACTACAGGAGTAGAGCTCTCTCCAGAGAAACCAAAATGAGTCTCTACAAGATTTTGATCAGGCCAGTTTTGTTGTACGCATCGGAATCCTGGGCAACCACAAAATCGATGGAGCAGGAACTTGGTCTCTTCGAAAGGAAAGTCTTGCGTCGGATATTGGGAGGATGGCAGGTTGGAGGTCAGTGGCGAAGACGTACAAATAAGGAGCTATATAGCTTATTCAATGAACCTGACATCGTTCTTTTTTATAAATTGAATCGTCTAAGATGGGCGGGCCATCTGGCCCGAATGGAGGATAGTGAAATCCCCAAAAGGACCCTGAAAGAGCCAATTTATGGTAAAAGACGGAGAGGAAGACCGAGATCAAGATGGGTGGATGGAGTCGCTGCTGATGCCCGGAGTGTTTTAGGTGTCAATAATTGGATGGTGGCTGCGCAAGATCGTGACAATTGGAGGAGGTTGTTACAGGAGGTCAAGACTCGGCAACGAGTTGTAGTACCAGTTTAGATAGATAGAATAAATAATCGTAATAAATGATACTTCATAATACATAATCAGGGTTGTTTAGTGAATAGCATAGCCAACCACTATAAGACACAGAAGGTCGTGAGTTCAGTACTTTTCGGGGTCCCCGGTGGTGTAATGGTTAGCATAGAAACTTACAATACTAAAGGTCGAGGGTTTGCGTCCCGAGGTGGCCCTAGGATTTTTAAAAGGAGTAAAACATCCTTGGCTATACCGACCTTCGGACCCGACGTAAAATGGAGGTACCAAGCCTGTACGATGTCAGGTACTCATTTAAGTTCCCTATTAAAATTGTAGGAAAAAATATCCAGGATAGGAAAAAATTAGGACTCCCAATGTAGCATCGTCCGATTAGCCATAGCAGCATAAAGTGAAACAATAAAGAATGATATCAAACTAAATAATGATAGTTATCCTGAAAGAGCAGGGGAAAGGACGGTATAATGTAAATTTATTGTTCTTTGAGTGGTCTAGACTTCTATATTTTTGGTTGTAGGTATACAAAACTATTGAAAAAAAAAAACGGCAAATAAGTTCCTGTAACAGCATTCCTTCAGTCCTTTACATTAGTTTCGTGGAGCCCCTCCAATTGGGGATAGATGGAATGAATTTAGATCGTCCTTTCTGGTTAATATAGATAGACTATTGAATAATACTCCGCAGGATGAAAATGGCTAGTATTTTATAAAGGAAGGGATGGAAAAATTCATTTATTTTTTAAAATATTTTTTCTTGATTATATTTATTTTGTTAAACCAGAGTTCAATTGACTTTAGAGTCACAATAAGCCACTTGTGATGCACATACAGCCACAATAAAAAGGTTACTATTAATTAGGAGGAGGAGGATGCAGTATTTGCACTCGATGTAGATCAAAGTACTTCCTTGCACGAAACCATTGACCGAAAAATGACTCATTCCATCCAACATACTAGTCCCTGGACCCAACGAGAGTATTATTGTGTTTCATAAAATCACAAAAATTTATGTAACAGCTATCTGTATTTTGGCCGTGAATACAAAATTGATATTGAAAGACTCACGGTACTTTCTCTCTTCCCCCCTCCAAATAAATAGTTTAGTTGATTAAAATCGTTTTGTAAGTTTGTGGGAAGATACGTTTACCGTTTTTTTTTCTTCATATTTTAACTTGTGCCTGTCAAAAAAAAAAAAAAAAAGCGTATCGACAAGTATTGAAAAATTTCAAGTTTTGCAATAATTACAATAATTAAGAATAACAAAAGGATGTGGAAAAAGCTCTGAAGTTGGCTTTTACACATTTAACGAAACACATTCATTTCAACTTCAAGTGGTTTGGTAAGTGAAAATTGTCCGTGGTATGCATTTAAGAATCTAACAAATTGAATAAATGTTTCCAACGCATTCTTCCTTTTGGAACTTGTAAACCTGATTATGGAGTCTTCCTGCCTTTCAGTGTCAGCCTAAACCAATCTAATTTCTAAACTTCTCATTTCCTGATTTCATTATCGCTAGACAGATGTTCTTGGTCAACAAATTTAATGTTCCTTTCATTTTAAAAACAAAATCCCTAAATTAAGTAACTATCAGTAAATTAATTGATAATTTTTATTTTTAAAAATCATTTTGCTGTAGGCTATGGTAATAAGATTTTCATTCCGGTCTAGTTACTCGATTTCACTTCAATTTCTAAACCATTCAGTTTTCAATAACTTCAAGCTACAATTTATATGTTTTAGACAAATGTTGTGACTTTGCATAGTTTATTATAAACTAGACGACTGAAAAATAATATAACCATCACCTAAATTCATCCATTATATTTCTGTGTTGTAGGAGTGAGCCACGACAAATCCTACACCCTGTTCAGAGTCGGGAGAAGATCATCTCCAGAAGTGAAAGAATTCGCGGAAACAGGGCGGTGGGAACCCCCACCTGGAGGAATGGACCACTTCTCAGGCCCACCAGTGCCTTCGGGGCAAGGAAGAACGGAAGCCGTCTTCTTCGCAGATGGCAACCATTCAAGGGTAAGCTGATTCCGCGTCCTCGATATTACTATTCTTTTGTGTAGCAAATTCCATTTTTATGAAAACGTTAGGTATATACTTGTGTAGAACACAGCCAGTTTGCCAAAAGCTTACCGCACTGTAGAGGAAATACTGAAAATTTTCTAGTGTAACAAGAATGGTAAACGATATTAAGAAGAAAAAATAAATAATTAAAATAACCATATAATTACAATGCACTTGAAGTCATTCTGCACACGTCTAAGTTTAGTAACTGAAAATAGTACAAATTGTACATGTGTTTCACTGCATTCTACATACCTTGGGTTGATATACAGATATAGTGATCGATCGATAACGATTTACTGTCGGAATCGATATATCGACATCATGCCGATGCATCATTTGACACGTATCACCGATATCACCTGCGGAAATACCGATATAACCAGAACGATGAGCCAATATAACCGATGTTAATTCATATCACCAACCTATAGACTACTACATTTTATATTTAAAAAAAAAACAACTTGTAAATGAAAAACACATAAAATGCATACATATTTAACGGCTACAATTTTCAGATAATATAATAACTAGAGGTCAAAATGTGCTTAATCATTAATGGTTTCAGATTCGTTTGATAGACCAATATAAATATACCTACAGGTAACGCCAACTCCTGGAGCAGAGACAGTGATAAGTTATGGAAGCTCAGATTACTACCAATAGAATCTGTTCCGGTACTAACAGGAACCCATATATTTTTTTTATTAAATATATAATACATATTTAATACATTTTTTTGTTTTTAAATCAGTAGCACTTGTCTTAAAATGCGAAATATTACATTCACTGATTTAAATTCCTGATATGAAATGAAATATGAAACATTTTCATATACATATGTATATATCATTTGAAATAGCAAAATATATTCCTGCATATTACATATATGATTAGTGATAAAAGAGAAGGCAAAATAAATAATTGAATGAGATATTCTACCTCAGATTTGAGAGCGATGGAGAAGAACAAAGATGGTGAGAATCCAGCAGGTATGGGATTTGAAAATGACTAGTCTCACATAGTAAACAATTAACAACACTAAATATTGTAACATGTAAATGGTGACGTTAAAAGTATTACAATTGATTTAATAGAAGACTGTATTTTTAACATCATCACAAACACCACTAAAAAACACAAAGCAAACTAAAATAAAACTAATACTGTGAAATGAGACCGCGACGCGAATCCTTTGCACTATACTTTGCTTACCAGCCCACGGTCTTCATACAACCGCTAGTCTTTGAAAAAAAAATTTAATCGAACAGTGAATTCTTTGTCTGCTCAAACTTTTTTCATATTTAATTAAAAAACAATTTTATTAATTATTTTCACATATTTTTGTCTCAAAACTTTACATTATTTTGTATTTGCAAGTTACACTATTATTGATATGTGATCGATTTAGTTGGCTATGGATAATGACTACGTGAAAAGGTTTGATTGGACAAATTTTTTAAGACATTAAAAGCTTAATTTTTTATTAATTTCGATTGAATTACTGTTATTACCTTCATTAATACTTTTATATTAATAAACCTAGCGATGGATTAAAAAAATTACATCCTAACCTATACATTTTTAAAAATATATTATTTAAAATTAATATGTGAATACCAAATAATAAATAAAATTTGCTGTAGATATAAATTATTTTTATGACCTAACACATAATAGGCCAGACTCCATGGCTACATGTTGTAACATATAAGCCAATAAAAAACATTTATCTAAAAAAAAAAAAAAAAAATATTTTTATGAGTAAATACATTTCAGAATATAGTACACCCATCCAAAAATGTTTTAAGGAATTTAGACTTGAATTTTCCCCTACAAGAACTTTTGCACAAATGAAATTTTAAAAAAATTCACACATAATAATGACATTTATTGACCTAAAACCCCTATCCTATCCCTATACAATTTTCAATTACAGTACAGTTCATCTAACAATTCATTAATAATTTATAACTATGGTAACTACACCAATAGTTGACAGTCTAAGAAAAAAAAATTAAATTATTGACACTGTTTATCAATATATTGATGTTAGGAAAATCTTTGTAATGAATTTAGTTAGGCCAATCCCTCTACAAAACTGAGAATACAATAACCCATAGTCTGCATTTATGTTTTTTGTAAAAAATGATTTATTAGAAACTTCTAAAATGAACCAATAGTTGACACATCAAAATGCAAAGGTGTGGAAAGTTGACATGTACGGTTTTAAAGTTGACACATACATTAATTTTCGATTTCCTATGATTTTTAATTCGCAATAAGGACTGCAATAAAAGTTAATATTTTTGTTATTTATAAACTATTAAATTCACAATGGAAACGAAATAAAATTTCAAAAATTTAATCATTTTATACAAAAATAGTTTAACTTAGATAAAAACAAAACAAAACATATTTAAACGAAAAATGAGATCACCCAGTTAAGTAAGTGTGATAAATAGATTTTAGTAATGGCCAGAAGTTTCGTTTTTAATGTTGTGTTTGCTCAATTTTAGACTCTCTAATGTGAACTTCATTCTTCCTGTGCTCTTTTAGACAGTTAAAGATGGCCACATTCATTGGTTGGATGAAATGTGTAGCATTTTGATAGAGTGGGACTAATAGCAAGTATCACTTGTTCTTTGCATATTAAAAAGGATATCAAATGATTCTCATGAACTTAATGAATACCATAAAAGTAATTAAATCATAATTGAACTCAAATAAACCAATTAAAAAGCTTATTTAACTTGACTTCCACCATAATGAAACAAGGAAGCAGAAACCAATTTTTCAGGCCACCAGAAAATTCGCCATTATAACCTCTCACAAATAAGCTTGAGTTTTCATCAAACATGCCATGGCAACATAGCTAACTAGTATAACTTGGCAAATTACCGCCAAATTTTGAACCAAAATAATTAACCCTGAATCTTACTATTCACACTTTTTGTACAAAATGTGAACTATTGCAGCTCTGTCAAACTAATGGTACAGTTACCCTACATGTTTGTCACATATTACATCTTCTAGTAATAATATACTGATTATGTTTCAGGTATCTGTCATGTCAAGAATCATTCCTTCACCTGATTGGTTTGTTGGTCTCGATTCTTTTCAGTTGTGTGTAGATGGAAACTGGTTGGATACAATCACAATAGAGGTGATCTATTTTAATTCATTGTTCAATAAAATAAAAAAAAATGTTTAATAAATAATAAATTAATTTGATTTTAGCTTATGTAAGTAAGTTTAGATTTAGGTATATTCTGAATTTTGTGTATACGATTGAACTGTGGTCTTTATAATAGAAGTTCTAGTAACAAAAACTTGACAAGTAGATTGTGAGACTTTATATTAAGTTCAAATTTTTATATTATCATTCCAACAAAATCATATTTACAAGCTTTCATATTTTAGGTTGATCCACTGGATGCAGGAACGGATAATGGTTTTACCTTCACCGCTCCAAATTGGGCCACTGAACCTCAAGGAGTAATTTACAGGATAACTAGCAGATTTCCAGCTCACCCTGCTGGGTCCTTCTACTATCCATACATGAAACATTTACCACCAATAGCCACTTTCCAATTTATAAAGGTAATTAATTTTTAATTATTGATGGTAAAAATGGATTTTATTTCACCTACTTTGTTAATTATTATTAACATATTTGAGAGATAGGGTTACTCTCTTTATTCTTTGACTCGATCAAATCATCTGTTACATTCCCTTTAGCCCCCGAAAGATCTAAAATGTTTTTCTGTCAAAGCTTATACCACTGACATTGCTCCTGTCAGTCTCAACCAGATGTATTCCTTATCTTTAGGCAAATAGATAAACACTTTATAGTTTTTCTCAACTTCTCAACATTAAATCATATTGATAGTTGATATACCTGCGTGCAGTTCTCGGTAAACTTGCACATTTATTCCTTTTACTTTTTCAGTATCGTCATGTGAGGCCCAGCTCAGAATATATTTTTTAGGCTCCCTTGTCAAAGGGGAAGATCGGGAAAGAGGGATGGAGAGAGAGGATGAATTTCTTGATGTGGAATGAAAAGATAGGGCCTGGAGTGGCAAAAAAAAAACTTTAAACAAGTCATACCAAATACAATAAAATATTTCTGGAAATTACAAATTCTGCATTTTCCAAAGTCTTAGGAGAGTAGGATATGAGTCACTTCAAGCCTCCAATATTTTCGAAAATAGATACTTCGTACATACTATTTAAATTTGTAGGGTTCATATGAATTGTTACTAATTCATTATTCAAACTTTATATTTTTTATTTTTTTTTATTTTGGTTTAGCAACAGTAATTGTTGTTTCCCAAATTTCCAGTATTTTTGTTTTAGATTTTGGAAAAAATTTCCAATCACAAATTTTTGTTATAAATTCTAGAAATTCATCCATGCCTTCGTCTTCAAGGCTTAACCCTACCTAAAAAGATTTTGGAATCACTAGAGAGCCTTATAAAAACTCTTTCTCCTGAAAAAGATCCCTTAATTTTAGATTCGCAGCTTATAGAACTGGGGAAAAAAAATGTATTAGGTTTTGCCGAATTTGGGCTCACATGGATTTTACTGACCATTTTTATTACTTGTTATTTTTATTACTAAATTCATAATCTGACAATCTCTTTTATATTTGATGTAGTAATGATAAATGTAATATAAGAATGATATAATGATTTTTGTTCTTCTTCCAGATGAGAGAATATGAGACAAGTGAAATATTCCACCATGGAGAAGATGATAAAAAGTATGAAGTAGTGAATTCTGATCAACAGAATAAAATAAATATGATGAATGGAAATGAAGATATACAAGAAGAGATAGAAGAAGAAACTAAAGAACAGGAAAGACTTATGCAAGAGAAAACCACCTCTGTCAATGACAATTACATGTAAATGATATTAATGATATTTTTGTCCCTATATTAGCTTTAATTATTGAATTTCAAGTTCTAAATAAATGTTTACTTCTTATTTTCCCATTCTTCCATTACATTGTAAGGAACTTATAACAAATTACCATATTTTAATAGCTATTAATAAGTGGCACCTGACTAGTTCTGGTGGATGTTTAATTAATTAGGAATTAAAAGGGTGATCCATTATTTCCCTTCTGTGAACTTTTGGTTACCATGCTGTATTTTATCGTCCTGTGGTGTCCTTATTTCGCTTCTAGCAAAAAAAATACTTGTACCTGAGTCAGGTATGGTATTCTGAAGGCATTCTTTAGCTATGGTATTACTATTCAAATAAACATATGATGGGAGTCTAACATATGATTAGACCCATTGCAACACTACAACGGCCTCTCCCCCCCCCCCCCTGAGAAGCTCTTCCGAGAGTTCTCGACATTATTGGTCATCATGGGACATTGTCTGGCCTTATATGGAATCACAGTGGATGCAACAGGTAGCAGGTTAACACTACTATGTTTAATAGATCAATGTCAAATGATTTTTAAACAAAACGTCAAACTATTTGACAAAATTAATAAAATATAGATTCTAATAGAGTAACATTAATTACAATAATATTTTTTAAAGTTTGTGAGGTTAAATAATTTGAAACTATTTATTGTGTATTAACAAAGTAGTGTCATATAGAGAATCTAGATTGGGATTTAGGTCTATGCTTTTCAAAGTATTATATTTTACTAGCCTGCAACATGACTACTAAGAATGAATTATTATGTTTTGATTTTTGTTTCTTATTAATATTAGTATGGAGTTGAGCTACTTGCAAATCTTTTTTTTTTTTTTTTTTTTCTTAATATCATTTATATATTATTTACCATGAATATTACTTTAGATATAATTAATTTTAAGTTTGTTTTTACAGAGTTCCAGTATCAACAGCAAAGCCACCACGCCCACTAGGACCAGGGATAATAAGGAAAGGTGATACAAATGCGATTCTAAATAGTATTGTAGAAACCTATCATGACCAAGAAGGAAGATTTTTTAAACCAACTTTCAAGAAGTCTAGTAAGTAAAATGCAAACAAGTTGTTTAACATAATCATTTTTCTCTCAGTCTTGGTTGATTTAAGAACTACCAAATCAACTATAACAGTATTAACAAATTCAAATTGACAAAGGATGGATTTCTCAAACCTTTCTCTGCAATTAATCACCATCAGCTTATTTTTATTCAAATTGAAGAGAAAAACACTAAAACTGCCTCTGAATTTTATTTCATTCTCACAAAAAACATAATCAAAGTTTAATCATTGAAAACATTGATAATAATTGATACATCAACATTTTTGTTAGGTGCAGAGATTTCCCTATTAACGAGATACGTAAAAGGGTTAAAAAGAGACAAGTCGCGTGTTATAATGGTATAAATATGTTAAATTAAAAGAAAATCTTTCAAGGTTATAAAAGCACATTTTTTTTTAATAGGAAAAAATTTCTAGTTACAATACAAGATTTCTTGTATTGGCCCTGAAGAAGCCCACAGCAAGATAGCTCAAGCTTGGTAGTTGAAAAACCTTTTACATGGTCAAACCCTAAATAAGAAATGCATAAAATGAATTCAGACGATAGAAGCCTAGAACCATTGGTTTAATTGGAAATAAACCAATAAATATTTGCTCATATGGTTGTTGCCATGGCAACCATTATCGTTACAAGGTTACGTAGAACCTGATTAAAGTTATGGAAACAATCCACTTATGGTTACTGATCTATATCTTGGGGAATTCACTGATCATTCCAAAAAATCAGCTGATTTGTAAATCAACACCTCAAAATAAATCTGAAGCAGAAAGTAAAAGAAAATTGAGCTAAATTTTTTTAATCAAAGGTATTCAGAAAATAAAAAAAAAAGAAGATGGTATGACATTAATTAAAATTTTACCATTTAACCCTATATCTTTGTCCAGTCTTCAATGTCGTTTATACATGGACAAAACTAAAGTTGTTTCATGATTCTTCAATGTGCATTTGGTAGTTTTGGTTTCTTATTATTTATATCTCTCTTTAAATATGTATTCTCGCTAGTTAATACAAAGGCAACGTTTGTAGTGGGGCACAGTCTATCACCACAAATAATCAGTGTTGGTTTAATACCTAACTGACTAACTCATTTTTTGTAGACCTTACATTAAATCTTGGCAACCTATTGTGACATAAGATTTCCTTCTGTGGTAACAATGCTGGCTAATAAATAATTCCTTTTACTTATCATAGTTGTCATGTAGCGCATCAATCCACCAAAATATATCATAATTATTACTCAACTGCATATTGTTATATCATGACCTTTATGTTTATCTATCAATTACATTAACTATTGAAAATAAAGAACGTGTGGTTTCAGGATTGGTTCGAGACTGTAAAGTTGGTGAATGGGGCGAGTGGGGAGGATGCTCTTCTTCGTGTGGTGTTGGCGAGATGGTAAGGACAAGAGCTGTGTTGCGTCCCGCTCGCCGAGGTGGCATGCCATGTCCGCCACTTACACAAGCAAGGTGGTGCGGTTCACCGACTGCCAATTGCACCCAAACCACCCCCACCACCTGGTAGCCCTGATGTCAGTGGGTAATCAGGAATGCGCCACTACCATCAACATCCTCTTGTATATAGACACCATTGTTTTTTTTTGTTTTCTTTTTAAGAAATAAAGAACAGTTAAAATAGCTTTTTCAATGGGGTCATTCCAAGTCTTTTATCACCCATGTGAATGTAACTTGTATTAGTGATTACCTAAATGTTTTATTGAACCTACCCAAACTGATGAATCAATCAATTGAATTGAATGAACCAATTGTTTTCATGTTTATTTCTCAAAATGCTTCTCTATGTTCAACTGTTAAATTTGAATTTGCTTATAATACTAAAGCTAATAAAACAATAGTTTACTTTATTATTAAGAAAACTGTCATAAACTAACTAAATACTGAATTTATAGTGAGATCTTTATGATGTCTTGAATACATTCTTTTTATATACATTCCCTCATACAATGTTGCCTTGTTTACTTAATAAAACTGTTTTATTTAAAAAAAATAAATAAACTGATTTTTTAATCAATTGGGTATTTTTTCATAATTGTTTTAAGTGATTCTCATTATTATAACATATAAACATTTATTTCTTACTTCTAACTTTACTTTACCTATCCATTCAATGATTAATTAATAATCAATTATATGGTTTTAAGTTGGGAATCCAGAAAAAAGCGAACACATAGATAGACTTACGATTTTCATTTCAGATATATTTTTTATTAAATTTTCTAAAATTGAAGATAATAGCTAAATACTACTTTAGTTCAAATAACTATTTCAGCCATTTAACAAATTGGATAATACTTGGAAGTTAATTTGGAATGACCCGAAGAAAAAGTTCTGGTGGGCTTTTGAAATTAGTATTTGTTTATATACAAAGAATACAACAACATTTGTGTGGTTGTGGATGTAATATATTTTTGTATTGTGTGATTTTCGATATTCATTGATTCATTATTCAAATAAACATCATATGAAAACATTCACTCGTCACAGTTAGTAAAAACAAGAACATAATTGAAGACAAAAAAATACTGGTTAAAAAATCATATGAATTTGATTCAAATGCAGTTTTTAAATTTTTGGCATTTGACTTGTATGCTCATTGTATATATTACCAAAGATGTCCAAAGTAAAAAAGGTTATAGTCAATTGTGATGTATGATAATTCTAAGTACATTTGAATCTTAATTAGCTGTAGTGACCAGTAAAAGTAAAAATGTGTTAGACTTAAATTAGTATAGACTAAACATAACACAAATAATATTTTCAGTATAATGATGAGTTGTAGCTGTTTAAAACTGGGGTGTGAAAAAGCTTGGTTTTTACTAGTCAAAAGTAGAATCAAAATAAAATACTGGCTGTGAAGTTTCGTAGAGAATATCAGTCATTATTGTAACAATATACCTTCTTAAAAAACAATAATACAGAGTTAAATATTGAAGTCTTATTTTCATTTTGTTTAGTATAAATAATTTATTTTGGATAAAAATGGAAATCTAAAACCAGAAATAAAAAGATAACAAAATGTTACAATTATTCAAATTTGTTTAATATTTTACTATAGTATGATTCAAAGTAGGCATTATTGCGTCACATTCTAATTTATATTATTTAGTATGTTGAAAATATTCTTATTGTAGTTTGCAGGAATGGTATTTTCTTTATTTTAAATTATTTAAATAAAGTATTATTTCATTTGCTTTCTACTAACTGTGGTGATCCTCTCAGGACTTCTAACTTGCCGACACTTGTCATTGCTTCCAATTTTTAAGGTTTGATTTCATCTGTTGATTTTTTGATAATTAGGCAATAGTAAACTATTCAGAATTTATGATTAATAAATTCAAATTAGAACCTACTACTGCTGTTTTAAATACCTTTATTTGCGCATGAGTCAAGGAGCTCAAAATATTTTTAAACAATATGTTACAGGATGCAAGACATATTTTCTGGGGTCGCACTTTGTGTTATTTACTATTGAATTGATAAAACATGCAGACCATTTGTAAAAAAGTATGTTACGAGTTGTCACCAGGTTTGATTCTTAGTCACTATTAAATAAAATAAATGGCTTTTATTATGGTTTTGGTGCTTGGTTACTTCATTGTAACGTGAAGCAACACTTACATATCCTTGTTATATCAGGTTTTCTTACTTCCTTACAGATCTTCATTATTTTATTTGGATATTGGGAGTAAACTGAGTTATTAAAAAAGAGTATCATATCACCAATATTGAGAGATCCGAAAATTTTGGAAAAAGCACAATTGAGGGAAAATTGCAAGATAAAAAATAAAGCGTTGTACATTCTCATTATAATAAGTAATTGGAAAACATACAGCTATTCATTAAATTAACCTAAAATACAGTTAAAAGCTAGGTTGAGTTGTCCTACCGATTGAGATTTCTTTTCCATCTTATACATATATATTAACATGAGGTTTCTAAAACATTATCAGTTGCTTAATTGTAAAGCAAGTAAAATTCATTCAATTTATGAAGTATTTAATCTTATAAATAAAAATTTAGTGATGATAATATTTTTAAATTTTATTAGCCAAGCGTTATTTCACACTCTACTTCAAATTACTTGTGGCATCATATGCAAATATAACAGCTAATTAACGATAGCTTCATAAGATTGCTATGAATTTAAAATTTTTATAAGTAAGAAGTTTTTAAATATATTTATTTAAAATGAGAAGAAGTGGTGTAATTACAGAATCTGTATGATCATAAATGTACATTTAATAGTTATAAATCAAATTATTTGCATATAAATACATAGTTTTTAAAACCAAATATTGTATGTAAATATTGAGAATTTTATAATTAGTTTTATGCATTTTATTTTGAAGGGTAAGTTGCGCTGGTTTTGTTATCTCTTATCCAAAATAAATTCCTGTGCAATGGAATATTGGGAAAATGGAACTGTTTGAACCTAGAAGTTGCGATAAGTAAAACATCAAGCATGTTTGTTTTATTGCTGTTACAGTGATTAATTGTTTGTTTGTTATGGCTTAGAGGCGTAAAACCCGCAGGTCATCACCACCTAAGTGATTAATTTTTTTATTGAAATAATATAATTGATGTACCAAAAGCTATAATCACATAAGTTGATGTCGACAATCTATAATCCTTTACTTCATATGTGTAATTTGCAGTGTTTTTAGATGTTTGTGCTTCTTATATGTTTAATTATAAATGTCCAGATTATTATAAAGTTTATCTTTTTAGATTTCTTTCGTACATATATTGCATAATATTTTAGTTATTTTAGTAAGTAGATGTAAACTATCAGATATCAATAATGTAGAACAGATGGAAATAAATGTCACATTTTGTTTACTTACTCTGTAATTGTTGTTTTTAATTAAAACAGCATGATTACTTACCCTTGATTTTCTTATACCCCACAAAGAAATAATTGATCGGTAGCTATTTGTCAGCTTAATTAATTTAATCTTTTATTCATGTGCTTCAAACCTGTGAAATTATTATTACTACAATTGACCAATTGTATTTGACCTTAAAACCAACATTGTTGTAAAGCTATTTTAAGCACATTTTTTATTAGGGCCTATAGACACAATCATGTTCATTGTGATATATCAATATCAAACAAGTATATTAAATTTATAACCTTGTATTTCTATCCCTTCTTATTTTCAATTTTTTTTTTTTTTTTTTTTTTTATTAATTTACTTTTCAGCTCTGGTAAAATGACCATGGTTAACCAACTTTTTAGCTACATGAGTGAAGAATTTTGTTGGCAGAATATACATTGCAGCATTAGCCAAGATATATTAACAAATTAAATTTTTAAAAAATGGATAAACATGTCATACAAATTTTTCATCAATAAATTCTTGTACATTTTACACTTCTTGAAAGTTTTATTATTTGTATCTTACGAACAGAAATGGTTTCTTATTTGTGGAGTTCGATATACTAAAACAGATTGGACAAGAATAATCAAACCGTTTATCTAAATACTTTTGGAATGATAAACCTTGATTCATACAAGTGTTCACGAAACAAGATTACCATCTGATTTCTGTTAAGCCGTCACAGTACTGAGAAAATTGTGTTAATCCATTTCAGTAATCTAATAAAGCTCGCCTTCCATCTGTTTTTGGTTTGTGGCTTTCTTGTTAATATGAGTGATCTCAGAAGTTTGGAACGTTGATTAATTAGGAAAACCCAATTTTTGTAGTCTTCAAAGTTGATTAAATAATTGTTATTTGACCTTAAAATACTATACAGAATAAAAGAAACGACAGTCGATAGTCGAAGCTTTAAAATTAAAAAATACCTACTGGGAATTGACACAAAAAAATATTGAGTTGGTCATACTAAGTCCCTTGTGATTGTAACTGGATACATGGGTAACTGAAAAATGGTAGCAATTGGTTGTTATCGGTTACAGGATGTATTAAGTAACTGTCACTGTAGTGACACCTACGATTATTAGATATTGGGTAAACCGTACAGTTATTGACACCCTTAAGACTAAATTTCTGTGGTGAAATTAAAAAAAAATACTTTTTATGAAGGGATGTAATTGAAACTTCCTATAGCTCCTCTTCATCTATCCTTATAAAGATTCAAGAGGTTTTTTTGGGTCAAAAGTTCAGTAGTTATACCATATTTTTGGGTCAAAAGTTCAATAGTTTTTATTGAATTGATTTATAGTTAAGTCAATAGTTCAATAGTAGTAAATAAATATTTATTGTTAAAAGTGCAAAAACTAGTTATTGACACCCTGTGGATTTTATTGAGAAATCTTCCCTATGGTTAGTTTTTTAAAGTCTTAAATCATAGATGATTTAGAGGACCCTTCAAACATCAGATTCAGGTATATCTTGAAATAAAATTAGGACTTGTTTACTTACTTCTTTAAGTTAACTTTGGGATGTCAATAACTGTACTGAGTGTCAGTACCTGTATGGTTTATCCTATTAATATTCTTTAAAAATTTTATTGACATAAATTTAGAAATTACGAACATTCTAAGTGCCAAATTTATTTTATGAATATTTTTAAGTTAATTTTTATAACCTTTTTGATTTTACATTTACCTATCTAATCGTTCAGAAGAAACTACCTATTAGCGATAATCAAATTAAAGTGCTCAACTTATGAAATACAAAGAGAGTAAAGTTGGCTTTCATTTATATTAAATTCGCTCTATTTATTTTAAAGCTTACAATTAAAATATATACCTGTTTATACTTTTATTAAACTAACTACATCACTTTTAAACTTTTTACATACTAATAAATAATAATAATAAAGTTTAACATAAACAAGCTAATTCAGAATAAAATTAACGAAAATAAATTTTATGAATTCGATTTATTTGTACTAATTTCTATTTTAACTTTCATATTTTTTTTTAATTTATCATTTCGTAGTAATAACTTCAAATGCCAACATCAAAGTCAAACATGAAACTATTCGAATTGGTTTGGAGGGAAGTTAAAGCGCGCGTTGTTCTCATTTTTTCTCTGCATTGTTTATATATTATATTCAAGTTTATTACTATACATTTATAATTTATTGAATTCCTAAACTGAACTTTTACATAATAGAACTTTAAAAGATTCAGTTAATACTTAGACTATGTTAAATCAATAATTATTTCATTTTTATAAGATTTAATATGATACAGAATAGTGTTATGATTTATATTGTCATACACAATATTTTCAAAAACGAAAACTTAAAAAGAATTTAAGATGTTTTTATCGCGCATAGATGCTTACAATTCCGTAAGCAATAATCGTTGCCGCTAATTCGAAGCGCGGAGCCGGTAGTGGGGGTGGAGTATATATGGCCCCCAGCTAGGAAGAGAGGGTGAAGCTAGAGATGTCTTGGTTAGCTGTACTCCTTACCCTCCGACTCGTCGTGGTCTGGGCGGTCTGTCCAACCTGCGACACCGGGAAATGCGTTGTATTCTGTATGAATCCAGTTCCGGACCCATGCGGGTGTTGTCCGTTTTTGTGTGGCAACAAGGAGGGCGAATCTTGCTCTGAAAACGAACCATGTAGCAGGGATCTTGTCTGTACCAACACTGTAAGTAAACTTATTATGTAGTCAGATTTCTCATGCTCTCAGAAATCAATAAAGATTCATCATTAATGAATACAAGCATATTAATATACAATGAATACAAAGATAGATAATAATAAGGACAACTTCGAATCAAATTCTAATATAATAATAAAACATTAATCTTATAGAATCTGTGATTTAACAAATGTCGAATTTTAGCAACCTCTCTCTCAAGGAATCTTAAACATTAAAATTGAAAATTTCTCCTCATTCAACATTCTTTTCTTTATTTTGGGCAGTAGTTTTTTTCACGATTGGTAAGAAAAAGTGAGTAACGATTTTTTTTTTTTTTTATACAAATCACATTATTTTTCTTCCCATCAGTTCCCTATGTACATATACAGACATTCTTATTGTTTAGCTATTTAAAAAAATAAAATATTTTGAAATGCTATAATGAGCTTTGTTACTTTTAATATTATAATATTACTTTAAGATCATGATTGTATACTTTAAATTATAAAGTAAGTAAATTGTATCTACTTAGATTTTATTTGATGATATAAATTAAAATTTCATAATTTGAAAATTAAAGTTTAAAAATAATACAGAATTAAAAATAAAAACGGAAAATTATTAAGCTTTTTAAATATTTTATGCTGATATATATATATATATATATATATATATATATATATATATATATATATATATCATTATATAATACGATAAAGTTAAATAATTTACAATCTCATTTGGACTATATGTAAATCCATCAGCTAGAGTGATTACAATAGGTATAAAGAAAGAAGAAAAAATAATCGTATTATAATTTTATTTAGAAGATATGAATTTACTTTATTATTATTGTTATTATTATTATATATCAATATATATAAAATGTAAAAATATACTGATTTCGATTCAATGGTTCTCAAAACCGCAAGTTTTATATTGCTGGTTAGTATTCTTGCTCTACTTAATGAGATAAAAATATTTATTTTATTTTTTATTATTATTATGAAATAAGATTAATTTTGGTTTCTTAATTGATTTTGGTATTAACAAAATTGATAAAACAAATTTATTGTTATTTATTATATATTATTATACTATATTACATATCCACCATACTTAATTATTATTATTACTATTATGTTAATAATGAAACAATGATTTAAATAAGCATAAATCAAAATAAGGTCCCGTTCGTTTCTTGTATGGTTTATTAAGGGCGATTTTACTATTTAAATTCGCTTTCAAATAGCGTAAACTAGCTATTTTTTTCAAGGTCAATGAGTTGATACGCTTGACAGATTATTTGCTGTATCAACAATACTTTTAAAGAGATTTGTATCTTTCTACTTGAGATGACATTTTTTTTCTAGTGTTGTTATATGAATTAGCACGTAAAGGAAATAAATAATATAAATCGTCCGACTGTATTATAAATCGTCAAAAATTAAATTAGTCATATTTTCCTGTATAAATGTAGAAGCAATGAAATGAAAAAAGTTCCTAAACTATAGTATAGCGTTCATTAAAAATAATATCTTTCCTACATAAATAGGTATATATTTCATAGGTCAAGACGTGTTATGTAAGGAATTTTATTTTAAAATATGCGGCTTGAATTGTTTTACGGAGAATGGAAGAAAATTATGATTGTAAAAAAACTTATCAATGATCACAGGGAATTGCTAGGTAAGTTTTGAAACATTCCGCACGAATTATGATATTGGAATCATAGCCTTCTGCACCCATAAAGGACTGGTCACACATAACCGCACCGCAGCAGGGGCGTGTATCGGATCTGATTCATTTACGAAGGATAGATAGTATAGTACACGGTCACACACGCCCGACACCGGGTCAACCATCCCGTTACTATCTATCCTTCGTATTTGAACCAGATCCGATACATCCCCGTGCTGCAGTACGGTTATGTGTGAAGTCCTTAACCTTAAAGAAGTCGATAACTCACAGCACTTTTTTGTTCAGGTGTTCTTCACGAATGCTGCGAAGTTATCTACTTCTTTATAGTGTGCAGAAGGCTTCTTAACCGATATCAATCACATACACAAATATAGATACACACAGAGCTCATGTGGACTATTCTCCAACTATTATTTATTCTCTGTGGCCAAAGATATTGGCATATAAAATTGCAAGTGGACTGTAAAAAAAATAGGTTTTAATAATTTTCTATGAATTAATATTGTAAAAAACATCAAACTATTGAAAATTAGTTTGGGACTCACCAGCACTCAATTTCAATTGGACAGCGCTCCTTGTTCTAATCAGTGGTCTTTATAGTAGCCTCTTCAATGTTCCATTCACTAAATTTCCAATATATTAAATGGTTTGCGAAAACTCTTAATCTTTTTCCCCAAAATTATTTTATAATGGTAATCTGCTAAATTTTAGCAAGTTCACAGACTGAAACTATTTTTTTATATGCCATGTAGGAAAAAAAATTAAAAATGACAAAATCATAAGGCCCAACAGAGCCGGGCTAACAATATTTTTTTTATGTATGTAATTAAAATTATATTCGCCTAGGCACGACCAGATATATTAGAAGTTATTTTACTATTTTTTTTTTTTTTAAATAAAGCTCTCACCCTTAGGCTATATTTTTATTTATTTTTTCTTCATTACTAAGATTTACTTTCTTTAGGTTTACTTTATATAAATTACTAGCATTCCCCGTCGCGGCTTTGCCCGCGAGCCTTTAAAATCAATTCTGTGATCATTATCTTGGTATTGAATTAATATAATATGTTAACAAAATCAATTTAAAAAAATACATTGTTCCAACTGACTGAAAAGTTAATTTTTACTTTAAATTTCTTCATAACTACATTTGTTGTTTTTTCCTTAAGGCGCTAAGATTACTAAACTGCTAGAAGAACTTACCCTAGAAGCGATGACGTAAAACTGACCATGAGAAAACAGTCCTCCCTTAAATCAACTCCTGCAAATTTAAAAGTTTTCCCTTGTGACATATTAATCGACATAGCAAAACATACCTTAAGAGGAAACTGCAGTCTCTTAAACTGAAATGGATATTCTGAAGGAATGAGTGGTATTCTTGGTATAAAAACTGATTCTCCTCGAGCACATCCACTGAACAATGTAGCCTCTATAACATTTTTTTTTAAAGCTGCTACCTGTAATCTAGTTCCATTGCACAATTTCGGAGGATTCAAATTTCTCAATAACATCACTGGTGTTCCTAGTTTAAGACGAAGTTTATGGGCCGGAAATTCAGGTGGGTTAAGGGAATTAAGAAATTCAACTGGATAATTCACTGCTTGATCTGCTTCTATTACTTCATCAACCAATTTATATTCTAATAAATCTCCTTCAAATGAGTAAGTAATTGATCATTAATCTGGAATGCTCCCTCATTTTTTGGACTTAAAATTGCAAGCTTAATAAACCACTCCATAGGTTTTTCTCTAATTTTAGAAATATCAGGATAAACTGTGCAGGAAGCTGCCGGCTCGGTAGAAGAGGGGGAGACGCGAAATTGTGAGGGTTTACTAAAACCGCCGAAAAAAAAAAATTGTTTACTCGTAGTGAACGCTTCATTTTTCGGCTTTAAAACATGGTTTTCGACGCCTCACTGGGGCTTTCGAGTTAAACTCGTCGTATGAAGATCTTTAAAATGAGTCCAAATTAGATATTTTTTCTCGAAGTGCAAAAAAAGGTGTCGTTAGAGTTAAACGACAATTTCGCCATTTAAACTCCTTAGGGGTTACATTTTTGAAATTTCTTTCTTAGTGGTTACCTACATTGCGTTTAAAATCTAAATTCCAAACTTCAAGTTTCTATCATAAGCAATTTTTGCTCTGCATTGATTCTATCAGTCAGGACAAAGCCTCTTATATATATGGAGAAGAGATCGAAATAAACACGCACCATCCCCAATCATGGGAATCACAGTGTGCATAATTTGATTACCACTAATATTTAAATAATCAGTAGCCATATTTTATGTGAATGTCTATTTTAATAATATTGTAACGTTAAATCGATATTGAAATAAAAAACATATGGTTTAAAATCTCAATAATAGATTTAATTCGTTAGAGTTAAACAACAATTTCGCCATTTAAGCCTCTTAGGGGTTACATTTTTGAAATTCCTTTCTTATTGGTTACCTACATCCCGTTTAAAATCTAAATTCCGAACCTCAAGTTTCTATTATTAGTAATTTTTGCTCTGCGTTGATTCTGTCAGTCAGGACAAAGCCTCTTATATATATATAGATATCTGGGATATATTCAACTAAAGTAGCGGTTTATTGAAAATCACATGATAGATTTTTTAACGATTTATTATCATTGTATGTATTTATTTATCATTTACTGTCACACTTATAAGCCTTTTTTTTTCACTACAAATATGATTTTTATTTTGAAGTTCCTTTATATTACCTCCAACCCATGCCGTCCTGGTGCTGTCGGTTTTATATAGCTGTGAGTCTTTTCACTTTGCCTCGCTCCATTTCCCCCACCTTGAGGATGAATATTTTGGTGAGCGGCGAGTCCTTTGCGTCTTCCTTGACGAGTTTGATTGTGTGGTGAGATAATGTTCTATTGTTTTTCATTTCTGGTTTTCCGTTCCTTGTTTTTAATTAATAAAATGTTTGTATTGTTTATTTTGCATGAGAAATATGTAGTGGATGAGTTGTTATATGTATTACATCGTTTTTACTTATCCAAGTTTTTTCATTTAATCCCAACCATTTGATATATAATTTATCTCATTTCTTTTTTAATACATTTTCTACTAAATGAATGTTAATGGTAAGATGTGGTTTATTAAAAAAAATAAAATGATTTACTATCGGGATATATATTTTTTCTGTAAACATGTAATACGAATATTTTTATTTTCCTGTTGATCCAAACCCTCCTTTTCTTTTATTGTTTGGCTTGTTAAATATTGCTTCTAGGTCTGCTGGTAATTTAGCGTTGAAGTCTATATGATGCACTTGTATATGAGAGTAACATTTTTGTAAAATAAGTTGAGCGATTTTGTCTTCTCGTTTAATGTGATAATCTTCATTTGAATGATTATGTAAAATAACCTTAATTGTGCCTCGATAATAGGGTCTGTTACACCACCTATTAATAAGCATAAAGTTAATGTTTAAAAAGAAAAAAATGAATAATAAAACATTTAGGTAAGAAAAATTACCCATAAC
Source organism: Aelia acuminata (assembly GCA_911387785.2). Lineage (NCBI taxonomy): Eukaryota > Metazoa > Arthropoda > Insecta > Hemiptera > Pentatomidae > Aelia > Aelia acuminata. The sequence goes on from OU426981.1 coordinate 59,614,548, forward strand.
ACTTATGAAGTTTTTACACGCCATACTTGATTGGTCCGCTAATCTTCCATAATATCCATAATATTCCATAATATAACAGTTAAATATGTTTCAACAAGCACCTTGCCTCTAGCTGTTATTGTACAATCATGAGGGCTAATTAAAACAATTAAATTATATAAATTTTATAAAAATCTTTTTTTATAAAAATCAAGCCATAACCGACTGAATCAGGGGTTCCTTTCACTACATTGAAAGCTAGCTCAGATCTTTTTATAAAATACATGATGATTTTGTTTTTAAGAGAATAATTTTTTTTATAATCTAAAACATACCAATGACACTCGTATAAATTTCACAAAACAGGAATAATCGCTTATAATCTATATACTACTAAAAAAAAGGTTACAAGAGTGCAGTTGAAATTGGTTAAGAAATAAGGACTAATTCGATTGTTCCTTTCAGAAAGTTCAAGTCTAATTTTAAACTTTCTATAACATATATGGTTTTGTTTTTAAGAGAATAATTTTTATAATGTAACAAATTATGATTGCATGCTGTAATGATAGTACGGTAATGAATTAATTGAATCTTGAAGAAAAACCCTTTTATCATCATTGTTTAATGGTGCTTTTTTATTTATTTGTATAGTGCTTGCCAAATGGTTTTTTGAACGAATCATATTCATTGGAACTCTAAGGACAGATTTATCATGATCTTCATCTTTGTCATTATTATCAGGTATTATTTGATTGCAAAATAAAATATTTTTATAAGATTCGTGTTTTATAAATTTATTTAAAGAGTGTTTGGAAACCCCTTTAGCCCTCCTTATTTCATTTAGACTTGAATTTTTCTCATCTTCATATTTCAATGAGTACATTTTAGATCTTAAGGCGATAAATTCTGTAATTCTTTGCCCGCTACATTCGTCTTCAAAGGCTCCAAGTTTATTTTTGTTTGTTTCAGAATAGCATGGTGATTTTTAGGATAATTCCAAGTGTCAAAATAATTAAGCATATTTTTCATATCTTTCTAAAAATCTGCAGTTTTTATGTGATATAAAAACTGTTGCCCATATGAACGGCTTCTAAATTTTCATTAATTATTGTGGAGTCTAAAAAATTGGGTTTAGCTACAAGTTTGTTTAATTTATCTTTATCGCTGACTAATTAAATGTTTATTCGATTTCTGATGTTTTCCAAAGATATCATTACACATCAATTTATAAAAATCTTTTTCAAAAGGATTATTTGCCTCTCTCTGTAAATTTGTATTAAAGTTAATATATTTTTCTAACCATTTTGACTGACGAAGTTTTAATACCCTGTGTACCTTTTCAATTCCGATTCCGTTTTCTAGAGCTTGTTTTAGAGCGAGACAATGGACTACATATCTTTTTCTATCCCCTTAATATAATTGTTTTAATTAGCCCTCATGATTGTACAATAACAGCTAGAGGCAAGGTGCTTGTTAAAACATATTTAACTGTTATATTAAGGATATTATGGAAGATTAGCGGACCGATCAAGTATGGCGTGTAAAAACTTCATAAGTGTTATGGGTAATTTTTCTTACCTAAGTGTTTTATTGTTCATTTTTTTCTTTTTAAAAATTAACTTTATGCTTATTAATAGGTGGTGTAATAGACCCTGATTATCGAGGCACAAACTCTCATGTACAAGTGCATAATTATATATAAAAAATGGAGAAACTGATTATCTTGCGTAAATATAAAACGTTAATGCATTGATTTCCACTTAACTATGATATGTGCGAATTAAACTACGCATTTAGATAAAAAGAAATGCTCATCATAGGAATAAAAATCAGATTATCTTCTACTTTATCGTGATTTGTACGATATATAAGTCAATGTCTACGTTTGAATGACATAGGAGCGGTCATGGCTATTGGCAATGCTTGACGATTTATTTATAACCCCGTGATGGTTGAGATGTTTTCTTGACACAGAAATATTGCTTGCTGACGTTAGGCTTTCATTTCCGTCTATCCTGATCCATACAGTTTTTGGACAAAAAATTAATCGTTGTTTTCTTAATTACTTGTTTAGGATCCTTAATGCGTTATCTTATTTTAAAAAAAAACGATCAGTTTAATTCTTTCCAAGACATACATTATTTATTTCAGATATATTGTGTAAGTTCCAATTTAAGAATATTGTTTCGTATCAAGGTCGAATTAAAATGCTTTCAATTTACTCATTTGGTATCTAGCAATGATTTTGAGTGTTTCTGTCTTAAATATTTAGCTAATAATGATTAAATTTTCTGGTAGTTAAAATTTAGGTTTAATTAAAAACTAGGTAATTTAGCGATTCCTGCCTTGACAAAAAGAAAAAATATTAAGTTGGTATTTCTTTTTTAAGTATTTCTTCTATGATCCACTTGTTATCCATTGATAAATAGTTTAAAAACGAGTAAACCAATAAAAATCGTCTCTGTTCCAATGTATGTACAAACAGTGAGTGACCAGCAAAAGTTTTCATATGTAAATCCCTTAAAATTTTGAATACAGTTACAATAAATTACATAACTTTTTTGACTGTAATACAGAATGTATAATGAATAATGTAGGTAATGTTCGCTATTATTTACCGTGTGAAAAACAATTTAAAAAATATATATATGCACTCCTCCTCTCCATCGTTTATATTTATTACTTCAAATTGATTGTTTTGTTTTGTTTTTTTAATGAAAGGGACATGTATAACAACAAAAAAAAAAAAAAAAAAAAAAAAGAATGCAGAGTCCTTATTAACTTTCTGCTGTCTATTCCATAAATTAATCGATAAAAAAAAAGGGGAAAGGTCGATCTGGCAATCCTAAAATATTTTTTAGAATAGACAAGTGAATAACTGTTTAAATAAATAAAAGATAATATAAAAAAAAGTTTACAAATTTATAACAACACATGGGAATGGCTGATGTACACTTAATTGTCCGTTAGTGCCTACTTAATGCACTTCCTGCTCTGAATCCCATCACTCTTGGTCTCATAGCGATTCATTTTTGAGGAATCAAAACATAAAGTTCTATAACATCTTAAATCTAGGTTGTTAAAAGAATGATACAACATAATCCATGAAGTACTCTGAAGATCGACACCCAAACGACTAAAAATAGTTATGAAAAAAAATATTACATAAAAATATTAAAATATTGCTATAATTTATTAAAGCCGTGAAGTTTTATATAAGCGTTTGAAAAAAAGAAAAAGATTTGAACCATATTTTGTATTAATTTTTTTTAGTTTTTGAAAACTTTTGCTAGTCACTGTATGCATTCACATATATGAACTGTATTTTATGATTGCACAGCATTCTCCTAAAGAAGGAATAATGAACAACGTTTTATCATAGAGCCAGAAACGAGGCCCGCATGCTAAGCGGATTTTTTTTAATCTCTGTAATCCCACACTTCTTAAGTGACAAGGGTCAGTGATACCTACTTGTTTTTGGAATACTTAATTTCACAGCTCAAATAAACTTTAATGATGAATCGTCGAACATATCAAATCGAATTTTCTTTACAACCTAACCTTTCTAGAACCTCCTAAGAGGTGGTAACATATTATTTATTTTAAGTTTAAGCATTGTTCTTAGGATAAGAAAATATTCAAAGAATTTCTCCTGCATTAGGAAAATAAATAATTATGAATTAGAAATAACCAACCAATTTGATTAATAATGAACCAATCTTAGATGCTTAGAAATGAATGCAGCAAATAGAATAAAATTAGTGCTTCCTGAGAAGGCTAAGACTTAAAAAAAAACGAAATCACACACTATGATTATATTTCAATTATCCATATAATTGTAATAGTTAAAATTCATACTTCTTATTTGCTTATAGCTAATATAGTTTTATAAAATAGAGGGTACTAATTGCATTTTTGCGATGGCCGATTGTATACGATTTATACCCCTAATAGCATATTTTCGATATATTATTAATTTAGCGAAATTTCATCATCATATACATACAGGTTAAAAAAAAAATATGGAATTTCAATATTATGTATAAATAAAAAACGTTATCTAAAAAAAAAATCTTTTCTAGTTTTTCAATTTAAGAACTTCAAATTCTTAGCCAGATAAGAAAATAACGATAGAAATCCGATCTGGAACAGCCAAAATCTTCTGTCGAAACAAGACAATTTTTTACCAACCTTTTCAGGAATTCAATGCAGTCTCTTCAAACGTTTATTTAATAATGGATATCCGGAGCCAGGTATGAATTGGTTATTTATTGGTGAATTTCCACATGGTCATATTCTTTACTATCTCGTTCACGATTGTTTAATGTGGTGCTTTAAGATCAGTTTTCCATGTACTTATGGATTTTAAACGTAAAATGAAATGAAATTTTGTAAGATTTGGAAAAAAGTGTTAAGTGGTAAGAAGTGGAAATACTTATAAGTTTTTTGAAAATTAATGGATTTTATAATAGAGATAAAAAAGAAGGGGCAATGATCCAGTCAAGCAAAGCCAAATTCATAAATAAACAATAGAAATGGAAGTCCTGAATTTATTACTTCTTTTTTTTAACCTTAACCGCAATTTCAAAGTAAATTCATCTTCACTTTTTGTTTAATAGTCTCTTACCTTTTATGTGTATCATAGATGCATTTAAACGGCTCTCTGTCCAATACTTTTTTCGGAATAAGGCAATGGTTTTTAGCCAGTAGATATAATCCTGAATTTTAAATATTTTCAAGCAAATTTATTTTAATAGTATTGTAGCTTATGTTCCGAACCTACCTTCAATACATCCATTTTTGTGACTCACTCACAGTCAATGAGTCATATTACGTCCTTCACGCACCCATTTGTATGAAATCCGCCCTCTTCACTTGTCTTCAAAACTCTTAGCCCGTGATCTGTGGAGTGATTTCAAATGTACACATTTTTGTTTCGAAATCGCGAACAGATTAGAATCAATGTAGTTGTCCTTTTTGGCCCCCATGTGCTTCCTATCTAAATATGAAAACTGTTCTTGAAAATGTTTTAGGTTTTTACAATTTAAAAACAGATTCGAAAAATGCGACTTGTTTATTCCTGTTTCTAATGTGTTAAACCTTAAATCGTTCGACTTAATTACGTTGGTGTGTTTACTCTAAACTGAACTCAATGTTGACTTTGAAGATATCCAGGCGCTTTCACCATCTCCGCCTGTCTTGGGACACTAAAATAATAAACTGACAGTAATCTTCATTATCTATGATTCTAACTCAAACTTAATTTTTTGCCGTCCTAATCTTACATCTCAAAGTTCTTCACTTTACGACGCCGCTCAGCTCCGGAAGAAGTCTAAAAGTGGACTACTTAGTTCAGTTTTACCGATAAGTATCCTTTGAAATGTTGAGTGGTTCTAAAATTATCCCTGGCAGTGCCTATAAGGGCCATGGGCACACCATGTTCCCAAACACTTGCGTCCCCAGAGCAAGCCTGTTTACGTAACACTAATGCCAAATGTTTTGGCAAATGGTCTGTTATGTCTAGCGCAACAGTCCGAGCCCCTTCTTATATTCATTTGCCCTTTAACTAAGTTAAGTAATATCTCTGCGATCTGGTAAAGATCATGAACTTGGATTAAAGTGGTTACTCGTGAAAACCTCATGCACCAGGAGTTAATATGAAAGTTAAATGTAATAAATTAGAAAATAATGAGCTAAGTATTAGTAGGTATATCTATTCCTCAAGATTATCTCTGATAGAAATATAACTCACTAATTGTGTTTTGACATTTTTCTTTTTTATATTAGTGAATATATACTTACAAGTAAATGGTCTTAAATATTACAACATACCGGACTATTTTTATGGTTTTAAATGCTGCAAAATTACACATTAACATATAAATACTGTCAAGATGATGATACAAATATTATATTTTATCTGAGCATACGTACTACATTATACTGTCCATACTGCTTCTACTTATTTTCATAAATAACAACATATCTTCGGTTATTGCAGTGATCCCGTAAGATTTCATAAAGTCAAATTAATAACTGCTTTGATGAATTTCCTGTGTGATATTAGAAACTGATCCAATAATTTAAGCGTTGGAAAGCATAAGTGTCTAAGTGCCAAAAAAATATTATTTTTTTCGCCAAATTGTTATATGCGCCAAAGCCATTCTTCAGAAATGAGTATAAGTAATGTTTTATTGTTTAAAAAGAGTTCATTGAACGTATGAAAGATGACATGGGTGTAAGCACTGAACGTAGTTCACCCTTGAGGGAATAATTCACAGCATTTCTGTAAAAGTTTCTTAAGGCACTTATACCCTTATGAATTTCCACGCTTCAATTAATAGTTAGTATATTAATAATAATAATAATAATAATATATATATATATATATATATATATATATAAATTATTATATATTATAGTCCAATTAATTATATTATATATTATAGTCCAAACAAAAAATAATTTTTCATTTCTTTGCACATAACTTTGCGGACTTTTAACACTTTCTAAACGAGGCTTTATGAATAAATTAAAAAATTCAGGGCATTGCCAAAAATATATTAACCTTAATAAACCTTTAAAAGCTGATGTTACGATAGCCCAACGTTTTCAATCCCATTATTTGTAAAGCTATCTTTAAGACAACACACATTATGCTTCATGCACAGATATATGGTGTTGGATATTGAACTGAATATTTCCAGCTACAGAGATATAATTCATAATCATAAGTAGTGACCGACCAAAGTTTCGGTTTCAGTTTCGGCCGAAAAACCTGGTTTCGGCCGCAGTTTCGGTTTCGGCCAAAAAATGGCCGAATCTTCTGCCAGGCCGAAACTAGTTCCTGTGTCTGATATCTCCAAGAAGGAAGTAGGACAACACGATTTCAGCCTGTAAGCTCGATCTCTTTCATGGCATTTAACACCCTTGAATTTAATAGTGGGAAGTATAAGTTATTTTAGTTAATTACACTTGTTTTGTATTTCGGTAGAACACAGATTTTTCTCATTCTTTTGGTATCTTTACTTGATCGAAAACTTTAAGTTGGGTGCGGTGGCAAAAATTTGAGAGTGACAAACAGAAATGTCCTCGAAAATTACATCGAGTCTTAACATGTAATGAAAGCATGTTCTTTATTCAGAATTCTTTACGTTAAGTGTAAAGAATAATATTTATTCTTTACCTTGAGCGTTAAGAACCTTTTTTGTGTTTTTAATCATCTCCTCATTAATAATGAAATTTTTTTCCAAAAAAAAAAAAAGATTAACATAAATAAGAATTTATATTCTAACTACCTAAACTTAAATTATTCGACATGTCCACAGATTCAATTCAAAATTGAAAAAAATATTTTAGTCAGCAACCTTGTCATTAGAAGTTGCATCAAATGGTGGTAGTAGGTCTTTGTTCTTGTATGGAATGGGAATCAGATGCAAAACCAATTTTTCAACCTTGGCAGTCCCCTTTTCCCCAGCGGTTCACAAATAACATCCCAAAAAATTGTCTCAATTTTTACCATGAAGAAGCACGTTTTCGACCAAAAACTATTCTATAAATTTTCAAACTCGATTAAATACAATAACATTTGTGACCAAAACTGAGTCAGTAGATTAAATAGCTTCTGACATTCAGCAGGTACAACAGTATGTATGTTGATAGACAACAGTATTCAATAGGCCGTCATTTTGTATTCTATCGGCTTTATTATAGAAAGATTTACTATATTATTTATTATTTATATATAATAATATGAATTTTTATTAATATCAGCCTGTTATTTCAAGATTATTTCAACTTTTAGGGCTGTACTAGCTAAGGGGGTATGGTATAACATCCCATGGGGACCAGCCTTACGTGGAAGGAGGGTGCCCGGATTCGATCCTATAACTTAACTAATACACCTGTTTTACCACTCTTGTATACCAGCTCACTTATTTAATGAATGATTGAGTTAAATTAGTGTTATTTTATAAGCTTTCATTGATATTATTGCTAAGCTAGACATATTACACACTTATATGTATATTATATAGACACGTAAATAAGTTTCGGTTTCGGCCCGAAACTAGGTCTATGGCCGAAATTTGGTTTCTGTTTCGGTTTCGTCTAAAATTTTGGTTTCGGTCGGACACTAATCATAAGTAATGCATATTTATACATCATAAGTAATGTACATATACATACAGGAGGGCTTTAGCACGAACTTTGGGGGGTCTTGACCCTCTGTCTCATAATCACGTGGCTGACAGCACCATTTTTCTGAGAGATTATTACCTTTTATTAAAAAGGACTGTGATTTAAAAAACCAAAAGGGTTATGTTTAGGGCAAAGTAACTAACTAATTGCATTTTTCGTTTTAAAATTCAAAAAAATTGAACAGGCAAAATATTTGAGAGGCGGTCATGACCCCGTGACCCTCTTGGATCCACCCATCTATTCATAGATAATACCTACCTTCAAACTTTTAATGTTGGTCCTCCTTAATCATCATAATTAAGTACTGCGGTAATATTATCCAATGCGTGATCAATTTAAACGAATTTAACTCGCACGATCTGTTTTTTCTAATTACTAATTATATAATGTGCTATACATATCTTGCTAGATGTGCAATACATATCTTGCTAAGACTTTCTAATAATTTAGAACGTGTTTCGCTCTTTTTATTTATATTTTTATCCAGTTAATTGATAATTTTTTAAAAATATTTTGTTGAGTACAAATAATAAGACATTTCAGGCAATTTAATAATTAATTGTAAGTACTTTTATAAAATTCATAGATATAAATATGAAATCAGAAAAGTATGAGTTTAGTCTTTTTATTTTCAATATATATAGAAGGGTCTGAACCATTCTGTAATAAAAAAAAATCTGGTGCGTGCGCGCAACACACAACTTTCACTTACCAACTTACTTAGATTAGAACTTAATGCGTTTTGTTAATTGCCACTTCTCAAATGAACAGAACATCTATAGGTAATAATAACCCGTTGGTTTGTCATTAAAGGCGTACGGCGCATGCGTGAGCTCAAGGTGTTTTATGAGTTGACGGATTATTTTTCTTTTTTTCTCCTGTATATGTTTACTTGATTTTCTTCATATATCATATTTAGCCATTTCTTATTTTTAGGTGTGATGACAGACAGTTAATTTCTCAATATAAACTAAAACAAAGGTACTTTATAGGAAAACAAAAAAGGCCCCTTCCCCATTTAAGCCCTCTCAGAACATTTTAATAATGATAAAGCTTACCAGGTAATAAATAACAACTAATTTTCATTAAACATAACGAATTTGATAAAAATCGTTAAAGCCGTTTTTGAGATCATCGATCAAAAAGATAAAAATTGAAAAAAAATTATGAAATAAAGTGCCCCCTCCGTTTGACCAATTTTGATGAATGTTGACTATCACATCTTTGGCATATATATACATCAAATGCCAAGTTTGATCAAAATCGTTAAAACCGTTTTTGAGTAAATAAATAAACACGTGAAAATGATACAAAATTTATTAAGTAAAGTCCCCCCTCCGGTTGATCAATTTTGATGAAATTTTTACAGTCACATCTCTGGCATATAAATACATCAAATACCAAGTTTGATCAAAATCGTTAAAACCGTTTTTGAGTAAATAAAAAAAACACGTGAAAATGATACAAAATTTATTAAGTAAAGTCCCCCCTCCGGTTGATCAATTTTGATGAAATTTTTACAGTCATATCTGGGGCATATAAATAGATCAAATACTAAGTTTAGTCAAAATCGTTAGAGCCGTTTTTGAGAAAATTGAAAAACACTTAAAAAGTTATTAAATAAAGTACCCCCTCCCTTTGAGCAAATTTGATGAAATTTTTGCTGTCACATCGCGGGCATATACATACTCTAAATACCCAATTTCAGGTTCGCACGGCTTATAGTTTTTGAGCTAGTCTGTTCACACACACACACACAGACACACACACACACACACACACACACACACACAGACCATTTCGCGGGACTTGGTCATTTGGACTCAGGGGACCCCAAAACGTGTATTTCCGTTGAAAACCGGAAGTCGAAAATTTTCACGATCGCAATACTTCCACTTACTATATATTTCATATATAGGTAAGTGCAGTTCTCGGTAAACTTGCACATTTATTCCTTTTACTTTTTCAGTATCGTCATGTGAGGCCCAGCTCAGAATATATTTTTTAGGCTCCCTTGTCAAAGGGGAAGATCGGGAAAGAGGGATGGAGAGAGAGGATGAATTTCTTGATGTGGAATGAAAAGATAGGGCCTGGAGTGGCAAAAAAAAAACTTTAAACAAGTCATACCAAATACAATAAAATATTTCTGGAAATTACAAATTCTGCATTTTCCAAAGTCTTAGGAGAGTAGGATATGAGTCACTTCAAGCCTCCAATATTTTCGAAAATAGATACTTCGTACATACTATTTAAATTTGTAGGGTTCATATGAATTGTTACTAATTCATTATTCAAACTTTATATTTTTTATTTTTTTTTATTTTGGTTTAGCAACAGTAATTGTTGTTTCCCAAATTTCCAGTATTTTTGTTTTAGATTTTGGAAAAAATTTCCAATCACAAATTTTTGTTATAAATTCTAGAAATTCATCCATGCCTTCGTCTTCAAGGCTTAACCCTACCTAAAAAGATTTTGGAATCACTAGAGAGCCTTATAAAAACTCTTTCTCCTGAAAAAGATCCCTTAATTTTAGATTCGCAGCTTATAGAACTGGGGAAAAAAAATGTATTAGGTTTTGCCGAATTTGGGCTCACATGGATTTTACTGACCATTTTTATTACTTGTTATTTTTATTACTAAATTCATAATCTGACAATCTCTTTTATATTTGATGTAGTAATGATAAATGTAATATAAGAATGATATAATGATTTTTGTTCTTCTTCCAGATGAGAGAATATGAGACAAGTGAAATATTCCACCATGGAGAAGATGATAAAAAGTATGAAGTAGTGAATTCTGATCAACAGAATAAAATAAATATGATGAATGGAAATGAAGATATACAAGAAGAGATAGAAGAAGAAACTAAAGAACAGGAAAGACTTATGCAAGAGAAAACCACCTCTGTCAATGACAATTACATGTAAATGATATTAATGATATTTTTGTCCCTATATTAGCTTTAATTATTGAATTTCAAGTTCTAAATAAATGTTTACTTCTTATTTTCCCATTCTTCCATTACATTGTAAGGAACTTATAACAAATTACCATATTTTAATAGCTATTAATAAGTGGCACCTGACTAGTTCTGGTGGATGTTTAATTAATTAGGAATTAAAAGGGTGATCCATTATTTCCCTTCTGTGAACTTTTGGTTACCATGCTGTATTTTATCGTCCTGTGGTGTCCTTATTTCGCTTCTAGCAAAAAAAATACTTGTACCTGAGTCAGGTATGGTATTCTGAAGGCATTCTTTAGCTATGGTATTACTATTCAAATAAACATATGATGGGAGTCTAACATATGATTAGACCCATTGCAACACTACAACGGCCTCTCCCCCCCCCCCCCCCTGAGAAGCTCTTCCGAGAGTTCTCGACATTATTGGTCATCATGGGACATTGTCTGGCCTTATATGGAATCACAGTGGATGCAACAGGTAGCAGGTTAACACTACTATGTTTAATAGATCAATGTCAAATGATTTTTAAACAAAACGTCAAACTATTTGACAAAATTAATAAAATATAGATTCTAATAGAGTAACATTAATTACAATAATATTTTTTAAAGTTTGTGAGGTTAAATAATTTGAAACTATTTATTGTGTATTAACAAAGTAGTGTCATATAGAGAATCTAGATTGGGATTTAGGTCTATGCTTTTCAAAGTATTATATTTTACTAGCCTGCAACATGACTACTAAGAATGAATTATTATGTTTTGATTTTTGTTTCTTATTAATATTAGTATGGAGTTGAGCTACTTGCAAATCTTTTTTTTTTTTTTTTTTTTCTTAATATCATTTATATATTATTTACCATGAATATTACTTTAGATATAATTAATTTTAAGTTTGTTTTTACAGAGTTCCAGTATCAACAGCAAAGCCACCACGCCCACTAGGACCAGGGATAATAAGGAAAGGTGATACAAATGCGATTCTAAATAGTATTGTAGAAACCTATCATGACCAAGAAGGAAGATTTTTTAAACCAACTTTCAAGAAGTCTAGTAAGTAAAATGCAAACAAGTTGTTTAACATAATCATTTTTCTCTCAGTCTTGGTTGATTTAAGAACTACCAAATCAACTATAACAGTATTAACAAATTCAAATTGACAAAGGATGGATTTCTCAAACCTTTCTCTGCAATTAATCACCATCAGCTTATTTTTATTCAAATTGAAGAGAAAAACACTAAAACTGCCTCTGAATTTTATTTCATTCTCACAAAAAACATAATCAAAGTTTAATCATTGAAAACATTGATAATAATTGATACATCAACATTTTTGTTAGGTGCAGAGATTTCCCTATTAACGAGATACGTAAAAGGGTTAAAAAGAGACAAGTCGCGTGTTATAATGGTATAAATATGTTAAATTAAAAGAAAATCTTTCAAGGTTATAAAAGCACATTTTTTTTTAATAGGAAAAAATTTCTAGTTACAATACAAGATTTCTTGTATTGGCCCTGAAGAAGCCCACAGCAAGATAGCTCAAGCTTGGTAGTTGAAAAACCTTTTACATGGTCAAACCCTAAATAAGAAATGCATAAAATGAATTCAGACGATAGAAGCCTAGAACCATTGGTTTAATTGGAAATAAACCAATAAATATTTGCTCATATGGTTGTTGCCATGGCAACCATTATCGTTACAAGGTTACGTAGAACCTGATTAAAGTTATGGAAACAATCCACTTATGGTTACTGATCTATATCTTGGGGAATTCACTGATCATTCCAAAAAATCAGCTGATTTGTAAATCAACACCTCAAAATAAATCTGAAGCAGAAAGTAAAAGAAAATTGAGCTAAATTTTTTTAATCAAAGGTATTCAGAAAATAAAAAAAAAAGAAGATGGTATGACATTAATTAAAATTTTACCATTTAACCCTATATCTTTGTCCAGTCTTCAATGTCGTTTATACATGGACAAAACTAAAGTTGTTTCATGATTCTTCAATGTGCATTTGGTAGTTTTGGTTTCTTATTATTTATATCTCTCTTTAAATATGTATTCTCGCTAGTTAATACAAAGGCAACGTTTGTAGTGGGGCACAGTCTATCACCACAAATAATCAGTGTTGGTTTAATACCTAACTGACTAACTCATTTTTTGTAGACCTTACATTAAATCTTGGCAACCTATTGTGACATAAGATTTCCTTCTGTGGTAACAATGCTGGCTAATAAATAATTCCTTTTACTTATCATAGTTGTCATGTAGCGCATCAATCCACCAAAATATATCATAATTATTACTCAACTGCATATTGTTATATCATGACCTTTATGTTTATCTATCAATTACATTAACTATTGAAAATAAAGAACGTGTGGTTTCAGGATTGGTTCGAGACTGTAAAGTTGGTGAATGGGGCGAGTGGGGAGGATGCTCTTCTTCGTGTGGTGTTGGCGAGATGGTAAGGACAAGAGCTGTGTTGCGTCCCGCTCGCCGAGGTGGCATGCCATGTCCGCCACTTACACAAGCAAGGTGGTGCGGTTCACCGACTGCCAATTGCACCCAAACCACCCCCACCACCTGGTAGCCCTGATGTCAGTGGGTAATCAGGAATGCGCCACTACCATCAACATCCTCTTGTATATAGACACCATTTTTTTTTTTTGTTTTCTTTTTAAGAAATAAAGAACAGTTAAAATAGCTTTTTCAATGGGGTCATTCCAAGTCTTTTATCACCCATGTGAATGTAACTTGTATTAGTGATTACCTAAATGTTTTATTGAACCTACCCAAACTGATGAATCAATCAATTGAATTGAATGAACCAATTGTTTTCATGTTTATTTCTCAAAATGCTTCTCTATGTTCAACTGTTAAATTTGAATTTGCTTATAATACTAAAGCTAATAAAACAATAGTTTACTTTATTATTAAGAAAACTGTCATAAACTAACTAAATACTGAATTTATAGTGAGATCTTTATGATGTCTTGAATACATTCTTTTTATATACATTCCCTCATACAATGTTGCCTTGTTTACTTAATAAAACTGTTTTATTTAAAAAAAATAAATAAACTGATTTTTTAATCAATTGGGTATTTTTTCATAATTGTTTTAAGTGATTCTCATTATTATAACATATAAACATTTATTTCTTACTTCTAACTTTACTTTACCTATCCATTCAATGATTAATTAATAATCAATTATATGGTTTTAAGTTGGGAATCCAGAAAAAAGCGAACACATAGATAGACTTACGATTTTCATTTCAGATATATTTTTTATTAAATTTTCTAAAATTGAAGATAATAGCTAAATACTACTTTAGTTCAAATAACTATTTCAGCCATTTAACAAATTGGATAATACTTGGAAGTTAATTTGGAATGACCCGAAGAAAAAGTTCTGGTGGGCTTTTGAAATTAGTATTTGTTTATATACAAAGAATACAACAACATTTGTGTGGTTGTGGATGTAATATATTTTTGTATTGTGTGATTTTCGATATTCATTGATTCATTATTCAAATAAACATCATATGAAAACATTCACTCGTCACAGTTAGTAAAAACAAGAACATAATTGAAGACAAAAAAATACTGGTTAAAAAATCATATGAATTTGATTCAAATGCAGTTTTTAAATTTTTGGCATTTGACTTGTATGCTCATTGTATATATTACCAAAGATGTCCAAAGTAAAAAAGGTTATAGTCAATTGTGATGTATGATAATTCTAAGTACATTTGAATCTTAATTAGCTGTAGTGACCAGTAAAAGTAAAAATGTGTTAGACTTAAATTAGTATAGACTAAACATAACACAAATAATATTTTCAGTATAATGATGAGTTGTAGCTGTTTAAAACTGGGGTGTGAAAAAGCTTGGTTTTTACTAGTCAAAAGTAGAATCAAAATAAAATACTGGCTGTGAAGTTTCGTAGAGAATATCAGTCATTATTGTAACAATATACCTTCTTAAAAAACAATAATACAGAGTTAAATATTGAAGTCTTATTTTCATTTTGTTTAGTATAAATAATTTATTTTGGATAAAAATGGAAATCTAAAACCAGAAATAAAAAGATAACAAAATGTTACAATTATTCAAATTTGTTTAATATTTTACTATAGTATGATTCAAAGTAGGCATTATTGCGTCACATTCTAATTTATATTATTTAGTATGTTGAAAATATTCTTATTGTAGTTTGCAGGAATGGTATTTTCTTTATTTTAAATTATTTAAATAAAGTATTATTTCATTTGCTTTCTACTAACTGTGGTGATCCTCTCAGGACTTCTAACTTGCCGACACTTGTCATTGCTTCCAATTTTTAAGGTTTGATTTCATCTGTTGATTTTTTGATAATTAGGCAATAGTAAACTATTCAGAATTTATGATTAATAAATTCAAATTAGAACCTACTACTGCTGTTTTAAATACCTTTATTTGCGCATGAGTCAAGGAGCTCAAAATATTTTTAAACAATATGTTACAGGATGCAAGACATATTTTCTGGGGTCGCACTTTGTGTTATTTACTATTGAATTGATAAAACATGCAGACCATTTGTAAAAAAGTATGTTACGAGTTGTCACCAGGTTTGATTCTTAGTCACTATTAAATAAAATAAATGGCTTTTATTATGGTTTTGGTGCTTGGTTACTTCATTGTAACGTGAAGCAACACTTACATATCCTTGTTATATCAGGTTTTCTTACTTCCTTACAGATCTTCATTATTTTATTTGGATATTGGGAGTAAACTGAGTTATTAAAAAAGAGTATCATATCACCAATATTGAGAGATCCGAAAATTTTGGAAAAAGCACAATTGAGGGAAAATTGCAAGATAAAAAATAAAGCGTTGTACATTCTCATTATAATAAGTAATTGGAAAACATACAGCTATTCATTAAATTAACCTAAAATACAGTTAAAAGCTAGGTTGAGTTGTCCTACCGATTGAGATTTCTTTTCCATCTTATACATATATATTAACATGAGGTTTCTAAAACATTATCAGTTGCTTAATTGTAAAGCAAGTAAAATTCATTCAATTTATGAAGTATTTAATCTTATAAATAAAAATTTAGTGATGATAATATTTTTAAATTTTATTAGCCAAGCGTTATTTCACACTCTACTTCAAATTACTTGTGGCATCATATGCAAATATAACAGCTAATTAACGATAGCTTCATAAGATTGCTATGAATTTAAAATTTTTATAAGTAAGAAGTTTTTAAATATATTTATTTAAAATGAGAAGAAGTGGTGTAATTACAGAATCTGTATGATCATAAATGTACATTTAATAGTTATAAATCAAATTATTTGCATATAAATACATAGTTTTTAAAACCAAATATTGTATGTAAATATTGAGAATTTTATAATTAGTTTTATGCATTTTATTTTGAAGGGTAAGTTGCGCTGGTTTTGTTATCTCTTATCCAAAATAAATTCCTGTGCAATGGAATATTGGGAAAATGGAACTGTTTGAACCTAGAAGTTGCGATAAGTAAAACATCAAGCATGTTTGTTTTATTGCTGTTACAGTGATTAATTGTTTGTTTGTTATGGCTTAGAGGCGTAAAACCCGCAGGTCATCACCACCTAAGTGATTAATTTTTTTATTGAAATAATATAATTGATGTACCAAAAGCTATAATCACATAAGTTGATGTCGACAATCTATAATCCTTTACTTCATATGTGTAATTTGCAGTGTTTTTAGATGTTTGTGCTTCTTATATGTTTAATTATAAATGTCCAGATTATTATAAAGTTTATCTTTTTAGATTTCTTTCGTACATATATTGCATAATATTTTAGTTATTTTAGTAAGTAGATGTAAACTATCAGATATCAATAATGTAGAACAGATGGAAATAAATGTCACATTTTGTTTACTTACTCTGTAATTGTTGTTTTTAATTAAAACAGCATGATTACTTACCCTTGATTTTCTTATACCCCACAAAGAAATAATTGATCGGTAGCTATTTGTCAGCTTAATTAATTTAATCTTTTATTCATGTGCTTCAAACCTGTGAAATTATTATTACTACAATTGACCAATTGTATTTGACCTTAAAACCAACATTGTTGTAAAGCTATTTTAAGCACATTTTTTATTAGGGCCTATAGACACAATCATGTTCATTGTGATATATCAATATCAAACAAGTATATTAAATTTATAACCTTGTATTTCTATCCCTTCTTATTTTCAATTTTTTTTTTTTTTTTTTTTTTATTAATTTACTTTTCAGCTCTGGTAAAATGACCATGGTTAACCAACTTTTTAGCTACATGAGTGAAGAATTTTGTTGGCAGAATATACATTGCAGCATTAGCCAAGATATATTAACAAATTAAATTTTTAAAAAATGGATAAACATGTCATACAAATTTTTCATCAATAAATTCTTGTACATTTTACACTTCTTGAAAGTTTTATTATTTGTATCTTACGAACAGAAATGGTTTCTTATTTGTGGAGTTCGATATACTAAAACAGATTGGACAAGAATAATCAAACCGTTTATCTAAATACTTTTGGAATGATAAACCTTGATTCATACAAGTGTTCACGAAACAAGATTACCATCTGATTTCTGTTAAGCCGTCACAGTACTGAGAAAATTGTGTTAATCCATTTCAGTAATCTAATAAAGCTCGCCTTCCATCTGTTTTTGGTTTGTGGCTTTCTTGTTAATATGAGTGATCTCAGAAGTTTGGAACGTTGATTAATTAGGAAAACCCAATTTTTGTAGTCTTCAAAGTTGATTAAATAATTGTTATTTGACCTTAAAATACTATACAGAATAAAAGAAACGACAGTCGATAGTCGAAGCTTTAAAATTAAAAAATACCTACTGGGAATTGACACAAAAAAATATTGTGTTGGTCATACTAAGTCCCTTGTGATTGTAACTGGATACATGGGTAACTGAAAAATGGTAGCAATTGGTTGTTATCGGTTACAGGATGTATTAAGTAACTGTCACTGTAGTGACACCTACGATTATTAGATATTGGGTAAACCGTACAGTTATTGACACCCTTAAGACTAAATTTCTGTGGTGAAATTAAAAAAAAATACTTTTTATGAAGGGATGTAATTGAAACTTCCTATAGCTCCTCTTCATCTATCCTTATAAAGATTCAAGAGGTTTTTTTGGGTCAAAAGTTCAGTAGTTATACCATATTTTTGGGTCAAAAGTTCAATAGTTTTTATTGAATTGATTTATAGTTAAGTCAATAGTTCAATAGTAGTAAATAAATATTTATTGTTAAAAGTGCAAAAACTAGTTATTGACACCCTGTGGATTTTATTGAGAAATCTTCCCTATGGTTAGTTTTTTAAAGTCTTAAATCATAGATGATTTAGAGGACCCTTCAAACATCAGATTCAGGTATATCTTGAAATAAAATTAGGACTTGTTTACTTACTTCTTTAAGTTAACTTTGGGATGTCAATAACTGTACTGAGTGTCAGTACCTGTATGGTTTATCCTATTAATATTCTTTAAAAATTTTATTGACATAAATTTAGAAATTACGAACATTCTAAGTGCCAAATTTATTTTATGAATATTTTTAAGTTAATTTTTATAACCTTTTTGATTTTACATTTACCTATCTAATCGTTCAGAAGAAACTACCTATTAGCGATAATCAAATTAAAGTGCTCAACTTATGAAATACAAAGAGAGTAAAGTTGGCTTTCATTTATATTAAATTCGCTCTATTTATTTTAAAGCTTACAATTAAAATATATACCTGTTTATACTTTTATTAAACTAACTACATCACTTTTAAACTTTTTACATACTAATAAATAATAATAATAAAGTTTAACATAAACAAGCTAATTCAGAATAAAATTAACGAAAATAAATTTTATGAATTCGATTTATTTGTACTAATTTCTATTTTAACTTTCATATTTTTTTTTAATTTATCATTTCGTAGTAATAACTTCAAATGCCAACATCAAAGTCAAACATGAAACTATTCGAATTGGTTTGGAGGGAAGTTAAAGCGCGCGTTGTTCTCATTTTTTCTCTGCATTGTTTATATATTATATTCAAGTTTATTACTATACATTTATAATTTATTGAATTCCTAAACTGAACTTTTACATAATAGAACTTTAAAAGATTCAGTTAATACTTAGACTATGTTAAATCAATAATTATTTCATCTTTATAAGATTTAATATGATACAGAATAGTGTTATGATTTATATTGTCATACACAATATTTTCAAAAACGAAAACTTAAAAAGAATTTAAGATGTTTTTATCGCGCATAGATGCTTACAATTCCGTAAGCAATAATCGTTGCCGCTAATTCGAAGCGCGGAGCCGGTAGTGGGGGTGGAGTATATATGGCCCCCAGCTAGGAAGAGAGGGTGAAGCTAGAGATGTCTTGGTTAGCTGTACTCCTTACCCTCCGACTCGTCGCGGTCTGGGCGGTCTGTCCAACCTGCGACACCGGGAAATGCGTTGTATTCTGTATGAATCCAGTTCCGGACCCATGCGGGTGTTGTCCGTTTTTGTGTGGCAACAAGGAGGGCGAATCTTGCTCTGAAAACGAACCATGTAGCAGGGATCTTGTCTGTACCAACACTGTAAGTAAACTTATTATGTAGTCAGATTTCTCATGCTCTCAGAAATCAATAAAGATTCATCATTAATGAATACAAGCATATTAATATACAATGAATACAAAGATAGATAATAATAAGGACAACTTCGAATCAAATTCTAATATAATAATAAAACATTAATCTTATAGAATCTGTGATTTAACAAATGTCGAATTTTAGCAACCTCTCTCTCAAGGAATCTTAAACATTAAAATTGAAAATTTCTCCTCATTCAACATTCTTTTCTTTATTTTGGGCAGTAGTTTTTTTCACGATTGGTAAGAAAAAGTGAGTAACGATTTTTTTTTTTTTTTATACAAATCACATTATTTTTCTTCCCATCAGTTCCCTATGTACATATACAGACATTCTTATTGTTTAGCTATTTAAAAAAATAAAATATTTTGAAATGCTATAATGAGCTTTGTTACTTTTAATATTATAATATTACTTTAAGATCATGATTGTATACTTTAAATTATAAAGTAAGTAAATTGTATCTACTTAGATTTTATTTGATGATATAAATTAAAATTTCATAATTTGAAAATTAAAGTTTAAAAATAATACAGAATTAAAAATAAAAACGGAAAATTATTAAGCTTTTTAAATATTTTATGCTGATATATATATATATATATATATATATATATATATATATATATATATATATATATCATTATATAATACGATAAAGTTAAATAATTTACAATCTCATTTGGACTATATGTAAATCCATCAGCTAGAGTGATTACAATAGGTATAAAGAAAGAAGAAAAAATAATCGTATTATAATTTTATTTAGAAGATATGAATTTACTTTATTATTATTGTTATTATTATTATATATCAATATATATAAAATGTAAAAATATACTGATTTCGATTCAATGGTTCTCAAAACCGCAAGTTTTATATTGCTGGTTAGTATTCTTGCTCTACTTAATGAGATAAAAATATTTATTTTATTTTTTATTATTATTATGAAATAAGATTAATTTTGGTTTCTTAATTGATTTTGGTATTAACAAAATTGATAAAACAAATTTATTGTTATTTATTATATATTATTATACTATATTACATATCCACCATACTTAATTATTATTATTACTATTATGTTAATAATGAAACAATGATTTAAATAAGCATAAATCAAAATAAGGTCCCGTTCGTTTCTTGTATGGTTTATTAAGGGCGATTTTACTATTTAAATTCGCTTTCAAATAGCGTAAACTAGCTATTTTTTTCAAGGTCAATGAGTTGATACGCTTGACAGATTATTTGCTGTATCAACAATACTTTTAAAGAGATTTGTATCTTTCTACTTGAGATGACATTTTTTTTCTAGTGTTGTTATATGAATTAGCACGTAAAGGAAATAAATAATATAAATCGTCCGACTGTATTATAAATCGTCAAAAATTAAATTAGTCATATTTTCCTGTATAAATGTAGAAGCAATGAAATGAAAAAAGTTCCTAAACTATAGTATAGCGTTCATTAAAAATAATATCTTTCCTACATAAATAGGTATATATTTCATAGGTCAAGACGTGTTATGTAAGGAATTTTATTTTAAAATATGCGGCTTGAATTGTTTTACGGAGAATGGAAGAAAATTATGATTGTAAAAAAACTTATCAATGATCACAGGGAATTGCTAGGTAAGTTTTGAAACATTCCGCACGAATTATGATATTGGAATCATAGCCTTCTGCACCCATAAAGGACTGGTCACACATAACCGCACCGCAGCAGGGGCGTGTATCGGATCTGATTCATTTACGAAGGATAGATAGTATAGTACACGGTCACACACGCCCGACACCGGGTCAACCATCCCGTTACTATCTATCCTTCGTATTTGAACCAGATCCGATACATCCCCGTGCTGCAGTACGGTTATGTGTGAAGTCCTTAACCTTAAAGAAGTCGATAACTCACAGCACTTTTTTGTTCAGGTGTTCTTCACGAATGCTGCGAAGTTATCTACTTCTTTATAGTGTGCAGAAGGCTTCTTAACCGATATCAATCACATACACAAATATAGATACACACAGAGCTCATGTGGACTATTCTCCAACTATTATTTATTCTCTGTGGCCAAAGATATTGGCATATAAAATTGCAAGTGGACTGTAAAAAAAATAGGTTTTAATAATTTTCTATGAATTAATATTGTAAAAAACATCAAACTATTGAAAATTAGTTTGGGACTCACCAGCACTCAATTTCAATTGGACAGCGCTCCTTGTTCTAATCAGTGGTCTTTATAGTAGCCTCTTCAATGTTCCATTCACTAAATTTCCAATATATTAAATGGTTTGCGAAAACTCTTAATCTTTTTCCCCAAAATTATTTTATAATGGTAATCTGCTAAATTTTAGCAAGTTCACAGACTGAAACTATTTTTTTATATGCCATGTAGGAAAAAAAATTAAAAATGACAAAATCATAAGGCCCAACAGAGCCGGGCTAACAATATTTTTTTTATGTATGTAATTAAAATTATATTCGCCTAGGCACGACCAGATATATTAGAAGTTATTTTACTATTTTTTTTTTTTTTAAATAAAGCTCTCACCCTTAGGCTATATTTTTATTTATTTTTTCTTCATTACTAAGATTTACTTTCTTTAGGTTTACTTTATATAAATTACTAGCATTCCCCGTCGCGGCTTTGCCCGCGAGCCTTTAAAATCAATTCTGTGATCATTATCTTGGTATTGAATTAATATAATATGTTAACAAAATCAATTTAAAAAAATACATTGTTCCAACTGACTGAAAAGTTAATTTTTACTTTAAATTTCTTCATAACTACATTTGTTGTTTTTTCCTTAAGGCGCTAAGATTACTAAACTGCTAGAAGAACTTACCCTAGAAGCGATGACGTAAAACTGACCATGAGAAAACAGTCCTCCCTTAAATCAACTCCTGCAAATTTAAAAGTTTTCCCTTGTGACATATTAATCGACATAGCAAAACATACCTTAAGAGGAAACTGCAGTCTCTTAAACTGAAATGGATATTCTGAAGGAATGAGTGGTATTCTTGGTATAAAAACTGATTCTCCTCGAGCACATCCACTGAACAATGTAGCCTCTATAACATTTTTTTTTAAAGCTGCTACCTGTAATCTAGTTCCATTGCACAATTTCGGAGGATTCAAATTTCTCAATAACATCACTGGTGTTCCTAGTTTAAGACGAAGTTTATGGGCCGGAAATTCAGGTGGGTTAAGGGAATTAAGAAATTCAACTGGATAATTCACTGCTTGATCTGCTTCTATTACTTCATCAACCAATTTATATTCTAATAAATCTCCTTCAAATGAGTAAGTAATTGATCATTAATCTGGAATGCTCCCTCATTTTTTGGACTTAAAATTGCAAGCTTAATAAACCACTCCATAGGTTTTTCTCTAATTTTAGAAATATCAGGATAAACTGTGCAGGAAGCTGCCGGCTCGGTAGAAGAGGGGGAGACGCGAAATTGTGAGGGTTTACTAAAACCGCCGAAAAAAAAAAATTGTTTACTCGTAGTGAACGCTTCATTTTTCGGCTTTAAAACATGGTTTTCGACGCCTCACTGGGGCTTTCGAGTTAAACTCGTCGTATGAAGATCTTTAAAATGAGTCCAAATTAGATATTTTTTCTCGAAGTGCAAAAAAAGGTGTCGTTAGAGTTAAACGACAATTTCGCCATTTAAACTCCTTAGGGGTTACATTTTTGAAATTTCTTTCTTAGTGGTTACCTACATTGCGTTTAAAATCTAAATTCCAAACTTCAAGTTTCTATCATAAGCAATTTTTGCTCTGCATTGATTCTATCAGTCAGGACAAAGCCTCTTATATATATGGAGAAGAGATCGAAATAAACACGCACCATCCCCAATCATGGGAATCACAGTGTGCATAATTTGATTACCACTAATATTTAAATAATCAGTAGCCATATTTTATGTGAATGTCTATTTTAATAATATTGTAACGTTAAATCGATATTGAAATAAAAAACATATGGTTTAAAATCTCAATAATAGATTTAATTCGTTAGAGTTAAACAACAATTTCGCCATTTAAGCCTCTTAGGGGTTACATTTTTGAAATTCCTTTCTTATTGGTTACCTACATCCCGTTTAAAATCTAAATTCCGAACCTCAAGTTTCTATTATTAGTAATTTTTGCTCTGCGTTGATTCTGTCAGTCAGGACAAAGCCTCTTATATATATATAGATATCTGGGATATATTCAACTAAAGTAGCGGTTTATTGAAAATCACATGATAGATTTTTTAACGATTTATTATCATTGTATGTATTTATTTATCATTTACTGTCACACTTATAAGCCTTTTTTTTTCACTACAAATATGATTTTTATTTTGAAGTTCCTTTATATTACCTCCAACCCATGCCGTCCTGGTGCTGTCGGTTTTATATAGCTGTGAGTCTTTTCACTTTGCCTCGCTCCATTTCCCCCACCTTGAGGATGAATATTTTGGTGAGCGGCGAGTCCTTTGCGTCTTCCTTGACGAGTTTGATTGTGTGGTGAGATAATGTTCTATTGTTTTTCATTTCTGGTTTTCCGTTCCTTGTTTTTAATTAATAAAATGTTTGTATTGTTTATTTTGCATGAGAAATATGTAGTGGATGAGTTGTTATATGTATTACATCGTTTTTACTTATCCAAGTTTTTTCATTTAATCCCAACCATTTGATATATAATTTATCTCATTTCTTTTTTAATACATTTTCTACTAAATGAATGTTAATGGTAAGATGTGGTTTATTAAAAAAAATAAAATGATTTACTATCGGGATATATATTTTTTCTGTAAACATGTAATACGAATATTTTTATTTTCCTGTTGATCCAAACCCTCCTTTTCTTTTATTGTTTGGCTTGTTAAATATTGCTTCTAGGTCTGCTGGTAATTTAGCGTTGAAGTCTATATGATGCACTTGTATATGAGAGTAACATTTTTGTAAAATAAGTTGAGCGATTTTGTCTTCTCGTTTAATGTGATAATCTTCATTTGAATGATTATGTAAAATAACCTTAATTGTGCCTCGATAATAGGGTCTGTTACACCACCTATTAATAAGCATAAAGTTAATGTTTAAAAAGAAAAAAATGAATAATAAAACATTTAGGTAAGAAAAATTACCCATAACACTTATGAAGTTTTTACACGCCATACTTGATTGGTCCGCTAATCTTCCATAATATCCATAATATTCCATAATATAACAGTTAAATATGTTTCAACAAGCACCTTGCCTCTAGCTGTTATTGTACAATCATGAGGGCTAATTAAAACAATTAAATTATATAAATTTTATAAAAATCTTTTTTTATAAAAATCAAGCCATAACCGACTGAATCAGGGGTTCCTTTCACTACATTGAAAGCTAGCTCAGATCTTTTTATAAAATACATGATGATTTTGTTTTTAAGAGAATAATTTTTTTTATAATCTAAAACATACCAATGACACTCGTATAAATTTCACAAAACAGGAATAATCGCTTATAATCTATATACTACTAAAAAAAAGGTTACAAGAGTGCAGTTGAAATTGGTTAAGAAATAAGGACTAATTCGATTGTTCCTTTCAGAAAGTTCAAGTCTAATTTTAAACTTTCTATAACATATATGGTTTTGTTTTTAAGAGAATAATTTTTATAATGTAACAAATTATGATTGCATGCTGTAATGATAGTACGGTAATGAATTAATTGAATCTTGAAGAAAAACCCTTTTATCATCATTGTTTAATGGTGCTTTTTTATTTATTTGTATAGTGCTTGCCAAATGGTTTTTTGAACGAATCATATTCATTGGAACTCTAAGGACAGATTTATCATGATCTTCATCTTTGTCATTATTATCAGGTATTATTTGATTGCAAAATAAAATATTTTTATAAGATTCGTGTTTTATAAATTTATTTAAAGAGTGTTTGGAAACCCCTTTAGCCCTCCTTATTTCATTTAGACTTGAATTTTTCTCATCTTCATATTTCAATGAGTACATTTTAGATCTTAAGGCGATAAATTCTGTAATTCTTTGCCCGCTACATTCGTCTTCAAAGGCTCCAAGTTTATTTTTGTTTGTTTCAGAATAGCATGGTGATTTTTAGGATAATTCCAAGTGTCAAAATAATTAAGCATATTTTTCATATCTTTCTAAAAATCTGCAGTTTTTATGTGATATAAAAACTGTTGCCCATATGAACGGCTTCTAAATTTTCATTAATTATTGTGGAGTCTAAAAAATTGGGTTTAGCTACAAGTTTGTTTAATTTATCTTTATCGCTGACTAATTAAATGTTTATTCGATTTCTGATGTTTTCCAAAGATATCATTACACATCAATTTATAAAAATCTTTTTCAAAAGGATTATTTGCCTCTCTCTGTAAATTTGTATTAAAGTTAATATATTTTTCTAACCATTTTGACTGACGAAGTTTTAATACCCTGTGTACCTTTTCAATTCCGATTCCGTTTTCTAGAGCTTGTTTTAGAGCGAGACAATGGACTACATATCTTTTTCTATCCCCTTAATATAATTGTTTTAATTAGCCCTCATGATTGTACAATAACAGCTAGAGGCAAGGTGCTTGTTAAAACATATTTAACTGTTATATTAAGGATATTATGGAAGATTAGCGGACCGATCAAGTATGGCGTGTAAAAACTTCATAAGTGTTATGGGTAATTTTTCTTACCTAAGTGTTTTATTGTTCATTTTTTTCTTTTTAAAAATTAACTTTATGCTTATTAATAGGTGGTGTAATAGACCCTGATTATCGAGGCACAAACTCTCATGTACAAGTGCATAATTATATATAAAAAATGGAGAAACTGATTATCTTGCGTAAATATAAAACGTTAATGCATTGATTTCCACTTAACTATGATATGTGCGAATTAAACTACGCATTTAGATAAAAAGAAATGCTCATCATAGGAATAAAAATCAGATTATCTTCTACTTTATCGTGATTTGTACGATATATAAGTCAATGTCTACGTTTGAATGACATAGGAGCGGTCATGGCTATTGGCAATGCTTGACGATTTATTTATAACCCCGTGATGGTTGAGATGTTTTCTTGACACAGAAATATTGCTTGCTGACGTTAGGCTTTCATTTCCGTCTATCCTGATCCATACAGTTTTTGGACAAAAAATTAATCGTTGTTTTCTTAATTACTTGTTTAGGATCCTTAATGCGTTATCTTATTTTAAAAAAAAACGATCAGTTTAATTCTTTCCAAGACATACATTATTTATTTCAGATATATTGTGTAAGTTCCAATTTAAGAATATTGTTTCGTATCAAGGTCGAATTAAAATGCTTTCAATTTACTCATTTGGTATCTAGCAATGATTTTGAGTGTTTCTGTCTTAAATATTTAGCTAATAATGATTAAATTTTCTGGTAGTTAAAATTTAGGTTTAATTAAAAACTAGGTAATTTAGCGATTCCTGCCTTGACAAAAAGAAAAAATATTAAGTTGGTATTTCTTTTTTAAGTATTTCTTCTATGATCCACTTGTTATCCATTGATAAATAGTTTAAAAACGAGTAAACCAATAAAAATCGTCTCTGTTCCAATGTATGTACAAACAGTGAGTGACCAGCAAAAGTTTTCATATGTAAATCCCTTAAAATTTTGAATACAGTTACAATAAATTACATAACTTTTTTGACTGTAATACAGAATGTATAATGAATAATGTAGGTAATGTTCGCTATTATTTACCGTGTGAAAAACAATTTAAAAAATATATATATGCACTCCTCCTCTCCATCGTTTATATTTATTACTTCAAATTGATTGTTTTGTTTTGTTTTTTTAATGAAAGGGACATGTATAACAACAAAAAAAAAAAAAAAAAAAAAAAAGAATGCAGAGTCCTTATTAACTTTCTGCTGTCTATTCCATAAATTAATCGATAAAAAAAAAGGGGAAAGGTCGATCTGGCAATCCTAAAATATTTTTTAGAATAGACAAGTGAATAACTGTTTAAATAAATAAAAGATAATATAAAAAAAAGTTTACAAATTTATAACAACACATGGGAATGGCTGATGTACACTTAATTGTCCGTTAGTGCCTACTTAATGCACTTCCTGCTCTGAATCCCATCACTCTTGGTCTCATAGCGATTCATTTTTGAGGAATCAAAACATAAAGTTCTATAACATCTTAAATCTAGGTTGTTAAAAGAATGATACAACATAATCCATGAAGTACTCTGAAGATCGACACCCAAACGACTAAAAATAGTTATGAAAAAAAATATTACATAAAAATATTAAAATATTGCTATAATTTATTAAAGCCGTGAAGTTTTATATAAGCGTTTGAAAAAAAGAAAAAGATTTGAACCATATTTTGTATTAATTTTTTTTAGTTTTTGAAAACTTTTGCTAGTCACTGTATGCATTCACATATATGAACTGTATTTTATGATTGCACAGCATTCTCCTAAAGAAGGAATAATGAACAACGTTTTATCATAGAGCCAGAAACGAGGCCCGCATGCTAAGCGGATTTTTTTTAATCTCTGTAATCCCACACTTCTTAAGTGACAAGGGTCAGTGATACCTACTTGTTTTTGGAATACTTAATTTCACAGCTCAAATAAACTTTAATGATGAATCGTCGAACATATCAAATCGAATTTTCTTTACAACCTAACCTTTCTAGAACCTCCTAAGAGGTGGTAACATATTATTTATTTTAAGTTTAAGCATTGTTCTTAGGATAAGAAAATATTCAAAGAATTTCTCCTGCATTAGGAAAATAAATAATTATGAATTAGAAATAACCAACCAATTTGATTAATAATGAACCAATCTTAGATGCTTAGAAATGAATGCAGCAAATAGAATAAAATTAGTGCTTCCTGAGAAGGCTAAGACTTAAAAAAAAACGAAATCACACACTATGATTATATTTCAATTATCCATATAATTGTAATAGTTAAAATTCATACTTCTTATTTGCTTATAGCTAATATAGTTTTATAAAATAGAGGGTACTAATTGCATTTTTGCGATGGCCGATTGTATACGATTTATACCCCTAATAGCATATTTTCGATATATTATTAATTTAGCGAAATTTCATCATCATATACATACAGGTTAAAAAAAAAATATGGAATTTCAATATTATGTATAAATAAAAAACGTTATCTAAAAAAAAAATCTTTTCTAGTTTTTCAATTTAAGAACTTCAAATTCTTAGCCAGATAAGAAAATAACGATAGAAATCCGATCTGGAACAGCCAAAATCTTCTGTCGAAACAAGACAATTTTTTACCAACCTTTTCAGGAATTCAATGCAGTCTCTTCAAACGTTTATTTAATAATGGATATCCGGAGCCAGGTATGAATTGGTTATTTATTGGTGAATTTCCACATGGTCATATTCTTTACTATCTCGTTCACGATTGTTTAATGTGGTGCTTTAAGATCAGTTTTCCATGTACTTATGGATTTTAAACGTAAAATGAAATGAAATTTTGTAAGATTTGGAAAAAAGTGTTAAGTGGTAAGAAGTGGAAATACTTATAAGTTTTTTGAAAATTAATGGATTTTATAATAGAGATAAAAAAGAAGGGGCAATGATCCAGTCAAGCAAAGCCAAATTCATAAATAAACAATAGAAATGGAAGTCCTGAATTTATTACTTCTTTTTTTTAACCTTAACCGCAATTTCAAAGTAAATTCATCTTCACTTTTTGTTTAATAGTCTCTTACCTTTTATGTGTATCATAGATGCATTTAAACGGCTCTCTGTCCAATACTTTTTTCGGAATAAGGCAATGGTTTTTAGCCAGTAGATATAATCCTGAATTTTAAATATTTTCAAGCAAATTTATTTTAATAGTATTGTAGCTTATGTTCCGAACCTACCTTCAATACATCCATTTTTGTGACTCACTCACAGTCAATGAGTCATATTACGTCCTTCACGCACCCATTTGTATGAAATCCGCCCTCTTCACTTGTCTTCAAAACTCTTAGCCCGTGATCTGTGGAGTGATTTCAAATGTACACATTTTTGTTTCGAAATCGCGAACAGATTAGAATCAATGTAGTTGTCCTTTTTGGCCCCCATGTGCTTCCTATCTAAATATGAAAACTGTTCTTGAAAATGTTTTAGGTTTTTACAATTTAAAAACAGATTCGAAAAATGCGACTTGTTTATTCCTGTTTCTAATGTGTTAAACCTTAAATCGTTCGACTTAATTACGTTGGTGTGTTTACTCTAAACTGAACTCAATGTTGACTTTGAAGATATCCAGGCGCTTTCACCATCTCCGCCTGTCTTGGGACACTAAAATAATAAACTGACAGTAATCTTCATTATCTATGATTCTAACTCAAACTTAATTTTTTGCCGTCCTAATCTTACATCTCAAAGTTCTTCACTTTACGACGCCGCTCAGCTCCGGAAGAAGTCTAAAAGTGGACTACTTAGTTCAGTTTTACCGATAAGTATCCTTTGAAATGTTGAGTGGTTCTAAAATTATCCCTGGCAGTGCCTATAAGGGCCATGGGCACACCATGTTCCCAAACACTTGCGTCCCCAGAGCAAGCCTGTTTACGTAACACTAATGCCAAATGTTTTGGCAAATGGTCTGTTATGTCTAGCGCAACAGTCCGAGCCCCTTCTTATATTCATTTGCCCTTTAACTAAGTTAAGTAATATCTCTGCGATCTGGTAAAGATCATGAACTTGGATTAAAGTGGTTACTCGTGAAAACCTCATGCACCAGGAGTTAATATGAAAGTTAAATGTAATAAATTAGAAAATAATGAGCTAAGTATTAGTAGGTATATCTATTCCTCAAGATTATCTCTGATAGAAATATAACTCACTAATTGTGTTTTGACATTTTTCTTTTTTATATTAGTGAATATATACTTACAAGTAAATGGTCTTAAATATTACAACATACCGGACTATTTTTATGGTTTTAAATGCTGCAAAATTACACATTAACATATAAATACTGTCAAGATGATGATACAAATATTATATTTTATCTGAGCATACGTACTACATTATACTGTCCATACTGCTTCTACTTATTTTCATAAATAACAACATATCTTCGGTTATTGCAGTGATCCCGTAAGATTTCATAAAGTCAAATTAATAACTGCTTTGATGAATTTCCTGTGTGATATTAGAAACTGATCCAATAATTTAAGCGTTGGAAAGCATAAGTGTCTAAGTGCCAAAAAAATATTATTTTTTTCGCCAAATTGTTATATGCGCCAAAGCCATTCTTCAGAAATG
This sequence comes from Aelia acuminata, assembly GCA_911387785.2. Classification (NCBI taxonomy): domain Eukaryota; kingdom Metazoa; phylum Arthropoda; class Insecta; order Hemiptera; family Pentatomidae; genus Aelia; species Aelia acuminata. Next base: position 59,645,705 of record OU426981.1, read on the forward strand.
AGTATAAGTAATGTTTTATTGTTTAAAAAGAGTTCATTGAACGTATGAAAGATGACATGGGTGTAAGCACTGAACGTAGTTCACCCTTGAGGGAATAATTCACAGCATTTCTGTAAAAGTTTCTTAAGGCACTTATACCCTTATGAATTTCCACGCTTCAATTAATAGTTAGTATATTAATAATAATAATAATAATAATATATATATATATATATATATATATATATATAAATTATTATATATTATAGTCCAATTAATTATATTATATATTATAGTCCAAACAAAAAATAATTTTTCATTTCTTTGCACATAACTTTGCGGACTTTTAACACTTTCTAAACGAGGCTTTATGAATAAATTAAAAAATTCAGGGCATTGCCAAAAATATATTAACCTTAATAAACCTTTAAAAGCTGATGTTACGATAGCCCAACGTTTTCAATCCCATTATTTGTAAAGCTATCTTTAAGACAACACACATTATGCTTCATGCACAGATATATGGTGTTGGATATTGAACTGAATATTTCCAGCTACAGAGATATAATTCATAATCATAAGTAGTGACCGACCAAAGTTTCGGTTTCAGTTTCGGCCGAAAAACCTGGTTTCGGCCGCAGTTTCGGTTTCGGCCAAAAAATGGCCGAATCTTCTGCCAGGCCGAAACTAGTTCCTGTGTCTGATATCTCCAAGAAGGAAGTAGGACAACACGATTTCAGCCTGTAAGCTCGATCTCTTTCATGGCATTTAACACCCTTGAATTTAATAGTGGGAAGTATAAGTTATTTTAGTTAATTACACTTGTTTTGTATTTCGGTAGAACACAGATTTTTCTCATTCTTTTGGTATCTTTACTTGATCGAAAACTTTAAGTTGGGTGCGGTGGCAAAAATTTGAGAGTGACAAACAGAAATGTCCTCGAAAATTACATCGAGTCTTAACATGTAATGAAAGCATGTTCTTTATTCAGAATTCTTTACGTTAAGTGTAAAGAATAATATTTATTCTTTACCTTGAGCGTTAAGAACCTTTTTTGTGTTTTTAATCATCTCCTCATTAATAATGAAATTTTTTTCCAAAAAAAAAAAAAGATTAACATAAATAAGAATTTATATTCTAACTACCTAAACTTAAATTATTCGACATGTCCACAGATTCAATTCAAAATTGAAAAAAATATTTTAGTCAGCAACCTTGTCATTAGAAGTTGCATCAAATGGTGGTAGTAGGTCTTTGTTCTTGTATGGAATGGGAATCAGATGCAAAACCAATTTTTCAACCTTGGCAGTCCCCTTTTCCCCAGCGGTTCACAAATAACATCCCAAAAAATTGTCTCAATTTTTACCATGAAGAAGCACGTTTTCGACCAAAAACTATTCTATAAATTTTCAAACTCGATTAAATACAATAACATTTGTGACCAAAACTGAGTCAGTAGATTAAATAGCTTCTGACATTCAGCAGGTACAACAGTATGTATGTTGATAGACAACAGTATTCAATAGGCCGTCATTTTGTATTCTATCGGCTTTATTATAGAAAGATTTACTATATTATTTATTATTTATATATAATAATATGAATTTTTATTAATATCAGCCTGTTATTTCAAGATTATTTCAACTTTTAGGGCTGTACTAGCTAAGGGGGTATGGTATAACATCCCATGGGGACCAGCCTTACGTGGAAGGAGGGTGCCCGGATTCGATCCTATAACTTAACTAATACACCTGTTTTACCACTCTTGTATACCAGCTCACTTATTTAATGAATGATTGAGTTAAATTAGTGTTATTTTATAAGCTTTCATTGATATTATTGCTAAGCTAGACATATTACACACTTATATGTATATTATATAGACACGTAAATAAGTTTCGGTTTCGGCCCGAAACTAGGTCTATGGCCGAAATTTGGTTTCTGTTTCGGTTTCGTCTAAAATTTTGGTTTCGGTCGGACACTAATCATAAGTAATGCATATTTATACATCATAAGTAATGTACATATACATACAGGAGGGCTTTAGCACGAACTTTGGGGGGTCTTGACCCTCTGTCTCATAATCACGTGGCTGACAGCACCATTTTTCTGAGAGATTATTACCTTTTATTAAAAAGGACTGTGATTTAAAAAACCAAAAGGGTTATGTTTAGGGCAAAGTAACTAACTAATTGCATTTTTCGTTTTAAAATTCAAAAAAATTGAACAGGCAAAATATTTGAGAGGCGGTCATGACCCCGTGACCCTCTTGGATCCACCCATCTATTCATAGATAATACCTACCTTCAAACTTTTAATGTTGGTCCTCCTTAATCATCATAATTAAGTACTGCGGTAATATTATCCAATGCGTGATCAATTTAAACGAATTTAACTCGCACGATCTGTTTTTTCTAATTACTAATTATATAATGTGCTATACATATCTTGCTAGATGTGCAATACATATCTTGCTAAGACTTTCTAATAATTTAGAACGTGTTTCGCTCTTTTTATTTATATTTTTATCCAGTTAATTGATAATTTTTTAAAAATATTTTGTTGAGTACAAATAATAAGACATTTCAGGCAATTTAATAATTAATTGTAAGTACTTTTATAAAATTCATAGATATAAATATGAAATCAGAAAAGTATGAGTTTAGTCTTTTTATTTTCAATATATATAGAAGGGTCTGAACCATTCTGTAATAAAAAAAAATCTGGTGCGTGCGCGCAACACACAACTTTCACTTACCAACTTACTTAGATTAGAACTTAATGCGTTTTGTTAATTGCCACTTCTCAAATGAACAGAACATCTATAGGTAATAATAACCCGTTGGTTTGTCATTAAAGGCGTACGGCGCATGCGTGAGCTCAAGGTGTTTTATGAGTTGACGGATTATTTTTCTTTTTTTCTCCTGTATATGTTTACTTGATTTTCTTCATATATCATATTTAGCCATTTCTTATTTTTAGGTGTGATGACAGACAGTTAATTTCTCAATATAAACTAAAACAAAGGTACTTTATAGGAAAACAAAAAAGGCCCCTTCCCCATTTAAGCCCTCTCAGAACATTTTAATAATGATAAAGCTTACCAGGTAATAAATAACAACTAATTTTCATTAAACATAACGAATTTGATAAAAATCGTTAAAGCCGTTTTTGAGATCATCGATCAAAAAGATAAAAATTGAAAAAAAATTATGAAATAAAGTGCCCCCTCCGTTTGACCAATTTTGATGAATGTTGACTATCACATCTTTGGCATATATATACATCAAATGCCAAGTTTGATCAAAATCGTTAAAACCGTTTTTGAGTAAATAAATAAACACGTGAAAATGATACAAAATTTATTAAGTAAAGTCCCCCCTCCGGTTGATCAATTTTGATGAAATTTTTACAGTCACATCTCTGGCATATAAATACATCAAATACCAAGTTTGATCAAAATCGTTAAAACCGTTTTTGAGTAAATAAAAAAAACACGTGAAAATGATACAAAATTTATTAAGTAAAGTCCCCCCTCCGGTTGATCAATTTTGATGAAATTTTTACAGTCATATCTGGGGCATATAAATAGATCAAATACTAAGTTTAGTCAAAATCGTTAGAGCCGTTTTTGAGAAAATTGAAAAACACTTAAAAAGTTATTAAATAAAGTACCCCCTCCCTTTGAGCAAATTTGATGAAATTTTTGCTGTCACATCGCGGGCATATACATACTCTAAATACCCAATTTCAGGTTCGCACGGCTTATAGTTTTTGAGCTAGTCTGTTCACACACACACACACAGACACACACACACACACACACACACACACACAGACCATTTCGCGGGACTTGGTCATTTGGACTCAGGGGACCCCAAAACGTGTATTTCCGTTGAAAACCGGAAGTCGAAAATTTTCACGATCGCAATACTTCCACTTACTATATATTTCATATATAGGTAAGTGAAAGTAATAAATAAATCATATATAAAGTCAATGTTTAGTTAACCCGTACCGCCACATGTGCTGATTTTCCCGGCAATCCCACAGGTGAGTCTCACAGACTCACAGCTCACATTTTCATTTTTTTATTATAGAAACATGAAAAAAAGGAGTCATTTAAACTTACTTTATTTGCGAAAGAATATCTTTTATTGCTAGGTACAAATTAAGTATTAAAATTTGTTTTGAAAATAATAACTAAATTATCTTAAAAGCACTTGTAACATTATGACAAATCTAAATATAAAATAGGAACCAAAATTGAAACATTTTCTAGCAAAACTATTAAAAAGAACTAAGTAGACATATTATCACTCATTTCTGTTACACATGTGATACATAATTTTCGTGAACATTCCAAACATATCGGTTTCTGGCACTTTACACACTTGTAAGCCGTTTTGCGATGTTTTCTGTAATCACAGAGAGCGCAGTACTTTCTCTTGTCCATTTTGTCGTCTCTCAGTATACAAATATCCATGTTCATTAAAACAACGGAGGGTTCCAGGAACTTCTTTATTGAGGCGAGAAGAGTTTTGTTGATGTGTGGATTCTCACAACGTTGACGCAGTTGTTCTTTAATCAAATGAGTGGCTAATTTTTTAATAAAAATGTTGCGCGGTTTCATTTCATTTTGCAAAAAACATCTATGTATTATAAACGAGTTCACGAGGCTTATATTCAGGAGCGCTGAAAATATAACATATGGCCATCGTTCACTTTTACGATTGGATGAGTACACACTGCATTCAAAATCTAGCGTGTCGACACCACCTTTTGTGGAATTATAGTAAGCAATTATTTCAGGCTTATTTGTCTCTTCGTCGATCTGTTTTTTGTGGTGCATCGATGATACTAAAACTACAACGTTATTGTTTTTTACTTTCCTCGACAATAGTGTTATACTGTCATTTGAAAAACCGTAGATATCGTCGTAAAGAGGCCGCCCCTTGTGGGCTACAAATTCAGGAGGCAAAAATCGTTTATTTTTCCTAACTGTTCCAACATAACTCAATTTTCGCTTGCGCAATTCATGGACAGCTTCGAGTGAGCTGAACCAATTATCGCCAGTGATGTTGCGATTAGTATTGTAAATTGGTTTCGTCAGGCGAATAAGGGACTGAGTAGGGATTGAAAGCCTTTGTTCGTCTTCAGTTAGCGTCAAACCGTCGGAACCTCTTCCCTTGTACAAATATCCATTGTAAAAATATGATGTTCCTGAGTCCACCAGACTTAAGATTTTGAGGCCGTACTTAGCCGGCTTCTTAGGCATATACACACGAAATCCACAGTTACCACGAAACGGCACTAAAGTTTCATCAATTGTACACGACGCTCCCGGTACAAATAAAAGCTGACAGTTACTGATGAACTGATGAAAAACGTAGGAAATAGGTGCTCCCTTGTCAGACTTTTGTCTTTCTACACGGTCGTCTGGATTGTCAAAACGCAAAGCCGATTTAATCGTAACAAACCTATTTCGTGACATGACCAAATGGTCAACCGGACGACTTAATTAGGATTATTTAGGATAGGATAGGATTAATTATATAATAATTAATTAGGACGACCAAACTCATCATTTCTGAAGAGGAACTTTGAGTCCTCACGACCAGATTTCATAATGGCACACAACATGAGCAATCCAAAAAATGCCAATAACTCTTCTTTCGATAAATCTTTATGGTAAAGTAACATTTCATCATTATTTATTTTCTTCCTCTTTTGAGCTAAATGAACATTTGTCCATTTCAAAATCTCATTTATGATTGTGTTATCAAAAAATTGGGACCACACTTCCATTTCAGATGGTGCCTGACCCAATTTTTGTTTTGCATAGTTTGAAATGCCTGGCAAACTTGGTAACTTCAAAATATTATGAGCTGGGACTCTACCTGACCTCGTCGGTTCTGTTGAACTCCATTTACTTCCATCTTTTCCGGTATAATGTAGTGGGTTGGTATGAACTTGAGCCTCTGGTACTTCTGAATCTTCAACATTCATCACAGGAGTGTGGTCATAATGTTTTAATTTTTGATCTTGTTCCTCATCTTCATCGCTCAGTTCAGAGTCAAATGCATTACATAATGAGCGTGCTTCAGGAACCTCGTCATTTTCTGATTCATTATCAGTAACATCTTCACCATCGCTAAGCTCTTGCAATAATGCCCGAACTTGTGCAGCGAAATTGGGGTCGTCTGTTCTCAGAACGGCTTCTTCACGCCTTCTTCTTGAAGGCCCAGGCATATCCATTCTGAAATAAGTAAATGGGTAAAAAGGCAGAAAATAGATTAGAAATAGAAACAAAAATTTATATTAATTTTATATAAATTTGTCAGAATCCAGTGCCACAGGTGAGTCTCACAGACCCACTGTGTCAAGAATCCACTGCCACAGGTGAGTCTCACAGACCCACAACTTTTTGGGAAAAAGGTTACTTACGTGAAATGAAGAGCGGCAATAAATCTTCTACTATCCTCTGCTGTCCTTGAGATACTGGTTGAGATTTACATGGCCACCACGTAACTGTGCAATGTGCAGGAAGGCCAACGTAACCAATCGAAATTTCCCTGTGAGTCTGGGGGATCCACATGTGGCGGTACGGGTTAAATTAAGTGACTTTTTGCAATAAAAAATCTGTGAAAACTGACATTTATAAGAAAGCTAGAAGTGGTGTAGTTTCTATTTGTAGATGGTTTCTTTTTTTTAGTTTTATATTTCTTTGCTATCATATATGTATATGTGTTGCTATCATACGAAACAGTTATAGATCACGGTAGAATTTCTTCTTGATTGTTTTAAATAACTATTATCTAAAACAAGATTTCATTGAAAGAAATCATAAGAGGAAAAATTTAAAAAACTTAAAAGAACAAGTAGGTTTTATTTTATAGCCATTGGAATTTTCCCTTCAGCCCGGGCAAGAAGGAATATTAATGCAATAAGTTCTAATTCGTTCAAGATCTCCAAACTTCTCTTGGATTGCATTACCTCGGTCTTAAGCCTACATTGTGTAAACTGATTTCCGACTCGCTAGGGTAATTACTCCTCTTGTCCGTTATGATACATGATATACTAAAATATGTATATAGTTCCCATTATGCACCTCAGGCTTGATTTAAATACAAATTTTAGATATTATTTTAATTTATATCTGTCATCTGAATAAATGGTTAGGTCGAATTCACCCTTAAATGGCTAAAAAGAAGATTTTTTGTTGTTGTTTTAGACGAAATTTTGAAAAGTTGATAATGAAAAGCTAATTTTATACCAAATCTATTCAAGTCAAGCCCTGAAAAGTGAGGAAGTTTTACTTATACACGTATGACTAATGTGAGTGTGAATTATTAAAAAAACAAAAAAACATTTTTATTATTGGAAAATAATAAATAAAAAACTACCGAAAATATAATTAGTTTCTCCTAGCTTTTAATTCAAAACTAACTCATAATTAATTAATTGTAGACTGCTAAAAAGTATCAATAACATTACAACATAATAATTAAAATTTAAATAGAACATTTCGTCTTCTTCTTGTTTTTAAAAATAACCTTCTTCGCTTTCTAAAGCATAACTTTATTTTGTTTTAATAAAGCTCGTTTACTAACTTATCTGTGGCTTCTCTCGCATTCATTATATCGTTCAAAAAGTATACAAAAGCAACTGCATAAATCAAGTTGCCCAGCTCTTCTGAACATATAGTTACTTATATAAAAAAACTTAAATATATTATTTGCATCTGAATCTATAGCCAATTTTTAATCCTTTATTTTACATTATTAAATTTTAAACTTCATTAAGACAAAAACCAGTCTGATATTCACAGCTATAATAATTTTTATCTGCCTGCATGATCCCTATAAAATATTATATAACTATGTTTCCGGATTAAACTCCGGCATAATAAGCAATGAACTTAAAAGAAACCTCGTGGATGTAGCAGAATATTGTTTTTTAAGGTTCTAATATTCAGTATACAGAAGTGTAATTTAAGGACAACTTTCGAACGGGTTTTCCAGCTTATTTTCATCAATTTCTCTGAGAAATAAACAAATTGGAAAATTAGAGTTCCCAAGCAATTGGTATACCAGAGTTGATTATTATTTAATCAGCATCAGTTTCATTGTAAAATGTTGACAATGCCTTGCTCATCCCACAACCAACAATTATTGCGATGGTAACAATTAATTCCCCATTTGCCTCAATTCTGACATTGCTAAACTACATTCGCACTAATGTATTATTATATTCCTCCTACTGTTTTTTGCTGGGGATTCTCAACCTTCTTAAAAATGACCCCTTATTGCATAAATATAGAACACTGCACATTATTATCACTATTACGGAACATCAGAGACAGTTGAGAAATAAAGTAGAACGATTTCGGATGGTTTTAATACAAGAAAACAACAACTTTTCAAATTACAATCCTCGATTATTTTAGATCGATTTATGTTTTAATGATATGATTATCTTTGATGTAATTAATGCTAATGTTTATTGTTTTGCAGACTGCAGGTGAAAAATGTCTATGCCGCGTCGACAAGCGAATGGTATGCGGAAGTAATAATTTGACTTACAGTTCAATATGCCATATGAACAACGAAGAAACATCACAAGTCACTGTTAAGCACTGGGGACCCTGCGAGTTCGGTAAGTATACCGTGATTTTGACCAAGTGTTTCGAGTGAAAGTAACAAATGGTTCGCATAGTTCGTAGGAATAATTTAATATTTTGAGGTATCGAATATTTATTATAATCAAATGAAAAAAAATAAACGTAATAATTCCAGGACCTCTCATACAGTCTGGGCCAATGGAGACTCGATCGCAGCTTGGCATGCCTATTGCACTCGACTGTGAAGCCAAAGGGTCGCCCGTGCCATCTATAACTTGGACCTTTACGGGAAAAGATGGAATCACGAAAAACCTCCCAGGTATTTAAGTTATCAGGTTTATATTGTTATATTGTTTGTTTGATACCCTTTTCGCTATGTCTGTATTATAAGTTTATTTCGTTCGTATGGAATATTAGCGCAGTTTCACTAATGTATCAGTAAAACGTTAATATATCAGTGAAATGTTGAAATATATGTTACATAACATACTCAAAAATCTGGTGCGGTGCGCGCATCACACAACTTTCACTTACCACTTGAGTAAACAAAAAAAAAACATGTTGTAGTGAAACAACATTTATTAAGTAAAGTGCCCCCTCCGTTTAACCAATTTTGATGAAATTTCGGCTGTCTCATCGCGGTCATATACATACATCAAATACCAAGTTTGATCAAAATCGTTAAAGCCGTTTTTGAGTAAATAAAAAAAAAAAAACACGTTGTAGTGAAACAACATTCATTAAGTAAAGTAACAGACACACACACAGACACACACACACAGACACACACAGACACAGACACACACACACACACACACACACACACACACACACACACACACACACACACACACACACACACACACACACACACACACACACACACACACACACACACACACACTCACACACACTCACACACACACACACACACACACACACACACACACACACACACACACACACACAGACACACTCACACAAACACACATACACATATAGACACACACACAGACACACAGACCATTTCGCGGGACGTGGTTATTTGGACTCAGGGGACCCCAAAACGTGTATTTCCGTTGAAAACCGGAAGTCCTAATTTTTCACGATCGCAATACTTTCCTTAATGTATATTTTATATATAGGTAAGTGAAAGTAAAAACTACTCTAGTTCATTAGCTCTTCCAGATCCTCTGGTGAGAAAAAAATATCTGCCAATTAAGTTATGGCTTTTATTTAATATACGGGTGAGAACAAATTTACTGCTTTAATTTGTGCCCGGAAGGTAAAGGACAAAACGTCCATTTTTTTTTTAATTACACAACACTGTGATATTAAATACTTCTAATTACTTCTGAATTTGAAAATTGTGACTATGTGAAAAACTTCCATTAAGCTGTTTCTACATGTATATAGAAGAAAAATAAAATAAAATTAATAGATGGAATTTATGAGAAATAGACTCTCCTGAACAAATCCAAAAATGTAACATTTTTTTTTTATTTATTTTTATTGGTCCTCCCCTTCCTCGCCTGTTAGGCTAAACAGGGTTTCCCGGGCCAGGGGGGAGGGTGGGGGATTGATGCCGAGTATTATTAAATTTCCCCTGGCTCCGGGTTTTGAACTTGCTATCTTTCGGTTCTCAATCATACGTTGCCATGGGCAACGCGCATTTTCTGACGCGTTTGCCCACTCGGCCATTCCACCACCCGCCCTAAAATGTAACATGGTGTCCTTTATCCCCAGCGTTCAAAATTATTTCTTTTTGACAATTATTACCTAAATTATACCGAGTGAACACAAAGCTTTGTCCTTTCTTCGTTATTCAGGAAATAAAATCAGTTTTTAAATGATTAGTTCTTATCGTTTTGCTTTATAAGTGAATATAATATGTGAAGTGTTCGTCTTGCAGCCCAGTTATCCTAAGTTATGCCAATGAGCCCTCATAGCCATTCATTTCCATAACTTTTTTCAGGAGACGATCAGCAAGTTGCCATCCAGGTCCGTGGAGGTCCGGAACTCCTCATGGTCACATCCTGGGTGCAGATTGTGGAGGCATTGCCCGAGAACGAAGGGGTCTACACTTGCCAAGCAAGCAGCCCAAGAGGTTCCGTTAAAGCAGAAGCCACACTATTGGTCAGGCCACTGGCTTAATATTGGCACCATTATTTTAATAATAAATATATAAAGTTATTTACTTAACGTAATTTTAGCTGTAGTATAAAAAACTTATTAATTTTTTTTTTTGCTTAATATTATTATCAAAACTCTCTTTAAATTCTATATATGAAATTTGCCATAGTTCTAATAAAAAAATAATTATTATTTTTGTACCTCTTTATTAGTGATTTTTCATTAGTACTGAATTATTTGAAAGTAATAATCAAATTATGAATATTAATTTTATCACATTAGCATCGTAGTTATCGTTTATTTAATATAGGTAATATAATTTTTTAGATCTGTAAACGTGGGCTTATCCATCCGTTTGTAAAAGGGGGGCTTCATGCCATTCTAAGGGGTCTGTGGGCGAATAGTCAAGCTCTTTTACCATTATGTTCCTTTATCAGAACTGATATGCAACTTGTTCTGCAATTATTTGTTCTTTACGTTATTTCCTTACTTTTATTATTGTTAAATTTCGTCTTTAAATAACAAAAATGACCCACTTTGTTATTGAGCCAAATGACTGCTGCCCTTTCAGCCCCCCGCATACGCCCATGTCTGTACATTGAGATTTTTACTCTTAATGAAAGAATGTCAAATCTCATTAAATTCAACCTAAGTTGTATTACTTGTAGATAATATTTTGTAATGTACCTGTTAGCATAAATAAATTTTTTAGTACAGAAGTAATTCTAAATTCTGTTCCTTTCATGTATCATATTCAATTACTCCTCTGCCCTTCCATCATTATTTTAATAAAGCTACTGAATTTGGAATATTATTCTATTTAAAAATAGAGTTCTTTAAATTAAGTGCTTCTGTTTTGAATATTTATTAAAGGGATTCCGTTTTCCTCTTCTCTACTGAAACATTATCCCGTAATCAGGTAGGTACATACATTTCATTAAAAATTCATTATATACGTTTTATGTAAAAACGCATTTTAATTTTCAAATATCAATAATTTTTATTTGAACAGTTAATTGAGCCTCACATAGAATACCCCCCCCCCCCCCCCCTCTCCCGCAAAGGGTATAAGAATTTTCACCTTCCTGCTTCCACTAAGGCCCGATGCACACGGACGACACTTTTCTGCGATCCGGACTATAAGCCAGGTCAGGGGTATCTGGAGTATGATGGTCGGTTCATTGTACTCCAGGTACCCCTGACCTGGCTTACGTCCGGATCGCAGAAAAGTGTTGTCCGTGTGCATCGGGCCTTAGACGTAAATTTTCCAGCCTCCACCCCTCAGACGAACGGGCGCCCTCGAATAAATTATAAAATTAGCATTTAGTGAATTCTGCATTATAACAGAACTGATATTTTTTATTAGTACAATAACTGTGGGTATTATTCAAAAATACTTTTGATAGCCTTTCGATTCAGTACAGTTAAGATTTCTTGAGGAAGTATTGTTTTCAGATAACTGGCTTGATAACAAATTGATTATATTTCAAAGGTAACGCTTTTAATTTTTAGTTAGTTGAAGGGGACCTAATCTCATGCTATGTTATCTCTTGCTTTGCAAATAAAATAAGATGTAATTATCATACTAAAAATATTTTTTTTTTAAATTTATTTATACCTTTTGTTGATATATTTGTCTCGTACCTTATTTATGGTACTGAAATATATGTTTTAACGTAAATTTTGATAGTTATTTCTTACTTTGCAGCATAATAAATATTATTATATCAGGCGTATTTAGAATCGAATTTTCATCTTATGAAATATGCGAAATGACATCCTATAATATTTTCAGGTTTCAAAATATCTTATTTGAAGATTTCAGTAATTTGTCGGCGTACCATATAAACGAGCTGGTCAAACTTCGTAAACATATCTTTACTGTTATTTCTGAATTTCAAATTTTAAAATGAAATATAATAATTTTCTTTATTCTCTAGCAAAATCAAAGGGAAACCGTCGCACTTCCGTGGTTCCCCCTCTTGCATTAGAATCGAATTCCCGCCAGCTGAGGGAAGGTAGGGTTTTTATTTGAGATTTGAATGATCCTTCCTATCATCTTATCCTGTCAGTGTCTGTCCATGCCGGTGACCCTAGCTGGATCAATATTTTATTATAACCGTAATTTTAATTTTATTTCAAATTTCCATGGTGCAAAATGGATACGAGGTCAGAAAGAAAAATAAACTACAGAGAATTACAAGCTGTAGCAAAGAGTATGAGATTGCCAGGTAACTTGAAAGTAAGTCAAACATTATTATTTATCAACAAGTAATGATTACAAAAGATTTCATTTGCTTTGAATGTGTAAATATAGGATTATATATCATTTTGTATTTTGTTTGTGTACATAATTCAGTTATATTGTAACTTTTGAACAGTGAAGAGTGATGTGTGTCTCACTTCTGATTTGTTTTTTACAAAACATGATCTTTACTTTTTGCTTGCTATATTTTTCCTTCAATATGAAAATCTTACTTCATACTGTAGTATAATCAGTATATTGTACCAGGAATAAATGTTTCTATTGATATACTATGATTTATTGTAACTTATTACCTTATCTTAGCTCTTCCATTTTTTTTTAATTATGGGAAATGGTAGCTTCTCCATCTCTTGTTTGAATGATATTGCTTATTTAAGTATAATTAAGATTGTTCTCATGATTTTTAATGATTAAGCTGATAGAAGCACTCAAGTTTATCCATAAAATGTATTTCCTTTAAATGTTTACATTTTTAATTTCTAATATAGTTATAATGTTAATTATATCTAATTTTATATTGGATAGATGATAGTTGGCTACAATAAAATAGTTGTGTACTATTTTACAGTTTATTGACCGCCTCCCCGGCCTATTCTCATCCATATATCTAATTTTAGTTTAACATATAAGAGGTGAGAGATAGTCAACTGCTATTCTATTAGGTAGGTTAAATGATTATCAGGATTTTCAGTTAAAACTTTTTTATTTTTGGAAAGCCAACGTTTCGATCCAACTTGTGGATCTTCATCAGGGCTTCTGAGTTCAGAGTGATAAAAAGACAAAGAGAGGGCCTTTGTATCACTCTGGACTGAGAAGCCCTGATGAAGATCCACAAGTTGGATCGAAACGTTGACTTTCCAAAAATAAAAAAGTTTTAACTGAAAATCCTGATAATCATTTAACCTATTGTTTAACATATAACTTTTTCAATTTTATAACTCATTATTGATCTGAAGAAATATGGAATACTTTGTTTTAGTATCATTTGTTGGTTGAGATAATTGAAGCAAGAAGAACCGGTAAAGAATACATTGTTGAAAAAATACTTGCAGAACAAAAAATGGAGCGTGTTCGGAGAAAAAATGAGAAGATGGAAGCAAGGGAAGCCGCTTATCAACATTTGCGACTTACTCAGGATAGAAAACCTGTTGGGAAATCCAGAAAATCAGTTATTCAAAATCCACCTACATCTGGGGATAATTCATCCGTATGTTATATTTTTTTAGCTTCTAAAACTAAGCAATTTTTTTTTCAAGTTTACTTAAAAGTTTTGAATTCCTTATTATTATTTCTTTCCAAACACTTTATTAATCTCGAATACCATATTTGACCCAAGCTACTAATTTACATTAATTTATATAATATAATATAATAATGAAGCTCTTATTAATAATCAATGATCTTTTTAACTAAAAAGGATGTGATGGGGAAAACTATGCGAACTCCTATTGTGTCTTTTCATTTCAGTCCTGGTTGAATCGTATGGAGCCATTTCAACACCAACTATGTCCTACCGACTCAGGCTGAATTTGAACCGGTTCCACTATCGTCTCCACCAGACCTTAGACTGGTATAGTGGGCATTGCTCTATAACTCTTACATAAAAGATCCATGGAAAATACTATGCTATTATGTAAAATTCAGTTATTGTTATTTTATTAAATTTCATGGGGTTTGGTTATTTCAATTGAATAGAATCCTAGCCATGGTCGACCTTTTTTCTTCAGATAAAATTATTGATTAAGATATTTTTATATATCATGTCTCCATTAAATTTTATGGTTGATGGTGAAGGGGTGAGTTATGACTACTGTATGTATGTATACCCTGAAAATAATTTTTAGAAAAAATAATAAAGAATTTCCAAATTATAGAGGTCAAAATTGCTTAATATAACCTCAAAAGAAAATAATGCAAGCTATGGCTCCTGATAGTTAAGACCGGTGGAGGATTGAGAGGGAAGCCAATTTCATTCTTTGACATAAAGTATATTTATATTGTTATATTGAGCAGATACTCTGTAGATTTCTTCTTTCTTCTGTTATTCTTGTGTATTTTTTGAGGCTACTGTATTCGACATGCTTTTCAATATTGCAGTGGCCAGCTCCGAGTACTCTTCAGAATACTAACATACGTTCATTGCTCTCAATGCCTGTTGAATCATTCCAGGAGCTGTTAAAGAAATCGAAAGAGCAAGAAATGTTAAGAGCTCGGGAAGTACGTGTTGAGAGGCCTTATTACTATAATCAGGTAACTATTAACCATTTGATATGCTCTGAGTCCTATATTTTCATGAGAAATATGATTCTGCTATTGTTTTATTTTAGCTTCCTGAAAATAATATTCAGCAAAAATTCATTATTCCTGAGCATAATCTAAATTTTATTCAAGATACCTTTCCTTCAATACGGGACAACTGCACTGATTTCAGGTGGTTAATTTTTTATAACCAGTTGTTATAGAAAAAAAAATTAATAAATGAAAATCAAAATGTTTCATCATTTAGTTCTTACAGGAGCAGCACACATAGTGGATCACAATGCCAGTATGCAAATAAAAACTTGTTGGCGCCTTATTCTAATAATGACTTTTTAGATGGATCAATCACATCTTTAGACCAAATTAATCAGGAAGGGAAAAAAAGTTCCTTTCAGGTAAATTTATTTTTTGTTCCGTTTTTTATGTATGATTTATAAGGATATAACTTAACTTGGTTATTTTAAAACAGTTTAAAGTTTTTTTGTTTTGTTTTTAATCTATTGGAAAGGCCCTCTCTAGTTATGATAGTGTCCAGAGTATGTATACCAGCACTAGTAACCTCATTCCCTTAAGTTTAAATCTAGTACCCCTTTTCACATTTTGTTCTTTAGAAACTTTTTTGGATCACTCTCTAACCTTTAGAATACAGAATTTTATTGCGGTGTTCCACAAAATAATTTATGGAATTCGTGAAAATTTGGATAGTATAAACAGTTATGACTCTAAACGTTATTAGCTATTCTGGAAAACCAAAGTTTTAGCATGTCTTCACCTAAACCATGTTGACCAAACCTGGACAAAATGTATTTTAATTTAACCGACTTCGAACGAAAGAGGAGGTTACTCAATTCGATACGTATGTGATTTTTTTTTTTTTTTTTTTTTTCTATGTATGTCCACCGATTACTCCGAGATGGATGGACCAATTGGAACGAAACCTTTTGCATATTGTAGAGTATTATCCCAAGTTGGTCCCATTAAAACCTTTTTTGGGTTCTTAATTTATTTAAGAAGTTATCGGGAAAAAACATGAAAATAAATATTTAATTATCACTAAAAGTTTTTACTAATTGGAAAAACATATGGCACATATAACATAAGGTATGCTCCAACAAGCTATTAAACTCATTGGTAACTAACAAATCTCAATATTGTTTTAATACTGGATGAATCATTTGGGAAAACTAACCAATCAAATTTAGAATCAAAAGTGTGGGGGAGAACATGAGCAGTCTATTAGTTATCGAGGTGTTTTAAGTGATTGTTGGAACCAACGTATACATAACCTTAACTAATTTTTCAACAATAGATTTCAATTAAGATATTTAATATCCGCAAAATATACTTAATTTCGCTGTTGTTTTCTATAGCGTTTTTAGTATATATATTAGATAGATATATATATTCACCGATAACAGTAAACCTTCTTAATTTAGATCTAGTCGACGGTTGGACACCATAAAATAAGACCACGAAATTCGTGGAATTCCATGAAAGACTGAGTATTGATAACCGTTTTAAAGCAGAATTTAAGACTTCTTCAAGTTCCCTAAGGTTCGTTTAAATTTAAAATCGTAGCCATTATTGCTTTAAATTAGATTTTGATTTCCGACTTTCATTTGCTATGCACGTTAAAAAGGAATACAATAATTCCTGAAAAAGCTTATTTTCAGTTGATTTGGGGGCCTTAATATTCAGGCACCTCTGTCTTCTTACGGAATCACTCGGTCATATTAATATAAGATGTAATCATGAAATCTTGTGCTGATTCTTCATGGTGCGACACTTCTGTTATGTTTTCCGGATTACTACTATAGGTTTCTAATTTTGTTTCTGCGACTATTTAATTAATTAATCATTTATTTTGAGAAGACGAAAATCTGCTATCTAAGCTCAAATTTAGCTCGTAAAAATATTAGGGACATGTCCAGTTATGAAATAATTTACGTTCTGCTAAATAATTTCAATATTAGTTTGTTCCATCACCAATTTCATCTATGTAACATTCAAAAGCCAAACCGTCATAAGTTCAGTGTTTGCGGTTCGTGAGAGCCTAAAAGTGTTTTTAAGAGCCTAAGTCCAATAATAAATCAATGGATTTTATTGAAATAGACAGTATAAATGAGGTCGCATGTGTTTAGGGGTTTTTCGCGTTCGAGGTAGTCATCTCTCAGGTATCGAAATAACTAACAGAAATATTGTGTATTGTATTTACCAATTAATGAACATTTTCCAATGACACTTTCCGCATACAGACATTACATTATTTAACAAAGAAATTAAAATTTCAATGTTTGCTGAGGTTCATCCATCAATAAAAACTGCAAAACAAAAGTTGATATCTCCCAGAAACAATCTCTTTGTATGAAAGTCCCCGCAGCAAAAATTTGGCAGCCATGAAAATGCTTATTATCATAAATGCTACCCCACTAGAATTGAAGAAATTTATTTTCTGAATAATTTTTTATTACGAAGGATATTATTCTTAGTAATTTTCTATTAAATTTATTCAAAATTTCATCTAAAGGAATTACGAACATAATTGACTCAACATTGATCTTATTAAAAAATAATTCCAATTATAATCATATAAGGTAGGGTGTAGAAGTTGTATTACGCAGGCACCGCTTTTCAACTTTTCTGTGTGTACTCATAAAATTGAAAAGGTGGTAATTTGTTTTACCCCACTTACGGTTTTCTACATTTTTTATCTTTTCCAACTAAAAAGTATGAAATAAAAATCATTTTATAAAAAAAAAAATTAAACCGACTTCGAAACCTAGGAACCAGTAAAAATAAATGCACTGAAAAGTATGAAATAATTACCTTCTGATTTTTATGAATATATAGCAAAATTAAAAATGTTATAAAAAGCGGAGAAACGCAATAATATGAATAATTCTATTTTTATTTGTACAAATACACACTTATTGTTATTAAAAATCGTGAAATTAAAATGTTAATTACTACGTTCAATACAACACAATCTTTTCGGAGGCGGCGCAAAATTTAAAATTTTCAACACTAGACATTATGAAAATCGTAAAATGCATCTTCTCTTCTCATCTATTGATTTTAATGCCTACTAATGGAATTGTATCGGTAACATGTCATTTATATTTGCGCCGCCTCCGAAAAGATTGTGTTGTATCGAACGTAGTAATTAACATTTTAATTTCACAATTTTTAATTACAATAAGTGTGTATTTGTACAAATAAAAATAAAATTATTCATATTATTGCATTTCTCCGCTTTTTATAACATTTTTAATTTTGCTATATATTCATAAAAATCAGAAGGTAATTATTTCATACTTTTCAGTGCATTTATTTTTACTGGTTCCTAGGTTTCGAAGTCGGTTTAATTTTTTTTTTTTATAAAATGATTTTTATTACTATTTTAAAATACATTATTTAAAATCTTAGTATTTTTTTTTTTTTTTTAATAAAATGTATTTTAACTTGAAATCATTTAAAATACTTTACAATAAAATTATTATTTTAAATACAAAATAAAAAAAAGGATTTTGTTGTATTTAAAAAAAAAAGTAAATACAAAATACTTGTGACCTATTAGCTAGTTTATTGATTAAGAAATCTATATGTTTTATTTAATTCTATTTTGTTCAGTTATTTTCACTTGGAGTCATGTAGCTATCTCTGAGATTATCTTCGCTCTTGGTTTGTTAACAATGTTAAATTAAATTTCTTTGTCTACTATATGCATTTTATTGAATTTAGTTCTTTAAAATTGAATAAAATGGAAAACATAAAAATTACCCTCCCCCATTATCTGTAGATTAGAAATAGGACAAAATTACCTTTATGTAACCTTTGGACAACCAGTATTCAAAATTTATGAAATCTGATATCAGTAAAAATTTAAAAATTAACCTTCCACCTCAAAATCCATCTTTAATAAAATTTAAACTACCTTATATTTTAAACTGACCTATGAACGATATAAGCATTTTATATTTTTTTAAAATCGGATGAACCAGATGCTATCCATAATAAAACTTAATGTTGAATTATTCTCATAAGCTTTCTATTTATGCCATGAAAAACCAATGTGTCAAAATTCATTTAATATGGATAAACTGGAAAAAAATTGATGATTGCCCCCAAAAAACTGAAATAAATGAAATTTACACGATTGTAAGACTTTTTGTGCTAACGACTACTCTATAGGTGTTAGTTTTTTTGTTTATTTAGTATACATAATAAAATACTTTTTTATTCTTTTTTTAGTGTTTTAATAAGAAAGTAAAAATAAAAGATTTTTTATTTTAAATTTTAAATAAAAATAAAAGCAAAGTATTTTAATTAGAAAAAAACAAAAGTATTTGAATTTGTATTTTAAATAATTTTATTTTAAATAAGATATGGCCTGGTCTGATATTGACGTCCTAATTTTTTCAAATATTTGGAAATGGTACAACAAATTGTAATTTTCGACAAATTCTGTCCATTTCTTTGCACATTTTTATAATTTATTCAAATACATCTATATTTACTTACAATAATCTACAACAGTGCTTTAAAAAAAAAAATTAAGAAAAATAATGTAAAAAAAATTCAGCATCCCAAGATACTTATTTTAGTTAATTATGGGGCACAGGAGTGTACTAGAGATCTGGAACTTCGGGTATAGGGGTTTTCTGTGATGAAACACATATGTATAAGTCAGCAGCCATTTACGGCTCTGGAACAATTTTACCTATCTTAACCGGACAGAGCCTTTATGAATATCAAATAAGTTCTTCTTTGAAGTATTTACATAAATTTTCGCCCCCAAAATATTTTTACTTATTATTTTTAAGATCATTTTTATCATACATATAAGCTCAGTGTTTTCAAGCAGCACCAGTTTTAATCCGCCCTGATTGTATTAATGTAGAACCATGATTTGAATAATTTTTGCATTGAGTATCAGAATGAATTAAACTGTTTTGCTAGGATTAGTAAAGGTCAGCGACCTGTTGGTTAATTCGCTTTTCTCATCCTGATAGTACAAGTTTAAAGTTCAATAAACCAGTGAATGCAGTCTGCTAAGATTCAGTTGACAATTTTCCCATTCTGCTTATTTTATTCTTTATTTAGATCAACATTTCCTTAATGATAGAAATTACTTAAAACTATTAATGAAATAAAGTTTTAAAGCCTGAATTGCAGGTTTGTTTATTTTTCTACTGTTTCTAAGTTTTTGAATATGTAAAAATGATATAAAAGGCATTAAAACAGTCCAAAATATGTACGAATCTACCATTCATTTGCTTAAGCTATTTAGGCTGTACTTCTATCTTAGGTGAACCAGAGCAACAAGAATCAGACCCCCAAATAATGTCTTACAAGTAATGCTCCTCACTTCCCAAAAATTTCATTGCAATTAAAATTTAGACACATTTTAGTTCTTGAAGTTTTAGTAAAATCCAAGATGATTTATTTCCAGAGATCCAGACAATTTAAAACCACACCTCCTCAAGTGTGGGACGCTGCCACATTTCTAGATATTGCCAATACAAATGATACTGAACCTAATATTGTACATGGGCCAATATGAATGGTTTTTACAGTGTTTGATTTGAAAATTTCCTGTTTTATTTTTTTGACTTATATTTACCTGAATAAATGTTTTCAGATGAAAGACATTTTGGCACAAAATGATCTAAATTGGTCTTTGAACTACAATCAAGGATATTGCAATAACTCACTCGATTTGAGCCAGAATCCATCTGATGTTTCCAATATTACTACATTCCAGCAAGAACCTTTTCTTCCTCATTATTCTCAATATTTAAATAGTAATGAGTACTGGAAGAATATGTATGAAATCAATCATGACAACTACCGACGACGGTTCTTGGATTACTCTAATTTTCAAGGAAATCCTAGGTAAAGTTTTGATATATAAATTTTTTGATATGACTGTTTCCTACATTATTCAGCTTAGAAGCAAATATTTGTTTTATTAATCTCTTCTTCGCTAGTAAATCTTCATTTTGGCTTTTATAGGTACTTGTCACATTTTACATAGATGCTATGGATCAATAGTACAACACTCGCGGCCAAAAAACCGTTGCACCTTCCTTTTTAGTAATAAATTTATCTTAATGTGTCCTAGCATATATTTTTCATTGCTTATCTAAAATAAACACATGCCCCTTCAATATTATGTCAATAATCCTCCATACTAAACAATCAACAGATTAGAATTTGTAAATAATGCATCAGTTCATATATGCAAGCTTAATGTTATACGTTTTCCTCATTAAAGTGCTTTTCTTTTTAATTTTCTTTTGTTTCTTTTTTTTTTTTTTTTTTGTAACTTAATCTTTTAATAAATTAGTTTTAGAAGCTAAGGGAGAAAAATTGGGTTGGTGGAAGAAGGTAGAAACCAACCAACTTTATGTGGTCAGGACATTAGGCCTACCGGAAACAACGGTAAGAAGGGCCGTTCAGAGGTACCAGGAGCGCCCCAGAACAACTGAGCCAGCAGATGACCATTTCATCATGATGCAAACATTAAGAAACCGCTCACAGACAACAGTAGAAACCACTTGTAGCAGTAGAATTGCTCGCCAAGTTATCGTGAGTGTACGAACAATAAGGAGAAGCTGAAGTGAACTTGCACTCCAGGGCCCCAGCAACAGGTCCTCAGTTGAAGGCAGATCGCCGAAATGTATATCTTCAATTTTGCCACGAACATGTTAACTGGACTGAGCCTATTCGGGCCTTCTTTATGTTCAGCGACGAGTCCTAACCTGTATACTCAGGATAGCCGAGTAAGAGTATGGAGAAGAAGGGGGGTATATCCAGTGCAACATAGCTGAAACGGTGACTTTCGAAAGTAGGTCTGTTATGGTGTGGGGAGGCATCACATCACAAATGAGGACAGACCATCCCACAATGCAACTTTGTATATCACGGATGTTCTAGAAGAATATGTGATGCCTTTTATGCCTTTCATTGGCGATTATTTTCGCTTAATGCAAAATATTGTCCGGCCACACACAGCACAAGAGTACCGGGTCGTGCAAGTGTACCTGGATGAGGTCAGCGTTCGTACTCTGCCGTGGCCAGCTCGAAGCCCAGACCTGACCCCTGTAGAACAGCTATGAGACCAGTTAGGGAGGTGTGTCCGATGGCGGCCAAACCCTCCAGTTACTATGCAGGACCTCAGGACAGCGCTAATGAAGTGGGAAGCTGTATACCAGGAACGGGTTGCTATCCTCATCGAAAGTATGACGAGGAAGATGAAGCAGTCATGAGAGCCAGAGGACGCTTTCTTTTTTTTGTTTAATTAGAGTTAAAAATGTAAAGAAGTAAATTTTTAGTTTTATAGATACTTTGTTTTTATATTAAACTTTATTGCTTTTTACTTTCACTTACCTGTATATGAAATATATAGTAAGGGGAAGTATTGCGATCGTGAAAAATTTCGACTTCCGGTTTTCAATGGAAATACACGTTTTGGGGTCCCCCGGGGTCCAAATGACCAAATCCCGCGAAATGGTCTGTGTGTGTGTGTGAACAGACTAGCTCAAAAACTATAAACCGTATGAACCTGAAATTGGGTATTTAGTGTATGTACATGGGTACTTTATTTAATTACTGTTTACGTTTTTTTCGATTTACTTAAAAACGGCTTTAACAATTTTGATGAAACTGGGTATTTGATGTATGTATATGCCAAAGGTGTGATAGCCAACATTTCATCAAAATTGGTCAAACGGTTGGGGCACTTTATTTCATAACTTTTTTTCCAATGTTTAACTTTTTTTTTATTATCTCAAAAACGGCTTTAATGATTTTGATCAAATTCGTCATGTTTAATAAATATTAGGTGTTCTTTAATATCAGGTAAGCTTTATCATTATTAAAATGTTCTGAGGGGGCTTAAATAGGGAAGGGGCTTTTTTTGCTTTCCTATAAAGTACCTTTGTTTTTGTTTATATGGAGAAATCAACGATATCTCGTTACGCCTATAAATAAGAAATGGCTAAATATGAAATATGAAAAAAATCAAGTAAACATATAGTGGAGAACAAAATAAAAATATTCGAGTACGCCTTTAATGACAGACCATTGTTCATAATTAAAGCCGTTCTGTTCATTTAATGGAAATTATTTGTTTCATGGTAACTAAATAAAAGTACATAGAGAATTATAAAATCAGAGGACTTGGAGTATTATGCTTGCATTGCCGAATCATCACAAGTAAAAACTTTTATTTAAATATAAAAGAAATAAGTGTTTTTTATAGAAGCAAATCAAAACAAAAATAAGAAATGAATGTGGAAAAATGTGTAACTTTGAGAAGTGGAATTAACAAAACGCATTAATTTATAATCTAAGTAAGTTGGTAAGTGAAAGTTGTGTGTTGCGTACAGATTTTTATATATTGTTTTTTCTTCATTTTCCTTGTGTCTCTTAGAAGCATATAGTATATACTTTGCTAAGAAAAAAATTGGGAAGTTTATTTTGGTCTAACAAAAAAATATTTGTAAAAATCTAGGTGCGACAGTGTTTTTGGCCGTGAGTGTATTTTGATCACATTTGTGGACAATGAGTAAAAAATAAATAGATAATTTTAAATTTATAATAATTTTCAGTTTTCTCCTGTACATATGGGATGGATTTAAAATAGATACTTAATTCTTTGTATTTCATAAAGGATTCAAATAATCTCACCCATATGATATCAGAATTTCCATTGTTTGGGAAACATTGAATCATTTCATTAAAGATTTTTTGTTTAGAATTTCATTTTATACTTTTTTAAGCCTGACTTTCTGTCTTTTTCTAGTCAAAATTTAAATATCCAAAAAAAATTGATATAAGGAAGTAGGCTGTTCAGAGGTTTAATTTTTAAATATGCTGCATTGAAGGTTTAAAACCAAAATTCCAATTAAGAGTTTAATTGTTTAAACCTGAAACTTTCTTATATCTCTTGTTAAGGCTTATTTATATTCAGGGAGCTTACATCCTGCTAGTTGGCGAGTTTCATTGTGGGTGAATTGATTTGTCATTTAGTGATAATTATACTCAAAATCTCTTACTTGCTCACTCACCAACTCACAATAAATACTTTAATTGACACTTAATTGGGAAGAAGCAAGTTTCTCCTAGTGAGTTCACTAGCACAGACAGTCACTTTACTTGCTAACAATTCCTTATGGCAGGTAGTACTTGTAACATAGCCCAGCTTTTAAATTAACTCGCATATAGTTTAAAATCTGTTAGTTTGCTCGTGAATATGATTACACTAGATGAGTTTACGAGTAGATTGTAAACATGCTCATTGTAATTGAAGTTTTAGAGATTATTTAGTTTAGTTTTACATTTTAATTATATTTTAGTTGCCTTTTAGCTCATTTCCAGAACCTGTTATAAGTCCAAGTTCAGATACTGTAAGTGCTGTAGATGAGGATTTGACAAGTTCCGAGCAGCAGGAAAATATGATTCAGGACTTCAGAAACAATAATCATCCTTTTTCATTACCTCAACATTACTTTACCACAACAGAAAATCAGGTTAATAAAGATATTCCGTTATCAGCTCACACTCTTTAAAAATTTTTATACATAATTATTCTGTAATAATAATAATAATTATTACATATATAATTATTCTGATTATTTAAAAGTAATCATTTACCCTTATTAATATATTAGAGTTTCAATTATCTGGATGTCAGTCGACTATACTTACAATTGTTCTGTTAAAACTGTTTTCTAGACTATTCTTTTAATTTGAATTTATAAGGTGTGGCTTTAATTTTTTTAAAAATTATTTGATGTTTCTGCTCACATTTTTTATTTTTTGCTCAGTCTGTCTTTGCACGTTGAAAGTGACAAACAAGTTACAAGTTACTAGTACTAATATAATATATTTAAAGTCCCAGTTTCAATAAATTAAATAAAAAGTGATTTCATGATTAGTTACCAATGTAGGTGTTGAGTATGGTAATCCATTTTACTTAAAATGCCAAAAACAAAGGTCTTTTCGATTTTTTAAATGAAAATATATTATTTATGTTCTGTGTTATTTTTTTTTTACTAATTCAAATTTTATTTCACTGTAATTGTATAATTACATATATTTTATGATTATCTGGACTATTTCAGTATCCAGACTAGGGCTGGCATTTATTAGTCTATATAAATTAATAATAATTTACACCACTATAATACAAAAGATTTTTTAAATAATAAAATGTATTTTATTTTCTTATACATAATGCTTTTTACTTTTATTCTACACAGCTTTTCAATTCAAAATTCTGCATTGTTTTAGCAAAATCCAGAATGTCAGGATCTAATTATTCCAGAAGTAATTGATTGTCAGCCCATTGTCAATGAAAATCAAGTTCAAGACAGCTTGACGCCTATGGAAAGGGCATGTATAGTAAACTGCAATAATATACAAGTTATTACCATGTTGTGTTTTATTTAATCTATTACAATTACATTACTTATTTTGTATTTTTTCCTACCTATCAACACAAAGGTTAGCCCACAATTAACTAATAAAATTTTATTTGCACTATGAGATAATTCCTTGTGATTAGATTTTGTTTTTATAAAGGGCCAGTTTTTGTCCTCAATATTTCTATTGAATACACAAGAAAAACCAATTCTGTTATTTTATTTTCTTCTCTCAAAATGCTTTGGAATTTCACCATGAACTGCCTGGGATACATTTTTATCCCTCTTCTTCATGCATGTAATAGGCACTTTCTAAATTGTTGACTTCACCAACCCTGGAGTTTTGACCGTCAATGCTGAACTTTTTTTCTTACATTAGGGCAAATTAAAATAGTCCAAATGTATTTGCATAATTAATAAATGTGGACTTTTTCTTCTTTATATTATATTATAGTTTTACCTTGCTTTGCCCTCTGTATCACCCTGGCTCTTTGCTGTGCACTTTTTCCAAATAAACTAATTCTTCATTATGTTCCTACTTTACCAAGAAATTAATACATGTTTAGCTCTTATTAGTTTTTAAAAATTAAGCTTCATTTAAATATATTTTATAATTGTCATAATGAGATCAGTGAATACATCACATTATTCATTTATGAGGGCGATGGTAACCATCAGCAATTTTTTGCCTCTTAACCCAAAAAAAAATCTTTTTCATTTGTGTTTTTTTAACTTTTGTATCATTTTGTTTTGGGTACTCATACATTTTTCCAAAGTTACTAATATTATGAATGGAATATAACAACAGTGGATTCTTAAGTGTTTTTAATTCTAGAATTGTTTTGTTTTAATGTTTTAGAATTTTAATACTTATCCTTGATTGTTTGGACTCTTTGTGTGTTGTGCTATGTTGTTCTTGTGGTATGTTCTTTCACTTTTTTTCACTTAAAATCTATGTTTTAAGTGTGTTTTTATGTAGACCAATTATTAAAATTTTTTATCTCTACACCTACCTGGTCATGTATGCCATACTGGGGGTTGCTATAGAGGGTTGCAACAAGGATGGGGAGTTTGAGATTTATTCCTATATTTGAGATTGTGTTTATCCCATGGAATAAATTTTTAACTTGCCCATGGCAAATTTGAACTGCTGCTACTGGACTCTAGATCGGTAACATGGGCCATGTTATAGCAGAGCCAAACGTCATGACGTCACCAAAAATGACTACTTGATATTTTTTAACACTAGAAATCTTTCACTTAATGTTTTACAACCTTATAGAAATCCATCAAAAGCAAAAAAAAAAAAAACTAACATTAACTTCAAATTTTAAAGAAAGAATTGATGAAACTCTCTGTTCTGTAATAATTTTAATGATGATTTACTCAGCTACAAAATAAAAAAAACCATTCAGATAAATAACTAAATATCTGTCATGTTTTATATTGATAAGTAAATTCATTTATTGTTTAATGTTTATTTTTATATTATCACTTTTTATGATGTACACTGCCTTCTAAATCTAGGAGTTGGCAGACTATTAATGCCTTAGCCGCTCTTAAATAACTGTCATTAATGAAATGGGTTAACTACCCTGCCATTTTGGCACTAACGTTAAACGCTAAATTAAAAGTGCTAAACCCTTTTAGCACATTTTTGATATCCATTTTTTAAGCATTTTCTCAATTTTTGATTTACTATCTAATATTTCTTCAAATTCGAATTTAGAGAATTGTTATATCAACTGTCGGATTTACATGAATCCAATTAATTATTTTTACTGTATTTTAAATATGTATTATTGTTATTATTGGAGGGCTTTGGTTTCTATTATACTTATCCCCCTCTATGGGTCACCCCGTCCACATCTAAGCGGGTCCATGTCACACTACTCAACGCAGGCTTAAGGCGCCAGTCCATAGTATTGAGAGCCCGAGCAGGGCGAGTAAGGTGAGCAAGGGCCCCTGAGATATGAAAGTCGTAAGTAGATGTTGCACCTTTAGGGATACGAAATGATTAATAAAAATTGTTAAAAAAAGGAAACTGCTTTTATAAAATCAAAAAACCTTTCACCAAAGTTTCAGAACTTTTATTATCACAAGAAAAGGGCTCCTGGTCATATAACATGTAACAGCCCCCCACCCCCCCTCCCGGTATTGAACACCTATTAAATAATCACTGTGGTCTTCTATTGTCTTTCTATATATATTCTATTTTATTACATAAGATAAGAAATGTTCTTGTTTTATGTTGAAAGAACATAGCGTACAAACCTATGCTATCGAGACCAGAATTGCTGGTTGCATTATCAAGATGGTTTTGTTATCCCTCAATCTGAGTAGTATTGGTTTATGATCAACTAAATGTTTCGGTTTACTTAGATATGTTCCTCTGTTGATTTTTAAGGTGAACTTCCATTGTTTCATGAAATTTGTTTATGTTGGAAGGCAGCAGTGCAGCTATCCTACTGCCTAAGTTAGGAGAATGGGATTAGTACCAGATGTAGTAGTTTATAGTAGTATTATAGTAGAATAGTAGTAGTAATAATGTAACAGATGTAAGCTGTTACGTTAATGGAAGAGAACAATAAATAAAAGGAAAGTTGGCATTGTGGCTATTATTGTTGCACGTTACTGTTTGGCTAGAAGTGGGGAGGGGGAGAGATATTAAAAATATAAAAGCAAAAATACAGTAATACAAAATTCTTTTATAATTGAGACCAATTTTTTTAAGTCAAATGAAAAAAATAAAACAAATTCTATAAAAAATATCGGTACTTTGGTAAAAGTGATAGCCACCCAATCATTTTTTCTTTTTGTATTTCTAGTAGTCCTAAATATTGAAAATGTAAACTGAATAATTTTGATTATTGTTTACACATCCAATCTGATGATTTATTTCATAAATTTTCTCTACTATCTTTGTTAAATGTTGTTATCCCAGCGAATATCGAAGTAATGTTATTTCGATCTGTATAGCATCCTCTTTGCTCCATCGTTATAAAAAGAATGACAAAGCTGTTTTAAAGTGGTTGATGGGTTTTAAGTGCCTTAATGTGTATTTTCAACTTATTCATTAATCCTGAGAGGTATATTGTAGGCTTCTTAGTAGTTAGTATACCTTTTTTCATATTTTTAATTGTTTTGTGGCTGAGTATAGATACTATTGGCGGTTTATTTCATTAACCAACATAAATGTTAATTTTATTCAAATTATTTTAGATACTCATCGTGAGTGGTATTGGGAAAATGGAAAAACTCATGAACGACAGGTGAATAGTAATTTCTTTATTTAATTTCACTATATTGCTTTGTAAATTTTTAGTTTCAGATAACCATCATACTATTATATCATACTGGAAGTGAACATAGTACATTGTATTTTCTCATCATATCTAACTATTATTTATTATTTTCATACGTTTGAACTGTTTTGTTTATTATGCCTTTTTTTTTTTTTTTTTCTTTTTTTTTTTTTTTTATAAATTTATTGTTTGTCTCCTGAAATTAGGAGGGATGATGAGTTTAGATTTAAAACTCATTTTCTTTTCTTCTTTGATTTGATCCTAATACATGTAATATTAAATTAACCAGTTGTTGCTCTGGGCGGAGTGATAGCGATTTGTGGAAGGAATCTAGATTGAAGGATCAATGTCTGGAAAATGGTCTGTGATTTATAGTGTTCCAATTGAGTAAAAAATAAATCTTCCCTTATCTTTTTATTATTATTATTGTCAGATCATTGACAAGTATAACAAAACTATGGTGGCAGTTTGAATCCCCTTAGGCGGGTTGACTTTCATCTCCTTTCAACTCCACGGAACAAATCTCTATCTTCCTACTATTGTTGTAATTGATTGGTTACACCTCTAGAGTAACCACCCTTAAGCCACATATGGCCATGAAGGGTTACTGAAAAAAAAAAAAAAAAAAAAACAAAAGGATAAGAGAACAAAGCAATACTTTCACATTTTATAGGAAGAAAGATAATACTGATTGTGTAATTTTATATTATGGAAATTTAATTGACGATATTAACAAATTAATATATATATATATATATAAGGTAAACGTACCGGTAGTGGACACAGTTAAGGAAATTTTTAATGTATTTTTTTGGCTGAGGGTTTCCCTTGGTACTTATGAGATTGAATGAACGTCTGGGGTATGCACCAACTCTTCCTCCTTCAATTCATGACCGAAAAAATACTAATTAAAAGCAAATTATATTTTTTCCAATTTTTTATGTAATGCTCTAATTTGCACTGGTAGTGGACATTTATAAATTCAGAAAATTCAATAGTGGACACCTCAATGCGTTAGTAGTGGACAAACATGTTTGCTACTTTTTCTTGGTCTAAAGTCCAAATTATTGTTACTTAAAATGCATAAATTTAATACTTACTTATATACTAGCATAAAGGGCTAATAGTTAAACTAAAATAATAGAAATTCTGACAATAAGAGATTATTTTTTCAAAAGTGAAAAGCATAAAAAGGAGGATAACGAGTAAAATATTATTAACTGACATATATATGATGACTACTTGACGTGTCTGGGCTCCTCCCTGCTGTCTCACTTTTCTTATGCTCCCGGATAGCGAGATTACTTTGATTGCTGCCTGTGGGAGCCAGGATTCCTTATCCTGAAGAGATGGGCCGAGGGTGACAGGCAGATATCTGCGTTCCATGTGCATTGCCCCTGGATCGGCCAACATATTTCTGCCTTTTGATTGGAAATGATCTAGGCGTCCTGATTACTTTGCCCCTCATGTGCACCGGCTTTAAGGGCCCAAGCATTGATCATAAAATATTTTCATAAATTGCTTCACTTCCGACTTTACACCCTTCCTCTGCATGCTCTGCTTCTACTGCAACCACCCCTCCATATCCTTACAATATTTATCTTCTTCACCAAATCCAAAGTTACACCTTCGGTACTACAACCTGACGTGATCCAAGAATTATCGTCCTCTCAGAACTTTCAGAAATTTCTTTTCTTCTTCAATTTACTAGGTCCACTATCTTCCTACATTGTTTGCCATCCTCGTATTACCGTATCTTTCAGGGGACGCGCCAGATCTAAGGGCGACAACAGGGTACATCCTCGGCCAGGTAGGCTCTTAGCTTTGAATAACTTCATTGACTTTCTTATGCCACTTAATAGATCGTTTGAAAGCGCTCAGAATGAGTATGAGTTTTATGAAACACTAGTTGTATATCCCGGTTTCACCCTGGGAATTTCATTTTTCTAATGAAACGGTCGATTTCCTAAAAAACCAATGCAAAGCAAGATCATAACGATTTTTATAACAATAAATAATATTCCCAAAGATCGTCTGAACTTATGCAATTTTAATATGGACAAGTGTTCGCACCTGGTATGAAAGAACCACTGAGCAAAATTTGGAGAATTTAGGACAAACGATATAGATTTCTATAAAGAACAAACAAACAGAATTTCATCTTTATTTATATAGATTAATCATTATGGTTGTTATCAACATTAACATTGCTGTTTTCCTCTTCTGTCAAAATTTAAGTGTGTTTTGCTTAATCGGTTTGCTATAAACAGGATTGTTAAATAATTAGTCATTGTTTCTGTCAACATTCTTCCGTTTCACTCACTTGTAAGCTATCTTAAGCCAATCTTCTGTAAACCTCCTTATATTCATTTGCATGTATGTTATATTCATTGCACCTCACGTTCTGGTAAAGCTCTTTTCATTTGCTTCCAAACATATACAAATATGAAAATTTCTGCTTAAAGACAATGCGATTCATGTTTAAACGAATACGATATTTAAAGATTTTTATTGGAGCCTTAAGAAAATAATGAACAATATTTTTATTTGATATCTATTTTCCTCTACTTATTCAGCTTTGTTAAGTACAATTATGTAGAATGGATCTTAAGCTCTTAGATAAGTTATGTCACAAGAATATCACAACTGTTCATCGTATAAGAAAAAAAAACACCACTTTCCCAATCAGTTTATTTAGTAGTGAAAATGCATGGTATTAGTAATGTATGGACAGGAGGTGTCCATTACTAGATTTAGCGGGCAAAAATTCTCAAAATCAAAATATTATAAATAATAAAGCATTGTTAGTGCATTCAAAGCCTTGACATAAGAGAAAAAAATTAAAACCCCAACACTAGTAGTGTTGTGTGTCTGTTGTCAAATGTGTTGTGTTGTACTGGTGTCCACTACTGAATTTTTTAAAAATATTGGTGTTAAAAGTGGCCACTTAAACTAAGACCAAACAACAATAACAATTCTAACGGAAACATGATAACTGGAATCTATGAAGTCTTCCTTATTGGGGAACACCTCAATACTTTATAAATAACTATGGCAAATTCCCCAAAATACTAAAATAATTAACTACCTCCTTAATGAAATTGAACAGATGACATAAAAAAATACAATGTTGGAAGAAATATTAATTTGCAATTATTAATAGTTGGTTCCCTTGGTAACTTGAAGAATCTGGATTTCCATATTCCAGTACTAGATAGTAGTAGGTACATTAACTCTAAGTTTGAAGCTGATTCAAAGCCTAGCTGCCTTATTTTCAAAATTTAATTGTCCAAGTGGCCACTACTGGAACAGTGTCCACTACAGGTACGTTTACCTTATATATATATATATATATATATATATATATATATATATATATATATATATATATATATAAATTGTTATTTTAATGACTAGCAATAATTTATTGTTATGGGGCTGGTAAAAATAAACGTGTATTCATGTAATGTTTATTCTAATTGTTATTGTTTTGATTGGTTGCAATGTGGGCCTGAAGTTTTGTTTTGTTTTACTTGTCAATGATCTGATAATAATATAGTTATTATTATATAATAATATAGTTATTATTATATAATAATATAGTTATTATTATATAATAATATAGTTATATTATTATTATAATATATAGTTAATATATTTATTAAATATAGGAAAGATATATTTAACTAAATTTTAAATTGAAACACTAAAAATTTTTATTTTTTCATTTTCTTGTATCTGTACCTCTGAACCAGACTAAAGTAAATCTCTTTTTTAAGAGAGCACACAAACTGTAAAAAATGATTTCTATCTGGCTCCAGAGCTAATAAACACTCGATTTAAGCAACAAAAAAGTGTTAGCATTAATAAAATTTTATACACTGTAACATACAACTTACAAAGACATGGAGGTGAGGCCAGAAGGAAGAAGACCAGTTGGCAGGCCAGAAATCATGTTTAATGAACATATCGAAAGGAAAGGCAGAGATCGGGGGATGTCATTGTCCCAGATGAAGCGGATGGCTATGGATAGAGACGGATGGAAGAAGTGGGCTGAGGCAAAGCAAGCTCTACGCCGAAATGCACATAAGAGTATTGAAAGAAGAAGAAGATTTAACATTACACTGCTCCCTCCTTAGAAACATTCCTCCTGGATGTCTTCTTTTCCAAACGGGCCTGCTCCCTAGCAACAAAAGGTCTCTTCTGTAATCCACTGCACCTGTTCTCTTCCATCGTGGTTCCCAGCATATGGCGCCAATCGATTATAATGGATGATTATGGGCTTTCCTTTTGGATATTGAAAACCATGTAGACTACATCGTTGATGTGCTTCTTAATCAGGTAGAGTTCCTCCCAGTTCTTCTTCGACTTTTGGTAGAATCCCCGCTTTTCTCGTGGGTTGTAAAGCCGAACAAGTTCTCCTTCTTCGTATCCACCCTGATTGGCCGGCTCCTGCTTGGTCTCCTCATCTAATCGCTGGCGATGTGTCTCTTATCGATATCGATAGGGTGATGTCGATTCTCCATATCCAGACATTGACCTTCCTCTCGGGGCAAAAACGGATCAATGCCTACCATCACCCTGTTCTGCTTCTTGTATTTCTGCTTCGTGGTCGCATGTCGAACCACCAAGTCCCAACCTTAGCGCCCTTCCTAACGGAACTTGAGTGCTTATAACTCGAAGGAAGTTACACTTTCTTGTCCATGGTGATCCCCAAACCGGCCGGTTTCAGACTACAGAAGAACAGCTCCTCTCCACTGATCTTGACAGCTCTCCGTTTCAGGTCGAGCTGAAAACTGTATGTGTTCATTAGGGCCATGCCAAGGATTATATCTTCTTCAATATCAGCCAGTAGGACACTATGGATCAGCACACTAGGACACTATCACACTCTAGGAGTGTGAGACACAGCTAGAGCCTTACTGTATCTTTACCTCGGTTTCACCGAATACCTTGGCTGTTTTCCTGTTGCAGTCCCCAGTCGCCATCCAGAGGGTTTTTTCTTGCCAGTTACACTCAAAGAGACGATAGTCTTCGTAGCTCCAGTGTCAATCAGCATCATATGGCTCTTGCCGTTGACGGTGCCATCCACATATGCGCTGTCATCTCGGTCTCCCATTATTGGGGAAGGACCTTGATGACTGTGCTAGGGCGCTTTCATCCACCAGGTATGGACGTGTCTTATTTTTCCTGTGTCAGGGGCGAACTTTCCTTTGCAGGAACTCCTGATGTGTCTGAGCTCCCCACTGCTCAAGCACCGTACTGGTCTTTTTTTTTCAGGGACTCTAGGACCTTTAAAACTTCTAAAACAATGTTCTCTATGTCGTCAGGTATTGTGGGCTCCCCACAGTTCTCACACCCGAGTGATCTCTGCGAGTCTAAAGCCTTCACACCCCGGAGGTCACACCTGCTAAGTCTCTGTGGTTCACCTTGTCGCGGTCAGTGGCACATGGTGGTTCGGACACATCCATGGCTACGAGAAGCGTCGATAGTCCCCTCAAACTCCAATACTATGGATAGTGCATCCACTAGCAATTTAGGGCGAGCAAGGCGCACCGCTCTTCTGAAGCGGTCCTTCCTAATTTTTCTACCTCCTCTTCAAATGCAGCAGCCCTCATTTCTTGTTAAACCAACCACGTCACCAGACAAATTGTTCGACCTGTCATTCATCTCACATGACATGGTGGTTAGCTTGTCATTCGTTTCGCTAGACAGGTTAGTCAACCTGTCATTTATCTCTGCAGAATGGTTAGCCAACTTTTCATTAAGCGCATTAACGTCACTAGACAAGTAGGTAAACTTGTCATTTATCCAGCCAATCGGCTGTCAGTCAATTTTTCATTTATTTCAGCTGACTGGCTGGCCAATTTGTCATTTATTTCACCAGACAAATTTGGCAATTTATCATTTACTTCCCCAGACAAATTTGACAATTCATTATTTATCTCTGCCGATTGGCTAGTCAATTTCTCATTAATCGCCTTCAAAAGAACAATTTTCAAATTGCACTGATTCAGGATCTACCCCTGACTTAGGTAATACTCACTTAAGTGTGCCAACAAGATTGCTTTCTTACCAGTAATGTCTAAATCCAGCCCTTCTAGCTCCCTTCTCAGCTCTGCTACTAAAGTTCTCCAATCCGCTTGCCTGGCATTTTTTTTTATCCTTATATCCCACTTCTGACACCAGTTGTAACACGTATGTGGGTTAACAATTTTTATTGAAAGAAAAATAACAATATTCAATGCCAAACAAATTATAAATACACAAATGTTAGAACAGTTTACAAAAATTATCACTTTGTTACACACAAATAATCATATGGCTTGAGCTTCGAAACAAGACTAACTATCCATTCAATCGCTCCTTATATATAGTCATAAGGAGAATGGTCTAGAACCTCTTAAAAGGAATGGATGGAACTCGAACTTTGTAGTCACAAACACCTGCTATGACAGTTCGTTCCAACTGTTAGATAAAACTTCGAAACTAACCTCATACATAGATAACCTATTTCTTTCCCAAATCTTTTTCCTAATTTATTTTGCTTGTATTTTGTTAATGCACTGCATCCTATTAACCAAAGCATCTGTTTGTCTGTATCAATATCTTTGTTCTCTAATAATCTTTATGATAATATGGTGTCATGGATTATATGTATGGGCTAGAGTTGCTACAAAAATCAAAACTATTGAACGGAAATAATGATAAAACTCAATTTTCTTGAGAAAAATTATTGCTAACCCGACTAAAATTTAAAATGCATCTATTTCTTATGGACCTACAGTAGAAACAAGAAATATTGACTGGTTGTTGTAAACGGCTGCCGAGGCCCTTTCCACTTACCCTTTTGATCACATCAAAGGGGTTAGTCAAAGTCAGGATAGCCCACTCTTCTTGCTTCACATTGATTTAGCACTCAAAGATTTCGCACATGAAGAACATCGTTATATTTCTTTTTATGTTTTGTTTTTTAGTATATTCCTGTGATTAGATGTTCAAGAGCAGAACAAACTTTGTGACTGACAAACTTGATTAAAAGAAAGAAAAGAAAGAAAATTAATATATTGAAAGTAAATGACTATCTTTTATTTAGTTAGACAATGTGGCACTACAAACGATTAGAGCATCTATGGCTCCTCACTCAGCTGCTGCCAGAAGTCTCTGTCTTGTGCTGCTGCTATCCAATTAAAGACTGCAAAACTTCTTACATCTGCAGCCACTCAGTTCATCCAGCAAGGCCTCGGTCGGCCCACTCTCCCGCTTCCATGTAAGATCTCTGTCATTGCTGTTCATCCTGGGTACATGCCCCGCTCATCTCAGTCGGGATCACTTTATCACATTTACGGTGTTGGTACCATCAAACAAGTCGTACAATTGATTGTTGGTCCTCCTTATCAAAACTTTACCTACTAACAACAGTCCAAAAAATTTTCGGACGATTCACTGCTCAAAAACAAGTATGTTTTGTGACTCAATTTTTGTCATTGTCCATGTCTTTTCTCCATATTTGAGGAGAGGATGAATTAGTTTTTTATACACAATGATTTTTGTACTCCTTGTTACTATCCTACTTGCTAGATTTTGTCTCAGCCCAAAGTAACAGTGGTTCATGGCCAATATCCTGGTCTCCATTCTAATGGTGTCCCATGTGACCTGCAATCCTAGATATTTGAATTCTAAAACCCACTCCATGGGCATATCCTTGACCAATTTTTTGAGGTGTTCAACTACAGCAAACATTGATTTACCTCATAATACTATAATGAAATATATAGTTAGGAAAGTATTGCGATCGTGAAAAATTTCAACTTCCGGTTTTAAAGGGAAATATACGTTTGAGTCCAAATAACCAAGTCCCGCGAAATGGTCTGTGTGAACAGTGTGTGTGTATGTGTGAACAGACTAGGTCAAAACTATAGACCGTAGAAAACTGAAATTGGGTATTTGGTGTATGTATATGCCCGCGATGTGACAGCAAAAAATTCATCAAAATTGGTCAAACGGAGGGGGTACTTTATTTAAAGAATTTTGTCTATTTTTTACGTTTTTCTCGATTTTCTCAAAAATGGCTCTAACGATTTTGATTAAACTCGGTATTTGGTGTATGTATATGCCCACGATGCGACAGTCAAAATTTCATTAAAATTGATTAATTGGAGGGGGCACTTTACTTAACAAATGTCCCATTTTCACGTGTTTTTTTTTTTATTTACTCAAAAACCTTATAATTATACCCAAAAGATTTTGATCAAATTTGGTATTTGATGTAAATATGTGGCCGTGATGCGACAGCCGAAATTTCATCAAAATTTGTTAAACGGAGGGGGCACTTTACTTAATAAATGTTGTCTCATATCACGTGTTTTTTTTTGTTTACTCATACATATACAATATTAAAATAAGACAATTTAAAAATATTGTAAATTTCCATCAAAATTTTTAAAATATTTTGTAAGGCCTTGCTCACTTCTTTTCAATCATTTCAATTCAATTATAAGTAAAACCTTACAAAATAGGTGTTTCCTAATAAAAAAAAACTTTTCTAAATTTCCATTTTACTGAAACCATGTCATCAAATTACTGACTACATCTTCGCTAGAAACGTATAGGTACAGTGAGTTAAAAAGTATTGGCGCGCATAACTTTTTTTTTGTTTCCAATTGAAAAAAAATACATTTTAAACATTTTTATGTGTTAAATGATTTAGACAGGTACATAATTGGAACATAAACATTGACAATTTACAAAACGTTACTATAAATAAAAAAATAAAAAATGCTACTTATGTATTGGCACAATTTATTGTTTTGTATTATATAGGCAGTTTACTTATAAATTTAGGTTTTTCATGTACTTAAGGCCAAAAATATTTTCTTTATAATACCTTTGTCATCTTTAACAGCCTGCACTGTTCTTGGCTAACAAGATTCTGAGTCACATTTTTTCCAATATTTGCGACACGTGTCGGACGAAGTTTCTTGAACACAGTTTTTGAAGCGATGTGCTATTTGTGTCACTAGATTGTGTATTTTTCAATATTCATCGTTCAAGTTTTATCGTGTATTGCATCGTTTCTTTTGCTGCGTTCTCTGGGACAATTTTGATGACTG
Source organism: Aelia acuminata (assembly GCA_911387785.2). Taxonomy (NCBI): domain Eukaryota; kingdom Metazoa; phylum Arthropoda; class Insecta; order Hemiptera; family Pentatomidae; genus Aelia; species Aelia acuminata. Next base: position 59,683,813 of record OU426981.1, read on the forward strand.
TTTAAAACTGTTCCCAACTCCGCTTTCGAATTAGTAACTTTCAATACTTCCAAAATCTAATAACAAAGTGCCAATTTTGAAATAAATATTATTTCTGAACAATATCTTGAGCCGATTGAGTTTGAGGAAAAATGGGGTGTTCAATTACTATTTCGATCCAATTTATAACATATACTGAAATATTTAACGCGGTTTTTACTTTCACTTACCTATAGATGAAATATATAGTAAGTGGAAGTATTGCGATCGTGAAAAATTTCGACTTCCCGTTTTCAACGGAAATACACGTTTTGGGACCCCCTGAGTCGAAATAACCAAGTCCCGCAAAATGGTCTGTGTGTGTGAACAGACTAGCTCAAAAACCATAAACCGTGGGAACCTGAAATTGGGTATTTAGTGTAGCTATATGCCCGCGATGTGACAGCAAAAATTTCATCAAAATTGCTCAAAGAGAGGGGGTACTTTATTTAATAACTTCTTAGGTTTTTTCGATTTTCTCAAAAACGGCTCTAACGATTTCGATTAAACTGAGTATTTGATCTATTTATGTGCCCGAGATATGACTGTAAAAATTTCATCAAAATTGATTAACCAGAGGGGGGACTTTACTTAATAAATTTTGTATCATTTTCACGTGTTTTTTTTGTTTACTCAAAAACGGCTTTAACGATTTTGACCAAACTCGGTATTTGGTGTATATATATGCCCGCGATGTGACAGTCAAAATTTCATCAAAATTGATCAATTGGAGGGGGCACTTTACTTAATAAATTTTGTCCCATTTTTACTTGTTCTATTTTTTATTTACTCAAAAATGGCTTTAACGATTTTGATCAAACTTGGTATTTGATGTTGACATCCTCCTTTCAGCATTGTCCTCTTTGTTGTCGGATTTGCAAGTTTTAGATCACTACCGTCATGAATCTCATTATTTCCCTTTATCAGCTTATCCCTTTACTATCTACTTCTTGTATTGTTACTCGTTTTTGTGATGTTGATTCATCTGAAGATGTGATTGATGCTTAAAAAATGGTCGAAATCCACATTTACCCCACAATATTCACCAAAATCTTAGAGTGAACTTACATGTCTCTTATTGATCACAATGTGGTTGATTTGGTTCACAATAATTCCATCTGGTGAAATCCAAGTGCCTTTATTTTTAAGTTTGTATGTGCTTACAATAAACCTTGAATCATTGGTGTCATTATGGAGATTCTGCGCACCAATTGCCAAGACATACCCTTCTTCTTATCCTAGCTTTGCATCAACGACTATCACTTATACCTACTTAATGCCTTTCACATTCTAAATTCTGTTATCGATCAAAACTAGTACCTACAAGAGAATATATATATTTTTTTAATTGTTTCATAGTACATTAAAATTTAATATTCTTTCTGAAACCCTGGTAGCTTCACAAACTTTTTCAAGATGATTTATTTTCATTCAGTTCATACAGTAAACCCTCATTATTATGAACTCGGATATAACGAACATCTCGATATAGCGAACCAAAATACTACCCCCTAAAATTACCATTATATTTCTGCTGAACCCCTTGTTATAGCGAAATCCCTCGGTTAGTGCGAACTATGAACTAAATTTGATGCCTGCGAATTATTATATTCTGTTATAACGAACTGCTAGAATTTTTATTATTTTTTTTTTTACTGTATTACGTAGAATGAGTGCGGGAAGACGAACTAGCTCCAGTTTCTAGAATTTTCCAGTTTTTTTACTCTTAACTAATCCGATTTCCTTTTGCTCTCTCTCTGATTCCATTGACTTTTTTCTCAAAACTAGCTCAGTTCTGTTTCGACCTCTGTATTATTCATACGGTTTATAGCGTTTTTTTTTTAATACACAATGAGTTCGTTGGTAAACGTGTGTCACAAACGTAAATCCTTATCAATCGAGGAAAAATTAAATATTCTCCAGGATATTGAATCGGGATTTCTAAATAAGAAAACCATCGCAGAAAAATATGGAATTCCAAAATGAACATTGTCAACCATTATAAAAAACAAAGATAAAATAGATTCAACTGCAGCCCAAGGATTAACTTCAGCATCAAATAAATGACTGCGCTCTGCGGCTCATGAATATTTGGAAAAAAATTGATAAATTGCTTTAAACGAATGAGATCTCAGATACCTATCTTAGACCCTCTTATTAAAGCTAAGGCTAAAGAGCTCTCAAGTGAACTTGGCAGGTAAAGTAATGAATCTCATTGTTTAATTAATATGTATTAATTAATAAATTAATAAAAATTAATTACATACATGCGTTTTAATTTAACTAGTTCTAATGAATGAATTTCCTTCTAAATATGATCAAATTAGTGCGGCCATTGGCTAAAAAATATATTAAAAAAAAATAATCCTCGGTTATAACGAACCTCGTTATAGCGAACTATGAAAATCAAACCCCCTACCAGTTCGCTATATCGAGGGTTTACTGTATCAGCCACTTTTTAAATGATACTATGTAAAATAAAAATCGCCTGCCTTGTTTAAGATCAAAATTGTACAAAATAAAAACCGCCTGCATTGTTTGAGATCATATTATAAGCCCCATTGTCTTCAAATTAGCTGCCATCATGTATTTTTTTTCTTCATAAGATCATTTTAACCTGGTCTTATTGAGGTTTTAAACGAAACAACTGAAGGGAAAGAGAAACTAAGGGACTAAAGGGGATATGGAGGGGTTACGCGAATTCCCCTCTACCATTAGTCAACACCAGGTCCTACGCTGCAAACATGTACAACTTTTAAGTATGAAAAATATAGCCTTTTGGTCAATTTGATGGGATTGGAAATTGTTTTTTCTGCATCAAGTGATATGCAAGTCCACTGTCACTTTCAAATGAAAACAAATAGGTTTAGGGAGAGGATTTTATCCAGCATAAATTAATTTATATCTCCTTTTGTTGCATACATACATATTTCCTCAAATCTCTTTATGGAATGAAAAAATCACAAACTTTTTTGTTATTTGAAATTCTTGTTTTAGGATGTTTGCTACTTGAGTGTAATTGACCACCAAGAATGGACCTGTGAATTCACGACTGCCACACAAGCCAATTATATTCACAGCGTTTCTTCTCATTCTTATGTACAGCTGAATTAGATAGATTCAAATTTGTTGAAAAAAAAAAAATCTAATTTAAGGCAATATTTTATTGAATTTTGAGAGGAACATAATAGCTGTTATAACAAAACAATTTTTGTTTCAATTTTTAAAAAGTTAATTTTTTTTTATTTAAAGAAAGTTATTTTGTCATTGTTTAGAAAAGAGTAAAAAAAAAAAAAAAAAAGCTTTATTTTTGTTATGTTTTATTTAAAACTTTCAATATTTATGACATAATTGATTATTGTATTTTATATGGATAATTGTTTATTTTTTATTTATAAAATTTTATTTTGTCATTGTTTTGAAAAGAACTCAAAAAAAATTTATTTTTGTTATGTTTTATTTAAAACTTTCAGTATTTATACCATAATTGATAGTTGTATTTATATAATTAACATTATATATGTATTACCACTAACTCCCTGCTTACTGAACTTATTTTTAAAACATCAGTATGCTTTACTTATTTTTATCAGTTGTGGGTTTTTTTTTTTTTTAAATTATTTTATGTGTGCAATAAAGTAACAATTTAATTTAGGTGAACATTTGTAAGAACACTTGTTTTATAAAAATAAATGTGACACCATTAAAATTTCATTTTATTTTTGAGTTTTTCTTGAAAACATTAAGTGTTGCTTTATGTTCTGTAGTTATTAAAATAGATGAAAAAGTAATTATTCTTTATAGTTGTTTTATTTTTTTATTTAACTTTTTATTTGATTCTATTCATAAGTTAAAATAAGGTCTCATGAAAAGTATTTTTTGTTTAACGTCACTTTATGCCACTAAGGCTAATCAGACGATGCTACTGTGGGAGTCTTAAATTGTGCCTACTCAGGTATAATGAGAATAGGGATTTTTAATGAGTGCCTTACATCGTATAGGCTCAGGACCTCCATTTTATGTCCTATCCGAGGGACGGCACTGACAAGGATTTTTTACTCCCATTAAAAAATCCTAGGGCGAACTCGTGACCTTTAGTATTGTAAGTTTCTATGCTAACCATTACACCACAGGTGACCCCAAAAAGTACTTAAACTTAATTTGTACAAAAGCTACTGCCATCAAAACTTAAATAGTTATTCTGTGAATTACAGAGAGCAATAGGTCATAGTGGTTGTTTTCTGATCTATAAGCTCTCAAATAAAAAATGGTTCTGGTTTTTCTGAATGGTAACATTCATTAGATATTTTATCATTTTTGTGATGAAGGATCAAGATATTTAAAAATTGCTGTACTGTGAGCATGGTTGACATTCTTATTACACGTCCCAGCCATTTTATTCCTTGTGATATGATAAATGGACAATATCAACATCTTTGTCTAAAATATATAGTTCCTTATTAGTCCATAACCTCCATACGTTCTTAAATTATTAAATATCACCTCCTTGTACGACTGCTGAACAAGAAACAGTACTCCTTACATAGCAATAATCCCAAGACCCTTCATGGCTCATGTGCGTTTTTTTTTTTTTTTTTTTTTCGTTTCTATATAAATATTTATGATAAATCATTAAACAGACAAATAAATCACTGCTGCAGTAATTTAAGAGATTGAGTTATGTGTAAAATATTGACATACATGTGCATTTATTTAAATAATAGTAATATATAAAATAAAATAAGAATTGTAAATTTTGAATTTAAGTAAAATTACTGACATTAATTCGAAATACATTCGAAAGCAATATTTGTATTTATGTTATTAGTTTTATATTTTATTTCTTTTTTTATTCTACAGTAGTTTCCTTCATTATATCTTTTTTTCACCCCAGATGAATATCTTTAATGAGGTTCAAACCTTTGGCATTTAATGAGTAGCTACAAATGTTTTTAACCCTCCATCAGGCGCATTATCTGTGAGATACTGTTTTTAAAGAAAAATATTCACCAAACTGCCTTCTTGAGGGTGGTGGTGTTGTGCTCCCCAGTTATGTATTCCACTGGTCCTTCTGTAAAGTTCAGTGGTACCATTGCATTGGATAGTGTTCTGTGATTTACTTGCCATTATTTTTAATCTGCTTGATACAACGCCCCTTGACATAATTTTTTTCAATTCCATATTTCTCTTTTTTATTTATTGATTTAGTGTCTCTATGTAACAATTAAAATATACATATGTATTTTTCTTACTTTATTTCATATCTGAATTACTGTAAAGCCTATTTTCTGAGAGATACACGCGTCCGGTGTCGTATTTTTCTACTTTTCGTAATGGAATTCAAGACTTTTATAATTTTTTTTTTTAAACTAACGCTTTCCATTCTTAAGGATTCGAATGAAACACATAACTTTTAAGTTTAGATAAAATTAAATAATGTTTTATGATAATTATGGTTAGAAGATCTCGGAGATACACGCGCCCCACAGCGTGACATTCTTGACGGGCCCGACGCACACAGTGGTATTTGACCCGAAAAGCTGGCCAAAACTATTTCCTTCCATTTTATTAGTTCAAACGTCCTCAAAATGGCTTCTATATTTCTAATAGATATTAAAAATATGTTTTTAGTAGTTAAAAAAATATTCATAGGTGAAAATTTTCCTAAAATAAATTTTTACGTTACTCCACCGACTGTGAAATAGGAATCTATGGATTTACAATATATTTTCTCTTTATGTATTGCACCTATGAAATATGCTTGTAAAAAATAAAGATTCATTATTAATTTATCTATTACTATTATTTTTGAAAAATGGGAATAGTATAAAGTAGGTAAAAATAAAAATTTGTGGTGATAAAGTTTTACGTAAAGTTTCTACGGAGAAAAGGATACGGATCCTTAGCAAATATAGAAAACATTTCTAAATTTATGAAATAACCCCTTGATAGAACCACCAATATGTAAATAAAGTTTCCAGTGCTGATAGGTAGTTTTTTCTATTTTTTCTGATAAATTGAAATTTTTAAATGCTTTCCTATATTTTATGGCGCGAGATGGAGTTTTTGTTAGATCCTTCAGAACATGGAACGCATTGATATCACCAGAATCTCTTAGTTTTATAAAAGTGGCGTACGTCAGCATATCAGTGCTAGTTGATGATCTGAGTTTTCCTGTTTTACGCCTCTTGCTTCTTTTACTTTAACCATCAAATGATTTTTCAGGGCGTCTACCAGATCTTGAGCTTTTAATTGATATCGTCCCACTTAGCCATTCCTTGTTGCTGCTTTAAAAACTTTTCTTTTTCTTGAAGAAGCATTCCATCTTACTTAGAAATCATGCCTCAACATTGATAATATATGTTTTAGCTCTTTCACCTGCTCTAGGCTATTAGCTAGGCAATATTTTCCAATGAGAAAAGACTACGAAAATTCCTTATTTTTTTTTAAAAGCTAATGCTTTCGACTTATATATAAATATGTCAAATAAATCCCTTCTAGTTATTATTATTATTCCAGAAGATCCTAAAATATAAATAAATGAAAATATAATAACATTTACTTTTATAGAAATAAAAAATTATAAGTCTCCCATTCGCAACTATTCGCAGAATTTTTTTCATGAAACATAAACTACGATAATTACACATTATCATAAAAAATATTTCGTTGCCCAGAAATGACCAGATGTATAACTTTTTAACCTCCAAATTTTATTTTTAGCTCTAAAATCTACCTACCAATAAACAAAGAAATATTGATAATGGTATTGAATACAAAAAAATTATAACGGTCTGAATAACAAGTACAAACCTGGCCTCGAACTATCCATCGTATGATAATGCCGATAATTCAGTTAAAACAAAGAAAATCAATGTATTTTGTAGAACAATATTTATGAGCAGAGACGAGGTAAAGGCTAAGGTCAGATTGGAATTAGAATATCCGCCGGATTAAGGGCCTGGAAGAGATAAGAATCATCTTGCATGATCCAACAGGTCCTCTACTTGAACTTCGAGTCATTATTTACCAGAAATTTCGAATTTCAAAAAATGGGTTTTGGCCAGCTTTGAGGGCCAAATACCCCTGTGTGCGACGGAGGCTTAATTATCTTACCGAATTATGGACCCTCTACTTACTTCTAGATAATTCTACTTAGTGTACCATGCTTCAATATAATACCATGCTTTAATTTATAAGATTAGAATGTTGGGTTTCAATCAAGTTACTAAAGGAGAATGTTTTACTGTTATTCATAGAAATTTGAAAGAAAGAAATAATTTTTATTAAGAAAGTATTGTATACCATGGTGATTCTATGGGATTGAAAATAGGAAGTTAATCGAAAGGTTCATAAATACGTCTGGAGAAAGTAACATCTTTTCCAACACATTTATCTTTAGCATACACCGAGACGAGCCTCACATGTCACGTCAGCTACTGGAGATGACTCATACAGCCCACACCATTCCTATCCTGTATCCTATCAAGAATACCGGTGTTGTATTCCAGAGTTTCAGTAACCGCCTTGAGGTTTTAGTACAAGCACGGTCTGCTTCAGGGAAAAAAATTTGGTACACGGTGCTTGTTAACTAAGCTGCCATAATCCTTGGACTTATATCAATTTGTTACTCTCCTTGGACCAGAAAAAGTCAACGCCCGCGGTAGGAAAGACACTGCCAAATTGGCTCCAATGGGATTAGTTATGGAGCTATTGTTAGTCTTTCCCTACACCATTGGAACCATGGTCTGTAGCAATGTGGGGTTAATCTTTGGGGGCTACCTCCTCCAGGCTGTGGGTGCTCCAGCAAGCAACATAAATGTGTGTAAGAAGAATGTATTGCGTGGGCTAAGGTCTAATGTGCCAACGAAAAAAAAGTAATACCTCCAAATATGTAGACTTTATTTGCTTTTATATTGTATGGAAAGAAAAACTGGGTGTCTACCAAGGTTCTACAATTAGAAAAAAATATGTAAATATAAATCCTGACTCTATTAGTCGTTGGGGTCGTCGGCGTTGAGAGTTTGAAAGACATATGCAACGTTGCCTAGGGAGTCACTGTTAGGGCTACTGCCTTGTGTAAATGACCAACCATTTACGCTGGGCGCGGCATTGACTGTGATTTAATTGACCTGGAAGACTTACCATCAAAATTTGGCGGTTTTATCCTGGCTCTCTGCGACCATCTCTTTAGGGAGAGCTGTTACGACCACCTGGACCCCTTTTTCCAGCGTCCTTTTTAACCTTTTGTTTGGTCAACCTGTTATCCATCTCATCCAAAAAGTTGGTCAACTTGTCATTTATCTCCTCCAACTATCTGGTCAGTTTCTCATTTAGCTCAGTGGACTGCTTGTTAAATATAGCCTTCATAGTGCTATCTCCAACAAGCCCGCTTTCTTGTATAATTTAAAGAAACCTCTGTTCCGCTAATAACAGTTCTCTGATCCTTGAGCTTGGCATTTTTGATCTTTGAACCACACTCCTTATACCAGTCGTAACACTGGTAAGGGTTTATATAGTTTAATTTACAAAAATAAATGTATGTTTTGCTGTTCAAGGTTAGACTAATTCACCAGTCCATCGCTCAATCATATATGGTCTGCTTTGCAACAACCCAGGAGGAACTAGAACGATCCCAATATGGGATCACGTACTAATGGTTGTGGCCATAATTTATTTTTGATCAAGTTAAATTTTTATTTTTGACTGCTATTATACTATATTTTCATTTTTGCTATGCTATTTAAACGTTTTAATATTATATTGATATATAGCATGGCTAACCTGTGTATTTTCAGTGGCAGGACCAAGTTATTTCATAGAAAGTGATTGAGCTTCAAATATTTCATTTCCTAGGTAAATTATTGAATATTTATATTTGTTATTAATTGATTTTATTAGAATTTTGAATTGTCCTTTGCAATCTACTGTCAAGGAACTCATTTTGTCAAAGTAAGTTTGCTACTATGTTATATGATCAAGTTTTTTACTACTCAAAAATAATGAAAAAATCATTCATTTTTAAAAAAAATACCATCTCCCTATCACAACTGTAACTTATTTTTTTATTATGATGTTTGCTTATTGCTTTAATCAAGTTGTAGCTTGAAATAATAAACAGTGGATTATTTCAAGAGTAGTCTGCTTAATATCGTTCATAGTAAATAAATTTGTTTAATTTACTTGTTTCAAAAAGAGAAAATTCTTCAAATAGATTTAGTTTTCTAAAATGTTCCTTAGCGAGTTTTTGCAATAAAACCTTTATGTTCCAACATTTCTCATAAATTTACTTATAGATGTGATCACTGGATTTTATTTATATTTTTAAAGATTTCAGCCTCTCTTTGATATGAGAAATTGAAATGGTTATATAGTAGAGAAAAAATTATTTGTAAGCATAGTTTTTGAAAACTCATTTATATAGGGAAATATATCTACTCCATTTTACCAAAATAAAATGGATATTAAAAATTCCATACATATAAAAATACAAAACTAAAGAGCTGTTTGGCAAAGAATTATAAAGAAATCTAAAAACGCTAGTTAGGAATAGTACTTTAATAGCCATGACAAATCGGCCTCAATAAGAAATACTCGGAAAAAAATTAAATCATACAAAATGAATAATGACTTCTTTAAAAATAAACTGGAATGAAGTAGTGATTGTAAAGAAATCATTAATAAGCTAAGCAATAATTTTTACCTTCAATTGTCGAGTTCTAAGAATGCAACTCTGCAAAAACCGGCCAAACCAGATGGACCCGATTGAAAATGAACAATTTTTTAACACTCAGATGCTTAAAAGGGAACATGTGGAATCTCAAAAATATGAAAAATTCTTCTGCAGGACCTGACGACATACCCTCGATATTTTTTAAGAAATTTCTACCTATTAGCAAAAAATATCTTTTGTCCCTTTTCAACATGATCTGGTTACAAAATGATTTCTATACCTAATGGATAAAATCTGTTATGATTGCAGTACCTAAAACCAAACAGAAATAAAACAGACCCTCAATGCTACAGGCCAATATCATTAATATGATAAATATACAAGCTCATGGAAATTACAATCAACAAAAGGCTCCTATGGTCCCTTGAGCATGGATTTTCTTTTACAAAATCCAAGCAGGTTCCTGGCATAATTACCCAACAACTTTCCTACTTGATTTGGTTACAAAAGAAATGCTATCAGCATTCTCAGGCAACCTGAACCTAATAGGAGTCAGTCGACATACAAAAGGCAACCAAAAATATTTGCAAACCTATACCTTAGTGGTGTAAGGAATTTTACAAAGCGTTTTCAGTATAGAGTTAGGCAGGTAAAGGGTATTTATTTATTTATTTATTTACATCACCCACCAACAGGCAAACACCCAATTACAGGTGGTCATAAATTCAATTCTTACATCATAATATAACATAATCATAATGTATAATTTTAGTAATAATAAAAGATAAAATACAAATATTACTTATTCTTTAAAATAATATAGCAAATTAAATTATCCCTTATTACAATATTATATAATATACAAATGATTGATTAAAAAATAATAAAGAAGAAAAACCTAAAATAAAAGAACTAAAAGGAAAGAGAAAATTAAGTAAAAAATAAAATAAATGGCGTAGCTCAGATATGATTCATCATAGAGTTTTAATAATTTCTTCAATTATATATTTTAATGTGCCTAAGCTATAACTAAAATCAAGTTGTACTATATGATTTACAGAATTCCAAAGTTTAGACATTTTATTTATAGGTGAAGCACTTGCTAAACCAGTTCTACATACTGGTACATAGAAATCAGCATTTACTCTACTGCATTGCCTCCCATACTTAAAGTTTAGTTTACTTAAGGATTCGCTATCATCAATAATCCCTTTAACTAATTTTATTATGTGTAGAAACATAAAAATTTCACATCTCTGTGACAATGTATGTCGAACATCAAACCTATTTTTTAACTCCTGGTATGAAACATATTGGAATTTCCGAAAGTTTAGTATCTCTGTTTTGAAATAAATATATCTTAAAAGTAGTTTTTGCAACTTTTCTATTAATGCCCTTCCTTTTTTTGAATTTCGATACCAAATCAGGCAACAATATTCAATTTGTGATCTTATTAGTGAGTTGAAAATGGTGATCAGTGTTAATGGGTTTCTGAAATTATTGCAGTGTCTTTTTATGTAACCTAAAGTTTTGGAACATTTTAAGTAAGTCATTTCTATATGATTGTTAAAAGTGAGTCTTTCTTCGAATAATACGCCTAAATCCTTTACTTTATTTGATCGAAGTAAAGACTTTCCCTCTATAACGTAATCCAATTTTATTATATATTTTTTCCTCGAGTAAGAAATAATAAAGCATTTATCGATATTAAATTTTAACCTATTATTTTTTGACCAATGTGCTACAGAATCTAAATCATTCTGTAAAGCATAAAAGTCATTTAAATTTGAAACAGATCTGTATAATTTAAATAAATAAATTCCGAATTTTTGATATGGTTTGAAATATCATTTATAAAACACAAAAACATTAGGGGTCCTAAATTGCTTCCTTGTGGAACACCAGAAGTGGGAGTAAAGTTCTCTGAAGAATAACCAAAATATTGAACGTATTGGGTTTTTTAGGAAAAAAAAATAGTCAGTAATAGATAGTGTGATAAGAATATTGTAGAAAAAAGTGGTAGTCATGTGAATATATATATAATTTTATATAAAATGACCAATTTACTTAGGTAATGGGATATAATTGTAATATAGAAATAGATGGACCTAGCCACCAAAAATTGTCAGGTGTAAGGATTACTAGTTATTGGCAGAAGAAATTTGCCCTGAAGAGGGACGAATAGTCCGAAACGTCGGCAAATTAATGTATATATTATAAATTTTTAATAAAAGAAATTTGGAAGAAGTATTTCACCAATCTTCAATTACAATATTTAGATCTTCCAGCACATATAGTGTATTTAAGATTACATAGTATGAACGTATTGGGTTTTTTAGGAAAGAAGCAAATAATCTAATATAATCAGAAGAAAAACCTAATCTAAAAAGTTTTTTTAATAATATACCATGTCAAATGCCTTTCTGAAATCGGTATATATAACATCCACTTGTTTATATTTAGACAAACAACCGTTAACAAACTCAGTAAAATTAGTTAAATTGGTTACTGTTGATCTTCGTGGCATGAATCCATGTTGTTTGTCAATAATATATTTTTTTACATGGTTAAATATTCTAGTATGGAGTATTTTTTCATAAACCTTTGAAAAGCAGGATATAATTGAAATGGGTCGGTAATTTGAAATATCATTTCTATTCCCACTCTTAAAAATTGGAGTAATTTTTGCCTTTTTCCATTCATCTGGGTATATCCCTGTTTTCACAGATAAATTATAAATATATAATAGCGGATCTATAATATATTTTAACAATTGTATAAGAATATATGTATGAAGGTATAAGAATATATGAAGGTATATATGAGGGTAAGTGAAGTTTACTTCAATGAAGTTGAACTAGTGGAACCTCCATGAAATTTTTCCTCAGAAAATAGTAAATACTCTGCCAAGAAAAATTCCACTACTTAAGATCTGAGCTCAAGCTTTTCAGACTCTCAAAGGATACCATGAATAATTGACAACTTATTTTCTTTGCATGAATTGATTATTGTGGATGGACCTGAGTTTGAAAAAGATGTTACATTTTAACCCGAACGAGTTTAGATAAATGGAAGTTAAGCAACATTAATTAAATTTTCACTAGTGAGGCATTGGCAATTCTGAATGCTTTTGAATATCTCTACAATAACAGTCCAAAATCATAAATTGTGAAGCCCCCAAAAGCTCTGACCCTCCTGATCTAAGATACATTTTTCCTTCCAAATGGGCAAAACAGATTAAAAGCAAATCGAAGGAACAATATATAATGGAATGAAGAGTGAGAAGATATTCAATTTAATCAGCCTAGCTGCCCCACAGGAATCTAATGCCAAAAGGATCCACCATAATAACCATTTTAAGAATAGAAAACACAGAATGAAGTAGCACATCTCCACCTGCTTTTCGATTATCAATAATACCATCATGAATGCCTCAACCTCAAAATTAGCAATTCGCGTCCCGATAAAGAAACCTATAAAGTACCTAAAGACCATATAATGCACCAAAGCTAAGATCAGTTGTTGCTAATGGCGAAGGCAGCCGAAGGGACATCAAATAAAATCCAATTGAAAAAATGTGGTGTGTGCGCGCAACAAACAACTTTCACTTACCGACCTACTTAGATTAGAAATTGACTTTTTTTGTTAATTGCCATTTCTCAAAGTCACAAATTTTTCTACATTCATTTCTTATTTTTGTTTTTATTTGCTCTCTAAAGTATACTAATTTTTTTTATTATTAAATAAAAGTTTAGGGCCTCGGCGTGGCCGAGGGGATAGAGTCTCCGACTCCCAAGCTGGCGGTGCGGGTTCGAGTCCTGCCTAAGCCCGCACAATTCTATTCGGTGACGGCCTCACTGAACAGACTCAGCGGCTTGCCATTGATTAAAAGAGGTTGGTTACCCGTAGATAACCCGTCACGATTAGCCCTCATGGCATAGAATGGACATTAAAAAAAAAATAATAAAAAAAAAGTTTTTACTTGTGATAATACGGCAATGCAAGCTTAATACTTCAAGTCGTCTGATTTTATAATTCTCTTTGTAGTCGTTGAAAACTTCATTTCGTTACCATAAAACAAATAATTTCCATTAAATGAACAGAGCGGCTTTAATTATAAACAATGGTCTGTCATTAAAGGCGTACTCATGCGGAGTACGCATGCGGCATGGGCTCAACGTGTTTTATGATTTGACTGAATATTTTTCTTTTTTTCTCCTTATACGTTTACTTGATTTTTCTCATATTTCATATTTAGCAATTTCTTATTTTTAGGCTAAGTAGAGGCAGTTAATTTCTCCATGTAAACAAAAACAAAGGTACTTTATAGGAAAACAAAAAGGGCCCCTTCCCCATTTAAGCCCCCTCAGAACATTTTAATAATGATAAAGCTTACCAGATATAAAAGAAAACATAATTTTCATCAAACATGACGAATTTGATCAAAATCATTACAGCCGTTTTTGAGATAATCAAAAAAAGGTAAAAATTGAAAAAAAAAGTTATGAAATAAAATGCCCCCTCCGTTTGACCAATATTTATGAAATGTTTATGAAAGTAAAGTGCCCCCTTCAATTGATCAATTTTGATGAAATTTTGAATGTCACACAGCAGACATATAAATACATCAAATACCGAGTTTAATCAAATTGATCCGTTCTGGAGAAAATAGAAAAAAAAAAAAAAAAACGTAAAAATTAGATAACATTCATTAAATAAAGTGCCCTCTCCGTTTGACCAATTTTGATGAAATGTAGGCTATCACATCTTTTGCATATATATACATCAAATACCCAGTTTGATCGAAATCGTTAAAGCCGTTTTTGAGTAAATAAAATAAACATGTGAAAATGTTTATTAAGTTAAGTGCCCCCTCCGGTTGATCAATTATGATGAAATTTTTACAGTCATATCTAGAGGCATATTAATACATCAAATACTCAGTTTAATCGAAATCGTTAGAGCCATTTTAGAGAAAATCGAAAAAAACGTAAAAAGTTATTAAATAAAGTACCCCCTCAGTTTGACCAATTTTGATGAAATTTTTGCTGTCACATCGCGGGCATATACATACACTAAACACCCAATTTCAGGTTCGCAGTTTATAGTTTTTGAGCTAGTCTGTTCACACACACACATAGACCATTTCGTGGAACTTTTTTATTTGGACTCAGGGGACCCCAAAACGTGTACTTCATTTGAAAACCGAAAATCGAAATTTTTCATGATCGCAATACCTTCCCTTACCCAGAGCCAGGGGACATTTAATAATACTCGGCATTAATCCCCTAGTCCGGGAAACCCCGTATAGCCTAAAAGGCGAAGATGGGGAGGACCAATAAAAAAAAAAAAAAAATATATATATATATATATATATATATATATATATATATATAGGTAAGTGAAAATAAAAAAAAAACTACTCAATTAAGGAGAAATTAAAACTGTAAAATTCTCTGAAAATATATTTGTTTCATTGGAAAAACCTCTTCTACAGTAAAAAAATACAAGCCTACACTATAACATGATCAACACAAATTTTTACTGTGATAGAAACATTTTACTGGTTTTCAGTTGATTCTAGCACCACTGCCAAATAGTCTCAGACCATAAATAAGCCTCAAACAAATTAAAGTTGCTTTCATTTGTAAAATTCACATCTCTCCATAGGGCACCATTCGCTAGTTCTCAGCAATTAATTGATTGGTTCATCAAAGTTTCATTTTTATTTTATATCAACAAAAAATTGTTGATTGTTGTCTTAGAATATTATTTTCACTTCCTTTTTCTGATTTTTCTTTTCTTAAAGAATGGTTATTCTAGATGCAGGATGGAAAGTTTTTTTTTCATTAAGTAGAACCGTGACTGTTTTCACTTGCTAATTTTCTTGCTTTGCATTTTTTGTTTCTCGTCATCATACATTTTTATTACTTGAATGTGCATTAAATAAATCATTTCAACTTTTATCCTAATGCACCTGCACTCTATCCTTTGTGATTTATTTTTATTACATCTCAAAACCAATTTTTCACTCATTAGATTGCAGAAGTTAATATTCGACAACATATTTATTACATCATGAATTTGGCTGCGCAAATACTTTTTATAAAAATATAGAAGTTTTACTATTTAATTTAAATATTTTTTAGTATTTTAAAAACTAAAGTAATTTTTATTTATTGTGTGAAAAAGCTCATTTAACTCCTATGTATGACCTTCATAAAGTGATCCTGTCTAATCGCTCTCAGTGTTGCTCCAAGATAACTGCATGAAATATTCATTTTTCGAGTTCTTTCTCTGGCCGTCACTATAAGGAGTTTTGTGTGTCTAATATTTATGTGTTAATATATTTTAAAAAAATTCCTTAGCCCTGACATTCTCGGTCTGATTAATTTTTCGACTAGAACAAAATTCAATTATCAAGTCCCATTTTAAGTTCAGTCCCATTCAATAGTCGGATACCTTAGATTATTTCTTTCTTTTGTGATATATTTATGAAATACTGATGAAAATATTGAGATGAGATAAATTTTTTCTTTAAGTATAATTAGGGATTTGGTTTGTTTGGAGTTCCTTAAAGAGGTTTATTTGTATTATGAAATTAAAGTTTTTATTATTAACTTATATAATTAGTTTATATAATTATTTTACATTGTTCCACTTTTATTTTAAATATTGATCTTAGTCTAACTCTAGCAATTATGTTGTTAACTTTTTATTCCGTAATTAACTTGCCTGGGTATATGCCTAATGTTATAAAATATACTAACTAGAAATAACTAGTTATCTGTTTCAATCTCAATGTAAGATATGTTTCTGAAATTTGAATTACCTTTCGATTAGATCCTTGGCTTCTTAGAGAAATTTAATAATTTTACTTCATCTTTTATTAATTGGTTTGAACTATGAATTAAACTCCTAGATTATAATTTTAAATTAAGGAGTTTGTGCTCAGAATAATCTATAAGTTTTTAAAGAGTTTCATTCCAAATAAACTGATTTTATTAACTTATGGAACACAGCAGCTCCATAGCTCCACCAGAAAAAATTTTCAAAGGAATATTGGTTGCTAGAAGGAAAACACATAAATAAAGCATTAGAACAGCACATTTATTTATTTACAAAAAATCTATGTGGACTTTATTAATTTCATGCACATAAATACTACATTACTAGAAAATTAGATGCGTAAATTTATTCCTCTTAATTATTTCCCTGAAATTTCAGGGGAGATTTGTCCCTAATATCCCCACCCCCCACCCCGGGTGCATGTCTGGACTTCATGGATGTTTGGAGGCAGACTATTAAGGAGGAACATCACACTGTCATAAAAGAAATATACCATATTGATAAAGATGATTTTATTTTCCAAATAAAAAGCTTCTTTTTATATAGTTACTTACAATAATGGTATGCTTTTAGCTTTCCATGAATATGAAATATCATTCACTTTTAGTGGGGTCTCAGGAATAAATTGGGGGGGGGGGGGTCGGCCGTTAGAAAAAAAAATCACCAAGCGAAAAAAAACACTTATTTATATACAAAAAGAGTAGGAATATGATTAGATTTATATTTTTAACAACTTTTATACTATAAATTTTTAAAAAACTAGATTCATCAATTAAAGCATGTATTTTAATTTCGGGGAGGGACCATCCATCTTCGTATGCGGCGGGTGGTTAAAAAACAAGTTTTTGAAATAAAAAAAAAAACATTCGCGTTTCATGTTTTTGATCTCTAGGAACAAATTTGGTCTGCTACCTGCCTCAAATCCCCATATCATAGCACTTTTTTTTCAAATTTATTTAATGGATTATTTCTTTGCAGCAGGAAGGTCTGCGAACTAAAATGTTACGTTTACGGTTTTGTAGGTATGTAATTTTACTCCCTTAAAAAACTAAACTATATAATATTTAATCATGAGCCATTTCATTTATTCATTCGGAGTAAATTGATGCCTTAATTAAGATGAGTGCCTATAGATAACTGCCTTGAAAAGTTCGACGATTTAAAGACTACGTTGGAAGCTGAAAGTCCATAAGACTTTTTTAAATTGCAACTATATGAACAAAGCGCGTATAAAGTCTAAAATATCATCTGTTCTTTATCTTTATCTTCTTCATTGAAAATTAGTTACTTCTATTATCTTATTGCTCTTATTTTTTTCTCAGTTTTGCTCTACATGAACTTAATAGAGATTATGAACACTGAAAAACTAGATATGTAGGTATAAAGTAAACAGTTTACGTAAATGTACCGAACACATGTTTAATATAACTATGGAAAAGTGAAATTAAGAACAATTATAAGAAAAAATAACCATTTATTAAGCAGATGGAACATTTTTTATAACTGTTGACACTGCACAAGTCTCATGCCATGGATCCGTGTAAAGCTACTATTTTGGTTACTGGTGGGGCAGGTTATATAGGTTCCCATACCGTTGTCAAACTGCTTGAAAATGGAAATAATGTAGTCGTTATTGACAATTGCGCCAATAGCTATAAATCGCAGGGTCAGTATATACCCGAGTGTCTGCACCGGGCCCAGGAGCTCACTGGCAAAAGTGTCAAATTCATACCAGTTGACCTTCTCAACAAAGAAGATATTGAAACAGTTTTCCTGCAGTTCCCAATTGACTGTGTCATGCATTTCGCTGGGTTCAAATCTGTTGGCGAGTCCTGCAAGAAGCCTTTAGAATATTACAGGAATAACGTTGTAGGCTCACTAAACCTGTTTGAAGTAATGAGGGCTTTTAAGTGCTATCGCCTAATATATTCCTCATCAGCTACAGTTTACGGCAAACCCAAGGAGCTCCCTTTGGTTGAGGATTCGCCGACAGGGAATTGCACGAATCCGTATGGTTGGACGAAATATGTGATCGAGACTATAGCATCCAACCTTTGCGACTCCTGCAGGAATTGGAAAGTGATATCTCTGAGGTATTTCAATCCAGTCGGTGCTCACGAAAGCGGTCGAATAGGTGAAGATCCGAGTGGAATCCCAAACAACCTGATGCCGTATATTTCTCAGGTAGCCGTCGGCAAGCGTGAGGAATTGAAAGTTTTTGGAAAAGATTATGATACGAAGGATGGGACGGGTGTTCGTGACTACATCCACATCCAAGATTTGGCAGAAGGTCATGTTAAAGCCCTTGAGAGGATATGCAAGGAAGATTTTAAAGGATTTCGAGTTTATAACCTCGGTACTGGTTGCGGTCATTCAGTTCTTGAAATGATACAAGCTTTCGAAGATGCTACTGGTAAGTTGGTCCCATATTCTATTGTCGGTAGGAGGGAAGGTGACATAGCGGAATGTTACTGTGACTGTAAGCTTGCCAACAGAGAGTTAGGATGGTTCGCGAAGAAGTCCTTGAGGGACATGTGCGAAGATACCTGGCGATGGCAAGAAATGAATCCCAACGGCTACCAAGCAGTTCTTGAAGAAAGATCCCCTCCTCCTGAGAAGTGCATGTGCAAATGATTATAGCATGAGAGATAACGATTATTTAATCATTCTTAAAAACAAAGATAAAAATCAAATGCTTCCTTTTATATTATCACATGTAATTGAGGTTTCAAATTTTAAGGAAAAGTATATATATATATTTTTTTTAGTTTTTTAAGTCAGTTTTATTTACCGACTGCGAACGAAAGAGGAGGTTACTCTATTCGATAGGTATGTGACTTTTTTTTTGTACTTTTTTTTTTTTTTTCTATGTATGTTCACCGATTACTCAGAGATGGATGGACCAATTGGAACGAAACCTTTTGCCTCTTGTAGAGTATTTTCCCAAGGTGGTCCCATTGAAACCTTTTTTGGGTTCTTAATTTATTTAAGAAGATATCGGGAAAAAACATGAAAATAATTATTTAATTATCACTCAAAATGTTTACTTATATGAAAAACATGTGGCATATTAAATAAGTTCAAAGGGAGTGATTAATTTCTAATGTAGAAATAACAAACAAGCCGAAAAGAAAGAAAAAAAACTATCATTTATTGATTGCTAACAGCACATGCTAATTAGATAACCATACCCATAAAAAACCTCTTCAACCCATCGATTCTATCGATAACTTCTTGACATCCTCCCACCTAATTTTCACCTGCTTGAAAATTACATGAATTCACATCATTGAATCATCTAGGGGCTATCACCGCTCGTCCACTTCTGGTCCTCTTCGTAACAACACGATTCAGAAGACCACTCTTCTTGCTTATTCCTAAGCCACACTGGGCTCTCCCACCATTTGGGCCCTACCAAAAACTTTATTTCATATTGCCTCTTCAAGACAAATCTGCTGGATTAAGGTAACCTGGAAGATGCCTCCAGGTTGCCGATTCCGTTAGATCTCTAATCTCTTTGATTCTGTTTCAAGAAAACGAACACTTCCCAAAAGACTTAAATTATCCAGCCATTCTTCAAAAAACTTCCTATCGTTTTCTACAAGAGGGTCATCCCAATCCAACTTCTTTTCTCTAAGCCTTTTCACTAATATTATTAACTGGATTAATGCCGGTACGGAGAAGCCTCCGGGATCAAAAACCCGCTGAGAAATCGACAAAACGGTATGTACAGTAAACTTGATAAAGTTAATTTCTTCTTTCAACCAAAAAAAATTTAAATACTGTCTGTCTTCTGGGTGAATGCTGATCTGCAAAAAGACCTTCTCTTTGTCTGTGCTTACCTCCACCTTTCCTTCTCTAAAGCGCATTAAATAAGTTGGCAACAATTCAATTAAATTAGGACCTTCCTCCAAACAATCATCGAGGGATGCATTGTTTCCTATCTTCGCCGAAGCGTCAAAAACTGGACGCAAAAGAGATGTTCGGCTTGAAATTTTGATCACAGGTCGACGAGGTAAGAAATGGTGTTCATTCTCTTTATTAAATACAATTATATCACTCTCTACCCAACCTTGGAGTTCCCTACCATACTCTTCATATATCCCATTAAATTTCATTCTCCTGGTACAACGTAATAGTCTACCAACAGCCACCGTCTTATTGTTGTTTAAATCTACCGCATCCTCACGCCAAGGAAGGCTTACTTCATACTTACCATTTGTGAAGTTCGCATTTTCCTTGAAGTGTTTAAGCTTAGCTATATCGCGCTCTTCCTTTTTTTTATTTTCGACTGGATCTAATATTCCAATTGTGTCTAGTTTCCATAAATCAGTAATGCTTGACTGAACCATTGACGTCATTGTTATTACATTCGCCGTATTTGTACTCACTGAGGGTTTCTTCAGTTGCTCCGAGGAACCCATTAACGTCCAACCAAAGGATGTCTGTATAGCCACCAACCCTGATGACAAAGTTTTCTTTCCTCCAGACCACAATTTCCCAGCTACATCCGCCCCAATGAGTATGTCTATAGGCCCGCTTGCGTCCATCGCCAGTTGAATCCGTCTTCTAAGCAGCTCTTCTTTAAATCGTTCTGGACTGGGAATAGTAGGTACAAAGGGGGCAATTATATCCTGGTCTAAAGCATGAAAAGCACAAGAAAAATCTTTCTTTAAGCTTAATAGATGGATCTTATAATAATAATGTTTTACTAGGCCTGTGGAGTTTCCACCAAATAAAGAGTGTATAACTTCCTCTTCATCCTCAGGATTGTACCTCAATTCTTCAACTAACCTTTTGGTAATATATGATTTTTGAGAGCCACAATCAATTAAAACTCTCGCTTGCTTCTCAATTGTTCCATTTCTGGCCATAACCAAAAAAGTTTGCAAATAAACATCTTTTGAAGTGGAACAGACTGTAAAACTATGATTCACAGAAAGAAGATCGACTTCATTAGTTGCTAAAGAAGTAGCAGCTTCTTTTCGAGATTTAGGATGATTTTGAAAATTGGTCTCTTTCCGTTGAATGTTGGGACACATTATAGGAACATGCCGCCCTCTACATACCACACATCTAACTCTGCAATACTTCGCGGAATGACCAGGTTTTGTGCAAGCAAAACACCTATCCGCCTTTAACAAGATTTTAACCTTATCAGGGATGGGCATGCCTTGTGCTTGGTAACAATCAACTGAGTCGTGTCCATTATTACAAAAGACACATTGTTTTTTGGAGTCGAGTTTTAAATTGGCCAGCGCAACTGCTGTAGCAAACTGGTCCCCTTCCTCAACATCTTTTACTTCCTTCTTTAACCCTTTCGCTTCGCTATTCTCTCTCGGATTAACTAAAGCTAACCTCTCCTCACTCTCAACCTCTTTCTTTAAAAACAACATAAGATTTCCCATTTGTGTTTTAAAGGAAGCTTCAGGGTCTGTATTAGTTCTCTGCCACACCTTTAATATATCTATAGGCACACACGATTCTATTAAAGGAAATAAAAATACCGAGTAACTGTCACTAACAATGTTTAAAGTCTCAAGAGCTCTTAATTGAGTTTCTAATTTATCATATAGAGAAGCTAACCTCTCACCTTTATAATTGTTCACTAATTTTATCAATTCTCTAACATAATATTCACTTAATAATTCCTTCCTTCCGAACCTCTCTTTCAACGTCTCAAGGGCCTTACTATAATTTTCCCCTGAAGGAGGAAAACTTTCAACTATACTACGTGCTCTGGAACCAGGTTCTGTAGCCTGAATCAAATATTGAAATTTTATTTCGTTAGGAAGTCTATTATCTTGATCAATACAAGAAAACTGTGCCCAAAATGATATCCATTTCGATATTTCGCCATTATATTTAACAAATTCTAATTTAGGATATCTCATTACCTTATATTCCTCTGATTGAGGGTAACCTCCATTTTCATGAGTAACAATTTTACTTTTATTAAAATGTTCAACCTTTGATTTTATAATAAAATACCTGGTATCGTAGGTCTGTAAGGTGTTCAGTTCTGTGGTATACTTCTCCTCCAGGTGCTCATCTTCTTCATCTGCTTGAAACAACAGTTCGGCTATTTCTTTATCTAAATGTATTAATTCGTTGTGTCTTTGTTCTAAAACTGCACACTTTGCATTGATGGTCTCTATATCACTTACTTCTTCCGTCAATAGCTCCTCTAACTGATCACAGCTTTTGGTAAAAATTGTTCTCATAACACCCCTTTTCTTAATCAGCTTATTCATCATTTTACCAAAAAATTTCACCCTTCGAGAAAAAATGTCCTGTCACGGTCGCCACAATATTAAATAAGTTCAAAGGGAGTGATTAATTTCTAATGTAGAAATAACAAACAAGCCGAAAAGAAAGAAAAAAAACTATCATTTATTGATTTCTAACAGCACATGCTAATTAGATAACCATACCCATAAAAAACCTCTTCAACCCATCGATTCTATCGATAACTTCTTGACATGGCATATGTAACATAAGGTATACTCCAACAAGCTATTAAAACTAATTGTAAACTAACAAATCTCAGTATTGTCTTACTGCTGGATGAATCAAATGGGAAAACCAACCAATCAAATTCAGAATCAAAAGAGTGGGGGGAGAACATGAGTAGTCTGTTGGTTATCGATGTGTTTTAAGTGCTTGTTGGAACAAACCTATACATAACCTTAACTAATTTTTCAACAATAGATTTAAATAATCTGTACAATAATCGTTTTCTGGAGCGATATTAGCATGAATATTAGATAGATATATATATTCACCGATAACAGTAAACCTTCTTAATTTAGATCTAATCGACGGTTGGACACCATAATCATAAGACCACAAAATTGGTGGAATTCCAAGAAAGACTGAGTATTGATAACCGATTTAATGCAGAATTTAAGACTTCTTCAAGTTTCCGAAGGTTCGTTTAAATTTAAAATCGTAGCCGCTCGCTATGCCCATTAAAAAGGAATACAATAATGCCTGGAAAAGCTCATTTTCAGTTGACTTAACAATATACCTCTGTCTTCTTCCGGATACACTCAGTCACTGTTGAATATCTTGTCGGAGATCTTGTGTCGATTCTTCATGGGTGACACTTCTGTTATGCTATCCGGATTACTATTATCGGTTTTTAATTTTGTTTCTGCAACTATTGAGGCTTTTGCGGATGTTCATCCATCAATAAAAAGTGCAAAATAAAACTTGATAACTCCCAGAAAACAACCTCATTGTATGAAAGACCCCTCAGCAAAAATTTGTCTAGGAACCAGTAAAACTAAATTCACTGAAAAGTATGAAATAATTACCTTCTGATTTTTATGAATACACAGCAAAATTGAAAATAGTATAAAAATTGGAAAAATGCAATAAGACGAATAATTTTATTTTGATTTATACAAATACACACTAATTGTTATTAAATTAAAATATTAAATATTATGTTCAATACAACACAATCTTTTCGGAGGCGGCGCAAAATTTAAAATTTATAACACTAGACATTATGAAAATCTTCTCTTGACGTCATGAAGTAACATGTCATTTCTATTTTGCGCCGCCTCCGAAAAGATTGTGTTGTATTGAACATAGTATTTAATATTTTAATTTAATAATTTTTATTAACAATTAGTGTGTATTTGTACAAATCAAAATAAAATTATTCGTTTTATTGCATTTTTCCAATTTTTAGACCATTTTCAATTTTGCTGTGTATTCATAAAAATCAGAAGGTAATTATTTCATACTTTTCAGTGAATTTAGTTTTACTGGTTCCTAGGTTTCGAAGTCGGTTTAATTTTTTTTATAATATGTTTTTTATTAACATCATTAATCTCTTTAACTGTCTCAACATTTTATCAGTGTTCTTTTAAGCACAGGATAAAAATAATAATAAAGTTTGGTAAAATAAAAAGACACTGTGTTCAAATAATAATAAAAAAACCAATAATAAAAATAAAGAAACTTCTGTTAAATAAATCAACTGAAAATATAATATTAAAGTCTTAATTATGCCGTTCTTTAGCAACCACTAAGTATCCCACAAGGCGTAGTGAACACACTCTGAGGGAGTTGTCAATGTCTGGTTACCCGCAGTTTTGCCAGATATAAATACCTTTATGTTAACTAATTTTCAATATTTTTTTACTACACTGACTCCCCAAGTCTGGTTTCTATTACAGGTAGATGGTTACACCTGTGATATTAGGTGCTGTTACATTCTCTTTAACTCTCAGTACTAAAAAATAAGTTGGATGGTATTTTAATGGTATGGATGGATGATTTTCAATTGGTCCAAAAGAGATATTGTGACATGACTAACGGCATCATACCGGAAATGAAATTTTTGTTCTCCTGTTATTCATTGATATATTACATTGGAAAGAGATGAAATGAAAAACGACCATAGCGTAAAATGCATTGCATTATTGTATGCATTGTATGATTTCTGTTGGGAATTGATTAGGTAGGTACTTATTTTGTTGGCGAGCTTACTACTATTAAAACTGAGCTTACTAATTTGAAATTATTATATTACTTTCTTATATGACTAAGTTACGATAACAACATCATCTATTACGTGAGTATTTCAAATTATACTTTGAATAATATATATTTTTTTTCAATCCCAAGGATATTTCCTGTTTTAGGTTTTTAGTCGGCAGTTATCATCTTTCACAAACGATTTTTGTTGTTCCATTCCATCCTATGTACTTGATACGTGTGAATGCACCTCTATGGTGACTTGGATACGGATAATTGGATAAGTAAGAGGCAAGTGAACTTCTATTTTATTTTAATACAAGATTCATTGCTAATTCGGTAATTTATAAGATAATTAGATAAGGATGATTGATAATCAAGATTTTCAGTCAAATTTACTTTATTAGGAGAGCCTACGTTTCGATCCAAAACTGTGGATCTTCGTGAGGGCTTGTTGAATCCTGAGTACTACGAAGACTCAAGAAATTGGGGCTTAACCAAGGATTTCGTTAACATTTGGCGGAATTTGAGCGGAAGATATGTTTTGAACCTGCTCTTCATTACCAGTTGGGTTAATTTTAGTGGCTTTTGAAGAACTAATAAGTTGAGTAAACTTTTTTCTAAGAGTGTTTTTTGGAGATTTTGGCAAGACAGAAAATTTTTTGTTGGCAGAGTCTGTGTATTACTCTGGACTTAACAAGCTCTGTCGAAGATCACCCACTTGCTTGGATCGAAACGTAGGCTCTCCAAATATAGAAAATTCGACTATAAATCCTGATTATTAGTCATCCTTATCTTAAAGAAAACAGTTGACCATTACGCACCTCTATACCTAATATAATTATTATTTTCAATGTTACGTCTCAGGAATGACTGAGGATAATTAGTTCCATGCCGAATTTAGTTTATTTATTTTTATTAGAGTGTTACATAAACTTTTAATAATCGTCCTCTAATGAGTTATTTAACAATTTTGTCCTTCTCCGTTGTTATATTATTTCACAGTTCCTTCATCGTCAACGAAATCGTTTCTAACTGCTTCTACTGATTGCATAACTGTAAACGTGGTGATGATGTTCTTCATTTTTCCGGCTATTAAAATCGACTTATGTATACATTTTTTTTTAATATGAAGCATTAAAAAGAAAATTAGTTTTTTTTCCATTTAGCTTCTGTCAGACGACATTTGTGAAGTTCATGGCTGTTTCAGCCAGAGTATGCGAGTGGATTGATACCAATTTATAGTTATATACTCAACCTAGATTATTTAAATTTTAGTATTTTTTATTTTTTTCAAATTATGTATGTAATTGATAAGTTTTATTTCTGTTTTTACTTACTTACTCTGAAATATGTAGAATAGTAAAGTATTGAGGACTGTAAAAAATTTCACAATCTTCATTTTCGATGGTTTTATAATTTTGATTTCTTCATAGTAACCAAGCACCGCAAGACTGTGGCAGCCTAGTTCATCGTCTTAACAGCCATCCAAAACGAAAATTTCTTAAGATTTATTACATAAAAAACAAAATTAGCTTTGAGTCTCAGTTGTAACAATTTTTTCTTAAACTCTTATTGTTTAATGAAACTCGTGTGTTCTTCAATAACAGATAGGCTTTAGCATTGTAGAAAGGGTCTAATGGGGAAGGAAATATTACTGCCTATAAATTACTTAACATATTTGTAACATACAGTAATTAACAGTCTCTCATTATGCCTAGTAATAAGAAAAGGCTGAATATACAATATAAAACATTCATAAACATATACAAGAGAAAGAAAAGAAGGTTTGAAGGTAATTCAAAAAGAAAATTGCAATTTCCGCTATGAGTGCAGTTGTGTATGTGTACAATATGTCACTGGAACTCTGAGAATTTTAGAAATAATAATATTTAGTTTACAAAGTTGTTACGTATATATTATCTTATTGCGTGAAACCAAAACAAATGAGTATTTCTGTTACTAAAAAACTCTTTCTCATGAACAGAACGTCATTATTTATAAAAAATGGTTTGTCATTAATGGCGCGCTACCCATGCGTGGACTCAAAAAGTTTTCTGAGTTATCGGAATATTTTTCTTTCTTTCTTTTTTATTTCCTTACTCGATGTTTTTTCATATTTAGATATTTCTTATTTTTAGGCATAACGAGACATAGTTAATTTCTCCATATAAACATAAGGAAAGTTACTTCATAGGAAAACAAAAAAGACCCAAAGTGAAAGTTGTGTTGCATACTTCGCGTCAGGTTTTTTTTTCTTAGTACAGTCCCATAAACTTCTTACCTTTTGTTCGAGTATGGGATAATATACGTTTAATTTTATTTATTTTTTTAATTAACCTTGACTGCTGTCGAGAAAGCAAATAACCATATTTGACATTCATGAATGAATATTGTGAATATGAATATGAATTAGATGAATAACATACATAAACATTTATATTTAATAATAGATAAAGTGGAAGGGTAGACATCTAGATTGAATCATCGCGAAAAAAATTAAAAGTAAATAATTTAATATCAATTTTTTTTTACATGCACCTCTTTGATTATGGACTGTTTATATTTAACCGAATGAAATTTATTTATATCCTAATGCGAATTATTTTAAAACTAGTTTCCCCTTATAATCTGCCACTGACGCGATTAATATTTACACGTGAAATAGATATATTTAGATCCATGTATTATGGACTTGTATAAGTCAGAGAGCAGTTGATCGTTCTAAGAAGATATGAATAATAGCTTTTGTGGTTTCGTTTACGTATCGTGGTCGACAATGAAAATTCTTGTTGAGGTAGCAATGTTTTCTGGAACAGATGGTTCCTGATAAAAGAGGGCGTTGGAGGAAATGGTTGACGAAAAGAAATGTCAAGGATCAGGAAAATTTCTGGAGAGGATAATAATAATAATGATACAAAATAATTATTCATACTAATTTCTTAAAGGTTTTTATTTTCATATCTGTTCCAACATTTAGCATTAAATTTTACATATTGCCTCAAATAGAAATCAAATCAATAAAAATAAAGTTACTGGGAAGAATGCTGGAATGTCAATACAACTTTTGCTAAATCGTGTTAAAAGATTGCTTGAAGCTAAGGCGGCGATTTGTGGTCGCTATAATTTTATTTTTATTTTTACCTTTCTTCTTATAAATTTTAATTCTATATTCCAAATATATTCCCCAGCTTGAGCTGTTGGAGCTTTACTTAATTGTATAAATAATTCTAAATCACTATTTAGGACTTATACCAAAATCTTTCCCAGGGTATATATATGTTAAATACTAGACCTTGGACTGTGGTGGGTTTTCGCTAAGACGGAATAGAGCTTAATCATTTTATGATTGGCATAATTGAAATATTTTTTTTTCTCGGAGGTTCGGAAGGAATTCGGAAGTTTGAAAACTTAGTTCAGTTGAGTAATAGGAAAAACTTTTATTTTATTTCATTTTTAGAAATATAAGCAGCATGAAAGGGTTTATTTGCATCATCTGTCATGCTTCTGGGCGTCTTATTTCAAAAACTGTTTAAAACATCCAATCCTGATCTTGTAACAAAAAAGGGGCCAAATGATTCCTTTTTATTGGTTAATCACAAAACTAAAGGAGGTAAACATTCTTCCATAAAAAAATTATTCCATTTTATTTGGTTTTTGTGTGGAGGATTTTTATTAATTTCTTGTTTTATTGCAAGAATATTTGACATTTCGGGGAGCTGTAATCCCATTCTCAGAACTCTTGTACTTAATCATATTCTGCAGAACAACGTCGTCAACTTCTTATGCAATAAAAATGGAGTTAATAAAAATGGACGTTCTTTGCCTGAAATTCAAATGAAAAGAAAAAAAATATTTTCCAGTCTTAATTCTTTTCGTGCCGTTCAATCATATTTCCATTCTTATTCTGTCCACACTACAGGCATAATTCACCAATTCAGTGACATTAGTATAACATCTATCTTATTAAGTTTAAAATTAGTCCTCATTAGGGTCTTAATGTTATTAAAGTTTACCAATAGGATTCATGTCAATATAAGCATGTAACTTTAACATTTTTTTAGTTTTTAATGTGTTTTTTTAATTATGCACCTACTAGTTGTTAAATAATATACGACTGTTCATTTAATTTTTAAAAAAAATTTTCACGTCTTTACCTTGGGCTTTGATTCTTATTGTTTTTGCATGCAAAAATGTAAAATAAATTATTATACTAAAAAATTTTTTCAGATAATAGAAATATAATCTTTATCCACCAAAGGAGTTCTTATAATATTATTTTATAGTCAGCATATTGATAATTTTTATTTAATATTTTGTTACGTAGAAATTTATCAATACCTTAAAATATTGCTCGTTTATTTTAGGAATCCATCATGTGAAATTTTATAGCAATAAAATTATATAATGTTTTTATGAATTTTCCCACTATCAATTCATAAACATACACCTAGTGTAAAATTTTAAATATACGTTAGAATTTTCTTTATTTCGATTCCCTTCCTATATTTTGTCATATTATTTTGTCGGATTGAGATTCCCCAAAATTTACTTTCAAAACTCCAGTGACCTTTTGTAATAAGGCTATGTTACATTACATGTTATGAAATAATTGCCTCTTGTTCCTGTTCCACAATGTGCCCAAATTCGGGCTCACGAAGTTTTTAAGTTCTAGATAGTAATAAAGGCCTGTTAATACGGTTAAGTTAAAGTACGTTATATATAACTATGAAATTAATCTCACGAATATTAAAACTGGTGATGAAAATTGAGTTGAGGGAAAAAGAATTATAGCCCAAAGAGGAATTATATGGTTAAGATATTTCGTTGTGATTCCTTTGTTTTTGCAACTTAGGCAAATCTCTGATGATTAACAAAGAGTTTTTGTCATGGGTTTCCCTAAGGCAGGTAGGCGAGGCCCAGGAGGATAGCGGCTTACAGGGAAACAACGTGGGTATTCCCAAATATTTACTCCTTAGGTTAGTCACCTTCTCTTAATTTCTTGATAATTCTTTGTAAATCTCACATAATATGACATTTTTTGGCTATGTTTGTCTGCCGAGATTATGGAAGGACAAATCGAGATCTCAGTTACAGACAATTAAAATTAAATTATATCATATTTACAACTTTAATGATACATATATTTTGCTAAATTTTAACTAGCTTCAGATATACTTTAATTGTTATATATACAAATATGTGTATATGAAGCCGATATTTTAAGGATAAAAATAAATATATTTTCATCTACTTTTTTTTTTTATTGTAAATTGTGTCATGTATGTTTTTTAATAACTTCAATTTTTATTTAGTGGCCGAAATCGTTACAAGACAAAATGTCTTAGTAAAATTTGATTTTTTTCTTCTTTATATTAACGTCCGCTTTATTCCACGAGGGCTAATCGGGACGGGTTATCTACGGGTAACCAACCTCTTCTAACGCATGGCAAGCCGCTGAGTCTGTGCGAGGCCGTCACCGAACAGAATCGAGCGGGCTTGGGCGGGATTCGAACCCGCACCGCCAGCGTGGGAGTCGGAGACGCAATCCCCTCGGCCACGCCGCGGCCCAAACAAACAAACAAACAAATTTGATGTAATATTAGCAGTATTAAAATTGGTATAATTAAAATAAATCAGCCTTTCAATTGCCAGATTGACTACTTCCGATGTTGATAGCTCTTTTAATAGTATCTCGGTAAAGCTTTTCCTACGTTACTTCTGGGAATGACCTATTTCTTGAGATTATGTTACCATGGTCTAAGGGGTCTCTCATCGCGTCATTTTCGGTAAAACAGGGCCTTGATTAGCTTTATTAGAGCCCAGATTCGAGAAAGATATTATTAAATATCATTTTGTCAACTGAGAGGCTCAAAGAATCATATGATGAATCCATTTTTGATCCTATAAAAACAATGAATAAAAAACTTATTAAATTTTCAAGAAATTTGATAAAGTAACAAGGTTTGTGCTACTTCTTAGTTGGAAAATAAAGGATTGATTCCAAATAAAACGAATTTTACATGAGCATTTTCCGGTGTTTTTTTTTGTCAGTAACAGTACCTCGAAAAAACAATAAGTTATAATTGTCAATAATACTTGGAAATTTAGGAGAAAATGTCTTATCAAATCATATGAGTTCCAGAATGGTTGATTCGAAGGTGCAGTAATTAGTAATATGCAAGTTAAATGGATTTTTTTTTCATTTTTATGGTTGGGTATGCGGAAATGTTACATTGTTTTAAAATGCAAGCTCATCAAGTGCATGGAAGGCAGCTTCTTGTCGAACCATTTCACTGTTATTGTCTCGATCGCTTCGCTGATCCATCCCTTGAGGCCGCAGACAGGCCGATTACATGTCTCAAGGGTAGCTCTTCTTCATCGGCATAATAACTTTAGGATGGAGGAAAATCTACCACAATGGTCTGCTTGCAGAGGTTCATTATATTGGCGTAGTGATAAGATCTGACTGAGAAGTGGCAAGTCAGCGGGTGCTTCCATAACGGCGGGACAATGCGTGGACCGGAGGTCAGGATCAGGGAGGACAGCACCACGCAATCTTATCACCTAGGCCTCTCCTGTTCTTCCTGCTGATAGGGTGTGGAGCGGGTATCTTATGGCTGTCAAGGTGGGGTATCTGTCCAACGGGTGAGATAGGTCACTTTCAAGTTATAGGGGGGGGGGGTTCTGAACTCCTGATCAGCAATATTAAAAATTGGGTCTACCAAGCTAACCATTCCAAACCATGAAACCCAAGAATTGTCCTATTTAGGGAAATTTGTCGTTATACCGCTAATGTGCACAATCTTACATCTTTAAGCTAGTAAACTAGTAATCCATATTAAGTCCTTTTTGTCATTACAAAGGATGATATGCAGATTTCGAGCGCCTGTGAATCTTGTAGATGGGTATTGTGTTAGCAGAAATATAATAGCGAAGAACTATTTGATAGCATTTGGATAGAGATAATAGATTTCATGCCTCCAATGAACATCATAAAAATATTATCAAACATGTTTTTTCTCTCATTGAAACTAAACGGGTTAATCATCTGCTAAACAGGCTAAGCAGTCATGATCTAGGTTGTTTTTAAATAGTGGTAACTATCGTTGGTGCCCGGATTCCGCATTTCATAAATATAATATATTATAAAAGCACATCATAAATATAAAATATAAATAAAATAAAATATGTTTTAAACGAGTCATTATAAATGAAAGGAGTCATGTCACTTATTCATTATTTTGGAACTCATATGCCTAAGGTTTTATTTTGTAATTTTTTTAACCGTAAATTAAATATAAATAACTAATGGCCATAATTAGACTTTCACATGCTTCAAGGTAATGTTATTTCTAGGTTCTAGAATTTAATTGCAGAATTCCGAGCTTTTAGGCTCTGACACTGCAAAGTAAAACTTGCTCCGAAGAAGACCTGCAAACGTTGGCTTCATTGAAATAGTTTGGTACTATTTGTAGATTTTTTGACCGCCACCCCGAACTGTTGTAATATGTATTTACTAAATAAACGCTCATCCATCATTTATCCAACGTAATATTATTTCGTTAAGGTTGTCATACAGAAACTATCTAATGTCTAATAATTCATTGATTTGTTTTGTTTAAGACGTTAAACTATGGTCATCACCGTCTTTAATACTTATATGTTTGTTTGTTTAACGTCCCTTTATGCTACTAAGGCTAATCGGACGATGCTACAGTGGGAGTCCTAAATTTTGCTTATCCAGGTTTAATTAGGATAGGGATCTTTAACAATTACCTGACATCGTAATACCCAATAAAAAATTGCCAAGGCCACCACGGGAGGCGAACCCGCGACCTTTAGTATTATAGTTTAATACTTATATTTTGTGGTATATTATTCGGTATCTTTTAAGTTGGAACAAAACAAAAGTAATCATAAATTATTATTATCGAGATGGAAATGGTTGGGGTGCGGTCAAATGAAAACACTATATGTGAAATAACATATATATATATATATATATATATATATATATATATATATGTGTTTTCATTTGACCGCACCCCCAACCATTTCCATCTCATATTCTTCTACGGTCAACGAATTTCCTTCATTAATTATTATTATCGTTCAGCAGTAAGATAGCATATTACTATTATCATAAATAAACAAATTTGATCTCTCTCACTCTCACACCCTCTCTCTCACTCTCTCTCTCTCTCACTCTCTCTCTCTCTCTCTCTCTCTCTATATATATATATATATATATATATGTGTATATATATATATAGGTATATATTTATTAGTTTTTTAAATTTGTAATAAGCGCAGCAAAATGTTGAATGATTATTCTGAAATTGATTAGCTATTTTACAATTCGTTTTCAAGTTAAAGGAGACATTTACTTAATTATGCTGAAACGGCAGTTATTGCAAAATAAATTATAAAATCATTATCATGAAAGATGGCGACCTTAGCATCCATGATCTGTAATATTCATAAAACATACTTCTAACTGATTATATCAAAAAATGTATTTGTATTCAGAGATTTTTTTGGTAAAATGAATTCTAACCGAGAAAAAATGAATAGAGTATTCATAATGTTGTATAGAGCTCATTAAATTACAATGTAAGATGAAATATTTAAAAAAGTTTTCTCCCATTTT
Organism: Aelia acuminata; assembly: GCA_911387785.2. Classification (NCBI taxonomy): domain Eukaryota; kingdom Metazoa; phylum Arthropoda; class Insecta; order Hemiptera; family Pentatomidae; genus Aelia; species Aelia acuminata. The sequence continues at coordinate 59,717,499 of OU426981.1, forward strand.
TAAAAGTTTTTTTCTTATTTATATTTATTTTGTTAAACACTCATTCTTAGTCATTATACCTAGTGAAGGAAAGGTGATGTTATCTGCAGCATGCAACCTTATTCTGAAATGAGGATGTCACGTCGCGAAATTAAAGTCATTATTCCCGATCCGGTTTCAAACCCGTTGTAGGCTGTTACTCTGATATGAAGTTTCTTTTTATTTATATTCTATTTTAACTGAATTGGGATTAATCATGTATCCCTTGTATGTGATATTTTTAATATCATAAATTCACCTTTTCATGATATGAAGTTATATCTTATTTTATGTATGAAAATGTTAAAACTTGACAATTTATTTTGTAGGCTCATATAAACTGGTTAATATTTTTATATATTACGTACATTTTCCGCGCCTTTATGTTGGCAGTGATATTTAAAACGAAACACAACCACTATCTGTTATAGATAATGAACTGTGTGGCTTATCGTTTTGCACTACACCAAATCCTGGTTTGCATATCTGTATATTATGAGTCGTAACCGCCTTATTATCCCTGACTATGTAAATAATATTTCCTCTTGTTCTAGAACGAATTGCGGTGAACATGATTAACCTAAGGTCGGTCTCGAGTATGATTTTTTGAAAAAGCGGAAAAATTTTATTCATTTTCTTCTAATTTTTAAAATTAGGTGTAAGTGCCTTAGGATTTTTTACAGAAATGATGTGACTAATACCCTCCAGGGTGAACTACATTCAGTGCTTACACCCATGCCATCTGAAGAAAGGCTTAGGCAAATATAACAATTTGGCAAAAAAAACTTTGTTTTAATATTTTGGGCCTTAGACCCTTATGCATTTCCACGCTTCAATTATAATAATAATTTGTTAATTGTAAAATGAATGTTTATCTGACTTATATTAAGAAAAAAAAAGACTTACATATGGTATCAATATAATATTTACTTTTATGTTCATTTATTCTCCGTTTCTAAAAAATTACTTGAGATTTAACAGAAGCTTTTATCCCGAATGAAATTACAGCATAATTAAATTAATAGATTCGTGAAGGTAATTAGTTGACCGTAGAAGTATATACGATGGAAATGGTTGGGGGTGCGGTCAAATGAAACACTATATGTGCAATAGCATATGCCGACGCACAGTGGTTCAAAATCGACTATTTTCGGAAAAAATCGTGTCAAACCTGATCTGTAAGCCGCAAAATAATAAAGTTGATGTTGTCATAACCACGATTAAATTTCCTATAAAATGTATAGGGTGGAGCCCCGCTTAACCGGCTATTCGGATTAACCGGCGCACAGTGGTTCAAAAGCCACAATAAGCGGCAAAAATCTATTGGCCTCAATCTCCTTTAAAAAAAAGCTATGCACTACTTATATGTTCGCAATTTGTTAAAATTGTTTTATGGTAATAGAATCGCTAGAATAAAACAAAGAAATGAACATTAATACGTTTCATAACCGCAATTTCTTAAGAAAAAGTGATTCAACGTAACGGAAATTCGGAAAAAAATTGATTTTGTTGAATTCGCTTAGAAAGTTGAGAATGTTAACAAGTTTATTTGCTCTTACAAACCAATATTTTATTTCTGGATAGAGTAAGACAAAAAAAAAAAAGTTCAACTAAAAATCACTCAATTTTTATAAATTATACTAGCTGTGGGGCCCGGCTTCGCTCAGGGAGCTGTGGAATAGGTGGAATGAAAGAATAACTTCAAAATGTAATAGTACATAAAAATAGACCAAAATTAATCATGATTAAAACAAAATTTGTACCATCCTGAAACTTCAGTTTAGTATTAGTGGTAAGTTTCGAAACCTCAGAATCCGCCCATATATGGTTTGGGTATAAGAGACCCTATTAATGCGGTTCTCTCAATGCGTTCTCTTCCCTTTTCTTGATTTAGAAAAAATATTTTGGCAGCAAATTAGGCCTGGTATGTACCATTTTTTATGGTTTCTACGTTCTTATTCCATTGAAACCATTCTCATGACGAGACCGCATCCTTATCAAGTTGAGTAACTTCTCCTTTTTCGAATTCGGTTGAAAATTTACGAACAGAACAGAACTATTAAAATAGAGAAATATTACATTAACACTTTATTTCCGGTATATATTCCATTAGGTTTATCTTTTATTCATATTATCTATAGGTTATCTGTTTTATTCAGTGTTAGTTTTTATTCGCTCACTACACTAATTAGCAATTTTTCTTTTGTTGTAAATTTACTCTTATAGTGTATATTGATTAAAGGCAATGTTTCGACCAATTTTTTCCTCTCCTTTAAAACTTAATTCGCTTAGGAATCCAGTTGGTTTTGTTTATTTTTAATTTCAATTCATTGCAGAGATGTAATGACCTTACTGAAAAATAAAAATGAAGAAATAATTATTTATACATAATCTCGTGTAATTTAAAGAAAACAGCTGAAGCTAAAACCATAACAAACCGAACTAATGAACGATAACCTTATGAATTGAGCTTAGCTGGCGCTCCTGGCTTCCAAATGTCGAACTAAATTTTTTCATTCATTAACTCGCCTGGGCTTATTAGAGGGGCTAATTACATGAAGCGAGAGGCTTAAAATTACAGCCCTTGTCCCTTCAACATTACACACTTAAAATGAAAACTGAAACCTTCTTCATCATTAGGGGCAATACGGCAATATGACGACATAACATTCTTGATGGTACGTGTAGTCGTTTTTGAGCCTTTTCGGCACGCACATTGTACACTTTGCTTTATAATATATATTGATTTCGGATTTTGACACAATTAATGTAGTAGGTACACATTTAATGAAGTAATGATTAAGAAAATTTATATTTGTTAGGATTGAAGATAATTTATTAATTAACTTCAACGATATTCCGAAAATAATAAACACGTTTTGTCTATCTATAATATATTTTAAAAAACAGCAACATTACTTATATTAATATGAATAAAAAAGAGATAAAAATTATTAAAAAGAAACGTTAACATATTTTCACAACACAAAGATTTTACTTCTTCGTTCTAGTCGTAATAAGATTTTTTTGGTAGTTTTCGACCACTGCTTAATTAAGGATCAGATGTCGCCAGCAGCATGTGCATAACTTCTTCATTAGTTAGAATACGTGAACATTTCCTGGAGTGTTTTTGTCTGAATACACGATAGTCCTTATTAGGCGCTTCTTCTGTCAGCATTCAAATGGGCAACAAAGCAGCTGTTATAATTTTTTCACCATGTATCAAAACTTTATGAACAGTATTCGGCATGTAATACCATCCATACAGTTGTATGTAAAGCTCTGCAGTACTCCAACAATGCCTTCCAAACTTCTCAGGATCGATATGAACACCAGAATTTATTGCTTGCAGAATGACTGAAAACCAATTTATCAGCTCTTCGTTTACCCCAGTAATATCAGAAGTTAGTTTTGGGTTAGAAAAAAATCTTCGTGAGGTATTTCCGTCATTATTTATACCCATTCCCTGTTTAACTACATCCAATTTTAAACCAATTGTTCGAAAAAATGAATCTTGAATCTTCTTTTTGTTTTTTCGTGTCAGCACTTGTTCTCCATTGTTGAAATGATCTGTTGTACGCAATATGGAGAATGCACTCCATAAATTTAATTCGAGCATGCAAAGATGACATTCCCAGATTAAGAAGATGGACATTTTCAGGTATAGATCTAATAGTGTCTAAGTTGTTCATCTCGGACGGTTTCGCTTGGCAAATGCAACAAACTGCCATTGATGGTGTTTGAGATACTGTTTGAGCAATTTTTCCATCAATCATGGTAAATATAAGTTTATGATCTACCTTAAATGGATCACAGTTTCCATAAGGTTTTGTATTTCCGTTTCCATTCGTGAAATTTCATTTCTCGTCACTTCAGCTGTCTCCTTCAAGAATTGGAATCTAACAGGTCTGCAGTATCTGGTTGAAGATGTTTTGGTGTTCTTCTGATGCACTTGTGACATGTTTCTTTTTCATGTAACTGAAGAGGAACTAACGATGTCAAAAATATATTTGCGTCCGAAATATCATCTTCCTCAAACGATTGCTTATATTCACTATGCCCCGATGATCCGTCACATCACCATTTAGAACACAATGTTAATTCTGGTGTCATTGATGACAATTTTTCTTCACTTTTTGTTTAAAAAATTCTCGTAGTGGTGTGATCTAACAATTTCTGTAGATTCACACTTGTCCCACATTCATTAATTTCAACATCCGAAGGATAACATTCTTTCTTTGCTTTTAATATTTTGCGGTACGATGGAAAAATGTCATACCCAAGCACCAAAGTAAACTAGGCTTTTCTAATAATTTGGTACTGATTTTTAGATAAAGATGCATTTTACATTAAACTTAAAGCTTTTTCTGGTGTAAATCTTTCAGGTTTTAAACAGTTCTGATTTTTTCTAGCCGTCGAAGAAATCAACTCTTCTGAAAAAGTTTCACGCATTTTTTGTATTTTCATACGTTTTGTCCTATCACAGCACTGGTCGAAAAGTTTTTCTTTGCGCCCAGCATGGGATGAAGGACCTGGCGCGATGTCCATCGGTGTCACTCGTGACTCCAGTTCGACAGAAAACTTTCTTTTTAACGAGATTTCATTCTGTTTAAAAAATCTTTCGTTATTACGGCAAGCCGATTGCCATTTTTTTAGTAAAACTAGGCAAGAAAGTTTGACGTAGTTTAAGCTCCATTCGCTCTATCAAATCATCAGAGATCCCGGGATATTTTTCAACACACTTTGAAGTTTCCCGATTGTTTGAAATTAGTATTTCAACTAATTCGATATATGAAATCACAATTTTTCCATTTTAATTTAATATTATTACTCAATCTTTAAAACACACGATAGTATAATGATCAGCCGGAAATCTAAACTGAGCCTGTCCTCTCCCAAATAACAACTGGAATGAATAATGCTTACAATCTTGGTGTTTGTAAATAGCGAATATAAAATAAAAACATCTGCCACCACAACAGTCGCAGGTGGTCGCAGCTAAAATACTTTTGTTTATTTACAAGAAGGATTAAAATATTTATCTACATAATTTTCAGCCCACCGGAAGCCGCCGATAAAAGTAAATTAATCAATATTTTCCATTATATTTTTTCGTCATTAATTTTTTTTTCATTTCAGATCGTTCTTAGTTTTGATGAATTTTTAATTTTTAATTCCAGTGAAATATGTATGCTAGAGGTATGAAAACCCCATCGGATATTACTTTTATTAAATTTAAGTTTTTCATTATTGAACGTATGAATTAAAACTAAATTTTTAAGGGCACGTCTAAAAAAAAGTAAAAACATAGTTATATAACGTTCTTGGCCTATTTTTGTTCATAAGCAATTTCTTTTTTTCAAATATTTCTTATAGAGCACGTTACTATATCTCAAGGGATAAGTAATTACACATGAAATATTTTCTATGTTAAAACTTTAAAATGGCTATTTTTTCCACCCTTGAACCACTGTGCGACGTTTCGACCCGATATTCAGGTCATCATCATGCTGCAGTCGATCTACAGCATTTGACTGGACAGCCCTGATGATGACCTGAATATCGGGTCGAAACGTCGGCACAAAATATATATGCTATTGCACATATAATGTTTCATTTGACCGCTCCCCCAACCATTTCCACCACATAAATTAATAGATTATTTCTGATTAAATGATTTTGAAAAGTGTATTTAAATTTTGAATAATGCATATGCTCAAAAGTTTCTTGAAGCTATCTGCTCAAGGCTTATCGCTAATTTTATACTATATAAGCTTTCATCATTAAAATCTTATAGTTTAGTTTTAAAAGGATTCGCAATAAAAGCTTAGAAGCGCGTAATAAAAGAGCTGTTAGATTAACACAGAAAGGTAAATCTGTTCGTGAAATTACTACAATTTTGAATGTTAAAATTAATTTAAAAATATACTTAACGTAGGAGAAGGTTTGAGTAATAGACTTGGACTTGGAAGACCACATATTTAAAAACAAAAAAGTCGTCCAACTAATGTTTAGTCGTGATTCCCTAGACTGGCTTTTAGTTCTCTCTATAAGTTCCGGGACCTATGAAAGAACATACTTAGTTTCAAGATGTCTCCTGTAAGTAGAATAATGTATATTTGTTACACAGATTGAGGATATATAATTTAATATATAACTAATTTTCATTTCAAATTTTGTATTTTCATCTAATGCTGTCGTGATGAAACTATTGATTCATAATATGAACATTTTATTGATCATTAATTTGAATCTTGCCTTTTGATTGTCTGAGAAAGTTCGTTTATTTTATCTCCTAGTTTTTTTTTCTAATGAGTTTTAGAATATTTAAAATCTCAAAAACTTAACCTTACAAAGTAAAAATGTATTACTTTGTGTTTCAATCGAAGCTAAATTCCTATAAGGGTAATAGACTCAATTGAAATGTAAATGTTAAGCAGGTGCTGTAACATACATAGGTAGATCAATTTTTTATTTTTATCTCCTTATTCACTCATATGATGCACATTACTTTGATGAAAACTTTTAATATTAACGAAAGGAATTATTGATTATGACTTGATTGCAGTACGATTTTGCCGGGAAATATTTCGAATGAAGTTTTATCAACTATAATTTAATTTATGATATTTCAATAACATTCAAATAACTAAGCAATTTGTTACAAATAATCCGTTGAGTTGAAATGTGAAAACTAATGAACATTTATTTATAATTACCTATTATTCATGTTTTTAAAACGAAATGTTGTAAATGTTGATTTCAGAGAATATTTGTGATTAAATAAATGAAGAATTTTGGTTGGTCGATTTAAAAAAAAAATTTAAAATAGGTTTTTGATTTATTTAATTTCCATAACTTTTTCACTAAAATTTAAGTGCAAGTAACAAGGAGGGTCAGAGGTCACTTTTGATAGGGTGATTCGACTTGAAATGACCCATACAGGATATTATCATAATTCTGATGATATATACGATATCATTAATAATATCATGTATAACAACTTTTTTTTTTAATAAAAGAAAACAAAACAAACGATTTAAGGAATCACTGCTGAATAAATTTCTGATAAAAAGTTGCTGTAGGTTGGATTATACTTCGGCTAATATAATCATTCCAGGAATTGAATTTTTCAGTTGATAGGCAACTTTATTTACATGAAAAATAAAAAGTTCACCTTCATCGAGATTTAGGATTCGTATTTCTATTTATTATTGGAAGAATAAAATTAGTTAATTCATTCTTAACTGACACCATTTTATTGAGATATGAAATAATTTATGAATGATTTCATGTGTCATATGTTTCATTGAAAGATTTCTAAAGCAATTGTTATTTTGTTAATTAAATGTACAGATGTTATTAGTCATCCTTCTCTATTGTATGTGTGTTCAGTTGTCAATATTAAAAGTTATTATGAAATGAAGATACCTCTTTTTTTTCCATCTTTTCCGATTAAATTCAACAGGTTATGGGCCCAGACAGCTTATAATTGCGCTTAGGTAATGTAATATTTCTTTTTTTTCTTCTCTGTTTTTTTTTTTTATCGAAGATTTTCGGAAAACATGGATATAAAAGAAAATATTGGAAACCTAGAAGGAAAAAGCAATTGGGCTACATGGAAATTCAAGATCCTGATCCTTCTTAGGAGTTTTCCAGGAGGAGAGGACGTTGTGAGCGGTAAGTTAACCTGTCCAACAAAGCCAGCTACAGAAGCTAACAAGGAAGAGGTAACTGAATATAATACCAAGTATGAATTATTTAAAACTGCAGATACTAAGGCGATGTTAGTTTTATCCTCTAATATGTCTGAAGAAACTCTAACCTAAGTTATGAGATTTAATTCATCAAGGGACATATGGTTAGAGCTTCATCGCTTGTTTGAAGGTACTTTAGAGGATAAAACATTTGACCTATGTATTATTTAAGGACGATTACTCTCGTTATCGTTTCATATATTTCATAAAAGAAAAATCAGAAGTTGTTGAGAAATTCTTAGATCTTTTAAAAGTCGTTTCAAAAGTTGGTTACAAAATCCAAAATTTTATATCAGACAATGGAGGCGAATTTGACAATAGGTCGATGAAGAAAATTCTTAATAAAAATGGGATCGCACATCTTGTAACTATGCCGTATTCCCCCGAAATGAATGGGTTCATCGAAAGAGAAAATAGAACCATTGTCGAAGCTGCTAGAGCTATGCTCCATTCTAGGGATAACCTCCCACAGGCATTATAGGCGGAACTCACTAATAGTGCTGTTTATATTTTAAATAGGTCAGCTAAAACAGGTGTGGAAAATAAAACTCCGTTTGAATTATGGTTCAATAGAAAACCATCAATCAAGCACTTAAGGATTATAGGATCTTATTGTTATGTTCATATCCCGAAGCAAAAAAGGAGAAAGATGGATAGGAAATCTATCAAAGGGATTTTAGTCGGATACGATTTTGGTGGTTACCGCATTTGGAATCCGCAAAGAAAAACAATCATCAGATCAAGAGATGTGATTTTTAATGAGACCACACGAACATTAAGTGTTAAGGTTATTTTACCTACCAATGAAAATAATAAAGAAAAGGAGGAAGAAAATCACGATAAAGGTCATGATATAGAAAATCAAGAAAAAGATCCCGAGGCCAATGATAAGTTGCCAGCTGAATGCAATGCAGATCAGGAAGAAAATAAATCATCAAGGATGGATTTTAGAAATAGGGAGGCTCTTCGACCACCGACACGGTTTGAAGAATTTGTTTCAGTGGCAATGACACAATTTTCAGATGTTCCAGAGACTTATGAAGATGCAATGAGATCTGATGACTCTCAGAATTGGCGAAAAGCCATGGAAGTAAAGATGGAAGCACTCTGTGAAAACAATACATGGACTTTAGTAGATTCTCCAGGATAAAATGTTGGACTGAAGTAATAGAAATCTTTTCAATGAGGGAGGCTATTGAGATATGAAATAATTTATGAATGATTTCATATGTCATATGTTTCATTGAAAGATTTCTAAAGCAATTGTTATTTTGTTAATTAAATGTACAGATGTTATTAGTCATCCTTCTTTATTGTATGTGTGTTCAGTTTTTATATTAAAAGTTATTATGAAATGAAGATACCCCTTTTTTTTCCATCTTTTCCGATTAAATTCACCACATTTTACATGATACTTATAATGTATAAGTTTATTTCCATTATTTTTCAATCAATAGGAGCAGTGTTCACTATAACAGGAAGATTTAGTCAATGATTCTCACTTATTTACAGGAATAACTATAAATCCAAAATTATTTAAAATCTAATACTTCACTATATTCTGAGGTTTTAAATAAATTAGTGACTATAGGTACCTAAACATCTATTAATAATCGATTAACATTTTTAAGATATTTTGAATATTGTTCTTTTATGTCAACGTCAATGCTATTATGTATAATGTATTCCCTTTCGTTGCCTCATGGTATTTTTTTTTTAATTGAAATTTTGGTTTAAAGACATTTTAATATCTCATAAAAAAATGATAATTTTCAGACGGGCCCGAGGAAACTAAAAGGTATCCTTGAAAGGTTTTATGAACCATCATCTTAGAAAAAAAAGTCGATTTTACGGTGACTTAGTTCTTATCGGTTTCTTTGTGTTAGTGAGGTTTATTGGTTCCTTTTTCTTCACTGAGAAGTTATTGTATCGCTGCTAATTGTAATTTGTTTTTCTAGCGGACGTATGTTTCATCGAGGGCGCATCGGTCGCAGCTCAACTATTTTTGTTAGTTGTCAATGTGCTGTTCATTATTATATGTGTTACAATTCTTCTTCCTATCAATAAAGTTCGACTCTCACGGCTTTTTATTATTATTATTATTTACTTTATAGCTATTTATTGGGAAAAAAGTAACGAATAGAATCTGATGACCCGAACAACCGAGATGTTTCTAGTCAAACTTAAAAGGTGGAGAGTCTTGGCATTAATGAGATATAATTTCACCTCCTTAACCATTCGGTCCCACTAATTTTCAGAATTGATTGTTTTCGGAAAGGAAGGTGGCTCCTTGAACTTCTAAGTTAGCTAATACTAGTTGAGTGCTACTCTATTACCTACCAATTTACCTAATTGCTTTATTGCAGTTGTAGATTCAAAAAAACTTAAATAAAATTTATTTTATTATTTTATTTAAGATCTATTTTATCAGCTGTAAGGGGTAAGATGATCATCTCTCACTTATATGTAGTCAGCTTTATTTGTTAAATGCGCTTCCTACTTACCTGCATCCAAGTCCATAAATGTTTTCTTAAATCTCTGATAGCAACTCATCTATCTTAATAGTTAACAATTATTGCTTTTTATTATTTATAGAAGCGAGGGTATGAGTGTCTGAAAATGACACCAAAACCTTCTTGAACTTCTGTGTACTAAACACCCAATGTCGTAAAAAATAATAAAGTAGATGATACCTTTGTAATTAATATTAAAAGTTTATGTTGATTTTTTGATGTTAAAGTCTTTAATTTTGTACGTTTCTTTAAAAATTATATCTATAGAAAGGAAAGCAATATTTCCATAAAATAAATAACTAAAATTAATCACAGTCGTTTTTCTCAATATACAGTGTAACTTTAGATTTAATTAAAAATCTGGTGCGTTGCGCGCAACACACAACTTTCACTTACCAACTTACTTTGATTAGAAATTGGCGTGTTTTTTTTTAAATGCCATTTCTCAAAGTCACATATTTTTCCACATTCATTTATATATTTTTGTTTGTATATATGTACAAAAAAATATATATACAGATATATGTACATATATTTTCCACATTTAACCGTTAAATGTGGAAAATGAGGAGACCCTACAGCTTAATGATGAGGTCCTTGAACGGGTTGATGTTTTCACTTATCTGGGAAGCACTGTGGGGAGAGATGGAGGCACAGACCAAGGAATAGTTTGCCGGATCCGCAAAGCAAATGTAGCCTTTGTCCAGCTATATCCTGTATAGCGTAACAAGAATATATCCCGCAATACTAAGCTAAAACTGTACAACTCCAACGTAAAGTCCGTCCTCCTCTATGGCTGTGAAACTTGGAAAATCTCCAAAAAGGTTCTGAGCCAGCTCCAAGTTTTTGCGAATCGTTGCCTTAAGAGAATTCTCTCGATCAGCTGGGACGATAAAATCTCAAATGAGAGGCTGGCTCAATTGTCTAGACAGAAGCCATTGGGGGAGCAGATTGCCACGAGAAAGTGGAAGTGGATTGGACATACCCTCCGTAAAAGAGATGGAGCCATTGAGAAGACGGCTCTTGATTGGAATCCCCAAGGATCAAGAAGTCGGGGGAGACCCAAGCTGACCTGGCGAAGAACAGTAGAGAAAGAGGTCATTAGAGCTGGAAAAACATGGAGAGAGGTCAAGGCCCTAAGCGGGGATAGAGACGGATAGCGCGTTTTTACTTCGGCCCTTTGCTCCTACTATGGCAGCCATAGGACATAAGAGATGTACATATATTTCTCTTTACAGTATACTAATTTTTTTTATTATTATATAAAAGTATTTTATTGTAATCATTCGGCAATGCAAGCATAATAATCCAAGTCGCCTGATTTTATATTTCTCTATCTAGTTGCCGAAAACTTCATAAACTTAGTTACCTTGAAACTAATAATTTCCATTTAATAAACAGAACATCTTTAATTATAAATTATAAACAATTGTATGTCACTAAAGGCGTACTGCGCATGCGTGGGCTCAACGTGTTTTGTGAGTTGACGGAATATTTTTCATTTTTTCTCCTTCATTCAAGTTTACTTGATTTTTTTCATATTTCATAATTAGCCATTTATTATTTTTAGGCGTAACGAGAGATAGTTAATTTCTCCATATAAACGAAAACAAAGGTACTTTATAGGAAAACAAAAAAAGGCGCCTTCACTATTTAAGACCCCTCAGAACATTTTAATAATGATAAAGTTTACCTGATATTAAAGAAAACTTGAATTTAAATAAACATTACGAATTTGATCAAAATAATTAAAGGCGTTTTTAGAAAATCGAAAAAAACTTAAAAATTGGAAAACAAGTTATTAAATAAAGTGCCTCCTCCGTTGGATCGATTTTGATGAAATTTTGCTGTCATGTTGCGGGCATATACCTACATCAAATACACAGTTTTATGAAAATCGTTAGAGCCGTTTTTTAGAAAATCGAAACAAAAGTAAAAAGTTTTATTAAAATAAAGTACTTCCTCCGTTTCACCAATTTTTTGAAATTTTTAGTGTCACATCACGGCTATATACATACACTAAATACCCAATTTCAGGTTCGTACAGTTTATAGTTTTTGAGGTAATCTGTTCACACACAGATTCATATACACACCATTTCGCGGGACTTGGTTATTTTGACTCAGGGGACCCCAAAACGTGCATTTCCGTTGAAAACCGGAAGTCAAATTTTTTTCATCTATATTTCATATAAAGGTAAGTGAAAGTAAAAAAACATATGATTTGAAATTCCAGACCTTTTTGGATTGAAACAAACTAAGCGGTTGGGGCGAACTGTTTGGATATAGATTGTTCAAGCTCCATCTACGTCGATCCACCAGCTTCCACGAGATTCTACAACGTTCTAGACCCTCCTTACAACTCTATATTAGGAGGGATTGACTGATCAGTCTTAGTCTGTGTTTTGACTGTGAAGCTCAAGTCATATGATGTGTGTGCTGTAAAGTTATCATTTTTGTAACCTGCTTGAATATGTATGTTGTGATAATTAGTTTGGCATTGATATTGTTATATTTTCGTTTAATAAATATTTGTTAACCCACAGAAGTGTTACAATATATTTGTATAAATAAAAAACAAAAACACTTTTTGTAATTTTTCGATTCTTTTATCTAAATTTTCTTCATATGTATATATTTTACTAAATTTTGATTACTATCTGAACCACTCCTGACAATACCCCGGGATATTCGATAATCAAACCTCTAAGTATTGTTTTTTTTTTTTTTTTTCTCTTTGAAGTTTTAAATTTTCTACATGCATAGATAAAGAGTAAAATAATATCGATAGTTGGGAGTGTGTATGCATGTCTGAAAGAGTGTATGACAGGAAATAAATTACCTTCCGAAAATATGTTACAGAGCTTTAGAACATCGGTGTTAATGAATGTAATTACTATGTAATTATGCGAACTTGATACAAGATCTAACAATAGTGTTATTATGTCAGGAGTTATATCTATTTGCCAATCTAGTGTATTCTCAGGTTGCAGGATAGTCCTTGTTAAATCATTGGTGGATCCCAATTATTGAAGGAATAGACCAGAAATGGAATAACTGACATTTAAAATAATCGATATTATGATCAATTATCGTTCATGATAGGTTTTTAAATTAAAAAAAAAAGCATAAGATTTGAATTAATTTTGAACTTATTTCATGTTTTTAATCATTATGAAATGTTGCAGTTAAAAAAATATATACTTTTGTATCGTGTTTTTATCGTGTGATACGGAGATTTTCATTAAACTATGAAAGCAAAGACCACAGAACTGCTCGTTCATCAATGACCATTGTTTTTGTAGTTCCTTTATTTAAAATATAATAACCAGATATTATAAAAAATGAGTCAACAAATTTTATTACAATTGATGAATACCATTAAAACATACATGAAACGAAAAATAATTAAAACTTATAAGCATAAAATAGAAAATAATTAAAGCGAATAAACATAAAAAAAATGCTAATTAAAACAAATAAATCTAAAATATTCAACAGAACATACTTATCAATCAAACGTAGTACTTTCGTCGCCACTTAACGCAATAGGCTAATTTTGTGTAAGTTAATACGAACTTGCACTGTTCCAAAGTATTTCGGTTGGTAGAAGCTAGGTGGACAAAAGTATTTTTGGTTATTTTTTCAAATTTTTCGTCCAATTAAGTAATTTAATTATAAAATTGAATATATTATATTTAATATTATGTATTTTTAATAAATTAAATATAATATAATATTATATTTAATTATAAAAAAAATTTTCGTCAACTTTTCAACTCTTTCGACCAATTTAGTAATTTAATTATAAAATTGAATATATTATATTTAATATTATGTATTTTTAATAAATTAAATATAATATAATATTATATTTAATTATAAAATTATTTTTCGTCAACTTTTCAACTCTTTCGACCAATTTAGTAATTTAATTATAAAATAAAACATTTTTACTAACTAAAATCGAATTTAATTGAATTGCCAGGAGATTAAGAAGAATAAATAAAAACAAAAGCATGTCCATGTATGCATTTTTATGTATGCATATATGTTCAGGGATTTAGCCCTAGAATAAAGTTTTTTTTTTCTATCTGTTTATATACAATACGACAAAAGAATAGCATTATAAGTATATATAATATATAAATATAAATTGTATATAAAAAAAAATTATAAATATATATAAATAAATACAAATAAACAATTATTATACAGATACAAACAAATTCTAGTAAAAAGAAAAAGTCAATTACAAAGTATTATAGAAGTGTAAACATCGTAAAAATTAATTACCAGCGTGAATTCAGAGCTTACCTCTGCAAAGATAAATTTGATCAGATATCATAGATTATAGCCCAGGATTCTGCCGAATGAGAGTGCTAATCGTGCTAAGAAATCCAGTGGTAAAAAAGGAAAAAGCATTTTCTTAAACGGTAATGGCAAGAAGTCATGACCTGCCTTCATAGCCCGCATCCTAGTCTGCTTGTACGAATGCGCTGTAGGCTTAGAGTCTATGTGATAGGCTAAGGGCGGATTCACACTATCGCTCCGCTCTCGGTATAGCTTCTAAATATTCTAAAGAGAATTAGAAAGAGAGTATTCCACTATCTGTACCGCTCCGGTCTCGCTCCGCTCCCTGTTTGCTCTCGCTGGCAAAATATTCTGAAGAGGAATAGAAAGAGGGTAATTACAATATAGGTACTGGTCCGGTCTCGCTCCGCTCCCGCTCCACTCTCGCTCTACCCCATTCACACTATCGCTCCGCTCCCGCTCCACTCCCGGCCCGCTCTCCTAAAGTCTTATCATATTCACATTATATAATTTTACACCGTTCACGATTGAATCCATTAATAATCGAAGCCGTCTGTATTTGGATTTTAATTAATAATTAACTTTCAGTTATTAAAGTATTTATTTGTTCATCAATTTTACGGCCAAAAAAAGTTCAACTTTTCATTTGTAGAAATATCTGTTCAGTGTACTTTTCTTGATGAAGAAGATAACATTATCAAAACATATAATAAGGATAATATGTGGCAACGCTATGATAATTATTAATAATAATTATAAATTATTATTTATATATTATCATTATATATTATATATTATCATTAATTTAATTAATGATGAAGAAATAATTTAAATATTTTTCCGAATGTATTCGAATACGCTTGAAATGATTGAAAAAAAAAAATAACCAAAAAGAAAAAAAAAAAAAAGAAATCTTGTGAAGCGGTTTTTCCACGAGAAAAATTCATTTTATGTTTGAGATATATTTTGCTATGAATTAATTTAAAAAACGGTCACCGATTTATTTATTGACTACATACTCATTGCTAAAAATCCTACATAAAAAATGTTGAAGATAAAAAATAATATTATTATTTTAGATCCATATTAAAATGGATTATTGCAACGCGTGTTCAAAATTTCCTCCATTACTTTGGATGCAGGCTCTGACGCGCTTCCTCATTGCCCCAGCAGTGATATACATAGTACAGACTCTAGCGTGTTTTTCATAGGAAAAACTTCTTTTAGACTCAAAAGGTGGAGTGCAATTGTATCATGGGTTACACCACTAAAAAGCTAATTAAATTCTGCAGTTTTTAGGAAATTTGACAGCTTCTAGGTTGCTCCAGTGGGGAGTGAGGAATTTTCAAAAACTATTTAAAATTAAAATTTTATAAATGTTTTGTGTTTAGCGGAAAGTGGAAAGTGGATTTAAAATAACCAGACCCATTTCATCTTTTAGAAAATTTAATGCAGATTAAGAAAATATCATCGTTTTTGTTTCTACGCTAAATCAAAGTAGAGAAAACTGTAATTTTTCAGAAAAAAGTAAGATTTTAAAAATAAAAACAAAAAAAAATTCTATCTCCTCAACAGATTGAGATAGGAAACTCATTTCTGCGCTATTCTACCCCGTTTAACATGCAGTAGTACCCATTTTTTTTTTACACTAGGTCTGGGACACTCAGTATATTAACGCCCGTGACTCCAAAAAAATTACTCCTAATGAAAAATGAATTCTGCAGAGCATCAAATTTTGCTAGAGATAAGTACTTCTTAATTCTAAAATTAGCTTACGATTGTGTAGATTTGTACTAATAAAAATGTGAAAGCTTTCGTAATTAAAATATCGCTATCAGAATTTTCAACAAATAATTTCGATTTTTTCCCCACGGTGCCTAATACTTTGAAATAGTGAATCAAACGCTTCCATGAAATTTATTGATATCTTAGCTGTTGTCTTATTCTAGCTGTCTTACTTCCGCCTGTAGCTCCTCCAAATCGTGATCCTGACAGAAACCGGCCTGAAAGCCAAGGCTAAACAAATTATTGGGAGTTTTCTCGTTTTAAATGGCTAAAATAACAACTTATATAATAAATGGTTTAATAACACAAAAAATGAGAAGAATTTTTTGTTTTTATGTCTTCCCTACATTGGGAGACGTTTGACGGCTTTCGGCAACACTGGTGTATACAAGAATAAAAGCAAATGCTCATTCTTATGTAGCCACAAAACATGATATCATGCTTTCCATTTTTATTTTGTTCTTCTCCCTGTTCCTAGGCCTCAATCAGGTGGTCTTCCGAGGTTGAAAACTGTTGGTCCGAAGATATCTTTTCCAAGTAGTGGCAGGTAGTAATCACGACTGAATAGCCAGTAGGTAGTGCTTTCGCCCGATTTACTACCCTCTGCTAACCCGTGTTTAAACATCAAAGGACGCATGTAAACTTTAAGTATAATTAATACAGGAAAATTAACTCCTTTGGTAGAAAATACTATGACATTCTTTGATATGTAATAATTGCACAATGTTTATATTAAAAATATACATGCGATCAGACGGGAGGAAATATCAATTGTTTAAACACTTGAGGAAGTATTTTTCATTACTCATTTAATCTTCTCCTTCGTCACAAACTGAAAGCGCCCACGTTAGACAAACACGCACGCTATAGTTATAGAATCCTTGTGACGCAGACCGATTTAAGGTAAAACCAGAGGTGATCTAGCTGGACAAAAGAATTCGAAAGCTGACGAATTAGCCTCGAGGAAAAACCATTGAAATCGTTTAGGGATGTATAAGACATAAGACCGCAAGGATAAGAGCGTACTTGACTTCTTAGTCACGCTCGACTTCTTTGGTGTATTATCATTTAATTTTTAATAAAGCATAAATCCACATTCAATCCATTTTATTCAATAAATGAGCCTTGATTACTACTTTGAAACATAGTATATACTATACCATACGTGATCTGTTTTGTCAGATTATGTGACCGTATATTAGATAACTCCTATCGCGTCATTTTCAGTAAAAATAGGCCTTGATTTACTTTACTAGATCCCAGCTTTCAACTCCCACTCGCTACGATCGCTCTTGAGAGATAAATAAACCTCCAAAAGGCGATAAATAAAAAAGCATATTTTTAATAAATAAAAAAACCTCATTATCAGTTGAAATGGGGGCCTCAACAAGGCTTAGGAAGGATAGAGTTCTGTCTTATTCAATCAAACTAGTCTAGCACGATTTGTTTGTTTAATGTCCCTTTCTAATCAAACGATGCTGCAATGGGTATTCTAAACTTCTAGCAAGAATGTGAAGGTCAAGATTCATTAATTAATATTCGTGAATATAAAAAAAATGTTTATTTTAGTTATTTTTTCTGTATGCTAATATTAGTATGCTAAGTGCAAATTTTAATATTATCTGATTCTTGAAATATGCTGTAATCCTGTAAAATATCAATCATAATAAGTACATTTAAAAATAAGGTATGAAGTAAATTTGATTTTATCTCTTCACCTACCTTTGCCCAAGTTTGTTCTCTTGATAATCAAACGTTATTTCACTTAAAATTATTTTTCTTTTTGTCCATAATTTATCTTAGAATTATTTATAAATATTAAGTAAACCTTTGGGTTTCAAAGGTTATTCAATCAAAAATTGATTGATTGATCTGAACCAAATTAGCATTGTCAAGTTTTGCAAATATATTCCATTTCAGGTTATTAGTCTATTTTCTTATACTTTCTCAGTAAGAATACATTATCGGTTTCACCTGTTATTAAAATCAGATAGCAGTTCTGAAAAATTTAACAGTAGTCCTGTTCAGGCAGTTGCCGGAAAGAAACTTGCCCCTACCTGCAGGGGAAGTCCAGATTATTATTAAGATTTCAGAGAACCTCTGATATATCATTTACCAAATTATATCTTTACATATTATTAAATTAAAAGCTGGTTTTGTAACATCTTAAAAATAATTAAAAAAAAAAAGTTTTTCGTATTCGAATTAATTAATGAAATATATACACAGTGGTTTGCATGAAACAGGTAAGAGCAATTATTATTTCAAAAGAATTCCTAAAATGAATAGGTAATCGTAAGGGAATCAAAGTTTAATTAAAAATCTATCCGAAAAAAATAATTAATGCTACTAAAATGAAATCTTTAAGAATTAAAATTTTTTATAATATCTTTATTAAAACCTAATAAATTCAATTATTCATGTTTTTTTTTTCATTATCACATAGAAAGCAAAGTAATACAAAATCTGGTCATCTCTCGTATTTTCATGAACTTTATTTTGTAATTTCAATTAAATAATAATAAAAAAGGTTTATCATTTACCATGATTTTTATTATATTACATATTATCTATAAACCTAAAATTTGGAATTGCATATTAGAAGAAAAATATTTGTCGATTGTAATTAATTATTATTTATCGAATTTATTAAAAATAAATGAAAGGACCTACTAATGTACTAAATTATATACTACGAAATTATTTAAATATAATTATATTTCTAAAATTTGCTATATTTCTGCGTTAGATATCTAAACTACTTCCATTGAGCCAAAATATTGGGATGATGATCAGAATTTTGTAATGATGTCTTCAAATCGATATTAAATATGTTATGTTATGCACTGTATTATATTTTAATTGTTAATATTATTAGGTAAGTGTAAATTAAAAAAAGAAAAGTTATTATTTGGGAAGATATGTAATCTTATTTTTAATATATCTTATATGTTACTGTGTAACTACTGGTTTTAAATTATTTCGTTTTTATTATTATGAATGGATGATTTCAAAACTGTTTTTCTGGCGAATTCAAGATGATTGGTTTTCTTTGAACATAATTAGAATTTTAAAATAATTAATTATGCAAAAATATAGGATATTTTTCTTGGTTTCATAGCCGCAGAACGATAATTAGTAAACAACTAGAAATTAAAGTTCATTGAAAATTAATTGATCAATAGTTCTAATAGATGATTTTTAAAATATTCATTAACTATTTTTCAACCAACTATCGTTTATGATATGTATTTCGACTATTATATTTAGTGAAAGTCAATAGATTTTTTAAATTTTTATGGAATTGATATATGCTTCAATTCATGTTCTTTTTCTCTAACTTCATCCATTTCGTCACAGGGGTAGGGCATATTTAAAGGTGCTTTACAAGAATTGAAACAATTTACCTTTGAAGTTGACTTTAAGAAGAATTAGAAAATTTATTTGTGGGACCATTCGTCTTTACGTTCTGTTTGCTTCTTTTATTTTATTTATTCATCATTTTTATTTCACAAGTATTTAAAAGAATAAAATAAAAATTAGCACCGTTTTTAATTTGTCTACTCTTAAAGAAATAAATTTCTTATGAAAACTATTAATTAATTTTAGATTAGGAGTATTTTAATATGCCGTTATACGACATAAAAAATTAACATGGAAAATTGGTTGTATTTAAGCATTTAATTATTATTTAATGATATTTTTGATAGGTAATATAATGTGAATTTACAAAGTTTTCTAGTTCACAAAGAAGATACTCAACATTTTTTTAACTCTTTGACATTTTTAAAAATTATTTAGAAATGCATTAATTAAAAACAGAATTATGAAAAAAATATTAATTTTAATGTTGCGTGTACGCATCTCTGTCACAAAATGGGTTAAACCCATGTTTTTCCATTTACTTTAATTGTTATTTAATTGCATAAAAGTGGTCTTCGTTCAATATAATTTCATAGCTGGAACAAATAACCGAGTGTTTCATATTGTTGTTTCCTTCTGTGAAAAAATATTAAGTTAATCAAAATATAGTTATAGTTATCATTTTAGTTAATCAATATATTTTGAACTATTTACATTCAGAATAAGTGATAATAAAGAAAGAAGTGAATATTGAGTTAAAATTTGCATAGTATATTATTACAATATTCCATTATTAAATGTTATTTGAAGAGAGAACCACTACTTGTTGCTGCATGAGTTAACATTTACTGTTCAATAGCATGTTTCCCCACAGTTTCACATCAAGGAAAATTACAGAATGTAAAGAACAGGAAAAAATCTAGTTCCAAAGCAGAGCTTTGTTATTTCTATTTATGCCTTATTACGAATTCATTTGATGATCCGTTCAATTTTTTTTGTTTTATTGTTTTTAAAAATATATCTTTATAGTTTTAATGATTTTTCCATGGATATGTTTTGCTGCGCTGTTTTTAGACAATGAGGATAGGTATCCCCACATATGTCGTGGATCCATAGGGAAGATTTTAATTGAGGAGTGGGGATGACCACTCCAAAATTAAGAAAAAAAAATGGCTGTTTAAGCTAGTGAATATTAGTGATAAATTAACAATCATTAGGTTAGTAGGAGGAGAATAAACCTTGGTTCACCTTGTGAGAAGTCAATCGTCGTCGGTGAATGAAAAAATGAATTATGAACTTTGTATGCATATGTCAATTTTAGAACAGATAATTTCTCCCCAGAGTCGTATAATGTGACTTTGACTTTCTATCTTTTTCCCTCTCCTCTCCCCTCCCTCCCGAATTTCAGATTTGGTAATTCCTTTGTTTAAAAGTCCTTTTTTCCTACAAATTTGCATTTTAAAGAGTATAATATAATACGATATAATATTAAATCCTCATTGTATCGTATACTTTACATTATTTCTCCATAATAACTAGGGTTAAAGTTTTAAGACACTTCATATGTTTTTTGGTTCAATTTTTTATTAAACTGGGGTTAATGAACCCACTCCTTAGATTCTGCTGAAGAATGGCTGTTTGTTTCTTCAGAATTTTATAGTGGAAATTTATTACTTCAGGAAAAGAATTTGACAGTTGGAGACCCTAATCAGGTATGATCTACGGTTCTTGACCGATCTGTCACTCTCCTTGAACCTAAGTGTTCAAACGCACCTTTTCGAGTAGAGCTCTGCCTACTTACAATGGAATACAAATCGAAGCTGGACAATTCTATCGATTACTTTTATGCATGAAATATTTCTCTGGGCTCGGAACTTTTCAATGATGGATCTATTCAAACGTTTTCGAATAAAAAAAAAAATAATAATAAAAAAAAAATAAGGCATTAAATGAAACTGTTGTAATTAAGTATGGATCTAATCTATATAAATAAAGATGAAATTATGTTTGTTTGTTTGTTCTTTATAGAAACCCATACCGTTTGTCCTTAATTCTCCAAATTTCACTCAGTGGTTCTTTCATACCAGGTGCGAACACCTGTCCATATTAAAACTGCATAACTTCAGCCGAATTTCAGCTGATATTCTTTATTGTTATAAAAATCGTAATGATCTCGGTTTACAATGGTTTTTTTTTTTTTTTTTACAAAATCGACCGTTTTATTATAAAAATGAAATTCCCCGGGTAAAACCGGGATATGCAGCTAAAATCTATGTAAATAAAGATGAAATTCTGTTTGTTTTATAGAAATCCATACCGATTGTCCTAAATTCTCCAAATTTCGCTCAGTGGTTTATTAATACAAGGTGCGAACACCTGTCCATATTAAAATTGCATAACTTCAGCCAATCTCTTGGTATATTCTTTATTGTTATAAAAATCGTAATGATCTCGGTTTACAATGGTTTTTTTTTTACGAAATCGACCGTTTCACTAGAAAAATGAAATTCCCTGGGTAAAACCGGGATATGCAGCTAAAATCTATGTAAATAAAGATGAAATTCTGTTTGTTCTTTATAGAAATCCATACCGTTTGTCCGAAATTCTCCAAATTTTGCTCTGTGGTTCATTAATACCAGGTGCGAACACCTGTCCATATTAAAATTGCATAACTTCAGCCAATCTCTTGGTATATTCTTTATTGTTATAAAAATCGTATTGATCTCGCTTTACATTGGTTTTTACGAAATCGACCGTTTGAGTCAATGAAAGTCTCACTTTATAGATTTTATAGATTTAAAAAATGAAATTCTCCGGGTGGAACCGGTATATACAGCTAGTATCATATAATAATGAAATGATTAATAGGCAAACAACATATAAGTGGGAATGTTGGAGTCATACGGCCTATATTACTCTTTCCTCATCCAACATCGTTAGGAATTGTATCTTATTTTGTTTGTGAAGGGAGTAATTGTTAACTGGTCACCAAAAACCTAAAGCTATAGTAGGCTCTGGAGGGCTCATGAGAGTGTGGCGCGAGAAACTGTTTCTCTGCCACTGTGCCGAATTTATGTGTTTGTCGCGTTGCCCAACCAACCCATCTCCCGAGTCTTCAGTTTGCGCTAACCTATTCACTTATGTTTGTTACAAAATATCGTGCTATGCCAGGTCGTCTCACACGCCCCTCAAGCTGCACCGAACCTTACAGACCCATCGGAGTGATTAATTTGTCCTTCGCTCCATGAACACCAAGGAAGTTTTATCTAATTAACAAACCTATCGGTTCCATTGTTCTTAGAGCTGTTTAATGTACTGGTTATGAATTATTCATTACCTGTAGATGAATCGTAATGGTTAAATTTTAAAATATCACTTATTATTATTTATTTTTTATTGTATTTTTGATGACCTTCAAAAAAATATATCACTGGTGTTTGGGCAAAAGGGTTATGTCATCAAAATGTGAAGCTTAAACAACGATTTACCAAGCTATTGAAAATCATTATAAATTCTTTCTGATTGTATTTCTTTATTCTTTCAACAGAGACTATAATAAATTATGAATAACGGATAAATTACAGTAAATTATGAATTTCAAGAAGACGATACTAAAAAAAAAATTATGACTTAACCCCTTTTCCCCAAACATGAATGATATAATATCTAGGACGATTTATAATAACGTCGATTTTTCTTTATTTTTAACTACAGTCTCAGGACTCATCTACCCCTTATAAAGACGCACATATTTGGGTCGAAACGTATGCTGTAAACAATAAAGAAAAAATGTTTTGACTGGAATTCCTGATTATCAATCATCCTAGCGAAACAGTTGACCATTTACCACGTTAAAAAAAAACACATATATAACTAGATATAGCAGGGGAATTTAAATGTTTTCTAATATAAATATAACAGAATATTTAAATATCGATATTTTTTTTTAGTTTTAAAATAAAATAATGGTAATTTCTTTTCCCGTATTTACACATAATAGTACTTTTAATGTGTGATTTTTTCGCTTTTACCCAGATAATATTTCCTCTTGTCTTTTTTTTTCAATATTTTGTTATTCATTATTAATTATTTATTAATTACATGTACAAAGCTTGGTCCTCCTTTTTAAAATAGTACCTATAAAATTTGCACTAGTTTTATTGCAAAGTTTAGTTCAACTCGTTGAGTACAGAGCGCGGTGCTGTGGACTATCCGGTATATCATCTGTCTTGGACCTAGTCCATCAGTAAGTGCTTTGGCTTCGTACTGGAAGGAACTTCGGTAAGTGGCACATTAATTTTTCGTCTTATAATTAATATATTAAATTAAAAATTATATAAACAGTAACTATCGATTAAAAAATACATATTTTTGTATATATTTTATTAAAAAAAAATATTTGGGTAGACGTTATAAACTTTCAAAAATCATGAAAATCTAAACATTTTTTCTCAGTATCAATCCACTGTATATATTTATAAACTTGTGCGAAATAGTGGTTTATTAAATTTTTTTGTTAAAAATTTGCTTTACATGTTAATTAGACTTGTGAAGATAGCAGTAATGCATGCAAATTTATTCGATTTTATTGTAAATCTCAGACAACATGGCAACGACAGGTTTCGTTCGCGAATATTTTAAACATTAGTTTTTTTTTTAATTTTTATCATTCAGAAGCAAAAATAAATTTTTAGTCAAAACTATATTTTCTTAAATTGCAATTTTTAGTACAGTGATAAGAATTAATTTTTTTAATTTTGAAATTAGATTTTTCTAACATAAAATATAAATCATAATACGATTTTTCTAAAAAAGAATTTTATATAATTAATTATATGTATCGAGTACCTATTAATTTTAGTAGTTTAACTAAAAAGAATAAAAAATAATATAATTTATAATTTTTTTTTGAAAGTATTCATAAAAAAACCTCATTTGTTATTTAGTTATTCCTCAATTGTATTTCTGACTTCAAATCCTTTAAAATTTGCCTTTTGGGATGAATTACTGGTCTAATGTTTCAGTCATCACCGTTGGAATTTTAATTGTAACCTGAATGGAAAAACTGTGAGAAAACGAATCTGCAAACAATGTATGAATCATTGCAAAGTTATTTCTTAATATCGAAATAATTGCTACAGAAAATCACAGCCTAGGTCATCTAAAACTAGTTTGCTGTAATTTATTTTTTACTTGATCAATGAAAGTTTTTAGAAATACAACACTGAAACGTTTAAAAAAATCTAGTGCGATGCGCGCAACACAAAACTTCCACCTACCAACTTACTTAGATTAGAACTTGACATGTTTTGATAAATATGTGAAAGCCGTTCCTCAAATTTTTCCACATTCATTTACTTATTTATGTTTCTCTTTGCTCTCTAAAGTACACTATTTTTTTTTTTTTGTTATTGTTGAATAAAAGTTTTTACTTGTGATAATTCGGCAGTGCAAGCATAATACTACATCGGGTCTGATTTTATAATTCTCTATTTAATTGAAACTTTATTTAGTTACCATGGGAACAAATAATTTCTATTAAATAGTTACGTTTCAAAACACGTTGATAATTCTTTCCCATGAACAGAACGTCTTTAATTATAAACAATGGTTTGTCATTAAAGGCGTACTGCGCATGCGTGGTCTCAACGTGTTTTATGAGTTGTCGTAATGTTATTCTTTATTTCTCCTGTGTATGTTTACTCGATTTTTTTTTCATATTTCATATATAGCCATTATTTTTAAGAATAACGAGAGAAAGTAATTAATTTTTCCATATAAACGAAAACAAAGATACTTTATAGGAAAAATAAAAAAGCCCCCTTCTCCATTCAAGCTTCTTCAGAACATGTTTATGATGATTAAACTTATATTAACTTACCTAATATTAAAGAATACACGATTCTTATTAAACATAACGAGTTTAATCAAAATCGTTAAAGCTATTTTTGAGAAAATCGAAAAAAAAAACAAAACATAAAAATGGGAAAACAAGTTATGAAATGAAGTGCCCCTTCCGTTTGATCAATTTTGATAAAAATTTTGCTGTCATCTCGCGGGCATATACATACATCAAATACCCAGTTTTATCAAAATAGTTAGAGCCGTTTTTCAGAAAATCGAACTAACAACATAACATTTTTGAAATTAAGCACCCTTCCGTTTGACCATATACCAAATACCCAATTTCAGGTACGGTTCTTACGGTTTATACTTTTGAGCTATTCTGTTCACTCACACACAGACCATTTTGTGTGAATTGGTTATTTGGACTCAGGGGACCCCAAAACATGTATTTCCGTTATAAACCAAAAGTCAAAATTTTTCTCTATCGCAATACTTTACCTTACTGTATACTTCATTTGTAGTTAAGTGAAAGTAATGAAATATAATGTTTAGTTTATACTCACGTAATTGAAAAAAAATGTTTTTGTTGGGCTAATAAACTATAATTTTTGTTCTGTTAAATTCAATTGTATCTATTTAATGATTGAATTATTTTTAATAACTTAGATTTTTACTTTCACTTACCTATATATGAAATATATAGTAAGTGGAAGTATTGCGATCGTGAAAAAGTTCTACTTCCGGTTTTCAACGGAAATATTCGTTTTGGGGTCCCCTGAGTCGAAATAACCAAGTACCGCGAAATGGTCTGTGTGTCCGTGTGTGTCTGTGTGTGTGAACAGATTAGCTCAAAAACTATAACCCGTACAAAACTGAAATTGGGTATTTGGTGAATGTATATGCCCGCGATGTGACAGCAAAAATTTCATCAAAATTGATCAAACGGAGAGGGTACTTTATTTAAAGTATCATTATAATTATCATTATAACTATCATTATAATTATTATTGCAATTGTCTTAAGATATATGTAGTACAGGAATGTGGATTTCTTTTCGATTTCTAAGATTATTTTAATTGGTTTTTAAGTAATCAAATGGTGTTTAAAAATTATTGTGAGTATATCCTATAAATAATAATAATAATTATTGTCATTGGTTAAATTAAAAAATTCAACTAAAGAATTTTTTAGTTAAAGATATTTTGTTTTGATAAAAAATATTTTAAAAAAATTACAAAAAGTGGTTGATATGAGGAGAGGAGGTTCTGTTAGGAGAAGCAAAGTGGTGGAGATATAATTTGCGGGACGCGTGGCACTCCTATGTATTATACATAGGATAATATATATGTATATATCTGAAGATATATATATATATCCTAAGAAGTAAGACATATCCTATGTATATGCAGGTTTACTGCGAAAACTGACTAATTAAAAAAACATAGGTTTCGAAAAAGTACATTTACGAATTCTAATTACAAGGAAAAATACATTTTGCATAGGATTTTCTCTTTTACTAATTTTTTTTTTTAGTTTCGATTTATTTTCAAAGGTGATAAAAATTAAATCTGATCTTTTTAAAATTTTATTTCGACAATAAATGCTCACTTTTATCGATATCCAGTTTCAAATAGTAATGTATGGGAATGAAATTTTTCTGTTATAAGTTCAGTATTACTGTAAGAATTGCCTATTTCTTGGATCGTATTTAATAGTCTACCCCAGCAGAGAATTTCAAAAAACAATTTTTAAAAAAATTGTATGCCTTTTTTTTTTGTTATATTTGTACATATGAACCATGGACCCTGTTAATAATAATTATAACGAATCATTGCTTTACCAGAAACACTTACTCATCCTAAGCATGTTTATTTTATCTAAGTCTTCGATGTTGCTTAATCGGAATCACTTTATCCCGCTTCGTTTTATTTTCACGACTCCTACCGTGACCAGTAAGTGCTGACAGAACTTTTTCATAATCGTCACCAATAAATCTCAGATTACATGGGAAAGTCGTGATCGTATGCAGATTAACCCGAGATATTGTTAATTTACTTCACTTTGTTAATTTATGGTGCAGAAGTAATGCAAGGTTGTTTATAAACACAATTGTCAATTGAGAGTTGGTCAATGGACTAACAGGGAAGATGTACGATTTGCTAAGAAGTCATTATACTTCGATAGCCGGAGTGAAAATAAATGTTGCACAATAGAATTACCTCATAACTACCTTAGCGGAACTATCCGTGCAATGAAGGCATATGTTTTGAATGCCTGATATAAATATGCCTTGTGGACTGCCGTAATATGCTTGCGATTCTTTGCCCCATGCAGTCCATTTGAGGGTAAATTCTTGCGATCTAAAATTATTAAAATGGTGATCAGATTCAGTCTGTTTATGAAATAGGAGCTTATTGAGGTATATAGACACAGCTTATTTGAGGAAGTCTCAGGAATTTCAGAGGATTGCGGAAGGGTCACACTTGAGGTATGAACTAAATCCGAATGGACTATCAACAAAGTTGTGTTGTTTTGAATTTTTTTTCTTATTAATATAGAGTTACGTTACATGGAATGACCGAGCGAGATAATGTGTTTCCCTGGGAAAACCTGAAGGTTACGAGTTATAGGCACGAAACTAAGGCATTTCACAATTCGGTAGTAATTCCCCTGCCCTCTCCGGGGAAAAAAACCCGAGTTAGAGGGAGAATAAAAACAAAATAGTAACATTAATTATACGTCCCCAATTATAAGTAAGTCAGAAATAAACACTTGTATTTACCCCGGACTAGTAATCGGAATATACACTGTAGGTGGGGTGAACGAGCGGACTAACGTGTTTCCCTTGACAACCAACGATAACCTGAAGCTCGTGAGCTTTAATTCCCAGGACCCAGGGGGAAGATGCTGCATCTCTTGCCCTCACTTCTGGCCCAGGATACCCCCCATATAGCCGAAAAGGGGAGGAAGAAATATGCATAACGACCCAAAAAAATAAGTAAACGATAAAAGGGTTCAGAACTATATAAAGAAACTATAAAGGTTGTGCAGAGAGATGATGTGACCTAACAAGCGCGAAGTTACAAGGTTTTTACCATTTAACAATTATTAAATCAAGAGTTTCCATTATATAGAGGCTGGGCGTGCCATTCTAGGAGGTCAAGTCATTACCAACCAGTGACACAGACTCGAACCAGGGCATCGAAGCCCACGGGCAAAATGTCTTAAACACTGAATTAATTGTCAAATTATATCTTAACTATATCTTAATTAGCCCGGAATACTTACACTGTCACTGAACCCTTCCACTCCAATAGAAAGTGGCAAAACCAGAAGATTTCAGATACTAGATAATGAATCGAAAAATGCTGAATTGGATATTAATAAATCCCTTATTAAGATGAAACTCATTTTTTGCATTTCCAATGAATAATCTTGCTTTTTTAAATTAATTTCCCCCCAAAATTTAGGCCTAGTAAGACAACATATCCACTTCACGTGGATCATATCCAACGCACTCACTTCAAATTATACTATGTAATATTATTATTAACATTCTTCTCATTACTGGTGCTCGTCGTGACATGATTTTCTGTGTCTATATGGAACTATCCAAAAAGTTTCAATACCGATATTTTTTTTTCCCAACGCGTGTCGACCGAAAAGATTTACCGATTTACTCACGTATTAAAGAAAAACTGGTTTAATATTACCTTCATTTTCCTTTTTCATTTCAGATTTCCTATTTCTGGTTCCATCCGCCGTGTCCAATGGTGAAGGATAAGCCCTAACGTTCTTTGCACCGTTCTGTTGACTTTTTCAGGCTGAAGCAACTGATTTTCCATGCTTCGGTTTATTCAGTATGCTAAATTTTGGATGCTGATTTTTTATTATGACTCTGTGCAAACGGAAAAAAAATAGTATTATACAAATTGATATAATATTTGATTATTGAATAATAAGAAAAAAATATACAAATATAAACTATTGTTTTTAAACCAACGTAAATTCCTTTTTGTAATTGCATCTGGTCGAATCAATAATAAACTCAGCCTCTGATTTAAGCAATAATAACAATACTTCTGCTCCCTGTACTTTTCTTATTCTCTCAAATGACTTTATAATTAAATATTCTTTTTCTACTTGGTTGTTTATTTCACTTTAGTGAGGAAGAGTGGTTTGCTAAAATATTTTCTTTAAAGAAGGAATCTCTTCCATGGGTTGGTTATCTTGTATTTAATTAGCCCAACGTTTCGGGCACATGGCAAGTCTTCTGGGGTTATCTGTATTTTAAATTTTTTTGAATTATTATTTATCACAAGAGTTGAGATATTATGCATGAAGTTTTTAATATAATTACATGGATTATTATTATAATTACCTATTCTACATTTTTAAGCTCTATTGCCATTTGTCTTTAAATATGTAAAATATATTTTATTATTATGAAATTTTGAACTCAAAAGTCTAAAAAAAATTACATACATGGACTTTCGAATCTAGAAATTATTAAATTACACTTCGATAACTCTTTGCCTTCTCAAAATTTAGCTTTCCAACAATGTCGTTCCCCTCTTATCACTGTTTATCATGTTTTAAGAGCTCTGGGGTCTTCGGGGATGTACTGTTCTCATGTTAATGGAGAGTATTTTGTCAAGCACAATTATCGACAAAGTTTCTCACTGAAAAGTTATTTCAAATAGAAATATATTTTAAAACCATGACGTAGGCGAGTAAGGCTACTGGAATATTCTAGATTTACAGTTTGGAAGATCTCTCTCTTTTTTTTTTTTTTTTTTTTTTGTCCTTTCCACCTGGTAGGTATTCAGTACAGTACAGATTGCTGTACCTTAGGGCAACCCTATACCAGCGGTTCTTTCCAATTTCCTATAAGCAAGTAAAGTGCCGAAGTTAAAGGCTCGGTTACCAGGTTGGTATCCGAGTGGAAAGGCCTGCTCCCACGTTGGTCCAAATATATGAACCAAAGTGAGGCTTAATACAGTTTCTCATTATAAGTGGGCATAAATCTGCGATAAAACTAAACTAAAGGGCTGCTTGCAACTGGAGAGCTGTTCCCACCAAACAGGGCTCCAGTAGTTTCCTATCTATTTGTAGTGGGCCTAAATAGATGATAAAATATAATTTACTTTTAGCTGACTGCTAAAAAATAAAGTAAAATACAATTTACTTTTACCTTACTACTACGTTATTGTCCTATGCTATCACTGTATGCCCTTCTTCGCTTGGAATATCTTCCTCGCGAATTTCTTGAAAAAAACTTCAGGTGTCGCTACTAATTGTTCCAGTGACTGAGGTGGCCACTCTCTCTCTCTCTCTCACTCTCTCTCTCTCTCTCTCTCTCTCTCTCTCTCTCTCTCTCTCACTCTCTCTCTCTCTCTCTCAATTAGATAGATCTATTAGGTTCAAACTAGAATGGGAAAAAACCTCGGAAAGCTAATTGAAAACGCAAATTTCTTGGGAAGTAGTAGACGGGCTTTGGCGCTTGGAGATGACGAGTTATGTGAGATATATTCTGGACGTCTTTTATCTATATCTTTTAGCAGACTATTTGGATGGTGGTAATGTTTTTTCTTTACTATGAACTGCAATGAAGCTTAGAAAAAATAATCCAATATTCATTTGAGAATTAAAAATTTCCCTCAATTAAATATTTAAAACACTCAAGAATATCATCTCCATGAAAAAGAACCAGTTTTAAATTAAAGAGTATAATTTAATGCCATTTTCCAGTTTAAAATGCTAGTACAGCTAATTACAAATCTTAATTGGAATCATCACAAATTTACCTGGAAGAATAGACTATAAAAATGTAATAAGAGCCCAATTTTTAATCGATTATTCAAGTAATCAGAAATGTCAACACGATGTATGTTCTGAATGAATCAAACTCTGTAAACTGACAAAAATGTTTTTTATTATGAAATCCTAAAATATTCAGAGGAAATCCTAATTTTCTTGTCTTAGTTAATAAAAATCGATTTTACTTCCCAAACCTCCCTTGCTTCTGCAGGAGCACCTACTTAACTGTTTCAGCTAACGAATCCAGTTTCTGAATCTCGTACTGTTGGTGTAAAACACTCTGAACAGATAAGAAATACTTTTACACAAAAGGGTGTATATTAGATTGTTTTTCCCGAGTTTAATGACGGTAACAGAGCTTCATTAGAAATATTAATAGGATCGTTGCGCGATGCTCTCTCTCCTTATTGTTTACACCAAGTGTTACTAAACACTACTATTATTTCAATAATAATCTAAACTCAACTAATATTTCACTAATTATGTTTTTAAATAATAAGAAAGCATATTCGTAATCTAAGAATAACGGTAGTAATGATTTCGTGATGATCAAGAAATTGTTTCTTTTGATGGATTTAGGAAATTTACGACTCAACAATTTACCACAAACGATAATTAATGAGAGCCAAATTTTTATTTGTATAAATGTAGTTTAATGACATAATTAAATAAAAAAATTTATAGCCACTTAAAACTGATAAACAAGATTTAATTAAAAGTCTGCTCATTTAAATAATAAAATTTATAAATTACCGCAAACTTGAATAGTACTGGTCCAGCTCTTGTTTTTAAAGTAATCAATTCATAAATAGATGAGTTATACCAATTTTAATCGCTGTTAAGTTACTTAAAGTTATAGTTTTCATTGTTAGAATAGGTTTTGAGTGGTTATAGGTATTGTAACACCTGGGTTTATATAATTTTTACTGACGTAAAATTATAAAACACAAATTCAAACAAACAATAAAAGCTCAAATTAGTAACAACGTTACAAATAGTTACTATTTGTACCAGTGACAAATATCCATTCAAAAGTAACCTTACGCTTTTATGTTCACGGCAAGAATATGCCCCTCGTCCATCGTTTTTTATATTAATCCGGAAGGAACATCCCAGAAAGTTTAGATCGTTCCAAAAAATGTGGCCATGTACTAAAATTATTACAGTTAATACTATTACAATTGATACTTTTACTACAATTAAACCTATTACAAGTGTAACGGTCCATAAAGATTCTGTATTTTTTCAGTATAACAGAAATAATCATCTTTTTTGATTCATGTCACAATATAATATTTATAATATAATACTTCATTATTTCTGTAAAATGAAAATGCGATCCGATTAATCGATTGAAGATTTACGTCACTGGGTGCCCCATTCTAGGGATGAAAGCTATTGAAAGTAAAGGGTATATTAACCGGTCGCTTTTAACCGATGGAAATATCCGGGTACTTGATTATTGAATAATTGAGTTCTTGACCAGGGGTCGGTGTGATCCTTGGGACCCGTCATCTTGGGCGTTGCGGTGGAAGGGGGTCAGAAGAAGTCCCTGATCAGACGTGTAGAACGGAGTCGCGTGGCTGCCCCCAGATGTTGCCTATATGAAGAAATGAAGAATGAACGGTTATCGGTTTATACGGTTTTTGTAATATCAATCTTATTTTATTTTAATAATTGGCTCAAAAAAGGTTCAAGTATAATATAATTTTGAATTATTAACTAATTAAGAGTTGGCCAGTGTTCAACTTCTTTGATAATTGGATAATTAGGAATTGCAGTCAAAAACATTTTCTTTATTTTAACTCCCTACGTTTCGCCACAAATATCTTCTTCATCAAGGGTTGGCGAAACGTTGCATATAGACAGAGGGATCTGGGCGTATCACCTCACCACTCATCTAGCACTGACTGATTAGGGCACGTATGTTCGTGTCGAAACGTTGGATGTTAAGATAAAGAAAAAGTGTTTGCCTGAATTTCATTTGATTTTGTTTCATGTTATTTCAAGAATTATAAAAAATTGTTTTATATACAATTACATTTTCTGAGATTTGTTATATGTTTTATCCTGTTTAGTTGAGATCATATGATTTGTAGTAACTATAAAGTACAAAAAATAAAAAATCATGGATTGATTAAACTTCGAGTTATCCTTGAAATCATTTAAAAAAGAGCAACCGTATAAGGTAATTAAAAAAGTAGAATTAATTGAAAGAAAAGAATTATGACCTTTGGGAAAATTATTAATTCTTTCTTATAATTGATAGATAGGTGACTGTCAATCTTCCCAAAATAATTTATTTAAACATTACACAAACATAGTTAAAATCCAACGTTTCAGACTATTTCTTCCATCTTCAGGGCAATGTTCTTCAGTTATACATTTTCTTTTCCTAATACAAAATGTGTATATATATAATTACCTAAATTAAATTAAATATTTGATCAAAGTGACAATTAACATAAATTAGTAGATACATATTTTGGTGGCTTGGTCACATCATATTTTCTACATTTCTTACAATTTTCCATTAAAATGTAGTAGGTCACATTTTTTAAAAGAATATTTTTCACTTTTTACTCTTTAAAATTACTGCCACATAAATAGACCTAATTTGTCCTTGTCCCATCTATCTACTACTGAGTGAACTTTGTCCTTTTATAACCATATATTTATCCAACTAAATGTTATTGTA
Organism: Aelia acuminata; assembly: GCA_911387785.2. Classification (NCBI taxonomy): domain Eukaryota; kingdom Metazoa; phylum Arthropoda; class Insecta; order Hemiptera; family Pentatomidae; genus Aelia; species Aelia acuminata. The sequence goes on from OU426981.1 coordinate 59,751,613, forward strand.
GTTTATTTTTTGTTCTCATATCTTATTCATTTTTTTATATTTAATTTTTTTATAATATCTGCGTAGTGGCTATTTATTTTAATATAATCTGTTTTGTAATTAACCGCATTCTCAATGTTTTTAGTAATATGTATCGTATCTATTATTTTTGTGTTTTTTTCTTTAGCTATAATTTTAACGCCCTCGAAATTAAATTTATGTTTGTTTATAATACTATGTTGTGCTAGTTTATAGCAACATAGTAGGGCTGTGACATTTATGTTTTTAATATTGTTACAATTTGCCATGTGTTGTTTAACTCTTGTATTTGATTTTTTTTTATTTTTCGCCAATATAAATGCCATCACATTCCCCGCATTCAGTTTTATATATTGTATTCTTATTTTGCATGAATTCTACTTTATCTTATGTGTTGCTAAGGAATTTTTCTAATTTATTATTGTTGTAAGTACCTAATTTTATATCTTCTAGGTCGTAATCTATCAATATTTTTTGTATTTTATTTGTTAGGTTTGGGGTATAGTTCATTTTGAAATATTTTTTGTTTATGTTAATTCTTTCTTTATTTTATCTTTTGTGTTACATTTTTTTCTATTTTTTTATCATAGTCGATTTATGTTAACCTGGAAATGCCAGCAACTGTACCATCATTACTCTCCATATCCGGAACGGAAGCGTTTAGGGATAGATTATCCACGCTTCACTGATAATTTTTGTTTCGGCAATATTGCAGTTGTAATTAGTTGCCAGGCTGGGAGCGAGGTGGCCGCCGCTAGCCAAGGTGAATTGCAGGGGTAAGGCGACCTATAATATTTTAAACATTTGAGGTCATACGATATTTAGAGCAGTCAGTGTTCCTTTCTCTTGGTCAATGCTTGCAATCGATAGCCTCCTCTATTTGCATTCTATATCTAAGCATTAACAATAACAAAAATAATGTTATACATAAGTGTGCATAAGTATATTACAACCCTATACCAATGTTATATGTTATACTAAAACCGCTGACTATTCTTAAGTTTTGTATCTCCAATTAAAAGAGCTGAAACACTGATTTTTTTTTATTTTTCGACAATAGAAAAATTGTACATTTATCAATAATTATTTTTCTTCACAATAAATATTAAATACTCCATTATTTGAGCTTTTCAGTTGACAGAATGACTAACTCCAATTTCAGCATTTTGCAGGATATCCCTTTAAATAATGTTTCTCTTTAGTAAATTCTTACTTTTTTTTTTTATATATATTTTAGTAAACATTATGTTATGTGTTATAAATATATATATATATATATATATATATATATATATGTTATAAACACATGCCATGTTTTAAAATTTCTGTCATACTATTACAAAATAAAACGGTACAAATTTCTTAATTAGAAATATTAAAGTGCTTTCCTAAAAACGTTGAAATTGGTTCAAGTCATTCAATCAACAAAATTGTTTGGTTATAAAAACTAGCACGAAATGGTGATTAAAATAATCAATTTGAAAAATTTTGCGATTAAGTTAAGGTTTTTACTAAATATAATTCGTTCAACAATATTCACGGAAAAGTAAATACTTATTTTACTTGTAAAAGATAACATTTTTTCTATTAGGAGATTTATTCTGGTATAGTGGAGAGAATCCTTATTATATTCTGAGATAATTTAACCTAGGAAAACAGTTTTTTTTTACTAAACAAAGCTCTTCGAAACATTTTGACGGCTTGAAAAAAATGAATTTTCTTATATTATAGAAGAGGCAAATATGCATCTATTCCATCCTGTATTTTTTTTAAATTGTCTAGTCCTATACAAATTGGAGGCGTTTAAGTATGGAGAAACTTTTGCATGTATAAATGTTTAAGTTTTTTTATTCAATATATTTTTTGGGAAGTCCATTTTTGGGATTTGAACGTTATTGGTTCGTTCTTCTAAGAGCATTGCGAATTTTTAATTTAATCAATTTTTGAAAGAGATATAGAACTTTGATACTGAGAGGTTTCTTTATTGGGCCGCCAGAAGCTTATGCACCTAACTGTTTGATACTAAATTGTAAAAATGTTTTTTCGCCAAAAAAAAGGACATTTTTTCATTTTTTAATATAAGAAAGTATTATCTAATCATGTATGTAGTATGAAAATCTAAGCGAATGATTATATCATATGGCTTTATTTCGTTTCGAACAATTTTTTCTTCTTATTGTTTTATTTTATTTATTATTACGAGGTATTAAATACATAAATTTAAGTTACTAATATTATAATTAGATTATTTTGATAATTACAGAAAAATGTGCTCTATGAATATACTTCAATCAATTCATGGATGGCATGTCTCTAGTCATTTTTTTTTTTTTTTTATACTCGCAGTTTTTTTATTCTGCTCAGCTTAAGATTTAATAAGAAAAAAAGCTTGAGAAGAAATAATCATTATGAAAAATTAATTAAAAAATCGATAAAACAAATCCTATAGATCTCGGCAATGCTCTCAGCAAGATTAGATCATGCATAAAAATACCTTGTTGTTGAAATGAAAATGAAAATGTTGAAAGGCTAAATCTTACTTCAATTTCAAGGGTTGTTTCAAACTTTTCTTTTGGTTTTTAGTTTTGTAAGAAAAAATCTGGATAAATCACAGTAATTTGACTTTTATTGCATGAATACCTTCAGAATATCCTGATTTTCTTGCTCTGATTAAGAAAATATAAGTTCTTGTTTTGTTTTTTTTAACTGGAGAAACCTTTCCTGCCTTAGCTGGAGTTCTTACTTTCGAGATAATTGAGCCAGTATCTAAATTTCGTCCGGTTGGTGTAAAATCCTCTGAACCAGAAGTATAGCCGAAAGAAATATTTGTATTACAACTGATTGAGAGTCAATAGGCATCGTACATTTGTCTAACTCTCGTTTCAAGTTTCTTCATTCATTTAACGCTACCGAGGAAGGTGATGAAAATAGAAGCTCTGGAAAAATCCTATAAATTTATTAATGTGGATACTGATTGATTAGTCGGGAGGTAAATACAAGTGTTACACTGTTTGACATTCTTAACGACATTGCAAACACTGTAACGGGAGCAACTGCAGTCACGTAAATCACAGAATCGTTGTCAGAGATGTACAATTTTATTTTCTCTTCGTTTTACTATATTGTTCCGCCAATAAAACAGAGCAAAGAAAGAAATCATTGAAAATATCATGCCTTCTCAACTCTCAAATCTAACTCTCAAATCAACTCTCAAATCCATTTTTCCTTAGAGCTAGAAATATCTATAATTTAATTCTGAATATTCAGGTTCGATATTTTACTTGAGATTGGGCCCATGATGGCAGACATCGGTAGACTCCACGGCTATCAAGTCTAGATTCGCTGGTTCGAATCCTGCCTAGGCGGGTTGAAGTTTATTATTAGCTGAATATCCTCTGCTCCCTCTCCCGTGAGTATAATAAAATTTCAAGTGTCTTTTAAGAGTGAAAAGTCATCTCTATTTTCTTGTTCTGTTGATGTGATGTGTTATCCCTGTATTTGGCTGAATTAAGTCATTATTTCTAGTTAATTTGGAGGCGTGAAACTTGTGTTGAGGTGGGCTTGGGGTAGCAACTTTGATACATAGTTCCAACACGTAAACTATTTTTCTATCCAATTATATTCTTATTTGGGTCTTTTTTACTTTACCCATTAAAGATACTTTTTGTGATTTATCATACCGTTACTTAATACGATATGTCTATTTAAAAATAAAAATATACATGAAGGGGGTTCTGATACTACTGAGTCGTGTTCTCAAATCAGAAGAAGTGGCATTTTAGACATTTCAACGTTTCGAAATATTAAATCAATAAAAGCGCTAAAAGAAGGAACACAATTGAATGTGAAACCAGAAGATTCCTTCTAGACTCGTACCGATCTGAGTTTGTTTACTGAAGAAGATACAAGAAAGAGGATATATTTGATTATATTTTAAAATAAATAAAAGCATTTTGGACCTCTAAATGAACAAATTAATAAATGCGTATTAAATTCTCATCATTTTTGTTTACATTTGAAGCTTGTTACTTTAATCATATGTTCTTCACTAGTATTAATTTAATATTAAGATTAATCACTCTTTTAGTAATAAGTAACTGGTGTGGGTTAAGTAAAGAAGACCCTCTTATTTTTCTGTAAAGCAGTGGTCATGGTCATACCTTAAAGTTCCAAAGCCTATCTTGGCATAAACTTACGTATGATATGCGAACCCCTGGATACATATTTCATAAGCTATGAGGTGGAAAAAATATATCCTATTTCGCAAATAATCCCGGATCTAAGGACTCTAAAACTATGAATTAATCTTCGAATAATATTTTAAAAACGTGTAGAACAGGATCTTAATTAATTAAGTGTTTAATACTTATATGTTTAATACTAACGAAATTTAGTATTATTGATTTATGGATCCATCCACTCGAAGCAACTAAAGAATAAACAAATATAAAAAATGTGAAAATAAAAATTAATAAAAAACATACAATAGGAAAAATAAATATATGTATAGATATGTATCCATACCTATATAAAATATTTACATTCTGCCAAGGAATCTCTTACGAGAACTTTACCACTCACTTGTGGGAGACAAAGCAAGACCCAAGGAGGTCGCAGTGCCTATCACCCAGCCGCGTCACTGGCATTAACTGACTTGAGACATCATGTGCGATTTCTCTTGTTGCCTTAGAATCAAACTCACATCTTTGTGAACAAATGTCAGCTTCTCCATTATAAGATATTTTTTGTGTAGATAATAATAAAAGTCATTGTTTTGTTCCGCATTGGAGCTACATACATAAACAAGTGTTTCATTAGTTATCCTACACTTGACCTATTCCGTTGCATCATGGTTAAACGACCTACACATGATAATCTTACTCCAAGGATAATATGACACTGATGTGTCCTTAGGCCTAAGACAACACACAGGTATTTCACTCGGAACCTCCCTCGCTTTTTGCCGGAAATTTTTTCGTGATGGAGGAAGGTAAGGACGGTTTTGATTGATTGGGCTAGTTTTGATGGATGTTGATAGAAAATGTCACGAAGTTTCGAGTAAATTGTCGTGTATAACATATCGTTTTCGACCAGTCTGTCAAAGCAAGTCATATCTATTTCCTTAACTTAATTAATGACTTCCCAAACTGCTAAAATCCGATTCATAAATTCAATGTCACCCATGTGTTACACTCATAGTTAGATCATCTATTGGTCTACATTCAAGATATGTATTACGATCTAATATTTTGTAAATAAAATAAAATTATTAGTTTGCAGCTGATGTAATTGTGTCGCGCTCCCTTAATGATTAAATCATTTCTCATGTTTTTTCCTAGAAAACAATCACCACCATAAGCATATAATTTAATAACTCTTCTTTTGCATTTTTCATTTTTGATGAAAGGTCTACTGATTACTAATGTACCTCTCTGGTGGAGCAATTAAAATTCCATTAATAATATCACATGACTGATGAAATAAGCAGAGTAAATTGACCTACAAGTAAATAAAACCCCTTCTTCTTTTGTAATTTATAGTTTATAGTTGCTCAGGATTCTTAAACCGCAACTGACTCTTCTTTTTATGTTTTTAAGTCAGTGCGTTGAAGAACTCACTAAAGAAATATTAGATATATATTTTATGTTATTCTTCCATAGAGCACGCTATAATACTTTTAATCTGTTTAGTCTTATACACTACCATTAGTTAATGATCTTAAAACAAATGTGTGTGTAAGAGTTGTCGAAAGCAAACATATAATAAATCATCATCGGGTTTTCTATTATTTATCTTGATCAGACATTTGTTTATCCCAACCGATTTAAGGATTCAAATTGTTGCAATAAAGAATGCTTTTATTTTTCTGAGTGAAATAACTAAAAAAAAACAAACATAAATCGGTTCTAGTGTGTACAAGTATTTCTCATGAGGCTTTGGAATTCCATCGCAGTACTAACGACCTTACCTTGCCTCGCGATCTCCTTGGTCTGTTCTTTGCAATTTTCTCTTCCTCCGCGTGGTTTTCCACTCGGTCTCTTTCCTATTTGATGCCCTTGTCTCCTCTGGAGCCCGATAGAACTTTATTGCTGGGTGCTGGTCGTTAAGCTGGCTTGAGGTTAGTGAACTCGATAGCGATCAGGAACGAGCCGTTATCATATCAGTACACAGTTCTAGCCCTCCTAGCTGTGTCTATGAAGGGAAGGACGACGACTCCGTTCCGCGAATAAGGTGATCAGCTCCACTGTGTTAGCTCAGTTTAGACTGATTTTGCTAAGAATTAGACTTATCATGTGAAATTGTTCTAAACAGATATCAATTAATATGAACCTTTTCACCATGTTTCCATTTCTAAAGATGTTTTAATCACAATAATAATAGAGTTTTATTTTTGGATATCTCCATTTTGGGTCTTAGGCACAATCTGGGAACCGATGTTTTAAGTATTTATCTTTAGAAATTTAAGGAGTGCTTTCTTTATAGAGTTTCCGACACAACATTTAAGAGCGGGTTAGTCCTGGAACCTTCTTATTTCTGACTGTTGAAGAAGTTCCAGTATTATACCTCCCTTTCTGTTTTCAATCTGTAACCAGACTGTGAACCATAAGAACTTCCATGATCCAAAAATAGGAGATCACACCAATAGAAAGTAAGTGGAGTAACGAAGTAGAATCTGAGAGCAGAAAGAATCATCGTGCTTCTTATTTATGCAAATTCATGTGACGGCAGAAATGTAATAACTATAATCTTATTGAGAGGATTTGGAAAGACATAACAGCCATGGGACATTCAGTAATACTCGGCATTAATCCCTCAGTCTCTCAACTGACCTGTGAAAACCCCGTATAGCCTATAATGTGAGGAAAGGAGGAAAAAAATTCAAACATTATAAATTACGCCTCTAATTTAAATAAAATTGCACGTTAAGCGCTATTGAATCAGTTTAATAATTGTTTCATACATTCTGCATAAGACCCCAACATTTTTTTTTAGTAATACCAATAAATTCTGCTTAAAATATTATAGATTTTTAGGGCGATAGAGTTTTGCTGTTAAACAGAGCTAGTTACGAATTAATCTGTGGTGAAAAAAAAGTGGATTAGTTTAAAAATAAATGATAATGTAGTAATCCCTTTGTATATACTATAATATACTATATATGATACTAATCCCTTTGTGGTGTTAGTAAGCGCCTTAACTTTTGTGGAGTCTTGATATATACGGATTTCAGTTTAAAATGCCACAATGAATAAATAAATGAATGTTACAAGAGGTTGTGAGGTGAAATTTTCAAATATGCCATGTACTCATTATAAATTTGAATGGAGAGGAAACTCTCCATCTGTTCTCGCAGTATTTCGTTTGATTTTGAAAGAACTTGAAAACCTTGAGCTTTGAAAACTGTTTTATTATTTAATTTAGTTTTTTCCTTCGGTTACGTTAATCTTAGTATAAGTCATTTCTGACACATCTAGTCGCGTTAAGATTTTAACCTGGTAGTCCATTTACTACTGCAGTCTTGTTTAACTCCTGATAGTTAGGTCTCTATTCTCTTTCCACCCCTCTTTCTATAGATCACTTGTCTCATCTTTTACTTTGTTTAGTTTCTTCTCTGCGTCTAAATTGACGGTTTATTCATTGCCTCAGTCTCTTCATTACTCTGTATTGTTTTTGGCTGTTATAATTAATTATTGTGGTTATTTATTTTTTAAAAATATATTAAATATTAGAGGTAAATTGATCACTTTAGTTCTGGGTGTTAAAGTTTATATCTGAATATTATTTAATGACGATACCATTGCCTGATGAAGCAACTTTCTTAATCTAGCCTGCGAGTAACTTTCTAATCTCTGCTCTCAATAACGATTTGCTTCATCGGAACATTTCCGTCCGTGTTACCAACTCTATCTTTTGAACGTCAATACGTTAATACGACTACATTATTGTGCGATTATCATCGATATTGGATCGATTAGTTGTAAACCTGTATAATGATAATGATCGATATCGTAAATGTTTATAACTGGATAAGACTAAAGGATATCATTAGGTGCGGCCCTGGAGATACCACTCCTCTGGATAGAAAGGTAATGCAAAAAGCACAGGAACTGCAAGGAGTTGCAAATAGCGGCGGAACAGGATGTGCAACAACAGGAACAGAACATCGCAAGGTGGCGCACCGTTATGGCGCCTTGTTTATATATTTACCATTTTCAGTGATTCTGTCCATCTCTAGTTCGGATTTGTTGTTAGCATACCGTTTCGAGTCTAGAGGAAGTAACTTCTCATGTCTATTGTTTTTATTTTTTCGAGTTCTTTTTTGTTAAAATAAAATGAATTATTAAAAGGTTATGCAACATTACATGTTATATTCTATTATAATTCCATTAAAATAATATATGGTAACACTTATGTGGGTATAAATAATTAAACAGGTTAAAAAAATTATCACAGAAATAATCATATAACTTGAGCTAAAGAACAAGACAAGACCATCGCTCCTTATATTTAGTCGTAAGGAGAACAGCCTCGAAGGTTCTGGGCTAGCGTAGATGGAACTCGAACATCGTAGTCACAAACATGTACTATGACAATTTGTTCCAACTGTTAGTTCGGTCCAACAACAATCTAGAACCTTTATAAATAATATGTTTTTTTTCACATTACAATATATATTAATATAAGTATAAACTGAGAGTCCACTATAAATCTTCAGGTTTTTAAAAAAAATAACCGTTGTTCATACATTTTCCTGGTTGTTCGCAGCATAAATAATTAGGAGAAATTAAGATGATTACTAAATAAATAATAGATAATAATTAATAAATTATTATTAAACAAGTTTTTAGGAAGAGACTATTGAATTATAGATATAGAATGCAAGGCCTCGAAGTCTCGTATTATTTCAATAATTCACTTAATCATGCAGATTACATGCCAAATTTTCGCCTATTCAGGCATCTTCAGGGCTATTACAGTTTTGCAAGCAAGCTAGAAACAGACTGAAACCTTCCCATATGGAAGGAGGGGTAACAGGGAAATGTATAGTGTTGCCAACATTCAAACAAATTTAGATTTTGTTTCGAGGCCTTGCATTCTATATCTAAATTATTATTATTAATTTTTCTTATACTTAGATATCTCAGTTTAATGCCTTTAACCATTATCAGCTATTTTGGAAGTTTTGACTAAATTTCAACGCCTTGTGTTGAAAACCTGATTTGATACCAATACTGTTGAAACTTAAAAAATATGGAAATTCAATTTTAGGAAATTTTAATTTAACCACAGATATGGGATGACAGATTAAACAAAAAATAAATATTTAAATCGACCGATTATGATCTTTTTCTGGTATTAAGTACAACATTCCTAAAGCAGAGATTTTCTATAAAAAAAGTGTTTAATTAATTAATTTAATTTAAAAAATCTCAGATCAGAGAAAAAATAATCAAAATTTTTTAATAATATGTTATTATTATTTTTGCCTATGACTCTGCTACTTTGACGAGTGCACCGTCACGTTCCTTATTATTAAATGTGATTATTATTTGAATGCTTATTCTGCTACAAACCTCAGCTTAACTATAATCAACTTGAAGCTCATCGGGCATGGTAGTTTTTGTGAAAGAGCGAAATCTCAAATCTTGAAGGTCAAGGGGGTTCAGATGACCAAAAGAAACTTTTATTTCTTACTAAAATCACATACTGAACTAAATTAAAATTTTAAGCAAAGCTTTTCCATTCACCTCATTGTCAAATAAGTAATAGTACATTTTGTACTTGACAGATATAGTGGAATTTTCTTTTCTTCTAAAATTCAGTAGAATTATTTCACCCCTCCTCAACTTACCCAGCGGATGAACCGAATGTAAATTACGAATTTTTTCCATTAGTCTTAATAAATTTGAACTCATCTCTGAACTCATCCGTACATTATTAACTATTAACAACATTTAAAAATTTGAAGTAGCTAATCAAACTATTAGCCCATCTAATTTTCATTGTTTTCTATAAAATTATCGATTACTGGTCATGCACAGATAACTGGGGTTTTAAAATCAGAAATCATATGAAAGTCAGCAATCATCTTTTGCCTTTATAAAACTCTAAACGATTAGTATGTTTATCGTATGAAACAAAATGTCCATGACTTTTTTTTTTTTTAAATAATGCATAGTAAGTGTGAACTAAGAGGTCCTATTGTATGCTCTCCCGTTAAGCCAGGTCAGGGCAATAGCCTTTGAAAACTTCCACTGCCTTTGTTATTTAATTGGTTCGCAAAATCTGGATTCACGGCACGATCAAGGGGTTTGGTCTTTATTCTGCATCATCAGCAGGGTGTTGATTTCACTTAGTTCAAACAGTGATGTTGAGTATTAAATCTGAATTGACCTAAAAAAAAATCAGATACTAATGTTTAAATAAATAACTTATAAGTTCTCCCGCATGCTAATCATCAGTCACCTTATGCGATAATTATAAATTTCAGTCAGTATGTTTATAAATAATTTAAATATTTTTCTTTTAGAAAAGGTCTGTAAATAGTTTACTTACACGGGTAACCTACCATGTATATTCTGCTAACTTTAGGTCGAAGAATATCCAATAACCAAGGGATTGGGTTATCAAACAATAACCAAGGGTTCCATTTAATATGCACCTTTGGAGGAGAGACAAAAATAATTTCTCTTTATGCATATGCACTTCTCTTTATGCAATTCTCTTTATTTATATGCACCTTTGGAGGAGAGACAAAAATAATTACTCTTTAAACCTCCATCACTACTTATTTTGTATATTCTCTAACTGCATCTATTTTAAATTTCAACTAGGAGTTGAGTAGATAATTTGTACAATGGCGTTTCTGTGGGAAGAGGTGATGTCCATCAAGGTTTTTTTTTTTAATTTCTTTTAAAAAATATTTAATTTTTTTTAATTTCTTTTCATCCAAATATAACACTATTAAATTTACATAGGTTTTTTTTTATTCATTTAATATTTATAATTATTATTTTTTTAATAGATAGTAACAAATAAAGGGCCATGGTCTAGAATTATGTTTTGAGTATTTGAAAATCTATTTGTCTATGTCCTTTTGGAAAAGAGTGTAATTGCAAAGATTTCAATGAGTACTTTTTAAAAAGGTTCTCTTGGGCTTTTTCTTTATGATTTAACATATTTAATATGTATTAATTTTTTTTTTAACTGGTAACTGAAAAATGGTTAGGTTAAATACAATACTTAAGCCGGTTTAATTTATTTAATCACATTTACTTTTAAAAAACTAGTCAGGTTTACACTATAAATTAGCTTTTTTCCAGAAATAACCGTTACATTTTTTTTCAAAAACTTTCTGTGATACTCTGGATGTTTTGTAAATATAATTAGTAACATTTTTTTTTCCATTATAACATCAATACCAAATTAATAAAGTTTAAGAAAACATTACTGACTAAACTATGCTCCAATAATGATCTATCTATCTCACTGATCATTCATTAAATTCACTTTTTTGTCGTTCATTACAATTTTAAATTTGCTTTAAATTGGCCTACCTAACTGATTGTTGATTGACGGAACATTACAAATATGCCTGCTTATGATTTTATTGCAGTGATGGATGAAAGAGATTTAAAAAAAGAAAATAAACATTTTCCTTTTAGTGGTAAAATAAATAAACATTGACTAACCAATTAGTAGTTGTCGCAGGTTGCTTAGAACATGCTATGAATAAAGGATGATGTCGGGAAAGTCCATTTGAAGTGGAACTTCAAGAAGTGTATTCAACTCTGACGCATGGGTCTCAGGTACTCGGTTCTTCCGTTTAACGAGGAAATAGTTCGATGTTTTTTTCGTTAAATATCTGCGGTTCCGGAAATCCAATCTCGCTCATTATAACCCGAGCTAAGTGAGGAAAATAATCTGAGGAACGTTTTAAGTACCATTGAGGTTTGGGAAATTACTATAAATAGAATATTTGAAATGAATACTCACGTCAATTAATTTTCAGTCGTAGTCTAGGTATTCTTTTCCTTGCACAATGCAATTATGATTGTTGGTAGGTAATGAAACATTCTGTCAATAAACTTGGCATTTATTAATAGTATCAAGAATAAAAATAAGTTTCTTCATTCAATTTTTTTTTTATTGATTAATTAATCGAATACTTTTAATCTTTTTAGCGATGTTAACAAGTATAAATTACTCACTTTAAATTCAGTGATGACCAACAGGTTTTATGCCTTCTTAATAAAACAACCAGCATACAAATAATAATTTAGAAGCTGATCCTCTAAGATAAAATTTAACTCTGATTTTTTGCGCATGAACTTGTGTTGTTAAAAGTAATAATCTTAGCCACATTTCAACTTGTTCATAAATATTGAGCTAATCTCTTATTCTGACAAAAAGTTTTAAAGCGTCAAATAATTTCTGTTGTAGAAAACATAATAATCTTCTTTTAGAAAAAAAAAATATATATAAGGAAGTTTAAGCTATAAGCACCTTAAGGTTTAAGAACTGTTTTTAAAGAATGGTTTCTGTAGTGCTATTCTCAAGGCCCCGGTTCGAATCTAGCTGTAGCAGAATAACTTGCAATGGATCGTCCATATGAGGAGGTTGATTATATAGACTATCAAGCAATGATTGATTTTTGAAAATCCTGCATATTCACAAGTCCTTTGTATCTCGAAGACAAGGATAGTAGTAGTATAGTAAAATATTGAATGAATGTTGAAGAGCTTACAATTTGCCTTTAGTGTTTATACAGTTCTTGAACTTTTAAATTTTCGGTATGGATTCATGGAACAGTTCCTATAATCTTTTGGACACCATGGCTGGGTTGTTGTGTAAAGCTGGAAAATGGTTTTAATCTGTTCACTGGGTAACAGAAAAAGGTATTTAAATTCTGCCCCGCTTTTTGAATAACGCATCCTCCTAACTAGAATTGTTAATATGATGAACGAAAGCTGAGTATCTCAAATATCAAACTTTGTTATGCGAAAAACTGAAAATAAGAATTAAAAAAAAAATTGATAAATAAACATGTTGATAAAATAAATTAATAAAATTAAGAAGTTTAAAACATTTTTTGATCTGGCGTATTTTTGTTTTGTTTTTTGTTATAGGATAATCTTTAAATGGTGAAGCTCCGAAAAATGAAAAATTTTGGTTATTTCCTTTTGAAATAATTGAGAGAAAAGATTTAATTATGTGTTATCGTTTCTCTAGATTATACAATTTTTATTAAAAAAAAAAGTATATTGTAGGAACTCAGGGCACACATAAAACACCCAGTTTACCAAACTCCGTTGTTTTTTATTTTAATGTTTTTTTTTTTTTTTTTTTTAATTTACTTTATAAATCCTTAGAAGTAATAATAATAAAATAAATAAGTAATCCGAAGTAAATAAATTAAATACTATTGTGATAATAGTAAATTAATTTTTTTTTTAAGATTTTAATGTATTATTGTAATGTAGTTTTGTTTAGACACATTTACCTTGTGACTCAGTTGCTATCTTATCCACTTCTGTATTCTGTCTTCTTGTTTAGTCTCTATTTTATTCCTTTAGTCACGCAGGCAATTTTTTATCTAGTGATTTTGATTATTTTTTTTTCAAGAGTATAGGTAGTTGATATGTTTCTCTTAAGAATGACATTTCTGTTCAGTTATTCATTTTTTTTTCTTCTAATTCTCATATCTCGTGCGAAGTAAATTATGAATTAATTAACTAATATCTTACCCGACTCCTGTTCCAAATAAAATATACGTTATGCTAACAGGAAGATTTAGCATCGCATGTGTTTCTTCAGTGATATAAATATAAATAAGGTCACATACAATTTAATTATAACTTTATGGAACAATCCAATCCGGATCCAACCACTTTCGAGAACCAGTTTTGCTTCATCTGCATCGCAGGATAATGATAACATTATCCTCCGTTTTGAGATTTTTATGACCGTTGAAAAGTAATGAATTTTTATTACCACTAAAAAATAATAATTCCGTGATTAACTTATAATGGAACCTAATTACTCTTGTTGGTTTTTCATGTAACAAAAGAGAGAGAATAAAAAAAAAAAAAAAAAAATTTTAAGGTCACCTTTTTATTGAACTATTTGTTGATTTTCTTAACCGCAAGTTTATTTAACGCGATTGTCTTTTGCCCCTGTTTATTACCCAATAACTTAGAAAAAAAGTATAAATATTACTTCATTAATTATGCAATAGCTAAGATTAAAGGATTGTGTACTTTTTAAAATTTTATTGTTCTATGGGTGGGAAATGCCCTGTGCCAAATCACGTCTAGTTTAAACTAATTTTAATTATGATAATAATAAGGATGGCTAATAGCAATAATAAATAAAAACATGAAAAATAATTGTATCCTACTCGTGATTATTTATTGAGATCAAAACATTAATTGCTAAGTAACATTTTGCTACTTTTACGAATTATTAGCTGTCATTAAATTGCCATTTTTTCGCACGAAAAAGGCTATTAAAATAGATTACTAGGATATTGAAAAAATATTTTTGAGAATTTGGTCAATTGTTACTATTATTTCTGAGGCCTTCTAACGATACCTCAATAAGTTTCAGGTTTCTCGATAAACGTTTATGGATGATATGTGTTTTCGTCCAAGTTTTTCTATAAGTTTTCGAGTGAATTTTCCCAGTTTTTTTCCCCCAAATTTTGCCAGTCAATACCAAAGTTTAATCTAATTTAAATGGTACTATTTCTATCATTTAGTTTTGAATATTAGTTAAAAGCAGGTTTCTGTGAATTCGTTGAAATCACATTCATGCGCTTCTGTATGTATTTAGAAAAATTATGATTTTCTAAACCTTTTTATTTCTTTTTTTTTTTGTTATTTTTTTTCCATTGCGGAGCGAATAGAAATATAAAAGATAACTTTATAAAAAAAAACTGTATAACCCTATTAATTAAAAAAATAATCGGTTGCTCGTTTTTGGAATAACTGTTTGAATTTATCCACCCCCCCCCTCTGAATTTGAGTGCAGTTGATTCTACGCAATAATTTTATACATAATAACGTTTTCGTTACATATACATAAATTGTTTAATTGAATACGTTGTTACAAAACATATGAAAAAATTTATGTTGCGTTATACGGTAAACAAATGACATTTTTAGTGTTTTTTAATTGACAATTCATTAATACATTATTGAAGAGAAAATGTAATTATTAAATAATCATTTACCAAGAAAGTAATAAGAAAGTCCCCAAAAAGATTTATGTTGAGGGAATTGACACCAGTAATTAAAATAAAAAGTTACTTACCTTCATCGCTTGCAAAACATTCCGTTATCGCTTCCTGCTTTCTACCAGTCCTTCTTATAAAATTAACCTGTTGCATTTTTTATTCTATTTTAACTAAAACGTAAAAAGGTAAATAACGTAATAATTTCAAAATCCTATTTCTAAACTTATTTAATTTAAACATATACATAACGATATTGATAAACTATTATAAAAAATTCTTAATTCTTTCAACTTACACCAAAACAAACTTTTATTATGGGGTTAAATTGGTCTTTTTTTTTTTTATACAGTTTAAATTATTCTTAAATATTTAATAAACATCATTTTATGTTCGTATTAGGAGTTTATCAAAAATTGAAACATTAAGTAATCATTTAACTAATCTTATATGAAAAGAAAAGATTGGTCATGACCATATTTGCAAGATAATTGCATGATTATACTAAACGCAATAGAACCTTAATACTTTTTTGGTGGTATAGATCGTGGTAAAGGATAATAAATATATTTAGAATTCAATAAAATGTTTACACCTACAATTTGCCTGCCTAAGCCGTGGAAATTTACTAAAAAGTGGGTTGTATTATTTTTTCCATTTAACTTTAATAAAATGAAAGCGATACAATTTTATAGGATCATTTAAGAATTCAATTATTCTTAGAAAATATTTTTTTTAACTTATTAGAATATTACTAAGTTTTTTGGTATATTCACAGAATTATTTTTTTAATTATAATTTTATGAAATATTCTAATAGACAAAATAAATAAAAATAATGAATTAACATACAACATAAAACATAAAATAATGAATTAATGAGGAAAATAAATAGATATATATATACTTAGTATTATAAATAAACAAAAATTTTCGGTTTACCTGACAATTCTTAAATTCATGTTCATGGAAAAATGTTTTTGGCTAGTTTAAATTATTGCACATTTACATTTTTGATGTGTTTTTTTAACTTTTAAATTCCTTGAGTACCGGAAAACCAAGATGATTCGTTATCAGAAGTCTGCTAACTGATTCCTTTCATTGTCTTTTCTTCACACTCATATTACGTTATGTTTCAACCAAGGTTACGATATGTTGTTACTCAGGCAGGCCTCTTAGCCATACGAAACCATTTCGTATAAAATGTATCAATATATATAAAATTTATTTATGAAAATTTTCTTTATATTTACAGTGGCATTGCTATAAGACTTATAAGGAATTTGCTCATACGATTGAAAGCAACTATGAGAACCCGCCACATTTTGATTAATTATAATGCTTAATCTTTTTAATCCGGACCACGCCGATTAGACAAATAAATTCAATAAATTTCTTTCTTTCCAACAATCTCTGCTGAACTTTTTGCCATTAAAAGCAATCATATGAAACAAATTGTAAATAATATAGGATCAAAACCTATACCAAAGGTAAATGATTGGCATTACAGTTTACAATAATTTATGGCCTCCCTTCGTACACTCATTTCAAAAGTGATCTATCTCCTTAAAAAAAATCCGTTTTCACCAAAAAATATTAAAATATTTTTGTTTGTTTGATTGACGCCCATTTATACCATTAGGTCTAATTGGACGATGTTGTTGCGGGAATCCTAAATTTTGCCTATCTATATAATCAGGATATGGATTATTAACGAGCACCTGACATCGTAAAGGTTTTTTTGCGTCCTATTGGACATAAATACTAAATTCATATAAAGATTAAACGTTCTTTATATTATTTTTCTACGAATTTAATTTATCAAAAATTTTAGCTTACTTGCCAATAAAATAAATTATCAATAATTTGATGATCATTCAAATTCAAATCATGGCCAATCTATTTTTGTCATAAGAATTATAATTCATATTATATGGCATTAATCATATATTTTTTCATTTTTTTTTTTTTTTTTTTTTATTATTTTGAATTACTTATTCTCTTCAAAATAATTTTTTTTTCTGAGGGGATATTTTGTGCGGTGCTAATATCCTGAGATAAAATGTTGATTTAAAAAAAAAATAAAAATCTTTGTCACTTTTGGACAGCTTGATATATATATATATATATATATATATATATATATATATATATATATATATATATATATATATATATATATATACCTATATATAAAATAATAAAAATTGAATTGTCATATTTTTTTTTACATTTCTATATAATGGAGTAGGATCGTTCCTCTTTAATCTTTATAGAAATTAAACGGCGCTGACTGGAAATTGAGCAAAAGGATAAGTTTATTTCAATAAGTTTTTTGTGCAGTTGATAAAATGCATTAAGTAGAAGCAATAAAAATTATTTATTGAGGTTTTTATTATATTAGTGTAGAGAAATTCACAAAAAAAATAAAAGAAATAGAGATTGAAATATGAGTGTGTTTAAAAGAAGTTAGTGAATAGTTCATTTCAAAACTTTTATCTTTTCTTATGTTACTTTATCATATAGTATTACATTTTGTCTCATTTATCTATTCTAAATATAATTATCAATCTTACTATGAAAAGAGATTGTGACCATAAAACTGATAATGAAAATTTAATGATTTTCAAAAATTCAAGGTAAGAATGTCCTACATTAAAACCATATTATTTTCGTTATTTAGGTCAGGAACAATAATTAAATATATTGACTACAATTCCAATAATATAAACTAATTATAGTTTTTAAAAGAGTATTATTGATTGGATTTGATTTATAAGGCGAAATGATTTTGAGGTTGTTAATCAATTTAAATAAATATATATTTATATGTTCATTTAACTTCTTCGGTAATTACCTGTTGTTAATCATTGGCTCGCGTACTTGACACTAACCTTGGCTTATTATGGCATTGAATCTTATCTCTTTGACTCTTATTTAACTTTAATCTGATCTTGATACGATTTTGTATGTTCGTTTCGGAGAAGATTTTATATGCTCCTCAAAATAGTAAAGTACAACGAAACATCCTAGAAAAGTATAAGCCATCAGCTTTTGAGTTGGATAATTAGGCTTAGTTCATAATTATACTTACAATAAAAATAATACCAGGAGCAACCAAACTGCCCTAAATATGTTATGTGGATCAGCCCTACTGAATTATATCAAGTAAATGTATATCTACTAAGTTTAGAAGGAAAAATAGTAAACAGTTATTATTGTTTTTTTATGATGGCAGTTATTTGTGTTATGGCAGATCCTATTTCTATGTTGTGGATGACTTAGAACGTAGATATTACCTATTATCAGTTTTGAGATAGATGTTTTATGTTATAACTAGAAATACATCCATGCCGTTTATTTTGTCTTTGATATAAATGCCGGTGCGCTTATATCATATTTGAATTTTCCAACTGTTGGTGGATTTAGGGTAGGGATGACAACAACCGGCCGGTTATATTAAAGAAAACGGTGTAACCGGTTATACTAAGCCTTCAGTTGTAACCGTTTTTGTTTCTTCAATAATATGTATTCCTACAAGGATTTAAAAAACCAGCTGTTCATTGAGCTAAAGTTTTAACCGGTTAGGTTTTTTTTTTCTTCAATATAGGTACTACATCCCTAATTCAGGGTACATAGTGTAACATGAAACAAAACTCGAAACGTATGATTTAAAATGACCTGTTGTTGGAACAAACAGTTCTTGGACTTTTTCGTGACTTCGAAAATAATCTACGCTTGTCTAGAACCTTCAAGACAGTTCCATTTCAGACTAAATATTAGGAGCGATGGGCGGAAGAGTTAGTCTTCCTCTGAAGATCGATCATATGATTATATTTGTTTTTAAGTGTCATTACAAGTTGATACTTTTTGTATGTAACCTTCATGATTATCAGTGTTTATATTGTTTGTGTGGAATTTTAAATTATTTTTTTCGTTTAATGGAAATCGTTTAACCCACATAAGTGTTATAATATTTTTCAAAGAATGTCAATTTTCAGCTATTAACCTGTCATTTGTTTTGTTTTTTTTGTTTCATTCAACATATATTCTCTCCGTAACATACTTGAATAAAAGTTGTTTGGTAATTATACCGAAACTTATTTAATATAATTATTTATATATGGAACAGGCAATATTAACATAAAAAATTTCTGTTTTATTAACAAAATTTGACATTATTATATGAAGAGCGAACGTTTTGAATGGAATGCATCAAATTAAATCGTGTTGTAGT
This sequence comes from Aelia acuminata, assembly GCA_911387785.2. Taxonomy (NCBI): domain Eukaryota; kingdom Metazoa; phylum Arthropoda; class Insecta; order Hemiptera; family Pentatomidae; genus Aelia; species Aelia acuminata. Next base: position 59,771,102 of record OU426981.1, read on the forward strand.
ACTTATTTTGACTAAATTTATGTGGGCATGAGCTTATTCACAGATGCAGTAGTGGTTTATCTATTCATTTAAACTTAACCAGAACTAAACTATTAAAAAATACTATGTTATATTTGTATCCCCTAATAATAAAAATCTACCTTTTTGCGTAAGACTGGTTCATTTTATCCTGTACAAAAAAAAAAAAAAAAAAATATAACACACCTAAATGGATTGCATTTATTTTTTTAGAAGTATTGTATGTTTTGTATTGATTTTTTTTTTTTTTTAAATAATGAGTTATTGCAAAAGACGTGGCTAGCAAAACTGCCATGGAATGAGGACGGATAGAACTATTGATATAAGGCTGTAAGAAGGAATTTTGTTTTGAAGTTGATAGTGTAATGATATAAAAAAGGCTCGGACAAAAGGGGCCTGCCAAGCGTCGACAAAGGCTTTTTGAGCATCTAATTCCACGGCTAACCGTCCCTCCCGTCCCCTCCCCCCTAGCAAGAAGGGTTGTCCTTTCTTTCGAAAACCGCACTTGGTGAAGGTCAAGGTGTCGCCTCTGTTTCACTTTTATTATGTACATATTGTGATAACCCCTTATGAGTCAGTCCATTGTCGAAGGGGAACGTTCCATAGCGGTTAACATCTTAGATTAAAATCGATTAAATTTTTTTTTTTAGAAGCATGTAATATTAATCAGCCTAGGAAAGGATTTCTTTCATAGACTATTCTAGATATGTTAGAGGCGTAGTTTGATGGCTTTGAATAGATTTGCGATACGACTTTTGATAGTATCATGCATGTCACATTCCTTGCCTGATGGGGGAAATTCCAGATTAGAGCAGGTCTCTGATTTCAAGATCACGTTTTTTTTTTTTTGATATTTTAAAATTGGGCAAACAAGTAAACAATTTTTTGTTGAGATTTTCCTTGTATTTCCTTACCACATGAAAGTGTACGCAATTAGCCTTAAAACTAACAATTAACCTTTTCTCTTGCGATATCAATGGTAAATGAGGAAGTATTTTTTATAATTCAAGGTAGGCATGGTGTAATTAGACTAATAAATTGAAATAAGAAAAAATATAAAATACAAATAAAAAATAACATAATGTATAAAATTAAATTAAAATTTAAAATTAAAATTGAATTGCAATGCAAGCAATTAAAATATATAAAATTTATTGAAATAAAAGAAGACAACTTAATTTAAAATAAAATTTAAAAAAAACTTTAATAAAGGCTTATTTAAAATATACTGGTAACAATCGTCCGAACTCCACACAAGGCTTGTCTTCGCATTTGTAGACAACAGGAGATCTCAACGCATCTCCCTCCACCTCTGAGGTTGATATGAGGGTTGGATTTATATGTTTGAGTATTATTTCTGTGATAACCTCAACTAAATTTATTGACTATTGTGCTGCTCATAGGATTAGGCGGTGTTTACCCATCAAATTGCCGTGTTACCTGTTGCTCCAGCTTCGGACCCAATATTCCTTGAAGTATTAAAATAACAATAATGATTGGAATAAAGTCCCTCCGTATAATATTTTTAAAAAAATGATATTCTATTGTAAGTTATGCTATCAGAGAGTAAAAAAATATTATCCATTATATTTTCAATCTAATGATAGATGGATCGAATGGGTTATGATAGTCACGCGAGTGATTGAATAGAATCAAATTTAGAAATGAAAGTATAGCTGGAATTTTAATAGAAATGATTAATATTCAATCCACCTAACAAGACTTTTGCACTGGATGACTTTTGCCTTCGCTAAGGATTATTACTGAATTTCAAAATCGCTACGTTTTTTCCTTGTCCATATGACGTCAATGAGGAGCTTTCTCTTGATCTCGCCATTATGTGTGTCGCAGATGACGCAGAAGTTGTTCCGAATTTTATCTATTTATTAATATTTAATAAGATTATATAAAGTTTTTGCTCTTGTTTCGAAATTTATCCTTTACTGACGTCTTTTACCCTACCCACACATAGCAGTAGAAAAAAATTATGAAATACCTACGCACTTCCTTTGTTTTTTCTGTAATAACTTTTTATTTGAACTATAAGGGGTTAAGGTTGTTCGAGCCCAGGTATCTTAAGTAATTGTTCCTGTGAATAAACAATTTCTTCTCATTATTACGATTCTGTTATATCAGCCTTGAATTGACCCTAGGCTCCGAAGAGCTCTTGGGTACATTCGGCTTTTGTAGAATTTGAATTTTTAGTGTGGGATAATTAGACGGTTTGAATGCTCCTACCATACAGTAGGTAAAATAAATGGTCTTACCCTGGTACTCTTACTATTTAGCTCTTTGCCTAACACTTGGCGAAGAATATTACGCGTACAAAATACAACGCTGCGGATGTGATATAGGTAGAAGATATAACTTTCTTTTTATGGATAATTTAATTTAACGGTATTAGGTCAGTTAATAAAACATTTTTTTCTCATTTGGAATAACCTACGCTAATCTGTCTGCAGCATATGACGGATTGCATTGGCAAGGCCAGTTGCAATTATGCTGCCTTCAACTCTATCGAAGGACTTGTCCTTTGTACTATTTGTATATTATAATCCTACTCTTCCTTCCCTAAATTTTAACCTACGTTAGTATTTTCCACTTAAATTCAATTCAACGAAGATTTCTTACTTATTTTGAAAATTCAAATTAACAATATGGAATTATAGTCAAAAGTGGTACTAATCTACTACCTCAGTAAGGGAGTTTGGTTGGTAAAAAAAAAGTTACATAAATGCACTAGATAAGTTGAAGGCCGTCACCCAGTGCTTAGGGAGACAGAAGAATTTTCTTTACTAACTTTAGATTTAGGCATCCACCCTAAAAATTGGGGCAAATTCGGAAATAATTCAAGATTTGTAAAAATTATGTTAATGATATATTAAATTTCTGAAATGTCATTCAGCTTTCTTTGTAGGTATGTTTTTTGCCAAGAGAGTTAAGCTTTTACTAAATATTTATTTTAGCCGTATTATAAACTTTTTAAAAATACAACTTAAAACAATAAATAAATTGGGCTTATACCGTTTTGAAATTAGACTGCTAAATTTAATTTTTTTATGTTCAAGTTAATCTGATCATAATTTACCTAAGTTCAATTTTATTTTTACGTTTTACCTATTTTCATTTTTATGTATATGTCAGTAAATACGGTGTGAACGCGCTCAGTACTATCAATATCACCACTGTCCTCAGCTGAGACAGAATGTAATATTAATCATGTAATGAGTTTTTATATTTATAAAAATTATGTAACATATTTATTATTAGTGTGATGGTTATTTCTTAATTTTTCTTAAAGGATGAAAACTTTTTATTCGTACATAAATTAAAATTCATGCTTTGTATAAATAATTAATTATTAAATTGTACAAATTTGACTTTATAAATTATAAATTTAACCTATCGGAACTCACTTTGATTCGATTTTTCAGTTTTTCATTAATTTAATTGTTTATGCATTTCAGAAATATTAGATTTTATTTTAGATTTCAAATAATTTATTTATTTAATTGTATTTATGTTTCAGATTGGAATCTATCTACCTTCATCACAACACCAAGCGGGGTAAGTCGAACATCATTAAAAAAAAGTTTATTCTATTTGGTTTATAATTAGTTTCCTTGTAGTTTTTGTACATATAAAAATTTAATTATGTTCATGCTAAAAGCCTTTTTTGACACTTACCCCCTATTTGGTATACGTTGGTTCCAAGCTGCTCTTATTTTAAAAAGCAATAATAACCTCAAGTTTTGAAAAAACCCCGGAGTTCACAGTGAATTCAGCGCCTAATTAGAAACCAAAAAGTGGCTCATTATTCAAATTTATTTTACAAATGGAAAATAAACAAAATTAAAAATATTTTTATCAAATAATATGCGAATCTTGTACATCATTATCAAATAAGTGATCGTTTGAATTATTTCTCAGTCTGTTGTTTATATTTTAATATTATATAATTCACAAACATCGGTCAATGTGGGAAAAATCCACAATGTAATGACTCTTCCTGTAACTTCATATTTTATTCGGTGGTGTCCAAATTTAACTCTGAAAAATAATGCATTAAACGTGAGAACGGCATGTACTTGATGTTCATATCATTCCTTTCGTTCCGCTAGCAACCTGTAACTGATTTTATTTTGGGAAATTCTTTCTTTACATCAGCTTGAGTTATATAAATTGCTTACCTAAAATTTTACCTGCCTGGGAAATTCAGATCCATGTTCTTTCCCCCATCTGTAGGAAAATCAGGACTTCTTGGCCCCCCATTGCTTCTCTCCTGGCATTGAAAGCAAGTGCAGCCTGCACGAGCACTGAATTATTATAAATACTGTGAACTTGAATGAAGAATCAGGTCATTGATTCAACTTTAGTTCAAATATTTGCTGAAGGTCTTGAAATCATTGCCGTTTCAACTTCGAGGTTGATTTATAGATATCAAGTGTGTTTTCGATAAAGGATTATCAGATCGAAAATTTAGAAAACTCTTCAAACATATAAAAGTCATTTAAAATAACCAAAACATTACTCACTCATATTTTACTAGACTATAATAAAATGTGAAGCTTATGCTTTGATGTTTTTCCGCTCTCTCAATCCAGCTTTAAAATAAAATTACCTGTTTCAAATTAATTGTACAAAACTAATTCCTTTCATTACACTAGTATTACTACTTATATACATTATGCTTTTGATCCAAAATTTTCTGAATGATCTTAATTTTTCTTCCGTCCCCCCTTTGCCTACCTCTTCCCCGACTATTACCCCGCGCTCTCTAGTCAGCTCTCGCGAACTTGAATTTTCAAACCGTAATTATTACGGTTTTTTTTTTGTTACTAGTTACCTTTCGCATAGATAATTAGTCCAAAAATCTTTATTAGGTAAGACTATAGATTAGGGAGGGGGGCGGGTTTCCTCCGACCCCACCAGGAACCACCACTATCACCATCTCGTCGCCCTCGGGCTCTAGTTAGCTCTCGCATACGTACATTTTCATTAACTAATTTAAATTTTTCTTAGAAATATTTCAAAAAGTTGTAGCTAATCATACTAGGTATATTTATAAAATTTACGCAACGAGATTTTTTTTTTTTTTTTTTTTGTTCGGTACCCCTACCTGGCCATGTGTGGCATACGGGGGGTTACTCTAGAGGTGTAACCAACCTATTCTAACCATGGTGGGAGGTTCGAGATTTATTCCGGCCTCCATGAAATAAAAGTCAACCCTCCCAGGGCGGATTCGAACCGCCGCCGTTCGGCTCAAGCATGCAACAGCGGGTCGCGCTCCTACACGCTCAGCTATCCCGGCCCCGAGAAGCGATATTTGTAAAAACGTCTTTATGCCCTGCTTATAAATTATTTTTGTGATCGCAGTAGGGGAAAATAGGAGTAGTTATAGTCGTCCTCACACTCCCTAATGTGAGGACCCCTTGATTGTGGCACTTGTTATAAAAATATTATGATATATCTATTAATAGAATAAGCGGGGAAATCATGATCCACATTTTATTACATGATTATAGTAAGTTTCCCTGGCATATTATTTTTCTTCTTATGCCGTTCAACTACGAGGCTAGTTCCTGGCATTTAATTTCCTGTTGGCACGACACAATAATGCCTGAGTCAACTTAATGACACTGCAGTGAACTCAAATGTAAATCACTCCTGAAAAGACAATGTCTTCAATAGAATTTTTACGTAATTGTGGTCCTGAATCATGAATCCATCCTGGAATAACTGGAAGCATTGTATAGTTTGATGTGCAAGCAGTTGATTCGTAGATGGTTCTATATAGGAGAAAGCTTTTTAGCTTTAACAGGGCATTAAATGAATCTTCGTCAATTATTTCGCTATTTTAAATCGCATTTCAGTTAACGTATGTTGATCATCCTTTATGCTTGTTATCTCCCATTCAGTGAATTCAATATAGGTAGGACATAAAGGCATATTTTAAATCGTACAAAAGTTTTTTCTTCAGGCCTTTCCTAGAATATCTAAACGGGAGTCGTGATTTGTATTCAAGTTTATCTACGAACATTAAAAGAACTCGTCTGAAGGATAATGGTGGTACGTTTGCGTCCTCTAGGTTACTTCTTATGGACGACAAGGAAGTCCGATTTAGGTGGTTGTGCTTTTTCTATTCTCGACAAATACAGCCTGGCTCAATATGTTGAGCGAAACTTGGCAGTGATGAATCGGGCGTTTGGAGCTAGGTAAAGACTATAATTCCCTCGAAAGTTGTATTTTATCGAGAGCCAGTCAGCTTCACCGTTTGCTATTCCATTTGAGTGTTATAATTATCTCTAAACCCTCAATTTTATTAGAAATTTAAACTATACTCTTGAAAATAAAATGGAGATTTAATAGAGGATTGTCCACCGGCCTGCCGGTCTGTAGATAGTGAGCCACGATGTTTATAGTTTCTTGGATGATCTAAATGTATATATTGGTTGGGCTTAACTCTTCGAGGAAATAATGGGGCACTGTAGAACAGGCCAAGAAAAACTTAATATGACATAGTCAGGCTCATAGAGTTTTTCTGTAACAACTAAAAACCGAATTTTCTATTTCGAAACCTTTTCTCGATGATACCTTGGGGGGGGAGGATACATCAAAAAGATTTTAATCACATGTGTAATATAGGTGATATATATCTTCGTCTAACACCATGATATTGAGAAAAGTACACGGGTACGGTCTACCTACAAGGGTACGCAGAGGACTCTCATGTGTATTTATGTTAATACTACTTTATAACTTTTAGTAAAAATTAATATGTATTTTAATTTTATTCGTCCTTTAGCATAGTATAACTTTAATTTAATTTAATATAAACTGGGTGCTGTCAGTAATGTTGTTCCCCCTATATTCCTGTTCAGTACATAATTACCTATATTTTGTGACTATTTAAGAGTCAGGGAATTATTTATACGGAAAAATTATTAGGACAATAAAATTTATATGCAAAAATTAGTATTTTTAAAACATATACTTTTAAAACAAGCACAGAACCATATTTTCTCCTTAATTCTTTTCTACCTGCAGTTATCAGAAAGAAAAAAATAAAATAGAATAAAAACTGAGTTCTGATCGTCAAGAATGATGAGATGCTTAATTTTTACTTTCACTTACCTATATATGAAATATATAGTAAGTGGAAGTATTGCAATCGTGAAAATTTTCGACTTCCGGTTTTCAACGGAAATACACGTTTTGGGACCCCCTGAGTCGAAATAACCAAGTCCCGCGAAATGGTCTGTGTGTTTGTCTGTGTGTGTGTGTGTGTGTCTGTGTGTGTGTATGTGAACAGACTAGCTCAAAAACTATAAACCGTGCGAACCTGAAATTGGGTATTTAGAGTATGTATATGCCCGCGATGTGACAGCAAAAATTTCATCAAATTTGCTCAAAGGGAGGGGGTACTTTACTTAATAACTTTTTAAGTTTTTTTCGATTTTCTCATAAACGGTTCTAACGATTTTGATTAAACTGAGTATTTGATCTATTGATATGCCCGAGATATGGCTGTAAAAATTTCATCAAAATTGATCAACCTGAGGGGGGACTTTACTTAATAAATTTTGTATATTTCCACGTGTTTTTTTTATTTACTCAATAACGGTTTTAACGATTTTGATCAAACTTGGTATTTGATGTATTTATATGCCCGAGATATGACTGTAAAAATTTCATCAAAATTGATCAACAGGAGGGGGGACTTTACTTAATAAATGTTGTCCAATTTTTACCTTTTTGAACGATTATCTCAAAAACGGCTTTAACGATTTTTATCAAATTCGTAATGTTTAATGAAAATTAGTTGTTATTTAATATCAGGTAAGCTTTATCATTATTAAAATGTTCTGAGGGGGCTTAAATGGGGAAGGGGCTTTTTTTGTTTTTCTATAAAGTACCTTTGTTTTAGTTTATATTGGGAAATTAACTGTCTCTCATCACGCTTAAAAATAAGAAACGGCTAAATATGATATATGAAGAGAATCAAGTAAACATATACAGGAGAAAAAAAGAAAAATATTCCGTCAACTCATAAAACACCTTGAGCTCACGCATGCGCCGTACGCCTTTAATGACAAACCAATGCGTTATAATTAAACTGTTCTGTTCATTTGATAAGTGGCAATTAACAAAACGCATTAATTTCTAATCTAAGTAAGTTGGTATGTGAAAGTTGTGTGTTGCGCGCACGCACCAGATTTTTTTATATTGATAATAACTTTTTTCACTTAAACGTCAAATATTTAACTGTTTTAAAATTTCCTTCATTTATCATTGGCAATATATATTATTGAAGTTATTTTTTTTATATGAAAACAATTATAATTATTATAAATCCTTTAATAGCATTGCTAATTTTTTCAATTTATTTTAATATCATTTTTTACTTTTTCAGTAGTGTCGATTTTGCTCTATTAGAAAGTATTATAAGTGAATGGCTACTTTTCATTATTACTTGACAGATTATATAAATAGAGGCATGGATATGCAAAAGAGTGAAATCATGATTAGAAAAAATTTGAGAAAATACTAAAAAATTCAAGTGATTGTTTTTTGTGAGAATTATTATTGGCTCAGATGTCGTTTAGCTTAGCAAAAATCGAAATAGAAAAAAAAAATGAATAAATTGGATTAATCCCCTTTCTGAAATTAAAAGTAAAAATAAAAATGAAATGTTATTATTTTCGTAATTTAAAATGATTTTAAAACATAAATTATAGACGACTTAAGGTCTGGCCACACATGTCCGCACCAGATCTGCACCTCAGCAATAATATAGGTTATGTTCAGAATATTTTTAATTTAACTTACATATTACCTTTAGTTATGCCTAAAGGTCAGGCCACACATGTCAGACACAGGGCACTTTAGGCATAACTAAAGGTAATAAGTAAGTAAAATTAAAAATATTCTGAACATAACCTATATTATCGCTGCGGTGCGGATCCGGTGCGGGCATGTGTGGCCAGACCTTTAGGCGTATTCATTCAAGATTTAGAGTTGAGAAATAGTCAACTGTTATTCTTTACGATAGGTTGATAGATAGTCAGGAGTTCAGTTGAACTTTTTTTATTTTGGAAAGCCAACGTTTCGATCCCTACTTGTGGAACTTCCTCAGGGCTTCTGAGTCCAGAGTGATTCAGAGACACGAATCTCCATATTACTCTGGGACTCAGAAGCCCCTAAGGATAGAAACGTCGGCTTTTCAAAATAAAAATGTTTGGTAACTGAACTCCAGACTATCTATCAACCTATCGTATTCAAGATTTATGTTTTTAAGATGATGTCGGTTTAACTTTAGGATATTTTTCTGCGATTTATGAGTTGCAATGACAACGTAATATTAATTATACACAATAAAAAATTTAAAGCTTATTATACACAGTTATTAAAATTAATCACAAATTTGTTGATAACTTGCTAACTGGTAATATGAAGTAACATCCCGTCGGTGATTTTTTAATTCCGTACCCTAACTTTAAACGCAAAATTTAGAGTGAATATATGCAGTACGTTTGAGTGGTTTTGCAGTCAACAGCATGAAGAAGGCTCCAAACGTTGCGGAAAACATGAAAAAATTAAAAATATCAAAAAATGTATTTTATCCTTATCGCATCTCCACGCCTAAATTATGGTATAATCATATTATTTATGTTGGTAGATTGTTTTTATTTTATCGAATTTTAAGTTATAACTTGTAGGAAATGATCCGTCTATTGGTTTTTTTCCTCTCACTGCTGTGATTTCCCACTACCGGTTTCTCGAGTGGCTTCTGTAGGACTCGACCCTTGAAGTACCCTTGAATGAGATATTCCCTTATGGAAGTTCATAGATCAGAACCAAGGGGAATGAATCGATTGCTTCGAGGGCTCTTGCTGGGAGGCAAGGCTTCCGTGTATTCCTTGTCCTAGATACCAAAAGGGAAAGCACGCGGCTTTATGCTAAAAATTGTCATTGCTGGATGAGCAGGTAAAGCAGAGTTTAAGGTCGTTCGTGTTCGAAGTGGGGTATCAACATTGTCTTAATTGGATAGATATTAAATATCTAGTCCAGGACCCAAAATAATGAATTAAATAAATAATTTACCAAAAAAAATGATTAATTTTTCAAATTATTATTTAATTTTAATTTATCCACAACTAAGCGGGATTAGTAGGTAGAACAAAATTGAAAACTATAAGTTATGAAGTTTTCTAATCCAATTTTACTTTTGTTCTTCTAAAATGTGCCTACGTTTCGGACTATTTCGTCCTTTCTCTTTTAACATTAATTATCTCTATTCTTCATGTGTTAGCAACAAAGTTACTATTCAATGAGCCTAAAAAATTAAAAAAAAATTCCCTGCAATTTAAAAAAGAAAGAAAAATATTGATGACATTAGATGTCTCTCTTGAATAAAAAAAAAAAAGTTTCTGATTCATTGTCATGATTGGTTCCATTATTTCTCGAAAGCAATGAATGTAACCATGTGATATAATTAAAAAATTCAATTTGTGGGCTCTAACCAACATAGATCTTTTTTTAAATTTTTAATTGAATATTCTTTTCCTGTAGCCGAGGTTTTTTTAATTATATATTTTCCAACTGGCGGAATGCCAGCCACAATTGTTCCAACTTCATCCCAGTGAATACAATGAATTTATTCATAAGGAATTAAGGAATATTTCTACTAGATTTGCTTACTGAACACGTGCTTGATATTCGAATTATTATTTATAATTACGTAATTTTCTTTTATTTTTCTTCATTTTAGCATGTGTGTAACTAGATAATTACGTTGATAACCGATGAATTCCAAACTTAAAACTTCAAGGAAAGAGTATATTACCTGTTTATTCTTATGTCTTAACCACTTTAGATATTTTGACTAGAGCCCTATATTAATTCTCCACTTTTCCACTCAATATCTTCTCTACTATTCCAGTTAGAGGCTTCTTAGATTAAAATGATTATATATTAAAATATAATAATATAGATTTAAGGTGCAAATTTGTTTATATAACTTCGTAAATACATTTATTGTACCTATCCGGAAATAAGTTAATTAATAAATATGTAAATAGAAAAAAAAAAATCATTGTGAAATGATCGTGAATAGTTTTCCGGTGTTTCGTAATGTAATGTTCACCAGCATTATATGATTTTTTGCTTGATATTAAAAAAAGGTAATATGTATAATTTTTCACATTTGTTACGTCGCTGAATCGAATGAAACTCTTCCCGAGACGATGCAGTTTGTAATTAAAAAGTTAACACTGATTATTTATGGAAAATTAAATTTTCCAGATAAAACGTTTTTCTAAATGTACATGGGGCAACTATCGTTTCAAATTTATTATATTTTATACATTCATATGTATACTTAAGTACAATATATGGATAATTGAAGTTAGTTCAAAAATTTACGTCCACCAACTTTAAAATTACATATTTATTAATTCTTTTGAAAGTTTACTTATCATTACATTAGAATTTTCTTATAACTTATATATTGGAAACATACATATTTGACCCTAATTTGACATGAATATCCGGTGTTCTCTTATTACTGAATATGTATTTTTTAAAAATTAATTTCTTTATCTCAGAGATCTTTCATCCTCGAAATATTTTGCTCCTTCAATCTGTTTTAACTTTTGACCTATTGTCTGTATCGTAGTAAGAATGGACTTATTGGATTCAGGAGCAACGAAACTAGCACAGACGATGCAATAGTCATCCAATTTGCTGCTATTAATTTTCAGACTTCCTCCATTTCAACCTATGATTTGGGTGTACTCTGCGGGTTTCGAATCTTATCTATTTAGATGAAGTTATAACTGTAGTTTCAAGAAGGTACAAATTTTTGTCTGTATTTGATCAATTTTTGTATTACTATTATCCTTTTCTCTAATCGTTGGATTTATATTTGCGTTAATTGATAATTTTTTGATAATTTTCCTAATTATGTGGTAAGAAATCGAGTTTTGGGGAAATTGAGCTCTAATATTTTCCGCGTTTAGTAACGCCAAGATTACCATCATATTGTGCAGGGACTAAATAAGTCTGATAGGAATTCAAACTATTTATATCTTGAAATACCAATTTTCTCGTGGTCAATGCTTTAAACAATATATTTTTAATTTTTTCTAGGTTTCGTATTGTTACAATAATGTGGGTTTAACTAATTGTTATTAAAAGGAAATTATAATTCACAGCGCAAAACCAACAATAAAAGATCAAATTAATAAGAACGTTACTATACTAACGTTGATATACTAATACTATGGTACATGTGACACAAAAGTGACATGTGTATCGATGTTCAGAGCAAGACTAAGCTCCTAGTCCATTGTTTCTTATATTTAGTCCAAAATCGAACATTCTAGAAGGGCATAGAACATTCTCGTAACATCCAGAACATGAACTAAATCAGTTATGTAATTGTTTCAACAAAAAGTGTAGAAATCTTTTCAATGCAAGAAACAAAATCATATGAATTTGTTTCACGTTAAAATATTATTGCATTAAAGCTGAGTTTTTATTAATACAGTTTTGTAGCCCAGAGTTTCCCGGCTTAAAAACAAAAAAGGCAGGTCACATTATTTATTGCTATTACTCAGGTTCGCTATGGTATTTTATGTTTATAGGTTAAAGTTTTTATGTGATATTTAATGAATTGGTAAACATGATGAGTTAGAAATGAGTACACTATGTTTTGGTGATGATATTGTTTTTGCATGGATAATATATAATGTGAAATGAAAATTATGTTGATTTAACTGAGGAGAATTAAGGGTTATTGGTTATTTAGAGTTAAGTGGATTTTTGATCTTCGATTTATATCAAAATACATTATATTGTATAATGTATAAGATTAATTTTATTATATTGTATAAGAATAATTCATCAAATGAACAGCCACAATCCTAAGTTCGGTCATCGAACTTAAAATTAATATAAAGTTGTACCTGATTGTGAACTTCGGATTGTGGAATTTGATTATTGGTATTGCTGCCTCGTATTCTTCAATTTTCTCTTCTCGGGCATAATTAAAATTTAGATTAGAGATAAACAAACCTAGGCATTGTTAGTGCTTTGATGTTAAAAAAGTTCTTACTTTTAACCAGAGTTGTCAGCACTCTGTATTGAATTTCATACATTTTTCTATTTAATATTTCATTTCCTTAGGGTTAAGGATATTTTTTTTTTTAGTTAGATTTTTCTATTTCTAGGTCTAGGTTAACTTCGGTAAGTGAAAAGTCTTGTGAGAATCTTTTTAAGCATTTGTTGTGCAAGAGCTATATTTTTTCGGGAAAAAATGAATATTTAAAAAGATCTCTTTTATTCACAAGACAGGTATATTACAGTTCATTTCCAAAACACCATTCAAACATGTCGTTTAGTCCTTTTAGAGTACAGAACACGAGTCATAAACAAATACACCCACGCGATTTTTCTTGTCCTGCAATTCCCTTTTTACCTAGCGAATATATAACCACACTCCGGGACACCGAGAAGGAGCACAAGTACCCTTCCCCTATTTTAATAAATTTCAGTTCGTCTTTTCAATTTAAACTATACCGGTTACGTTTTATGTGGGGTCGTTAATGCTATAAGATAATGGTGCGAAATCAGTCCGGCGGTTGTCCACTTACGTACCGAAACCGGTTTTTTGACTTTTAAAGACTATTTTATCCTGTTTCCCAATTTATATCCTGACGATTGGAAAGCAAAAGATTAGAATCATATTTAACGGCGCGTCTGCCGAGAAATTCCTTTCTTTCTTTATTCATTTTTTTTTTAATTCGCGAAAAAATTTTAAATATCTCCTAAAGGAATTTGGAAATTTATATTGCGTGAAACGGTATTCATTCGGCGCTAAGGCTTGAATTTACTATTTATCATTCCAACTATTTAAGTATTTCCCTTTTACAATAAGGACAATTTTATATTATTGTTAATTAGCCCTTGGAAAATTAACAAAATTAACAAAGCCCTAAGAAAATTTTAGAATGAAGGTAGGTAGATGGGTGACCGTAGAAGTTAATGTGATGAAAATTATTGGGGTAGCGGTCAAATAAAACAACACTATTTGTACATTAGAATATATTGTGCCGACATTTCAACCCGAGATTCAAGTCGTTATCAGGGCTGTCGAGTCCACTGGTGTAGTGGCCAACAGGAGTGGTTCTTTACCAATGGACTCGGTAGCCATGTTGAAGACCTGAATGTCGGGCCGAAACGTCACAATATACATACATATGTTAATACACATACCTATAGTGTTGTTCTATTTTACTGCAATCCTATCATTTACATCACATTATATACTTTACCTTACAATAGGTCGGATAAAATATTTTTTCTTAACAACTATAATAACAGGCGAAGTTATTTAACCAAATTTTCTTAGGGAGAAGTTTCTTGGGTCTAAAAAAAAAGTAAATTGTTTGAGTTTTTAAAGTAGTTTCCTTATAATCCAAAAAAATGCATTGGGGAGCTCGTCTGACGCTGAAATATGAACTTTACAACTTTTATTTGTTATATCTTTTTATTTGTAGAAGCAGTTTTCGAATCGCAGGCATTATAAAATGAGTGTTTTTTATTTTTCTGTCGAATGGGTAAACTTTACCGAACTCGATGCTTCGATTTTTGGCTAAACCCACCCGATTTTAAGTTAGAGTAAGCCAATCGTCGCAAAACTTTATGCTATACCAATTTTATCTACAACGATTTTTATTCGGGAAAGCCGTTTTAAGATGCAGACGTTGGAACGTGGGAGTCATTGATTTGTTCGCAGAAATAGTAACAAAGTTTGATCTTGGATAATAGATTTTGACTTTAAGGCTTAATTATATTTCGCATACAATTTCGTTCTATGGGGATTTATATCCAAATATGCCTTCGGTGTTTTCGAGTTATTTGCAAAAAAATTAATATTCGCGGTTTTCAGGCCACAGAAATTTCTCTCTTAGGAAATTCTGTTTGAAAACTTGTTTATAAACAAGTTATATAAAAATATTTTACCCGACCTTTTGCAAGTTAACCACATTTTTCCTGTAAAATTTTCTAGGAGTAAGTAGCATCTATATCTTCTCTTAATCCTTCGTTAGAAATATTTAAAGCATTTTAAGGCAATCGTTAACTTCTTAAGGTTTAATGTAAGAAAATTTTAACTATTTTTATAAATAAAATGTTCTGGTAGATAATTGTGAAGATATGAGTTATTTAAATGATTTATTCATCAAAGTTAAACCAACTTAAAATCAACTTGCCAACAGATGTTAACCATACCCGATAACACCGATAGAAACTATAAGAGAGTGCTAATCACTAAGTGCAAACCACGATAGGAAGAGGTGCCGCTGCGCAGCACTCATCAATATCAATATTATTCTTATGTTTCAGCTCTCAGATTCACTGATTATCTTTTTCTTTTAAGACAGGTATGAATGTAAAAATGAAGTTAAAAAAAAACTCATTTATTCGCTTAGGTAGTGCAACTCTTACTTTTAGTAACAATTTCTGTTTAGAATTACGTTTCTCCATCTGAGAGGCTTGACCAGGAAATTTTTCAATAGGGTTCTATGTCATATTTAAACGTTTATGACTGCACTTTTATAAACGCCAGAAGGTATTAGAAGTTAAAAGTAATTTTTTTTCGGATTTGGATTTCAGTTGAATAATATGTATTAACTCGGCATCTGTTTGCAGCCACTCTTAACATATATAGAGTTTTTGTGTTTGATATTATATCTAACAAAGATAACAATCTGTAGGAGAAAATATTAGAAGTCCACGACAATTTTATCATTTAGTTAATTATAATGTAGCACTAACTTGGGTTTAATCCATTTATATTAGACGAAAATAATAGTTCACAGTCTCAGATAAACAAATAAAAACTCAAATAATTAACAATGTTACAAAAAGAATCCACAAGAATAAGAAAGACAAAGTAACACATTAGTAACCATACATTCGATCTCCAGAGCAAGAATAAGACTCCACTCTCTTGCTCCTAATACTTAGTCTGAATTAAAACTGTCTAGAAGGTTCTCGAAAGGCGTAGACGATTCAAGAACATGTACCAAAACGGTTGGGAACTGTCCCAACAAAAATTCCAGAACTCTTTTCAATCATATCGTTTTAGTTTCATGTTACCATAATATTAATTAGTTTCGCTACAACTTTGAGGATATTAGGGGAACAGGCTTGGGCTACTAATACGAGTTGACCACTTGTAACTTATATTCTACCTTTCCTGATTCCGTTTTTTCAAGTGTTGCTTTCGGACAAAGACGTGTTCTGAATGTCATCAATTCCTTGTAGCTTCAGCGCAAGGCCGCTGTTGAAGAAGCTACCCGTTCACCCCCGCTAACTAGGAAATCTTCCAGTTCTTGCTTCCTGGCTATTCTCTACGGCTGTGATCCGCCAGACGAAACCCGACATTTAACGACAAGGATAGCCTAGTGCAAGATCTTCTGACCCTGAAGACGGAGTACCCCCTGGTGGGGGTCGCCCCACCAGCCGCGGGCCTGCTGTCCATCTCCGCCAGTTCGCTCTAATTGATCTCAGGTAGCGGCCGGGAAATCGTGGAACCGGGCCGAGTACTAGGTTTCTTGTTTGGTTTTACGTTTGTGAGTATTTTTTGTGTTTTTGATGTGGTACCTTGTTTGAACTAAATGAATAGTCTATTTGATATTTTATTATATGGATCTCAACATTTTTTGTGAATTTCGCATTGTAGAAAAAAGTAAGGTATCAAATATATATTTATAAATTTATTCACACATTTTAAAAGAATTTTTATGTATATTTCCTTTAAAATTATTATTTATTATGCATATATAATAATTATATAGTTATAGTTGGACATTATTGAATATATAACAATGTATTATATTTAGGCTTTGCTTTAGCTTACTGAAATATTAACTTTTTTTGTATTCCCAAACATCATTATTACGTGTACCATAAATTATTGACTGTATAGTAATAAAGCATTATAAAACTTCACTTATATCACTTAAATTTTATTTTATTTATAGTTACACTCATCTACTGAACAGAAAGGAACAATTTGTATTCCAATGTAATTTATTTTTTCCTTTGGGGATATTAACGGATATAATGGTAGAAAACCATGTGATCAAAAATAAAGTAAGCCCTAACTCAGTCAATATTTATCCTATGTCGGTGATTTCTACTTTATTTTCAAGCAAAAAAAGAAAACTAAACTTTTGTACAAAAATAATGGACGAAAAAGTTGATTAAACAGCAACGTTGTGTGAAAGTTTCAGATTTATCCATCCTTCCTTACTTCGAGGTATTAGGTTTATCCATCAGGTTTTGAGGTAGCATATGACCCCTACATTTTTATAAATAAGATTATTATAATATTACATATTTGCTTGTGGTAAGAAATCAGTTTATTATTTTTTAATTAGGGCAAAATTAAAAGAAATATGTATAATTGAGATTTGAATATTATCAAATATTAAGATTTTAAAATAAAAAGTCTTGAGCCTGTAAAATCATCTAAAATATATATTTATCGGTATTTTTAATGTTAAGCCTTATTTATCATAGGCTAGGAAGTACTCCATACTGTTATTTAGAATTTTTAAAGAACTATACTTATAGTATAGAAATTTTTTTTCAATTTAAGTATTATATCGTAATAAATATTTTTTAGTTTGTTTATTGTGCTGTTGTTTTTATGTTGGTAAATAGTGTTTGTTAGTATAATTTCTTTTCTTAATAAAGTTTTAACCTACTAACAGCACGTATAAGTAATTTATGTTACACTTCACATTATAAAGATAACTGTGTTTAGTTGAGTTGAATTTTCATATTTAAAACTGAAGCGTTGAGTTTTCTAAAATTCTGTAATTCGATTCTTTTCTCCACTTTTTAGAAAGAAAAAAAAAAGCAATTTAGAAAGTGATTATTTTCATTTCATTGTGGTTTTGACTGATTATTTTAATTTGATGATCAATATTCACCATAAATAATGTTGGTAAAGCTATAAGCTCTATTTATTATGCAAATGGTTCCTGTTTAAAAAACGAATTTTCTTTTATTACTTTATTAATGCCTTAATCAATTATCTTAAAACGATTGTTTTCTCAACTTTTTGTTAAAATCAAGCAATTTAACTACTGCTTATTATCATTTCATGATAGTTCTTACTACCTCTAACAATAGTGTGCTGTATTTTTAATTATCACTGTTTTATTGTGTTTTATTTTCCCATGGAAAATTAATTTCTTATTTTTTTTAAAAATTATTTTTAGCGAATTGTCTCTTTTTAGTATGTTTTGAATTTTGTGAAACTCCCACGACTAAGAACGGACAAAGAAATCGTTTGAAATAACTTTTAATTTATTTAGATAATTGCTGATGTTAAATGATGAATTCCGCAATTTAGAATAAATTAGATCTCTGACCTAGTTAATTAGTTAATGTGAGAACTTGTTTACTCAATCCGATAAGAAAAGATTTATTCATTAGAAAATTATTCACTAATTTAACACAACCCCACATAAAAAAAAATATTAAAGACATTGAAATTATGTTATATATTTTATTTTTTTTAAAAAGTAAAACAAAAGCTCTATTAATAAGAGTAATCAAAATAATACTTCATATTCTTTATTTACTCATAAAATACGAAAATATACTTATATTTTATACGTAATACGAAAATATACCTAATATTTTAGTTCTATTATTTAGATATTTACAATACCTACATTTAAGATTTATTTTTGCAACCACACTTATGGATGGAACGTTACCATCCGATGGACTTATGGATGGAACGTTACCATCCGATGGAATTATGGATGGAACGTTACCATCCGATAGACTTATGGATGGAACGTTACCATACGATGGACTTATGGATGGAACGTTACCATCCGTTTCCACTCCTTCCTTTCAAATATTTTTTCCTTCCAGGCCGCCTGTTCACAGGTCTTCATCATCTTGTTCCAATCTGTCTTGGACGGTCTCTGCCTTGGATACCAATCCATTTTGGTCCTCCAGATGCGAAGTTCTGTCCAGGACCGCTTTCTTTTTTGTTCTTTTTCCATAATATCTGGTTCAGTTCAGTCATTGTCCTAATCCATTTATTTGATTTTCTATCCCGTCTTGGTATACGGAGTGGTGTCGCTCCATTCCTCTGACTGTTATCCTCAATTTGTGGCAAACCTTGTCTATCAGCCTTTACAGATCATGCTAAAAAAATCGCATACAATCTTAGATAAATAAAAAAAAATGAATATAATTGAATTATATTGACATATATAAGACTTTATTGACCAAAAAAAAAATCGCTTACAATCGTAAATAAATAAAGAAATTTGAATATAGTTGAATTATATTGACTTGTACTGACAGCTATGAATTATATACATAGTTGAATTATAACTGTTTTGACGACCTAATTTAGTGTATATTACAAACTAAGGCAGTAGTAGGATTATAAATCTACTTAAAAAGTTATATGGATACAATAGGACATTTATAAAACATCTATTATATCCTGTGATGGGCAAAATTACAAATCGACTAAATAGGGATTAAAATTGAGGACGATTAAGTTGTAATTACGAACAAAACAAAAAGTTTAATCCTAAATGATAAAATTTAATATCAAAAATAATAAAATAATTTAATAATAAAATTAAAATAATTAATTTTATTTAAGTATTTGTAGATTTTATAAAATTTCAATTCTCTCATAAGCTAAAATTAAAATCTTAACATGAGTGTTTTTCATTTTCATTTTTATTATTTGTGTACCTATTTAAGTACAGTATATTAGTTGGTTTGGCCTTTTTGTATTTTAAATAAATTATCAATTTAAAAACTCTGCCGTAGTTGCCGTTTCTCGAAAAAAAAAAAAAAAAATGTGGTTCAATTACAAATTAAATTAAAATTATAAATATTGTAACGCTTTTGTGGGTTACCTTATATTTATTCAACAAAAATATACAATTAACAATGCCACACGAATTAAAACAACGTAAATATTCGGGCAGGTTACAAAAATTATAACTTCATAGCAAACAAATCATATGGCTTGAGCTTCACAGTCAAGACACAGACTAAGACTAATTGGTCCAGTCACTCCCTCAGTCTGGAATGGTCCAGACCCCCGTGGAATCATCCAAGCCTCGATCTAGTCCTCTGACGGTCCGCTCCAACCGGTAGTTCTTTCCAACAAAAGGACTGGGACCATATTTCAATCCATATTTTTTTTTTGTATTTATCGATTTAACGTTACAATATAAACATTAGCCAGTTAAATAAAGAATTCTATTAAAAAAAGAAAATTAGATTTTTAGTTAATTTACTTTAATATTCTAAGTTTTTAATAAAAACTATATGTATTCATTAACTTAACTAAAAATAAATCATCATTAAATTTAAAATAACAATTTTAATTGACTAAAATTAAGTTAATTTATGCCCATCTATAATTACATCAATATCACACCAATCATCATTTACCTATAGAACCGAATTTAAACCAGCACAATTGTTTTAATTAACTACCATACTGATGGGCACGACTTGAAACAATATTTTCTTAATGATTTATCTATTATGTTCCAATTCTTCATTTTAGAATCTGAATCGCTATTTGTTGAAAAAGTATAAGGCTCTTTACACAAGCCATGTTCCCGGAAACGGAACCCAGAAACAAGGGTTCCTTATTACGTACGTTAACCGCTATTTCACGGAGATAGCTATTATTTCATTACTAAATAATGTATGCAATTATTGAACAACTTATCGACAGTTAGGGGTGTTGTTGGGTGCAGCGTTGCAGGCAGTTGTAGGAGTTGACAGTAGGAAGCGATAGAAGTTGTTCCTTATGCAGCTGGACGAGTGCTTGGGTTACCTTACCTTGACTCAAACAGATCAGATCTCTCCTTGCGGCCTATAGGTTCCTCTCCTCTCGCCATCTGATCCTATAGATTGTATTCAACAAAGGACTCCCACTACAGTCGGAAATAGCGGTTAATAATTTATTAAAACCTATTGTGAGCAACCGAAAAACAAATATGCCAAACTGATTCTTCTTATAGCAGTGCATTTTTATAATATTGGTGTATGTATCGAAATTTGTATTTTGGCTGCACTTAAAGCGTTTTACAACTTATCAAACTTTCACAATTCTGTCTTTATCCTTCAGACTTAAAATAACAATTAATTTTTTTTAAATTCCGATCTTGTTAAGCAGTAAATTAGAAGACTAGATTGTTCGCTATTCTAGCGAATACGTTATACATTTGTTAGTCTGCTACTACTTATCTGCAACAAATAGTAAGTTGGAATATTTATTGATAGAGTTACATATCTGCAAAATACGTGAATTTAAAAATTGTAAATCGGACGACTTTGTATTTTATGATTCCTTATAAGTTTGGTAACGTTGTTAACAATTTGAGTTTTTATTGTTTTTCTGGCATTTTGAATTTTTATTTTGTCTAATAAAAAATATTTGAACCCATGTTAGTGATGCAATATCATACAAAATTACATCTTTGAAATATATTAAAAGCCGACTCCGAATAAAAAAAAAAAAACAACGAATTTGCACGAGTAACATTGTTTTGCACAATTTTATTGTAGGATTTTGATAAATTTAGTACCAAACTGTTTTACATCTCTACCCAGTCGTTCTTTGGACCAAACGGACGTAGCGATCTTAAAATATAGCTCATATAAATTTTGGGGGTAAGGTTGGGTGTAATTTATAAATAAAAGAAAAATGAAATTAATTCAGGACAAAAGGCTAATTTGACTCAATGACAAATTCAAATGATTTGAATTTACAATGCATACTTATATTTTATTGAACAGTACTACGCTCTTACAAGAGCTTATTCTTTATTAAAAAAAATTGTTTCTATATCAAAAAAGGTTGGATTGAAGGCCGCTTTGTGAGGAATAAAGAAAAGAAAAAAAAAAGTCCTTTTGAGTCCGTTCACCTTTATCAGAAACAGCCATTATCTCAACGCCGTCATTTTTTTCTTCATTAGCAACTTGAGAACAATCAATTCTGCAGAGCCGAATTCCAAGAAGGATCGGTTTCGAAATAAATCAGCTCCTTTCCTCACAAGTAGCGGAAAGCTCTGGGTGAGGTTCGAGTCCTGGAAATCCCACAACTGTGCTTTCACCCTCAACCTCATGACGTTGAGGGAAGATAAGTTGAGGCAAATTACAGGATAGATGTTTGATTTTATAATCGGACCATCTGGCCAATTAGGAGTATTATTGCCAAATTGAACGTTCGAGCAAAATTCTTTTTTTTTAATATCGGTTCTTTCCTCAACACGTGATCATGAGATGATACACTACTAACTTCAAAATTACAGGTAGCTGCTAAATCAATTGGGCATGATTATGTTTTCCATCGCTTCCTTTGTTCTTCGTGAATACTTTTTATCATGGAAATAATTACATTGATTGAAGTAGTTAACCTTTTAAGAAATTTAGACCTAAACTTTTACTGTTACAACGCACAAATATCTTGGTGTTCAGTATACTACTTGAGCAGTAAACCCTACTCTACTTTCTTCAATGGTTGTAAAATACATAGTAGCACCACATTAACGTATATAATTATTTATATATTTTAATGTTTAATGTTGTTATAAATTTGATATAACATTATCAATCATCGATTAGTGAAAAAAATATAAAATAAAATCTGATCGGAATTTTCAAAAATCATTTGATTATTTTTTTCGACTGATTTTTAATATTAATCATTTGTAAAAAAAATTCATATCCTCATCATTATTTTTTATGAAATAGTTTGTATCTATATCTTGGGTGTAGTGGCTTTTCTAAAATAGTATAAAATAAAATCATTGTTTTTATTTATGTAGGCACCGATTACCATTGACTTTTTTCATTCCTTAAAGCTTAAAAAGAAATAAAATGCATCCTAACTGTTTCGACACAGTCTTTGGCCTTTAAAGCTAAGTTCAAACGCAGCGGTACAACTCTGACAGTATTGCCTTTGCAATGTAGAAATAATGTTCCGCAGTGATGAGAGCACTCAAACGGGATTGATGGACAAAAGCCAGATACATTAAAAAGCCAAACCTTAAAAAAAGTAGTCATCAGGATTCTAGTGAAGAAAACAAAATACATTTTAAAATCATTTTTCTTCGTACATCAGCCTAAAGTAATTTTTTTGTTCTCCAAAATAAAAATGTTCACTCCCGTTAATGTTTTGTACATTAAGGGATCTCCATGTCTATCTGTAGATGTGGAATCAGATAGTAAACCAGTCACATATGTTTGCCTATATCTCAGGCCTATACACTACCGACTATGAGGGATTTTGCGGATTCGTGCTCAAATGGTCCATTGCTCACTAACTGCAACAAAAATAAAATGGTCATCTATTTTGACTCCTACAACGCTTTTTGAAAATGAATGCTACATTAGCTTAAGAAATATGTTATCAAATCACACAGTTACAATAGTTTAATTAAACTTATGGTTCCTCATAAATACTTCCTTTTAATCGTTGAAAGCCTCAAGCAATAGGTAGTATGTTATTAGCTAATTATTTTTAATTCTGTTTATCTAAAGAATTATCCTTTAATACAGATCCTTTAAAACAGTAAAAAATTGCTAACAGCATAAAATCAGTATCTCATTTAAAGTTAGTTCTCTCCAAAGGTTTATCGGCATTTCTATGCAATAAAATGAACTTTCTTCTCTGTAATTGTATTTTTTTCGTGTTTCGCATAAAATACCATATTTTCCTTTTTAATGCCGTCTTCCACCATACTGAAATATTATTTTTATTTTTTCAAAATACTCATTATTTTGTGTTTTCTCTTGGGAAAAGCGGGTGACATTTAGACCAGTAGCGACTTAGGTACGGTTCTGACTGAGCAGGTTCTCCTGCATATTTGTGGTTATTTTCCTGGCACAATCTGATCTGGTTTAAAAAACTTGAGTTGAAATGGTTTAAAATATTTTTGATCTGGAAATAGAACGTGGCGCTTCTTTTTATAATCAATTTTACCTTGGATTATATTCCTATCTCGACCCTGCAATACTAAAACATGTTTTATATTTTTAAAATATGCATTTTTTCATGCCTCGAAAATGGGTAACATTCTAGTTATTACTCGTTACTAGTTATTTTAGGCTATTTTGTGTTTTTTTTTAACCCAACATTCTTTAATTGCTCGTGCATTTTATATTTTTGTTGTATTTTTTATGCTTAGTATTTAATAATCTATAAATTAATGTTTACATCTACTCTTGACAATATAATTATTATTATAAAAAGCTCCGCATTCCTTTTATATAGAATTCTATTCAAGATAAGTATTTTTCTATAACAAAGCATTGTTACTAGCATTGATAATAAACCAATTAAATATTCCTGAATATCATTTAAATGTTTTATCAAGTTATTCCCTATCGTTTGGTTTCAAGATTTTCTTCTTTTTAAACTGATATGTTTTCAATGAAAAAAAGAAAAGAAATGTCATTCGCAGTAAATTATTCCATTAACTTCCTTTTTTCCCTTTTTCCTGTTTAGGATTTTCACCTTGGATTATCTTTTGAGATTATAATTCAGAAAAATAAAAGTAAAAGAATATTGAAAAGAAAAATTGTCTTTTGTATGAAGGCCTAATTGATCCCTGCCCCTGTGTTTTTCATGAGGACGTCAATCAAATATGTACGGCCCATCCCGAAGTCTGAATAATGCTTGAGGAACAGGAATTGGCTGTCAGCTTTTTTAAAATTTTATGAACTCCGCAAGACCGGCGATAACACAATGCTGTTTACATACCCATTGATTTTTTCATACCTATTTTATTCGTCGTACTGCTAATACACAAAGTATATTTAGCCTGAATAATTCTAGCGAATCGGCTTTCTTAAACTAATTTTTCATACATCTATCATTATCAAGACTTGACGGTATAGAATGTAAGAATAATTGAAAATGAAGTACATAAATTTTTGCCCCTTACATATACAACCGAATGAGTTAGATTAAAAAAAAAAAACTACCGAAGAGTAAAAAAAAAATTGCTAAGGTTTAAAATATCTTTATTTCTCAGGATGTTATTTTTAAGTCTATTTAATCATTAAAAAATTAAAAAGCTCGATTCAACCAACAGGTTTTCTGTTAGTATTGATACCTCCATCACCCTTAATATTTTTTTAATAATCTAGAAGGATTTTTTAAAAAAAAAAAGATATAAGGATAATTCAAAGGTCTTTCTTTATAATATACATAAACTTTAAGGTCTCATTTTTTTTCTCAAGAATTTAAATCTTAGATTAGTCAAATATATAGTTTTTACAAAATAATTATATATGTATATATATATATATATATATATATATATGTATATATATATATAGAAGAAGAAGAAGAAGAAGAAGAAGAAGAAAAGTAATTTTTATTCTGGGACATTTAGTCCCCTAAGAATAACAACAATGAACAAATTAATAGCCATTTGTCTGGTTATTTGGAAAAAATATAATAAAAACAATAAAAAGAAATAAAGAATTAAAATATAAGGTAGACACAAAAGAGAAAAGTAATACAGTAAAGATAACAAAGACAGAATGTGGAAAGAAAAAATGTAAGATCAACATGCGGATGTACAGTACAAAACTTCAGCTTTTGAGCTTAAGAGATATATATAAATAGAAATAATATATATAATAAAAATCAAATAGATTTATCCTTAATGCTGTTTTCACTATTTACATATTTACATAGCCATCGGGGATTGGAGAATTAGGAGGTGATGAAATAGTAGGGTTTTGAAGGATGTGAGGGATGAAGTTTTTCGGATAGAGACAGGTAATGAATTCCAGAAGGTGGCAGCACGGATGATGAAGGATTTTGTAAAGGATGCAGATCGGTAAAAAGGGATATACAGGTTAGAGGTTTGGGATCTGGTATTTAGAGAATGTATAGAGGAGCAGGGTTTGAACAAACTGAGGATATAAGGAGGTTTCTTGGTTCTGAAGGTTTGGAAAAGGTATACACCTAGGAAGTATTGCCGTCGGAAAACTGGGTAGAGCCACTTCAATTCTGCATACCAGCTGGAGACGTGGGAGCGCCTGGGGACACCGAAGATGAATCTAATGAAACAATTCATTAGTCTCTTCAATATATATACATATATATATATATGTATATATATGTATATATATATACATACATATATATATATATATATATATATATATATATATATATATATATATACATTTTTTAAACCTAACTGACAATTATTAATCTCGTTTCTACTATTTATTCATTTATCTTATATTCCAATTTTAGAAACAGTGAAAATTCACATCTTCCATTTTGATTTAAATATATTTTTCAATTCATTATAACATTCACAACGTTTCGTGGCTTTAATGCTGTATAGGAGTGTGTACTCCTCTCTAATCACAATTTTTAATATTTTAGTTAAACAATACATCAATCCCTTAAAAATCTCGTCAGTAAATAAATATGTCAAATTATTTAAGGTATTGGAGGCCACAGTGAGGTAGCCTAGGAGGGAGGTGTAATTTGACATATTTATTTATTGACGAGATTTTTAAGCAGTAGATGTATTGTTTACCTAAAATATTGTTAATTGGGATTAGAGAGGAGTACACCTGAAAATAAGGCATTAAAGGCTCGAAACGTTGTGAATGTTGTGATGAATTGATGTTTATGAATTCTTTCCGATTTGATAATATTTTGTTCTACAAGATAACTCCTGAAAAACTTCCAAAAACCTTTGTACCTGGATAGTTTAATGAAATAAGTCTTCGAAATTCGATGAATTGAAAAATATATTTATATCAAAATGAGAGATGTGAATTTTCACTGTTTCACAAAATTTGAATAACTTATCAATATTCTTTTGATCTATATATTTTTTTAAATTTTCAGATTGCTCTTTATATTTTTTCATCGTTTGTAATATTGCTTAACATTACACCCCGGTGAAGCCTGAATCTGGGATCAAAATATCGGCATTATACATGTAATATTCATATAGTTCGTTTTCCTGATCCGACCCACAACCATTTTCATTACATCAAATATATATATATATATATATATATATATATATTTCTTACGTTTAGGCGGATATATCTACACACCATCTTTATAATTGGACATGAGTATATAATGATACTCATCATCGTACCCTCTTTTAGAGATGGACGATAAAGAACTATTTCTCCAATTACAGTCCTGGTATGAACTAAGAAATTGCCATTTTAGTGCCTTGGTGAGAACCTGCATTGTCCATGGAATGCGAACCTCGGATAATATCTGTAGTGTAAGGTGTTTCCCGTAGTCACTTGCAGTTTCAGCAACTAATTGAGGTGATATAATAACAGTACCGCTTAGAGGCGTTGATTGAAGTAGGAACTATTGAATTGGAAATCTGATAGCAGCTAGGTGTGAATAGCAGGAAGCTGGGAATTATTTCAGTTGTCATGTTGAGCGTAGGTAATTATTCACGTGAGTTCGTTTGGTGAAATACGACTGTCATCAGATCAATAACACTTTTGAGAAAAACAGAAAAAGTTCGAATTCGAATGGTGAAGATTGTTTTTGTATTTTCAATTTATAGTTTTTGTAAAATTAAAAATTTGAAGTATTCTCCTCTTCAAATATAGAAAATTGACAATACTTATTTTTGTTTCAAGTATATCATAAAAAAAACAAAAAATTGTACTTCTTTTAAAATTTTTTGTATGTCTAACCCTGATTAAAGGAATTTAATAATTTAAAAAAATAAAAATATATATTGTGTTTCACTGGGGGAGATTCTTTTCTCTTTTGACCAAAAATAGGTGCATTTCCTAAAAATAGGTTTCCCGAAAGACAATAATATTTCAATTTACCATTCATATATTTTTTACATATTAACATATGTATATATAGCATTTCCAGGTCTATTTGAACCTTTTCCATGTCAACTGTAACCTTTTCAAAGTCAACTGTAATCTTATCGAAGTCCCAAGGAACCCTTTCCAATCAAACGTAACCCTTTCCAAAGCAAATGTAACCCATTACAACTCAATCGTCACCGTTTCCATTTCAATAGTCCCCTTTGAAAAAATATATATATAAAATTTAAGATTCTTTGGAACGGGTGAAGTTTGAACTTGAAAGATTCTTTCAAGGGTGACAATTGAAAGGGTTACAATTTAAATAAAAAGGGTGACTATTGAGTTGAAAGGGGTTGCATGTGATTTGGAAAGGGTTTCTTGTGAATTGGAAAGGTTTTCTTGTGACTTTGAAAGGGTTACAGTTGACTTGGAAAAGGTTCAAATATACTTGGAAATGCTATAGAAAGATATGCCCGAAATTGATATTACTTCTACCATTGGGAAAAAATGGTTTAATGATGATTCCAAAATATTTCAGTCATATTGTCCCAATTTCCTGAAGAAGATTAAACCACTTCTTAGGTTTAATATACTTTATAATCTGACAAATTCGCTGTCAATACATTTTAAAGACAACTTTATAAACTCGATTTTGTGAATTAAAAGAAACAGGCAAGATTTCTTAGAGTCAAGGGATTAACAGAATTCATTTGCAAACTCTATTTGAATTGAATCTTCCATTTTTATATAAGATATTTTTATTATTCACAACGTTTCGAGGCTTTAATGCCTTATCTTCAGGTGTACTCCTCTCTAATCCCAATTAACAATATTTTAGGTAAACAAAACATCAATTCCTTAAAAATCTCTTCAATAAATAAATATGTCAAATTATTTAAGGTATTTAAGGCCACAGTGAGGTGGCTTAAATAATAAAATAAAAGGTGTAATTTGACGCATTTATTTATTGACGAAATTTTTAAGTAATTTATGTATTGTTTAACTAAAATATTGTTAATTGGGATTAGAGAGGGGAACACCTGAAGATGAGGCGTTAAAGCTTCGAAACGTACTGAACGTTGTAATGAATTGATGTTTATGAATTCTTTCCGATTTGATAATATTTTCTTCTACAAGATAACTCCTGAAAAACTTCCAAAAACCTTTGTACCTGGATGGTTTAATGAAATAAGTCTTCGAAATCATTATCAATTTACGGTATATTTTGTATTGTATTTTAAGTGTATACATTTTATGAATTACTTTAATGGACTACTAAATAAAAAACTACACTAAATTAAAACAAAAAAGAGAGAGCAACGCACCTCGTTAAAATATAAGACGACTCTCTATTATATCCAAAACTTCTCAATGTACACTGAATAATTGTCTGTTCCACATTTCGCTTATGGAAAAGGACGTAGTGGCATAAATGGAGACCATCCAGAGCAAAGTTCACCTCAGCAAAGTCCAAAAAGTCAACTAAGATAGGTCAAACTGTAAGAGCAAGAATAACGGAATTTAATAGAAATACAATATGGAGGAACATAACGGGGTAATTGTATACTAAGCTCTTCTGATCCGTTCGTGTGTTTTTTCCTTTGTTTTTTCGTGTAATTAAATATAGTTCGTAATAACGCATGTAATTTATTAAATATTTTTTACTTTCATTTACCGGTTGGCTTCACAGACCTTGTACATGCTCGACATCTATAACCTATCTCACAATCCATCTACGATTATGATTACTTGTTCTTATTATGTCATTTCATATTTTCCATTATAATTAATTTTATCTTCACATTTTTTTTTTGTTCTTTGGCCTTCGAAACAATAACTATAAACATTAACGGCGGCTGCCTACTCGTTTTGAACGAACCAAGACTCGAATCAGGCTTCATCACCAATCCCGATTCTCTGAAGCCATCATCCTGTTCCATTTTAAGCGATTTAACTTCTCCATCGCATCGCAAGTCTTCCTCCATACCAGGTCCAATTAATTTCTTCAAAGAGAATCTTGAGTCTAATGGGATCTTCATTGATTTTAGTTGTGTTTACATTCCTTTTGGATCTATTCGACGCTACTCATGGTCATTGATAATTAGGGATCTGTCGTTTGTAATGCTGATTCATCCGAATGGTAGAGATTGTTTAGAAGCATAATAATAAGCATGAAGTAGCATAATGATAAGCATAAAGAAGCATAATAATAAGTATAATAAATAAGCGTAAGCATAAGAACAGAATCAGATGGACCGTACGCTATAGAGCTCAAATGATAACATAATATCGTATTTCTCTTTTACTTTGCTTCAGCTTCGATTATTACCGAATCAATTCTTCTATAGCATTCACCAAGTCAGGAGTTAGTTCACCTGAAAATTTTTCTAGTTCGGTCAATCTCCTCTGGAATTCTGACCAGACGATTAGTTCGCTCAAGATTATTAAAAGTGCAGGATTGCGCATTTATCGGTTAACACAATTAAATTGGTTCTTTTAAACTGGAACGATTTTATAACTGAGTCATGAAATCGTTTCCGTTTTCTAATTCATGAAATCCTTTTCGTATTTTCAAGTCTTAACTACATTCCTTTCAAATCTTTCATCAACGTTTAGTTTGCTTTTCATCTTTCGTTAGCTTTCATAAATAATAGTTGGTTGGACAAAATTAAATTATTACCATCCAGCAAAGTTAAAGTTTGAACCTATTTTTCTCGCAATAATACTTTCGAATTTTGAATTCCCTGCTTCTTGATCAGATCTTGTAAATTTGGGATTGGATGGTGGTAGGTGGATGGAGGTATGTAGGGACCGATTGGTGGTGTCGGCGTCGGGCCTTCGGGTCCGTTAAGCCTTATTGTATTGTATTGCTTCTTGATCACTGTAAGATCCATTATTGAGCCGTCCTGGAAAGATCCAAAAGTCAAGTCTGGCCTTAATTGGGACACAATTGACACAGGGCGGGGAAGCACAGATTTTGTTGGTTTGTTTGTTCAACGTCCTTGAATAAACGTTGTTTATGCTACTAAGGCTAATCGGATGATATACAGTGGGAGTCCTAAATTTTGCTTGTCCAGGTACATATAATTAGGATTGGGATCTTTAACGAGCACCTTGTATCGTACAGGCTCGGGACCTCCATTTTACGTCCTATCCGAGAGAGGGCATAAATAAGGATTTTTATTCCCTTCTAGGGCCACCGCGCGACGCAGATTTCGTAACACATGCATTTGGCAAAGCTGGCCTTCTGCGCTGCCCTTGCCTTTCAGTGTGCGCTAACCCTTACTAATACATGAGTCACAAAATCTGTTCTGCGCCTCAATATGTGCCCGGCTTTAGGATAGCCTGCGGAAGTATGACATTCAACATCACAAGAGGAAGAGATTTATGAACGACGTTCCACACTAGATACTAAACCATTCTTGTAAACAGGATGAATTATTGTTTTGCAGTTTACATCTCACTATCATATACCATGAGGTATCTTTCATCATTTTGTTTCCACCATGTTTGAAGAGCTGCGGCTCAAGGCCGTCATGGTCTGGTGCTTTATTTTTAAGCCTGAATCATAATTCCTTCCTTCTCGTGTATGAATATTCAATGGATCTGTACAGAATGGAGGATTATCTGAGGATTAACGTCGACTGTAGGCCTGGCTTGTATTTGCGACATCTATTCATCAACATCTATTCGTACTTAGCATGCCATTAGAGATTTAATACATGCATTGCGAAAACATTTTTTTTCTATGCACATATTTAATCTCAGTTCGAAAAGCTTTCTTCCACTATTTATGGATTAGTATATTATCGTAGCAGTGTTGTCGGTTTTCAAGATCAGTACTTTTGACATGCCCATTGCTGTACAATATTTTGGAATATGCTTTATTTAGTTATGATTACTTATTCTATGATTGTTGTTGTGATAAATATGTATCTCTCCTTCTTATAATTATTTTTTTTTTTGTACAATAAAAAGTTTTGTTAGAAGATACAATTTTAATTTATTTTTACCCATTTCGTCCCTAGGGTAGGAAGTAAAATACAGGATCCATGTAAATGAAGAATGGTGAAATACTTCTTCCAAATTTCTTTTATTAAAAATTTATAACATATACATTAATTTGCCAACGTTTCGGACTATTCGTCCCTCTCCAGGGCAAATTAATGTATATGTTATAAATTTTTAATAAAAGAAATTTGGAAGAAGTATTTCACCATTCTTCATTTACAATATTTAGATCTTCCAGCACATATAGTGTATTTAAGATTACATAGGATCCATGTATTTTTTTATTTAAAAATTTATGATCACTAAATTTCCCTTAATATCACCTCTCAGGAATCCGTTTTTTTTTTTTATTTATTTTTTTTATTTATTTTTTTTTTTATTTATTTTTTTTTTTTTAATCATACATTTTAAGTAATTAAAATTAAAGAAATAATTTTTTTTATTTATTCCATTCTTCTAATCAAGATTAGACTTACAAAACATTTCAAAATTGATTGTTTACTATATTTTTGAAACACCAATAATTTAGTGCGAATTTTCAGAGCTCGCAGATCCGAAGCCTAAACCATCACTAACCATTCTTAAAAGAAAATAAACTAGCTTTGACATCTAATTAAATAATTTAGAAGCTTATAATAATAGAAATAGAAACAAAAAATCTCAGTATAATATACCTACTTAAAAAAAATCTGGTGCGTGCGCGCAACACACAACTTTCACTTACCAACTTACTTAGATTAGAAATTGACGTGTTTTGCTAATAATCATTTCCCAAAGTCACACATTTTTCTACATTCATATCTTATTTTTGTTAATCGTTAAAGCCGTTTTTGAGTAAATAAAAAAACCTGTGAAAATGATACAAAATTTATTAAGTAAAGTCCCCCCTCCCGTAGATCAATTTTGATGAAATTTTTACAGTCATATTTCGGGCATATAAATCGATCAAATACTCAGTTTAATCAAAATCGTTAGAGCCGTTTTTGAGAAAATCGAAAAAAACGTAAAAAGTTATTAAATAAAGTACCCTCTCCCTTTGAGCAATTTTGATGAAATTTTTGCTGTCATATCTCGGGCATATAAATACATCAAATACCAAGTTTGATCAAAATTGTTAAAACCGTTTTTGAGTAAATAAAAAAAACATGTGAAAATGGTACAAAATTTATTAAGTAAAGTCCCCCCTCCCGTAGATCAATTTTGATGAAATTTTTACAGTCACATCTCGGGCATATAAATACATCAAATACCAAGTTTGATCAAAATCGTTAAAACCGTTTTTGAGTAAATAAAAAAAACACGTGAAAATGATACAAAATTTATTAAGTAAAGTCCCCCTCCGGTTAATCAATTTTGATGAAATTTTTACAGTCATATTTCGGGCATATAAATCGATCAAATACTCAGTTTAATCAATATCGTTAGAGCCGTTTTTGAGAAAATCGAAAAAAACGTAAAAAGTTATTAAATAAAGTACCCTCTCCCTTTGAGCAATTTTGATGAAATTTTTGCTGTCACATCGCAGGCATATACCTACACTAAATACCCAATTTCAGGTTCCCACGGTTTATAGTTTTTGAGCTAGTCTGTTCACATACACACACACACACACACACACACACACACACAGACCATTTCGCGGGACTTGGTTATTTCGACTCAGGGGGTCTCAAAACGTGTATTTCCGTTGAAAACCGGAAGTCGAAAATTTTCACGATCGCAATACTTCCACTTACTATATATTTCATATATAGGTAAGTGAGAGTAAAAATATTAATATTAATGATGCGTAAACCTATCTCTGGGATAAAATGGGTTAATGTTTATGAATAGGTATATCACCTTACCTTACTCTGAATTTCTTAAAAATTATTTATTTTTTATGTATACAATATGAAGTGTTAATAATACATCATTATTACCTTAGGTCAAGGAAATCATGTTTTCTAGCGATTAAATTGAATTAAATTATTTCTAGAAAATTATATCATTTTTTTTAACATTAATTTTTTTATTTCAGATTAACTGGATTTTTAAGCCCTAAGGATTAAGGAACCGAAACTATTCAGGTAATAAATGTTTTTAAATTTATCATTATTATCGTAAAAAGATAAGATATTATTATATAAAGTTTCATAAAATAATATTTTATGAATATTTTATTAGTATTTTTAATAAATGAAATGTCACGTAAAATATTATTAAAATCTATCTAATGAAATATAAACTTGGTTTAAATATATTTGTTGAATTTGAAATGAAGAAAAGTACAAAATTTGATCTTTGTTATGGAATTCTCTTACGATTATTTGGATGTTAAATCTTAAATTTTTATTCGTTCCACTCTGTAGGGGTATTGTTGATAGTTTAGATTATATAGTGATTTTTGGAATTAGGAAGGGTTTGATGACCTGCATGGTCGACTTGTCCTTTAGAGAAGGAAAAAAATATTTTTTTCTTCAATTCTTTAAACGGTATTTCCCGTTGATATTTTTCCGTGCTTAATTACGACTGTTGGATAATCAATGTTTCTATTTACCTCTCGTTTCCCTGTTATGTTACTCATGAAAATTATCCTTCACTTTAAGATAAGAGCGAGTCGGCTTGCGGTCGGTGTCGCGTCCTTAGTTCCTGCACAAGGACATGTATGTGAGTGCGTTTCGTTTCACTGCTAACTTCACGGATAACGTCCGTTACTAATAACTGCTGATACAGTGAACCAGTTCCTGGTTTAACTGTTACGATCTTGACAATATTATATTTTTTCAGGAAGGCCATTGTGTGAATGCATATTACATGAGTCCATATAATAGATGCAATTATGGGATCAAGTCGCTGTTAGTTAGGTTTAAATACTGTTGCGACAGACAAATTAATGATCCTTCTCACCTCAACTAATAATATTTGAATATTTCTTTATTATTTTGTTTGTGCTTAATATCCTCTTCCTGATTTCTTTTAGATTTTTCAAGATTATTTTACATGCTGAATTCAACTACGGGATCCTATTCAAATCAGAATAAAAATGAAGGGAATCAATTTTTTTTTTTTTAATCCATCAACCATAGCTAAACCAATACTAACTTCAGAATTGTAATTTTCAGCTCCATAAAGCGTTACCAAGGCAATTTCTTTTCTCCATTTTTGTTTAAATATTGTGTACTTGATGTTCAATAATTTCTAACATGGATAAGTTAAAATAAATAAATCAGCTTTGAGCAGTTTCAAGCCATTGTATTTTTGTACAAAGGCGTGATTGTATTTACACCTTGATCGTTTCCGTTGGAGGCCTGTTTTGTTAACTTCCTCACATGTGTGACATTTAGGGGGTGTGAAATCGAGCTTCCTATCGCTAATGCAAGGTTGCGCATCAGTGCAGTTCAACAATAAAATTTCCCGCTCTATTGGAATTTACCACATGCAAGTTAAGTTGTTATCGTTGCTAATAATTTTATAAATGATATTTTGATTGCGGTCTACTCGTAGGTACAAAGATTATACATTAATTTTCCAACCATATTATTATATATACAATTTTTTAATGAGAGCGTGATGTATATCTGCGGGTGTTTAGACTTTTTAATATAAATTGCAGTAAAAAAGTGGAAAAATACTTGAAATAGGTACTAATTAAAAAAAAAATGTATATTAAAGATATAATGATATGTTAAATTCTTTAACTCTTTAAATTCTTTCTATAAATAAAGAATTTATATTCGTGTCCTTTTTAATTTTCTGTGATCGCAAAATCTGAAACATTTCGTTTACATACTGTGGGTTAAACAATTTTTATTGAACGAAAACAACCATCTAGAATGACCCACAAATTATTGAAATACAAATAATCAAACAGGCTACAAAAATTATCCTGTTGTAACAAAGAAATAACTACATGACTTGAGCTCCGGTCCATCGCTCCTTATATTTAGTCGTAAGAAAAATCGCCTCGATGGTTCTAGGCCAGCGTAGATAGTACAAACATGTACTACGACAGTTTGTTCCAAATGCTAGATCGTTCCGACAAGTCTAGGACTATTCTAAACATGTTAATAATTACCTGATTAAAAGCAGTCGCATCAAAGATTCTAATGCTCTATGGTATATGCCTATGAAAAGGTGAAGCCAGAAAATATTACTAAATTCGTTAAAAAAATACATATGGATGCTTCACGACTCTGAAACAATTCCATGATTCAGTAATAAAAAATATTTTCCTATTAACGTTTTTTTTTTTATTTTTATGAAGGAATCTCTTCCTTCTTGGAAATATCTTACTCATTAAGGATTATTATTACTGAACCATGAAATTGTTTTTCTTTTCTGAATTATGAAATCCTTTCCATTTTCCCATGCTGATAGCAGTGTCTTAAAACATTACTTTCAATTTATTTATCTACATTTACTTGCGCATGAGATTTACCTCTTGCTTGTTGAATCGTCATCTTAAGCTTTCCTGATTTCAGTTCTGGCGATCCGGCATGTAGTAAGTCTGCATTGATTGAATAGTCGGCCTAATGAGAATTCGCCTTTCACTGAATTCTTGCCAATGACTCTAAGTTAGGTGCCAATATGCAAAACAACGCAATAAGGTTGGCAACTATAGATTTATTCTCAACACTTATCGGTAAATCTAACGCTAAAATACGTAAGAACCTTGAATCATTCTTATTTAAACACATTATGATGTGTTCTGTTTCAAGAATGTTATTAGTTCTTAACCTAAATTTCTTTTTTCGAACAAATGTTTGGCAAACAAAGCTGATACTACTATACACAGTACTAACATATAATGATCTGTTAATGGCTGGTGAAAAATTTAAACTAGAAAGTAAAACTTATCTGAGTCATTATTATAAAGTTTCGATCGATAAAATAAAATGGTGACCATGCATAGTTAAGGTGTTGAAACATTTTTTTCCCAAAATGATGGGGGAAAAGTAGCACAGTTTAGTATTTTATTATTTTATTTTTTTTAGAACGAAAAAATTCTAAAAAAATAAATTTCAAAGGTAAAATAAATAAATCAAGTTAAAAAAATAAATATCTCCAGTGAATTCCGAGATGTTGAAGAGAGGATTATCTGATTCTGTATGTTATAAAAACTTTTAAATTGAATTTCATCCTATTCGGATTTTGTATAAAATGATTTTATCACGCTGCTTCAAAAAATACCGCACTCACGTTTGCGAATCATCCTCGGATTATTATTATTTTTTTTTTTTAAAGTTTTATATTTTTTTTTTAGACTCATGGAGATTGTTTAATGTCAAGGAGAATTTAAAATATATACAGATGCATTATATTGTTCAATAATATTGAATTTGATCTATTTATACACTAAAATTCTTCATTTTTTAGCAAAAATATTTTTCTTAACTTATGAAAATTTTCTAACAAAACTTATGGATATCGGATATAATTAATGCACTAAAAGAAATATGAAAGTAATTACGAGGGGTGATCAAAAAGTTCCAGGACTGTTGAGATTGCGCGGCAATGGAGTGTCATAGAGCAGTGCGATTGGCAGCATTGTTTAGCGTGACTCTTCCTGAGCTCAGCTGTTTATTCAGTTTGTTGATAACCTTCTTCATTGCAAAGTTACTGCTGTTTTCGTAAAAAAAAAGTTTTTTGTGTTCGGCGATTTTGTGAAATGAATGTACATGTACGTTAATGTACTTAATGTACGTTTCATCTCCAGTAATGACTTGTTTTAAGAAGTTTTCATTGTCATTTGCCATTTCAAGAAGTTCCTGACAAACTTGAACTCTGTGTTCTTTCTGCTGCTCAGTCAACAGTCTCGGAACAAACTTTGCAGCCACCCTTCTCATCTGCAAATTTTCTGTTAAAATCTGTTGACACGAACCAAATGAAATGTTCAATTCTTCAGCCATCTCACGAATGGTTAGTCGACGATTAGAACGCACGAGACTGTTCAATCTTGCAACATGATCGTCGTCAGTCGAAGTTGATGGGCGCCCTGAACGAGAATCATCTTCACACGATGTCCGGCCTTCCTTGAACCTTTTGTACTACTCATGACACCTTGACCGACTCCGACATTCATCACCGAAAGCCACTTGCAACATTTGAAAAGTTTCAGTAAACATTTTACCCAACTTCACACAAAACTTTACGCAAACGCGTTGCTCTTCCTTTACATTCATTTCACAAAATCGCCGAACACAAAAAACTTTTTAACTTTACTAAAAACTTTACTAACTTCAAAAACGATTTTCTTTAAACTCGTACAAAGTTTAAAGAAAATCGTTACATTTAAATCACATATTCATACAACTGAAAAACTGTTTAATTTATGGTTGAATGTATAGGATTTCCACGTCTATTATAACCTTTCCCACGTCAAACGTAACTTTTTTCCAAATATTTATAAAGTACAACGAACGACATTTATAACAAACAACAACTTTTTCCAAATCATTTATAATCTTTTCCAAGTAAATTTAACCTTTTCAAGCTTAAATGAATCCTTTTTAATTAAAATCAAAATTAAACCTAACATTTAGGGATTCGCTCAAGCCTGAAAACGGTGTTATTGGACTTAGAAATGGTTACAATTGACTTGAAAAAGGTAACATTTGACGTGGAAAAGTTAAGAATAAACGTGGAAATGCCATTTTTAAATACGT
This sequence comes from Aelia acuminata, assembly GCA_911387785.2. NCBI lineage: Eukaryota > Metazoa > Arthropoda > Insecta > Hemiptera > Pentatomidae > Aelia > Aelia acuminata. Next base: position 59,809,708 of record OU426981.1, read on the forward strand.
GTTCTTATGGTAATTACAGTCTTCTTTAAAAAATCTGGTACGAAGCATGCATCACACACTATCAATTACCACCCTCCTAATTTTTTTGAAAAGGCCTAAATCATTACAGGTGGTTTGACAGTCTGTAAAAAATTAGATCTTTATTTTTGTATATGGAGCGTTTAATTTTTCTTTAGTAAACGACAGCGATAATCAATTCTCCTCAAGTAATATCTGTTAATTTGCTGTATGTAAATCTATCGATTTGACATCAGTTATTAAACTAATGTGAATTTATTAAAGGTTACAGAATATTTTTCTGATCTCTAATCACTTTGAGTAGCACGTGCTTGACGAGAAGTCTTCTCTCACAAAATTATTTAGAGTAAACTAGTTATATTTTTCCCCACTGCTATACTAAAATAAAAAGTACTTTCTTTAAGGTTTTAAGTTCAAGGTTTGAGATATTTACAAAAATACCATGGAGTTTTCGTCAAAATGTATAAAACTTTAACTTATTATTATGTCGCCCACATCAGTTAAATTACATTTAACCAATTTTACGACTGAATATTATTATTTATAAAAATTTTGGCATAGCAATGATATATTATACATATATAGATATATATTTCTGCCCTCATTAACGGAATTGTGGAAACACTTTTCTTTATTTATCCTGTGGCGAATTCTTTCATATTTCAAATTTAGCCACTCCTCATTTCCAGGAATAATAAGAGAACGTTAATTACTCCAAATAAACAAGATCAAGTGTTCTTTATGGGAATATTTTTTTTTTTTGTCTAAATTGATACCCTTTCAAACCATTTCTATGAGGATTAAACCTTACATATTAAGGTATAATTTAATTAAACATCGTTCAATTCGTTTGTGGGTTTTCAATATAGGTAAGAATGAAGTCCACTTTCGGTAACTCTACTTTTACGCAACCTTTTCTGTAGCATCCTTTTCTTATACCTAATTTCAGTTTCTGACGACTTATAGTTTATTTTTGCGTTCACGCTCAGATCATTTTGTGGGATTTGGTTATTTGAATTCATAGCACACCAAAACGTGATTCTCCGCTCGGAAAGCTCAAAAGAAAAGTTGAAATTTTCCAGGTGAAATGCCTTCCCTTTATATAGGAACTACGACTAAAATAAAATAGTCTTTCTTGGGTTCAATGTTGGAAATATTTTATAGCAACTTTTTCCTCAATTTTAAGAATTTTTTTTTTTTAACAATGGTGATTATAGCATAATCTCATAAATGTCCACAGTACATTAATGGGCAATTTTCATATTTTTTCTTGACTACTCATTACTTTTAGCCGCTAAAAATGTTTCTTATGTAGGCAATACCTTCTATTATTAGGTATACTTTTTTTTCTCTATTAATCTTAAAATTTCTTTGAGGGGACTATAGTCCAAAAAATATAATAATAATAAAAAAGTCAATTCGCTAATTTAAGTATGATTTATCAATCTGTGCAGGCCATATTTATTTCATACCATTTACTTATCTTCCTGAACAAACTGTACCTCTCTGATGCCCTTGGTTTTCTTTATGTCCTTTATTTCTTTGGCTAAGTCCTCCAGCATTCCTCTTCTTACGCAACCGTTCGTAATCCGCGGGGCAGTTTAAGTAACTCCTCGTCTGCTATAATAAGTTACGAAAAGTAGAACTTAAATCCGTCACAATCCACCACGGTCCTTGAGGAGCTGGGGTAATGAATCGCCGGCGAGGATCGGATGTCGAAACCCAAACTATCGCAACCAAATCAAAAAAGCCCATCTGATCTGTTGAGAAAATAAAACAAGAAAAAGAATATTGGCAAACCGAGACAATTCCATGGGATATTCATTAGATCACGAGCGACGTTCCTCCTATAATTCACAATGGGAGATTAAGATATCGTTTCTGATATCATCTAACTATCTCGCACTCCTTTCAATGGGACGAGAACACGTGTTGCAAATATTTAAGACAATATTGTGTACCGTTTTGCATCAGGTGCTGTATCAGACTGATATTGGCCTGAGTCCTCTTCGCGGAGGTTGGAATTTTGCTCTTATTGCCTGCCGGGCAGAGGGTTGCTAAGTCAGTGCACTCGTCGTTTATTTTTCATCTCAAGATCTTGGAATAAATAACGCAGGTTATGGCTCTTATGATATTAAAAACATTTGACTAAAGCCTAATTTATGTCCCTCTTAATTATATGCAGGGTATAATATCCTCGTAGCGTTCTGTAGGTGTTCTCGAATGTAGAAGTTCCTCGACCGAATCAAACTGAACCTGAAATTACTTATAATACAGAAAGTTCTTCTAAAAAAAAAAAAAAAATACGTCAACAAGAATCTTAATATTTTTTCTAAATTTCCTAAAATTCGATATTTAAAAAATAAGTCAATAAACAGTTATGACATTGGTCGCTGCCGGGGCGCTAGCACCTGCTGCAGGGTACGGTGCTGGAGGCGGGCCTCCGCGGTATCACCGGCGAGACACCAGACGTGTACATTATATACTGTATAGTATGGTATGTACAGAATAAAAAAATAATAAACTACCTTCTGGCAGGGTTACTGTTAGAAGGAAAAAAAAAAAAAAGTCAATAAACCTTATAAATACTTTTTTTTTAAATCGTACAACCTTATTTAAAATGAAAATCCAACAGCCTCTCATAACTTATTATCCTTAAAATAATCTTAATCTACATACTTAAATTCATTTTGCTTGTGCAACGTCATTCAACCGTCATATTCTTATTTATCTTCACCATACCCTGCCTCTTGTGGAAATACGTGTTTTTGCAGTGCTTGAATGTTATGAATGTCTGCAAAGCATACATTTACTGCAGTATAAGCATTATAACTTTTATTTTATATTTTCGTTCTTTAGGTTTCTATTTCTTCCTCCGTCCGGTTGGCCTTTAGGAACGCCTGGTCTCCTTCGTCCAAGATTGGAGTGGGCTGGGCCGAGTGCACTATAGTATTCGTAGAAGAAGTCTTTAAAGTAGCGATAGTTATGTTTGGCCACTAGTTGAAGGAAATCAGACTATGTGAGGACGTTAAGTCCGGTTTCCGAATCAATTTAGCCCTAGTGCCTTAAAGTCGGCGCAGTCAAGGATGTGCTTGGCAGTCTACGGGATACCGCAGGTAGGACATAGGGGGTCAAGTTCAATCCTGTGGCAATAGAGCATGGCTCCAGATCTCTCCTGCTTTTTGAGGAATTGCGAGAGCCAGTAATCCGGGAGGACTCACTGGTTTCCGGGAGGACTTGGTTTCCAAATGCGACTGGACGTTAGGGAAGTACTTAATTTAGGTAGTTCGGGCTTATCACTCACCGCCAGTTCCACCCCTATATCCTCTCCCAATATACATGTTTCATTCATTCCTGGGGTTCTCGCAACCTATTCTAACCTTGAGATTTCCAAGTATACCTGCAGAGCCTTCTCTCTTGTATGTGTTTATTAATAGATTTTCCCTCAGGATGAGGTCGAGAGGTACTCCTCCTGTTATTGTTGACTGTATCACCATGGAAATGGTCGCACTGAGTTTTGAGCAAATAAACTATCTAAATCTTTAATTTCATTAATTTGCAGATCTCCCCCTTTTTCAACCCTCCTTAAAAGACTGTTGCTCCCTCTCGTTAAATACTAGAAGATAAAACCAAAGTTTCACGATTTTTGTGTTTTCATCATGTAAAGTGTTTTTTAGAGTAAATCATGTTCGTTACTCCTAGTAATCCTTTTTAGAATATAGTGTTTTGGTATATTTATTTATTTAAAGAAGACTCCTTATTAATAATAATGATACTAATGTATATGTGTTAGGTATTCAATTGTTAGGTTAGCTGTTGCACTAGTTGTCAGTGGCGTGCGATGAGTTAGCGATGTCGGCGACCCCTGCAAGTGTGGGTCGCATCGTGCGCTGAAGAACGCTGACGAAGTATTTCGTGCCGAGACAAAATCTCAAACTAGGCTTGGTCAAAACCAAGCTACACTTGTAGCTAGTCACTCTACAAATAATTATGTCATATAAGTAATTCATAATATTATTAATTGACCAGTGTGGTGTCAGTTTCAAGGACAGCTTCAATCTTTGAGAAAAAAAAAAAAGTGTAAAACACAATATTTATTTATTCATTCAACTTCTTTTAAGTGGCGGAAAAAACTTAAGAAACATAGGTATATAAATAAAACTTCGATACAAATAGTGAGTGAAATATAAATTACATTTACGAAATACGAAATAACATCCTTCGAAATGTCTTTACTGCTCATTTATTGCTGAAATATTAACATAACGTGGTTCGAGATACAATAGAAAGCTTATAATGACAATTAATTGGCCATAAAACAATCATTTTACACCTAATAAAAAATTGTGTTTTATAGTTCAACGATTAGACTACTTAAGAAAGCTTTCAATAATATTTATAACAATTAATTGAATCTATTGATCCGGATATTAGTCTTTTGGATAGAAATGGGAATCCACTCAGCTCGGATTTGGCCATCCTCCAAATGTAGAAAGGTTGGTAGAATGCTGTATGAATTTTAATATGAGATCTGTACTTTTGAACATAGCTAATCACTTACGGACGAAACCCAATCATTACTTTTATTCTCCAAGTTGTCTTATAAATACTTGCTGTTTCTATAAAAGGAACAACTTCACTTGCGTTATGAATAGTTTCTTGAGGTTCTTAAACTAGATTGTGAAGAATCTGTTTTTCATTTGTTTTCTTGTAATACTCATTAATTTCTAAAAAAAGGAAATTCGATGCTAAGTAAGAATAAAACAAAAATACATGAATTGTTTCAGTCGTTTGAAAAACCCACCGGAGTGGACATCATCTCGTTCAAATTTATTGAAATTAAATTATCCGGCTTATGCCTCTTTAAAATGCTGAATCAGAAATATAATTCTTTCGGATTGTTTTTCAGTACATGCTAAAAAATAAATGAAAACAATTTCGACTTTTTTAGAAATATCGGATTTCTCAATCGACTGAATCAATTTAATCAATCAAGTTAGATATTTATAATTTTTCATTTAAATCATATTTTTCAATTTTTTTTTTATCAGTTTACTAGTAATCCAAACGGTAACTTCGAATTAGTTACACTCTTTATATATTTATATTCACTGTGAAATAAAAATAAAAAAAATATTTAAGCCTTAAGGCACTTATCTGGTAAATGTCTGAAAGTGAAACCGTGACGTTTAAGCAGACAGTTTTTACACGGTTATGTGTATGCCGCTACAAGGTTTGGTTTCTTTTAAGTATTATTTTTATGGTATTAATCTGGAAATTGGTCTGTACCTAGAGTACCTAGGACTGTCCTTTATCTTATTCCAAATATATGTCCATTTTTATTGATTTCGAAGTACGGGTCGATCTTTATTAAATCAAAACCACTAAATCCATTGACACTATAACAATGATCAATTCTATAAAAATTCAAAAGATTTTGAAAACCAAACTGTCCATTGTTAGGTCCATTTTTTGAGGTACCTATGAGCCAGACTCTCTCGTGTCCAATATTTTTTTGGCTTTATTTAATAAATTGACATCTATTACAATTACAACCATTGAATGTGATGATTAAATGAAAAAAATTAATAATAAAAAAAATAGCCATGAAGGCATGAATGGTCATCCAACGATGCCTCTCCATAAAACTTTAAATTTTGTCGAGTATTGAATAAATGAATTTTATTGAAACAGTCAATGAAAATGGACTTAGTCATCAATGAAAATAGTCTTGCTCTTAGGTGTCGATTAGATGTTTTCATTTGTTTCCAAATTAATACAAAAATAATTGGACAGTCTGGTTTTGAAGTAACGAGTTATGTAAAGGTTTACAATACCTTTTTCTTTTTAAATAGTTTTAGTTGATTTGAATTAAGTGTTGGTTTTGTGAGATTTGTTTTATCTCATTGCTTTAAAACATTGCTTTTTTCGTATTCGTAGTAGATGTTTCCTTCAGCAGGAACTGTCCTTTTAGAGCCCTGAGATTATTAAAGGTTTCTAATTTTCCGGTCGCTGGTAACGATTGCTAGTAATTAAAACCAGCTCCTATGTTTGATCCTTTTAATCATACGTTATTTAGATAATAACCGCCTGGCCGAAGATAAATAAGTTGATTAACAAAGTGTCATTAGGATCAAATGATAATTCTATCGTGATATTAACAAGGAACGTAAAGTTACATTTCCTTGATTTAATTTTGTTGCTTTTTTACCCTCTATTTCATTTCCTGTCTTTTGAATATGTGTTGAAAATGGTTCAATAATAATAGACAGTTGATACCTAGTACATCTATGCCTAATTACTAGTACAAATAAAAAGGGTAATTAAATTACATTGAAATAAGGTAATTAAAAAAATTGAAAAATACCTGGAAAAATAAAATGATTAAAATTCAACCTATTGTGATTTATATTACACATTATAGCTGTTATGACAAGTACGCTTATTTTGATGAACATAGGCTCGAAGATTATTGTAAGTGTAAATGGTTTTAGATGGATTTAAATATTCTTTGCCGAAAATGGCAACGTTTTTATTTTCGGAATCATTTAGATTAGCTTTACTCACATGGTTCCCAACATCTGTATGCAAACCTTCTTTTCTTGCTTACCTGAGTCTTCTTAAGTCCTTAAAGTTTCAATATTAAAATATATTTATTTGCATTCGGGGCAAGTCTCCATAGCAACAGAGTGTACGCTTTAAATTTTATAAATACATGTATTAGTATAATATAAAATAATACAGTAAAATTTAATAAAATAACAGAGTGCACATGCAAACAATAAGATGTATATTTTAAAGTCATATTGAGTTCATATGTATGCAAACACTAAAAAAAAGGAACTAATAGGAAAAAAAAATTGTAAAAATATAGAAACAATTATATATATCAATTTTCAGAAAATTTCCTCAGGTTTTGGCTTCTTCCAGTGTACCAGTAAATTGCTTCATTGGTAGATTTATCAGTGGTGTTAAGAAATTGGAAAATATTTCATAAAAAAAAGAGGCCTGGGCATTGACATAAAATTCATTTCCATTACAGGTTCGACAAATTACCTTTATAACGAGATCGATAGCGATTTTTTTGTTTTTTTGATGAATTTTACATTACATTTGTGAAAGTAGTCTTTCACGGGAATACCGTAGAATCAACAAAAAGTGAGAATCTGGGCAGTGAATTTTTATTTAAGGCTATTTGTCGAATTCCTCATTCTTTCGAGGTCTCCGTCATTTAGAAATGTCTTGATTGCACTTAAAACCTTCCTAATTATTTTTCTACGTTCTGATTCATTACTTCCTTGTATGGCTTGCAATGCATCTTCCTGGTTGAAGCAAAACAGTATTTGTTGAACCTGAAGACTCCAGTTTTACCTCCGTGGTTACCAAAGTCTAAAAATATTTGTAGGTATTAATTAACACATTCAAGATCTCTTTTATCATTTCCTACTTCGTCATCTTGAAAGCTACTATTTTTTTTTTTTTTTTTTTTTTAATCTTATAAAATAGATGTTCAACTGGAAAGAGTGGGTGGATAGAATTATAATGAGATAATGGAGAAGAGGGGAAGGCCTTTAATTTTCTTTGAAAGTATATATATGGACGAATAAAGATAAAAACTGACTAACTTCTTGGCCTTAATTTCGGAATAATTTGTGTAACATTCATTAGAATATTTATACATTATTGTCTTCCCAACTTATCATTATTTCTAAAGAATATTTTGGAAACAAAAATCACAAACCCGATGCCTCTACGTTATTCCTTTCTGCAATGACGAAAGCAAAAATATATTCTCTTCAAACCTAGTAATAAGTTAATTTCGGTTTTTGACGTACCCACATTATGAAAACATCACATCAACGCGTCGTAATTTTATGGACAATAGAACAATCATAGCAATTTCAACCTCATTACCATTGTGCTCTACGGCAGTTTATTAAGAAATTGAATAATGGGAAAAGAGGGTATGTAACATGTTAGCTTAGGAGAACGGCCTTCAAGGTATTTCGGTTTTGTTGAAAGAAAAAAAATTGAGATTACAAGGAAGGGGATTCGTTATTACCGGGATGAAACCATTGTTCTGAACTGTGTCAGCTATGGTTATGTTAATTACTTTATTATCTGGTTAGGAATGCAGTGCGTGCATTCTTTCGTATCGCCATCACATGTCAAATCTTTTCTGTGTACATACACGATTTAGTTCATTATACTATACATATAGTATAATGAACTAAATTAATCAATGCGCTGATTTAATCAATCTATTGTTCTTAAATTAAGGTATATTTTTGAGGAATAATGTATGAAATTTAATGAGTTATTTATTTATTTTTTGTATGCATTTATGAAAAAAAAAGAAAATATTAGCCATTGGTCAGAAGGTGTGGAAGATTGTTTTGAATATTGATTTTTTTAGATGTTGTTATGGAAAGTCACTAAAAAAAAAATAAAAAAAAAAATGTTTTTTTAAAAGAATAATTATACGAGGGGTGGATTAAAAACGTAGTAGTGGTATGATAAAATAAATAAAATAGGCCCCAACGTTTCGTCTCCTGGAGCCATTCTCGAGGCATGCATGATTATTGTAAGTAATTGGAAAAAGCTAATGTTACAATTTAATAACTGTTATAACTGTTTAATATCCTGTTATTAGTAACTGGAGTTGTTATTTTAATGACAACTAAAAAACAGTTGGTCATATTTCCCACTACTATCTCCGAGCAACTGATCAATTAACTCCGATCATTAATCTTATTAGTGGTTTTTCCTTTTATTTAAAAAATCCAATACATTATTGATTTACTTAGCGGTAAGGATAAGGTTTACTGTATACCTAAAGTTATGGTCATCTACCGATTACGAAAAAATATTTGTAAGAGCATCAATCAAACAGTTAACTGAGCCTTTAAACTTTTGCAGATTCATGCATCATAAGGACCAAAAATTCACAGCTCTTCAGAAAAGAGATTGCACATCTTAATATAACAGACTGAGGCAGAAGATATCGATGACCATTCGTTACTTAATGTTTCTATTTATCTACTAGTTAAATCCTAAAACATCTTATCTGGACGCCAAGGAGTCCAGTTACAATTACAAAAATGTTTTTGAAACTAGTGACTCCTTGTTATATTTATTGATATTATTATTTTTAGACTATTTGTTTGAACTTCCTTATCTGTGCTAGTAAGGTTGTAGGAAAGGTATTTTATTGTTAAATATCAGGTCGAACTTTACTCCATCTGTTTTAAGATAAAAGTCAACCGGTTCAATTTAAATAAATAAATGTTTGGTTTCCAAGCTATTCAATTCAAAGTAGAGGAGCTGAGTTTTTTGTTTGTTTTTCTTTCTATATCAGTGTTTATTGCTAAGATAAATCGAGATTCAGTGGTCGTTTTTGAAATTCAATCAAATGCAAAAGTTCATCGAAGACAAAAAATATTGATGGGAGATTTCCAATTCCAATTGATCTAATTGGAAGATTAAAAAAAAAAACTTTCTTTACGACTTTTGTATGCTCTTAAATAGCTTGACCTGTCCACTTTTCACGGATTCAGGATGGAAGAAAAAAGAAAAAACTAAGAAAACATATGAATGCAGACCAAAGAACGCAAAAATTACGTCAGCAGAAAAAAAAGAATAAAATCAGCTCCAGGTTAAACATTACTATCTATTTTATTTCAAGATTAGAATAATTTAATTTGAAATAATGCTTAGTTTTCGGAATTTTATAATTTTTTCTTAAATGTATTAGATAGATTTAAAATTATTAAAGGAGAACAAAAAGTTGAAAAGATGCCTATATTATATAATTTTTAAATTCCAAGGCAAAACACCTAAGTAAAAATTGACTTGTCAACGTTAATTTAGACATCATCAGGGCGAACAGAAGAAATGACCGCAAAGGAAACGCTATACCTCACAAGTTGTCTTGAATAGCAGCGACCGGGAAGCAGGACTTAAAGTTTTAGGTTAATGAAGAATACCTACGGTTAAGGACGGCTTCAATCTATCAGGTTTTCAACATAAATAATTATATTTACAAATGAACATATTCCTCCAAATAACAAAAAAAAAAGGACTAAAAACAAAAACGTTGATAAAAAATAAAAGAAATAAATACTTGTGGCGTTCCACTACAGAGGGGTGCTATATCGAAACCAGCTGGTTAAGCTGATATCAAATACCAATGAAAAGCTAGTTAGATTTTTCAGATTTTCGCCAACATGTTCAACGCTTCATAATTAAAAAAAATCTTGTGCGATGAGCGCAACACACAACTTTCACTTACCAACTTACTTAGATTAGAAATTGACATTTTTTTTTAATTGTCATTTCTATAAATAATATAAAAAAGATGACTTGATTTTGATTAGAAATAATTAATTTAATCAAAATCATTAAAGCCGTTTTTGAAATATTGAAAAAAATGTAAAAATTGGAAAAAAAGTTATGAAATAAAGAGCCCCCTGCGTTTGACCAATTTGGATGAAATTTTGGCTGTCACATCGGGAACATATACCTACACCAAATATCCAGTCTGATCAAAATAACTATAGCCGTTGTTTAGTAAATAAAAAAAAAACACGTGAACATAAGAAAAAGTTTATAAAATAAAGTACCCCCTCCGTTATACCAATTTTAATTAAATTTCGGCTGTCGCATTGCGGGCATATACATACATCAAATACCCAGTTTCATCAAAATCATTAAAGCCGTTTTTGAGTAATTAAAAACAAAACCTGAAAGTGAGAAAAAATTTATTAAGTAAAGTGCCCCCTCCAATTGATCGATTTTAATCAAATTTTTGCTGTCACATCGCGGGCATATTCATACAACTGTTTGAGCTAGTCTGTTCACACTCAGACCATTTCGCGGGACTTGGTTATTTGGACTCAGGGGACCCTAAAACGTGTATTTCCGTTAAAAACCGGAAGTCGAAATTTTTCACGATCGCAATACTTTCCTTTCTATATAGTTCATATATAGGTCAGTGAAAGTAAAAATTCAACATTCAATCTTCAACGATCTCAATATAGAAATTGTGTACTAATAAAATAGCCAATATTTCTCTTTCTTTGTTCGGAACAGTAGTAAATCTATTCATTTCATTCTGTATTACTCGAATATTGTCATGTCAAACGCATGTTGAAATATTTTTGCTCAGCTAATACCTAGTTGTGCATCTTCATATGTTTATTCTTGAGGTAATATTGGTCTAGGTACTTCTTTTTTGTGCAGCAGTTGGGATGATAACTATAATGCATAAAGCCGATCCCAATTAAGCTTCAGACGAAATTTGTTTGATAATAAATAAAGTTGATTATTGGTGATAGGCGATGTAAGCACTCGGGTTACATGGTGCAATCATTTTATACATGAAAATCCTTCATGGTATTATATAAACATATTTAGTATATAATACACTCTTATTACCTATTATACTTTCATGATTGGTGTCCTTCACATACAAAGCTTTGAGTCAATTTAGGAAGACTATTTGTCATAGCCCCAGCGTTCCATTTTCTCAAGGTAGCGCTGTGCAATTGGGAGCTTGTCAATAAAAACAAAGATGGTAGATGTTTAATTGTGATCAAACGGTCTTAGTCAGCGTTAGAGCAATAGTATATAGTAACAGTCGATCCGTATCTTGGCTCTGGTGTTTCAATACACACACGAACAATCGTTACCGTTGTAAATATTGGAACCATGGTCAAGTGTTGGTTTGCTTTAAATTCGTTATCACGAAGAACACTCAAAAACTTCAACAAATCAAAACATAAATAGTATATGAGTAAAAATCCATTGGCGGAGTTGCCAAACATAATTTTTTTTTTCATTTTTAAGGTTTCTCAAAAATTACACGGTCGATTTCAACTTGCGATGTAGGGTTCTCCACTTTATTATTTAATTGTTGTTTGAAAGACAACATCATTACAAAAAAAAAAAAAAAAAAAAAAAAAAAAAGGAATTTTAGATTTTAACACATTACTGTTAAATAAAGAAAATATTTTTCAAATATGAAAGGAATGATAAATATGGAAAACGTTTAAATATATTAACATTTATATTCAGCTTATTGTTTTCAAAGAATCCATTTTGTTTTCCAAAATTAAATCCAATTTTTAAGTCGGATACGTTAGCCGGAGTTCAAAATATCCCAGGAATCACGAAGTTAATATTACTATATACTTATAAAAGAAAAATTTATATAAACAGTCAAGAAAATAAATAGAATGACTGCTAACACCATAACCGACCTTTGACTTATGGTAATATCCCTATCAACTTATTATCCTATTCTTCTCATAATGCTTTTATTTTTATTTTTTATTATACATTCAATATATTAAAATTCTTGTTTAATTTAAAATATAAATATAATTATCATCCTAATCTTTCTAATTTTTTTTTTTTTTTTTTTTTTTTTTGAAAGACAAAAATAACCATATATACCATATTCCTATTGTCACTTTTATCTAAATATGGGAATTCTTACAATGGGTAAAACTTAATAAATATTTCATGTTTTATTTTCGTCCATTTTTTGTATCACATAATGTCTTTAATCACTTTTTTGTTTTTTGCCTCTACTCTTAAGGTCCTTTGACTTCTGTGTCATTTTCCTGCCACACTTCTCAGTATGAAAGCATTTTCATAAAAAAGGTCCATAATTTGTTTGACTTTGAGTTCATGATCTTTTAGTAGATCTATGTAAGAGTTGTAAAGTAATTAATTAATAAATAAATAAATGAAATTATCCTAAAAGAAATACATCAATGGTGGTTTAGCTATAGATCTCTTTTAAACAGTATTCATCTGTCGTTAGCTTGCTTTGTGGAAATGAATTTTTTTTTTTTGCTTACGTAGATTGGATCACTAATTTCAATAAAACGATTTTAGAAAATGTTTTCTATTTTCCCTGGATTTTCTCCAATACCTCGTAGAACTTTTTATTTGTGTTTTATTTTTCTACTTTGCACGAATATCAAGGTTCATTTTGCCGATGTTTCAAAGGTATGAAAATAATTAATAAAACATTTGTATTTTGTATTGATTTTTCTGGGTATAAAAATTTTATCTCATTTTGGCGGACCAAAAATGTTTAATTATTAACTCATCTTATAGATATCTGCCTAATGTGTAGTGAGAATATACATATAAAGTAAATTAGTTAAATTTCTCTTATTCGTGCTATGAATTGCTGATTTATTTTTAACCGCTAATATACCATAACAATTTTCTGGATATCCCTGAAATAAATTTATTGCTACATTGAATTACAAAATTCACGCTGATTGCATTTTAGATGAATGATTTAATAACATAAAATATTACAATCATGTTTTATGGTAAAGTGGATACTGTTAAAATAACATAATAATAAAAATCATATCCGCCCTGATTTTAATAATTACTCCTCGTTTGCTGCCAATAGCACCTCTATGGCCCTTTGTTAAAGTCCAATACCTCTTTGCAAATCTCAGCAGGGTAGTTAACCAGTTGCTATATGTGTCAGGCGGAGTGGTTTGCGATACCCGGCTATAAATCTCGTCCAGTGAGCACGAAAGCGGTACAGCTTTCAGTGCCTGCTTTAATAATGGCTCTCTTAACTTTCTAAAGACAAGTCACCTCTGAGCCTTAACCAAAACGAGAATACCTGCCAAGAGCCAGAGTCACTTTTCTCTCGAGTTTATTCCTGGCGCGTAACAGTTAACGGGTCATATCTGATTCCCAATCTTCACGATTGAGAAAGAACTTATCGTTGTCATTAAAAAACTCTAATTAAGCTGTGGTAGACGAGTTTGTGAGTCTAGGGCATCGCTTATTCGAATCAAGCCCATTATGGTGGAAATACCTCGAAATGTGAAACAGAAAAAAAACGCAAATGACCGTTATAACAGTAAAATTAGGTAAAAAAAAATATCTCTAACCCGATTACCCAAAAAAAAAGAAGTTAAAACGTGTCTTAAATTGTTCATTAATTCCTGTCAAAACATAATATGTCCCAAGAAATTCCGTGTCTGGTTATTTTAGTGGGAGAAGGTGGAAGAGAATTTATTTTACAATATAGAGGGCCATATCGTGCCGGTCGTTTTATTCTGGCTTTACTGTTCGCAAGTCTAGCAGCGCGATTCGAATCCGCGCTGGGAGGATCCAAATTCATTTTATGGTGGCCCCACGGAATAAATTTCTGCCTTCTAACCTTTGTTATTATACCCTAGCACCCCTAGAGATTCCCACCTTAATGGTATTGCCATGTGAGGTTAGAGAAAAAATCCGATAATTTCTGACATGGTGTGAAGTACATCTAGAGAGAAAAAAGAGAAATATTTGGGAAGTCGTTCTTAGGCCTTGTCCGGGCGATACAGCTTTTTTATTTTATATTTTTATACAGAAACACTTAACAAGAATTGTCTTATTCATTGTTTTCAAGATGGAATAAAATATTTTTCGTTTGATGAAGGAGTCGATGAAGAGAAGTTTTTCGCTACATTTATAAACAAAGTCGATAAACGGCAGCAGATGAGTCCACATGATTAATTTGTAATACTAACATATTTTATTATAAAATAAATTTAAAAAATATGATATAATTTATCTTGGATAACTTTATATAATAATATTTTTTTATAACTTATTTATAGTTTTTAGAATAGGAAAGCTTTGTAAACACCTAATTTGAATAGTTCAGTTTTATAAAATTGATTTTAGGTTTCCTTCTTTGATCTCAGCCCCAGAAAAATAGATGAGATCAATGACTTACTATGTAAGTTGTAACCCCCATAAAAATAAAAGGACATTGACTCAAATCAATTCTTATTGCAAAGGACGGGAAGACCAAATTGTGTATCGTGATTTCGCTATCGTATGACTAAAATACCAGGCCTTAAAAATCCAAATGGCATTTAATTCTAATTGATATCGTTTTCAAAAATTTATGATAGCCGACTTCGATTCAAATGCCAATGTCAATAAAAAACAAAGAAAAAAAGAGGATGTATCTTCTTCGAGCTATTGGTTCCGACTAAGGCTAAATGTCAACAAGCTATTCATTTGTTTATTCTTTTAATATTAGTGGCCTTTTTTTTTTTTTTTTTTTTTTTCAAGGTATGGTAATATATACCGGAATCAAACATTTCTTTCTGTTATACACTAAAATTTTATTATTTAATTTACGCCATTCTCAAATTCGTACGCCTTATTACCGTAAACAAGAAGATTTTAATTAATGATAATTACTTTGATTATTTATCTTCTACCTGATAAGGTCATGCATTTTAAAGTGTTCTCTGTACCATTAACGTTCTAGGCTGGATCTCGGAAGTGGTGAGTAAATTATTATAACACTAATGTGGGTTTAAATAAATTTACTTGCGTTAAATTATATTACAAAAATGGCAAACAACCAATTAAAACTAAAACTAGTTACACCTTTATAACACACTTACTACCGGGCACAAAGCAGATACTCATAGGTAACCAACCATACGCTTCGATGTTCAAGGCAAGACCAAGCCCCCAGCCATTGGTTCTTTTATTTAGTCTGGAATGGAACATCCTAGGAAAGCCTAGATCATTCGGAAACATCTAGTCATGTACTAATTACGAATGTAACGGATCTAACAAATGTCTAGAACTATTCTTAATGTAACTTAAATAATCATTCGTTTTTGTTTTACGTCACATGTAAAACAACAACAAGAGGTTTCTTGACTTTTAAGTCTAATCATAGGATTCCTAATCCGGCGTTTGTCCTTTTTGACTCCTAGGTAGAAGCCAATAGCCTTAAATAATATATTCTTCAGCAAAGCTTGTAGCGCGATAATCAAACCGTAGTTTTGTGATATCAGAAATGTGTCATCCACTTTGGTGATGGTAGTGTCTGGATGTTTTGATATATCACCTGTTTAAACACTTCAAGATTATATTTAGAACGTTATAATCTATTTTCTTTTAATATACATTATTGTTTTGATCTTGAAGCAGTGTTTAAACTTAGTTTATATCGTCTAAAATCTGTTTGATACAACAGAACTTCATTCATCTCTGGTTGATTTAGGCCCTACATACTTGATCTGAGCCCGATTTTCTAGAATTGCTAATGTCTTTTATTCCCCCTTTTCTTGAAACTTGATCCCCAATATCATTCATGAATTTATTAATAGCCATAGATTTTTTTTAAATTCATTTTTAAGCAACCTTTAGACTCATTCGTATTATAATTACGTGTTGATTCCATTTTATGTATTATACTTCATTTTTCTTTATTTATATTTTTTTTGTTCTGTTTGGAGTTATTAAAGATCATGTAAAGGGGAACAGAGTTGGCTATCCTCGGGGCCCTGTTAGCTGTTTGATGGGGTTACCAACCTTTGAACTTGACTGTAGCGAAACGAAAATTGGCAGTGTCAGTCGCTATCAGTTCCCAGCCAATTTAGAAAGCGCTTTAGTAGTTTTATGGAAAGAATTTGATGTAAGCTTTATCTCACTTTTCCATCTTAATATCTTCTTGAGTGAGTTTTATGATAGCCCATATAGTCTATTATGGGCTAGAAATCACTGTATGAGTATATTATTTTTTTTTAAATATCACCAAATAAATCGTGGTATGTTTGTCTTGATTATATTTATCAATATTTATAGACATATACACTTAGTTACAGCAATTAAAACCCCTAACCTCGACCTTTGTTTGAAGAATAAACAATATTGGCTTATGATGTTTTTGGAATTCTCATTTTTCCTTATATTTTGTTATTTTTATTGTAAGATATTATCTGAGCAGTTTCTAATATGAAATAAATATATTTGCAAAGAATAAATTTTCCGTTATTCTGCTATTCCCACTTTATCATTATTAGATTCTATTGCTCGTGACTAAAGTTAATTTTCCTCTATTAGCGATCGGTAGAATAAAAATAGTTTTAAAGAAAGTGAGTTAAAAAATAGCTTAAATAGCTTTTTTAACTTTTTTATGGACTAAACAATTTATTTTTTAATGTATCCTATAAATTATAACAATATTTACTTTGAAAATAAATAATATTTTAATCATTAAGTTCGTATTTAAAAAAAAAAAAGGGTTAGAAAAAATGTAATTATTCCGTTAATTCGAGAGCTAGGTCTCTAGGAAAACTATATTATCGTTTTTCTTAGCCTTAAATTGTGGTAATTTTCAGGAGAGGGAAATTATGTGATGAATTATGACATTATAAATAATTATTAACTATTATTTTTTTCTTTAAGTTTTTATTCGCCCCTGTCCTCAAGGCAGTCATTCGGCATATACGATATCTATCCTTTGTCTACATGACATTTTAGGGCAGGAGGAAAGAAATTTTCCAACAGCCCCTCTTTTTGTAGTTGAATATATCTCTTATTTGTTAAGAGAAGGTCTTTTATTCAGCTTCTTTTTAGCCTTCTAATGGGCATGTCAGCCGTATCCATGTCATTTATCAGTTATGTCCGTGTAATTTATTATGTAAACGTTATTAAAGCATATGTGCATTTTAACATTAACATTGGTTGGCGTAATGGTGTGAAGATTTTTTTTATTTACATATAGGGGGCTGCTGTATTAAGTCTAAAATTGTAAGATTAAAAAGTTATTAGTTCTTGTCAAGTGCATAAGTTTTGCATTGTCGAATGCCTGTAAGACATACATCCTTATGGATGGGTTTACATAGGAATGTGTACCTATTTATTTTTTTTTCAACTTTTCAATTCTTTTTTTAAGTATTTTTATCACTAAGATCCTCCCTTTCCACATCTTGCTATCATTCGTCTCCTCTTCCAAGAATCGCTGCACGGCTTTGATTTTCTATTCTTTATTTTGCAACTGGATTCCTTATATTTCCCTCTGTAACCTTCTGCTTCCCATTCCATTATGCATTTCGGTATTCAACTTGACTTAATCAGTTTATTGGTCATATCACTTCTTAAATCAATCTTAAAATGCTACATGAATCGTTCTAGAAACTGTGTCAGGTTCCTCCTGAAATTAAAGTACATTGCTCAAATCAATCTTTCCTGCACGCTGATTAAAAACATGCTCAAATTTTATTCATGAATACAAATAAATATTACTGTGTGTAAATAAATAATTATAAATAATACAAATAATTAATACAAGTAAATAATGTCCGGCGATTTCAAGATTTCCTTCTCTCTATTAAGCAGTTCCAGTTAATAAATTTTATTTTATCTATTTTTCCAACCTATCATCTAGTTTAATATTTGTTTTATTAATTGTTTATGTTAAACTTAAGCCTATAAATTTGCATTGGTGTTAGTTAAATATCATGAGAACAGGTTTGTCGGGTCGTTCGTTATACCCATGTAGGCAATTGTAATGCAGGCTGTAATTAATGCGGTGTCCTTACTTTGCGTGAACCAACTTCTTTGATTCTAGATCATTCTATATCCTTCATTAGATTGTCATTTGGACTAGGAAACTCTTTGCTTCTCTACGTTAACTATGTTTGCTTCTACGATGTATTTATTTTTTTATTTGAAGAACTTTCAATTATTGCTGTCTTATGATACTTAAAAAATGCCGCTTAATTTCAACTAAGAATAGTTCTAATGGATAATTAATTTATCTCTGTATCGCCTTGGTTGATTTGTTAGACATTAGTTTACAGTAAACTTGTAAATAGCTGCATTGGTTACCTTACCTATACATAATTTGTTTCAGGCTTGATGATTTTTTCGGTTTGTAAAGAAATATTTGTATAGACTTATTTTTAACTTTAAGTAAATATTCCATTGAGTTATCAATCTATTTTAATTTAATTTAAACCGTAAACTCTCGATTAAAAATTCTTTACATATTTTTTTTTTAAAAAATTGGCCATGACCGGGGCTTGAATGTTGGCTTCCGCATCTCCCTTGCGGTGCGCAAACTAACTACGCTACCAAGACCGTTGTCGCTGCCATGTCAATATATTCTCTTCACTGATCCTCCACCGCAACATTAAAGCGGAGGCCCTGGTTGTAGCCCCGGCCATGGCCGATCTTTTCTCTTCAAAACAAAATAATTAGAATTAATAAATCGATCAACTTGAGTCTATATAATCCTTACAATTTCTCTCATATATATCGATCTGCAAAGGCAAATCCTTTAATTTGACCTGTAAGATACATTGATATAGCTGACATTTCCTCATGAATAAGAAGGCTCTGCATGAGAGATCTTCGTCGATAAGAAACTAGGAAATGAGGTACCGCTGGTTGCCATTCTTTCCTAGGCCCAACATATCATTAGCATTAGATTATCAGTCGAATAATCTGTTGTTTAATAACAGGTAAAAATTAATTTAAGAATTAAAAAAAATGAATACAATTTTATTCACAACTTACATAATATTTTTTTAATATTCAGTTTATTTATTCATAGGACTATTTTAATTCGTAGACATTAAAATTCAAGAATGGGCTGACATATTGCTTAGGAATCGTGGACGGTATTGCTTACAAATGTGTGCAAGTTTATGACCTACAGTCTGGAGTTGTGGGAGGGGAGGTGGGGGGAGGGCATTCCAGGGCCGACAGGTCTCCCATTGGTGGACATCACATTCGTACTTTATGTTCCAATTAATTTAATTAATAGCTTTATGAATTTAGCAAATAAAAAGTGTTTCGGACATGTGCATTTAAGAAAATACTAGCGATTATACAGCAAATTGTGTACCAAAAAGTTCCTATAAAAGCATGGTCTGTTTTCCTCTCTTTTCGGGTGTTCATCTAATCTATAAACAATTCATTGAAAGAAGGGTAAAAAAGCAAATGGAAAACGGGGATAAGATGCTGTTTAAAAGGTTATCAATTTTTTTTCTATTTTTCTGCAATTTCAAATTTATACTCGAAAATTAATTTTTAAATTACTGACTGTTCCAGGTGTGCTCTATCTAAGTGTTTCTAATTTTTTAAACACTATAATATAAAAAATATATTAGAATAATAATTTTAAAATATAAAAAAAATCTGAAAATTGTTTTGTTCCATTAATTGGCGAATTGATATGCATAAAATCTTGGTTAACAATCTGGGCAATCTATGAATAATCATTATATTGTTTTGACCGGGAACTGTCAACTTTTCAACAATTTTTTCACATTATAAAAAATTCAAAATTTCAGGGGATTTTTTCATCAAAAATCCCACACGTATTTCTCTCAATTGTTATCATATTTATATGCCGAATCCTTAATTTATTTTACCTGTATCTCTCCCTACGTTCTAGAGAGAGATGTTGGTTAGGTACTTCATTAGGAATCACTGTTTGAGGGTCGGCTATTGTGAAAGGAAGTGATTTGACCGATATATAAGAGGTAGTTTGTATTTATATACAAAATTTATATTAAAGGTATACATATGATTAATTCTTGGAGAAACATACATAAGAGTTCTCCTCAGGATGTGAAAGTGAGTGTACCTTAAACGTTGAGATGTTAACAAAATGATATTCCATTAATAATAGAAGGGAAGATGAAAAAAGTTCGCCAAGTCACCGCCATAGAGTAGTCTTGATCTGTTATACAATCAAGTAGACAATTAAAACCCAAAGTATCGTGACTAAATCAACTTTCCCATTTAAAAAGCTTGATATCTGATAGCCTTGAGGCCAGTTTCCTCTGGAAAAACATGCAAATCCTTGAGCAGGAGCCAGCGAACGAGCAGTCTAAAGAAAGTCTCGATCCCGGCATGTTCCTGACCCCGATGTGTTCTTGCACCTATACCGAGATGAAGCTACGTCACCGGTCCATCGGGTGGGCAGCTGCTATTAGGCGATTGGTGGCTTGACCCAAATTGGTCGCTTTGCTAATGGTCGAAATGCCGTCATTAGTGGTAAGTACTCGTTATGGAATCCAGTGGGTAATTGTGGTTATGTACGGAGAATAAAATTATTTAAACGGACATAAGTGTCACAATCTATTGCCTACCGTGTTTAAAGGAGCTGATTAATCGAATTCTCTTACATCAGTGTTAATGGGCGCAGCACCGCGTGAGTAACTTGCAGCGACTTGCTGAACCCTCTCTTCAACTTTGCAGTCGCTTGATTGATGGATGTAATGATTGATCACGACTGTCATGACAGCTCCTCACCCAATTCATATTGGACTACTGTTGGCACGTTGGGCCTGCAAAGGATATGTGCATGATGCAACAAGCTACCTGTAGATCAGATGAAGGGAGGATTTTTGATAAAATATTAACAAGTCAATTATAAATATTAATTTTTCACTATTTGAGCTCCAGATAGATCGTAGACTTAAAAAGGGACCAACGATTTTGAAGAAATGTGCCTTCAGTCATCTTCGTAATTGTTAATTTTTTTTTTGTTTACAATATATCGTTCGTCCCAAGCAAGACTTCTCTTTTTTAAAATCTCATATTTTTATACCCATTGTCTTCCAATTCTCGACTATGACTGTGCAAGACCGTTTGTAGGCCGCGATAGTGATGATTCTTAAAACATTATAAAAATTGGACCTACAGCCGAACGGAAATCTTAGGAAGAGACAAAAAGAAGTTTTAATTGGCTATCCTGAATTTTTTTTTTAGTTAGACCTTCCTTGCACTGATCGAGCGTTATCTTCTTTGTATATTATATTCAATTTAAATAGAAGGGGAAAACAAAGTGAATGAAAAGTACTTTTATTTGCAACAATCAAAACTCTTCATTGAGTTGTGATTGAGTGTAAATAAATATATACAGAATTTCAAATTTAAATGTTCCCGGCAGTGGCCGATTTTTTCTCTATTGATAACAAATTATTTCAGCGTAGAATACTTTAGATCGAGTACAATCAAAATATTTGTATTATTATTGTTACTGTCAATAATATATGTTTTTATTATTGACAGTAACAATAATAATAAAACATTTACCTAGCTAATTGTACTTTTTTCTTTTGTCTTTGCCTCTAACTCTGAGGATCACTGGCTCTGTGCTTTATTCCATTATATGATTTCTTTTAAGAACTTAAAGAGGTTTTTTTTTTATTTATTTATTTATTTTTTTTCATATTCATTCAAGAATTCATCAAGAGTTTTTTTTTCCTTTTGCAATTTGTTCCTAAGATCATTGTAATTTGGTCAAACTAGCAAAAGGTTTTTTAGTGCCTGGGCTGCATTTTTGGTATGTGGGTATCTTTCAGATCTCTGAGAAGGTAGCCGCAGTTGTATGGATTAGCAACTAACTACCTATCCTCATCTTGAGCTTGTGGCCCATTTCTTGCATTCCGGTTTTATCTCTGATAGTTTAGACATTTTTTTTCAGTGCGATTCCCATTTTCAAACCAGAGTTTTCTTCGATGATTTCTTTTAATATTAATATTTGTACAATTAAATTAAGCTTTTGAAAGAATGGTGTAGAAGTAAATAATTAATCGTATTTTACCTGGTATATTATAATTTAGCAAGGTTATAACTTATTAATTTCATTATGTAATAATTTTAGAATTAGTGATTTCAATTTATTAAAAAAAATTTACAAAATCATTTTCATGTTAATACACTGTTCCATTCACAGAAAAAAATATCTGTTTATATTATTTAACTTTTTTAATTAATTTTATTTTTGTTTTTTGGTTTCCAGGGGGTGGAAAAGTAATTTTGCTAACACTTGAGTGATTCAGTATGTTCCTATCTCGCGCAGAATAATTTTCGCTTTTCGCAACGGGATGGCCAAAAATCCAGAACAGACGAGCCAAGACGTGAAGCTTACGGGCTTCAGCAGGCTTGAAGATGGCGGCGTCTACAATCTGGCGTACATACACGACAATGGATCTCCAGGTAATTTAAATTATTTACTTTAAATATCAGATTTTTGCCAACACTTGCTTGTTGGTTGCCATGAATATATTGCACAGTAATGTTTTTACTTCTTTTCATTCATATCACGAGAACACATTCTATAAATACTGTCATATTGCTAGAAAAATTCATTACTCTGTGGTAAATAAGCAAGTTACAAAAAAAATGTAGATTTTAAACTCGAAAACGTATTTTAGCTAGTTAGTTTTCATATTTTATACTGTCTAAAAATCTTTGAACTTCGTGTCCATAGAATAATACATTTATCGATTTATATTAGATATAAAAACATGCGGTACTTTTCACGAGTTAACATTGATTATGAACATCCTTATTCCTACCAATGAAAACTATATTTTACTCTAAGTTTAAAATTCTATTTTACATCTCTTCAATCGTCTTCTGTGACAAAATTGGTTATGGATTCGAGCTATGACTAAAATATAGTGCATTTTTTATTCTACGCCTTTACATAATTATTTTAAAATAATGTGAGGAATATTTCTTTTTTGCTACAAATCAATTTTATTAGCTCAAGACGGACCAGTTATTAAAGCTTCTTACTGAATATTCAGTACATTGAATTATGCTGAATCTATTCCAAGGAGCTAACGTAAAAAATATAAGTGCGCTAGCATATTTGATTAAGAATATTTACAAATACTACAGCTGAATGCCCCCTAGAAAATATGAGAAACAAAGCCACAAAATAAATAAATTCTTGTTCATTTACTATTTGTAATAAGTATCATAAAATAATATTTACATTATCAATAAGTTTTATTTGAACTACTAATTGATACCCCCAATACAGACATAAGTATTTTACCAGCATGCCCCTCCAGACGAAATCCTGTAGAGGCCCTTGAAAACTATGAATAACACTATTTTTTTTTCTTACACTCTATGTTCTATTTCGGAGTTTTTTGTTTTTACTTTCACTTACCTATATATGAAATATATAGTAAGTGGAAGTATTGCGATCATGAAAAATTTCGACTTCCGGTTTTCAACGGAAATACACGTTTTGGTGTCCCCTGAGTCAAATTAACCAAGTCCCGCGAAATGGTATGTGTGTGTGTGTGTGTGTGTGTGTGTGTGTGTGAGTGTGTGTGTGTGTGTGAGTGTGTGTGTGTGTGTGTGTGTGTGTGTGTGTGTGTGTGTGTGTGTGTGTGTGTGTGTGTGTGTGTGTGTGTGTGTGTGTGTGTGTTTGTGTGCCTGCGTGCGTGCGTGTGAACAGACTATGTCAAAATGTGTGTGTGTGAACAGACTAGCTCAAAAACTATAAACCGTGTGAACCTGAAATTGGGTATTTAGTGTATGTATACGCCCGCGCTGTGACAGCGAAAATTTCATCAAACTTGCTCAAAGGGAGGGGGTACTTTATTTAATAACTTTTTTAGTTTTTTTCGATTTTCTCAAAAACGGCTATAACGATTTTGATTAAACTGAGTATTTGATCTATTTATATGCCCGAGATATGACTGTAAAAATTTCATCAAAATTGATTAACCGGAGGGGGGACTTTACTTAATAAATTTTGTATCATTTTCACGTGTTTTATTTATTTACTCAAAAACGGTTTTAACGATTTTGATCAAACTGGGTATTTGATGTATGTATATGCCAATGATGCGATAGCCAACATTACATCAAAATTGATCAACCGGATGGGGGACTTTACTTAATAAATTTTGTATCATTTTCACGTGTTTTTTTTATTTACTCAAAAAAGGCTCTAACGATTTTGATCAAACTGGGTATTTGATGTATGTATATGCCAAAGATGTGATAGCCAACATTTCATCAAAATTGGTCAAACGGAGCGGGAACTTTATTTCATATTTTTTTTTCCAATTTTACCTTTTATTTGATGATCTCAAAAACGGCTTTAACGATTTTTATCAAATTCGTTAGGTCTAATGAAAATTAGGTGTTCTTTAATATCAGGTAAGCTTCATCATTATTAAAATTTTCTGAGGGGGCTTTTTTTTTGGGGGGGGGTTGGGGTCTTTTTTGTTTGTTTGTTTCCTATAAAGTACCTTTGTTTTTGTTTATATGGAGAAAATAACTGTCTCAGATTACGCCTAAAAATAAAAAATGGCTAAATATGAGATATGATAAAAATAAAGAAAACATATAGAGGAGAAAAAAGAAAAATATTCGGTCAACTCATAAAACTCGTTGAGCCCACGCATGCGGAGCCTTTAATGACAGACCATTGTTCATAATTAAAGCAGTTCTGTTCATTTGAGAAGTGGCAATTAACAAAACGCATTAATTTCTAATCTAAGTAAGTCGGTAAGTGAAAGTTGTGTGTTGCGAGCACGCAGATTTTTTTTCAATTTTTTCGGCTTTAAATCAGAAAATAAAATAAAAATTAGTTGAAATCACTGACCACTTGAGTGCGTAATCCTCCTTGTTAACGATTCTTGCTAACTCTAGTTCAAGCTAGTTTGAATCTTAAACAAAGGTTCTGCCATTTGATGTATTTCTATGGAATGTCTCCTCATCTTAGAATCAGCGTCATCAAATGCTCGCTACACCGGCATCCAAATTTATTGATCAAAATTCCGAGCATGCTTAGCATTACCGTAGCAGGAAGTAATTCAAATTTTAATTTGCCATTATTGTTGGTGTTGCATACCTTATCGAATAACGCTGTGAAATCTACGGCGTAGCATATCGTCATTTCAAGTAACTTTAAATCTTTAAATTCAGACACAGCCAAAAGTTATCATGACGATTTACCATACTTTTCCAAAAAATCAGTAGACAAAATGTCTACCCTTTAATTGAAGTATTAGAAATATAATTTTTTATTATATCTACTCTGGACCGATATTCATCAAAAGATTCGTGAAGAGGAAAGGATAAAATTAGCAGAGTAGTAAGTTTTCTAATACTCTTTATTGATATTAGTTAGCGAGACAATTGCACTAGATTTGTATTTATTGACACCCACAATACGTAAAACCATGGACAAAAATAGGATGCATTTTTTTTTTTTTTTTTTTCTTAGTCACTAAATTCGATATGATTGTTGGAAATTGGTATATTTGGTGTAACTAGAAAAAGAAAAAAAAAAACTCAGTATCTCTACGTTGTGTGGCTAAAAATAATTATTTTTTACTATATTGTTCTTTAAAGTATAATCCCTAAACAATGGAATATACGAGTAACTGGCAGGGAAATAATTTATTCTTATTAGATATTATTAAGCTTTATGTATCTCCTAGTCGTCATAGCATACGACTCTTTATTCAGCACTTGATGATACCGTTAAAACATACATCTCGCAATATATTGCTGTAAGAGTTGCGATGTCTCAACAAACAATGAGTTATCAGAGCTTGGATCGAAGGTGAAGGGTAAAATGATTTGTTAACGTAATGAATTGTCGATTTTTTATCAGACTTATCGATCGATCTATCAAACATAATATGTTTAAACTGGAACTAATTCTTAGTAATGTAATGACTCTAAAGATTAAAAGTGATGGTATTAGCTACTAGGCAACAGAATATAAAAATATAAGCTAAGTTCGTTGTTAGTGTTGACGCGAAGTGTGTACATTAAAAACATTTGGCCGAAACTCCTTACTATTATTCCTGCTAATAGAATCTTAAAGAAAAGGATGGTCCATGGAGCTTGTTAACGGTATTTATTCCGTTTAAGTGTTAACTAAAAGGCTTTCATAAATTGTCTTACGGAAACTCCCCATGTGGGATAGCTTCATTGACCAACGGATTATCCGCCACTGCAGAATCCCCACTCCTCAAGTCAACCGATTATACTGGCCCCGAAACTGCTTCGGCCCCCTCTTAACCGACCAATCAGCTGGGTATATTGTCACTGGAATGTTCCATGCTTGATGGGAGGGGGGTGAAAGTATGCTCTTGATTACAGGACCGCTAAAGAACCTTCCAGAACTCTTCCATTTAATCTGCATAATTAGAGCGTTCTTGCGGTTAGCACACAGTCCATATATTTATTTTCGCTGAGACATTTCTTAGCTGGCAAAGGTGAGTCATTCACAGTCTAGCAGAAGTTATTAGTCATCGCTATAATGACCGGTCGTTCAGGTTTCTTGGGTGGTCACGGCTGAGGATTTAATTTAATTTAATTTGAAACGACAGTAAAAAAAAAAAAAAAAGATACTTAAATCTCAAAATTTTCGATTCAAATCTAATAGTTTATTAATTTTGCCATCAGTAAAGTATTCGACAAAGCATTGTGGAATATTTAAGTATTTGCGACAAGATTATTTTGTTATAATTTCAGGTTTATATTGATAATTCGGTAAAATGGTTCATAAAATTCTAATGTGGAAAATTAATTCTAATAGGTCTTAGTCTCTATTCTATTTTTGTTATTTTATTTTCTGTATTACATACGTATCTACTCCCATGCCCTTCTTCAGTTGGTCTTAATAATAGTTCCTATTATATAAATAAAATACTTCACAAACGCTTGAGTAAAGCAAGTTCCTTCATCACATTACAATAATATCACTCATTAATAGTAATTAATTATATTGTGATGAAGGAACTTTGTGATGTATTTTATTTTTATAATAGCGACCTATAATTTGAAGAAATTATTTTTAAGACTCACTGAAGACTGCCCTGGAGCTCGAAACGTCTGTAATTATTAAAATTAAATAATAAAAGATGTAGAAACAAGATCTAAATTAATTTTCTTAATGACTAGGAAGTTGAATAAATAAATAACTAATTATATTAGTTGAAAGTGTTCTATTTCTGTTTATGTCATTTTTAAGTCCCAAAAAAATTTCATCCTACATTCCAATTTAAACAAAAATTTTCAAGACCAATTATTTTAATTATCAGGATACCAAGAAGTGACTTCAAATGATTTGTCTGCCTGTTTTGCTGAACTGAAGATGGCTCATAAGAGCCGAAACGTCTTATAAATAAAAAAATGTATTGTTGAGACTAATTAGGTCCCCTTCTTGGTATCCTGTTGAACAATATAGTCTCAAGAACTGAATGTTTTATATTTTAATTATATTTAGCCGCTAATATTTGAATATTGGAATGTTTTCCCCATCGAAGTTCCTACATGGACTATGATTAATGAAAACATCCAAACATTCACTCTCTTTTGGAGGTATTTTCAATCATTAATGTATGACCCCCTGGATGTCATTAAATGCCACTAAACCAGTTTATAATAATAATAATAATTTGAAAAGTTGCCGCATATCTGTTTTTTCCTTTTTTATAACAATTTTAACGTTCTGTAATTAAATCATCAGAAACGTTTGGAATTGGAGCTGCAGAACAAAACTATTATTGTTTTTTTCTCAACTTTCTGAAAATGAAAGATGTTATTCTTTGATATTAGGCCAGTAAAATAACTTATAAGTATGATATTTTAG
Organism: Aelia acuminata; assembly: GCA_911387785.2. Taxonomy (NCBI): domain Eukaryota; kingdom Metazoa; phylum Arthropoda; class Insecta; order Hemiptera; family Pentatomidae; genus Aelia; species Aelia acuminata. The sequence continues at coordinate 59,837,954 of OU426981.1, forward strand.
AGGTATTGGTAAACTCCATATGGGTTTATATTAAGATAATTATCTTAATTATCGACTTTCTTTTATTTGTGAACATATCTTCAGAAACATTCTTTCGTATCATAGGGCACCATGACTGATATCCACCGTTTTATTGACGTAATATCTTATATATAAAATGTGATTTAAAAAAGTATTATTACATATACTAACGCCTTTTACTCACATGGAAAAAATGGAATATTAACTAAAATACCTTATTTCATGGAAGATGTGAATATAGTTGTATGCTAATAAAAATCTGTGCGATGCACACAACACACAACTTTTACTTACCAACAAGTAGATTAGTAATTGACGTGTTTTGTCATATATCATTCCTCAAAGTCACACATTTTTCCATATTCATTTAATTATTTTTGTTTGTATTTGCTCTCTAAAGTACACTATTTTTTTTTATTATTGACTAAAAGTTTTTATTTGTAATAATTCGGCAATAACACTCCATCACGTCTGATTTTATAATTCTCTATGTAGTTTTTGAAAATTTAATTATTTGCCATGGAACAAATAATTTCCATTAAATGAACAGAACGTCTTTAATTATAAACAATCATGTAATTAAAGGTGTACTGCGCATGGGTGGGCTCAACGTTGACAGAATATCTTCCTTTATTTTTCCTGTATATGTATGCTCAATTTTTTTCATATTTAATATTTAGCCATTTCTTATTTTTAGGCGAAACGAGGGGCAGATAATTTCTCCGTATAAACAAAAACAAAGGTACCTACTTTATAGGAAAACAAAAAAGAGTCCCCTCCCCATTTAAGTCCCCTCAGAACATTTTAATAATGACAAACTTGCCTGATATTACAGAATACTTGGCATGGCGAGTTTAATCAAAATAGGTAAAGCTATTTTTGAGAAAATAGAAAAAAAAAACAACAACGTAAAAATGAGAAAAAAGTTATGAGACAAAGTGCCCCCTCCGTTTGATCAATTTTCAAGACTTTTTGCAGCCATATCAGGGGCATGTACATGCATAAAATACCCAGGTGTATTAAAATCGCTAGAGCCGTTTTTGAGAAAATGGAAAACAAGCGTATAATGTTAAATAAAGTACCCCCTCCGTTTGACCAATTTTGATGAAATTTTTCCCCAAAACGTGTAATTCTGTTGAAAACGGGAAGCCGATAATTTTCCCGATCACAATACTTCCCCTTTCTATATATTTCATATATAGGTAAGTGAAAGGAAAAAATAATATAATTGATTAAAGTTGATTGTTTTATGAATTTCAAATATTTTATTTTTAAGAGAAAAGATTGGCCTTGGCCGGGACTCGAACCCGGGCCTTCACATCTTCGTTGCTATGCGGAAACCAAGCAAAGTATGGACAACGCCCTTGGTTGCCAATGCGGGTTGGAGTCACCTAATCTTTCCTCTTCAAAACAAAGTATTTAAGAATAATACAAACTAATAGCAAAAAAAAAAAATAAATAAAAAAAAAAAACGATGTACATTAACAACTAAACTAACTACATAGGTACTACTAGAATCATATATATTATTTCTCAAGGCCTTTTTTTTGTTGGTAAGCCTTCATAATACTTCATCAAACTTCATGAATGAGGCATCATTTTAAAGCTTTCCTTAACCGCTACTCCGGAAAAATATACAAATCACTCATTTCCCCTTCGATTGCGAGTTTAAGCGCAAAACTGCGGAAAATGGTCGTAGAAGTTTCTAAATGGTGTCAATCTTTTCACGTTTTCAAGGAAAACGTTTTGGTTCGTATAAATTTTTTCGATTAACCCCTTCGTAGGCGACTAGTAAGCGAAAAACTTCAATCTTTACCAAAAATGGTCGCAGGGCTCTTCGAAGGAGTCATTTTTTTCAGTTTGTCGAGAAGAACATTTTTGGTAATACTTCTACACTTTTCCATTTGTCGCCGTCGTTTGCGAGTTACAAGCATACAACATGCGATTTCAGTCATTAGTATCAGCTCACTCGCTTTCCGCGAAACCGATATGAGTATTTAAGTATTCCGTCTTCTAACCTCATAACAAAGGAAATTTTGATTATGGATATAGTGGCTGTTAACCGTATTGGAGCAATCACCAGGACAATCTCAACTTTACCATTTATTGCTTATTTACAACGTTTCGGCTATGTCGCCATTTTCAAGTCTCAATCTGAACAAAGATGTAATTAATCCAGCTTTAAACATTGCCTTCATCAATTCAACATAAAACTTCTTTTTTTATAAATTAAATATAAATAAACCATTAACTGGTGTCGTCATTTAAAAAGTTAAAAAAGTTGACGATACCAGTTAATGGTTTATTTATATTTAATTTATAAAAAAAGAAGTTTTATGTTGAATTGATGAAGGCAATGTTTAAAGCTGGATTAATGACATCTTTGTTCAGATTGAGACTTGAAAATGGCGACATAGCCGAAACGTCGTAAATAAGCAATAAATGGTAAAGTTGAGATTGTCCTGGTGATTACTCCAATACGGTTAACAGCCACTACACCCATAATATAAATATCCCAGGAAATTAAGAAACCAATTATATATTGGATATAATTAAGGATATTTTGAGTTTCAAATAATAAATAATATACATTTTAAACCCATCTACTCTTTACTTGAACCCTCATCTATGCACAATTAAACACGACGCAAACATGACACATTAAATACGCACAGTACGATACTAAATATACGGTGTGTACTTTAATTAAATGTTGATTAGCATACAGCTCAAAAGTAATTTAATTTAAAAATCGTTAGAACTGGTTACCTTCATGTTTTTCACAGACGTTACTCTTGAAGGTATAACTGCAAGCCTTTAATATTAAAGTGACAGGCAAAAAGACTCTTTGTAAAAGAAATAAACATAGCCGATGATGAGATTAAACTTTCGCGAGCCATAAAATCCCTAGTGGTACGAGTAGTTAATAAAATTGAAGGAAGATTTTAGGTTGTAACGGATTGTTTTCTGTTTCTAACTATTGAGCCATAAATTTCTTTTTACATCTCTGATTACATCACAGCTGGTTTCTGTGGCTAGTTAATCAATTGCTCCATCCTCCTCCTTTTAATCAAAGATGTTTTAACACAGTACCGTACTTACTGTTTAAGTATCTAAGTACTTGATATACCTCACATATTGACTTTTCACATACGCCGTATTAAAGTTATTAAATAGAGCTAAAAAAGAATTGGAAAGGATATGGTGTAATCATGAAACAGAGCCCACAACTTCTAGAAATTATAAAGATGGAGGCTTCCGGTAGAGGCAAATCAAACCAAATAAATAAATAAATCATTTTATAAATTATTACCTACAACGACTTTATTGTAACCTAGGACATTGGTATTAACTTTCTAAGAAATTGATCAAGATTATAAATACACTACAGTTCTGTGTGCGCTATGAAACTTTAAATTATTTTTAATTTTTCAATAAATTATGTTCATACTTTTACTAATTTTGTTTTTGTTTTATTTCATTAATGTATTATTCATTGTTTACTTATTTATGTTTACGTCCTCTAGCAGACATAAGAAATGGGACCGAAAGCTCGTCAAACAATAGCGTTTAGATAACTGATATTTGTTATGTTTTAACCCGTGTGTTATCATCTCATAGACGAGATAGTACGATCAGCTGTTTCATTCGTAACGAGAGAGAATAGATTAGCTCGCCGAGAATCATAAAAGTGCAATAATAATTTAGCAATATTACTGCCTCAAGGCTACATTCTTTTCCTATCGCTATTATTTTATTGCTTTTATAATCTTTTTAAACTTAGTATTTATATTTATTTAAAGGAAACACGAGGGAATACCACATTTACTTGACTACCTTTTCAATTTACTAATTGAATACCTAAAATAAAAACAATTTTTAATTACATTATATATCATTAAGTTTTAAACATATTACTCTAAATATGCTAGTCAGAATATGCTCTCGGTCATCAGGTACAAATATTTTTGAAATGAAGGCTCTAAGTTTGATTAAACGTTCATATTTTGGTCGCAATTCATCCTCACTTCACATAAAAACCTTTCTCCAACACCATAAGTCCAAATTTAGCGCTTAATGTTTCTCTCGCCATTTTTTACTGTAGGAGCAATATCTATTCTATAGGCTATTCTTGGTGATAGCCTCCTTTTACTCCTTTTTACAAATAAGGCATCAGAAATCCAAAAAAACTGTATAAATGTTGATATTTAAGTGAATTTAAAAAAAAAAAAAAAATACAACCGTGTTAATTATATATATATATATATATATATTAGGGCTTCTTTTGCATTTTCAAATTTACATGTATTATAAGCAATTTTGCCTCTACTTGCGATTTGCTTCACTAAGCCCTGGATTTCTTCTTGGCCCCACCTTTCAGATATTTTTCTAACAGTCTTCTTCCTACTGTCCGGGCGGGAATATAGAGATGAGAAGAGACAAAAGAGTCAGCTTTTGCGTTTTCATTCATTTTGAAGAGATATTTCACCAAATTCCTATCGCGCTTCCGTTATTTTCTTTCCTCCTGCTTCAGGTTGACAGGAAAATGTGTTGGACGGCCGGTGTCGATTAAGTATACATTTAACAGGGCATTAAGAGTACTTCATGGATGGAGCTCTTCATGCCTAAGCTATCATGGTTAGGTTAACCCATCCGACGAGATAAAACCTATCTTTGTCTTTTTATTTTTTTAAATAATATTACCTTTACCATTTTTATTATAAAAAATATAAATGTTTAATGATAAAAACTATTAGAATAACTGTTACGGTTATTATTACCTAAGGAGAGCTAACACTAAAACATCATTGTCTACTTTTTCTATATTATTAGCTAGGAGGCAGGGGTGTATATATAAGGGATCCAGTGTTTAAAAAAAATATGTCATTATAAGAAATACGAATCGCCACTACCACAGTCAACAAGTAGGTATTGAAATTCTCTGTTTCCAATCATACCTTAAAGATGAAAATTAAAATATATTAGAAGGTAAATAATCATGAACAATTATTTTATTTATTAAAAAAATCTCTTTTATTAAACTTTTAAAAACTTTGGTATTTGCGAATAACAAATATTTTTTAACAATAAATTGTTTAAATATAATATAAAAAATAAATAGATGCAAATATCTCTCCTCATTCGTGAACTAAATCAAAATAACTTCAGCGGATGTTTGAATCTAGGTTTGTTTGCCTAATCGCCCGTCCCTCTGTTTTATTGCAAATATGGCTTGACAACTAAACCAAGGCTTCTTCTCATCAATATTTATGGGATATATTTGAATTTTTGAGATCATTCTTTTCCAAATTGCAAATATTCCAGATTAGGTAAAAATCTATATTTCCTTTTTTACATAACAACCTGGCATAACGATTTAAGTCAAAAATTAGTTCCATTGCGAATATGTCGTTTTTTTTTATTTCTTTTTTTTTATAATATGAAATGCCTTATGGTCCCTTTGCCTGTCCTGATTTGACGAATAAATTTGTTAGGCCAATCATAGTTTGTCCAAATCTAAGGTAGGATCGTGTGTTGGCTTGTTGGATCATGAAAATTGTGAGGCCTGACAAATTGGGTGGACAGGTCAAGAGAAACATCCAACCGCCCGACTAGTCAGGTCGGAACGTGAGTAGCTTGGTTGGCGGACTACCTGACTAGACTACCCAACAAACCCACAATGTTAGAAATTTGAGATTCTGTGGACAAAATTCTATAAATGTTGTTTCAATGACGATAAGCGAATAATTATTTTTCTTATATATATATATATATATATATATATATATATATATATATATATATATATATATACACTTACTAACAAAAGTCTCTGCACACCCTCCAGCTTTTTTTTTATTTTGCCTAAAGATAGGTTATGAGCCAGATATTGGCAATGAAACTCACACATTTTTTACATAATTTAATCTATTTTAATCAACAATAATCAAATTTAATAAAATTTATTCAACTTATAATTTATGAGGAAAATTACATAAAATGTCAGAATATTGATGCGCCAAAAGTCCCTGCACACATCATTTTACTTCAACTTGAAGCTCAATTATTGATGCCAAATCAACTTTAATAGGTAGTCGTTCCTACCTTATTTCTTATCACTTCTCATAATCTATTTGGCATGGTGTGAACTAGTTTTTTGTAGTTTCTGGAGTAATTTTACCCACAATTCCTTTAGTACTCTTTTTAAGTGGTCTTTGTTCTTTATTTTAATTTTTACTTTCTGACGGCCTAGTTGATCCTACAGATGTTGAATTTGATTAAGAATAGGAGATTGGGGAGGTGTTTTAAGTTGCCGTGGAGCATTGTAGAGCAACTATTCTTGAACTTTCCGCGCTGTCGTTATCTTGTTGAAAAATGAATTTTTCCTGGAGATCAAAATTCATTAAACTTTCATGTAAATTACTCCTCAAAATATTTATATAAACGTGTTGGTCCATTATTCCGTCGATAAATTCCAAATTACCAACTCCAGCAGCGCACATACACCCCCAAACCAAAACACTCCCTCCACCATGTTTCACAGTATCAACTATGTTTTTTCCAGGGACTCTTTGTTAGGTTTTCTCAAAACGTTCCCCCTTCCATCTGATCCATGAATGTTAAATTTACTCTGGTCAATAAATAAAGCACGTTCCCAGAACTATAAGGGCTTGTTTACATGTTCCTTTGCGAACTGCAGTTTCAATATCCGGTTCGTTTACTAATGAATAGCTTACACCTAGGCTTACGCACATTATAGCCAGCTTTCTTTAGGGTTCTTCTAATCATTTGTGCAGATACCCCAATCTTGTAATTTTCTTACACCATACCTTCTAAATTTAGAGCACTTGTGTGGGGTTGTTCGGCCAAAGTCCTTATGATAGCCCTCTTGTGGTGAGCTTGGAGTACGGGGGGCGGCCAGAGCGGTATCTACTTTCCATTGTACCCAGTTCTTCATACCGTTTTATGACATACCTTACCGTATTATAGCCCCTGTTGACGATTTGTCCTATTTACCTGTATGAGTCGTACGAGTTTCTTCAAATTTACAATTTGGTCGGGAATCGGTGTTGGAACCTCCATTTTTTATCACACTCTTAACTGTTTGGGCCCAAATTAACACTGGCAAGTTAGATTAGCCGGAGGATGAATGGGATAATGTGCAAACTGTATACATATAAGTATCTGGGCTAATTCCACTGCGTGCAGAGACTTTTGGCGCATCAATATTTTGACATTTTATGTAATTTTCCTCATAAATTATAAGTTAAATAAATTATATTAAATGTAATTGTTGCTCATGAAAATAGATTAAATTATGTAAAAAATATGTGAGTTTCGTTGCCCATATCTGGCTCATAAGTTATCTTTAGGTTAAATAAAAAAAAAGCCTGAGGGTGTGCAGAGACTTTTGTTAGTAAGTGTATATATATATATATATCCTGAGAGTAAATTCGCAGAAGGCTCAACACTTAAAGGACATGAGGTCATTACATCCCCTGAGGATGAGCAAACTACATATTTGAAAGTGAACTATTTGATCCAAAATAAATTATTTAAAAAGCTCGGATATATATATATATATATATATATAAATTATATTTTTTTTAATATTATATATATATATTTAAAAAGCTCGGATATATATATATATATCCGAGCTTTTTAAATAATTTATTTTGGATCAAATAGTTCACTTTCAAATATGTAGTTTGCTCATCCTCAGGGGATGTAATGACCTCATGTCCTTTAAGTGTTGAGCCTTCTGCGAATTTACTCTCAGGCATTTTCTGCATTTACAAGATTTATAAATAATTATTATATGATTATTATATTATATAAATAATTATTATATGAAGTAAAATAATAAATTTGGTCCGGTAGGAAATGTGTAGTAAAGGCTCAGACCTCACGGCCGACTCATTTTGTCATGTAGGTCAGTCATGCCAGGACATGAGTAAGGTACTTTAGTACGACTTTTCCTAAACCTTTCATATTGACTGATTTATCCATGAGTTTTACTAACCGAATTTGGTAAGTTTATTTATTTTTTTTTTTTTTTTACATTGTTCATTAGTCGGTTTATTGTCATATAATACACCAAGCTATTCCTTGTGGACAAACCTGTGAGAAGGTGCTGTTCCATTGTAAATTTTTTAAGACCATATTTAATTTAAATTTATCCCAATAAAGGACGCGTCCGATTTTACTAAATCGAAGTCCTTCCTCTTGCAGCAACCCTTAATTGGAAGCTCCACCCATAATTTCAATTCTTCACTCAAGCTGTGTATAGCATTGTTAGCATCTCGTACCTTCACTGGTTTTTACCAGTTATCCATCTGAGAGAGTTGTGCTGAGATACCTGGAGTCCTGTTTTTCCTTCAGTTAGCTCGACGGATTTGTACTTTTTATCTAAAATCTTTCTTAGGCCTCAACTCCATTTCTCCCAACACCCTAGTAGACATCTATTTACTTGTCTAGATGTCACATAAGGGACGTATGATGTCCTTTTCGCGCATATTTCTATCTCACTTGTATAACACTAACGTGACCACTTTGGCCTGCATTTTCATTTAATTTAATATTCTATCAGGAGATGATTACTTGATGATCAGCCAATGATTCTCGTTGCTAACCGCAGAATCAGTTTGCTTCCTCCTGTAACCTTGACCGATAGCCGTTGACATGTCTCCTTCATCACTAGCGTCCTTGCCATAATGCTCCCAATGATCACTTAGAGCGGTGATTTGATTTCTTGAGGTGTTCTTTCATGAAATTCATAGGTAATACTGGGATGGAGATAGACATTTTAGTTAGAGTTGCATTTAGCTTAGAGTAAGCATATACTACACTTTCAGATCATTCCGAAAACAGCCATTACTAAAAATAGCCTTTTTTTTTTAGACATGGCATTGTTGAAAGGAGTGAAGTGTTATTTGGTATTGTTGAGTTATTGAGATATTTATTTTTATTTGAAGAAAGAAATTTATCCTAAGGGGGTGTGTTGAGGGTTAATTTTTCCTACTCCGAGAATGGAGTATGTCACAAAAATAAAATAATAATCCATAGGAATCAAAGGGGTTTCATAAAGGAATAAAAATTACTTTTCTTCTTCTTCTTTCTTCTTCTTCATACAGGACTCCCGGGAACGCACGTCAACTCGAGAATTATAGACACGATCCTGAAAGATTCAAAAAAGAAGAAAAACGATTGCGCGGTAGTCTTTCTCGACGTTGTCGGTGCTTTTGACAATGTTGAGCACTCACATATAATTAACATATTGGAAGCGAGGGGTGTGTCGCCGGATCTTAGGAATGTAATATCAGCTCGCCTAAGTACAAATGAAATTAGATTAACATCGTTGCCCACACGACCAGCCAAATCAAGGTGCTGCGAACAGTACCAAGGCGGCCCTTAGTCATCGTCACTCTTTAACCTAGCGATCGATCACTTATACCGCGACCTGTGTGACGAATCATTTTCAAGAAAATTTGGATACAAGCTTAAAGTTGACCAAGATAGTGTGGTCCTTACAGGGTTCGCGGATGATCAGGCGGTCAGAGCGCGTGGCAAAGGGGCTGCAGAAAGAGTTATTGGCAGCGTCCAGAGGACCCTCGCGGAGATTGGTTTGGCGATAAACCCTGAGAAGAGTGTGAGTATACTTCTAAACAAAGTGGCGTTGGAAGCCACTACGCTCTCCCTCGAGAATGGAGATAGCATCCAAACTTTAAAACATGGTGAAGTCATCAAGTATTTGGGATGTAAATTCTCGGGAGAGCTACTGTTTAGCGAGGATTCGGTCGCAAAATTAAATGAAAACCTCAACACTCTTAACATATCTCTTGCTTGCTTAATCCCGATCAAAAGCTCAACATTGTCAATCAATATTTGTTCCCGGGTCTAATTTACCCGGTCTAATACCTTAAAACTTAACATTAACTATGCACCTCTGCGAGGAGTCCCAGGTGTCAGCGGACAGGTAAGAGAATTTGGGTCCCTCTGTCGCAAATGCACATGTGCTGGGGAAATGCCCCAACAACTCGCTCCTGATAACACGCCGTCACCACTGAGTCAAGCACGAGTTGATGAAGCTCCTTAAAGAAAGGGATTTTGCGTGCTATGAAGAGGTTTACTGCGTGGATACAGAGGGATCCACGAGGTATGCTGATATGGTGGCGTTTTTTAAGACCGGAAAGTCAGCAATCATTCTGGATCCCACTGTTAGATACGAATCGAATGATCTCGACCAGACGAGCAAAATTGAAAGGGAAAAGAAGGAAATTTATGAAAAATGTATCCCTTTCCTTAAAGAAAAGTTCCGTGAAGGCTTCGGCGAGAGAGACTTCAACGTGAGAGGCCTTTGGTTCGGAGCCTGCGGAACTATACCAAGTTCAACGAGGAGCTTCATGGAAGATCGTGGTGTCGACATCAAGGACGTAGCGAAGTTTGCAGAGTATATTGTTCTCGACTCCCTGGAATCGTTGAAGGGCCATGTATATATATATATGTTGCTGTTTTTATTCCATATTATTAATATTTTACCTAGTTTTAAATTTTTTTATTATTACATTACTTAATTTTTAGAGGCCAGGTAAGCCTATTGAGAGAAAATGTTATAAAGTTATAAATGTAAAAAAAAAAAAGAGAAAAAAAAAAATGTTTCTTTGTATATATATTAGTTTTATTAGTATTTAAAATTAACAAGTAGTCTGTATAAGATAAATGAGTATGCTATGTATTAGCAACCCAATATAATTGGGCAGCACCACTATTTTCAATAAAGTGTTTCTCTCTCTCTTGTCTGTAAATGGGATATGAAATAATATACCCTTACTTTTAGTGGTATTCAAGTTGAATTTTTTTTGTTGAAGAAGTTGGAGTTTCTTAAAAAATCTCAGTATTCAATAGCAATTACCTTTCAATTTTGGTGTAATTTAAACATTTAGCTAGAAAAGAGGGTTCTATATCAAACTATAAAGTCTAAAGATATTAATTAATCAGTTTTATTATAGTTATAACCAAAGCATTAGAATTGTTATGCAAAATCTTCCTGAGTTGTCGTTAAGACCAAAATATCAAGAATAAAATTATTAATATAATGTTACAAGAATAGTTCAAATGCAACCGTGATAAAGTTATTAAATTATTGATAATAGAAAGCAATATCTAGTTATTGTCTAACCATAGCTAACTCATTTTTTTAAACGTTACTTTTAGTTCACTCCTGAACAAAGAATAAAAAATCGGTCAATCATATTTCGTTTATATCGTTACAGTAAAACGCATCACTTTAAATGATTCAGATAGTGAAATTTTTGTTAAAATATTCCTATTATACAAAATCATCAGGGCTTATTCCTGAATTAAAATTCGTATTGTAGGGATACGATATTATTTACCGGCCATGTCATGTAATTTATTAACATTTTTACATCATGCTAAGATTTAATTAATCCTATTTATTTATTTTTTTCAGATAGAACGTTCGGTGAATTTAAACCAGGAAAACCAGGTAAGAAAAAAGTAATATGCTCTGCATATTTTATATTTTATAATATGTATATTTTCTTTTCATTACTATTTTTAGACATTTAAGAATTACCACGGTTCTGACATCGTATGCATCATATTTTCTTAAAGCAAAATTTACATTTTCACTATTAAAAGAAGCGGAACTACCGTAGAATAGATATAGAACCCTTTCTGCTTCAATTACTTGCTATAATTCTAAAAGTCTGACATATAAATAATTATATTTCGAAAAATTTGAGCTATAACGCGGGTTCTTAGCCTGGTAGTTGCTCTAGGATTTTTTATTATTTTATAGCTACCACTCACTTTGAAAAATCCTTTGTTATGCCGTCCTTCGGAGGGGACGTGAAACGGCGGTTCCAATTCTATGTCGTGTCATGTACTCGTTTAAGATCCCTATTCTTCATAGGCACTATGTAGGGCTCCCACTGTGGCATCGTCCGATTAACAACAGTCGTATAATAATTAAATAAGTCAACAAATAATATATTTCTGATGTCAACAATTTTTTGGACGAATTTTATTCTTTTACTGCACACATAGAATCATTCTCTCTATTGCTTTATTAAAAATTTGACTTACTTTTTACTTAATTGTTAAAAAAATAATCGTGAACATTGCTGACTAATGATAAATAAGTATTTTTCATCTAAGAGTACTTTTTTCCCCCAAGGGCGTTTCGCAGTGCTTTAATAGAGAAAACGTAGGACTGGAAGAAGATATACTAATTGCTTGTTTACTTTATCTCAAAATAAAAAAAATATATAATTTTACTTTTATAAAGTCACAATAGGAAAAGGTTTGAACTATCCAAAAATTATTCGACGAGTGGAGATTTATACATCAGTTATTTTTAAATTATTGTTTAATTATCACAAATTAAACTGAGTTTATCGTATTATAGTGAAATTACAGAAAGGTAATGGCCAAATGGTTGATCGATTAGATTAACTGTAAAGACAGTTTTCCTCTGTATATCTTGTCCGATAAAAAAAAAATAAATAAAAATTATGACCGAGTTTTTATAATCCTATAAACATTTTTATGCCAGGCTGCCACATGAAGTCATGTATTCGATCGAACATTGAGGCCAAGGATATTTCCTTCCCGTCACTTCGTGGGTTCAACGATTGATATAATTTTTCGCCAACTTATTGACACGAGTAAGCAATAAAATTCATAATTGTACAGTTATACCAGTAGGATGTAGAGATTTATCAGAACTAGGTTGTACAGGTCGTAATATTAATCTAATATATTGAGGGTGTCTACTAGACCTGGAAAATCTACAAAAGAATCGGAATTGGAGGAAAAATCACTTATAGTCACTTCTTTTTATATTTCTGATTTTCCTGGTATGTTCAGACAGACTTATTGTTGGACATTTGGCTTATCAAACATATTGTAATCAATTTTTTGTGATGCAGTAATATTTTTATGTTTCTTTAATTTTTTCCTTATCATAAGTTGTAGTGAAAAGGAAGATATTTTTTTAATAACATTGATATGGTAAAGTATTGATGTTCTGCTTTATTAAAAGTCATTGTACGTATTGATAACGTTTTTTCCTTTATTTTTTTGTCTGCTTCAATTTTTCAGTTATTCAGCAAATGTAGTTTTAGAACCAACAAATTTTCAAAGCTTAGAGAAAGAATTACCACAATTTTATGTAATTCTTACAAATACTGCTAAAGATATTTTTAAAAAATCTCATTTCTTATCGAAGTCTATTTTACCTACTTTTTGTTCCCATGAATCTAGCCAAATTTAATTAAAAAAAAAAGAAAGGTTATTCGAAGAACTAAGTTGTGCCTCATTCTTGGGGGTTGATGAAACTGGTTTTGTTAGTTGAGAACCTGCAGATGGTTTGCATAAAACTGGACCTACCTGTTCCAGGGAAAAGTGTTTCTAATTTATCCAGTGCATTAGTAACACCAATACCTTTTAGCACCCGGTCATTGCCGCTTTCTTAAAAGCTTATTATATATATATATATATATATATATATATATATATATATATATATATATATATATATATATAATTATCTCTAAACTAGATTCATTTTATTTTCATGCACACATGGAATGAGTCTATCTACTTTTTTATATGCTTGTTCAGTTTTTTTTTAACGTCCCTTTACTAAGGCCAATTGGACGATGCTACCGTGGGAGTCCTAAATTTTGCCTATCCAGGTATACTTTGGATAGGGATCTTTAACGAGTACCTGACATCGTACAGGCTCGGGACCTCCATTTTACCTCCTATCCGAGGGACGGCATAGCCAAGGATTTTTTACTCCCATTTAAAAATCCTAGGGCCACCTCGGGACGCGAACCAGCGACCTTTAGTTCAATCGGTTGCCATGCTAACCACCACCGGTGACCCCGTGCGCTATTTTCGTTTAAATAATAGAATCGATTAGTCGCACTCCGTACTACAGAAATTCATGTGATTTGAGATTCATAACAGAAAAGCTAAAATCATTGTACAATTAATTTGTGATGAGAAATCCAGCTTCAATAAAGCTGGTAATATCTTTTCCTTCGAAATAACTACAATTAATAATTTCTTAGTGTTAATAGTACTAAAGATCTATGTTCTTTTTTTTTTTTTTTTTTTTTTTTTTTTTTTTTTTTTTCTTTTTTTTTTCTGGAATGCTTTACATTAAGTTAGTGCGTGAAATATTTCTTTCCATTTGAAAAATGCCGTACCTAAGTAATTATTTTTTAAATTAACATAAATGTGTTAAAAATATTCATTTACGGAGATCTAAATTAGGGAACAGTGCGTAGCTAAGGTGACAGTCTCCCCTGGCCAGACTTGTAAAGAGGCTCCCTTTCTTTGATAAATTGAGGGAAAGATATTTCGGCGTATTAAAAAGAGGTCTTTAATCTCATTTTATCTCAGTATTTGTTTTTGAGTATTTTTTTATAATGTTTTTAGTATCAAAGAATTTATTCCCCTGGTCCAGAGGCTTAATCATATCGCTCTTAATCATATCGCTGCTAACCGCTTACTACACCACTGTTATGGTTAATCATAGCTGTATTAAGTAACAAACTAAGTGCTAACTACTCCTTTTTTTTTAATATTTGATGTTTCGTTAGCCATAATTTTTTAAAATAAATTAACATTACGGTTTAACAAAATTTAAATGTTAAATGAGTTTGTTCACTTATATAGGAGTAGTTATTCTTCTCTTAGAGATCACTTATTTGTCCGTGGTTCTACAATTTTTTAAGGAATCGATGCATAGTTTAACTAAAATATTGTTAGTTTGGATTAGAGAGGAGGTAAGAAAAAAGCAATGTATATAATGAATATAATGTAATATATGTTTTTTAAATTATATGTGGTTCCAATTTTATAATCATAGTAAATTAATTTTATCAAATTGTAAATATTATGTGAAAAATTGTTGCAGTACACCTGAAGATGAGGCATTAAATCCTCGAAACGTTGTGAATTTGTAATGTATTGAAAAATATATATATATAGCAAAATGGAAGATGTATATTTTCACTGTTTCACAAAATTGAAATAAAATAAATTAATATTACGGTTTTAAAAAATTTAAATGCATTTGTCCATTATATTTGTCCGGGGTTCTACAATTTTTTCATCACATAATAGTGATTGTTTTGATTTTATTAATTATAAAATTCTATTATTTTTAATTATTTGGCTCTCTTCCAATTTTTAAATATATTCCAAATCATCAATTTGGTTGTAGGAAACATTGCCATGACTGTCCAACAATGCCATCGTTTAGTAGATTTTATATCTAATTCTTGGGAGTCCAAAACATATTCCTCTAGTGTTTTTCTAGACATTAGTCAAGCGTTTGATAAAGTTTGGCGTAAAGGATTGATTTACAAACATAAAATATTACTCTCCCTGACCTACTATTTAACTTTACTTTCTTATTTAACAGATAGACATTTTTCGATCAAAGTAGGGACTGAAATTTCTGAAAAAAAGCCTATTAAAGCAGGAGTGCCTCAGGACAACGTCCTGGGTCCTGTCTTATTTAATATATATATATATATATATATATATATATATATATATATATATATATATATAAACACACTTTTGCTGACGATACACCAATTCTTTGTTCTGATAAATATTCTTTTCTTGCACTTAAAACTCTTCAGAACCCCTTAGACGATATTGCTGACTAGGCCGCTAGGCGGAAAATTAAAATGAATGAGAAAAAGTGTGTGCATGTAGTCTCCAAACTTAATCATGGTCTATGTCCCCAAATATTCTTCAACAAAATACCAATTTGGAATCTAATGGAATTAAGTATTTAGGACTTTATCTGGACAAAAGACTTGGAAAACTAAAGTTAGACTCAAACGAAAAGAATTAAATAGACGCTATGGACTTTTATCTAGATTTTAAATTATCCCTAGCTAACAAACTAACTTTGTATAAAGTTTTTTTTAAAACCGATATGGACTTACGGTGTAGAACTGTGGGGTTCTGCCAAGAAATCCAAAGTCCAAAAAATTCAGTCTTTTCAGTTGAAAGTGTTAAGAAAAATAGTAGACGGGCCATATTATGTCAGTAACGATATTATATATATTGACTTAAACATTCCAACAGTTTTTGTAACAGCCAAAGACAACTAAATACTTTCACGGAAGATTGGTCTACAACAATAACCCACTGACAGACAATTTAAAAAGCTTAAACAACCCTTACAGCCAAACCTGACGACTACGAAGGCGGTGGCCAAGAGACCAATTAAATTAATTACTACTCCTGTACAGGAACGCAGTCGAAGCAGTCTACAAACTTTGGTCATTGCAAAGCAAATAGCAGATTGCAAATTTAAACTTTTTTTATATTGATTTATAGATAATAAATAAATAAACTTATTTTATACAATATTATTGGACAATATTAAAAATTGCAATTGCAGACTGTAAAAAAATCCTTATTGAACACAACTATTGATTCCGTGAATTGATTATTCATAACACTTTTACCCGTTTTGGAGTAAGATAGTGTAGCATAGTTCACTTCCCGTATCAGATACCTATGATACGTAGGGGGAAAAAAAAGTATCCATGAGATGCCTTTCCAAACCTTCCCTTGAAAACTCTGCGCGGCTAGATCACCTTCCTGCTAGCGTCAACAAATTTGGTGCCTGTTGCATTAATTAGCGTTGCTCCATTAACTACACAAATACCTCCCTGTCTCTTTTGCATAAACGGATCTGACTTTAATAGGTCGCGGTCAAGGTTTTAGTGCCCGTAGGTCGAGAATTTCATTTTTTTTTTTTTTTTTGCAATAACGCCACGTTAATGACTCAGACATTATTTTTTATTATCTTAGACATAATAAAGACTGATAAAATATATTTTTTTATTAATTAATCATGCATTGGCACACAAAATATAACTGAGCACATTATTTCACCTTTCAAAAATAAAATTGGTCTAGGTGGTTGTTAAATTATTAACTTTTTTTATCAAAAGAAAATTCATATTTTATACTTTAAAATGCTAAATGGATCTAAGAGATACCTAAATATGTGCCTGCAGTGTCTTTAGTACATCGACGCTCTCTATCTGCAATTAGAATGAAGTTTGGTGTTCCCCAAAAAAGAAAAAAAATATCGGTGGTTGATAGACAGAATAGTTTCCTCATTAAGATAAAAGGTTATAAGTTGGCATCAGGAAGCGTTTTTTACGATTTTACCAAAGAGAAAAAAGTCTCACCTTGAACCTATATAACTATTCCAATTTGACGAATCAGGTAGGTTTACATTAGTTAAGCATAGACTTTGGAATAAAATGCGCCGATTACTGCTTTCAAATGCTGTTTAATTTACATTTTACATTTATTCAACGCTTATGAAGTTTCGGGTACACATATTCCAATAAAACAATGGGCCACATATCCTTTCGATTTATTGTCACAAAACTTACATGTTACAGTACAGTTTCCGCTGCAGTAGAACTATTAAACCATCACAGTTCATAGTCAGTACAGTAGAACCCCCCCACACAATAAAAAAAAAAGAAGGAGGTAAGTCTTTAATTCGAAGCTTGAGTTATTCGAAGAGAAATGTTGACATAAAATAACAAATAAATGTAAAGTGAATCGAACATATCTTAAACGCCCCAGACAGAAGCACAAAGATCCTCTATGAACTCACTACTTTCGTCGAATGCACAGGATATTGTTCTCTTCTCCCTTGTTTTAAATTCAACCTTACCCCCCCCCTCCCCCCTCCAAACCCTCTTAATTTCCGTATGCGTTACATAGTTTGGGCGGACCTTGACTTCTGGTCATTCTTACATATTTGTAATTTTATATTCCTAAAGATGCATTCATACTGTGTTTTGGGTTTAATTTTAAAATGTTAAAATTTTGATATATCTACTATTACTTTTTATATGTTTACAGTCATTTAAATTTTAATGAAGTACTTCTTCGGACATGACCTAGTTATTAATCTACTTTTGTAGAGGAAATTCTTGTCAGCTGATGCCCTACCAACTTTTGCCGCTGCCCCATCGTTTTTTTTTTCAAACGTAATAGTAATAATAACAATAAAGCAATTTACATTGCTCAAACTAAGGCGTAATCTCAACAAGGCCACACCCACCAGCCAATGAATGGCATTATGAATATTTCGCCTTAAGAAATAATAATGAATGTAGAAAAATCTAATACGTGACACAAAAAAGAAAATCAGGTACTTATTAATGTACTGTTTTTTTTTTTTTTATGTTAATCACCTATTTAGTCTAAATTACATAATTCATTATCAATGAGACTTATTTCTTATTGTTCTTTTGCGCAGTTGTATTTTGATATTACTTAATGTTTTCCTGAAGTAAAGTAATGTCTTAATTAATTTTGCATTCCTGAAAGACATTAGGTTTTTTGAGTTTTTTTTTCCTGCTAAGATTTATTGATTTGAAATATCCAATCAATTATTTATTCCGGATCTCGCCAATACCCTGCCACCTTATTTAATCTTATTAGCATTTGAATTGCCCATCTCGGAATTTCTCGTTCGATATCTACTTCATTTTTTCTTTTTCTTTTTTTTTGGGGGGGGGATGTTACGAAATTACTAGCTAGGTGGTAATAGATTATCCTGATATATGTGAAGACATTGAGAGGTCCTTGGTCAGCGCACATTGTGAGGTAACGAGCCCCGTTGTTCTCATCCTTTAAATATTCCTCATGAGTGCTCGAACCGGACCGAACCATTGTCATGCCAATCCCAATCATCGTACTTCCGTGTTCCTGTTGTCGTCCGCGACTTCGTTCTGCGATTGCGGCAGTGTAGTCGTGGTTGTTTGTTCCTCTGTGTCAGTTGGTCCTGGAGGAGCTGAGAGATGGTAGATAACAGGAGATTGAGGAGGGGTTGTTGGCGTTTCGGTATGTGGATTGTCACGTTTCAGATATGTTCTGCATTTATAAAAAGTTGAGTTTGGTCATCTACTTTCTGTAAATTCTTCACATGGTTTAAAATATAAGAACTCATGACCTTTGATACAAAGTATGGGTTGGTATATACATTTGTACCATAATATATAGTATGGGATAGTACATCATAATATCATTGTAAACATCATTATATCCGGAATGTAAAAATCATTATTCCTGAAACGACAAAAGGACTAAAAACTAATATATATATAATAAGTCACATCATCTCTGTAAAAATTTCCTAAGACACTTGTACCCTTACGCATTTAAAAATGATTGAACTTATAACCCGAAAAAAATACATACATTACATCTATGCATTTAACTATCCATCTGTCTATCTATCTCCCACTCCCTCTCTCGCTCCCTATATATATGGGAGTGGGATATATAGATGCGTTGTATGTATTTTTTTCGGATTATAAATTCAATCGTTTTTAAATGCGTAAGGGTATAAGTGCCTTAGTCAATTTTTACAGAATTGATGTGACTTATACCCTCTAGGGTGAACTACGTTCAGTGCTTACACCCAGGCCATCTTTCATACGTTCAATGAACTCTTTTCTAACTACAAAACATTACTTATACCCATTTCTGAACAATGGCTTTCGCACATATAACAATTTGGCAAAAAAATCTTTGTTTTATTTTTTTGGCACTGTGACCCTTATGCATTTCCACGCTTCAATTATAATAAATAAATAAAAAAATTACAATATAATGGCATTGCCAAATCCAAGTATAATTTCACTATTGATTGCTATAAATAAGATATACATTTTGAGAGTTAAAGTTATCAGAAAAATATGAAATTAAAATTCACTATTACGTTTTTTATTTGCGAATTGACACAATACCATAATTAAGATATCTATCACGCCACATTTCAAAATCGGCTTGTCTATTTTTTCATAAATAGTACAGATATAATAGTATAGGTACTACTGATAAGCACTTGTTAATTATTAAAAAATAAAACTGTTTAGACCTATAAATGAATCTTCTATAATGTAAAAATAAAAATTATAAATTTTTAAATAAAAAGCTAAGGGAAGTTTCGAATTATCTTTAAAAAAAAAAGCCGAATAAATAGTCTTCTATTCTATATCGCCAAAATATAATATATTCATCAAATGAATCTGAAATATATCAATAATCTAGAAAATATTAGTCCTACTTACCGGCTAAAATTAAATTTCATAAAATATAATTCATACATTTATTTTTATATATTTAACGACTATTAATTAATATTGTTATTTTTTTATCTAATATAACTTGTATTGTAAGCTGTACTAGTGTTGTTATCACTATTTTCTTCACATCCGATTTGTTGATATCATTATAATTACCACCTTCAAAATTGCCATCAAGCTCACTTTACATTAAACTCACAGTTATTATTTTGATAAGAGGTCTGTTCGGTGTGTTTATCAATTCAGTAGAAGTGAAGTCATAATTTTTTTACTGCACTTAAACGCCTTTGGCCCACCATGATTTCCTTAACGCAACAGAAATAAGCTAATGTAAAATGTAAACTTTATATAGGATTTAAAATTTATTATAGGATGACTATAATTTGAGATTTTCCCAACGGTAACTATTTTTATTTTCTTTATATTCTACTTAGCCTTATCGTTGTTCAACAAATAATTAGATTTTCAATCTGAGTGTGTTCGAAACCTAACATTAATTACTTGAAAAATCTTTAGTTAAATTTTAATTTAACTAACTAAAACTAACTAAAATCTTTAGTTAAATTTTAATTTAAACTGTTTAATTAAAAACAGCTGATAATAAATACCATGGAAATCGGGCGAGTGGTTTAGATAATATTCAGTCCTTTTTTCATCATAGTAAAATCTGATAAAAGAAGCAGGATTAAACTACCAACAAATAATGTCGAATGTTTAGAAAATTATTGCGCGAGATCGCACATTTTCCACCCACTTAAACCTGCCAACCGATTTCGTTCTCAACCGGAAATGAAAGAAAAAACGGTTTCGTGTTCACTTCTTAGCATTCATATATTCTCTTCATCCTCTTATCTTGGTGTACTTCATCAAGTCCTATCTTTACTCCTGATCTCTTGTATCCAACTTTTATCAGGTTTTATGTCCTTCAAACAAGGGATTCCTCTTATTGCATATCCTTTTGTTTTTCAATTCTTTGTTGTCGTATTTTCTATTGTTTCTTTTTTACTCTTTTTAAATAGATTTTCTTGAGTTTGCACACATCATTAATATTCCCGTCCATCGGTTTGTTGGAATTATTAATCTAGAACCATCGTAAAATGTTAGTTGTCCCATAAGTGGAAACTTGGAAACATGTTGAAAAACAACAGACCTTTGCATTGCGAATTTGATATTTAAATTTCTGTTTCTTAAGGAGTAATTTGGTGCTGATTCTGAGTAACCGGAACGCGTGGGATTCAACTTTCTATAGGTACAACCTGTATCTTAGAACGGGGGTTTAATATTTTATTATTCGAAGACGAAGAATGCTCTATTACATGATAATATCCTTTAAAAGCAGCATGAAATAATTAGTGAGATATTGCACTGTTTAAATAAAATTTAAAAGTACTACATACAATGTTATTTATTATTTTAAATAAATTTGGCCCACCAATTAGGCCATTCTCAAGCCTGCAGTTTTAATGTGTATTCATCACTGACATCGCTGGTCAAAATATGAACACGTTATTCAATTTGTATGAAACTTAGTATATAAGGGTTTTGAGGTCGCTGATTACGAATCCAAAGTCAAAATTAAAAAAAAAAAAATGGCGGATTCAATATGACAAACATATTTTCTTGAAAATGATTGGAGAATAACAGCAATTTTAAATTACAATTGATATAACACATTTTATTTAAGCTATTTTCAACAAAAACATAATTTTTTAAATAGAAAAAATAAAATTTTTATAAATGTTAATTTAAAAACATTTTTTTTTTTATATTCTCTTGTAACCCCTTTAATGACATTGTGAGTCACATTTTCCTTAAATTTTATTTCAACAACTAGACTTTACGTTATTTTAAAAAAAGATTTGAAAAAGTTAAGATAATTAAAATACAATAATTAAGATAAATAAAAAAATTAAAATACAATAATTCAGATAAGTAAAAAATTAAATTTGTATTACAAAAACTTACGGCAAAACCGTAATGGCAGCTATTGGCAGCTTGTTTTTATTTATTTATTAAACAATAGTATAAACTACAATTTAAACTAAAATTTGTTGCAGAACTTATAACTTTTTCCCTTATGTTCCAAAACGTTCGCATGTAATTTTTCATTTTTTCCACTCTAAATGTTGTTAAAGTATTAATTTATGTATTATTATTATTGTTTGGGTATTTTATAATAATATTCTACTTACTTTTAACAGAAGAATTCATTTTGCAGAATTGAAAAAGGTAGATTTTACGAATTTCTACAAATATTTCAAAACAACGTTACTCTTGAGAAGTTTACTTTAGCACTGGATTATAACCGCCAAGAATAAACAATAGACCCTTTTTAACTATGCCGTTATTCATTTGAAATATCAGTCTATCCAACCTTATAGTTTGAATTTCCTAAAAAGAAACTTTACTTTTTGACTTTTGGCCAGCTTTTCAGGGTTTTGCATCACTGTGCGGCGCACCTTTCATTTTTCGATAAATATGTATTTAAAGTACGATCTGAGCGTATTGTTTGTTTTGTTCTGGTTAGATAGCGGCTAGAAAGACTTTCATATCAATATTCCCGAACAAAGTCCTTTATTTCCCTAGGAATAATAATGATTTCCCCATTAGTTCATCTGCAGTTAAGTTTCATTTTTATATTCACGTTCATGTTCACACCTTTGTTTTGTTTTAAAGCCATTTTTTTTTCTTCTTGTTATCCTGTTTGCTGTTAAGAATGGTTTTACCTACCGAAACGGACGCTAAGATCATCGCGTTGGTAAGCCAGCGTTATGTGGCTAGGTCCTTAGGGCTACCAGAAACCAACTTTCCCAGGGCAGTCCAGAGGTGACAGGGAGACTGGTAACTTAACCAGGAGGCCAGGTTCAGGTCGGCCCAGAGCGAAAGTTCCCGCTGACGATAGATTTATTGTGATGCAGACGTTAAGAAATCACTTTCAGACAGCCATGGAGACCAATCATAGGCTTCAAATTTCCCGAAATGTGAATATCAGTGTGGATACGGTACGGAGGCGGCTTCATGAAGTTCTACTTCGATCAAGGCCCACAGCTACGGGAGTTTTAGCTCATCCCAGCACATCGGGCATCTCGTCTTATGTTAGCTCAGGAACACTCAGCGTGGACAGTAAACGACTGGGCTCGAGTAATGTTTTCAGAGCAATCGAGCTTTTCAATATTTGCTTCATATCATCGGGTTATAGGATAGAGAAGGCCAGGACAGCGATTTTCACCTCGCAATATCTCCAAAAGGGTTCCTTACGGTGTTGGGTCTGTGGCGGTTTGGGGTGGGATTACTTTAGTGGCAAAGACTGATCTCCGTGTGTTCCAGAGAGGGAATCTAACTACTCACGGATACATATTCGAAATTCTGGAAGATTATGTGGTGCTATTAGCCCCTTTCTTAGGTGATGATTTCATGTTAAGGCATGACAACACACGGCCACATGCTGCGAATGTGGTTACCGACTATCTTAATGAAGTCGGTTTACGCACCCTATAGTGACCAGCCCGAAGACCCGACCTTAATCCCATCGAACACCTCTGGAATGAGGTAGGGAGGCCCATCCGAAGGCGACTCGATCTTCCAATGGACCTTCAACACCTCAGAACCGCGCTAGTGGAAGAATGGGACGGCATCGAGCAGGAAAGAGTTGCCAGCTTAATCAGCAACATGCCGACGAGATTCCAGGCTGTGATACAAGGAAGGGGAGGAATCACCCGTTATTAGAAAAAAATAATAATAACAATAACAATAAATTTAATGAAGAACTATTGCCGAAGAATATTTGTTCAGTTATACGAGTTGGGAGTTTTGTTAAATAATTTTTTTTTTCTTTCCAGATATTTCTTGCTTTTCAAACTGTTTCCATCTGTTATCTTATACGATGTATAATTTACTTGACACATACAGAAAACATTAAATTTTTTGCGCGAGAAAGAAAAAACAGGCGAAATTCGAGGTGCGCTGGTTTTTTTGCTGTTTACTTTATATTATTTCTCAAAGACCTTTTTTGTCGGTACGCGATAACTTCCTTAATAATTCATCAAATTTTATGCATTTTCAAATTTCATTTGATTTTTATTTTTGAGGCATCAAGCTTTCCTTAACATCCACACCGGAAAAATATACAAATCACTCATTTCGCCATCGATTGCGAAATATAGCGTGAAACCGCGGATTTCGAAAATCAAAGTGGTCGGTCATAGAAGCTTCCGAATGGCGTCAATCTTTTCTGGTTTTCATGGAGAACATTTTCGGTCATATACATCTTTTCGATTAACCCCTTTGCGAGTTGTAAGCAAAAAACTGCAATTCTCAGCGAAAATTTCAAAATGGCCTCAGGGCTTTTTCGAAGGTGTAATTTTTTTTAGTTTGTCAAGACGAACATTTTTGGTTATATACACTTTTCCGATTTTCACCGTCATTTGCGAGCTACAAGCAAAAACATGCGATTTCAGTCAATATAATCAGCCCACTCGCTTGCCACGATACCGATATGTTTATTTAAGTTTCCGTCTATGCCCAAGACGCGCTTTGCGATACGTAATATACGGTATTTACTTTAATTAAAAGGGATGTAAGTAGGTTAGAGTGCGAATGCTTCACAGGGGTCAGCTAGTTAGTTATCACTTATTACAAATAATTATTTTCATTAATTAATTTATCGATTAATAGCCCATGCTTAAAATTTTGTAATCAATATTTTTTTTTCGATAAATTTACTATAGCAGTAACCACTGATTGAGAATGTCAAGTACTTCTTATTAAAACATAAATAACAACGGAACAATTAAATAGTATTACAGCATGCTCCCATTTGAAATAATATGCTAAACCGCATTGATAAAAATAAATAAAAATAAAAAACCGAAGGTCGGTTTTAGAGAGGAAATGTAAACAAGGTATAACAATATAATGAGTTATACGAACTGTTTACGGTTATAATATTATAGATTATTTAAATCTATTACTCTATTGTTTAAATTATTTGTTCAACTTATTAGCATTCACAAAAAACTTTATGATCTAATATTTATTTCATTTTTAATTTAATTTTATGACTGTACATAAAACCGAAAACAGTATTTTTTCCTTACAAAAAAGTAACAATATTTCAATGATGTTTAATTTTTTTTTTTATAACGATTAAAATTTTATCTTTGATTTTTTAATACTTATCAATTTTATTTGGATACAAATAAATTAATTTAAACAATTGAATAAATAAATATAACAATGATGGATTCCATTACTGATTACCTGAAGCGTTATTACGCAAATGGAATCTGCAGTCGTAATTATCCCGGTAGTTTCAATTGATTAATATCCACTATGATCTAGCCTTCTGCTGTAAAATCCGATTTTTTGACCTTGGAGTTACCGAACGTGCCACTAAACAGATTCATGCAAAATCATTTCTGTTAATGTATAGCCAGTAGTTAATTTGTTGTGCATACAATGTCCTAAAAATATATACTTTCAATTATCCTACAAAAATATATCTGTACCCTATAGGAAACAAAACCATGGTTTTTATTTAATTTAAGTTTCCATTAAGGATTTAAATACCATGATAAATACTTGCAATTAATTATTAGTATTAATATCAATGTGGGAAACGCTCATTAAGCTGCCTCTGTAAGTAAGAAAAACAACAATAATTTTAACAAAGTATTTATCTTGGTTTTGGAATCCATTGTGTAAAATTTAATTCAATCATAAAATGGACATGGTGTTGTACAAGTATAGATACTGCTAATTTTCATAAAAGATGAATTAGGTTATTTTTTATAATCCACTGAAAACAGAATAAAAATTTAACAGTAGAGTTGTCACCGTGGAAAGACTCAAAACAAATTTAAAAATAATTATAAACAGTAATAAAATAGTAAAAATAATATAAATAATAATGTAAATGGTAAAATAATTATGTTAAGAGAAACTAAAATTCAAACTTAAATTAACGAAAAAATAAAGAAGGAAAATCTACTGAAAGAAACATTATTAAACATTATTTGTTATTATTACTTTGATTGTTTGTGAATTTTGAATTTTGATTATTTATTAATAATGAAATAAAGATTTAAGTTAAGAGTCGTATATAGTTACCTACTAATACTATTTTAAAACCGGAATAGGCTTCTTTCCCTGCTTCAGTATGTATTTCAAATAGTAAAAGTGAACTAATCAACATTTTACATTCTTGATCTCATGCCAAATTTACAATGCATACTCTTACAAATCTGGTAGCTGTAAAATAAGTATATTTATATCCTGTCACTAATCTAATTTTATTCTTAAATTTTTTTTTATGATTACTCTTTTAATGATTAATATAGCTGTTATAATAGGTTTTTTGAGGTTCAGTCATTAATAAATAAATATATTGTGGTGACTTTTCGGGAATATATTGTTCTCATAATCATGCCTCTAATGAACAAACAGGTTAGGTTAAAATTATATGAGTTCAATAGGTAAATTTCTAAAGTTAACAATAATATAAGTATGTTATTTATTTATGGTCTTTGGTTTACTAATTTTTAAATTATTTTATTAGAAGATAAAAGATTCGACTACGGTCGGGAATCGAACCCAGGTCCTCCGCATCTACGTTGCGGCGCTCTTACCACTGAGCTAACCGTGGGGCCGTCCCAGACGTGATCGCATAAGTAAAAGATTCGATCACGTCTGGGACGGCCCCAAGGTTAGCTCAGTGGTAAGAGCGCCGCAACGTAGATGCGGAGGACCTGGGTTCGATTTCCGGCCGTGGTCGAATCTTTTATCTTCTAATAAAATAATTTAATAACATAAGTATATAAAACACGTTGATTCTGTATATAACTGTATACAATTCAAAATATGGAGGTTTGTGAATATATTTTCAATGTTTCTGATGGACAGTGCCACATAATCTATATAGATATGTAAAGACTAACTATAATACTGTAATGTACGAGTACAACGGCAAGTTATGTCAGAAAAGGAATAGGAAGATAATGCGGTAATGGTTTTTTTACGGTGGTAATGGTGTTTTTTTGTTTTCGTTGAAGTATTTCAGCCATTTTCATTGTTTAGTTTAATAAAACTTTTGGTAGAACTTCTGAACTCGGGTGCCGTTCAGTAAGACGCCCTTCACAGTAAGGCCAATCTTCACTGAAAAGGGAGGTTTATTCATGTTTTGGGGGTTTATTCATCTCTGCAGAGCGAGCGGGAGCGTAAAGCTAGGAACTAATAAGGCTAATCACGTTTACATTACATCTTAAAACAGGCCAATCCCGTGAGCCACTCTTCAGAAATAGTATCAAATGTTTCTATGCTCAAAATAAAAAAAAAAAATAATAATAATTTCTGGTATTAAATTAAAATTTCAAATTATGAATGGTAGAGTTTACAATCTCAATTGCGCACAGGCTCACTTTCTGAAATTTTCTAGGAACATGCAGAACTTTTTTTTTTTAACATCCACAAAGAAACATTTCCTTGCTTTTCGGTTGAGGGTTATTTTTTTATGTCCCTACAAAACTTACATTGGTTCACCTCTATCCATTAGACCTTAAAGCTTAGGGTGAGTTCGATTCCAGTTTGCAAGCACTGATTTTTGTTTCGTTTCACTTTGGACTAACAGAATGAAACTCGAACTACCAGTTAGGGCCGCCAGTAACCGGTCTTTCTTTGGCTCCTTCACTACGTATATAGGCCTTAAAACAAATACGACAACTTCTGAAATAAAATGAAGTTTCGGTTTCCAATTAGTGGCTTGATATCGATGACATCGGGAAAATAAAAAATAAAGAAAAAGGCAACGTCCAGATCTGCACGTGCTGGTCCCCTGAAGGCAGACCTTGGAAGCGTACGTTCCTCGACTCTTATGAACCCTTGCAATTATTACATCACTTTCTTTGAACTTGGGAGACAGTAGATAAATATGTAAACACATTGTTTACATAGATGAATATTCAATGTTTTTTCTTCGTTTATCGTACATCCCCTTCCCAGTTAATCTTTGCATATTACTGAAATTTGCATTGTTGAAATAAAGTCTTAGTAAAAAAATAGTTAAAAACATTATAGGTTTAGTTTTTCTTATCGACCGCTGTAGACTCTAGATTAATCGAAACTAATGCTCACAAGAACATACGTGGGCCAGAGAATCAATCTGTACTGATAATGTAATCGCCGTGTCTTGAAGGTTGTATTTTAAAAATTACTAGTTGTTTATAAACATTCAAACAAAACACAAACATAAGTAGCCATACTGGTTCAGCCTTTGTTTCTAAATTAAATACTTTTTACTTTCATTGTTATCTTCTTTTTTCTTAAATTACTGAAAAATATTCAATTTATTTATACTTTTTGTTTATTTGTTGATAGGCAAAGGGAAAATACCTCGCATTTGTTACCTAATCAATATCAAGAAAATCTAAAAAAAAAAAAAAAAAAAAAAAAAAAAAAAAAAAAAAAAAAAAAAAAAAAAAAAAAAAAAAAAAAAAAAAAAAACCATAGCTACATCTTATCGCATTAATTGCTTCATTGATTTTGTTTATTTTAACAATCTGTCTAATCAAGCACAGAATTTATAACTAAGTTAAATAATGCCAATGCAATGTATTTAAATAATTTAATTAAAAATAAATTTACTATAATTACTAAACTAATTGATGTATTTTAGGTGGTTTATAATATTGTGATAATTTATATATTTATACTTCATTATGTATGATGAGGCAGTATAAGTCCAAACAAGGCTCGTTCTCTCTTCTGTAATGAAATAAAATTGCTCCACAGCAGATCCCAGTGCTTCCCTCTCAACTGTGCCCCTTGGACCCTGGTCTAAAAGCAAGTGGTGGCTGAGCGAATAGTCATATATGATTAGACCGGTTTCTAACTCACTGCCTTGGGAGAATCGAGGCTTCTTATATTGAATCACCCAACAGTATAACCATGTAATTTTTGGATCATTGATGTATTTAAAAGTGGATCTTTGATTTTTTAATCCTTTTTTATAGCGAATTAAATTGTGGGTATGAATTGTATTGCTTAAATAATGGATTAACTAATTGAAGTAACTCTATATATTGTGATTTCGGTGCTTAATTTAATAGGCTTATTTGCCATTGGGAGAAAAAAGAAATTTTAATCGAACATTGAAATGCAGCATTTAATCGAGCATTGAACATGTTTTTTTTTGTGGAACAATTGTTCATTTTCATCAAGTTTCTCCTTCATTTGCATTGATTTTATACGGCCAAGAAGAAACGTTTATAAGAAAGATTCGATCAAACATTAGCATAAAATATCCTAAACCGTTTAAATCTTATCTAAAATTAATTTCAAATTTATATGGTTCTATGGAGGTGAAAAGAGGTTCTGATCAGTTTCAAATGGATTGTTACGCTTTTCAAACTAATCAACTTGTCTTGTTTATGAGATTCGTTTATACTTTAAAATATAGCACACCTTACAGTACACTACAAGAAAATCAAAACTGGGCTAATTGTAGACAAATGTATTCACAAAAGTTTAAATTGAATTGAAAATTTTCATTTTCATATTAAATGTTCGAGTTAAGTAAAAATCAACTTCTTGAAAACTGTATCAACCTTATTTTGCACAGTATTTTTTGGAAACTTTTTTTGGGTATTTGGGTATTGCTCAAAAGGTGCTCCAGCCTTAGAAACATATGGTGAATTGGGGGAAATTGATCACGTCTTGTATATCTTTTCCTACTTTTTCCTTGGTTATTCATACCGCAATAATAATTATGTTATTATAAACTATACCAGACCTTTAGAGCTCATCTGGCAAAGATCTAAGCAAGAATGAATTATAACTACTAAAACTATTATAATTATAATTAAAAATAAAATTATAAATGAATTAAGCTAGATAGTACCTATTCTGATTAAATTAGTAGATAAATAATTATAAAAGAGATGAAATTTAAATAATAAATAAAATAATAATAAAATAATATAAATGATCGATGCGAAAACTCTATACAATTATTCCTGACTATTCATGATATGCAGAGTGGTATGTTTAATGTATTTTTTTAGAACATTATTCTTCCATTAATTCCCTCAATTATTCTTTGTTTTCCTATTTTCAAGGTTTCAAGGATTTTTTTTTCATAATATTCAGGAATGCATTTAAAATGTAGATATCACACCATCAATATTTGAATGTTCTTAACAATCACAAATAATTCTTGCATTATTACTCTTACAATCCTTTATTTTATGTTAGTTATATTTTTTCATGTTTAACATAATAATTTAGGGTATCTTTCCATTTTTTCCTTTGTCTAATCTTTTCAAATTTCTCAAATAAATTATATAGTATTAAAATTAACCCTGATTATATCGAATTTTTGTTAATTATTGGACATTTATAAATGAATAGAAGTTTTTTTTTTAATACTAATTTCATTATTGAGATAAAGTACCGCAGAGAATATGAACATTTATTTTATTTGAGTAATTTACTTTCACTTACCTATTTATGAAATATAAAGACAAAATGACCTTTGTGTGTGTGAGTGTGTGCCTGTATGAACAGACTAGTTCAAAAACTATAAATCTTACGAACCTGGAATACTTACGGTATTTGATTTCTGTATATGCCAGGGATGTGACAGCAAATTTTTTTTATCAAAATATATCGAACGGATGGGGCGCATTATTTCATAAATTTTGTCTCTGTTTTAAGGGTTTTTTTTTCCATTTTCTCAAAAGCGTCTCTAACGATTTTGATTAAACTCTTCATTTTTAATAAGAATCAATAGTAGGTTTTATCACATAGGTATTAATATCACGTAGGTTTTATCATCATCAAAAAGGTTCCAAGGGGGCTTAAATGTCGAAGGAAAAAAATTGTTTTCCTATCAAGTACCCTTGACTTTGTTT
The DNA here is from genome assembly GCA_911387785.2 of Aelia acuminata. Taxonomy (NCBI): domain Eukaryota; kingdom Metazoa; phylum Arthropoda; class Insecta; order Hemiptera; family Pentatomidae; genus Aelia; species Aelia acuminata. The sequence goes on from OU426981.1 coordinate 59,869,074, forward strand.
ATATGGAGAAATTAGCTGTCTCTCATTATGCCTAAAAATAAGAAATAGATTAAAATGAAATATGAAAACATCGAATAAACAACATACAAAAAACCATTGGAAAAGTCCATGTGTTTTGGAACATGATGGAAATTATTTGTTCCCATGCTAACGAAATGAAGTTTTCAAGACCTAAAAAGAGAATTATAAATTCAGACAAGATGGAGTATTATGCCTGCATTCCCGAATTAACACAAATAAAAGCATTTATTAAACAATAAAAAAATTTAGTTTACTTTAGAGAGTAAATACGTGATGCTAATATTATTTTAACTTTATTATTATTAAGTAGACCGTTTAAAAAAAGAAATAAGTGATAACGTATCGAAAAGTACTGAGAACTCGAAAAAAATTTAAATAAAAATAATAATATGGAGACAAAAAATAATAGTAAATAAATGTGGACAAATGTGTAGATTGGTAATTGAAAGTTGTCTGTTTTTTTAATTTTTCATCTCTAAAGAAATAAATTATATATGCATGATACACACTCGTGTCATCATGCAACATCTGGCGCTGAAGCAAGGACAAAATTGCAGCGGATACTAGGTGATGATCTTAACTGGAAGTCGGAGCCCGGCCTTGTATGGAAATAACCACGTCTCATCGAAATGCGAAATCAGAGTACATCATAAAGCTGAGAGCAAATATTCTGAGTTCCATCAGCTAGTTTTTACTTGATCTGGAAAATTCCCCTAAAAGACGAAGTGCTTTCATTTTTCAATGTCTGATATATGATAAGTTGGTTTTATATAGCAACTTATGTGTAAGAAATTCGGTGAGAGAACCCGTTTCCTCTTTTCTTCAGTTCTAATTGAATATTGTTTTCAGGTTTCTACCATTCTGTGCGCAAATAAATAAGTAGTGACAACTTTCTTTGTGAAGTTGCCTAATCACCATCACATAACAATGGTTTTTGATAGGTAACTTAAACGCTGACTTCTCTAGGTTCTCATTGTTAGGTACTCAAAATGAACTTTTCCACTACATCACTTGTAACTATTTAACAGCTTTCACTTGAGATTACCAGATTAATTAACCTTAATATATTACCAGAAAAATTTATAAATAATTACCATAAAAGAATTAACCTTCCTAATATTACTAATAATAAATTAATAAATTACCAGAAAAGAATTAACCTTCCTAGAAAATTGTTACAGCCAGCCTCCCCCATTTGCAATTGTATTTCTTTCTATTGTTAAATATTCCCAAATGCATTTAGTCTCGTCATTAAGGGACCTAAGCCATCCGAGTACATGTAAGGTACACTGAATTTAGTGATACAAGTAGAAATTGAAACAGTGCCTTTCCAGTGTTACGTTTAAAATTATGCTAGAAGAGCTCCCCCCCCCCCCCTCCCCCTATTGACTTTCTAAGACACGATGACTGGAGTTGTACGCCATGATAAAAGTATAAAAAAAAATTCAATAAATATCATGTGCATAATTTATGAGGTCAATTATCATATTTATTTTTTTTCATTAAAAATGAAAGTATTGTGCACCAATGTGGGTTCAAATAATTTTATTTGCGTTTTATTAATCTTAATACAAAAATATCAAACAGATAATTAAAGCTCAAAGTAGTTAAAACGTTACAAAAGAGTGAATACCAGTGACAGAACAGGGATTCTAATGTAACCTTACGTTCCGATGTTCAAGTCAATAGTCGATCACTTCTGTAGTTAGTCCAATGTTAAATGGGCCAACCAAGAAAGGCCTAGGTCATTCCGAAACCGTACTAATACATGACTGTAACGGTTCCAGGCAATTCTAGAACTTTTTTCAATGTACCAGAAGTAATCATTTGTTTTTGTTTCACGTATCATTAGTTTTTGAGTCTATTGCAGGAGGTTAGAAAAAAAATTAAGAAAATTTTTTTTACATATAAAGTGACTATTTTTTTTAACAGTTATTTTTTGCGAATAATATAAGTTTAAGAATTTTTATATGGTCAGATTGAAATAACATACCTCTAAATATAATTCTAAATTTCCTTTTGGTTTTAAATCAATCATTATGGCTTAATGGTACTCAATGGACTGATTTTCGGTTTTATTTATTTTTTTAAATATCAACTTAGCTTTATTTCTCTAAAGTATTCAGTGTCCTTAACCTTTATTATTCAATTAAATAAAAAGATTAACAGCTTATCAAAAGAAGTTCAAACTCTAATCGAATAATGGATGAGCCCTTGTTTTTAGAATTTTTTTTTTGTGGAAATTGACGTCAACAAGACAGGCTATGATTAACCGTTTCCTTGTCTTGGGAATCGTCTGATAGCGTTTAAGTGATTGCGGTTTTAACTTGTTTCATTCGTTCTGCGGCCTTCTGTTTGTTTTTGTTTGTGTAAAAGAAAAAAATTCAATAGTTTACAGAATTTTTTACTCTACCTAACCTATTTGATCATATAAATTCGTTTACGCATCATGCATATTCATAATTTTTCAGTATATTAATATTAAATTTTTACTTTCACTTACCTATTTATGAGATATATAATTTTTAAATATTTTATTTTTGAAGAGAAAAGATAAGAAAAACTTTTATTCTTAGTGATCGAGCACATCAAGCATCATTCTGGTTTCTCACATTTTTTAAATAGTTATCATGGGTTAATGGTTTTAAATAGTTATGTGGTTTCTGACATTTTCATAAATACTTATTTGGTCTCCATATATATTATATTTCAAAAACCCAAAAGCCTCACATTTAACCATATCTGTGATTTGCCCTTCGTCAGGGGTGGAAATTCTAGTTATCGAGTATTTTAACAGTGGATATTATATATTACTGAGGTATATAAGAACAAAAAAAAAAAAAAAAATCAACAACTGATGAGTATGGAATGTTGCAGAGTCGTTACTATTATGAAATGCACCTACTACTGTAAATTTTTAGAAACATGGAATCGCGAATGATATATATAGAAACGCATTTTGAAACCCATAACTTAATATTCAAGTTGATTTCTCATATTACATATTTACCTTCATTCTATAAGTTTATAGAAGTTATAGAGCCATTCCCTATACCTCTGAAATTTCTTAACATCATTCATCCAAGATCTGTTCCTACTGTAGCAGTGAAATTACTAATCATTACCTAATATTATAAAATATTTATCTTTAATATTTGATATTTAAATATCGAAAGGTAGTATTTTTGGTCATTAATTCACAGACCATGATGCTCATCGTTGGTCTGGCTTCATATATAAACTCGATTCGTTTTCCGGTCGAAAAATTCACATAAAGGGGAAGGTGGGGGCAGATGGGAAGTGATGCAACCCGGATATCCCCGGTGACAAAGGCGGTCCCTCAATGGAGTATTGTCTGCTCACAATCTTATCTGTCTTATGGTGGGCTAATCGCTCAGCGTTCTGGTCGTTGTGGTCTACCAACACCACATTTGGAATCCACCCATTGATTTCACACCATTTCAGAACGATCCTCATGTTCTGGGATATGTTTTATATTTCACTTCTTCGATGATGGGATAGACAACTGCCCGTTTTTCCAACTTTCCAATCAGTAAATGTTGTCTCCAGTATGCTAACATGCTTAGTAATCAATTATATTCTGGCTAATCACCTGAGAACTTCGGGATATGTTAGAAGAATCGTCTTTTGAATTGCCTCCTACATTCTGCTATAACAAACAATTCGGATTGTTGAAATAACGTCCATTAATCGTCTTATTCAACCAGACTATCCAAATTATTTTTAACGAAAATAACTTATAAATACTGAAAGGGGGGTCACCTGTGGTGTAGTGGTTAGCATAGCAACCTACAATAATAAAGATTGCGGGTTCGCGTTCCGCAGTGGCCGCGATTTTTTAAAGGTAGTGAAAAATCCTTGGCTATGCCGTCCCTCGGATAGGATGTGAAATAGTGGTCCCGACCCTGTACGATGTCAGGTACTCGTTAAAGATCCCTATCCTAATTATATAAAATTCAGGACTCCCACTGAAGCATCGTCCGACTAGCCTTAGCGGCATAAAGGGACGTGAAACAAACAAACGAGTACTGAAAGGCATTCACGCATGAACTTTTTTCCACCTCTCAGGCCCCACCCATACTTTTCTTTCTTAAATTCCAGATTTATTAATTGGGAAGTGATTTGTAGTCTTATTTATTTTTTTATTTTGCTATGCTTAGTTTTATTGTTCTTGATCCTTCCTTTTTGATTTGTCCTTAATATATTCAACTTAGTAAAACCAGTTATATTTTTTTTTTGAAAGTATCTTCTAAATCCTTGAAATTTTTCAAATTATACTTATCTAAGTTTTATAACTAAGTACCTTAAGAGTTTTGGAATTTTTATGTATTTATAAAATCATATAACCCGCTATCGAAATGATTAATTTCTATGTTTTAAAAAAATGGATATATGGAAAAAACTCATCCATTCTTGAAGGATATCTAACTGTTAAAGCGTAATAAATCCATAACTTCACAAGTTATTACGTGTACGATCGTGCTATGAAGGAGAAACTAAAACACCGGTTAAATCGAGACCGTAATTCATGCAAACAAAAAAGTTTAAGTAAAAAAGGGAACAGGAAAGTGTGAGATGGGGAAAGAAGAAGAGGAAGTAGAAAGAAGGACATTGTGTACTTGAAAATGTTTTTACTATTATTAGTCAAAACTGGAAATACTACTGCTCTATGAGCTTTATATTTTATATTTTTAATATAAACTTTATCATAATCATCTGTATTTATAATTTATAATTGTCATTATTTAAATAATGTTTGTTAGCCCAGTTTATGCAGTTATTTATATGGGTCATTCATCGATTTCGTATGAAATTCTATATCAATATTTTCTTCAAAACCTATTCCACAATAAGGAAAAGAATGATATGTGTGTACATACACATTCCTATATAAAATTATTCCTACATACACATATAAATTCCTTTTTATTTATAGCTACCTATCATGATTTTTGATAAATAAGAAAAAGAAGCTTAGTGTTATTAGTGGCAGGTTATGCAGGCAAGCCGGTAACAGGCAGTACTTCGTATGTACCGAGTTAAATAAGATTTCTGTAATCAAATTAATTTTGTTGTTTAATTTTAATTATTCTATTTATTGTTTAAGGTTAATGATTATCCTTACATGTCTGTAAGATTGTTGACGCTGTTTTGAAGAACTAACTGCTTTGTACTGTAACTAACTACTGTATATTGTAAACGTTGTTTCTTCCAACTTCGACGTTATGTAATATGACACATATTGTCACTTTGCGCTCTATAATTATTCTATTATTTAATTTTGATTAGATTCCATCATCCATTGGCAATCTTCAGTTTGTTCTTACCAGTTCTTCTTTAATGAAAAACCAATGTTTCCATTGGTGTTTTTTTTTTTTTTTTTTTGCACTAAAACGTTTTTAAGATTCGAATATACTATAAGGGCAGCTTCTTATGAATGTTAACTTCGGTTATGAAATTATTTCAACTATCAATAAAAGAAAAATGATTATACTGTGGCATACGCTTTAGACACTTTTTCGGTTTTCATTTCCTCGACAGTATTTAACATTTTTTTCTTACGTTTTTTATTAATTATGTTTTATTATTTAACAATTTGCGTAAGGGAACACTTTTGCGTAGAGCGGCATACCATTCAAGGGTTACATTGTTATTATTTTGATGTAGTGTCCCTTCAACCTATCATGATACCTATCGTTAGTAGTACGCCCGTTTGTGTTCACTCACTATCAGAACATATAAATCAGTTTGTAAGTGTTGTTATTTACGAACAATGATGCTTGGGTAATTCGTGGTAGTTTCTTAAAACCGAAAGTCTATTACCAATTTAATTTGAGATTTGTAAAATGGTACGAATGAAATTATGAAGAAAAAAAATTGCAATCGCCTTTTTTTTTTTTTTTTTTTCTGTGCAATAGGTTACTATTGAATTTCCATTTATGGGTATTCAGATGCAGTTATCTAATTTCACAGTTTGGATTAGACCACGTTAAATTATGGCGTTGAATTTTTCAATATTCTAAGTAGCTATTTATTATTATTATTTTTTTTTTTTTGCATGTTATTGGTTGTTGAAAATTTGAAAAAATAAGTTCCACCAATTCTGTAAAGTTCCCATTTTCGCTTGAATGCAGTTTTTTATATTTTCTCCAGAGATTTTTTGAAATGTAAAATAAAAAATAAAGTTTATTTATTTTTTAATCATTATTACCTCTTTCAATTAAAAAAAATGAATAATGTCCCAAGCGTAATGAAGATTTACCTGCCGGCCAAACAATGGGAGTTGTTGTGCAACTAGGAATACCTAGGGTTCTGTAATATCCGAACCATCGGAAGATGTGCCTGCGTAAAAGCTAATTTATTTCGTTGTCTTTTGTTGGGAGGAGCTGTGTGTAAGGGACCTTGGCAACGCAATGATCCTATTACCGACCTCATTAAATTTTATTACAACAACGGACTAAATTATCCGCGCTAACAAAGCCCATATTAATTGATTTCGGGACAATGTGCCGAAACCCCTTTGAGCGGGTGGGTTTTGCTCGCTTTGCTCGCTTTACGGATGAGAAGTGTGGTGGTCGGGCATGGCCTCCCAGCGATCGGTTTCGATGACCCTTGTTGGAGAGATATTTGTAAACATTTCGGAGCCTAAACACTCAGCTTCCTCAGGGTCGGCGTGACGTCACCCATCTCAGTTGATTGCATTCTAATAACATCCAGGCCCTCTGTCAATGTCAGTGGGCCTTTCGTCGCAATTCTGGAACATCAGCTGCGTAACGGTCTTAGTGGTTTATATCTGACAGTCGTGGTTTAATGGGTGAGTATTAATTTGACTGATTAAATATGATTATATTCCCATTATATAAATAAATGTTATCTAGTGTTTACTAAATTTCATTTTTCAAGGCTTTCCCAACATATTGTAAAAATGCTAGCAAGCCATAGTTTTTACAGAATTTAATTTATGTCTAATTTATAGCTTTGACAAATTATTAGAAACTAAACATTGCCTAAACATAAAAAGGTATTAAAAAAAATATTGTAAGAATGGCCAACAATGCCTCACAATCGATTTTCCTGAATCCATCGACTTTTTACAATTGACTAATCAATTAATGATCGAAAAACTTGTAGTATCTAAAAGGCATTTCAAAAAACTTAACAGATAGCTATAAAGTGATTAAATTTAAGGGTTTTGAAATGATTTGTGACTTCAAAAAATGAATATAATTTTTTGTGTTGTAGATATCTGAGAAAAGTATCGCAAATTCAAAACTAAACATTATTATCTATCTGAATCTATCGAATTTTTACTATTGACTAATCGAATGATCGAAAAACGTGTTTTTATCCAAAAAGTTATTCAAAAATAGCAATTAAGTGTTTCAGTGCTGTGCATTAATTAGTGTGCTAAAAATTAAATATATTTATTTTTTTGCATTTAATGGTGAATAAGTGGTGTGAATGAATCATTGGTTTAGCCAAGAACAATATTGTTCAATTCCAATGCTTACCAAGGTTCAACAGTAAAGTGTTAATGACACTTTCATTAGACTCGATTTGATGAAATTAATGTTATCCACAAAAGCTATTCATATTTTTCTAAAGTATGTTAGTGACATATTGATAATTCGTGTAATAATGTCATCGCGTATGTCGTTACAGAAACTGTGCAATTTGTTTTCAGTACTGAATTAATTGATGGTTATTCAAGTTCATCTCTCGAGTAGTAACTATTTTTCAAACCCTTGATTGTTTGAAAAATAATCCATGGACTGTAGATAGCATTATCAAATGAACATTGGTAATCATTCATTCCCATTAACATTACTCTTTCATTACCCGTTAGTATGGGCACTTATTATTATTATATTTTTAATTTCTTCTGAGCCTCAGAGGTTTCTATTATATTTAGGTGGTTTGTAAAATACTGTAAAGGGTCTATTTTAACTAATTTCGTCCCAAGGAATTTTAGGCGTTTATTTCTATTTCTATGTTAGTATATGTTGATTGATTAAGAAATCATTGCCCTTCGGGAACCCTATTTTTCGGAAACGCACCCCTGGTACATTAAGGGGTCAACATTTAAAAAAAAAAATCCATCCCCAATTTTTTTCATACGACTATTACATACTTTTAATTATTATTAGGTATAGAAAACCTTTTAAAAGTTGTTACAAGTTTATTTTTCATGTTATTCCAGAAACTCCAACATTTTAGTACGAATTTTCAAATTTCACATTTCTAAAGTTTTCGAATTCACGAAAATAAATTTTTGGTAATTTAAACTATCTTTGACATTTTTAAAAATAACTTAGAACCTTGTACATTAAACTAAAAACAGAAATAAAAACAAAAATCTCATACAAATATAAATACTAATATGATGCGTAAACCCATCTCTGGTATAAAATAGGTGAAGTGTGACTTTAAGCATCAGTTGAAATTTCGTGGAGAATAATGGAAAGGAAATTAGATTGACAATGAATTAGCCGTGTGAATATGTATCGTATAATTTAGCCTACTGCCCCTTCACCATATACATCTGGCAAAATTGCCAAACATAGGGATAATTAAAAAAATGGACCATATTTAAATGAATGTGCTTGGAAAAGTCTGAAGCTGAAAAAGCTGGTAATTGGGATGCAGTTGTCAACGGTCCAAAACAATTTGTTTTTCATAGTCATTAAAACATGAAATTTTTACTGTGAAAATTCTCGTTTTAGTCTAAATGAGACTAGTTGCAACACCACTGCACTGTTGGACGGACAAAAAAAAATCTTGACATTTTGTATGATTTATTCTTATCAGTAATATATATACATATAGATAGGATAATTTACATTTGGTCACAATATCACACTCTCTGTTGAACCATATTTTAACCTTGCCAGCTATACCCCTCCGGTCCCGCACGAGCTTTCCATAATCCTGATAAAGTAGTCCTATCTAGTTTTCTTGTAGGACATCTTTATCCGTTTTCTGCCCTCTGAAAGATATATCGTAAAGGCCATCGTACTCGCTAGAATACCTGGGGACAGCATTTATGATTTTGCAACGAGATACTAATCTATGGTAATATATTTATTAAATAAAGTTTCTTTGGGTATTTCTTTTAGAGCCGTTTAAAACTTTATTCAATATCTTTGATATTTGCTACATAAATATTTAATTTTATCGGATCCCACACTATTTTATATATATATAAAATATAAAAATCAAAGTATTGAAAACGTCTTTTAAAAACCTGCTCAAATGAAAACTATTGATTTTCCTTTTTTTGCATGTTGAAGAGAATCTTATTTAATTCCATTTCGTAAAAACTAAATGTAAAAAAGAAACATCGCTTCCTTGCCTTTAATTTTTTGTATCCAGAATGATTACAACTCGATTCTTATATGATTTTAATTTTTTTACGATCTCCAGGAATCACTATACCTAGTTAATTTATTTTTTATAAGTACAACCAAAAAAATACGCTCAAAAGATTGGAACGAGCTTTAAATTTTTTTTTTTTAACTGTAACAAAAATTGAAATGTTATTACAATCAACTGGTTACGAAAAAGGAAAATTCTACAGTAAAAAAAAAATAAAAATTTAATCTTAATATCTGTTTAATTTGTGTACGCCCTTTACAACTGGTTCAGCTGAAAGCAATATATTGGATACTTATAAGAATAAAGGTTATAAAGTAGTATTACCATAAATAATTTTTGAGGGCTTCTTCCTCATTTTTTGCTGACATTTTTCTACAAAACCCTTTTTATTGACAGCCTTACATTTAAATTTTATTATTACAAAACGAACAAATTCAGACAGATTTATGTATATTTCAAATGGTTGTTTGTTAAATTATATATTTTCTTACCATAAATAATTATTAACAAAATTAGATAATTTTTTTGTTTATGGTTAGTTAGTGTAAAATGATTTTTATTCTAAATTATGATTTTCATGAATGATTATGATTATGATCTAAATTATTATTTTTATGAAAAGTCACAACTTTTTCGAAGTGAATCATCATACTGGATATGCTTCAATAATTTAATTATCAAAATTAAATATGTTAACGATTCCTTTGTTTGATTTACATTATTCATTTGTTCAATATGTTTATGTTACTTTCTCCCTCCCGTCGACTATTTGTTTATTGCCTGTACAAGAATACCTTAACCCCAATTTCCCTTCGCTTCCGCATTGTTTGACCTAGTTGGGGATCGCCTTTGGCTTGGAAGGAATCTGTAATGCTGGTACTAGTGATACTGTGTATGGTCCTGCAAGAGCATTCGTCTCGCTAAACGACCAAGAGGAACAGAAATATCCTAGAGCTAACCTCGCCGAGTCGAGGAAGAAAAGGTATCAGGAAAAGTTACCATTGCTGTTGATTTATTTTGCGTAATCTTTGGGTCGTAAATGAAAGGAAGTATAACAATGTAAATATATGCCTTGTCTTTCCTTTTTCTTAAGAATCAAAGGTTTTTACCTAGATTTAAAACATTACATCTCGCTCCAATAGACAACCATTTTGTTGGACATATTTAGATCAGAAGACATGAACGCATATAACTTTACTTAAATCTACTTTTTATTCATTTTTATTTTATTCAATCGGCTAAAATAATAGTATTTGAAGTTATCTGATTGTTATTATACAGTTATATACTTTCATTTTTTTTTTTTTTGCATTTGGTCAGTTATTGACGAAACCAATGTGGAGTGATGCAAGGATGTAGAAGTATAGTCTGACTTATTATGGTATGCTGATGTGAATAACAGGTGATCCTCAAATACTTTTAAATATTATTATTTTGATTGGAAGTAAAATTGTGGTAAAATAAAAATATAATACAGATCTCTTTTACTTTTACATTCGACATTAAACTGTTCTGTTAATGATTTAGGGAATAAAATTAGACTTATCTTGAGGACCTGAAAAATTTTTTTGCAACCATAATATAAAAAATGTAAAAAAAAAAAAAATTCATTCGCGTATTTCCATCTCATATTAATGAAAACACATCCTCTACTTTTTTCTTCAAGAAAAAATGACTACAGGAGTGAATTTTTTTTTTTTTATTTAAAAAAGATTCAAGTTTATTCGTGGCCAGAAAAATAACAGTGTAACGATGAGAGTGCAAGATGGTATAAATTCTTTTATTTCAAACATATGGACATGCAGTCTTCGTGGGTTTTCATAACATTTTAATTCGAGTGTAAAAAAATCGGCATTATTTGATAAACTTTAGTTTTCGGAGCGCGTCTTATTTAAATAAACATTTCATATTTTTGAAACTAATTCAAATGTAAAAATACAACTATTTCTTCTTCTTCTGCAATCACATATTAGATGATTAGTTCGGTTGGGTTACTTATGAGGTGTATTATATTTCATAACCTGCTTATATAATTAAATGAATTTATTATCAAATAGAAACGTAAGTTTATTGATCAAAAAATATTCTTGCTTTTGTTTGACGTCAAAATCACAATTTTTTTTTTTTTTTTTTTTGTCGTTTTGTTTCTTATAGTTCGTCGGAGGATTTATTGTTAGCAAATTAATATTAAATCAGGAAAATTGAGAAGTGTTGAGTTCCTTTTAATGGAAAAAGAGTCGAAACCTGGCTTTTAATACCACGCGACATACACGAGACCATGAAAATTATTTGTCTGTCTGTGATTGTTACATAATACCGACAACACACATTCTGCTATATTTTATTAGTATGCCATTTTATTTCAAGGTGAGTCAAACGATTATCTTATTTATATCGTTTTTCGATATAATAACATCTGAAGGAGTGATTTGAATTCGATAATACCGAACACCGATGATTTATCAGATTCCACAATAATAAAATTTTATGTTTCATTTTTTATTCGAATCTTTTCGAAAGCACCGTACGTCAGAAATATTTCTCATTGTTACTTTAAGCGATAGACCTCACGAGCTACATATAGGTATTTTCGGATCACTCTCCAACATTTATATTACAGAATTTCCTCGCTACCATATTTTTCATGAAGTGTGATTTGGTCTCGCCACATTCCTGCGAAGTAACTTCGCTTCGACTTGGAGAGACCTAGCGCGTAGGATCTTTGAAGATAAAAGGTTGGCATGGCAACCTTGCAACGGTGATGCAGATATCCGGGCTCGGTTTACGGCATAGCTAATCTTGTCTTTTCAAATAAAATTATTTAAAAATTTTTTGATAGAATAGAAAGATTAAATTATTATTATTTTTGTTTAGGTTCATCCACATTAACGGTTTTTATTTTTTCTTCTTAATTTAAATTTGAATTTGCGTGTTTTTTTTTAAGACATAGCTCGTACTAAGTACAAGACTGTACAAAACAGATTCTAGGAGCGTGTTATCGGTTATCGAAAAACCCGCCCCAACTAACTCAGAAATAAGTGCAATAATTAACACCTGGTGGAAAATTAAAAATAAGGCAAAAACCTTAATACTAATCAGTGTTCCAACCCACTGAGGGATTATAGAAAATGAAAGAGCAAAACAGGCTTCAAATTCGGCCAGAAAAGGAGAAGTTACTAAGGTAACTGCATTAAGCTGTGTAACATACGAGGATTGGCTACACCGTTTGAAAAAGAATCTACTAAAAAGTTGCGAAAGAAACAGGATGATCAAACCGTCAAAACTTGCAGAAGTTAAACCGGAGTGTAGCGAATTGGTCTCATGCAACAGAAAATCTAGAAGCATATTTTGTATAACTTGAATAGTGCACTGTGAATTTACACATGAATACCTACTCACAGTTCTCTACGCAACCACCTGTCAAAAGTGCAACAATATAACTCAAAGAGTTTAGCATCTTTTAATAGACTGTTACCAATGTAATGATAACCGAAAAAAGTTATAAAACTATTACAAGATGAAGAAGCCACAACCCTTGCATCAGTTGAGTACCTAAAAACGATGAGCTATTACAACAGAATATGAAAAGGGAAACCATCAATGTCAATGACCCATTGGGGTAGAGGCTAAAACGATAAATAAATGAAAAGATCAAGTTTAATCTTTAGGATTTGTTGCCAAGTATTATTTTCATTATTTACTATTTTTTTCTTCTTCCAATGATGTTTTTACTTTTTTTTTTTCTTTTTCTAAATATGAACAGTTTACTATATACCGCTAAGCTGGTTATGCCTGAAGGGTCCACCCACTCACTCTCTAAGTTAATTTACACCGAAGTCCATTGTCGAACTCATAGCAAGCAACGGAGTGGTACTTTATTGCCGAGCGGACATTAACTTGAACACCTTGGAATGTCACGCCTTGAAACCCTTCCTCAAACTGCTTAGCTGAGGATTATTCATTCTTACCGTTATGTCTAATAATCGTTTAACAAACAGCAAAAAAAAAAAAAAAAAAAATATCAAATAAAATAAAAAATACTTAAAAACTGTCAATTATTTAAAAAATATCTATATTAATTCACAGAACATCTTTTTATGAAAGTCAACACTAGAGGGAAATGGAGGCAACATCAAGACAATTGTGAATTATTATATACAGAAAGCACACCACTAAATTAAAAAAATAACAATAATACAAGACTATCTTTTTAAAAGGATCAAATTCATCCGAATAAAAATCTGGGTTTCTTATTTTCATTTTTTCTCTTTGAAATGATAATTGTAATTCTCTTGATGAAGCTGACAATATTTTTCCTTTGTTAAATATTATCTTGAAGCTATTAGTAGAGTATGATTTTCATACCTTCATTTGCATGAATGGACTATCTGACTGATAATTTATAAATCTGATAAAACTGATTGATTTTTCTGGGTTAAATATGCGTTTTAATGAAGGAATTTGTTATTTTAAGAAATTGTAATATTTTATGCTTCGTTCTTTTTCGTTCTCGAATTTCGTGTTTTTCTTTACGTTGAGGTTCTATAATTGTTCTATAATCTTCTCCCAAAGCCACTTCCCGAGGAGGCTATTCTCGAAGAAGGTCCTCTACAAGAGGCTCCCCATATTGCATACATAATCAGGAATCAATTATATATGATTAATATTATAATCTGTGATAAAGGAGACACATCATGAGTAAATTGTTTTTGTTGAAACACAAAAAATTATGTTCAAGTAGAAAATATCAGGGCTAATGACATTTTATTATTTTTTTTTTGTTATTTTATTTATTATTATTATTTTCATTTTATTATTATTAGAGCTCTAAGGAAATTTTTATTACGATTTAATATTGTTTACCACTGTAATTGGGCAATTTGTCTGTTGGTGGAATTTTATATGTATAAATAAATAAATCTTACTCCTTTGACAAACCATTAAATTTACTTACCTTAACCACTACATTGACCACACTGTTTCTTATCGCACGCTCTATTCATGTTGCATATATTTACTACACTATTTTCCTGTTTCATGTAGTTACTACGCTATATTCCTGTTGCATATATTTACTACACTATATTCCTGTTGCATATATTTACTACGCTATATTCCTGTTGCATATATTTACTACACTATATTCCTGTTGCATATATTTATTAAGCTATATTCCTGTTGCAGACGACGTTGGGGTGATGCTGCCACCTGGACCAGTCTTCTCCCAAAGCCACTTCCCGAGGAGGCTATTCTCGAAGAAGGTGCTCTTCAAGAGGCTCCCCATCCTCAGCAACCTCTCCAACTACTCGAGGGAAGACATCGTCCCGGACCTCGTAGCTGGCGTCACTGTAGGACTGACCGTCATACCCCAGGCCATCGCCTATGCCAACTTGGCTAGTCTCGACCCTCAGGTAAGAATTTATCAATATCCTAACAGGAATAGATTTTTAAGAAAGCATGTAATGGCGAAAAATGTAGGCCTATCATTATAAAGCTGATGGCATACAAAGTCAAAAATCAAAATAAATGGTTCACTAGCAGTAGTGGGTTGTTGCGCAGTCAGGCGTAACTCCCCACTACTGCTGTACCCGTATTGCCTGTGAGGCATGGAAGGGAGTAAATAAATAAATAAATGTCGATAAAATCAACAATGATGCGGCAACGTCGACAGATTTGTGATGAATTATGTCTTTTACTAATAACTTATTTAAGCATTATGAATTCCATGCTTATCAAAGTAAATTGTGAGCATTTATTGAGGGCCTGATTAATAAATCTCATTTAGTTCTTAGCATACGAAACGATTAATTTTATATTTATAAACCTATTGCTATACCATACAATGCTTGTATAAATGAATTATCCTCAATGTCTATTCATTAATCTTTACTATAATAATATACTTAATAGCTGAATAAATATTTTCTTAAGGTTTTTTTATGTAAATGGTTAGGCGCTTTCGAAACCAGGCCCGCAGGACTTGCGTGACGAGGTAATGTGAATACAGGCGCTGAATAGCTTCCATAAGCAATACTTACCAATTTGTTTGTTTGTTTGTTTTAACGTCACTTTATGCCACTAAGGCTAATCGGACGATGCTACAGTGGGAGTCCTAAATTTTGCCTATCCAGGTATAATTAGGATAGGGATCTTTAATTAATACCTGACATCGTACTGGTTCGGGTTTCATTTTACGTTTCAATTTCTTTCAGTTCAAAAAATCAAAATTAGTCCTCGATAATTTGTATATGATATTATATTTTTATTTTTAAATTAATAATAATTTGTTACTTTACCAACATTTTTAAGAAATTATTTCGCGCCTCAGGTAAGAGTGGGACATTTCGATTTTTCACTTTTTTAATTGTCCCACATACGCGAGCAGTCTCTTCGTGGTAGTGGTCGAGTGCGGTCTCTAGATATAAATCTGCGATCGCATCTTTTATATATATATATATTAATAATATATAATATATATATATATATATAATATATATATTATATATATATATATATAATATATATATTATATATATATATATATATATATATATATAATGACCAAGAATTGTTTATTTATATTTTCACTATAGGTTTGAATAAAAGTCCCTCGTGTAATTTTTTGTGATGTTTCCTCTTATTGTCCATTAGCGTGCAAAAATTAATTGATTGATCCAATTAAAAATGACTTAAAAACCAATTCAAATGGGAAAACTGCGTAATTTATTCAAGGCCTCGTGAAGGTCAACCTGTCACCTGGACCTTAAAATTGGAAGGAGCGAAAAGCAGCCCTATAATTTATAAGCTCAACCCATTTTTTAACACTAAATTTGCTTAGAATTACTGCTCAGAATTATTATAATACTCGGATTTTAAATAATTACGAATATCCATCGATCTCTAAATTTGGATTTTATTTTTCTTAAAATTAAAACAAATTCAGTATATTTATTCAGTAATAAATAAATAAAATAGTACGTTTATTTGAAGAAAGATGTTCAATCTGTGGTTAAAGTTATATTTTCTATGTTGAATAATCCATTTTTCTTAAAATAATCTAAATGTTTGTGTTTTTTTCTTTTTTTTTTTCTTTTGCTTATTTTTGTTTTGTAATTATAAAAAATAACATTTATTATTCCGATTACTTATGAAATTTAGTATCTTCCCATAAGAAAGTAAATAAGGCAAAATTATTATCAAAGTTGTTTTTGCGTTCTTCAATATCTAAATCTATATACCTAAAACATCCCAATTTTCATCAACAAAAGAAAAAAAAATAATAAATTTTTAAAAAATAATGAATTTTGTTTTATTATTACTTGATCCCTACTGGAATTTTTCAGTATCAATTTGCGTTTATTACGCTTTTACGAATTTCCGAATTATCATATTTGTGTTTCGGTATTTTGTCTGGGTTATACGCAGTGCATAATGTGATGACTTATTTCATTTATAAATTATTGGGATATTTATGTATATATCATTAGATGGTACCTATTAACTATATTTGTTTACCTTGAAATATTTTTTCTTTTTCTTTTTTAGCGAATTTTCTCTAAAATCCTCCTGCTCTTGTATTACCCCTGCCTTTTCCATTAAAATTTACTACAATTTACTTTTTTTATTTTTGCGATTTTTCCTAGTTGTGGGCTTTATAAGAAAGGCCCCATGTAATGTAATTAGCTATGGGACAATAGACCCGCTAACTACACCAGGCGTTGACCTCTCATGTCAGTCCGCTATTGAGTCCTTCTGTGGCGGTCCGGAATAATTGAAGAATTTTTTATTACTTTATTGTCATTTCTGATAATTAATTTTAATAATTACTTTATATAAGTAAGAAATATTTATTAATTACAACGCAGTTAATTCCGAAAGTATTAATTTATTTTTTTAGAGTGCTGTATAAGAAAGAATCCAAGTAAGCGATATGCTCAATTTCACGGAAACGTTAATGGGTAATTCTAACGTTCTTTTACTCGAATTGGAATACTTAATTCTTCCACAAATTGGATATAAATATATTTTAAAAGGTTATGAGATCCAAAAGAAATATTAATCTAATTTCTGTTTAATATTTTAAATGGCAGTTTAAAAATAAAAAAAATGTTAAGAAGCCAGACGATCCTATTTGCTAAAAAGTCAAGGCTGTCAGTTAAAAGAAATCCTAACTTGAAGATATGATAATTGTTTGGTGGCTGCGATCAATGTCGGACTTCTATTTTTTTTCTTTTTCAGAATTTTGTTTTTTAAATATAATTACATGTTTCGGTAATCTCTGCATATCAAAGTCGTGAAGTTTGGATTTTATAACAGTATGTTAATTTTCCATATGGATATAAAAGTTTATTCTTTAACGTTGGATTGAAAAATTGCATATTGTAACATGTAACTTGTTCCTGTCAGAAAACAAAGTTGGATATTAGTCAGCCAGAATTTCAATTAAGGAGGCCACACTAGAAGGAAATCTCTTAGCCAAGAAAAAATAAATGAGAAGACATTGAAAAAATATGTATACATATGTCACTGTGTAGAAGCAGTCAGTGCCAACAGATCATTACATTCCTAACATATTCCGTACATAATTACTGTAAGCTTGAGGGACCGGTTTGGTGTTTGGCAGTTAGCGACTTTATCTTAATTTGAAGATATAATAATTTTTCTGTGGACTGATCAATGTCGGTCACGTCTTATTTTATTTTTCAGAATTCCTTTTTTTTTTTTAAATAAAATTAAAACAGTTGGTGCATTTATACTTTTGATCTAACTTATTATTGATATAAGGAATGTCAGAAAAATACTAAAAGAAGGTCTAGAAACTTATCTCAACCAAATATCAAAATCAAGAGCGACACTAACGCTATCCCCGAACAAGCGACCGTACAGACAAAGACCTATTCAAGTTTGAGTCTTATTTAGATTTGTCGGACAGGCTGTTCGACTCAGTGTAAAGTCACCTTTAACTAGGCCTGGTAGAAAATGAATGAGTGGAAAAACAGTACGTCGGTGGATAACCAAACAGTTGACAGCTCGTGAAGTATGGATATTATACCAGTATGTTAATTTTTCATATGAATATCAAACGTTTATTTTTGAACGTTGGATTGTGGATTTTCCTTAAGAACTACTAACTTTTATGGCTTCCCCATTAAATACTGCCCTCTGTAAAATTTGCATATTGTAATATGCAACGTTGTTCCACCTAGAGTACAGCGTTTGGATGTCATTCAGCCTGTCAGCTTGTTCAGTTATGAAGGTCATATTAAGTGGAAATCTTGGGGTGTGGGGGGGGGGGGAGGAAATCAAGAAGATAATTAAGAAAAGATCGTTATCTGCATAAGTTTCCGAAATCACCGATTGTTCAAAGTTTTCTTATGCCTTTAAAAATGGACAATACTTCCTTATTCCAAAAACATTTAGAAGATCACACTAGTACCTTTCAATTTAACAAATTTCGCCCGAAAAACATTGAAAATTGCATGTTTAAAATAATACATTTTCATATCAATAGTTTTATTTATAGAAAGACTTTAGATAATAAATAAAAGACGGAATAGATCCATGTTTAATTCTTTTTTAGAAGTAGATAAAAAGGGCATATTTTTATCAATACGTCTAAAAGTTTCGATGAGCTTTATTTAAAATTAAAAAAAAAGAAGGCTTTTTTAAAGTAACATTATCTCAGGAACTATGTATTGTACAAAACTTTTCCTAAAATAGAACAAATGTTTACTTTTAAATATAGAAGAAGTAAGTATATACTAATATTTGAGAAAAAAAAAAATACTTCATTTTACCTTCCATATTTTTTTCTAGCGATATAAAAAAATACAAAGTTGAGCTTCTAAGAAGATTCGACAGTTTTTAAAAGATAAAGAAAAATTTGGAATATTAAGTGATTTCGGTTAGCCTTCCTAAAGTGTTTCTTACTTAATTACCTTAAGCTTGAGGGACCGGTTTGTTATTTGGTTGTCAATTAGCGACTCATGGCTGAGTCAACCCACTCAGTCAATCTAATCTTGGTATAAAATCTTCGCGGTACCGGCCGTTGAACCCTCCCCATCGTTGTCCATTGTTACCTCCTCTTCACAATGGCATTGGATTTAAGCTTTAAAAAAGGAAAAGAAAAAATGAAAGAGTGCGAGTACCTTTACGCGCGGGGTTAAAGTGAACTTTTTTGCCTAGAGATTTGCAGGATGAGTTGAATCCATACCCATTCGGATACACGTTGCTACTTTCTGCATTTCATGTAGAGTTTGATATTGGCTTAGCTTACTCCTGATAGATTTTTAACAGATGATTTATATACGCCTTTAACTACATTTATTTTGTTTTATTAGTTACATTATTTTATCTGTGTCTACAAGAAACTTTGTTTAGTCTGGATTGTTATTATTTATACAAGGATGAAAACAAGTTTCGACTGACGAGACGGAAAAGTCTTTAGAAAATGGTTCGAATGAGAAAGGGCTCGCACAGCGATCCCTCACTGTATATTACTGTAATACCGTATTCATTCGCCAATCATGATTTACTTAAAAAAAGAAATTGAAAAGAAATACATCCATGGAAAACATCATCGAGAAAGATAACACAGTATAAGTTCGATATTTTTACTTTCACTTACCTATATATGAAATATATAGTAAGTGGAAGTATTAAGATCGTGAAAAATTTCGACTTCCGGTTTTCAACGGAAATGCACGTTTTGGGGTCCCCTGAGTCCAATTAACCAAGTCCCGCGAAATGGTCTGTGTGTGAACAGACTAGCTCAAAAACTATAAACGGTGCGAACCTGAAATTGGGTATTTAGTGTATGTATATGCCCGCGACGTGAATGCAAAAATTTCATCAAAATTGCTCAAAGGGAGGGGGTACTTTATTTAATAACTTTTTAAGTTTTTTCGATTTTCTCAAAAACGGCTCTAACGATTTTGATTAAACTGAGTATTTGATCTATTTATATACCCGAGATATGACTGTAAAAATTTCATCAAAATTGATCAACCGGTGGGTGGACTTTACTTAATAAATTTTGCATCATTTTCACGTGTTTTTTTATTTACTCAAAACCGGCTTTCACGATTTTGATCAAACTGGGTATTAGATGTATGTATATGCCAAAGATGTGATAGCCAACATTTCATCAAAATTGATCAACCGGAGGGGCCACTTTATTTCATAACTTTTTTTCCAATTTTTCGATTATCTCAAAAACCCCTTTAACGATTTTCATCATATTCGTCATGTTTAATGAAAATTAGGTGTTATTTAATATCAGGTAAGCGCTATCATTATTCAAATGTTCTGAGCAAATGAAAACAAAAATAAGAAATGAATGTGGAAAAATGAGTAACTTTGAGGTGTGGCATTAATAAAACGCATTAATTTCTTATCTAAGTAAGTTGGTAAGTGAAAGTTGTGTGTTGCGCGCACGCGCCAGATTTTTTATAGTATGTTAACAGATACAATTCAAATATACAAATATAATTCATTATTTTCCTTTATTAAATAAATACTGTTCTGTTTACCAGATACCAAAGTCTCGCACTCTTAGAGGTATGGATTCGATTTCAAGTTTAGCCAGTTAAATTTAATTATTTATGCCATCTGAAAAATCTTGAAAGCCCGAAATAGTTTTTTTGCACTTGATTTCGCATACATTATAGCTATACATTATTGCTTTCGGACGAACTTCGAACAAAATTCTTCTCAAGTCTTTACTGACTAAAGTCTACAGGCACGACCTGTAAAGGCTTGTGTTATACTTTTTAACTAAAAAGGAGGCGGAGGGAGTAAGCTTATGTTACGGTCAGATAACCTCCGGGAACAGGCCTCGCGACAGCTTTACCAAAATAAATCAGTAAAAATGTTCGGAACATCCATGGTGGCGCGAAAGTGGACATCTTAACTTTCCCTGCAAGAGAAAACAATCGAGAGTCACCGTTCATATTTTTATAAAACGTTTTATTCGTTTTAGGTTTAGATACATTAAAAAAGAGTATTATTTTATTTGATATGGAAACATTGAATGGGCGAGCAGCTGCCCCTCCCCTAGAAAATATGAGAAAAAAGAAGTACAAATTAAATAAATTTCTATTAATTTAATATATATAAATTAATTATTATATAAACAAATATTTTAATTTTAAAACATCAATATTTTATTTGAATAATTAATTGAGCCTTATATAGTCAGAATGCCTGCACCTGTCATTAGAATTTTTCCAGCCTGCCCACCTAGGGGACGTTGTGTGGTCGCCATTGAAACTTTGTTTTAAAAGTTCTTAATTATCGAATTTATCATACCATAAGTAGGAACCAGGTACTGATTATCACTCATCCCTAATTTTCTTAATCATATTTATAATTATAAAACATAATTAATTTCTGAAATTTTATATTAGAATTCCACCGTGCATTAAAAGTTGTCTTCTATATGGGTTGACGAATATATGAAGATAGCATATGGATTGACTGGGGAATTTATATCTTTAACTTTGGTTTGATCATGATCCAAGTTTCCATACACTGACCTACCTGAATGACCTCACTTGCAAGGTCATATTTCCTTGAAGCAGTTACTCACAGCCACCAGAGTATCATCCTTTCCAAGCAGCCATTACATTTTATATTGATATCCAATATGTATTAACTTACTTTTCTCATTTTTCAAGTTGTAATGAAATGTGATTTATTGTTCCTCGATTACTCAATTTTTTCATTCATCTGTCTGCGGTCATATCTGGGTTTCGATCAGTACATTACCTAAGGCAAAATGATATGGAAATTGTATTTTAAACTTCTCATTATGAGGAAATCAGAATTTCAATAATGCATTTTTTAATTTTACCAGGAAATCAAGAGGTATATCATTCCTACAAAACAATTGAAAAGATTTAACTATGAAGAAAAAGCTGTTTTTTAATGGGAATATTTATAGTTTTTAAACCAAATAAACTGTTTATTGTTGTTGTTTTTCTTATTTTCACATACATACGTTGATGTGGGATAATTCCATTATACTAATTATGTGGTATTCTTAGTTAGTAGGTTATTTGCGGTTACAAACTGGTCCTTACTGGATTTTTGTCCCGCAGAACGGTATACTCAAAGCACTGTGCGATGGACCCAATCCCACTAAAGG
This sequence comes from Aelia acuminata, assembly GCA_911387785.2. NCBI lineage: Eukaryota > Metazoa > Arthropoda > Insecta > Hemiptera > Pentatomidae > Aelia > Aelia acuminata. The sequence continues at coordinate 59,891,638 of OU426981.1, forward strand.
AGGTAAAAGGTTTTGCAGCCTTTGATGGGACCAATGACATTCATGGTTCTTTCCTGTAAAACTGACATAGATTTTTTTTTTTTTTTTTTTCTGTATACTGAATCTATGTTGTAACACTCTTGTACAAACATGTTTTTTCACCTGGTTTGAAATACCATTGCAATGATCTGCTCATTCTGAATCCAAGGATGTATCAAACTCATTTTTGAAAAAAATTACGAAGACGGTTTTTCCCATCATATAATATAATATAATAATATTGTAAACTGTTTTGAAGACTTGGGAAAAGGAAAAAAGTAACATCTGTCTATTAAATCTGGTTTTTAATTTACTTCTTAAGCATGTTTTTAAAACCTTTTTATAAAATGTACGTAAGCTAAAAATAAAGGATATTTTATTTCAAATTAGCTATTTATTTATGCAAGAGAGTTGCATCCTTCATAGATAAATCTAATCTAATACTGGTTTAGAATTAGTCACGCTATCAAGTTGCAAGCTCTTTAATCTATTTCTCACCAATTGCTGTAATCTTCATTGCAGTTTTGAAAAGATGGATCCATTTGCCAAATTATTTTCTGTTTTAACTTTCTGTTAATTTAAAATTATACAAGGTTTAGTGCAGACTTGAACATAATGAAATAAACTGGGTGATTACCTGGTTTATAAAAACTTTCAAATATATCTAATTAAAGTTTTGGGGTTCATTAATTGATAAGAAAGTACCGTTTCTTGACCAACAATGTTGTATTCAGGGGTTTTGGATAAAATCACACTAATTTTACCTTCTGACCGACATTGATCCAGTGCTAGCATATCAGAATAAATTAATATCTGCCACAGCTGAACTTGAATCCTGGGTCATTGAGGTCAGAGCATACTGTTTTGGATTGTATACTATTCTTAAGTTTTGAAAAGATGAAACCTGGACTTGTATAGCAACATCCCCTCTGAAATTTTAAAATGATCAAATAGGAGATGGATCTAAACATGGACAAAATTTGTAATTAAGTATTAAATAAAGTTTTTTGTATTTGTATTTATTTATTAATGGTTTTTCTTCAGATATAGCAAAATTAAATTTTTGTCTTTGAGAAGAAGCCTAAACAAGTAAAAAACTATTTTCATTAGATCAATGCTGAAAAAATAAATAAAGATAATGTTTGAAAAATAAATAAATGTTAGTCTTTGGTGGAAGTTTTTGTAACTGTTGGGATATTCAGGTCCTTGTGTAGTACCCCTTAGCACAGACACTAACATCAAACATAAACCCTTATAATCCACCCCGACGACTTTTGAGGCGGTGGCCGAGAGATATGCTAACTTAGTATTAGTAAAGTTAGCAATTTATCCAACAGGATTTCAACGTATTTGCTTATTGCTAATTAGCAGATTGCAAATCACACAAAAATGACACATTCTTGGATTTGTTAATAATAAAAAAACTTTCTACAAGAAAAATGAATTTTCAGTGTTTCTAGCAAAAAGTAATTTTCATATTTGTACCCCGGAGGTAAACAAAACCATGTTTATTGATTTTTTATTGAAATAAATTTTACAATTTGGATTTTAATGCTCAGCACATGGCATTAAATTGCTTTTTATTGCATTGATTTTAATCATATTGAATCCAAAAATGATATTTATTGGTTAGTATAAGACATTGATATTTCGTGATCTCTTAAAGTCAACTTAATTTTTATCTTTTTATTTCTTATAATTTAGCAGTTAATCATGATGATAATTGCATATAAATATTTACTTATGTTACAGTATGGTCTTTATTCTTCATTTGTTGGCTGTTTCGTGTACGCTATCCTTGGCAGCGTGAAGGACAGCCCAATTGGCCCCACTGCCATCATGGCCATCCTCACCAATGAGAACCTGAATGGGTTCGGAAGCACTGGGGCAATTTTCCTTTGCCTTCTCACTGGAATAATTCAACTCCTGATGGGCGTTGCTCAGTTAGGTAAGTCTACTTTTGAACATGCATAAGTTTAAATATTTTTCTGTTGAAGATGTCCATTCTTCATTATTTATCTTACACTATTCGGTTTGAGAATTGCCATCTTTTGAGATGATACTTTATTTTACTCATGTCAGCTCCCTAAAAGTTTCATATTCTATTCATGATATTAGATAATAACTAATTCTATTGAAATTCTTCCTTTTTTTCCTGTTGCTCTGGTTTTTTGTTTCCTATTAAAACCAAATTGTTACCTATTTGCATTCAGGTATTTGAAAAACCTTACAATAAATTTAATCTTGATCATCCTTACATTTAGAGTTTTATAATATAGGGATTAAAAGTATATTTTCCCTTTTTTTAGTCATATAGGATTTTATTTTTATATGAGAATTATAATTTCCGACATTTTTTTTATTTTTTTTTTATTTGAATAGGAATTTTTTAACATTCTATTTATGTGCTTCACGAGGTTTTCTATTACTTTTCTCTATTACAAATGAGCAATAAGCAATATTTAAAAACAACGCTATCAAGAATTATTAAATAATACTTTTTATTTCAGGTTTCCTGATTGATTTCATATCTGGTCCTGTATCTGTCGGATTTACATCTGCTGCAGCCATAGTCATTGCATCATCTCAAATTAAAGATCTCTTGGGTTTGAAATATGAAGCCAAAGAATTTATGGAAGTTTGGAATGAACTAATATTCAAAGGTGCCTATCAGCATGCACAAATATCAGATGCACTCCTGGGATTTATTTGTATGACTATTCTTTTGCTTCTCAGGGTTAGTACTTCTATTCATGTTATATTGTGATATTAAGTAGGCATATTTGTATGCATCTAGTACAAATACAATACAAGTACAAATACAAATACAAGCATAACAATATTTTTAATAAGCTAATTTAGGTAATATATTAGGAATTTCAAGTACCTATGTGAATATATTCAGGTATTTTAAACGTATTCCACATAATTTATGAATATTTGAATAATTTCAGTAGCCTTCAGCACACTATAAAGAAGATGATAACTAAGCAGTTATCATGAAGAACACATAAACAATTAGTATAGTGAGTTATTGACTTCTTCGTAGTGTGTTGAAGGTTTTTGAGATTCTATATACTATATACATATAATCACTATATATATGACACATCTGGACAATTTTTGAACCTACCTAGTTATTCTGTGGCCATAAATATATCAAATGAGAAAACAAGATTTAAGATAATGATATAATCATATGTTTCTTTTTCAGATCTTGTTTATAGAGTTTATTTACCATTTATTTGTTTCATTATTATTTATTTCTTTTAAATTTGTGTTACAGAAAGTAAAGGATTTGCCTGTTGGCCCAAAGGATAGTAAAGATAGAAGTAAATTACAAAACTTTGCAGCGCAATCCCTTTGGCTTGTATCTACTGCAAGGAATATTATTGTAGTTGTTTGCTGTGGAATAATAGCTTATTGTTTTGAAAATTCTGATGAACCTAATACCCCAAAATTTATATTAAGTGGTAAGCATTTTTTGTAAATTCAGCAATCATTCATTTAGTATTTAATTATTTTTAGTAGAATGTACTTATAAACTGTGAGTGCTGTCCCCAGGTAATGTTACATCAGGGCTGCCAGATATTCGTTTACCTCCTTTAGAAGCTCAGAAAAATGGAACACGGTATGATTTCTTGTCCTTATGTTCTGAGATGGGGTCTGCGATTATTATTCTACCACTTCTCTCAATATTGGAAGATATTTCTCTGGCTAAAGTTTTTTGTAAGTAAATAATTTTTACATTATTGTCAAAGATAATATTGTGGTCTCTTAACAGTTATAATTTTTATATTTTTTTTTTTTTTTGGATCTTGCAATAAATCATTATCAAAGAATCTACTTATCATAAAAGCACTTGGAAATTAAAAAAATCCTTATTTATACTCATGGTAGAAATTCCTTTCATATTGTTAAAAAAGAAAATTATAAAGTTATTACTGGATTATATGGATGTATTTTAAATAAAAATAATTAGCTGAGAGAATCTGAAACAATAGAATTGTAAACAATTTTTAATAAATTGACTATTACAAATCTCTATTAATTTAGAGGTGTGTAATAGTCAACTGTTTTCTTTACGATGGGATGATTACTACTTTATAAACTGAAAATTCTGACTACCTTTCATCCTATGGATATAAATATTTACTTATGCAGTAGTGTTACTTTTCCTCAGACTGGTATGGTATCATTACTTTTGTTGTTCCTGTTTTTGTCACCAGGAATGTTTAGAACCTTCAGAAAATAAATAAATAATAAATTAATTTGATCATCTGTTTATTTATGTATTTTCCATTGACTTTCTTCTATCAGCTAAAACCTACTGTATTTAAATGCAACGAATTCTCTTTTCAAAATTTGAATACAAAATCTGCAATAAACCTTTACCTCATTAAAACCGATTATCGTTTCACCATGTTTCATCTATTTTTCTTGATTATATTAAAGTTTCTAAATCTAGCTCATATGCATTTTATTTTAAATTTAGTGACTGTTATTAACTAATGACTTTATTTAATTTATATTTTTCAGCACATGGAAAGAGTATAGATGCAACACAAGAAATTATTGCTCTTGGTGTTTGCAATGTTCTCTCTTCATTTGTTGGTTCAATGCCAGTTAGTGGAGCTCTATCACGTGGTGCAGTTAACCATGCCAGCGGTGTTCGTACGACTCTTGGTGGTGTATACACAGGTATGACAATCACAAAAATTATGAATTTAATGAAATAAAATTATATTTTATATTACTAGCTGACCCTTGTAAAGCATTCACACTCTATCTTACTTAAATCCCACTTAATTAAAGTAAACACCATATATTTAGTATCGTATAGTGCCTCTTGGGCATAGGTGAGGGTTCAAGTAAAGAATAGATATGTGTAAATTGTAGATATAAACATAAGTTAAAGGTATTTACATAATTACATGGCAATTACGTATTTATACCACCTCTTTGAACACTAAGTTTGAAGTTATGATATGGTCATATTTTGATTGTTTGTGGGGTTGTTTTGTACAGACATAGCATGTATTCGATGGTTTGTAACTCGCAAACAACGGCGACAATCGGAAAAGTTTAAAGAACCGATAATGTTGGTCTCGACAAATTGAAAAAAATGACACCTTTGAAAAAGACCTGCGACCATTTTCGCTGAGCATTGCAGTTTTTTGCTTACAACTCGCAAACAAAGGGATCAATCGAAAAAATGTATATGACCGAAAATGTTCTCCTTGAAAATCTGAAAAGATTGACACCATTTAGAAACTCAACGACCATTTTCTCATAAAAACCGTGGTTTTAACTCGCAATCGAAGGCTAAATGAGTGCTTTGTATATTTTTTCAGTTTAGCGGTTAAGAAAAGCTTTAAAATGATGCATAATTCATGAAATTTGATGAAGTATTAAGGAAGTTATGGCCACAAAAAAAGGCTTTGAGAAATCATATATCTGATGATTTTATATATTATTTGTGGTCCCCATTTAAACCAAGACAAAATTTTTAGTAAATTAATAGTTTTCCCTTACAAAGATGATGAATTACATTAACAAAGTTCTAAAATTTACCACATATAAAAAAATTAAAAACATTATTTTGTTCTAAAGCCTTAATGATCTCTTGCTCTTATTATTAACACATAAATAATTCTTAATTATGTGTTTTTAAATTCTAACTATTTCCAACCATAGTCATTTATAAGTATATAAAAATAATTATTTAGTAATTGTTTTGATATCATTGAAGTTCAATGATAGTAATGTATGTATGTAATAAGAGGTATCAAAAACTATTGGTTATGGACCGCATAAAATAAATAAATATAATAGTTATTCAGAAAAAAATTATAAGTTAAATACAAGGTTTAGTCAAATAAATTACAAAGGCCATAAACTACTACCATACCATACCATACCATCTATGCAGGTAGTATGCCTAAGGGCGTGGAATCTGTAAAAATTTAGAAATACACGACCCTCCCATAGGGATACTATGGAAGGGAAAAAAAAAAGAAAAAAAAAAAAAAAAAGGCCATAAACATAAATTACAAATACAGAAAACATTTTCATTTATTTGCAACAATTTCAATCGCATAAATTATAAATAAATAATAATAAAAACAAATTAACTTAAATTAAAATCTTTTATAAGTACAAATGCATCGACTTAATATCAAAAACTTTTCATTTGTTTCTTTCTGAATTTTCAATCGAAACACTACATTCCTATCAACAATTATGTCTTGCAAATTGTGGCATGTTTCGATGTGTTTTGCTTCTACCTTTTTCATTTTATTAACAAGTAATTCTTTTAAATCTCCTTCCTGACTCTCAATTAACCCATTATAGTTTTGAATGATCTCTTCAAGCTTTAAAATAAAATAAAATGTTTCTTTTTAAAAAAAAATAAACTTTGGTCACTATAGTGACCAATGCTGGCAATACATGTTTTGCAATGTTTATTATTTTTTTTTTTTTAATGCTTGATATCAAGCAATATGCTATAGAGGGAGTTCATCTCAGCATTATTTATAAAAAAAAATTTTAAACTGGCCATTCAAACGAAATTGGCCTTACTGTTGCCTTGGTTTTTGACCTCTTTTGTAAGATTTCTAAAATATCAGAAGCTTGTTCCCTTTCATCTTCGAAATAGGTACCTTTTGACAAAACTTTCATGTGTTGGGAAAGCATAATTAATTTTAAATTTGTTTTAAACTGGATAGCGTTTGGAATTGGTTGCTTGACTCTCACTAAAGAAAATAAATTTTGCAAACAATCTTGTGAGAAACGTCCAGAAAGAATGAAATCTTAACTCCTTTCATTTAGAAGGTGGTTTTGTAAGACCAAAATTAAAACGCACTTTTTGCAAGGCTTAAAATGGCCTTATTTGGACCAATTTTAATTTTTCAAATATATTAGAATTCCTTCAGGAATGAAATTGTCTTATCATAGGTTGCTTCATTCCGTTTTCTCTAAGAAAACACAGGGTGACGAGAAGTCATCAGTTTAAACCATTCTTCTGTTTGGTCAAGAAACCAAGCAGTGATAAAATAGTCCTGTTTGTTTAGTGTTTCGCCCAAAAATTTTAATTCACTAATGACAGAATGATTTTGACATTTGCAGCTGAAGAAACTCTCATTTTAACAAAATGGGATGGTGTTGAATGTTCTTCATGGAGTTTGGGGCATAGTTTAAAATTTAATGTGTGTTGGTACTTCACCAAATTCTCCAAATGTTCAAAACAAACAAATTTAGTTTTTAGCTTATATTCTTCCATTATTTCTTCGGAATCTCTATCATTTTATTTGTGAGATGGGAGGATGGAAGATTTTTAAATAAATGGACAGGATCCGCGATAACATACACTCTCATTTTGATTAACAGGGTGTGAAAAATAATTTGGAGAAAAATATATCATGGCAAACCTTCCAGCAGTGATACCATTTTGCTTGCAAAAGGACAGGTTTTATAGTTTGGAATAACGGAACCCTTGTCAAAAGTTATGCTTAGAACACGCAAACATTGCAGAATTCTCCAAAATCAATTTAACTATATTGACTATAATATATCCTGAAACAGAGTCTCCCGTGAAGTGATAAGCTACTGTTTGTTTCCAAGCAGTAGTAATTCCTCCAAGCATTCACGTCGCATTCAAAGTCATATAACCAACATATAAATTGGAAGTATTATTGTAAACACGTTCTGGATGAATACTCATTTTGTCTAGAATCATTTTAATTTGGATGTTCAAAATGTTCTACTTTTATTTTCAAAAAATAGAAAACACCTTCTAAAACCCCTGGGAAAAAATTGATGAACTGAATTGTTCTTCTTAAAGTCCTTAGAGAAAGAAGAGGAAAATTTTGTTTTAAGAGCTCATTGTACCCCCTAGGTGCTTCACAAGAAAATTTAATTTTTTGAACATTTTTTATGGATTCATTACTCCAATTCGAATAGTGTCCCTTAATCAGAAAATCGACTTGATACTAAACATTTTATTTAAAGATAAGTGCTCATCTGCGTCTTATGCTTAAGCCTGATTTATCGTAATTTATTTTTCGAAAGCTTATATCTTAAAGACATCTTTTTAAAGGCTTGGCAATATTGAGCTATTCTTCGTTTTAACTCATTACGATTTGTCCGAGGCAGGAGTGTCTGTGAAGGGCGGCCACAGGATGAAGAGCTGGATGTGGATGCTAACATTCCTCTTGCTCCAGATGTTCCAGTGCTATCCGTACCGAGAACCTAACAAAAATATAATTTTATTTGGGTCCAGAAAATAAAAATTCAAATTTCAAAGCGTAGTTTAATGTAAAGGTGAAAAAAATTCAAATGAGAGTTTTAATAAATATGTAATATAAGCCCAAAAAAAACAGCAACTTTAAAATATGGAATCAGGCAATCAGTTTAATATGACTCCATAGCAACAGTGTTAGCAGATAATGTTTTCCTGGGAGAAGATCTCTTTATGGGAGGTTGATGAAGCCTTCTTTGGGGGAATGGGGGGGGGGGGGAATTTTCGGAATGCTTCAGCATTTTTTTGCAATCAGCTCGGTTTTGTTCAAACATGTATGGAGCGAAATGGACCTAAAAATAATAAATTAATGTATTACAACCTGAAAAACTAATCCCCATCAATTTGAATGTTCACCAAGTGTCAAAATCTTTGGAATAACAAAAGGTATGAAAAAAAAAGTAAATAAATAAAAACCTACTTCACAAAGGTAGGAGCTATTTGTAGGGGTCCATTTTTCTCTCCTAACCTCAGCTACCCAAATCTTTCTCCTTTCAGGATCTCTAGGGAAATGTTTCTTGAGGAAACCCTTTGAGTCCCTATTAATGCAGCCAATCGCACAACAGCCAGTCATTCTAAAAGTTCATAGATAGTTTGTAACAAAATAAATGAAAGAAATAAAATCCATAAGTAATGTCTTTATTTAGATGTTATACAGAGAAATAATGTCATTTTTTATGATAAAATCTGCATCTCATCAAAGTGTCTAGAGAACAATAAGTCCTAGATTAGTATCTGTTACAGTGAATTTATTGACTGTTAATAAAAGCATCTAAATAACTTAGCAATATTTAATAATAGCCAATGACTAAAAAAACGTATTGTTATTAAATTAGTATGTAATATATGGAAGGTACTTATTTTCAAAAGCTAATGTTTTCTTTGTAGGGAGAGAAAGCTGAGGCACAACTTACTTTTCAATTCACACTAAACTAAATACTTAGGTACTGCAATTAACGACTAAACTATTTCATAATAAATAAAACTGATATAAACTTATTTTATATGTTTATAGTTAAAACTATAAACTATGAAAAGCACAAGATAATGTTAAAAATAATAACGCCACACCACCATATTAACACCTCACTGCCGCATGTTAACACATATATACAAATTTGACTTTTTTCTACTGCAAGAAGTTTTCTGTTCTCATTTTTCAGTCCTCATTTTTCCGTTCTCATTTTTCCTTCCACACTTCTTATTTAGTCCGGTGGTCTTCCTGGGACTGCTTCAGTTCTTCTTCCCAAGGCAAAGTGAGAGCGACCGATTATATCCTTCCACCCGTACACAAAAGATTTGAAGTACGGGTAGTTCTCCTCAGTCATCAGCTGAGGAAGATCGTACTCCGTCAGAACATAGAGCCCTGTCTCCAGCAGCAATTGTGCTCTCAGTGCCTCATAAGCGGTGCAAGCCAGTAAAATGTGTTCTGCTGTCTCCGGTACCCTACAATTTGGGCATAAGGGATCGATGTTCTTACCATATTCTACCAGTTTTGCACGGAACCCCCCATGCCCCGTGAGGAATTGAGAGACCCAGTAGTCCGGTATGACCCAAGAGGCATCTAGCCTTGAGGTGACGGTAGGAAAATACTTCCTTAAGGTTGCCCCCTTTGAAGTATCAACCCATCTCCGATTCCAATCGGCTAATGTGTTCTGCCTTATTATTGCCTTCCACCTCCTTGGGTCTTCGCCGATCCTCTCTCGAAGATTTACCGGCAGATCTACCAGGCCTTCCCTCTTCATCTTGTACCGGAGGTAATCTTCACGCAAAAGGAGATCGATAGGAATGACTCCCGCTAAGACATGCACCACCTCATGAGACACAGTCCTATACGCCCTAGTGACTCGAAGCAGAGCCATCCGCTGAATCGTCGCCAACTTTTTCTTCTGATGGTGCGAGAGATGTTGACTCCATGCCGGGGACGCATATCTCAGAATACCCAGAATCACTCCTTTGTAAATTGTTAATGTAGCTGGGTATCTGAGACCCCAAAAGGCGCCCCCGATACGACCAAGTCCGTTAAGGGCTATGGTCACCCTGTTTCTTAAGTAGTCCAAGTGAGGTGTGACATTGAACTTCCTTCCAATCTTGATGCCAAGGTAAGTCACAACCTCACTTGGACGTATCCGTTCCCCTTCTATTACAACAGTAATAGGGTGGGCCCTATCGGTTTTACCCCTCAATAGGATGGACTGGGTCTTGGCAGCAGCCATCCTCAGCTTCTTCCTCTCGCACCATCTACCTACAATGTTGGCGCACCGTTCAGCTTCATTTTTTAGCATGGATCTGCTATCTGAAGCCACTACAACGGCGAGGTCGTCGACATATGCCGTGGCGGGGAACCGCTCCTCTTCCAGCACACCCAGCAACTCGTCGAAGACCAATTTCCACAGGGCAGGGCCGAGGACAGAACCTTGTGGACAACCTCTTTCTACATCGGCTTCTACCTCAAAGAAGCTTCCTTTTATCTTCAATTTACGATCCTGGAGGTAGCTTCTTAAAAGGTCAAACAAGTTGCTGGGAGCTTCATATTTGTGCAACTGCTGAAGTACGCTCGGCCACCACACGCTATCGAAGGCGGAGGATATGTCAAACAGGAGAAGCATTACATACTTCTCCGCCTTCTCTTCAACTTCGCGGCATACTCTCAGCAGGGCATCTGCGGTTCCCCTGCCTTTAGTGCATCCGTATTGCCGTGGATGGCTCGCCCTTAAGAAGACTGGCCGTAGGCTCATCATTATTAGGTTCTCTAGAACCTTGCTCAAAATAGGGAGGAGACTTATTGGCCTGTAAGACTTTGCCAATTGCTTGTCCTTGTCCCCTCCCTTGTAAAGGAGCCTGATCTCAGCAGTTTTGCATAGTTGAGGAAAATATCCCCTGTCTAGACATTCATTGAACAAAGATAAAAGACCTTCTTCAATAAAGGGGATACTGTTTTTAAGGATTGCAGCGTCGATCGAGTCTAATCCCGGAGCACGACCAGTCTTTTGCCTGTCCACGGCAATACGGAGGTCCCATAAGTCCCATGGTGGGCACAAGGCTGTGCCGGGTGGGTATACCGTGGTGCGTCTTATGAATGCTTGCTCTTCATCATCTTGGGATGGGTCATCCCTGGGGTAAGTATCTGCAAGAAACATCTTCATGGTCTCTTCCAGAGTGGTTGCCTGGTCGGTACGGCGTTTCAAAGATGCCATCACCTGCCGCGGAGTCAACTTACCCAGGGCCACTCTATATGGGATACCCCAGGGGTTCTTTGAGGACTCTTCAACGATGAATTCATCCCAAGACTTCCGCTTTCGTTCTCGCACCTTGTTTCGGTATGCCCTGGCCTTAGACTGGTACTCGTCCCGAAGTATAGCACGCCTCTCATCGCAACTACACCTCTGATACGTTCGCCGAGCCTTGTAGAGCTCTCTCTTTAGCAAAGTTAAGGCCGGCGACCACCATGGGACGGGACGAGCTCTCGCCTTCCGGTGGTGGAGGGATTCTTCAGCGGCATCACGGATAACACCTGTGATCCTGGACACCTTGTGATTCAGGTCGTTTGCCTGATCCGTCTCTGCCGCATCCCATTCTTCATCGATCAATTTTCCCTCCAGCGTTGAACGGAAAACTTTCCAATCCTTCCTTCGAGTTTTGTAACCCTTAAATATGTCGTGAGAACTCTCCACGTTTTCGGTAAGTCTAAAGACTAACGCTTGGTGGTCGGAACTCGTCTCAGGTCGGAGGGTCCAATCGATGATGCGGTTTGCAAGCGTCGGCGATACTAGCGTCACATCAATCCAACTATGGCCCATTCCACTAGAGAACGTAGGGATAGTGGGTGGATTGTTCATAACGACCAGTTGGCTTCTTGCAATAAACTCACCGAGTTTAAGGCCTCTCCGGTTTGTTCGATTGGACCCCCAGACCGTGTTCCAGGAGTTTGTATCTGAGCAAATAATCACGTTCCTGGTGCAAGCCGTGATCATTTCCAAGGCAGATATGTCTTTGTCAATATCATTTCCATCAGCGAGGTACGATGAGACGAGAGTAAACGCTACACTACCCCACTTGATATGACAGGCTACACAATCCGCCGTGGTATATTGCCTCAGATCCATCACATCGAGGTTAGGGTTATTAACCACTATGGCAGCCCTGGGCCTCCTCTCTCCACTGCTCAGGGATATAACCCTTGATGTGAGGCCAAACCCCACCACCTGGTTCCCACGACAGCTCGGTTCCTGGACCGCCATGACATCGTATCGCTGGGAGATATGACGAAGTTCATCTGCCACGATACGTCGGCGGCCCATGTTGAGCTGAAGGATGGTCAGTTTATTCATAAAATGTTCTATTTACTACTTCCTGGGACCACTTAACGTGCACAGGGCACTCTCGACTTCCTGCCTTATGCTTTCTTTGGCTGGGAGCGACATTTGCCCGTTCACAGTTTACACAGGACGGGCCGGACAGATCCTTTTTTCTGGGACATTCTTTCAGTATGTGGCCTCCAGTCCCACACCAAATGCATACTACGGCTTCCGCCTGACACGTGGCCTTTGTGTGGCCATAGCACTGACATTTCATGCACCGGGGGGCGTCTGGGTAGTCCCTAAAGGTCATCGACCACCATCCTCCATCTAAGCTCCCCGTTTCCAGCAAGAAGAAACAAACCGTGGGGTGTACTTCTAACACCCAATTCTTGCTGAACCCGTTCCTAGACACAGAGGAAAATAAAGGTCGAATATCATCAATCACCAGTGGCATATTGGCTGATTTTGCTATTATCTTTCCCCAAAGAAACCTTGCTAGGTCTTCTGAGCTCCATGCATGCGGAACTCCCCTAACCTCCAACTTAGGTTTTTTTTTCAAAGCTAACTTAGCCTGTAGTCCTTGTTCTCTTAGTTCTTGCCAACCAATCACTTTTGTAGCGTCCGTTTTTTCTTCTATTCTGACTAAAACAGATCCTGCCTTGGTCGCACGAACTATTGCAGCTTTCACACCTATGTCTGATGGGGATGGTAACCTACTGATGATTTCGACCGGGCTCTTGCCCGCCCCACTGATAGTTATGTATGTAGGCTTCGGTGCAACAGCCGGTTTAGATGGGAGAGCCTTGACTATATCAGCCATGGTCCTAGACTTGCACTGTAATTGGGCAGCTCCTGCAGTGGCATCTTCAACTGGTGGCTCATTTCCTTTTTTCTGCCCCTCACTTGTCTTTTTGCTGGCAGCTTTCGATTTTCTTTTCGCTCGCTTGCTTAGGACCTTTTCAAACTGCTCGGTAGGATTTCCTTCTGGTCCTGTTTTTTCTGTAGTTATTTGCGCTGGTTCAGATTCACTAGAGGGCCCAGCCTCGGCCTCTATGCTATTACTTGGAGAACCCACAACTGCTATCGGTGCCGAATTTTCTTTCACAATTTGTTTTATCATATCCTGCACACAGCTGGAAGAAATTGTTTCTAAAACAGCCTTCCTGACGAGAGCAGTGATGTCTTCACTTCTATTAGCTTCTTCAATAGTTTCAATCATATCTACAAGTTGTATTACACCATTATTAACTTGGTTTCTTATATATACATTAACCCTTTCCTCACTGTTACACAATAAGTTGCGCAGGTTCTGCTGGATACGCCTAGCTTCAGGAAGTAGGCTACAACCACCAGCACTTCCTGCCTCCCCTGGTGAGCCTCCTCTAGCTCTTTTAACAGAACGCCTGGGTGCTTTTAGGGCAAGACCATCTACTGACCCCTCCTCCATTAACTCAGCATCCGTTTGTGGCATATTTTACTAAGTTAAGGTATTTGATAATGTTATCAAACACCTATAACCTTCCGATGTTAGTAACTTAAATTTACACACCTTTATTAATAAACTTGGGGTTTATTTTAAAATAGTCTACTGGAAAATGTACCAAACAAAGCCTCTAAACTTATGCCTGGGATAATTACTGTACAACTTTCTACAAAAAATGACTGATAAATTAAATTAATTCAACACAATATAAATGTTCAATAGAATTACCTCACCTGAATTATCAATAATTCAGACTGTTCTTCAGCTTACTCTTACCACTCAATCACTATTCAAGCTAGTTAGTCTTTGTCCTCACCTAACCTTCCTAGGTAATTCACTATTTACACTTTTGAAACACAAAATTACATATTAACTGATTAAACTAAACAACGATTAACGAAACAAACAATTATACATAACAGATAAACAAAAGTAAACAATACAAGACACAAATAAGGTACAAAGCAAGCAGAGACACTTTTACACTGTAAACAGCACGTAACCTCCAAGAGACTATCTAAATATGTGGAAGTAAAAAAAACCTAAAATTATAGTGATTTGTTGGATCTATTCGGTTATGAAAATGCTTAGTGGCTCAAATCAGTTGCCATCTTTACTTTCAAAAACAGGTACTTCGAAATAATGGACCCCATGGTAATTACAATTTTTGATATGGCGATTAATTTTTCCACTTTTTAATCAAATATCATGATCACTATAAATCATAATACAATGCTTAGTATATATCCCAAAATAGCTGCTCAAAGTGAATGAAAAAAAAAAAGTATATAACAAAATGGTAAAAAATATTTGAAGTAAATGGGACCTTGGTAGTAAGAAGAAAAAATATACACACCTAAGTTGGTTGATTAACCTTTGGATATTGCCCTTCATGTGATTCAAACCTGTAAGAACCTTCTGAAGAATCAGTCAGGTCTAACATCTTTCACTTCATAAGAAACGCTAGCAATATTCTGCACTTCTAAAACAGAGTATCCAGTTTTCTCTTTTGCCATTGTAATTAAAATTTTTTTGGTGACCGAATTCCTGATTCCCTCTAGAATTAGTTATCATTTTAAATGTAGGTTTTCTTTCAATTTTAAATCACTTATAAATAACACAATTCTTAAAACCACAGGATTGGGGTTCTTTGTTAAATGATACTTGTAAAATGCTAAAAGACTTATTTGAGAGTGTCACGGTAATTACAATACTCATCTTAAGTAGCAAAAATATGACATATTTATTGAATTTATAGTCTATTCAACCGTTAAATTTTGTATATGAGCTCTTTAATTTACCATTAGGATGAAAACTGGGAACATATGGTTGCTCAAGCATCTCAATGAGACTCAATAATTGCCCCCATTTATCCATGATTAAATCAGTTTTTTATTGACAATTTGATGTTTGGATCTTAAAAGGGGAGTAGCCCTGATTTTTTTTTGTTTTAAAAGAAAAAAATAAGTTGATCTTCACAAGATCAGTAAAATAAGTAACTTATGCTTCAGATTTATTACTTATTATTTTTTTTTCTTACAGGTATTATTGTCCTTTTGTCTCTGCATTTTTTCACACCATATTTTAAATATATTCCAAAAGCATCCTTAGCCGCAGTCATCATTGCAGCTGTTGTTTTCATGGTTGAATTCCATGTGGTTAAACCAATCTGGAGGACAAAAAGTAAGTTTATATTTATATAACATAACTAACTAACTAAATAACTTTGTACTTAATTAAAATAAGTTATAAAGTAAGTTATCTATATTTTCTAGATATTTACTAATGCTTTTTTTCTTTTTTCTTTTTGTTATTCAGAACTCGACTTAATCCCAGCTGTTGCAACATTTTTGACTTGTCTATTTTATCGACTTGAAATGGGTATACTTGTTGGAATAGGGACTAATGTTCTATTTCTGTTATACGCTTCTGCAAGACCATCAGTGCAAGTTGAAAAACACAAAGTAATAGTTTATTTAATTATAATACATAGGTGTCATTTGTTATATAAAAACTAAGAATTGGTGTGATTATTCATTAATAGGTTTATTTTTCACCTATTTATAGTTAACTGTGAATACATGTTTTTATATCTAGGAGTATATTTTACCTACAGTTAGAAATCACTTTTTTCAGTTTTTTTTTTCCATGTTATAATATGCCCATTCCATTTAAATAATGAATCTTTATATCCTGAATGATAACAGAAGAAGGAATCTTTGTGTAACACTGAAAATACCTGGGCATCTTTGTAAATAAAGGCATCTGGTTACTGATAAAAGCAATTTGCTAAAATAATACCAAGATAACTGGACTTTGACCCAGAATACACTCACCTTACAAATAATTATTATACGGCAACTTGTTCCAATTCATATTGCTGCTTTAAGGATAAGCTTGGCAAAAATGCCATTAAAAGAATGTACTGAATCTCCCCTTGAGTTGGAGAATGTATAATAGAAAAATAATCTCCTAAAATAATTTCATTCCAATACCATTTTTAAAATTTCAGAAATGCTAGGTAAAAGCAACATCACAACTTTGCATGAACCTGACTGCTTTTAACAGCTGCCTGATATCTGTACATCAACTTCAAGTTTCTCGTTGTTAAGCCTGTTTAATTCATAATTATTTGGAATTATGAATTCAGTATTAGAACACTAGAGATGTTTATTCAGATGGATAAAAAGCTGGGGACTTGTTGGGAGTTTAATTATTGCTTAATGTAAACATCAATAAAAGTTCAGGAACTGGCTGAGGATTTCAGCTTTCTTTTAACCCTAGACCAGGCGCGCCAAATGTTTTTACACTACCGGGCACGTGGTTGACTTTGGACACCATTACTTTTATTTACTTAAAATTAAGTGTAGGTGTATGAATAATTTAAAATTATTTATAAATGTTGCATTATTATGATTTTTCTAGAGAATCAATTTGAATATTTAAAAAAAATTAAATATTTCGAAAAATCTAAAAACAACTATTTGAAACTATTAAAAACTGTTTGATCTATAATATTTGCATCAATTATTTGAGTAAAACATTTAATTTGTGAAAAAGCATTTTTTGCATGCCCCTAAGGGCCACGAAAAGTTTTTAAAATATTTTTCGACTTCGTTCCGGAATGAGGTTTCGAAAAATCTTTTGCTGACCACATTGTTTCACCGTCCTTTCCAAAAACGAATTCATTATCATCATCATCCGACTCCTATTCTTAGAAGATCCCTTCTTTCTCCTCATCATAGAACTCTCTTAAAATCCATGGAATGTTTTCATATTTTATAATATGGTCCCTTAACACATTCAACGCCAAAGCATATTCTCTAGGTGAACCAGGTGGCCAGAGGGTTTTGGGACATCATTGAGCCGGTACAGCCTCAGGCTGTAATCGGCCACCAGAGTCGCCAAAGAGTTTGTTAACCCGCAACGCACCAGTTTAAAGGGCTGTTAGCTTTTATTTCGTTATTATTATTTTTTTATGTTTCATATTACTGTTATAAAAAAAAAAAATATAATAAATAAAATTAAAAAAAAAAATAAAATAAAAAAAAAATAAATAAAAAAAGTGAAGAGTAGTTCCTTTGAAAGTTAAACTAATTGTGGGTATGGGAATTTTCATTTAAAAAAATCATCATCAAATTACTGTAACACATCATTATTTTTTTCTTTATAAATTTTATTTTTAAAAAAACATCATGTATAATAAAAACTATAAAAAATAAAAATAATAATATATAACAAATAAAAATAAATAATACAAATAATAATAAGGGATTACAATTGTAATACATAGAGAAATTGCATTCTTACACCTAATTATTTTAAACTAACTATAATTACACTATTTATAATTTTTTTGTGACAAGAAATCAATTTCTTGTCAACAACTCAAACAATTCAAACAAATTTCCTCGTTCTTGTCCCTGAAAATTTGTACATATAGTTTTTTTATTCTTTTACTAATCCACTGTAACTGGATAATGTAATATAATGATAAAATATAATATAAGTAGTGAGAATAGCTTTAAAATTAGATATTATAAGCAAAATGAAAAAATGGAATAGTTTAAAAAAAATTAATTATAAAATACTTACTTCTTTTAGATGGCTGTCCACTGGCATTCCTCTTCTTAGGTCCCATTTTCAATTACATTAAATTAAAATTAAACATAAACCACTTAAATTAACAAAAATTCATGGAAAACTTTAAAAATTCACAACTCCGGCTATAATGCAGCTATCCGGAAACCAAAAACGCCGAAATGACTATCATGGACCAGTGCAAGTGGCTGACTAACAAAAGTAACCACTTTCCTACCTGGCCATCGCTTTTACGTGGAAAAGGTAAAATATACCTGATTACAGCCCTGGGCTGTAATCGGCCACCTGGGCTCGACCCCCGGTACAGCTCAGGGCTGTGACCGGCGTTGAATGTGTTAAAGAGAATAAGTTTCAGATATTTAACATAAACCAAAAAAAAAATCCGAAAATAAAATAATAAAAGAACTTTATAACTTACATGTCCGGGCGCGTGGTTGCTTTTGGACACCAGCCGTGGTTTTCAATGATAAACACGCAATAACTGGTCACTTGTCACTCGAACAAAAGCCAATGCGAGACTTATCTAGGGAGGAGGAGTCCAGGGAAAGGTACTAAGGGCGGTGAGGGGTAATTCAAATTGCTACCTGCACGACTGGCCTTTAATGAGAATTGGTGTCCAAAGTCAACCAGCGCGCCCGGTTTAGGGTTAAACCACTCAGCTCACTGTGAAAAATTTGCTAGTGTGATTGATTCTGTAGATGTCATAAAAGAAAAAGAAAAAACAAAGATTTGGTATCACATAAGAAAGAAAATAAACAGCCTATGCAGTAAAATAAAAAATAAAATAGGTAGTCCCCATATATTCACTCACTTAACTGCTAATGGTAAAAACTGAAACTAGAGATAATGGTTCTTCCAACACAGCAAAGCACCATGCTGTTCCAAGAAATGAGATTTTCCAGTTAAGATTATACTCATCAGCTTGCCTCACTTCAAACGGAGTAAATAGAGAAAGGAAAAAAAAAAAAGAAAAAAAAAAACCTATACCATTACAACCCATGTAGGGTCTTGGCTTCAGTACTTTGTAAGGAAGCACTGTTTCTTGGTAAACGGTCGTGCAAGGAGGTGATTTGACCGTGATCTCGCCCAACCGCAAGGTTTTCCCTCTTA
This sequence comes from Aelia acuminata, assembly GCA_911387785.2. NCBI lineage: Eukaryota > Metazoa > Arthropoda > Insecta > Hemiptera > Pentatomidae > Aelia > Aelia acuminata. Next base: position 59,910,950 of record OU426981.1, read on the forward strand.
ATTTTTCAATTAAGGGTACCCACTTTATAGAAGCTGGGTTTGCCACAGGAGGGTCTCTCGGCCTACGAGACAAACTGTGGCAGAATAATAAAGATATCCTGAGCCAAGCCTGTATCGAACTCGGGACCTTGAGCGAAGAAATTCACTGCCTTACCAGTGAGCTACCCACTCCCAAATAGAGAAAGAATTCTACAAAAATATTATAAATTAATAATAAACACTGTGTTTAGTAGAAAACCTTAAACCAAATTAAAGATCAAAATAAGTTATTAACCGCTGAATTGGAAGCCTCAACTTGGATCTATTCCCACAAATCTAATAAATAGCATTTATCTTTGTCTAGCGTTTATCAAGGATTATCTTTGTAATTAAATTTGTTTTAGTTTAATCTGTAGTTATGTACAATAATTGACGGTATGAGTAGAGATAGAGATCTGATATCGCTGTTGATTCTGCAAAAAGTCGTATTCCAGAAATTTTCCCATTTTCCATTGGATTTCAATGGATTTGTAATCAAAAGGAGTGGCTCAAAGGTTCTTAATAAAGATCTGTCACCATCCATTATACAAGGAGAATCATACAACAAATAGGTCAAATGTCAGGATTGGTCAACAAATCCAACTTTTAGTCCAAGTTGTCTAATAATCCAACAAATCCAACTTTTAGTCCAAGTACATCAAGTAATCTTACATGTCTCTCTTGTCACTTATTACGAATTTTCGCAGTATTAACCTTGATATATCTTGCAACATGATGTAATTAATAATGTACATAATTTATTTGATATTCTTTTTTATTGTTGCAGAGTGAATGGGGCATTGAATACCTTATTATAACGCCTGATAGAAGCTTAGTTTTTCCTTCAGTTGAATATGTAAGATCTCTAGTCTCAAAGGCTGGTGTCAAGCAAGGTTCTAGTTCGATCCCTGTTGTGATAGATAGCAGGCACATTCACGGTGCAGACTTTACAGCTGCAAAGGTAGTGCTTATTTTTATTTATTTACCTAATCAGATAGACATCGTTTAACGAAAATATCCTAATCTAAATAAAAAAGATAAACCCCCCCAAAAAAAAGAAAAGAAAATTAGTTCAGTTAAAATGTAACGATGCTGTTTTTTCTTTTCACATTGTGAGGAGTTCAGATATTTTGTAAGTAATGGTTAAACTCATTCTTAGCTCAATCTGATTTGTCTTGAAAAAAATTTGTTTAGGGAGATCGTACTCATTTTGGTATGTACCGATGAAGTGTTCATAAAGAATAAAAAAATGTGGAGTTTTGAAAGAGATAATTTTTTTTTTTTTTTTTTTTTTATTAAATTCTGACATTTCTCATTATTTTTTTTTCATAGGCCCTTATGTTATGATATTATATTTTCTTGAATTTTCGCAAACGTAAATTTCTATGCCTGCTATATCTAGCAGGTCAGTTGGAGGGGAATGTGGTGAGGCTCTCATGGTGAGGCTTCATCAAGTTATCTCTCTCAATTATTTCTTTATTTACATGTATTTATTTATTTATGTACCGTGTTTAGCTCATAATTTTCATTTTTTGAAGTTTTAAATTTATATTTGATTACGACTATGAGTATAAACTCGATACATTGGACAATATTGTAAAATAATTTCATCATTAATTAAATTAATTTATGAATATCATATAATCGCTAATTCTTCCATTGAAAAGTTGAATGACATTTATATAAATATTTGACGAAATACTTATATAAAAAGTTATGAATATAATGCAATTTTATCATTGTAAATTAATTATTAATTACGATCCAAAATAATGGGATTTTGAAGATTGGAAACTTCAACCGTGAACAATGTCAAATTATACAATGTTAATATAGTTAGACTTAAGGGCTTAATTAGTTAGACTTGAGACTGAGATCTAACTGGGAACGGACTAATGATGTGGATGGGCGAGACCAAGATCGAACCGGAATTGAACCGGCAGCGGAACAATAGTGTAGATCCTGCTTTCTTCTATTGAGTGGTGAGATATGTGATCTTTCGGGACCCCAAAACTACACGTTTTGATTAAAATAAAACCCCAAAATCAAAATATTGTACTAACAACATTTGCAGTAACCTCAATGATATGTTTCATTAGAAGGATTAAGTAAATAGACAGTCATAATTTATTTGTTTTCTAAGTCCAATCTATAATTAGTTTGTGTTTTATATTAAGAGTAAAATTTAATTAATTTACTAAATCACTGGCCCTATTTTTTTTAAATCTTAATTAATTTGTTTTCAATTGAATATAATTTAATTAATTTTTTTCTATAGGGAGTTAAATCACTAATAGACGACTTCAACAGGAGGAATCAACCCTTATTATTCTATAACTTAAAGCCCAGTGTAGTTAATATTTTCAAAGCAGTTGAGCCCGTCAGTTTCATACATTGCTCAACAGAGAGAGAACTATATGATACACTGAGAGGTAAGCATCTTAAAAGTATTTAATTAATTGGTAGATTAATCTATAGTAACTAGTTTAGAAGTAAAAAACACTTTTATATATGACTTTGTCTTCATTTTATTTAAAGAAATATATATTTTGTTTCGGTCTAACTTTCCTCCAGATAATATAAAAATAAAAGAATGAATTGTTCAGATTTGCTACAATATAGTTTAAAAATAAATAAGAATGAAATGAAAACATTTTTCCAGTATTCATAATGATTGTTTTTTGTAAAATAGCTCAATTATAATAAAATGTTAATTATGTCAAATTTCTTAATTAATTTCTTTATCCTCCGTTTACTATTTTTCATATATAACTGCGCTTAATAATTCAACATTATGTTTTACTCAATACTGAATCTTCAAGAGAATGATTTATAGAATATTAAAGTAAATTCATTTTTGAAGAGTGCATTGCTTTAGTTTGGCCTTTTCTGACTGATTTATAAAAAAATAATGTTTTAACATAAACCTTTCTTTTCAGGTTATGCAAATTTACCTGCTTTGAGGCAGTCGATATCTAATTAACATCACATTGCATGCGTTGGTGTGAATACAGCATATCAGCGTGTATAGATCGTCTTGCCATTGTCGAAACCTGTGACTATTAGTTCACGGTCAGGTTTTACTACTGACATTGGGTCGAGTGGACCCGATTTGTTTGTATTTCAGTATTACCTGTATTTTTCAGGGAAAAACATTGTATATATAATTAGTAAGATAATAGCACTCTCATTAATATAAATATACAGATGAATTTAGTATTTTATATTGTTATTATAAAGAATGGTGATACAATGAGAAAAAAAGACTAAGTGCTCAGCGGACATTCCTATGTTTGTAAGGGACTTGTGAAGCATAGTTTGTATGTTTAAAAGTGGCTAGATTTTGTTAATGTTATTAATAACTTATAAATATAAGTAGGGATTTGAAGTTGTAAATGTATTTAAGTTTTGAATAATTTTTATTTATTTTTTCATTCTTAGAAAAACCATTTTTTTTCTCTTTGAACAAATGAATTTTTTATGTTACTAATTTTATGGAAGAAGGACAGCTAGAAAGATTTTTTATGATTGATGTATTAAAAAATGCAGTGATAATAAATTTTTAATTATTTGTTCTCGTTAAAACTGTTTATTGTTCAAATACATCTTCTGTTTTTTTATTTTTTGTTCTTAATACTAACCTAATGTTAACGATAGGTTTGTTCTAACAACCACTTAAAACATATTAGCAACTCATTCTCATACACATTATGACTTACTAACAGGCAAAGGTGTGCTGTGCATGGGAAAGAGTTGTCAGCATGTTTTATGTGCTTCTTAGATCAAATCTTAAAAATGAGTTATATTTTACAAACATTAAAAATCAGTATTCAAACCTAGATCATAAACCTAAAGATAGTCTTATATTTTTCATGTGACAGCATAGTGCCAAATCATTTTTTATTAATATTATATTTTAATTTGTAAACTATTATGTTGTGCCCAAAGTGAATATTTAATTTTTTGTTGAGCATTTATTACCAAAAATTCTTTATTTTTTTTTTTATTTAGATCAAATAAATGAATATATGGTAACACCAACAACAATAAGTAACTGAATTCATGACTTTTGAAACAAGGAAAAAATAATGGAGGCCCAGAACTTGTTTAATTCCTCAGCTATCTTTTGTTTATTACTCAAAGATTACTAGTCAGAAGAAAGACTCCCACATGTGTTGAAAGAGATGGTCATTTGTCTTATTTGAAATAAGAATGATGCCCTAATATGCAATAATTGTTGTCAATTCTCCCCCCTCCTACCATATATTAATGAAATCCTCTTCAGTAGGATGATAGCATATGGTGAGAGGAAAGAACTAGTACATATTTTGCAGTGGTCGATCGACTATCAGATAGAAATACCCTCTGTAACTGGAGCACATTGTTTTGGATCCTATTTAGTTTAATTATAATAATTGCACCTCAGTATTCCAATGATGGTACTTTTTATTGGTAACAGCCATTTTTTGCATTTTTTTTTTGCCCAAATACCTACCAATTTTTTTATGTTTTTCAAAAAGATATTCTTGCATAAAGCCATGCAGTGGTTGACAATTTTAGGATAAAAATCTGCCATAATTAATTTGTTAGCCAAAGGAAAGTATGGTTGATAACAATATGATCACGATTAAATTTCCTAGAAAATATATACTGTGAAACCACTCTTTACAAATTACCAATATATTAGCATCCTGCATGTCTACAATTCACTCACATTTCTCAAATACATCTTCCATCCTTCCATGACCAACAACCACCACTTAATAAATAATAATATTTGCCTCAAAGTATGCCACTTATATTGTTTAGAATACCATGGATTGGTTTGTCTGAGTTTTATATGTTTTTTGCCCAAAAAAGCTCTCTCTTCTACTTGGAAAAAATAAACAATTATGCATTAGTCCAAAAATGACTGTTAATAATGAAAAGTAGAGGAAAATTACCTATCATTCCTAAGAAAACATCATAGAAGCTATACTTTGGGGGCGTAATTATTGCTCACTTATTCCTCATTAACTTGATTTTTTAACTTAAAACAATTATTGATTGCTACCAATGGGTAGCTTCTTAACATGCTTTTTCAAGCTATTACTTATATATTATCAGAAGTCCATATTTTTATATCACATTTACCATTTGAATTATTCATTATAACATTAGTTGTACATTTCTATAAATAAAAAAAGAAAAAAGATTTTAGACAAGGTGAAAATTCTGTCCATAGATCAGAAATTTATATATAGTGTGGAGCGAAATGAATTTTCCTCCGAAGTTAGTGCGCCTCACACGAATGAGAATAGAAGGTAATACTCTCTTCATCAGGATATTAGGAGGTATGCCACAACAATTGATTTGCCACAGGCTAGGTGATGAGATCGGAGATGATAGATAAATAGATAGATAAATCGCTTTATTTATAATCAAAAGAAGTGTTACATTTTGAAAAAAAAATTACAATAAGCTTTCATTGGCATGGTAAATCACCGTCTGCCATGAGCTGTCTCTATAGAATTAATTTTACTAATTACTATTACATTAAAAAATAAATAAATGGAAATTCTTTAAAAATTAAAAATCATTATTCTTTTATAATCATACATACCTTATATGAACTATACATACATTATATGAATGGAAAAAAAAACCCAATAAAATAAGAGAGATTTGACTCCATTAAGAAATAAAAAAAGGATTACACTCTTCTTCCTATGAATTATACCAAACCAACAATATTCTTTAAACAACAATATTCTTCTTTTTTTTTTTTTTTAAACTATGTACAGAGAAAAAAATAACAATGAAGGACAAGAACAAGAATAATGAAAAACAAAAACAATAAAATAAGATAGAATTATTCACCTTAAATCATATGAAACGAATAAAAATAATTCACATTTACATTTTTATGAATTAAACTGTTGTATCAAATACGTTCGGTATTTATAAGCAGCTGTGTGAAACAAAAACAGACCATTCCAGTCCTCCCCATTCAATAATCCTATAATTTCATTCTTACTCAGTTCTTTTCTCTTTAAAAACCTCCACCTAAACTCTCGGAGAACAGGACAGACACCAATATAATGATTAAGATCCTCAATAGCCTTCATATTACAAAGTGTACACAGTCTTTGTTCTTCACTCCTTCCCACATTATTATTGAGGTATATCAACTGCCCCCTCAGTTTGAAAATTACTTTAATAAAAATTCATTTTATTAGAATCCGACATATAGTGTCTTTCCCCCAAGTCCACTTGTAATTCCCTGTAGAGCCCATGAAAATTAGAAATTCTTGCCTTTTCCATCAGTTCAAGCTTATGATTACGCTCTAATTCTTTTATAACTTGGAAATCAAAAGACTATCGTTGTACTGCAGTGAAATACCTAATTTCTCAAAAAGCAATGTGTTCTCCTGGTGCCAAAATAACTTCTTTCTAATTATTTCTGCAGCTAAAATTTTAGGATATCTAGTTTCTGGTAAAGTTAGAACTTTTTGTAAATATTTTAGGTGAAATTCAACTGTATAAAAGAAAATAGGGTGAATATTGGTCTCCAGATACAAAATGAAATTTGGGGAATTATTCGGAAGGAAGAACAAATTTTTATGAAAAACCTGTTTAATTTTTCTACTTCTTCATAACTCTGATAGCCCCAGACTTGACATGCGTAGCAAATAATAGACCGAACTGCTGCGTTATACACATTAAACTTTTTGGATAGTGGTATTTCATTTTTATTAAGAATACTATTATAAATTGTGTTAACTGCAAATTTTGACGTATTTAACTTATCTAAGAAATGATTTTTTAAATTACAAAGCGGAGTAAGCCCTATTCCCAGATAATTGTAATAATTTACCACTTCTAAACGTGTTCCTTCCATTTTCCATTTTTCGGTCTTACTCAATTTTCCTCCATTTCTGAATATCATAATTTTGGTTTTTTGTAGATTTACTGTTAAATTCCACAATCTGCTATATTCCGCAACCCTGTCTATCATCATTTGAAGAACCGTGGGCTCTGGAGCCAGCAAAACTATATCATCCGCATACATTAAGCAGCGAATGTTTTTACCTCCTACTGTGATACCACCACCAATAAATTCGGAAATGTCATTAATAAACAGGGAAAATAGAATAGGGGAGAGAAGACAACCCTGCCTCAATCCTACAGCTGTTTCAAAATTATCAGAGATCGGATATGAGCTGGCATGGCTGGTTTCAAAGCGGGAGCTAGAGAATCTCAAGTTGAGAAGGTCATATGAGAGTCAAAGATCCAGAAATCTGGCACTCTAATAATTGTAAAATATGAAGATATAATATAAAATAAAAAGATAAAATATGAAATAAAAATATTATTGACATCTTGAGACAAAAACCTCTCAATATTTAGAAGAAGTTTTAAAAGGGAAAAATAACTTATAAAAGAAAAATCTGGTGCAATGCACGCAACACACAACTTTCATTTACCATCCTATGTACTCAAAGTAGAAATCAATGTGTTTTGATAAATATGTTAACACCATTTAGCAACTTCAGAAAAAAATAGATCATTCCAAACTTTGAAAGTCGTCAGTCCTTTTCAATTTATTATTGTTTATTTCTTTTTTTAAGAAGCCTAAAAAATCCTTTTTCCTTTAATAGTCGAGTTTTTTAACAGCTTTTTATAAATATACCATGAAGGGGAATTGAAAGAAGGTGTATTTAGGGCTCTTAATTAAGTAAAACTTAATTTTCAAATATTTTTCCCTTATGCCAACCATAAAGTGACAAAGATCACTGTTCCACTAACATCACCTTATATTTTTTTCGAATATCTATATAACGTATATAACAAAAAAAAGCTCTAAATATGTTGCCCATTACAAGCTTTTCCATGCATTCACTCACTAAAGAACTAATAAAATAATTTTAATTTTATCTTTGACAATATGACAATGCAAAACATAACTCAACATGGCTTCTAATTTTATTTCTCCATTTAGTTGATAATAAACCTGATTTAGTTACCATGGAAATAAACGGTTTTCGTTAAATAGGTTTGCAACCAACAAACTCTTAAAAAAAGTAGACAACTCTTTCCTGCATTATGCTTACATATTAACAATTGGCTGTTAGTAAAGTACTGTGCATGCGAAACAGTTGTCAACGTGTTTTAAGTACTTGCTGGAATACACCTAATATTTTTACTTTCACTTACCTATATATGAAATATATAGTAAGGAAAGTATTGCGATCGTGAAAAATTTCGACTTCCGGTTTTCAACGGAAATACACGTCAGCTATAACGATTTTGATCAAACTCAAAGGCTAAATATGAGATGTGATAAAAATCAAGTAAACATTTAGAGGAGAAAAAAAGAAAAACATTCAGTCAACTCATAAAACTGTTTAATGAAAATTAGGTGTCCTTTAATATCAGGTAAGCTTTATCATTATTAAAATGTCCTGAGGGGGCTTAAATTGGGTAGGGACCTTTCTTGTTTGTTTGTTTCCTATAAAGTACCTTTGTTTTTGTTTATATGGAGAAATTAACTGTCTCTCGTTATGCCTAATAATAAGAAATGGCTAAATATGAGATATGATAAAAATCAAGTAAACATATAGAGGAGAAAAAAAGAAAAACATTCAATCAACTCATAAAACTCGTTCAGCGCACGCATGCGTAGTACGCCTTTAATGACAGACCATTGTTCATAATTAAAGCCGTTCTGTTCATTTAATGGAAATTATTTGTTTCATGGTAACTAAATGAAATATTCAACAAGTTCATAGAGAATTATAAAATCAGACGTCTTGGAGTATTATGCTTGCATCGTCGAATTATCACAAGTAAAAACTTTTATTTAACAATAAAAGAAATTAGTGTTTTTTATAGAGCAAATGAAAACAAAAATAAGAAATGAATGTGGAAAAATGTGTAACTTTGAGAAGTGGCAATAAACAAAGCGCATTAATTTCTAATTTAAGTAAGTTGGTAAGTAAGTGAAAGTTGTGTGTTGCGCGCACGCACCAGATTTTTTATTTTAAGATGCATTTATGCAAAATTTTTCGTGCACATATACTTTTTACGATTTTATAAACTAATCATTATTCTTTCCGAGAATCTCAGCTTTCCAACGATTTGTTATACCTATATCTTTCTGCACTCATTAAGGAAAAATTTTCATCTTGTGGAAACACTTCTTTATATGTATATCAAGTTATCTTGTATTTCATATTTATCCATTTCTTATATCAGCGCATACTGAGGGACAGTTAGTTTCTCGATACCAACAAAATTAAAGGTGCTTTAAAGGAAGAAAATTTTCCTTCGCCTTTTAAGCCCCATTAAAACATTTCAATGATCGCGGTGGCCCTAGGATTTTTTTATGGGAGTAAAAAATCTTTAGCTATGCCGTCCCTCGGATAGGACGTAAAATGGAGGTCCCGAGCCTGTACGATGTCAGGTACTCGTTAAAGATCCCTATTCTAATTAAAAAAATTAGGACTCCCAGTGTAGCATCGTCCGATTAGCCTTAGTGGCATAAAGTGACGTTAAACAAACAAACATTCACATTTCAATGATGATGAAACCTACCTGATATTAAAGAATGCTTGATTCTCATTAAACATGACAATTTTTTTTTTTTTTTTTTTTTTTTTTTTTAATGGAATTGAAGAACATTGCAAATATAAATTTACATAATTGTAAACAAATTGAATAGCTGTTGAGATAGCATCGAATAATGTTTTTCATAACTCATTGACAGATTTTTCCGAGCGATCAGACCCTTTTTCGGAAAGAAAGTGATTTTCAAAATGATGCCTCAATTATTAAATTTGATGAAGTATTAAGAAATATTTTGCATACAAGAAGGAAAAAACCTTAGAAACAATTTAAAAGAACAGAAGTGAATGTTGCCCGGAAGGTATTTAAACTGCCTTGGGGCAGAATATGTATAATTCGCCCTGAAACGTTACTCGCGCATAAATCAAACGCTATCCATTTTTGGCAATTATGTGGTTAGGGATTTAAAAAGTTCTATGGTTCTGCTTGTTATGGAATAATCTTATAAAAGTTTTATTCCATTTTCCGTTTCTAAAAATTACATATGCTTAAAAAATCGACAAAAAAATTACAAGTTTTGCTCTCCGCTTTTACTTCGAGTTCAAGGAAAAAAATGTAAAAAAAATATGAAGTTCTATTAAATTGTGTATAAATATAAACAAATAATATCGGAGTAAAAGCGGAGAGAAAAATTATAATTTTTTAAGCATATGCAATTTTTAGAAATGGAAGTTGGAATAAAACCTTTATGTCTATTCCATAACAAGCAGAACCGGAGAACTTTTTACCGCCCCAACCACATAATTGCTTAATAATGGATAGCGTTAGAGTTTTGCGCGAGTAACGGTTTCAGGGCGAATGGTACCTACATATTCTACCCCAAGGGCAACATTTGAATTTGTTCTTCGCGTGAGAACCTTATTTGGACTATTACGAACAGTCTAAAACAAGAAGTAGCCAAATCAGTTCATATGTCCTTCGACGAAACTCAACGAAATGAAACTCTAAAAATTAATCGGACTCTTAGTTCTAAACAATTAAAGTCATAAAAATCGCTCTAGCCATTGATGAGTAATAAATAGTATATTAATTTTAAATATTTTACTTTTGAAGAGAAAAGATTGAGCTCGGCCGGGAGTCGAACCCGTTAGCGTACCGCGCATGTCACGCGTTATAACGTAACGTTTCAGGGCGAATTATACATATTCTGCCCCAAGGCAGTTTAAATACCTTCCGGGCAACATTCACCTTTGTTCTTCGAAATTGTTTCTAAGGTTTTTTCCTTCTTGTATGCAAAATATTTCTTAATTCTTAATCTTAATAAATAGTATATTAATTTTAAATATTTTATTGAAGAGAAAAGATTGAGAACGGCCGGGAGTGGAACCCGGGCCTCCCGCGTGACATGCGCGGTACGCTAACCACTGCGCCACCGAGCTTGCTTCCACGCGGAGCCCATCTCTTCTGTTCACTCACGGCCGAGCTCAATCTTTTCTCTTCAAAAATAAGGTATTTAAAATTAATTCAGGGCTTAATATCCTGGAAAATATAAACACAGTTTTAGACGGGGATATTTCAATTGTTTTCAGCAGCACTGGGACAACGACCCAATAATTTTAGGCGCTTATATATTTGCTCCAATCACATCTGTTCATGTAGAAAGATCATTTTCGAATTATTAAAAATATTTCAAACGATAGAAGGTTAGAATCCACAGAAATAAATTTAGAAATAAAAAAACCCTGTACCATTACATCCTATGAAGAGTCTTTGGTGCAGTAATGTGTAAAGAAGTACCGTATTTTGGTCAGCGGTCGAGCAAGGAAGTGATTTTACCGTGATCACGCACAACCGTCTACTTTTTTCCCTTTTAATTTATCAATTAAGAGGACATATAGAAATGCATTTAATTATTTAGTATAAGAATACCCAAATTTAGTATAAGAGTAGCCAAATTTAGATATGCATTTAATAATTAATTTTATTGATTATTTTACTTGTTTTATATATATTTTAATCGATTGTTAATTTAGTTATCTTTATTCTTTTATTCTTTTTGTTAACTAATGAGTTAGAATTATTTTTACATTTTAGTTTTAAATGCGTTTAATGTTGTTATCGGAAATACTTTATGTTTGATTAAGATTTAAAAAAAAAAGTTGAAATAATTTTGGTTTCATTTCTAAATAGTCACCTCCACTCCTTTTCATATGAAATATTTCATACACATAGTTTTTATGCTGCATTTTTTACTGCATAAAAATCCGGGCTCTTTATATAACCTACAGACATTAAAGTTTCATTGATTCAAAAAAATTTCTGATTTTCTCTGGTAAGCATTTTAAACAGTTTTCCCCGTCATCCCGGAAAATATAAATGAAATTATTATCTGAATAAATGAGCTCTTAATTTAATTATTTTTATGCTTTATTATAATTTAATTTACTTTTTTTAATTATTTTTTGTTGGCCTAAGACTTCCATTGAAGTGATATACTAATAACACATAACTCGGCAACCCATGGAGAGTCCTGTGTACTGCGTTTCTTAGTCAGCGGTCGTGAAAGTAGGCGATTTAACATTGATCACTCTCAATCGCTAGTTTTCCAACTTAATCTTTCAATCAGGAATACCCACTTTATGGATGTGGGGTACACTCCAGGAGGGTCTCACGGCCCCAGAGATGATCTGTAACAGAATATTAATGCTATCCTGCCAAGCCAGATTCAAATTCCGGGACTTTGAGCACGGTAGCTCAAAGCCTTACCAATGAGCCATTCCGCACCCAAATTTTATTGTTATTATTATTATTTTATATTTATTATTTCTTTTACATTTTTTACACAAAGGGAGTACGAAGCCGGAAATTTGTAATTCATTCAGATAAAAATACAGTTTTCGTATTGATTTTGTCCTGCACTTTTAAATTTTGTCTTGATCCATAAATTACCTGATCAAAAAAATATGTAAATTTGTTGTTACTATTGTACTTTTTAATACAGGAACAATATTGGCCGAAATCGTACAGTCATTAGATGATTTATAACTCAATAATAATATTAATAATTATAGCTTTATAATAACTTATACATATATATATATATATATGTATATATATATATATATATATATATATATATATATATATATATATATAAATATATATATTGGTGGGGGCTCCCCTCCAGAGGCAACCCCTTTGCCAAGAGTGTAGAACCGCAGACTCGAACTCCTTGCCGTGCAGTCATGTGGTCCTTACTGGCAACTTCCGCTGTCATCCTAGCTTCTGTAACATCTGAAGAAAACATACGTAAGTAGCCATTTACCTTTAACATTTAAATATAGTAGAATAACAATGTATATGCCAACTGTAGGATATTTATGAATGTATAAGTATTTTATACTTACGAACTCATAACAAGAATTTCGTTATTTTTAATCATCGTTGGGATAACTGAAGTTAAAAAAAAAATTAAATATTTAAATGAATATTAATGTTCTAATTATAAATAGTTGTATTGTAATGAATTAGGCTTTTAATATATTCTTGTATGGGTATTTTTTTTCAAATTTGATTTGAAAAAAAAAGTATTTTAAAAATGTACTTATCATAGAACTCTGTATGTTAAAAAGTTCAAATGTTGGTGTAACAACATTAAAAAATTGATAAATTTACAACTTCCTCTTCCTTTTTTTCTCTATTGAGTCCTTCTGAACTGAAGTTTAAATTAAAATTGATGTTCTAATGTATTTATCACTCCTCTTTTGAATTTAAATTTCAAATTATTTGATTTCTTCTTTTAAATTGAGCTGGGACATGGCAGTTATTTCAAATTATAAATACTTCAATTAAATCCATCTGACACAGAGGTAAAATTTCTTTCAAAATCGCATTAAATTATTAGGGCTATTTTCGCAGAATGAAAACTTATGAACATTATTATAAATAAAGTAGAGTACATAAATAAATTAATAATGTCACTTAAAGAAGTTGCAATACCCAAAGATAAACACCGTATGCGCAACTTGAAATTTTAATGTATAACATGATGATTTTTTGAAAAAAAACGAATTACGTCGTTTTTATTTAAAGATTTTTTTTTTCAACTAACCCTTAAAAATAAAATAAAAGTCGATTCCCTTCAAACAATGTAAATGTTTCAAATATTTTAATAAAAAAGTTATGGGTACATGTTATGTGCGTTAATGTTAAAAACTTCCGTTTAAATCTATCTTATTGTAATAAGTTTCTTTCAAAAATTCTGAACATTGACAGTAACCGGTGCCTATTATTCGATCCCTTATTAATGGTTTTTACATTTGTTGATATTTCTTTTATTCTACATTTTTAATTTTGACCATTTTATCCCATTTTCTTCTTTACGCTTATGAAATTTGGTACTACGGTTATTATTTGTGTTTATATGGAGATTTATTGTTGTAATTTATACAATTGAAAATGCTGATAAGACTTTAATTCTGAGTTTACTTCACTGTCGATAAACAATTGGTAGAAGGATTAAGGCTAGTGAATCTAGTTCAAGGATTTCCTATTTTTTTATTCTTTTCTATGAAGAATGACATTCATATATATAATGCTGTCAAGGCTTTTTAACTTTTGATTTACTCTTATATTTATTCTTTCTGAATACACAAAAGCTAATAAATTGAGTCTAGAGATCGTCAAGTGAATTATGATATGAAATATGACCAAGCATAGCTAAAAAATTTTCAATGTAATAAATAACTGTACATTTATAGTTTATAGATTTATAGTTTCTCGAAAAGCATATAGAAATAATCTATAGTGGTTAGTAATAATCTTTAGGTTTTATCTTTTAATCTTTGGAATTTGGAGTGATTTTTGGGCGATTAAAAAACAAAACATGCGACCTTCTCCTTAGTCATGTATTAAAAAAAAATAAAAGTACAACCTGCATCAGGTCTAGCTTGTATTAAATTTCGTTTTATGATTTTTATATTTTTTTTAGAAAATCATAAAACGATTTACAAATTTATTTTGAACGATTTACAAGGTTAAAAATTTGCTGCTAATGAAGAAATTTTTTTTTTTTTACAATATCAAAATTCTTGTAAGAAATGTCCTCCACTATTTTTAGGTCTTTAGTCTTCATATTCATCTTGTAGGATAAAAATTACATCGTCATTTTGTACGTCAGCATCAATTTATAAACGATAAAAATAGTAATGACAGACATTACTTATAATTGATGGATCAATTATTATGATGTAAATGACAAACAACCATCATTCGTTTTTTAAATTATCAACACTAGCCAGTTTTAAACGGTGTGCGTTTTTTATTTTAAAAACTTCATTAAAAAGCCACTTCACAAAAAAAAATTAAATACTGAAAAAATTTATCACACACAATTTTGGTAAAATTCAACTTAATAACCTTAATACATTAATAACCTTCGAACTGCAAATCGATGTGGGTTATCTTTTGAATTGATCTTGTAGGAATAACTATTATCACCAAAATATGTTAAAGGCTTAGTCATTTTGCATATGTATATGTATTTGATTACATTTATATATGAAAACAAACATTAGCTAACCCACAAAAGCGTCAAAATATGATGTATGTAAACTATTACAAAACTGTATATTTTTATATTTTACGTTTTTAAGAGCTTTATACTTTTAGCTACTTAGGTTCAAAAACACATTTAATTTTTTACATTTGTTCTGTGTGTCTATTAATGATTATTTCTTGACGGAAATGCTTGTTGAATAAAACTAAAATTAAAGAATTTACGCATTTAATTGTCTTACTTCCCTCGCACTACTGTATAATTTTAATGGCTCATAAAAAAAAAAAAAAAACGAATTATCAGCGCCATTTTTTAAGGGTCTATTTATTGATATAAGAGGCTATAAATGTTCTATAGCAAAAAGCAAAATTACCTTTCCATTAATTGTAGAAAGATACGTGTGTATTAATTTATTTGGTAGGTGTCGCGTTCCCAAGTTAAGTTCGGTGTGGTGATAGGTTTTTATTCTTTTTCAAATTATAATGAATTTGAATATTGAATTTTTATCTTGCCTTGTTGTTATTTGGACATCAAATAAATAAGAAAAGTGGTGAAGACAATGAAAAAAGTGCTTATATAATCTTATATTTATATTTCAGTTTTTCACTATTTGATAACATGTTTTCAAATGCTAGGGTATAGTGGTTTATTCACACTTCTTTAATATTGTTTCCCTCTTAGAAACTAATTTTTGTACACATCTCAGTATTTATTTTTATACATTTTTTTATCCCCGCCTATCAAAAAAATGTCGACAATCACCAGATTTGATGGCTTCTACCAGACTTACAATGGCATGTCAGGCATGGGGAAGTATGGCACTCAGCAGTTCCCTGGCTTGTTTCAGTTACTATGAAATATTAAAGGAGAAGATCTCTCATCCAGCGCCTTTTTAATCTCCTCCTCACCAAAATGGGCATTCCGTCTGTAGATATATTTCGTATAAGGAGGTTTGCATGTCCGTGTAAGTTAGTGTGTAAACGTTTGTTAAGAGTCTTTATGTGTTGTTCGACTGTTGGCATGTTGAAGTTAGTATGTTAGGTTTGTTTAGTCTCGTACCAAGGTGCTTTTGAAATTAGTCGTAATAATTTTGACTGAAAGATGCGAAGATTTTGTAAAGGTGTTTCTTTGGCAATGCGATATATCTGTGAGCAGTATGTCCAAATAGGTTTTAGTAAGTATGTATGTGAACGTATCAGTTTTTAACTAATTTTTAGTTTTGAGGATTCATTAAAAAGTGGGTAAAGCACCTCAGCATTTAAATTTGATGATTTATACTTGATTTATGACTTACAAAGGGTGTCCCTGATAAACCGGGATCCTTGAAAAAGAAAAACCTCTCAATTAGTCGTTAGTCCTTTTCTATATAATAAAGAATGGATAAGCTATCTTCAGAATAACATTTCTGTAAGAATTACCCTGATATGCCATGGTATTATTATCACCGAGAAAACACTACTCACAATAAGTTCTACTGACAGAGGGGTAACGAAAACCGTACTCTTTCTAGAACATAAGGGGATAAAAAATGTTTTTGAAGAACTAGTATGCATATTAAATTACTATTTAAATACGCATGGTGAATAGTTCAGGGATATTTGAGGAAACTACGTGAAGAGGTAAGATATTGAAACAAAGCAAAGCTTTTTTTATTATTTATCTGAAAATTCGATCTTTTAAGGCCTTTTTTTTATTTATTTACTTATTTTTTATTATTATCTTTTTTTAAAGGCAATTTATTATGGTAGATTTTTCTGAAAATACCTTAGAAAATGTACTTTTCATTAAAATTTAGGATTCCAATAGCCATGTAGTCAAATATTTTCTCGGAAAACGGATTTTTGAGATATTTCAAGTGTGGTCGATATACTTAGGGTATCTTGTATATTTCTGCAAAATGAATTTAATTTCATTCCTTTCTGGTTTTCCTCGATGAAAATGAATTCCGAAGAAGAGAATGGAAATAGGGCGAATTGATATTTATATGAATCGACTCAATTTATATTTTTATTGTCTTATTTTAGTTTAATGACATCGTAAAACATTGTTCGTCATGACGTTTTATTTCTTATTTAATTTAAAATTGTTTTTACGTCCCCGTTTCTTATGAAAGTAATAAGAGCAATTTAATGTATTGTTTTCTTTGTACTGAAGTTGTTTATATCTATTAGCGAATGAAATGTAATGTAAAACGTTATTTCTGTAACATAAAACATTTGTTTTATAAATTCCTCTAATACTTTTTGTTATTGTGGGACATGTTTTTGTTTTGCACTGTTTGGCGACAGATATTTGAACCAAATCTGGAGTTCGCTTTCAAATATATTTGTTTTATCTTACGTGGGAATAAACTGGATTTTCTTTAAATTTACATGTTCAAGCCACTCAAATGCTAATTAGGCTCAGAACTTCTTCGCAACTCACGAAGTTCTGCAATATTATCATCTCACCATATTCATATCACAAATCAAAAAAAGTATTTTAAAGTTATTTAATTATTAAATTAATAATAAAATAAATTGATTTAAATGAATTGTGAGGATTTTTCTTGATCCATTACTATTTTCTGTTTATTTATTAAGTTTTGTAATAAAGTGGAAAAAGGTCTTGAGTAATGTTTATCACCACAACACCACCACACAATTACATATTCAGCCCATTTAATATACTGCAAGCGTTATAAAATAAAGGATATATTGCTAAATAGGTCATATTATATAATAACGAATGAGCACCAACCTTTATAGCAC
This sequence comes from Aelia acuminata, assembly GCA_911387785.2. Taxonomy (NCBI): domain Eukaryota; kingdom Metazoa; phylum Arthropoda; class Insecta; order Hemiptera; family Pentatomidae; genus Aelia; species Aelia acuminata. The sequence goes on from OU426981.1 coordinate 59,928,821, forward strand.
TTGGTATGCCAAGTCTTTGCACCTAATACGTATTTTGCTTTCTCCTTTTTCTCGTATTCAACCAACTAACTACCCAATTAACATAACATGAATGGTTATTTGCTTTTTCCATAGTAATTAACTGCATCAATCATTCTTTCTGAATGCGGCATAAATAATGTTTCAGTTTCATTTTGATGAAGTTTCATATTATAGTTCCCGTTGATTGCGGCAAGTTTGGTGACCTAACCGAAAAGTTCTGCGGTGCGCTTATCTCACAATATTCACTTATCACTTAAGTTTGAGTAAAACTGTAAAACTGTATAGATATTTATTTCCTCCCATAGGTATTCCAAAGAGGGTAACTTCCCGAATTTCTGCCAAACTTCCATGTTTAGCAGCTGCAATAGGATTATTAATTCAATTGACGTCTTTTACAAAATACGCTGAAATATTCAATTGACGTTTTTTTCCAAAATAAGCTGAAGTTCACCTTCAGTTGTTTATAAAATTGTTATGACTCTGATAAGCTTGTTTGCGGGGCTATGTAGTGCAATTATATTGCCATTTTCCTGCCTATTCAAATGACACACTGACACTTTTCAGATTCTGTAAATTACGTGTATCAACTGTCTCCATTACTACTGTCTGCCCATGAATGTTTTGACATTGCCGCATGGGTTGAAAACCTTTCATCCAAGCTTGGGCCTTACTGCTTTTCCCATTGAATAGACCGATAGCAATCTCCATCTTTAGGGCGCCCCATTCATTGTGAACCGATGGAGATCTCGTTCATTTGGAATCCGGGGACCGTAAGCTTTAATCACCGTAATTCATGCTTTTAACAGGTCTTTGACTCTGGGTTATTTACTTCTTAAATTCTACAACGATTAATGCAAAACTGTACATTATCAGCTTTTATTTTACAAACACCTGTCTCCCACTGATTCGTCCAGTCCACAAGAATTTCTGTGATGAGTCCCAGAGTTGGCATCATTATAATTAATAATTAATCATTTTTACTTTCACTTACCTACATATGAAATACAAAGTAAGGGAAAGTATTGTCGATCGTGAAAAATTTAGACTTCCGGTTTTCAACCTAATTACTCGTTTTAGGGTACCCTGAGTCTATCTAAATAACCAAGTCCCTCGAAATGGTATCTGTATGTGTGTGTGTGTGTGTGTGTGTGTGTGTGTGTGTGTGTGAACAGACTAGCTCTAAAACTATTAACCGTTCGAACCTGAAATTGTGTATTTGATATATGTATATGCTCCTGATGTGACAGTGAAAATATCATCAAAATTGGTAAAACGGAGGGGGTACTTTATTTAATAACTTTTTACTTTTTTTTAGATTTTCTCAAAAACGGCTCAAACGATTTTGATAAAACTGGGCATTTGATTTATTTATATGACCTAGATACGACTGTAAAAATTTCATCAAACGTTTAAACCATGTTAAATATATAGGTAATTTTTGTTCATTCATATACTTAATATATGAACCACTTAATATAATCACATTTTGTAATTATTTATTAACAGTAAAAATTTTATTTTATATTCGTACCTATATTATTTAAGGTGTATTTTGCCCAACTCAGATGAGCGATAAAACGCCAGAATTAACATAAAAATCTGTTTATTGTTATATTATTTAATTATAGTCCTCATCTGGTATTTCTAAAACAGTAATGTATGATAGATTGTTTTCAGGTGTATTCGCGATATTATTCGAACAATATGAAAAAAAAATTGTTTGCTAGAGTATAGTGATAAAAACCTACATTTTTTCTCAATGAATATGTATAATTAAATATTATTAACTATAGATGGATGCATGTAAAGTTGCCAAACTCGGTTGTGAACGAATCCCTAAAAGATTAATAAGTATTATTACTATTATCATTAAAAATGGATAATTTTCTCTGAAATGTTACGCATTTTTATCGAAATATTCTGACCTTTTAGGTGAACAAACACAAATTATTTACATATATTTATGACTTTGAAAGGAACCGTCTCTTACCTAACGAGAAGAGGCTTTTTATTGTAATCAGGGAGTTATGTTTTAATTTTTAAGACATTTTCAATGCTTTGTCATATTTTGTGAGGGAAGAAGATTCCTACTGATTTTCATAATTTGAAGAAGGAATCGGATTAAAAAAAAAATCTTATTTCTTTGCATTGGTTGTATTCATTAACTCCATTCATAAATTAAAATCCTTTAATTCATTATTAGAAGTCCTGGAAAACGTCCCTGATGATTTCTCAAATGAATGATATGATTCCAAAAAATTATTTAATCCCTTAAAATATGATGACATGATGACATTTTTTATTTATAACTCAAGCTATCAGAAGTCGTATACAGATCAAATGTTAATAACTGATAATTCGAAAATATCATGACAAAAAAAAAAAAAAAAAACCTATTAGACACGTGAATAATTATTAATCCATTATGAATTATTGTTGTAAAATCCTCAGTTGCTCAAGGTCACTGGTGACACTGAACAACGTTCCTGTTGAGATCCTAGCCTTCACAGATTTCTTGGCCATATTGTCCCCATTCCAAGATTTAAAATTTTAATCTTTTACTGAAGTATCAGAATTTCTATCTTCAAGAGTTTATTTACCATAACGATCTCCTCTTGCCATATTAACATGTTTTGAAATTATAAATCAAATCCAAATCTATAAACTTGAGATAAATTTTTGTTTCATGTCACCGATTTGACACAGTGGAGATATAAACCCCTTCTATCCGAATACCACTTGATTTATCCTCTGTTCCCAAATTGATTATCATCTTAAGTGTCTGTTTTTCTAATTTAGAACTTCTTTTATTTTTTGCTATGCTACTTTTAGGGATTTTCTCTCCAAGCTTAAGCTTTATAGTCCTACATAATTGGAAAAGAACACATTCATTTCTTATTTTTAACCGACTTTTATGTGACCAATACCGATACGTATGTGACTTTTTTTTGTGCTTTTTTTTTTTTTTCAATGTATGTTCACCGATTACTCAGAGATGGGTCGACCAATTGGAACGAAACCTTTTGCATCTTGTAGAGTATTTTCCCAAGGTGGTCCCATTTAAACCTTTTTGGGGTTCCTAATTTATTTAAGAAGTTATCGGGAAAAAACATGAAAATAATTATTTAATTATCGCTTAAATTGTTTACTTATTGGAAAAACATATTGCATATATAACATAAGGTATGCTCCAACAAGCTATTAAATCTAATTGATAACTAACAAAACCCAATATTGTATTACTGCTGGATGAATCAAATGGGAAAACCAACCAATCAAATTCAGAATCAAAAGGGTGGGGGGAGAACATGAGCAGTCTGTTAGTTATCGATGTGTTTTACGTGCTTGTTGGAATAAACCTATACATAACCTTAACTAATTTTTCAACAATAGATTTAAATGAAGATATAAATATCAGCAGAATATAATATCGCTGTCGTTTTTTGTAGCGATATTAGCATAAATATTAGATAGATGTATATTCACCGATAACCGATAACCGATAACCGATAACAGTAAACCTTCTTAATTTAGATCTAATCGACGGTTGGACACCATAATCATAAGACAACAAAATTCGTGGAATTCCAAGAAATACTGAGTATTGGTAATCGTTTTAAAGGAGAATTTAAGACTTCTTCAAGTTCCCGAAGGATCGTTTAAATATTTAAAATCGTAGCTATTATTGATTTAAATTAGATTTTGATTTATATATTTTATTGACTATGCACATTAAAAAAGATACAACAATACCTGGAAAAGCTCATTTTCAGTTGACTTAACAAAGGATTCAGACACCTCTGTCTTCTTCCGGATACACTCGGTCACTGTTGAATATCTTGCCGGAGGTCTTGTGCCGATCCTTTATGGGTGACACTTCTGTTATGTTATCCGGATTATTATTATCGGTTTTTAAATTTGTTTCTACAACTATCGAGTCTTTTACTGGTGTTCATCCATCAATAAAAAGTACAATATAAAACTTGATAACTACCCGAAAACAACCTCATATTATGAAAGTCCCCCTCAGCAAAAATTTGGCAGTCATGGAAATGATTGTTAAAAATGATGATAAATGCTACACCACCAGAATTGAAGCAACAGTGTTTATTTTCAATTTATTTTCTGAATAATGTTTTATTACGAAGGATATAATTCATAGTACTTCGGTAATAAATTTAGTCAAAAATTCATCGAAAGGAATTACGAACATAATTGAATCAACCTTTGGAATTAAGTCAGTAGTCTAATACGGAGAATAATAATATCCTTCGAAATAATAAATTAACCATATGTGAGTCCCAAACCCTGTTGCTTCTATCCTAGCGGGGCAGTCTTTTTGATATCGATAAATTTTATGGTTGCCCCTTTTTTGCTGGCACTTCTATCCAATGATGTTTAATCTACTTTTCCAACGATCGATTTAAATAAAGCAATATTAACGGTCCCTACCGGAGTCGTGTATAATATCGCCATAGTTTTCAGAAGGATATTCAAGCAATCAAAATTTAAAAATTACTTTCAAATTTACTATAGGTCATATTACCATCCTCATCGATTCTCCATTAACGATATCTTGTCTAAAACTGGCCAAAATCTCGACTGTTCAGTGACGTATCTACTTCATCTTGGAATGGCCAAATTTATGTATTTATGTATATTTAACTCAACACATCTCGGAACACTGATGCTCCACGTAAATGACAAGTACTGACGACATTTAGCAAAGGAAAAATATTTTCATTGTGGAAAAACATTTTATGTGTTCCCTTCCCAATTGAACATTCATATTTAAAAAAAAAAAATCCATTCATAATCATAAAACGTAGTGTGTTGAAAGTTGTATAATACACGCACCGCTTTCCCACTTTTCTGTTTGTATTCATAAAATTGAAAAGGTGACTGTTTATACAATTATTGTATAATAAAAAGGCCTGGGAAAGAAAAACCTGGTAGAGCGTAAAAAGATTTCGAAATTTTTAAACCGACGATTATTTTACCAACGACCAATTACCAAAGAAATTTTTAAACTAACGTACGGTTTTCTACATTTGTTATCTTCTCCAACTAAAAATTGTGAAATAAAAACATTTTATAAAAAAAATATTAAACCGACTTCGAAACCTAGGAACCAGTAAAAATACATTTACTGAAAAGTATGAAATAATTACCTTCTGATTTTTATGAATACACAGCAAAATTGAAAATGGTATAAAATGTGGAAAAATGCAATAACACGAATAATTTTATTTTGATTTGTACAAATACACACTAATTGTTAGTAAAAATTATTACATTTAAATATTAAATACTATGTTCAATACAACACAATCTTTTCGGAGGCGGCACAAAATAAAAATGACATGTTATACTTTTCAGTGAATTTATTTTTACTGGTTCCTAGGTTTCGAAGTCGGTTTAATATTTTTTTATAAAATGTTTTTTATTGTTTTTATTTGCTCTCTAAAGTACACTAATTTTTTTTATTATTAAATAAATGTTTTTATTTGCGATAATTCGGCAATGCAAGCACAATACTCCAAGTGGTCTGATTTTATAATTCTCTATGTAGTTGTTGAAAACTTCATTTAAGTACTATGAAACAAATATTCCATTAAATTAACAGAACGGCTTTAATTACAAACGATGGTCTGTCATTAAAGGCATACTCCGCATGCCTGGTCCGCATGCATGGCCTCATCGTGTTTTATGAGTTGATGGAATATTTTTCTTTTTTTTTCTCCTGTTTAGTTTACTTGATTTTTTCCAAACTTCATATTTATACATTTCTTATTTTTAGGCGTAACGTTAAACAGTTAATTTCTCCATATAAACAAAAACAAAGGTACTTTAAAGGAAAACAAAAAAGGACCCAACCCCATTTAAGCCCCCTCAGAACATTTTAATAATGAAGACTTAATTTTCATTAAACATGACGAATTAGATCAAAATCATTAAAGCCGTTTATGGGATAATCAAAAAAAGGTAAAAAATGGGGAAAAAGTTATAAAATGAAGTGCCCCCTCCGTTTGGCCTATTTTGATGAAATTTTGGCTGTCACATCCCGGGCATATACATACGTCAAATACCGAGCTGTTTTTGAGAGAATCAAGAAAAACGCAAAAAATAGACAAATTTTTTTAAATACAGTACCCCTTACGATTGATTAATTTTGATCAAATTTATGCTGTCACATCGCGGGCATATATATATATACTAAATATCCAATTTCAGATTCGTACGGTTGATAGTTTTTGAGCTAGTCTGTTCACACACACACACACAGACCATTTTGTGGGACTCAGGGTACCCCAAAACGTGTATTTCCGTTGAAAACCAGAAGTTGAAATTTTTCACGATCGCAATACTTACCATTACTATACATTTCATATATAGGTAAGTTTTTTTGTTTTTTTTTTGTTCGGTGTGAAAGTGAAAGTAAAAATATTAATAAAAACAGAGGGAACATATAGTCTGTTATCCTTGTAAATATTGAATTTCGGTTTATCAATCTGGTTGTTTTTTTAGATTTTAACTGCTGTTTTTTCTATTATTATCATTAACATTTAGAAATCAATTGACAGTTATCTGTGGTGTCTCAGATATGGTTGTTTCAATAATTTATTATTATTTTTAAAATATTATACTGAAAACTCAGACAAATTTGTTTTAAGTTAATAAACAAATTTAGTTTGTTATGAATTTAATTAAAATGAGGTTTAAAAGTAAGAATTGGAAACGTTGCAGTATTATTATTATTTTTGGATTGGTTATTATATAAATATCTCCGTCTAGATACATGATTTAGATTTTCCTGACATGTGTTTTTCCTGAGTAATGATTTGAAAAAAAAATGTATTAATATGGCTACATAAAAGCAAGTAATCTCTCCAAAATGTCCAGTAATTTTCTTTAAAAAAAGAAAAGAAAGTAGGTAGGACATTTAACTTCATTCATTCACGAAAAAGTGAAAATATTCACTAAGTAGAATATTTAAATTCATTCAAAGAAAGGTGTTAATTTTTCAAGACAAAAAATTACTTTCACAATGCATTTTTTCTAGAGCGACTATTCCTCTTCTTTCTCGCAGAGGAAAAGCCGTTCCAATTCTCAATAGCCTGTATAATTTTTAATGGATTATCTCAAAAATCATTTCCATAATCTTGCATAATTTATTACATGAAACTAACAACATTCAATTAATCTAAAAATTCAGTAAACTTTCTCCTGTGAACATAGACGTTGCATTAAATAACTTTTGGGGGATTCGGACCACTATCCTTTTGTCATTAGGATCAAAAAGCCATTGTCTGATCCTTCACAATGGACAGGAACTTGCTCTATTGAGGGTAATGATTCTGGAACAAGTGAGAGAACATAGATAATAGAACACTTCTCACTTTTGAGAACCGCATCTTTGTTGAAAAATTTGAACAAAAAGTAATTTCATTTATAAAATTTTCTTTGAAGACAACTCAGTGAATCGCTGATAACCAAAGGATAAACTAGTCAAGAAAAAAAAAAATGATAATGCCTATACCGGCGACTGACTCAACAAAACAGGTAAGCCTCATCACAACTTGACTGACTGACATCTAACACATTAAACTGAAACAAAAACCCCTTTCAACGAGCTCTTTGAAGTAAATAGTTTTATATAAAAATATGAAAAATATTGGTCATTAGTACTATCTTTTAGTCTGAATAAGGTATCATACAAACATTATAATATTGTAGAAGTAAAAATTATCGATTGAAGAGCTCAACTTTCACTATAATTCATACACTGTGCCCCTTGGTAGCAGTAACAAAATGATTAATGTTCTATATGACGTGATCCGTTTAATCAGAACACCTCATTAATAACTTTGAGCTCATCTTTTTGAAAGCAAATTCTTCGAGAGACTCAGAGCTCAGAGATTTGCGGAAAATCGTTAGGGCGAGGGTGCAGACCAATATTATATGTAACACTTGGTCACACTGTATAAGTGTTGTGGCGAATTTCATTCAGTCTTTTTTTTTTTTTTACAATCCTTCAACAACCTATTTAAAAATCCGTTGCTTTAATATTGTTTACTTATTGATTGCATATTCATCAAGTCAGAGTCATTTTTCTTCAGAGCCGATATTTCAGTGCTTTAATTACCTCACGCGACATCCTTGTTGTTGAAACAAGGCCATCCTTTCCCATGACATCGTAGGTTATTTTCAAGGAACCTATCCCTTTGTATCTTTTCCTGTTTCAAAACTGTACAATTTTCCTTATTGGTCAAATCTTTATTTTAATTGGATGTTGTTATACACGAGTTACTTCTGTACAAAACAACAATTTAAAGGCCACAATGGTTTGGCCTAATCGACTTGGTCTGATTACTGTTTACATGCAGGAATAAGGAAAATATGTATTAAAAAAAATCCTATTCCACAATTTGTTTTTAAAAATAAATTAAGGAGTAAGAGGGGTGAATAGGAAGTAAAATCTTTCAAATTGCCGCCTGGATAACTCACCGCCCAGTGCTGCCGACCGATGCGGGCAGTCCGACATCACTGACCTTCCTCATGTCCCTAAGTGAAAGTGACTTTCTCATTTCCACTTTCATCAGCTTTCCAGCTCCGACTTTGAGGGGGGGGGAGGATTAGCGACCAGTCGTAACATGTTGTGTAACAGCACATCCCCGCCGTCGTATCCGCATTTGTAAAATAAAAAAAAGGAATAAAAGATCTTGTATGGAATATGTTGGAAGTTAAACCTTTTCTGATTATATTTAGTAAAGGTGGCAATAAGTAAGGTACACATTTCATTTTTTGCTACAAACAGTTCAATAAATATTTACAGTTTTACGGAAAACATACCCTAGCTTCTAATAAACATATAATACTAATATTAATTACCTACTGTTCAGCGTGTTAAAAAATGGTTTTACTATTATATACCTTTTCAGAAAATTTCCAATTGTGCTGGCGATATGAGCACCATGATAAGAACAGAACTTTATTACTTATATAAAATAAGGGTTTTCTGGTAAAAAGAGGACACATTAGATGAACTCCATGTAATTAAGTGAAATTATATTCACAAAATGAAAACATATTTTTCCGTTAAAATAAATGATCATTGGAGGCAGAAATTACTCATGGGTCATTCCATATCAAGTGGTCCAAAGTGGTTGCTCGATCATTTTAGAAAAAAATTATAATTTTACCACCAATTACGTATGGAATCAGTAGCTCAAATCAATTTTTTAAAAATTTTTAGGATCAACCGTTACAAAATGGCAGCCGATTTTTGAGTTTTTAACTCTTACAGAAAACTCATTTTCTCAAGACAGGTAAGTCATAGACTAATAATTCAAACACAATTGTTTTCCATAAAGTCTGTTCTATATTTCGTGTTCTCTTTATTATTTGATTATTTTGCAGTCCAATCCTTGAAAAGAGCTATTGAAAACAACTGCTTTAAATTCTCAAAACACCGTTTTTGAGGGTAAGTTTTGGGTATAAGGGCATGTACGACAAAGCTGATTTTTGGCATGATAATAAACCTAACTAATTAGCTTTCATTAAAAGTACTCTTAATCCGTACGTATATTCTTTACCTAAATTTTTTTTTTAATTTTTAATGTTCAGATTTTTTCATTTTATGTTAACTTTAGGACTATTTTCCAAAATTCGTAGCAACAAATTTACTCCAATATACAGGTTGAAATTTCTTGCAGTAGGTTTATGTTGCATGTAAGCATAAAATGAAAAAAAAAAAAAAATAGATTTTTATTAACTGGCCCACCAGAGATATTAGAGTCTAAAGTTAACATAAAATGAAAAAATCTGAACTTTAAAAATTAAAAAAAAATTTAGGTAAAGAATATAAGTACGGGTTAACAGTACTTTTAATGAAAGCTACTTAGCTAGGTTTATTATCATGCCAAAAATCAGCTTTGGCGTACATGCCCTTATACCTAAAACTTACCCTCAAAAACGGTGTTTTGAGAATTTAAAGCAGTTGTTTTCAATAGCTCTTTTCAAGTATTGAACTGCAAAATAATCAAATAATAAAGAGAATACGAAATGTAGAGCAGACTTTAAGGAAAACAATTGTGTTTGAATTATTAGTCTATGACTTACCTGTCTTGAGAAAATGAGTTTTCTGTAAGAGTTAAAAACTCAAAAATTGGCCTGAAAGGTGAATCAAAAATGGCTGCCATTTTGAAACGGTTGATCCTAAATTTTTTTAATAATTGATTTGAACTACTGATTCCATACGTAATTAGTGGTAAAATTATAATTTTTTTTCTAAAATGATCGAGCAACCACTTTGGACCACTTGATATGGAATGACCCAATAATGTGCACAACCAAACTGTTTGACTAGTATCATGCGTTAAAACTCCCCAATGGTTGTAAAATTAGGATGAATATTTACATTTCAGGTTTTTGTGCCGGCATAAACATAAAACTCACTAATCGCAACTTTTTTTTGTTCCTCTAATTCCTCACCTTTTAGGCTATACGGAGTTTCCCTAACAGGCGATAGGGTAGGGGATTAATGCCCAGTATTTCTAAATCTCTTCTGGCTTTAGTTACTTTTTTTCTTGACTATACGATTCGTATGTAGCCATGGACAACGCATATTTTCTAAAGTATTTGCCCACTCGGCCATCGCGCCACGCATCACTAATTGGAACTGGGGTCGACCGACACCAGTGCTCCCCCACGCCTTCTTATAACCATTTACTCATATTTCATGGGTTTACTACTGTTATGCTTGAACACATTTTTAAATATTAAGGGTTCCCATGTTACCCTCAGATGTCTGGAATACCAACTTTGTCCTTAGTATTTTTTTTTTAGAAAGGCAGCTAAATAGAATGCTATTCACCTTAAACCAGGGTCAATGTTTCATAGTGGAGCTGAAACTATTGCATGGATAGTTGATCTTGCACTAGACACGGTTATGCTTGAGTATAATAGGGACATTGCTCGGTTCGGAATCTATACGAGTTCGATAATAAGCAAAAATATTCTTTTAACTCTAAATAAAAGCATTATGAACTGCCTAAAGATTAACTTGTTACAGGTGAGGTAAGCTTCTCAATGAATTCATTTCACAGCAGTCATTTCTTTTTTTCTATAATACAGACTTAACCTTATAGGTCCTTGACTCTGTAACACCTTAATGCATGCTCAGCTCTAATTATGCTAGAAGGGAACTTTTTACAAATATAATCATCCATATTAATTTGGCCCTCTAGGTTTTAAAATTTAAAATGTAATGCCCAATACGGAAGCTTAGCTATCATTTTTTTACATTTTGTTTATTTTTTTATTTTGTGTCATTGATAGTTTCATTAAAAGCTAGGATAGGAAATATGCTAGGTTAATAGTGGTGACAAGTAAATAAAAAAATTATCCCTTTTAACAAGAATATTGATTTCGTAAATTGAAATAAATCTAGGTTAAAATCATAATTATGACATTAGGAGGATCTTGCGTGGTGAATATTATTGTACCATTGGTAGGATTATTAGTCTATGTAGACGATTTGTCGCGGTAAGTCTGAATCATTTTGTTGTTTTGACATGGAATAACCCTAGAATTTTTCTGTCCTTTTTGCAGTCGAAAAAATAACTATTACAGACAGACATATTATTCACCATCTAGAATATATTTTTATTTTAATTTAGAAATGGAATAGCCGAACATCAACTGATGGCGTCTCTTTTGACTCCTATTCGAGCTCAATGAGTACTTCAATATACAGATACCCGCGTAGCCAGTAGGTAGTGAAGGGTAGTCTCCGGTGCCTTCTTGCCAATCGTAAGTTCATTGCCGCCCACCTTTTTTCTTTTTTAGCCTAAACGTTTTCTAAACAGCAATTAGAGATAATTACTTAAATTATCAGTTATGCCGACTTTAAGGAAAAAGTGTCTTGTTAAATTGTTTGGCCAGACTATGGTCAAAACATTCCTTCCATTCCTGATCTGTTCAGGGGCGGTTATAGCACGAAAGTTGGAGAGGGGGTCATAATCACGCGGCTGACAGCACCATTTTTGTGTGAGATTATTACCTTGTATTAAGAAAGACAACCAAACATGTCATGTTTAGGGCATTGTGACTTCCTAATTGCATTATTCTTAAAAAAAAAAAATTGAAAAGCCAAAATATTTGTGGGGGTCGTGACCCCCCCCCCCTGGATCCGCTCATGGGTCTGTTGCTCTTAAGGTCCATTCAACGACTTTCTTTTTTATTTTTGAAATTGATTGAGGATATATTGTATATATATATAGACACAGTCGCGTGCCTAAGTTTCTGGCCACCCTTAACCAATATCACTCAGTATTCAAAGTTTTCGAACTCTTTCAAAAATTGACAAATCTTAAAAATTCTAAAGCCATTTAGCATAAAAAGCCTTTCAATTCCCAGAAGTTTCCACAAAATAATACATTGAAAATTGTGCTTTTTACAATAATAAAACTAATACTTTTTATGTCAATAGTTTTTTCAGAAATAAAATATTTTCAGTTTACATTTATTAATCAAATAAAAGATGCAATATATTATTATTTGAATGCTCTTGAAAACGAGAGCAATATGAAAATGGACCTGTATCGGCCCTTTAAAAGCCCATTGATCAATTTCTAGAAAGAGAGGTCATTGTAAAAAAAAAGTTGGGAAACTACCCACCTTGCTTTCCTTAGTAAAAGGTTATGTGTTCATTAAAAATTAATTAATACAGGTAATTCCGTTATTTCTGATGCAAGGTGAACTTATTCCTTGGCAACTTTGAGTTATATAGCCATGACAACTTACACTATATCGGTGAACTAGATACTCATTAAAGAAAAGACTGCGAATTCGCTCAGAGGTTAAAAAAATGGAATTGAGATCAGAACGTAATATGTTTTCTGTGAGAATGATATTCATCAGCTAGTGGTTCAACCGGACTCGCAAGACTTATGTCGAAAATTGCAATGATTGATGGGATGACGTATAAAGCCTTCTAAAGTTCGGTCATTGTCTGGTTCACAGTTGTTCTGAAGATAGTCACAGACTGACAAAGATGTAGCGCTACAGTTTTTTTTTTTCCTATAACTGTAGATGTAACTGGACTCCAGCAGGTTACCACCCGACCATCGCCAAAAAACTGTTATCCTCTATAACGATCCTGAAACATGAGTCACCAAAGCCTGGCAGTGGACAATGGCAGTTCCAGCACGTTACGACACACTCGTGATGAGCGGAGTTGCACAATGGTGGTGCCCATTGGCCTCACAGGGGGGCCTTGGCACAAGGTACGGCGACCTCCGCGGGGACTCGACAGTTCTGGATTGTGTGCTCTGGGGATCGGTCGGCCAATCAGCGCTTTTGGTTTTTTATTACGTTAGTACAACATGGAACAAGATCTCTTTGTTGTCTGAACCAATATTAGTTTCCTGCTGTGAAACTGATTCATCCACTAGAACTCCACTAGCACACATCCAACTAACCAGATCATCTAACAAACATCAGCATTATTTTGCAACCCTTACTGACAGAGAGCTTGTATGGTCCTATAAAATTTGCATATTTTTATTGCATATATTGGGTTGAAAATAAAACCATATAAATATATTGTATTCCTAGCACCTTGTGTACAACCTTCATAGAGTACATTCAAAAACTTATTATACTTTTGATGCTTCATTGCACAAGGTTTATACCTTTTGTGTCTCTCCAATATTTTAATATAGCTGAGTTAATGTAGTGAGAAAGATGTTTATAGAGATTTATTAGCCATTATTTTTCTTTCAAGATGATCAAGGAAGTCAATAGAAGGACATTAGCCTTCTCGTTATTCATTGTTCAATACCACTAACATTAACATTTACATTTGTCTTACTGCATCATTCACTATTGCTCTTTCAGAATAAATTAACATAGAGTTCCACAAGAAAACTTACTGGTTTAAAAGCCTCTGAGAATTTATTCTGAAAATCCTAAAGCTTTTGTCATTTCAACCAACTCCTGATCTCTCCTTTCAAACGCAACAAAAGCCTTCTGCATGATTCCCAAATGCTTCTTATAGGCTGCAAAAATTTGCATTGAATAAATCATTTATAATAAGTTCAATAATCAGTCGAGGATGTAAATTGTGTAATTATTATGTAATATACACAACAATTTATGGATAAGCGAATATTCATTAATTTAAGTAATCCAACTTAGCTAACCTAATGCTTGATATATCGAGTTCAATGACTTAATCATTCCTTCATGGTTGGGAAATGAAGTTTCTTGAAACTTCAATACTTGAGTCAACGATTGCTTCGAAGGAACACAACAAAATTTTATTAAAAATGGTCTAATTTGCCTTTATAAAAAGGAAAGCTGAAAAAAAATAATGATAGTATAATACTGAGGTGGTTTTAAATAATTTTTATTAGAAGGAAATAATAATTTACTCTGCCACACATACAATAACTCAAATTATTAATAAAGTTACAAAGACTCCAGTCCATTGCTTCTTATATTTAGTCTGACATCAAACTTTCTAGAAGGTTCTCGAAAGTGTAGAAGATTCGCGTACAATCTAAAACAGGTACTACGATAATTAGATAATTGTTTCAACAAAAAGTCTAGAACTCTTTTCAATGCAACAGACAAAATCATATGTTTTTTGTTTCACGTTATAAAACCAGTTTTAATATGGCGAATAAAAGAAGGATAGTTTTCCGAACGAGAACAGATTGATTTTTATCGAAATAGAATCATTGATCCATATCATGTAAAGAAGTTTCAAACTGGTATTTTCAATCCCCAAGTATTTGTTTCACTTATCCCAAGTATCGTTCTAGTTATGTAAAACGATTTCACAAGAATAATGCTTGGAATTGTGCACGATTTCAGTACCAAGAATGTTATAATAATATGGGATGGTGCTTTCACAAGATCTGACAACAAAGGATGAAATATGATTTTTATTTAAATAAAAAATCGCTCTTGTTTGCCCTGAAATCGCTAGTAGACTTATATTTTTATAAAAATATTTGAATTTTCATGAAATTAAATAAATATCATATTAAAATAAAATTATCCAACTTCATTTTATTCTTTCTCTACTCAATATGGGTTCCAATTTTTAATATTGGTTAGTTTTTCTTGCTAAAACCTCCCCATCTCCCTCATTTGATAGTAAGCGACTTTTAGAGAAGTGGTGTCACATATCAGGCGGGCACACACAAACAAGGACGATAAAAAGAAATCCAGTATCATCAAATTTTAATGCCAGTAACCTGTTCTATTACAACCAGCAGTGAATCTTAGATTCAGTATATTGTGAGAAAGTAACGTTTCTCGGTCAAGGTGTTGCGTTAATCGAAATAACGCTCAATCGCCTAAATCACCCCCTTAATAAACTATTTAATTAAGTTTACCAACTTATTGAGACTCTACGTGTCCCAGAAGTAGTGTCTTTAGCTCAGGGCCGGTCCACAACAGAATAGACAGAAAGTTACCTGACACCCACGGACCAGAATTGGATACCTGGGGAATTGGCCTTCTTCACTTCCCCTCCCTGTCCCTAATAGAAACTTTAGATTATTATTTATGTTCTTAAATATTTTAGCTTTTCCTGTTTGTTGGAATGATCAATTAACCCTATTAGCAATATAGCCTAAATCAACACCCTCACGAACCAACGCGCTCCTGGATGGCCGACCTTCAGAAACGAAATGCCAACTAGGCTTCTTCTAGGGGATGTTTAATTCATCGGGTGTCCGGCGATTGGCAACGCTTGCAACACACCCTCCAAGTTCATCAGTGACGGAATAACAATGGAACAGCTTTACGAAAACTGCAAGTTCATCGTATCGTTTAGGAACAAATGTCAGCGGGTCAGAGCATTATGTAACTTCGCATTGCGAGTGCATCTCTCCTCCTGCTCTCGGTTAGGTAAGGGATGTGTGCAACATCCAGATGGGGGTGTGATGGTGTTGCGACAGTTCGGAGTGCATTATCCCATTATTAAGGAAACAAGTTAGCAAGCCGTAATCAGTGGGCGTGATGGCAACACTGTTCTTAGATATCAATTGAAAAGAAAGTTCACAAAGCCTTCCAACAGAAGGATTATTTCAATATGTTTTTTAGTTTCTATTTTTTCTGATTCTTCACGCATTTTAAAATTTGCTCAAAACGAAGTAATTTGGCATATGAAGTATATATTTATCTGATTCTAAAATAAAAACTTTAGAATTCGTAATCCACTTATTATTCTTCTTTTTTTTCCAGCTCCTTATGTCAAACATTGCAAAGGAAGTGATCCACAGCTCATCGACTGTTTGATCTCTGCTCTTCACCACATCCGGCCGTACCTTGCCAAAGGTAAGTATCTAAATTAAAACAATTTTATCTTTTGTAACATTTGTTAAAACTTAATTATTTTTCAGAATTTTAATTTTTTAAAAGTAAGGATCAATGTTTTAAGCTTTTAATTTACTGGGGTCAAAAATTTAATAAGGGATTCAAAACCCTCTGCGCTGATATAGTATTTAATATAATCTAAATTTATATATGAAAAATGATGGTATTCTATTATTATGATTACTTTTGAAGTTTAGAAGGTATAAAAATTACAATTTAATTTGTTCTCGTTTTTCCTAAATTAAACAAATTTAATAGTTTTCATAATTAGCTTGTAATCAATAAGACATAATCTACATAATTGTACCATGGATGAGTTATTGTACTTACATTAAGGACTTAGAATCGAAAATAATTTAAAATTGATCAATTACTCTTTTATTTAAAATTCAGATTTAACGATTTTATTTTATGTATAATTTATATATACAAAGGCACTTCGCTGGTAATTAACAGTCAATGGAACATGATCTTACGAGTTAATAATTTCCCCCCGCTCCTCCCCACCTTTCCTTTACATTTATCGAGAAGAAAAGGTTTTTTTTTTCTTTGTCGTTTCTTACGCGACTCACAATAGACTTAATTAAAACTGGATCCAGTCACAAAGTCTTAAAGTAGACGTGCCCTTGAAGTCTTTTTAGTGTTGACAGTAATCTCCTAATGTGCCGTATTTAATTATTTGATGCAATCAAATGCCTACACATATCGTTAGATAAGATTTTAAAGAAGCTAACGGAATGTGTTGATCTAAACATTTTGTTTAAAATCTAGATTTGTTCTAGTTCTTTGATAAAAAATAAAATCCCAACTTTCCAACTAGACGAAAATCCTATGGTACTTAAATGATTGTTATTATGGTTTGATTTTCTAAAATAAATTCGACATTTCACTTCATTTACATGTTCTGTGTCCCTATTTTCAAGGGACTCTTTCTCACATCTACGATATTGATTATACCTACATTAATAGAAGTGTAGTATTTAATTCATTCGCAGAACGAAATAGTATTTAGGAAAAGAAAATCATGACGAATTCATCGGTAATTGAACTCTAATCTATTGAATAAAAATATTTAGATTATAGAATTAATTTCTTAGGGTTTTATTGTGCTTGGAAAAAACTTAAATTAATTACCCATCAGGTGCTAATCTATACGTATTATTTTTTTCAAATAGACTTAATTGATAGCTTCACGTGATAATCACGTGTCTGACATTATTTTAAACTTTTTATTATAAAATGACAACCTTCAGTATGATAGTTCTGTGGCTCATTATTGGTTGCAATTCAATTTTAAAAATATTTGACAATAGATATATAAATAAAAAAAGTTCAAGCCTGAGGAACACCAAACAAGATTTTTTTATTCATACTGGGAGAAATATAAAACAAAAATTAACGCTAAAAAGGTTATTATTCAGTTGAGTGGTTATTAGAACGGCCATCGACATGTTTTTTTTTTTGTTTTTTTTTTGGTTATGTTTTGTTTTTGGTCTGGTCTGGACACGCACCTTTGCGATGTCAGGCACTCTTTAAAAGCCCCTATTATATTTATAAGCGGGTTGGCAAAATTTAATACTCCCACAGCAGCATCGTACTATTAGCCAGCTTCTCAGAAATAATTAGTGGTGGCTTCTCTCATGGATATTTATAGAATAATAATTTTATTTATTATCACAGTACAGACAATTAGGTGCTTTTTATATTATCTATTTGATTAAAATAGCGTATATCTTAAACAAAATTATGTAATTTGGTTATTATTTTATTTATTTATTAAAAAAAATTTGATTTGGTTCTTATAACTGAACGTTCAAATAATCGACGCTCCACAGTACCAATGCTTGGTGGGTTTTTCTTTTTTTTTTTTTTTTGTTCCTCCCCTTCCTCGCCTTGTAGGCCCTATACGGGGTTTCCCGGGCCAGGGGAGAGTGTGGGGGATTCATGCCGAGTATGATTAAATTTTCCCCTGGCTCCGGGTTTTAAACTTGCTATCTTCGTATTCCCAAACAGACGTTGGCCACTCGGCCATCCCGCCGCCCCAATGCTTGGTGGTTAAAAAAATTATTAAAATGTACAAAACAAGCCCCTCACAATGAAAAGGGCATACACTACTTGCATAATAAGTGCAACTATATTGACTAGACCAACGCTTTCAGTTGACCCGACGATTCGCAAATTTTAATCTTCCTCATCAAAAATAGGCCGTACCCCATTTTCTCCTGAATGGATTAGATATCAGTCAACAGGCTTGTATGCTTGAAACAGGCATTTCTTCAAGAAGTGGCCCCTGGTCCTATTCATCATATTTAGGTAACAAGCGCCGGGTCAGGTCTGGAACCTGCCAGTCGTTTCTGGAACCAGATCCCAAAGGCTCCCATGTAACCTTTTTGGTATTTCCTTCCCGTTCCGAAACTGTTACACATGGCAAAGATAACCATCCAGGAAGGACGTGACAATGGCCATTAAGAAATGTATGTGACCATCATCAGCAGTCAATGGATTTTCAAACATCCAGGATTTTTTTTATCTGATCTCTCCGTTCAGTGTTTGATTTATTTTTATAAAATTAATTGGCTACCTTCTTTTCTTGCTCAGAATACGTATAAAGAGTTGACAGCAGAACCTGCTGTGCTGCTTACCTTCATGTAATTTCCTGTTGGATTTGTGATGAACCGAGTCGTTGATAATTAGCAAATCTTTTCAAGAAACGAGAATAGAATAATTAATACATATCTGTTTTATTCCCAAATATTACTTTGTTAGGTATCATTTCGTAGTTAGTCTATGATCTAAGATTTCATCTTGGATAAAAGATTAAATCTTAGATGTTTATAGATAACAAAAAATACTTATGGAATCGATTTCCGGGCCTTTTCACGCTATGGATTCTAGTCTGACAAGCTAGTGGTCTGGGTTTAACAAGAGTTTATCATTAAATGGTTTGTTTGTGTTTATATAAAACATTTCGAAATGCAGTTAAAACAATGCCACAGACGGTATGAGTAAAAATATAAATGAAGTTAGAACTTGTAATAAATTTTATATAAAGGGGAAATAGAAGTACCTGTAATCTGAATATGGTCCGGGGAGGCGGTCAATAAACTACAAAAAAGTATAAAACTATTTTATTGTTAGCCATTTTCAATTTTATTGTAGCGGGCTACAATAAAATAGTTTTTTGCTATTTTGTAGTTTATTGAGCCCCTCTCCGGACTATTTCATCCTTATTCTATATCCGGTCAACTGTCATCTATCCAATATGATACCTATAATCTGATTTGAGTCATACAAGGTCTACCACAACTACCCATTTCTATCACTTGCTTGGCTTTCCAAGGCTGAAGCGTTCTGTAATTTCACATACACTACTTTGACAGTTATCTAGGTGCAATGAAAATAATTTAGTGAAACAAATAACTCATTTTTAGTGAAGACAATTTTCATGACTTTTCCGAAGCTAAAAGAGACTGCAGTCATTCCTGCTAAATCGCCGCTTTACCCATTTCGCCCCAGAAATGCGTTTACGCATCTTTAATATTAATATTTTTTTTCAATATATTGTAACACTTCTGTGGGTTAATAATATTTATTCAACGAAAATAAAATAATTTTCAATGCCACACGAATTATAAAAGCACAAATATTAAAGCAGTTTACAAAAATTATCACTTTGTAACACAAATCATATGGCTTGAGCTTCACAGTCAAGACAAAGACTAACAATAAGACTAAGTCACTCGCTCCTTATATATAGTGGTAAAAAGAAACTTCTGGAACCTTCCAGGCATGCGTGGACTGAGCTCGAACAATCTAGTCCTAAACACGTGCTCTTACTTTTCGCTCCCAGCGCTAGTTCGTTCAAACAAAAAGTCCGGGATTTTAAACCATTTCCATTTTTTTATATGTAACGATTTAACGTTACAATATTATTATGAGATTTGATTGAAATGAAAATTGAAACTTTCATTAGTTCGTTTTTATTTCTGGTTATAATTAACGTATTAGGATCTAAATTATTTTTTAAAATGTCAAAAGTACTTAAAAATTTTTAAGTGTTCTTTTTATTAAGTTGAAAACTTGTATGAAAAAATATGCAAAATCCTGAAATTTTATAACTCACACTAGTAATTGAAGGGGTCGGGGCAAAACAGTGCCAAGCAACATTTTTAACAAAAATAAACTGTAAGTGCTATCTGTTGTATATTATGTAGTACTTACTATATGTCTATGATGGAAATGCCACCTAAATATGACTATAGAGTGCTCTCTATAATCATATTTCTCTATATCATGTCTATAGTCATAAATTTAAATTATTGTAAATTTACAAAAGTGTAAAATTTAATGTTCTGATACATTTATTACACCTAGTGCATGGAGCATGTACTAATCATCATTTACAAAGCTCTCGTACCTGGTTAATGTATGAGGGAAAGAAAAAAAAAAAACATATAGTAAGAAACACAAAACATTCATGATATTATTCACATTGGGACGAAATGGGTTAAGGTTCCCTCAGTGGAGTACATTTGATGAAACGGTGATTCTATTGCTGACGATATCTTCCAGGTACTTAATATGAAGATAATAAGTATTTAATCACAATACTTATCGTTTGAATATAATTCATGAATTTCACTGAATCTTTTTTCCGATGGGGCTCAACATTTAAATGCCTGTTGGTCAAGAAGACAATGGCGGAAGATCAGTAGGAGATGGTTCAGAAGTGTGGTAACATAACACAGTGACCTGGGAGGGATTGCGTCTCCAGTTAGCGGCTTTAGGGCCACTTTCACTTTCTGTTCGCTTTCCCTAGGGCGGCCGTTGTTCTCGGAGCTCTGCGATGTAGATCCTGCGAAAGAGTGAAGGGGAAGTAGAAGTGTAGGAGGTGCAAGGGCAGCCATGAACTTGCAAGAGAGAGAGGAGGAAATTATGGCAAGGCCAAGTTGGTAAAGGAAACAAAAGATGCGGAAGCCTTGACGAAAAGAGAGATGCTAACGTTAGAGTGTTTTTGTCAAGGAAAGCCAATATGTTCAATATATCAGGCTAAATAAATATGTTAATCATCTACTTTCCAATAAAGCCATTCTTGGATTTATATGTTTTTTTTATAGAACTAATAATTAATTCACTCAAAGTGACGAAACAGACTGTTTCCCTCCGTTCCATGATTACAATATAGGTAATAATAATAACAATGGGGATCATTAAACTTTCTTTTATTTATTGTATCATCATTTCTTACTTTTCTTATGACTTTTCTAAAAAATGTTGTGACCTTAAAACGAAGGCTGGAAGATCTTTTCGGGTTTTCACGGGATTTCGGGTTTCATTTGGATCATCCTTTTCCCTTATTGCTGAATCATTAAAAAATTGGCCCGTAGTCTAGGAGAAAAATAGGTTCTATCCGAAATTCTATCCGCGAAAAATAGGTTCGAAGCGAGGGAAGTCAGTTTAACCTAAGGGAAATTCTCCGCATAGTCGAAGGCGAGTCCGGTGTCCCTCGGTAGCTTTGCCTCTGCCTCGAAAACTGTTTAGGCCATGACCTGCTCAGAAGTGTTTAGGGCACTGCAATTCACCAGGTCTTGAGAGGAATCGGGACAACCAGTGTAGTCGATAGATTTTCATCAAGGTATTGTGGGTAGAATGACCGTCAATTATATTACTCATTGGTGTCCTCACGTATTGTTCTTTTCAATTTAGTGGAATCTACGACAACCCCTACGTGAATATGCTCCGAAAGACTATATTGTTTAGGTATCACTTCTCCTGAGACCTCCTCTGCCTATTTCAGCAGTTCTGTAGAATTTTTTGCATGCATCAATACAAATCCAATCTCGGTATGGTTTCAAACATTTTCCTCTGTTGTATTCTCAACGAGAATATTTATCTTCATTATCAACCAATAAATTATCTAATCTCATTGAGTGTGAAAAATATCAAAACTATCATCGAACTATATTTCGTCCAATCGAAACTATCTGTTTCTTAATAATTTCTTCATATGTAGAGCGGTGAGAGTTGACTACCTTGAGCATGCACATGAAACTACTTGATGAAATTATGTAGGTATATTGAAAGTTGTTCAATGGAATAAATAATTTAACTAGGTCTAGCGATTGAATATTCGCTTAAAAACAAAACTGGAACAACCTCCATCCATTTTTTATTAACTTAAAATGGAGAAAAACGCAAAGAAGAAAAATAATAAAGGATGAAATGTGAAAGAATAAGTCTCAACGAAACTCTAATTAAGAGCAGAAACAGTTTTTATCCAAATGCTAAAGAATTATTGTATAGTATTCTTAGAAAGGTTGTATGAGTTTTTCTCTCCGTTTTATAAGTCTTTTTCATTTTTTTCAAGGCCTTACAAAGTAAAAAAGTTTGAAGTAGAAATTTGGAAAGTATAAATTCATGTTATGTTGGGAAAGTGCCTTTTGGCTAAGATACTTACATTTGTTTCATAATAGCAACATCAAATTTTGTTTATACAGACAGGAGCGTCCAAACAGTTATGTTGTATCTTTGTTGTGCCATTTTTCTGATTTTTCTTGATGCAGTTAAGATCCATCATTTCCATTTGTTTAACGAAGGTTCTCAATGATAATCAAATTTCCTAAAAGACAAATAATACTAAAAAAGAAAAAAAAAATCGATGTATCACGATTTCTGGCAGAAATAGGACTACTAATTCTTATTGAGTATACCTATTTATATGGCTTTGGAAATTCGAAGATGGCAGGTATGGGTTTCTAGAAAAAATCGTTCATCCATACTTAGTGAAGGTGTTCTTTTAAGTCACGGTGTGACCTGTAGAGCTGACCTTTGCATGTAGAGGTGAAGCATTGCATAATATCTTTCATCAGATGCAAATTAAGAAAATCATTGAAGCATTCGCCTGCTGCAGAAGTATCCCATCAATAATGATCAATGCACCCCGCTGCATTCAGACCTCTCTCAACTAGTGCTCATCTTCGGAAGGTCACAATTTCTCCTGGCAGAGGTCGTCGCCCGAGGCTGGAGCGTACGTGAGGTTGAATCCAGGCGAGAAAGTAAGCCTCCTTAATTATCGTCTTTTGAAAGAGGCCCTTTTGAAAAGATGGTTCTTAGTTCTGAGAGCTTGAGCAACCCAACCTAGTTTCCTTCTCACCCCATTTCCGGTTCAGTCCATTCCTTGCTGAACTATAATAAATCCTTAGGCAATATTAATTATCTCTAGTTTCAATCATGAAAGTTGAAAATTCTGTATGAAAGTTAATTATATTTACAAATCAGCGATAATTCTAAACATATTCGCGAAGTGAAGGGAGAGGAAGAAGTGGTTATGCCAGTGAATTTGGAATTCTGCACAGCGTACTTTTAACCATCTTTGAGAACAAGAAAATAAACAATGAGTTGCACATAAGTATATACTTACTTAATATATATTAAATTAACTGTTTCTTGTTTATTCATATTATATGTATCTAAAAACGTGTATTTTTGTAAAATGTGCATAGATGATTTTAACTTCAAAGCTGTCTACATTTTTCTCACATAGGATAAGTACAATGATAATTTAGATAAGTGATGAATCAAATGAACTGTGGGTAAGTGGAACGATTTTTCAGTCCCTCAAAGATGGATGTATTGAGAGTAGACTACATATATTCTTTCAGTTACAAGAAAGAATGATAAGTAATTTCATACTTTAATAATTTAATTTCTTATTCTATGAATACTAGCCTTTTACTAATGAGACAATTTATTGTTAGCATAATATTTTAATTTTCACTAAAATACAAAAGAAATTTTTCTTAAAGTGGAATTATCCAAAAGAATTCCTAATTATGAAGTTTCCAATGATGCTTGGGCAGGCATCTCATTCCTTTGCTCTCTATTGTACAAAAATGACAAATGTGTGAGATATGAAGTATTTAGATATCAACAGTTTTTGACCCAAATATCTTCAACATGGAAAAAATCAACTTTGTAATAATAGATGAAATATCATTTCACATTCAAGCCTCACATCATGTGTTTCTTTCATTGTTCATGCATTTTTTACACTGCTCTAAATTTATTAATTCTTAATTACAAAAAAAAAAAAAAACTTTAAACAGAAACTTCTAGACTTTCACACTGTGATAAATGAAATAACATTTCTAATCCCCATTTGGTGTAAAAACATATCCAATATCTCCTTCTTCCTACCTCACATCAGTTAATCATTACCTTGAGTCACAAAGGCAGATCTCGGTCATCCAGCTGCTTAAAATGTTACTATGGAGTAACTAAATCCTCTTTAAACTAAGATGCTGAATAAATTTTAATTTTCAGGGATTTAAAAGTCATTGCTGTGGTGATGACCGTAGTGGCTGATGCCTTCAATAAAAAAAAAAAAGTCATTGGCGTGGTGATGCAAATAAAAAAAAAAAATACTTGTCAATAAAATGATGAGACACAAAACGCTGATTCATTCAATTTCTTTTTTCACATTGAAGAAAAAAAATAAGCCTTTTAGCTTTTAAAAGAGAAAACATATTTATTACAAGGACAGCAGTTTTGTCCATATTTTTCTTTGCATCCTTCTTTAGAGATCTATGAATGGCCTTAATACAATTGATTGTGACTCATTCTTTTACAGCAATTTAAATATTGTATGTAAAATAAATTAATAAAAAAAAATTTAATAGTTAGTAATTTACCCTGTTCTGCAAATAAACGGAACGAGATTTTTTTTTTTGGAACGAGATCATTCCACACTATAAGACCTGGCTTGGTAGCCAAGACACAAAAACCAGGAGTACTATCCCCAGGGAGGCTGCCGGAGTAGGGGGGGCAGAGGAAAACCATAAGACCTAATGAAAGCTGGGTTGGCTGGTAGAACTTTGCCACCGCTGCCACCTGAGCAACCAATCCTTAGATAGTTTCTCAATCAAAAGAAATAACAAATTACTAAATCTTGACCGGAATACACTAAACAAAAGTGACAGTAATCTATGAGTTGAAATGAGAGTGAAACAGCTGATCATATTTGTTTTGGTGTGATCGATTTTAAAAAATCTGGTTGACCCAACAAGCTCTATAAAATTTACTGATATACTTAGAATTACTCATAAGATTCAGGCATTCAATTGGACGCACAATAGACCCAAGGTGGTCGAGATTCACATGGCCAAATTAAAAAAAAAAAAAAAGATCTTTTTTAATCACCATTTTATGATTTATACAATAAATTTCATTAAGATTCATTCTTGAGGGTAAACATGAATATTTACAGTTTCTAACTCTGTTTATATATCCTTTTTTTTTGTTTTTTTAGGGAAAATTAATTAAGTTTTAGTAAATATGTTACCGAAACTATGTGATGTGACTGCTGTGGAGCATTTCTTAGTTTTCAGCAATATTTTTCCATTAATTTAAACGTTTAAGCACTCATTTCATCGGTTATTTAGTCCTTAAATGAATTTGATTGATCCTTCCAAGAAAATTAGAGAACAAAAAGCTTAGAAATCATATTAACCAAGCAAAAACAGAATTTTCTTCTTTAGGTATTAAACATTTGAAAGCAATGAAAAAATGAACATTTTTTTTTATGACAATCATTTGAATAAAATATTAATTAACTGGCCTCTTCACCTCACCAAAATTAAGGCTGTGA
The DNA here is from genome assembly GCA_911387785.2 of Aelia acuminata. NCBI lineage: Eukaryota > Metazoa > Arthropoda > Insecta > Hemiptera > Pentatomidae > Aelia > Aelia acuminata. The sequence continues at coordinate 59,954,883 of OU426981.1, forward strand.
CTTGCAGCCATTGTTCCGCTTGAAATGGTGTGCTTTCAATTTTGATAAAAGTCTGTCAATGTTTATTTTGCGACGGTTTTGAAAAATGGATCTGTACTCACCAAGGGTTAGAAAAAAGACCCTGTGGTCTCTACCCAGGCGAGTGGCTCACCAACACCAGTATTAAAAATCAGCCTTTCTAATTATAAATAATATCTAAATTGTTAATACAAAATGTTTGCATAAAAAAATGTTTGAAATATGAAATATGCTAGTCAAGATTTCTAAAATTATATAAATTTTTCAATATTAATTTATTTTAAAATGTATACAGGATGCAAGGGAAGAGAACATGAAATTAAAAATCATGAAAAAGTTGTGTTTGGGTTTTTCCCCTCTGCATTGATTCATATGAAAAAATTGTCAAAATGTCAAGCTGACCACAATAAATTAATCATTTATTACAAATGGGTGTTTTTAAAATTAATAGAAAAAAAAAAGATTAAAAATTGCACTGATTAATTTATAAACAAAAGAAAATAATAATTTGATATATGTAAACTTCCAACTTAATGGGTTCCTTTTCAACTCAAACCAGTTAAAAGCAGATTGAGAAATGCAGGTGATCAAGAATTCAGTTTATCAATTAGTAACTTTCTTTAATTTATATAACAAAAGATTTGCTTATCAGAGTGCATTGTCATAAAATTATTTCTTTTGGCTGATTTCTGTTGTAATAATAATTCAAATCAATTCGAGGATGAATGCATGAATATTACTTGTTATTAGACATTTGTATTTATTTAAATTTCATATTTCTGCTGAGTTATTTTTCAAATGAAGATAAATTGTTGTTTGAAAAAATTTTGAGGGCAAAGCATTAATATTTTATTAAATTTTAGCAATACAATTAATAAACTATGAAAAAATGAGCTTCTGACAATATTCAAGAAATTGCTTGTATTAGTACAAAAGAATGAAGTTTTTAAAGCAGTAATAATTAAAAGTTGAAAAATGGAAATTATTTACTCATCATCATATTCATTCATCTTTGTGCAGCTTAAAAGGTGTGACGAGGAAGTCTGTATAGTCTTTTGTAGATCTTTCAATCTTCCACAGGCTGCCTTATATTACTCCATTCCTCTTCTCTGAAACTTCTTTAATACTCCATCCTCACATCTAATTCTAGGTTGGCCTTTTTCCCCTCTACTTTAGCTCGTTATAGTTGGTAGCAATTCTGCTCATAGCTCTATAGACTTGACCAGAATTTTTTAATCAATTAATAAATTTTAGATTATGATTTTAGATTACTATTTTATTGTAATAAATAAAAAATGTTTTTATCTACAACTTTTAGGCAAGATGTGAAAGCAATTTAAAAGCTATTAATCAATTACTCTGTATTGGATTCAATTTTATGATTAACAGATGATAATTCAATATATGTTTGTACACATAAAATTTATACTGATAGCAGTATTGATATATTGATAGAGTAAAGTGACATATTGTTATTTATACCCATAAAATACTTTAAATTTCTTGCAGGTATCCCAGAGATTCAAATGCCCACGGTTGAACCTTTTAGAATGGATGATCTTTCCCTGGCACTAACATCTGGGCCGAATGGCTACAAAATCACACTGAAGGAAATGGACATCTATGGCTCCAGTAACTTCACTGTCACCAAACTCAAGTAAGTCAAAGAAATTTTTCACGATCGCAAATATATTTCATATATAAGTAAATTAAATTAAAAATTTAATTAGTTTTAATATGTAATTTGATTGAATATACTCTAGTTATTTACTTATTATATAATAAAATTAAATTTTAATTCAAATTTAATTATTATTAACTAAAGTTTAAGGTGAAACAAATTATGGCCAAACTATAATTAAAAACACATTTAAATGTTTGCTAGGCTTGCTCAAAATGGTGCACCTTTCGAAGCTAAGATCAGAATTCCAAAGATGAGTATAAATGCAAGGTACACGAGCAGTGGAGTTCTTATCATACTTCCTGCTAGTGGCAATGGGACATTCAATGCCCATTTAGGTAATTTATTGAGAAATATATTTTGTATTATTGCATTATTTTTGTATGTTGCTAATCGAGAAGAATAAAACTCTTTGGAACTTAGAAGTATCAGCTGATATTTAAATTAATTTAATAATGGCACATGAATTTAATTAGTTTCAAAAATATTTAGTTTATGTATTTCATGTACATTAGAGTAAATAGAAGGATTTAGTGTTTAGCATGTTCTTTTTCTAAACAGCTTTTTTTATCTTTAAAATTGTTGAGAAAATGTTATTAGCAGTTAATAGTAGTAGAAGGGGTGTATAAAAATAATTCAGATTTAAGTTGGAGAGCATTTATTTTATATTTTAGAGAATAGTAAAAATTTAAATAGTATTGTTGATGTTAATAAAAAAAAATACAGACTCCAAATCTGATGTCCTGTGATATGTAAATCTGTGAATATCATTCATATATCAATTAGTTCCTTTTTTAATGAAATAAGAACTTTGAATTTTTTGTTTTACATTTACTTTTGAGTAGGTGTAACCATTTTCTATTTATTTTAACACTACAACATTTATTGTTTATTGTTATTAACCTTCTATTGCTTCTTAAAACAAATACTCGGAATGTGAAAATTGTAATTCTTAATATTATTTTGACTTGTAAAATTTTTGTTCACTACATTCAGGTGACATTTTGGCGACGGTTAAAGGACAGATGAGGGAAATTAACAAAGATGGAAAGCAATATCTTCATGTTGACAAGCTTGATGTCGATCTAACCATCAAGGATGTAAGGATGGCTGTGAAAAGGATCTTCAATAACAATAGGATATTAAGTGAGTTTTATTGTGAATAATTATTTCACTATTTTAAAAGAGCAGGAAACATATTATTTATTGTTTTCTAACGCAAACATAAATTTAATGGTTAGAATATAATCCTGGTGGATACCAACAGCCTTCACAAAATGTGAAGCTAAACCACCGAATTTATCAAGAGTTATTAAAAAATTCATAATTTGTGTCTCATAATAAACATATCACCTTATCACATAATTATTGACCAATACACCTTGGAGTCACCTGTGTTGTAGTGGTTAGCATAGCAGTCTACAATACTAAAGGTTGCAGGTTCTTTGCCCTAGGATTTTTTAATGGGAGTAAAAAATCCTTGGCTATGCCGTCCCTCTACAAAAAATGGATGTCCCGAGCCTGTACGATGTCATGTAGTCGTTAAAGATCCATATCCTAATTATACCTGCATTTATACGGCAAAATTTAGGAATCCCACTGTAGCATTGTCCGATTAGCCTTAGTAGCATAAATGGACGTTAAACAAAAAACAAACCAATGCACCTTTCCATAAGAATTCTTAAACTTCCTGTTTAACCTCATTTGGAGGTTGGTAGGCATACCAACAGTTTTCTAACTTTTTAGGCTAAGTTTCCCCATCGTTAATTCATGCGCCTAATATTTTATAAATGGTCTTCTGCCCATCAATTCCAAATTACTTAGGTAAAGAACTTGGGAGTTGATTCTACCAATATACAACATAGTAAAAAATATTACAATTGGCCAACACTTGATATTTCTGAATACATTAAATGTAGTACACATTATGTCAACTGGATTCTTAGATTTATAAATTAAAAATGTTATCTTTGGTTAAGAAACTGATAATTTTAATATTTGATGTTCTGTCCAACCATCTTTGGCAACACTAAATTCTGGTCACAAATATAATGGCAACACCTATAAAGATACCCAATCAGCTTAAGAAGGCATATATGAAACAGATGAAGAGACTACTTTTTTGAACATGCTACACAAAATTTTGGAATAACTGATATTTTGATTTATAGAGTTTGACACTTGGATGGATACCAAAGTGTTTAAAGTCTCAGCTACATGCTCAACCCATTGTTCAGGTCATTGAAGTCAGAGTTAGCTGACATACCTAAACAGGCTTAGGCTAAAAAAAAGAACTGAACTATAGTGATTGGGACCTTAATCAACTGGCAAGCCAAATCAATAGATCATGTGAACAATAACTTTCTCATTTATTACTTTTATAAAAACTTTAACATGTTTACTAGATTCTTAACAATGTACTGGGTACAGGTCGAGACCGAATCCTGTCTATCTACTATACCATAGAAAATTAAACCTTTGCAGGTTTAGAGAAAAGCTTTCAGTTATTCTTCTCTATAGATATTTTTGTGAAATTATTTTTAAACTTATCAAGATGAAGAATTTTTCATCTATCTATTATAATACAAGATAACATTTATAGATATGATCTAATGTTATATATTTTCAATTAATTAATTCAATCCTCCTATATATTCTTATCCAGTAATCTATCAACTACCATAACTTAAAATACAACATAGTTTATGGTTAATCTTATATCTAATAAAAATATTCTGAACATTATTTAATTGTTCTTGTCATATTTTTCATGACTTGTATAAATTTTAGCTGAAGCAACTAACCTGTTCCTTCGTGAGAATGGTCAAGAAGTCTTGCGAGTGATGATGCCTCAGTTGAAACAAAAACTTGCTGCAGTCTTCAAGCGTGTGGCCAACCAGCTCCTGAGTAATGTCCCTACTGAAGTCTTTTACACAGAAAACTGATATAAAGTCTATTGGGAAGATAATTAAGTTCCATGAACAGTTAAATGATGATCTTGACATGTGCGAAGTTTAGCGTAAGACATAAGTATGTCAGAATGAACTAAAATTTGAAAGCAGATTTTTAATAGGTGTTGAAACTTTTAGCATTGTCTTGATCATAACTAATTTAAGCTTAAGATTTAAATTAGGTTATTTTAGAAGAACATATTGAATGTTATAACAATTTTATAAACAGACTAGTACTCATGAATGAAGTATTTTATAGTTCAAAATGTGATTGTCATTTTTCCATACAAGTCTCTATATTTACTGTTTCAATACCAAAGAATTTAAATTGAGTATTTTATCAATGATTCATTTCACAGCCCTAAATTTTTAAATTACTATAATTATAAAAAGTACCTTCAATTACTCAAATGCTGAGTTAATTGACATTTAATGAAGAAGCAATGTTGTAATTGTTTAACTATTATTATTTAACTTCAATAGATAATAAATTTCAATCATTACTCCAGAAGGTAAAATTTAGAATTTAACCATTCAAATTATAAATACGTTAACTTATTTAAGGACTTATTTTAAGTTAAATATTTTTTTCTAAACATTCCATGAATCTTGAATTATATAACAATGCCTTTAGAACTTTTAATTGTTGAAAGTATTTTCTAAAATCAATGAATGGATCTCATTCAGAAAAAATGGAGACAATAGTATGACAATTTGATATTAAACATTGCACTAAGACAGAAAAAAAATTTAGTTTCTACTATGACAGAAACAATTTTAGTTTGTACTACAATGGAAAAAAATTTAGATGTAAACCGATGTACAGAATATATTTTAAATGACATAATAAAGTTATTTATTTCAAAAATGATCGTTGATTATTATTTTAGTAACCCAAATTAGTTAAAATTCATTATTAATGATCAACGTATTTCATGGTCTGAAGTTTAATGTCAATTTCCATCAGCCAGTTAGTAAATAGTGTTCCCTCTCATTCAATCTTCCAGTACTCGATACTAACTCTATTCCTTTCCCTTCCCCTTCCCTTACCGCAGCTTAAGGTGCCTTACCATTATGCGAACCTCACCCTCAAACAGCCTGTAAAAACACTGTTTTTCTAATCTAAATAAGATATGAACTCAATATTCCACGTCAGCAGTCTTTGTAATGAACATTGTTGTATTAAGGTGCATAGGTGCGCTGAGGTATCATTGTTCGCTTAGCCGTCTTTGTAATGATAATTGTTGTATTAAGGTAGCATAGGTGCGCTCAGACATCATTGTTCGCTTGACTTTTCAATTTTAAATAGCTGTCATATTACGCCGGCACAACAAGGTTTGGGGGATTATTTGTTCGATTGTGAAGGCATGATTCAAAGGCACCTTTAGCCTTGAGTAACTCCGTGAATGTAGAACTATCTTATAACTGAATTATGTTTATAGTTAATCTTAATGTTTTTGAAAAAAATGATATACTTTAGTAGAATTCGGAAGGAACATCCCGTTAAATATTTGTTTGTAAGAGCTTGACCAAATTGAGGTTTTTTTAAGCATCCCATATTGGAATGAATTCTAATATAAACAAAGAATAATATTATAAAAATCGAATATTTAATAATAATAAAAAAAAAATTATAAGCAACAGAAATCACAATAAAAACTATTAAACAACAAGAAATTTACATCTTTAAGGATTTCATCAGTCGAATATGAATGTTTTATAATTCAAAATATGAAGTGCAACATCTATTTGTCTTTATTCCATAGTCTGTAACGCCAAAGTATGTTTTTTTTCTTTCAGAATATTGAACTTCAAAATGCCTATGTAAATGTAAAATCAGTTCAATTAGGGCCAATGCATTAATTAAGATTGATGAAAAATTGAAAACTGTTTTGGTTTATTTAAATTCTTATCACTTTGTTTGAGAGTCAAATATTTTAAAAATGCTTGTTTGTAGACAATGTGTTTGCATTTCTTTATTCACATTCTTTCAGAGGAAGAGGACTAAGAATAAGAAAATTACATATTTGCCTTTGAACATTTGTCCTTCAGTTTTTAAAAGTACATATTGCCAAAACTTCTTTCCTTTTTTTAAATCTGCCTTGTTGGTATAGCTCCTTCATTTTATTTTTTATTTCTTATTAGTTCCTATTTATTTATTTTGTTTTATAAAATAAAGTGTATTCATCCAAATAATTAAATTCAAATATTTTTATTTTTAAAGGATTAAACGCATCATTATATTATTTGTTTTAGTAGATCTAAACCACTAGGTAGGAGCAATCATCAGGACATCTTATTTTTTCAATTTTATTTATTTAACTGACGTTTCGGCCACAAGGCAATCTAGTCTAAATTTTTTTTAAATTTTTTTTTTCAAAAATTTGAAAACAATTTAAAAAGGAAGCACCTATCTAATTTTCTATATAATAACATATTAACAACTATAAGTATAAAAATATATTTATTTTTATTTTTATATTTTATATTTTTAGTTGTTAAGTAATATGTTTTAGACAAAAAAAATTAAAAATAAATTTAGACTAGATTGCCGTGTGGCCGAAACGTTGTCAGTTAAATAAATGAAATTGAAAAAAAATAGATGTACTGGTGATTGCTCCTACCTAGTGGTTTAGATCTACTAAAACAAATAGAACAATTTAATCCCAGGAAATTATGGGAGCAGTTATAAATTTGAAATAATTAAGGTGCATTATTATTGTTCTTTCTCAATCCATTCCTCATTTGATGCAATTCCATATTATTTCTGGAGGGGGATACATTAGCTATTAAAAGGAATAACTTAAAAATGTTCACCTCCTCAAACATTTTAATGGAAAAACTTGGAGTGAATGGTTTGACATGCTATTTCTAAAAGTTATATGATGAAATATAAAATTCTAACCCTATATTTTCCCAAATTAATTTTCATATCACTTTAGAACAATTATGATCCATAAAATCAATAAAAATGATTGATTTTAAAAGTTTTTGAAAGCATGTAAGTACATTAAATACAATTAAGTTGATATGAACCCATTCTTAAAAATCTGGTGCGTGCGCGCAACACACAACTTTCACTTACCAACTTACTTAGATAAGAAATTGACGTGTTTTGTTAAATATCATTTCCCAAAGTCACACATTTTTCTACATTCATATCTTATTTTTATTAATCGTTAAAGCCGTTTTTGAGTAAATAAAAAACCCCGTGAAAATGATACAAAATTTATTAAGTAAAGTCCCCCCTTCGGTTGATCAATTTTGATAAAATGTTGGCTATCACATATTTGGCATATACATACATCAAATACCCAGTTTGGTCACAATCGTGAAAGCCGTTTTTGAGTAAATAAAAAAAACACGTAAAAATGATACAAAATTATTATTAATTAAAGTGCCACCTGCGGTTGATCAATTTTGATGAAATTTTTACAGACATATCTCGGGCATATAAATAGATCAAATACTAAGTTTAATCAAAATCGTTAGAGCCGTTTTTGAGAAAATCAAAAAAACACGTGAAAATGTTACAAAATTTATTAAGTAAAGTCCCCCCTCCGGTTAATCAATTTTGATGAAATTTTTACAGTCATATCTCGGGCATATAAATACATCAAATACCCAGTTTGATCAAAACCGTTAAAGCCGATTTAGAGTAAATAAAAAAAACACGTGAAAATGTTACAAAATTTATTAAGTAAAGTCCCACCCTCCGGTTAATCAATTTTGATGAAATTTTTACAGTCATATCTCGGGCATATAAATAGATGAAATACTCAGTTTAATCAAAATCGTTAGAGCCGTTTTTGAGAAAATCGAAAAAAACCTAAAAAGTTATTAAGTAAAGTACCCCCTCCCTTTAAGTAATTTTGATGAAATTTATGCTGTCACATCGCGGGAATATACCTACACTAAATACCCAATTTCAGGATCGCACGGTTTATAGTTTTTGAGCTAGTCTGTTCACACACACACACACACACACACACACACACACACACACACACACACACACACACACACACAGACCATTTCGCGGGACTTGGTCATTTCGACTCAGGGGACCCCAAAACGTGTATTTCCGTTGAAAACCGGAAGTCGAATTTTTTCACGATCGCAATACTTCCACTTACTATATATTTCATATATAGGTAAGTGAAAGTAAAAAATAAATAAATAAGAAAATAGAAGAAATAAATGAGAGACGATTATTTTTAAAATCGAATTGTGCGATGTTGAAAGAAGTAATGTTATATAATGCTGATAATGCAACAACTCCTATTTAAGAAACTCTAAGTTCCTTTCCTGGTTAGTACAAATCCAGTTACGAAATCCTACTCGCACTTCTCGTTGTATCTGAATGACACTTCTTGCATTTCTACTCGCATTTCTTGTTAAAGTTGATGAACCTCATATATCCTAAATAATTTCAAATTAAAGAAAAGTGAAAAAGTGTCGACCTTTAAGCTTTCTGTTAGTTTAAGGCAATTAAGTAGTAGAGACATTGATGATTATAGTTTAGATATTTTCCAGAATTTAATCCTCTCGTAATAAAAGGATGAACCAAAAAGTGAAAAATCGAGATATTCCATGTTTGCAGCGATTATACGATATTAAGGTTATATTTTATCATTCAATTAAGAGAAATAATACAGCAATGCCATTATTTTTTTGACATAAAAAAAGTAATCTCCTGGTTTCTTTGGTGTTGTTGATTATTATGGTATGTATTCCCGACAAATGAGCTGGTACTCAATCATTGTTGAACTTAAAAGTATCATTCCAGTTTAACATCCAGAAACAAGTTGCGGGTACCTAAGAGACAGGTTTTCTCGCTATTTGGACTCTTTTCCTGAAAGAAATTAGAGCGAACGGTATGGCCGATGAGTCCCCGTCTTTTAGTCCTAGCTCCATATCGAGGAAGACCAGGACAAGTTCGGTAGATCATGGTTTCGTCGAAATTACTGGGAAACAGTAAGACCAACATCAGTAGAACCTACAGACTTCACACTCTTGAGTTAAGTATTCTCATTCATTCACCAATATCAGCAAAAACAAGTAAATTCGAGGCTTGTAAGTTGAGATTATTTAATAGCCACAGCTACTATCTAATACTAAACAATAATTTATCTTAATAAATTTTATCTCAAAATGTTCCATAAAATATATTATTGCTTGAAGTATATTAAATGAGACATCACTGTTATTGAAGAAGAGCGGTCAAACTCAGCAAGTCATGTTTTGAAATGATCTGCAAAAATTAAGCCTATTTAAACTACAGAGAGTTTTTGATAAGCCCAGTGCGTAAGATTACCTTTAAAACGATCTTCCCATCTTCGCCGTGGTCTAGCTATCTCGAACATTATCCAGTCATAAACCTTTCAGATGTTCGTTCACTTTTAAGAGTTTTGTAATGTCTAATATTTAAATTTCGGTAAATGATACCGCCATCCTTTCATCCCATACAAATCCAGAGACTGCATCCCTAAACCTCCAGAGACACCTTTCTTTGATTGAACATTGGTGTAGCAACTGGCGAATCAAAATCAACGAATCAAAATGTAAAAATATCACCTTCACCCTCCGACGCAAGTCTTGTCCATCAATCCTTTTCAACTCAGTACCACTTCCTGTCTCAGACACAGTCCGGTATCTGGGATTCTTTTCAGATGGACTAAAATGGAACCCACATACGAGACTTAAAAGATAAGAACTTAACCGACGATTTGCCCAATTATATAGACTATTAAACAAAACATCTCATCTTTCAACTGACAACAAACTTCTAATTTAAAAGACCATATTGAAGCCCATCTGGACCTACGGCCTCGAACTGTGGGGAACGGCAAAACCTTCGAACATCAAACGTATCCAGTCCTTCGGACCATAGTCAATGCCCCATATTATGTCACAAACAAATGTGAACGCCTGTCACCTTATAGGCGAACAAAATCGACATTTTCGAACTTTTTTCAATTTTTCGCTAATAACTCGAAATCGATTTATCACAGAAGAAATTCTGTTCTTTCTAAAATATAAGGGCTAATTCTAAAATTAATGAGATCCTTTTACACAGAATTTGATATTCTACAACTATTATAGGTAACATTTTTTATTTGGAGTAACCCTCTTTAAATTGCAGGCTTTAACGCTATTACATGATCGTAATTCATTTTTCCGCTAAAGTGGCTAAATTTACAATCAGTTTTTGGCGAAAAGACTTAACTGATTTTAACTGCGAGGACGCGAAATTTAATGCCCTTTTAGTTAAGAAAGAATACAATTTCTTGTACGATAAATTGTTTTCGAGTTAAGAGCAAAAAATTGAAAAAAAATTCGAAAATGTCGATTTTGTTCGCCTATAAAATTTGATGGCAACCGATCTGATCAAATCAATTCACATTTGTTATCTATGAAATGAGTACTTTCAGCCTAAATGATCAAAAATTTTCTTCAAATCAGGCACATTTTTGGCCCTCAGCTCCCGGTCTACTACCAAAAGGGGTAATCCATTAACCTTTTCTAAACACCATTCCTGAGAATTGATTATTTAATGAGATAAATGCAAAAGTAAAGAGTTCCAACCAATTATTTTGCTACTTGCATAACAGTAAACATCTTTTGTTTTTTTGGTCCTTCACAGTCCTCCCCTTTCACACCTTTTTGAGCATATGGGATTTGCCGGGGAAAGGGATTAATACCGTGTATTATTAAACGTCTCCTGGCTTTCGGTTTCAACCTTCGGGTTATCTATATCAATAAAACGATGGATGTTATGTGCAACGTGTATTTGGTAATGCGTTGGCCCTCTCTGCCATTCCATCACTCACAGAAAACATGTTAACAGAGGCGATGAACTTTTATCACCAAGTGTGTCTATGTTATATGAGAAGGTATGAAGTTCACACTTCACAGTTGATTTTATGAAAGCAAATAATAAGAAATAACTAACTTAGAAACTTGCCCGACGAAATTTTTTTTTACGAAAATACTGCATGTTGCGAAATAGGATAAGGATTTGATAAAATGTATTTATTCTAATTTTTTTTTTTTTTTTTTTTTTTTTTTTTTTTGGTCTTGTCACGTTTGTCGACATGTGATATCAAAATCAGAGGATGAGATTTTGATGAAATTGATATGGGGCTATCTACATACCTATCCGATAAATTCCTAAAAGGTTCATCAAAATCGGAACAAAGATAGAAATGATAAGCCCAAAAACTTGTTGGACTACAAGCACTTAATAAATAGGACTTCCTATTTATACCGGAATATTCAAAATGTAAATGACTCCGACTGCAGTACACCACTCGGTTACCCATAGTAGCTTAAAATGACGTTAAACAAACATACATTTTCCCTTAAAATGACTAAAACGTCATACGTTCAAGGGCATTTTCAAGTCTGATGATATGATTTTTTTTTTTTTATCTTCACGCATATTGTAGGAAATTTTCTTAGCAATTAATACATTGACAATCACTCCAATAATATAAATTGATTAAAGACAGTATAATTTATACTGCCTTTAATTATAATTAACATTTTACTATGGAATTTAAATAATTATATGTTTTATTATGCTTCCATTGCAAACATGGATGAGAAGTTAAAAACTGATAATCCTAGGAACACATTTTTTCCTTACATATATATATATATCGACAGCGTTGAAAATAATCAAGCAAGAAACTTTCTCTGCTTTCATGAAATACCTCCACTCTCACATAAATATCAGGGAAACCCCCGCCGATTTTTGTTTATCTGAGTCATTTTAGAAAGTCCAAGTGCGGCTTATTTTTCTTATTTTTTTTGTTTAAGGACAGATAAATTTTTGATTCATATAACAATCATTATATACAAACTCTAAAAGTTTTATTCTCAGTGCTTAAGTACTATAATATAAAATTTCCCTTAACGCAACTTATAGAATAGGTGGTAAAAAACTTCTGTTCGAACAGTAAATTAATAAATGTTAACCAATTGAAAATATGTAAAAGATTTGTTTTACATTAGCTATGACTTGACCTTTGTATATAGTAGAGTTCTTCGAGACCGTGGCGGATATAAGGTGGAACGTGCTAACACTCTTGGACCTCAGTTTTCAGACAGTCATGGGATGACTTGATGGAATAGGTCGTAGAAGTGAAGAAACAGCGGTCCGAGATCAGTTCTGGATACTTCATTGAGGAACCTATTCAATTCCTCTCTTCTATCAAGGGCATTCTCAAGAAATTTTCAACCATGACTGATTGCCGATCGTGGCTCCACGTTCCTGCTTATACGCGCGGAAACCAATCACTTACTGCATCCGTTGTTGCTTCTCGTCTTAGCTTACATCATCGTGAATACAAGCAATAGCCTTGTCTAAATTTAAATGAATGTATGATTGTTGGATATGTAATATTTAATCGTAAAAAATTGCTAAATAGAGGTCAAATCGCATATCCACCAATTTATTATTATATCAAGCTGAGTCCAAAGTATGTAAATTATATAAATATCATAAATTATTTATTTATATTAGTAATGTACTCAAGGAAACCAAATTCGAGGCCTGGAAACTAAATTTTGTGAAACATTCAACACAACACTAACAGTAAACCATATTAAAACAACATGCAGTCTACATCTTGACATCAGTAAAACACAACATGAGAAGGCTGAAGCACTTTCAGACAAGAAAAAATTCATTATGTATTGAAATACCTAAAATCCTTAAAATTTGATCCGTGGATTTATAAATGGCATAATAATTGACATGACACCAATGTTGTAATCATATCCATCCCGCTAATTACCCGCTTGTATAGATACAGAAAATATTGTAATAAATTTGTAACCAACGTTCTGACCCACATTGCGTGACATCTTCAGGGATAGAAAATAATTTTGGATTTTGATAATAAGCTGTAATATTGAAAAATCAAATATTTTCGTATTTCTTTAATATGACGGTCGGTTCTTATATTATCACAACACATAATAATATATTCTCAAGCCCAACCAATCTGATATGTTTTCCCCCTCAATAGAGTAATCCCACTGTCCTGATATGTCTACATAGACACGTCTCAGTGACCAAAATCGGGCAACATGACTAATAGCGTGGACAAGGCTTGATACTTCAAGAGCAGCGATATAATACAATATCTTGACTTGGAAAACCAGTTGGATACTTACAACCAATCACTTTAGATATTTATTACCAAGTAACCGTTTTTAATTTTCCATACAACTATCTGTAAACACTTTATTTCTTCTTAGGATGTTTCCAAAACATGACATGTTGACGAGACGAGCTCCATCTGAAAAGCTTGGAAATGTAGTATGCAGATATAAAATTTTATACCGATAATTTATGAATTCTATATCGAGAGACAAGAACTGGAATCACAGAGGAAAGTAGTTCCAAATCAACTCAATCCATATTTTTTTTTCCCGAAATACGCTCTACACTTTCTAAAGTACATGATTCATTACCATATTTTGCATCAAACTGTTTTATTTCAAAACACGACAATCCGACTCAGTCAAAAATAAAAAAATCCGACTCAACTAGGTAAAAAAAGCCTCTAAAATGGCGGTTTCAACTCAAAACTGGATCAATCAAAACTTCACATAATTTAGTTAAACATTTATTAGTTTTGTCAAACCATAGATTAATTAACCATGAGATGTGTGAAAACACATATGCATCTGAGATATGCCTTTATCTGAGAAATATTCTTCTTTTACGTAGGCTTTTTGACTTCCCTAATTCTTGGACTTTTACTTTTGGTTTAAAACAAAATTTGCACCGAATATTTTATTTTAAAACCATATTTAAGGCAGGTGAATTGAAATTCGGAAAGCTTGATATTTTTTTTTTCTTTGTAAATTAAAACAACCTCAATCTCTCGAATGCCTCCCCATCTAAAAACGAATACAAATTGTGGGCGCTACAGGGAAAATTTTAAGGGTTTCTTGACAATTATACTGAGTGTCCCAGACATAGTGTAAAAAAAAAATTGGGTAATACTGCATGCTAAACGGGGTAGAATGGCGCAGAAAAGAGTTTCCTATCTCAATCTGCTGAGTAGATAGAATTATTTTTGTTTTTATTTTTAAAATCTTACTTTTGTCTAAAAAATGGTAGTTTTCTCAACTTTGATTTAGCGTAGAAACAAAAACGATGATATTTTCTTAATCAGCATTAAATATACTAAAAGATGAGTTAGGTTTGGTTATTTTAAATCCACTGTCAGTGGGACTTTTAACGCGCTAAACATAAAACATTTATTAAAACTTATATTTTTAATAGTTTTTGAAAATTCCTCACCCCCCACTGGAGCAGCCTAGAAGCTGCCACATTTCCTAAAAACTGCGGAATTTAGTTAGCTTTATAGTGGTGTAACCCATGATACAATGCACTTTACCTTTTGAGTCTAAAATAATTTTTTCTGATGAAAAACATGCTAGAGATGTCACTGCTGGGGCAATGAGGAAGCGCGCTAGAGCCTGCATCCAAAGTAATGGATGCTGAACATCCCATGAGTTAGAGTTAGTTTTACTTTTTAAGACTAGAAAGAACAATGTATGAATTCTAAATAATATAAAAAGGGTAATAATATTCTAAAATTAAAAAAAAAAACTGCTTAGTTTAAATTTTAAAAATACTTCCTTTAAAATAAATTAAACTTTTTTCTTATTTTCTACTAAAATTTGAAAAATCCTACATAAAAAACGTTGAAGATAAAAAATAATATTATTATTGTAGAACCATACTAAAATGGATTATTGCAGCGCGTGTTCAAAATGTCATCCATTACTTTGGATGCAGGCTTGTCTTAAACATTTTTTTTTTTTTAATTTTAGATTACGGAACTGTTTTGGTCTAGCTCCACCAGTTACTTGGGAACTGAATTTAGTAAGTAACTCAACAGTTATTTTACAAGTAATTATCCCTTCGGCATTAATGAAGTCAATTATTCATTCTGATCCTTTTAACCCAGATTGAAATGAAGTAATTATTAGCAAAATCACAAACACACACACACACACGAGGCATCAGATCTCATATATATCCTTATGCCAAACTTGCAGTGAAAACTTTGCTCGTCCAAAAAATTTGGAGGTCATGTTTATCCAATTTAAAAATAATAACAAGGAAATGAGTGGTTTAGTAAGGTAATTTAGTGATTATTTTGTATTTGTTTTAAAACATACATTTTACTTAAAAGCTGCTTATAAAATCAATTTTAGTGATTTTGTACTTAAAATCTGGCGAAAAAAATCGTCTTCTGTATCGTAATGAAATTCAGGAATATAAAGAATTTAGTTAGTGGAGTGCATTTTCTTAACACCACAATCCATAAAAAAGCTTTCTTGATTGAAATATACTAATGGCTATGTCTTATCCCAATTTTACCGTTACAGTCCCAGAACTTGATTAGCTTATCGGGGAGGCCTTGGCTACTCATCAGAGGTCGTGGACCTCAACTTCTTGAATCCCTAGCCCTTTTCTTCTTGTCCTAGAATAGGACGTGTACGTGACTCCCTTCAGGTATCCTTAGGGCCAAAGAGCTCCCTTATCCATTACAAAGAAAGGAAAAGAGAAAGACTTTTGTCCATACATTCCTCCAAGAAGTGCCCACCTTTCACCAGCTCCAGCGCTACTGTGCTGGAGTAGACAGACCCCCTCCCCAAGGCCAAGATCAGCAGGTCGCACTGTTGCCGTGACCCGAAGAACGGTTACCCGTTACGTCGGCGGGAAGGAGTTCACTCCCGTCAGTCTTAGGGGCTCTTCCACCAGGTCAGTACTTCCTCTCTTCCTCAGCTTCTTCCATGCCTTTCTCTTGTATATTGCTGTAATTATTAACGTGTCGTATCTATACGTTGTTGACTAGTGAATAGGTAAGTAACAACCATGGTAAACCTTGAATGAATGTTATCACTATGCATATTTTTTTACTAAGATTTAAAGCATGTTCTAAGCATAACGCAAAGTAAGTATATGCCCACGAGAACACTATATTATAATTCACCACGCACTCTTATTCAGTCATTGCGTGTGAAGTAAGCATTAAATATATAGTTTGCTATGTGTATAAAATGAAGTTTTTAAAAATTATTCTTACATTATATTTTGATTAACATCTGTGGAATGAAAATTGAATATTTTCTCTATGTTCTAAAAATCTTCAACTTAAAGCGGATTATTAAACATTTGAGTTTTTTTTTTTTGTTTGTGTAAATACATGTTAAGTGCTATTTGGTTTTTTTTTACCGTGTTGTTCAAATCGTAACGAGTTGTTAAGCATAAAATATCTAATTATTATTAGATATTAAATTAATGATAATACCAAAAATTTACCTTATAGTATTTCTTGTAGGGATGGTTGCAGCTGAGGGGAATGGGGGATCGACCCCTCTAAAATTTCGAAATAAACAACAATATTGGAATAAATTGTTAAAAATTTCTAACATATCAGCATTTATTTATATGAATTTAATAAAGTTATGGCCATTCCACGTCAATTCAACACAGGCTAGAACCTCACCATTTCAGATTTCTTGAAATTTAGTATATGTTTAATACTTGTAAGTACTAGAACAATTGTGAAATATTACTGAGATATGTCTACCCGTTTTTGAATTATTGGTCTCTAAAGCCCTCGAAATTGGGTCCAGAAACAGAAAAAATCATGATTTAAAATAGCTGTAGATGTTTTTCAAATTTGACTAGGACTATGAGATTGGTGTCATTTAACAGCGCATTCCAAGCCGTTTCATATGATATACAACAATGTATAGGTTGGTACTAAAGTATTTTCTTAAAACTAAATGTAAAATTTTAATTTCAATTTTCTCAATAGCACTTAGCAGGAGTTCCGCAGGGATCAATACTGGGTCCGTTACTTTACATCATATATACTCACGATATACCTACCAACGCTAAAATTTTGACTGCAACTTACGCTGACGATACAGCAATTTTCTCAAGACATCATAACCCTAGACTTGCCTCATTGAATATACAGAACCACTTACTTCAATTACAAAAATGGTACTCACTCTGGAAAATGAAATTAAATCACGATAAATCACAACACATAACTTTCACACTCAGACGAGATACTTGCTCCCCAGTTTTAATCGGCGACGACCAAATTCCACAGACAGACATTGTACGTTACCTTGGACTTATGTTCGACAGAAGGATGACTTGGGGCCCACATGTCAAAATGAAGAAAAAGACACTGAACAAAGTTTAAAATACTTTACTCACTTTTTTCTAAATCTTCTAAATTGAAAATCAGACAAAAACTGAATACATACACCTACTTACTTAAACCCATTTGGACATACGCCTCACAAATTTTCGGCTCAGCTAAAAAGACGCACTTACAAAAATTGCAAACTTTCCAATCAAAAATTTTGAGACTAATTACGGACGCTCCCAGATACGTAAGTAACCAAACTCTACATACAGACTTACAACAACCGACTATCCAACAACACATACAACAAAACTTTTTTGTTAAATTGGAAGGACACAACAACAGATTGATTAACCGCATGGCCACGGCTGACATGCCTGTTAGAAGGCGGCTAAAAAGAAGGTGGATGAGAGACCTCCTCACCTGAATTAGTATCAAGCCCGGAAAGAGGTGCTGCTGAGCACCTTCCTCCCCCCATGTCTTAATGCCATACGTTTTAATGCGTTGCTGCGGACCACGAATTCGCTGATTGTCGCCGATCGTTGACAGGTGCGAATCAATGTAAGAAGAGAAAAAAAAAAAAAAAAATTCTCAAAAATGGCATTTTTTAAAAAATTTATATTTTTTTGAAAACTAGGTAGTGTTATATCAATTCATACAGCAAAACATAAAAGTGGGATAAAAATGTCTTCATCACTAAAAAAATTGAAAACTAATAATAAAATTTAATAAATATAGCATTTTATGATTAAAAATAGCTGCAGAAGTTTTCCAAATTTGACTAGGATTATGAGATTGGTGATATTTAACAGCGCATTCCATGTCATTTCGTTTGATATACAGCAATGTAAAGGTTGGTAAAGAAATTTTCTTAAAACCTAGTTTAAAATTTTAATTTCAATTATCTCGGAAAGGTCATATTTTAGAATTTTTATATTTTTTGTAAAAAATAATTAGTAGTATATCTATTCATAGAACAAAACATAAAGGTGGGATGAATATTTCTTCTAAATTTGACTAGGACTATGGGATTGATGTAGGTTAACAGCGCATTCTATGCCGTTTAATATGAATAGAACAATGTATAGGTATAGGCAGTATGACCTATTTTTTAAAAAAATATATATAAATATTCTAAAAGATGAACTTTTTGAGATAATTGAAATTAAAATTTTAAACTAGGTTTTAAGAAAACTTCTTTAGTGTTTACCAACCTATACATCCTTGTATATCATATGAAACGGCATGGAATGCGCTGTTAAATTACACCAATCTCATAGTCCTAGTCAAATTTGAAAAACATCAACAGCTATTAAATCATGATTTATTCTGTTTCTGGACCCAATTTTGAGGGCTTTAGAGACCAATAATTCAAAAACGGGTTGACATATCTCATTAATATCTCACAATTGTTCTAGTAGATACATGTAGTACACCTATCCAGAATTTCAAGAAAATCTGAGATGGTGAGGTTCAAAATGATATATTTTTGTGTTGTATTGTGTGGAATCGCCCACTATTATTGTTATAAATAAAAAAGTGTGCTGTTTTTATGCTTTGTATATGTTTTTTTTCTTGCTTTTTCCTTCTAATGACCGCCCCAAAAAATTTTCGGTGACTGCTCCGGTTTCCTTGTGTTCAATTACTAAGATAAATTCAACAAATTATTATTAACATTCGGTTAATAAGTAGTAAAGTAAATTTAAAAACTAACTAACAAATAAACAGGAACTTTTTACGAAACAAAATTAGTTTTAATTTCAGTTTGTTGATTAGATTTTGTAAGTTGTTTTTATTTTATCTTTATTATTATTATTATTATTTTTTGTCATGTTCAGATTGAGATTTCATGAATTTTTTTTATTTTTAAAATTCATTATATAAAATTTATTTATTGATTTAATTACATTTTCGGTGCCGTGTACAACAACAAAGGCTAGAGGCACCAAATTCTTATTACATTATAAATAGATAGAGCGTATAAATACTGGTAATTTTATTCATAAATTTAAACACTGATCTTTCGAAATATACATCTTAATTTTATGTTATAAAAAAAACAAAAAATGACCTTTAAGTAGGATTTTATTATAATAATATATTTAATGTGAAACCAATTGAATATTTTATATCGTTCATGATTACAATCATGTGCGATAAAGTTACATGAACACATTAAGTATAAATTATATCATTGCTTGAAGCCAAAAAAAAAAACAAAACACTTATATGGGTTATCAATTTTTATTCAAAGAAGAATAACAACAAAAATATTAGAACAGGTTACAAAAGTTATCACTTTGTAATACACATATATTCATATGACGTGAGTCTCACAACCAAGACTAAGATTAACTGTCCAGTCACTCACTCCTTATACATAGTCGTAAGTGGAATGGTCTAGAACCTCGTGAAACGGCGTAGATGGTACTCGAACATCATAGTCACAAACACGTGCTCTGTGTGTGCTCCAACTGTTAGTTCGTACCAACAAAAGGTCTAGGACTTTTAAACCACGTTTCTTTGTTTAACGATTTAGCGCTACAATATTATTATTATTATTGACGTTGAAAATCAACAAACAACAATTTGTGGGAATATTATTTTAAAAATTTTCGGAGCTCTGGACATCCTATTTTACTAAATTTTAAAAGACAAAACAATTTACACATTTCTATATATCGTTGTTGTATATATGTATAATCTTTTGTTACCAACAAGACATCATCAGAGTGAGCTGGGTAGGAAGCAATCTCCTGTGGCCAAAATGGAAGGTTCTCACTTCCTGTTTCGCTATTCTCAGAGCCCTGTCCAATACAACTAAAGAAAAGGAGCTACATTCTTGCCTGTTTCCTC
The DNA here is from genome assembly GCA_911387785.2 of Aelia acuminata. Taxonomy (NCBI): domain Eukaryota; kingdom Metazoa; phylum Arthropoda; class Insecta; order Hemiptera; family Pentatomidae; genus Aelia; species Aelia acuminata. Next base: position 59,975,594 of record OU426981.1, read on the forward strand.
CGTTGGAACTCTTTGGATGTCAAGTAACACGTCCACACATTTCTTTCTTTCTTTGTCTATTACCCGACATCTTATTTTGTCGAATGCCTCCATAGATATTTGCTAAACAGGCTCGTTCATTTTGATGTATTTTTTAATGGCCTTCTTTTATTGCCATCCTTTGTACTTCCATGTACTTATTCTTTCATCGGACGTGAAAACAAACTATTCCTCCATTTAATCTGTACTCGATAGTTGTTGTGAAATTTACCTTTCATTTTAATTTTCGTCTCAAGACAAAAAAATGAAAATAAAACGCCAAACCGTAAAAGATTCTTAAGCCCGCAACACCTCAAGTGCGTGCGGGTTTAATTTAAACTATTACTCCTTATCCAAATTTAACAGAAAACCTGAATTGAATATATTTTCTTTCGATTCAATGAAGAGTCTTTTTTTACAATTGTGTAATCCACGATTAGCTATCTTAGTCATCCTTTTCTGAAATATTTATTAATCCTTACTAACGTACACTGCAGATTGTAACTTACTGAGTAATTTTTTATTTTTTTTTTGAGTGTGTTTCCAAGGCATGTACCTGTTTTGTGAATGTAGAAAATAATTTTGTGATTTCAGTGAGCTAGTTTTGTATCTGAGAAGCTCAGAGAAAATTATGACATAGTTATTCGTATTGAGCAGTCACTGTTTCGTAGTTGGTAGGCATGTGATTTGGATTTGTATTATTTGTTTACATGACGTAGAGTAAAAGTAATCTATTCATCTAGTTTTTGAATTAAGGGAAATTTCCCTTTTTGTAGGGAAATTTGTAAAGCTGAATGATTCGAAAGGTATGCACTGAGAAATGAAACAGGATTTGAACTTGAGAAGTCGTTGGTGCCAATCTAAATTTCAGTTCGGAATCATCATCCGGAAAATGGCTTAATGCACCTGTGTTCGTTCCAGTAGGTAATCCAAGCATTGTAGACAGTTTATCTACTGAAAATGGAATTGTTGATCAATGAAATCCTTTTTGGGTGGTCCGTACGTAAACAATGATTTTTCTATTAATTTATTAAAAAGTTTCGATGATATTAGCGGGTCTATATTTCCATTTGAATTTATTTGCCTTCAGTTTACACTTTAGTAACAGAAATCAATCTAGAATGCTCTGTAAACCTGTATATTAGTACCAGTGGTTTGGAGAAGGCGTTAATTCAACTCCGTCAAAGCTCCAAGTAAATAATATTTTTTAGATTTATCTATTAATCATAATAAAATATTAGAAATCTGAATTAAGTCCACGCTAAACTTCATGGATAGTTATACTGAAGAAATGTGAAAAATGAATGTGACGTCGAATTACCAAACCAAATATTTTAATTTTTTTTTTTTTATGAACTATTTTGTACTAGATTATCATGAGTAAAAAAATACCTCAAATGAGTTTGAAACCATTTAGGTATAAACTTGAATATTGACAGATCTTTATATGTAAAAAATAATAATAATAACTTCTATTCATTTAAGTTAAGCTGAACATTAAATTAAGCAAAAGTGAAACTCCGCGGTGAAATGGGACGAAGTTGGATGACCCAGAAACATGGTAGAACTGTTACCGCTCAACCTTTAGTTACATTGACCCGGTTATATTGCTATACAGTTTCCCCCATGATCCTCAAATATTATTATAAATCCTTTGTCCAAAATTCTCAAGATGAGCTGGGGTATATGGCTTTGCTATATGGCTGTCATGGCTTTGGACAAACAATTAGGAACCAGGACTGAACAAATAACACACCAAGTAGAAGGCGTGAAGCACCCACATCAAATATTGACACAATAAATCCTTCGAGTCGGGAATGCATACAATAAAAAAAAAAAATAAAATAAAAAAGTGACTAGTATAAAGAGCGCCGTCACTGAAATCGTATTTCCTTTCCCTCTTATATTAGTTTGGCAAGCAAATGAGAAGTAATTAAATTATTTCTCTAACTTTGCTAAATAAATAAAAAAATACACGAACAGGAAAAAAATTGAGACTCTAAAAAGGACTTTTTTTTCCAAAGGAAAAATTTTTCCGACAATATTCGGATTGGGTCTTGGGAGGTAATATCTAGAAATTTTGTTCTTCCATAGTTCATTGTTCGCTCCGAGACAGAACAGAAGGTTTGTGTTCGGTTTTATTTATTTATTTTTTTTTTTTTATATTTAATGAGTAGAGAGAGCTGTGTGACATTGAAATCCTAATTTTTATTTTACTTTAACAGTAATTTATTTAAATTATATATATATATATATATATATATATATATATATATATATATATATATATTGACAAGGCTATGTGTGTAGACAAATTGATTATGTAACGATGCCGAGATAAAATCCTTAAAGAAGGGTAAAATAAAACCAAAATGTAGATGATACACATAAATCATAAAAATGAAAGAGGTTCTTAAATTTAAAAACTCATAACTCTTCCTCACATCTGTGAAACCCAAAATAACTGAGTTTAATTAGTGGTTTATAGAGTTATTTATTCGTGGTAACTGTATTATTTCCGTTATATATGGTTTTCAAAACTGAAAAAGGATATTTGGAGACAACAAAACTTGATATCATCGATTCAACTTTACGAGAATAAGCTGTTCTTCGCAAGCGATCAAGGATATAAAAAGGTGTAGTGGTTGAAATTTCAATGGGAACGGAAGTTTTTGTTTTGCTTATGTATCCGTGGCCGAATTATTGATCTTCTTTTTCCAATTTTCCCATCACTACAATGTCATGACATCACGAATGTAATGATAACGCTGTAAAAACAAATTTCTTAGCCACCCCTGATGACATCTATGACGATTTGAGCTCCTGAAATGCTACAAGATTCTTCGCGCTCCTTTTACAATTCTACTCTTACTGTCATTTTATGACGAACAACACTGGAAAAGTTCATTAACTACACAAAATTTCGGACAAAAACGGAATGTCCTTTGACATTTTACTTCATACTCGCACATATTCGTCCGTTGTTTCTTTAGCGGAGACAAACCTTATCACTAACTCGATTAAAATAAAAAAAATTCAATCCTCTTAGTGAATAGGAGAGGATACTGGTATACTAGATATCGTCATCATGTTTAAGTAACTAATGTGCATAGGTTTTTAGTTGCACATTCGTTACTTAAGCATGGATGACGATATATAGAGATATGGGATACTATAGATTGAGATTACTGAATTAAACATTCCGAAATTTTATTATTTTCTTGTTTAGGGTTTTGAAAGCCTTAGCCCTTTAAAATATCCATGTTTTATTATTCTCTATTATTTTAATTGGTTTTATCCCTCCAAAGGTGTGTGTGGCGGCGGCATACTCGCCCTCCCTACCCCCCCCCCCCCCCCGTAAAGCATGGAACACTTTCGATAAACAATTTAATAAATAAATATTTTCGCAAATAATTCTTTTTTGTTTTCGGTATTCCGAAATAATTTACCTAAAGTAAATTATTTCCGTTTTGAACTATAGCTGTAAATCTCGAATTCTATAATGGCGAAAAATTTTCCTACTTTACGCACTTAATATGAACTGGTTTTTAAATTGTTTAGGATCGATAAATGAATGCATAGGAGATGAATCATGGAGATAACATCTCAGGTTACAAGAATACTGTAAATCAAGTATCAGTGAGGAATGTAAAATCATTTAGAAACTACCAAAAATAATGATAAAAAGGAATCCTCTGATCTCTTTATTACTTTCACTTACCTATATATGAAATACATAGTAAGTGGAAGTATTGCAATCGTGAAAAATTTCGACTTCCGGTTTTCAACGGAAATACACGTTTTGGGGTCCCCTGAGTCCAATTAACCAAGTCCCGCGAAATGGTCTGTGTGTGAACAGACTAGCTCAAAAACTATAAACCTTGCGAACCTGAAATTAGGTATTTAGTGTATTTATATGCCCGCGATGTGACAGCAAAAATTTCATCAAAATTGCTCAAAGGGAGGGGGTACTTTATTTATTAACTTTTTAAGTTTTTTTCGATTTTCTCAAAAACGGCTCTAACGATTTTGAATAAACTGAGTATTTGAACTATTTATATGCCCGAGATATGACTATAAAAATTACATCAAAATTGATCAACCGTAGGGGAGACTTTACTTAATAAATTTTGTATCATTTTCACGTGTTTTTTTTTATTTACTCAAAAAAGGCTTTAACGATTTTGATCAAACTGGGTATTTGATGTATGTATATGCCAAGGATGTGATACCCAACATATCATCAAAATTGGTCAAACTGAGCGGGCACTTTATTTCATAATTTTTTTCCAACTTTTACCTTTTTTTCGATGATCCCAAAAACGGCTTTAACGATTTTTATCAAATTCAAATTGTTCTTAATTAAAGACGTTCTGTTCATTTGAGAAGTGGCAATTAATAAAACGCATTAATTTCTAATCTAAGTAAGTTGGTAAGTGAAAGTTGTGTGTTGCGCGCACGCACCAGATTTTTCTTATCATGTGATTTAGGACATAGTCTTACATAAACTGGTCATTTCGTCACATTGGGGGAAAAATTTGAGGATGATTGAAGATGACGATTACTTCAGGGGAAAAGTTTGTTTGTTTATTTTGTTTAACGTCACTTTATGCCACTAAGGTGAATCGGACGATGCTACAGTAGGAGTCCTAAATTTTGCCTATCCACGTATAGTGAGGAGAGGGATGTTTAACGAGTATTTGATCCTATACGCTCTGAACTTCCAAATTACGTCCAATCAAAAAGCCTCAAGCGTAGAAGGGTCGATACCATGTTTATTTGGTATATCATCCTTCAATTGAAAGCACCAAGGGCTTTCGATATAGATACTTTTTTACAGTTAATGTGAAATGCACTGTTTTCGGTTTGTATTCACGAACTTTGTTTTAGTTCTGATTATACACTGATGGTCAGAAAATGACTGTATTGTTTATTTGTTTGTTTAATTAGCGTCACTTTATACCAATAGGGTTAATCGGGCGATGCTACAGGGGGAGTCCTAAATTTTGTCTGTCCAGCTATAATTAGGATAGTGGTCTTTAACGATTACCAGACATAGTACAGGCCCGGGACCTCCATTTTACATCCTATCCGAGGGACTGCACAGCCAAAGATTTTTTACTCCCTTTAAATTATCCAAGGGCAATCTTTATCACAGTTGACTCCAATTGACTGTCTTATCCGATTGACTGTCTGTTTTACATTAATTTTTTGAAGATTTAAGGGTTACTGTATTATTAATATAATTATTACTTTTGTTCGACCAATATTAACTACTTTTAAATAAAATATATCCGAGGACACATTACTTCTAATAATTTGAATCGTGCTCCCTAGCGCCGAATGAGTCGTTTTGTCTTTGGGCTGGTATAGAGCTTTTTCGAAAAGAAAAAACAACGTAGCAAGCTAGACCGCTCTAGTCAACTCCCATTCCTTCTGGGTGGCCTGCTAGCGACCTTCTTTTCTAACCTACATTTTGCAGGAGCAATTCGAGAACCAATTTACAATGAGAGCGGGGGTTACTTCTTTGACCATCTTAAAAGACGTAGGGTTTTTATGAATTTGAAATTTTAAAAAAATATGGATTTGTCTTATTTTCCTGGCAGTAGTTATTTTAGTAAAAACCATTTTTTAAGAGAAATTTTTGTTACCAAATACACTAGTTGCGTTCTTTTCCGTGCTTCCACTTGCCCCCTAGTTCACTAAAATTCAAAAAATATTCTTCTTGAAAACTCTAATAAAAGTGCCACCATCAATGAATTATACCCCTAAAATTAATTAATTTTTATTTAAAACAATTTTTTATCGTGCATCTGCCGCCATCTTTGTGAATATCGAGATAGTTCGGTGAAAAACATTTGTACTGTAACATATAATTGTATCTAAACGATTGTGGCCTGGTTTTTCTTAAATTATAGGAGGATAAATCATTTAAGTCTATATTAAAATAAGACCTAATATAAAATGAGCAGTCAACAAAAAAGAATTGCTTTCTTTGCATTGATTCGCCGTGACGTCAATTTTTTTTCATTGAACGAGGATCCGGAAATTCAAGGAGGGGTGCGCATTTTTTTTCTAAATTATTTTATGTAGACTCTCGTTAAATGATTAATTCTGAGACATTGGTTTATTACTTAGAATAATTTGATAAAAAACCATGAGCAGCGTTGGTGATATCTGTTGGCGTCTCTAGATACCAAAGTCTTCAGGATAGGCACTTACGACAGTATCAATTAAATTTGCAATGGAATATATTTTATTTTCCAATTACTTCATTTGTTCCATAACGCAGTATCAACCTTCCTGTCCAATTACAGTGTGAGCCTAATATTGACTACTACAAATATTTGCAGAGAAAAGAAGCCGTTTTACCTTGATATGATTACTAACGATCATTATTACATTTTTATTTATACAGATTACCTTTGATGAGTTAATTAACTATTTTTTATAAAGAACTAATGCTCTAGCATATCGATTGATTTTTATTAGCTTCATCTTTATTGAGTCGATCGGGATATATGTATATTGTCGGCTACATTCCATGATGTTCGTACAAGTGCATTTCAGAGTTTTTTTAAGAGAGATGTTTCGGAACGTAAAACACGTGCGGCCAATTTCCTATTTTCAATTGGACAGGGTTTCAAAATAAAAAATAATATAAGTAATTAGTATTGAAAAAAAAAATGAGGAAGTGAAACAGAGATCAAAAAACCTCCCTGGTCTTTTGATCTCAGTTTTTTTCTGGAGTTGTTTCCGTTATTTTGAGTACAAAGAGTTCTACCAATGGTCCAAAAAACGTTTCAAAGATTCTTCCTAAGGAAAAAAAAAGAATATTATCATACTGAGAGAAAAGCACATAATATTCGATAATGTCTTTGTGGATCATACTACAAATAAGCTGTTATTATCAGGTATATTAATAAATGAGTTTTTTAATTAAGTTTCATTTTATAAAATTATGAAACACCTTTATTCTTTTATGCAAGAGATATTGTTATGTAGTATAGAGTAAATGTAATTTTACTCTTCAACAGATTCTAGAAACTCTCCCTATTATTTAGACTAACGAACGACGGCAGGGGAAAGTTCAGCAAATTATTTGCACAAAAAAGCTGCCTGTCAATAATGAATAATGTATATATACAATGCTCTTTTATTTTCAGCTGGAAGAGATGGAGGGTCCATGCACCGCACTCTTCATCGCTAGTCTATGCCTCTTGGTCGGTATTTCCGCATCCCAAAAACGTAAGTACGATAGTTTGTTATGGATGTTAATTAAGAAATAAATCAGAATAGAAAACTAGGGGCTTATTAGGGCAATTAAAATCCTCTCCCCTTCTATTTTTCTCTCAAATAATTTTATTTTCCTCCCCTTCTTAGAGGAAAGAAGATTTTTTAAATTGGAGTGATAGAAATAATTGCACTTTTAATCTTCTATTCCATGTTTTATTTTTTGTTTGCTTCATTTATTTGCTCATTTTCAATATGTTTCAACATGTCAACAATATTTAAACGGTAAAAAGGTCTATTTTCCATTCCATACCCCCAACACTTAGTTTTCATTTCAGCACTTTTCAGAGTGTATGACCTTTCTTCAAATGTTTTTGAGTGATTGACCATGAGGTTTACAAACTGGCAAATTTTCTAAAAACATTAAATTGTCCAGTCATCGAGTCCACATGGTGCACAGTGCTTCGAGCATATGAGGAGTTTTTGGACAAAAATCTTTTAACCATGGAATATTATAGGAAATGCTGAGCTGATTACTAATATACCTCATATGCGGGGTCGGAAATAATATTTGACCAAGTTAGATCCAAAAAAAAAAGGCAAATTATCATAAATTTAAGGGAAATTAGAGAATCATTACCGGTTAGTTGATCAAAATTTATCTTTAATAAGATAATTAAGCAAACACAAAAGATACATTCCTGATTGTATAAATAATACTACTTATATAAATAATATTTTACATAATAAAATAATTTTTGAAAGTATGTACATAATAAGAGAAATATAAACATCAATTCGTCTGACGTCCTCCTCGTCTTTTTTTTTTTTTTTGACTGAACATTCTGAAAAGGTTACCGTATTAAAGGTCTACCGCGACTTGTTCCTACTTTATCATCAATGTTCAAAAATTTTATGTTGTCTAGTGTAAATGTGTAGTCCATGTTCAACCATTCTCCGTAACGTTTTTCAAAAAGAATTTTTCTACAACTGCACTCGCTCCATTTTTGGCTCAACTTCAAACAAAACAATCTAACTTTATCTTCCAAATCGGTAACTAAATCAGGCTCCAATTTTTCCCTACTAAATGAGACAAGACGGCATCTTTCTTACAGCTGGGAGCCGCAGAAATCCACTTTTCAAAGAGTTTTCTATTTTTAAGACCTAAAAAGGATACTCATGACTATTGGGCAAATTTAATACAAATTCACTTCCAAAATTAAATAAGAGTTTTATTTTTAATTGAAAAGTCAAATATTACTTTTTTCTGTAATCATTGAATAATGGTAACATTACTAAACTGAAATGAGTGAAGAAAGTGAAACATTTTGCAATAAAGTGAAGAAAGTGAATTGCCTTCTTAATTAGTAATAAGTATAAATTAAAAAATAATTTGAAGTTGGAAATTAAATGTTTCTTAACATTGTAAGACTTTATTTTAACAAAATAAATTGAAATGTGAATGAATTATTGGTGGAAATAATCAATATATTTTAAAATTTAAATATAATAATAATTACCTTCCTTGTTTACAACCTGCACTTGTTTATAACTGCACTACTTGTAACCATGCTTATAACCTACCAACAACATACCATAATCTTCACAACATCCTAATTTTGTTCATATTCTGGTTAGATCTGATCATGTATTACACGATTACAGAAAAAAATTAATATTACACTCGTGAAAAAAGTAGAATTTACAACTCTCGTGAAATTACCACACTCGCTTCGCTCTTGTGGGTAAACGTTTCACTCGAGTTGTAAAATGATCTACTTTCGTCACTTGTATAATAAATAACTATTATAGGATAATGCAGTAAACGCAATTTCCAAATACAAATTAAATATATGTAAAGACAAAATAGCAGCTACATTGATTTTATAAATATATTTTCTTAATTAGGGCATACTTTCAGACACTGCTTAAAATTATTGATATTGGTCAATTTACTAGTAAAAACTGATATTTTTTATGGGATTGAGTGTAAAAATGTATCTAATTAGAACGGCTAATCTAATTGTTGTAGATGCGAATTGGTTTTCAAGCAAGCGCTGAGAACCTGATTTCATTTGAAAATAAAAAAATTGTCAAAGTCAGAGTCGCAGGTTATCGCAGATTATCTTTATAGATTTTAATTCTAAATTAGTTAGACTACAAATATTAAAAAAATGAAAGAGGTGTTTTGCGGACATTTTGTAATATTTCACTTTAAAGTTAGTAGAACATCGAGAGAGTCAAAAATTTTTCTTTCCCTTGGCCATATTTTCCAAAATAATTTCGACTTTCACATTAAATAAAGTTCACAGTATACCTCTTCTAAACAGAAATAAGACTAAATGAAAAGATTACGACAAAGCCAATGTTTACATCTAGTATTTACCTTTGATCTAAAATCCCTTCTCGGCTAATACATGTAAGTAAGTGTTCACTAATATTATTTTTTTCGAAACATTTCTTAATTTTAATAGCAGTTGAGTTAAAAAATATATGTAAATATTATAATTAATGATCATTTACATGTCTAGGAACATTTTAATTGCAAATTCAAGAAAAAAAAAAAAACTTGATTTTTCGATTTTTGTCCATTGATCGAAGCACTGTGTGGCGGAAGCAATAATTTAAATTATCGAGTTTTAAAAATACATAACAATAATTTATCAGCTTGTAATTATTTTTTTATATATATGCGTAGCGATGAGTGTAATTATTTTCTTAAACTGTGAGATATTTCTTGATTAGAGTAAAACAATTGGAGTTTCATTAGTTCGTTTCATTGATAATTAGTATGTTCTATTTAACTATAATACTTACCTATTATTTAAAAATCAAACTAATAATATTTATTTGGAAATCCATATAATTCTGTACAATGTATTTATTTTGACTGTAGAGTTGATGATTTATAGAACCTAATTTATTTCTAGCATACTTTCTTCACACTTGCCAAAAAAATGACCCTAACATTAATCAGTGCCTCACCTACGCTGCCAACCATTTAGCGACGCACTTTAGATCAGGTAAAGTACATTGAGAATCCAGAAATATATTTGTTCATGATATTTATTTATTATTTTGTAAAATAAACAAAATTAATGAACTGTTTATGTTACAGGCATACCCGAACTTGGGTTGACTGAAGTTGAACCAATTATTCTGGACGAAATAAACCTAGCTTTGGGTTCCGGACCGGACGGGTATAGGGCAACGTTCCGAGACATCAAGGCCTACGGAATCAGCAATTTGACAATCACAGGAGTGAGGTAAATATGAAAATCGACTTGAAAATTTTAGGATAGCTTTGAAATTAATTGATATTTGTATCAAACAAAGTTTCGATGAAAGTTTATTCAACAGGTTGTCTCTACAAATTATACTAATGTATATTTTTTCTAAAGTTGACTGTCTTTTGCTCCAATAAGTAATATTTTTGAATCGTGGTATTATTAGGTATTGAGCGAAATACCAAATGCCTGATGATGACAACGTACCCGATATTGCAAATGCCATGACAATGAAAAAAAAATTAGATATTATTCAAAAATATATCACATATAAATTGATTATTAAAAAGGTAAAAAAACCTGTGGGTGTAATTAGGGTCCATATTAATATTTTTAATATGAATGAGTTTATTAGTAAAATCTATAAAATATACTACCTACTCTCTGAATGTGAATAATAAAAATGTTGATTACCTCAAACATAAATATCTTTACTGGCAATAAATTGTACACACTTTAGAATAACGGCCGTTCGACAGTTACTGATACTACTTAATATACCGGCATATCTTCCCAAAGGTCTTTCGGTTAAATCAGTACATTGGGTATATCGGCATATTGGTCTTTTGGCACATGGTGTAAACCGTTATATGGTAAATAATGCCGTTGGCGATGTTTTTATCGACATCGGTTGATTCCAAGTAATTAATATATTTGATTAAACTTTATTTTCAAAAAATAATATATATACTTAATAGTTTTGAAATAATTAATCTACTACCACCGTGCTAATATCCTGGATTTTAAATATGCTTTTGTCTTTAACGAAAAAATTCTCTCTAACATTCAAAAACCTGTTGCAAGTCTTTGTTTTGTGACAAACAGTGTATAACGGATAATCCTCAAGTATGCATAAAACAATAGGCTAAATAAAACAGTAAGCTCCCTTCTCAAAAAAGATCGTCAGAAATTTTAAAGAAGCATCTATATATGTGCATATTTCAAAGTAACTTTAATATAAATAAATACAGTCACGGAAATTCAATTAATCTTTTTTTTTTTTCTTTTCGCCGTCGTAATTGTGCCTATATACAGAAACATTTTTACTTCCTACAGTCAATCCAAACCATCAAATCAACGTCCAGTCTCATTATGATGTAATAACTATTCTGTTTTGCTATTTACCTATTTTGCATTTCATATTACATTTGAAAACCATCTGTATAAAATTTATATCAATGATTCAAATGCATTCCAGGATCTTGTTACAATATAATTGAAATGTCTAGTAGTTACTTGTTACATCTCAGTATATAAATTATCTCAGTTTAATTTTGAAACCACTAAGTGTTCATTTTTGACAATATCTTAACAATTATGTGGATTTAATTTAGTTAAAAGTAATATGAAATAACTAATAAACAATTTTTATTTTATTTGTTACTTTGGCTTAGACCACTTTCATAAGTTTGAGCTCGTTTAAATAGAAAGTAAATTTATAATTTCTATATTTGATATTATGTAGCAATTATTTTCATTTAGAGAATTAAATCGAAGATTTTTAAAGAATTTATATAAAATTTATGAAAAATTCATCTTTGGATTTAGTATTGTTACCTAAATGATTTCAATAATATTGGTGGCAGATACTAATAAGTTCTAAAATATTACTTAATAAATTTAAATTTCAAAAGTTTAATTTTCCGTTACTCTGGCTTAGCTAATTAATGATGATTTAACAAAATTTTGATTAGATTTTTTTTTTTTTTTTCTCAGGTCAGATCTGAATACATTACAATTACAGTTCAGTTTTTATATACCAAAGATCGCAGTGCGCGCTAAATATAAAAGTTCAGGAATACTCATTATGGTTCAGGCTACCGGAGGTGGAGACTACTGGGGACAATATGGTAATGTTTCAAAATTTATTTACATAATATATAGATATTATTATTAAAAATAATTATCAGTAAATTTATTTGTTATTTTCAGATGGAGTTAGAGCGAAGACATATTTGAGAGCCAGTAAACAAGACATTAATGGTGTTGAATATTTGAATTTAGAAGATCTAAAGATGGATTTTAGTGTTAGAGAATTGAAGATGGGTATTGAAAACATCCAAAATGGAAATGCTGTAATAGGTATAAATTGATCACTTCAAACCATACAAAAACAAATAATTTCTTTTATTTTTTATTATGAATCCTGGAAAGAGGATTTCCTTAGTTAAAGATTTGTGTCCAGCCATACTTTTATTAAATTAACTCGCACCTCAATAATTTTTTTTTTTAAATAAAAATATCATATCTGTATGCAGTGGGCAAATTTAAAAAAAATTTAACAATTATAAGAAAAACTCTTTAAATATGCTGGTTCTTAAAAGCTGGTTCTTAATTTATGTGAACGAAAACAAACACACCATAAACAATGTTATAGTTTCTTCACAGATATTAGAAGAGAGTAGCTAGATGAATGCAAAGATCCAGGCACTTTCTTTTATGCTGAGAGAAAGTAGATCTTCGCTCACCTAAAGGAGAAAATATGAGAGGATGGTTCTGGAACGCTTACTCTAATTGCATATTCAAAAGCTAACTTAATTTTTTTCTATTTTATCAGTTTATATTTATTTTATTTAAAAACCAGATGTAAAAAGTACCAAGATATTAATTTAATACTTGACACTTTACAACTCAATAAAATTATAAAGAAAATAGAAAAAAATATAAACAAACAATGAAAACTGATTTCTATCATCAAATAGATATTTCAAAATTATGGATGCAGCTATTTGAGTCAAATGGAAACCCTCTACTTTAAAGGAATAATTGAACAATTCTTAAGAGCTGACCCTTGGTTTTTCACATAGAGAGGAGAGGATGTTTTATTTTCATTAATAACTCGATGAAAAATTATTATTTTCACAATTCATATTATTTATTCTTAACATAATACACTTTGTATTTATAAGTAAATAAAAATGGATTAAACAGTATTAAAATGTTAACAATTCTTTTTTTATTTTACAGAAGCTGCTCTCAATTTATTAATAAATTCACATGCTCAAGAACTGCTGCGAGAAATGAAACCATCAATTAAGACTAAACTTCTGCAAATAATGGGACAGTTTGTGGAAAATCTCTTCCAAAGAATACCATACAAATACTGGATCAGTGAATGATATCTTTCATGCCAAAAATTATTAGATGATAAGATTTTTTTCTTCAATTAATTCTTATGAATTATTTATTTATTGTTTTATTCATAATGAATTTATTTTTAAGGATTTCTGATGTGTATTTATTTGTATTGTTTAAAGATACTTGTAGTACAAAAACACTAATGTTTGTCATGCATTTTATTAAGATTCAATTCAATTAAAGATGATTTAATAAAAATATTTGGTATAAATAACTATTGAAATGATAGAATCATCTGCTTTATTACAGTAAAGCGGCATGCATTTCATAAAATGATTGTTTTGTATTAAATAAAATACATATTAAATGTAAAATTCAGGATTTCATTTCAGTTTCTGTCCACAAACTTTAGTACAAATAAATACTGGTACCCACAACTATACTATAAATAGCTTATTGCAAGCTAAGTGTTCTACTTGATTGTATCTTTCATCTTAGTGAGGAGAGTTTGGTTTGCATAAGGTTTATCTTTAAATGAAAGAATATCTTCCAATGGGTTATCCTGCATTTTATTTTCCCTTTTGATCTACTATTTTTTTGGTCAAAAACGTGACAGCTACAAATGTGCCTATCTTTAGCATGCATTAGAATGCAGTTCGATTGGTTCTGCCATCAATCTCCTTAAATATGCCAAGTGTGCCATCCAGCATCAATTTCAGAAAGCACTTAATTGAATGTTACAAATGTTTCAGAGGGAAACTCTCATTGAAAAGCAAATTTCTTGTAGTATTTGGAGAATGTTAGTAAGCCAACCCATTTGAAAAAATTTGTTATTCACTATGTATCTTCAATGGGGCCTCAAAAAATACATTCTGGTCTCAGAACACAATTGTGACATTTGGTTTTGTTAACATTGTATTAATTTATTACTATTTTTCTTGTTAAATTTTGTTTTCGTATTAGTATTTATGTAAAAAATACGATATTTTCAATTCATGTCAATTGTATGACTAGTAATAGAAAAAAAAATTATTCTTTTCGATACATTATCTAGATTGATTATAATTGTTTCCGGCAATTTTAACCAGCTATTATGGACTCCTAACAAAGCTAATGTATGTTTTGAATTTAAAATGTTTCAATCACACGACCAGGAGAAAAAAATGTATTGATTTTTTGTGGTCGTCAGCCAGAACTGATATGTAAGTTTCTTCCGTCCTAATGGAAGATTATTTTGAAGACCAATAGAATAACATTGTATGTACATTACTTGGTTTGGATTGAAACATTTGTACATTACAAAAAGAAGTAAGAAAAAACATTTTATAAATAAAATAAAAAACCGACTCCGAAAACTAGGAAACAGTAAAAATGAATGCACTAAGAATTATGAAATAATTGCCTTCTGATTTGCATCATTGTATTTCATGAATACAAAGCAAAATTGAAAATATTATAAAAAACGTAGATTTGCAATAAAACGAATAAGTTTATTTTATTTTGTACGAATACACACTCTTAAAAGTTATTAAATTAAAATATTAAATATTATGTTCAATATAACACCATCATTTCGGAGGTGGCGCAAAATTTTAAATTTTTGACAGTAGACATTATGAAAATCTTCTAAATCATCTATTGATTTCAATTACATGTAATCGTAATCAGTAACATGTCGTTTGGAAGATTTTATATTTTGCGCCGCCCCCGAAAAGATTGTGTAGTAGTGAACTTGGTATTTAATATTTTGAATAAGAGTGTGTATTCTGTACAAATTAAAATAAAACTATTCGTTTTATTTCATTTCTATGCTTTTTAAACCATTTTCAATTTGGTTTGTATTCAAAAAAATCAGAAGGTAATTTAACGTAAAGGTAATTTATCTTTACTGGTTCCTATTTTTCGAAGTCGGTTCAATTTCTTTTTTGGTGTCTTTTATTTCATATGTTTTAGTTGTGGGAAAAAGAGAATTGGGTAAGGATGTAACAATAAATTGCTACAGAACATTCGTACCTTATTAAGAGAAAAACGCCGAGCAAGATCGAAGTGGCATAGGACAAGATACCCATCAGATAACTCATACTACAATAAACTTACCAATAGACTAAAATCAGAACTAAAAAACTTCAAAATTTAAATAACTTTACTGATAACCTTAGTACTACTGACTGGCACTACTAGTAAGTCCTTGTGGAATACCACTAAAAGGCTCCTAAAATTAGAGGACTGTAATCATCCACTCCTCACTGAATCCTAAACCTGGACAAGATCTGACAAAGAAAAATTCCAACAATTCGGTGAGTACCAGTTCAAAACTTTTAAACCACACCCTGATATCCTAAATCATATTCACCTTGAATGTATTGAATGTACTAAACTGGACTCTTTCTAAATGTAGAACAGGTATTTGATGGAGTCTGGCACCGGGGATTGATGTACAAACTCCGTGAAATCCTACCTCCTACCTACTTTCTCATTATCCGTTCTTACCTTTCAGACCGGTTGTTCAAAGTAAATCATAATATGACCTTTTCGTCCCTGTTTGCTCAGTCTGCTGGTGTTCCTCAACATTATCTCAGAAACTATTTAATTTACCAAAATATAACAAATGTTTACTTTTAAATATAGAAGTAGTAATTAGCTGTGCTAGCAATTAATAATGACC
This sequence comes from Aelia acuminata, assembly GCA_911387785.2. Taxonomy (NCBI): domain Eukaryota; kingdom Metazoa; phylum Arthropoda; class Insecta; order Hemiptera; family Pentatomidae; genus Aelia; species Aelia acuminata. The sequence goes on from OU426981.1 coordinate 59,991,875, forward strand.
CAGACCTTGCATCCCAAACTCTCCAATCTCACATCACAACCCTTGAAGAATGGTGTCAGAAATGGAAAATTAAAATCAACCCCGAAACATCCCATCAAATCACTTTTACCCTTCGTCGTAAACCTATGACCTCCTGCCCAACAGTATCCTTCAATAACAGTCCACTTATCCCTGTCGACCAGATCCGTTACCTAGGACTTCACCTGGACAAAGGCCTTACTTGGAATCCCCACACAAGCCTGAAACGACAAGAAACTGCTTCAACACTTACTTGACTAACGTTCAAAACTCCCAATCTATTATAAAAGGCTAATTTATATGACAGTAATAAGACCGATATGGACTTACGGAATCGAGCTTTGGGGCTCTACTATCATAATCCTCTCGAATCCAATCCTTGCAATCCAAAATTCTGAACACTCCTTACTTCATCACAAATAAACTGATCCATAAAGACCTTAATACTCCATGTATCGCCGATTTGGCCCAATCAAGATACCATTCCTTTCATGATAAACTCCCGACCCACCCGAATTCGCTTGTTCCCAACCCAGCCTTGCTTCCTCCTCTATTCCAGATAATCCTCCTAGGCCCCTGAAAAGAAGATGGCCTACGGATCTTATACGTTAAGTGTACTAGTCTAGAGCTACCAATGGGTAACTTTAAAAAAAAAGGCAAGTATGTCAAGATCCACATATGTAAGTCTATCTACCTACATACTCTTGTATGGGGGTTGTACTGACGTGGGGTACTTGTGGTACTGAGGTGGGTACTGACGTACCCAACGAATTGCTGAACGACTCAATGAAGAATTGCCGAGAAAATAAGTAGAGACGACGTTCGCAATGAGAGGATTAGTCATGAGCTTGAGGTGGCACCATTGAAAGAACTCTTAGAATACCGCCAAGTAAAGTGGTATGACCATGTTGTCAGGACGGCCGAACACAGAGACCCTCTTAAAACCATGGAATATGTCCCAGATGGCAGAAGACATCGAGGGCGTCCAAGGATGTCGTACCTCGATTACATCGATCGGCTTTGCGGAGTGAGAGGGAAGATTCTCCGACAAGCCTTGCGAGTAACAGGAAGACATGGAATTCCTGGATAAAAACTACCCTACGCTGAATGGCACTAAAAGGGGAAGCAAAAGAAAAAGAAGAAGAAGAAGGATTTTGATGAGTTTGCTCCGGTGTCACATAAATCCAGCTACTGAACAGACAAGATATTGACCGTATTTCGACAAGATATCGTGAATGGTTATTTGGCCTATAATAAATTGGAACGTAATTTTTGAATTATGATCGCTTCAGTATTCTTCTAAAAACTAAGGCGATATTATATACTGCTCCGGTAGGAACCGTTCATATTTCTTTATTTAAATCTATCGTTGGAAAAACAGTGATTTAACTAAATTGTATTTCCAAAAATAACATCATTGGATAGAAGTCCCCGCTGAAAAAAAGGATATTTTTTATTTATAATTCCGTTATGGGGAATATTTTACTACGCTACCTTTAACATTTATTAGTTTGTGTCACTTCTTCATAAATATCCAAAATTCAATCATGGATGTCATTATAAAACACTTTTTATCGCTTTTTCTTTTTATGAGCAGAACAATTTACGGCATTCCAAGTCTGTTTCTGTGTTACAGTCTTGTTTTAAAAAAAGTAAAAACAAGAGTCATTCCGACCACCATTCCAAATCAATCATACAAGTGTCAATCCTACAACCCACATTAAAATGTGGGCTGTTTTTCTCTGTAACAAGATAGTATTTATTTGAGTTTGCCTCTAGTCCTTAAACTTATCAGAAATATATAGATTTATAAATTCTGTTGTCGGATCTTGTCAGTTAATGAATCCATTTGATATTCAACATATTTTAATGAGTCTTCACATGTTTCGGGTATTTCTTGTGGCTGCTAACTAGATACATCTACAAGGCTGGAGAACATTCGATAGCTACTTGTACCACTAATGCTTTATCATTCTGATATATTAGGCGCCGTTTACAACTGGAAAGAAACGAAGTCAAAAGACCCGAAAGGGGATTGCTATATTTTCACTTTTAATTACCCATATGCCTGCCTAACCGGAACCTATAGCTCAATGTACCAGGCGGGTCCACGGGTGGCGGATTGTGGAACGGCCTACCTCGGTAGGTCAGCTGCGAATATGTCGAAAAGCAGCCCCGGACCATGAGCGGCAGACACCAGCAGAGCGGGGGGAGGGTGGCCGGTGGCATGGCCACTCTCAGCAAGTACCTTAAGGGATCAATGACGGTGTTCTGTGACGAGGCGATATTGCGCCGCCTCTAAATAAGCGCAGCCACTCCCCACACTGCGGGAGCAGCCTAGGAGAAGGAACTCCGAAATAACACCCGGGTAGACGGGACTCGTGATCTTTGGTCGGCAGCTCGTCTAGGGGAAGGAGACCCTGATCAAAAACCCTGGTCCTCCAGGTTGGGGGTTTTCGTTTGGGTTAGCTGCTCATCGATGGAAAAACCAGAATGCTCGAAGAAACCAGAGTGGAGCCTCGGATATATCGGACGGTTTTTCTGGGAAACGACATCGGAAACGGACACGGACTATCCATTTAGGAACTTGGAATGTACAGAGTATCAGCAACAAAAAAACTGAGGTACTAAAAGAAGATGAACGTTCAGCGCTGGACATACTGGTCTTGACCGAAACGAAGATCAAAGGGAAAGGACAGGAACTCCTGGGGGAATACATACATATGTGGAGTGGTGTTGACAGGGATAAGAGGGCTAGAGCTGGGGAATCCTTTTTGATCAAAAAAAAGCACGGACGAAAAATAAGCCAATGTGAAGAGATATCAGAGAGGCTCATGCGGGTGGATCTTGATTATCTTGGTCGAAAAATTGCCGTATTCGGAGTGTATGGACCCGGAAATAACGAGACTCCAGACATAAAGAACGCCTTTGATGAGGAACTTAGATCTGCCCGCGAGAAGGTACACGAAGAAGAGATTATTCTGTTGGGGGACTTCATCGCTCGAATCTGACGTCAAATGGGTAGCCGAGTGGTTGGACGCCAGGGAGAAGAAATAGTAACGGATAACGGAAGACGGCTACTGGATATATACGAATCCTTCGAACTCTCGATAAAAAACACCTTCTTTAGACACAAATGGATCCACCAAGCTACTTGGAATAAACCAGGTTTCCAGTCATCAATACTGGACTATATTATATCCAAACAAGCCAGCACGCTAAAGGTAGAGGATGTGCGTGTATTTCGAGGCTGGGAATGCGGAAGTGACCATCATATGCTACGTGCCAAGATTTACTTTCCCTGGACTGTGGGGAGAAACAAATGCAAAGGTGGAACAACGACGGAAGCAGAAACCATTCCTTATTATCAGCTTGATCTACTTGGGGATCAAAGCATCCGAGATCTATACACGGGACGACTAGATGCGAAGTTAAATCTAAGGAGTGAGTGCCTCAGAAAAGTACGCACACTTGAAGGAGTGCATTCATGCAGCGGCAGCTGAAGCTCTCGGTCCGAGGGAGAGGCGCCCTAAGCCGGACTGGTGGACAGATGAGGTGGCTGGACTGGTGAACCAAAAGAAAGTAACATACCAGAGGTATCTGTCCTCAAGAACCAGCGAAGACTGGATTAATTATAGAAAATTAAATAAGGAGGTCAAAATCATAGTAGCTAACGAGAAAAATGCTACATGGGAAAGATAGCCGGCGCATAGATAGCACGTTGGGATACAACAGAGTAAGAGAGTCCTGGGGTATCTTAAAAAAGCTGCGCGCACCTAGAAAAGGAAATGTGCTCTCACCAATTAGCGATTCGGATTGGAAAATGTACTTTGAAGATCTACTTAGAGAGAGCCGCCCCCAGTTCATGGCAGAGGAGAGAGCTACACTAGCACAGGATGCTGGAGTGGAGATTACCATGGAGGAATTGGTTCAGGCTCTGAAGAGCTCAAAAAACGGAAAGGCCCCGGGACCAGGCGGGATCCCGATGGAGCTGCTGAAGTGTGGAGGGGATAAGATGAAGACCATCCTTCTTGAAGTAATTAGGCTGATATTGAGAGGAGACAGGATACCCGAGGATCTCCGAACTGGCTTTATATCACCTATATTCAAGAAAGGAGACAGAAAAGTATGCAGAAACTACAGAGGTATCTGTGTGCAGAGCTCTGTAAGTAGAATTATTGGAAGACTGCTCCGAGACAAGCTAGAGGATGAGTTCCTAACCCCAGAAGAGCAGGCGGGCTTCACGGCAGGGAGTTCCTGCAATGACAACATCTTTGTCCTAAGGCAACTAATCGAGAAATCCCAGGAGATGAACCAGGAGCTCCATATGGCATTCGTGGACCTTGAACAGGCATATGACAGTGTCCCGAGAAGCAGAATGTGGTCGGCACTGACGAAGGCGGGCATCGACGGCAACTTGATATCTGCAGTAAGGCAACTCTACCGAGACGACATCTACCAAATCAAAATAGGAAATCGGTTGTCGGAACCTTTCGCAGGCACTAAGGGTCTGAAACAGGGTTGCAGCATGGCGCCCACCCTATTCAAGATTTACCTCCACACGTCTGAAAGGCAATGGTATGCACGGTGCGGAGATGTGGGGCCATTTATCGACGAAGACCAACTAATCTCCCTATTTTTTGCGGATGACCAGGTTGTATTTGCGCGGAGGAAGGTCTATCTGGAAATGAATGTACAAAATGTACTCACTATGGGACTGCTATGAATCTATGGGGCTTAAAATAAATTTCGGAAAGACCGAATATATGGCTATTTGCGCTGGTAATGACGGTGATCTCCCCGTCGACTCTGAGAAATGTACAAAGGTTGATGTTTTCAAGTATCTGGGATCTTACCTCGACTCCTCAGGATCCTCGGAAACAGATGTGAGGAAAAAAGTGGAGCAAGCTCGAAAAGCCACACGCATGCTGCACCCGGTTTTGTGGAACGGAACCATTACTAAGGAAAATAAACGAAGGATCTTCCACGCCATCGTCGAGCCCATCCTAACTTATGCATCTGAAACTTGGACCATGGCATCCCAGCTTTACTCAAGGGTTCAAGCTGTGGAGATGGACTTTTGGAGGAGATGCCTAAAGGTAACAAGGATGGACAGGATTAGTAATGACGTTGGCTAAGATGGTACGGCCATGTAAGAAGAATGTCCAGCGAGCGATGGCCGAGACGAGTCTTAGATTGGCAGCCGCCAGGAAGACGGAGAAGAGGACGACCCAGGAAAAGATGGATAAGTGAAGTAGAAGAGGAAATGGCGGGCCGAGGCCTTGAGGATGGAGACTGGCTGGACCGCGATCTCTTGAGCTCAGCCCTGGTGTAGAAAGGCAACCCGTGTTGGAACGCCTATAAAAGTAAACAAGTAAAATTACCCATATGTAAAGTATACTATAAGGAGAAAAATGCAATCGCGAAAAATTTCGACTTCCGCTTTCAACGGAAATACACGTTTTGGGGTCCGCAAAATAGGTATTAATAGACTTGCTCAAAAACGATAAACCATACAAACTTGAAATTAGGTATCTGGGACAGGTATATGCCCCTAATGTAACAACAAAGATTTAAACAAAATTGAGTGAACGGAGGGGGTACTTTGTACATACATTTAATCATGTTTTTACGTAGTTTACGATTTGCTCAAAAACGGCTCAAACGATTTTAATTAAACCCGCCACATTCAATGAGAATCAACTATTCCTGATATCAAGATGGTTATATCGTCGGCAACATGCTAAACTAAGTAATGTGAAAAATCGCGTACTACTAAAACAGGGCTGCCGAATGGTAAAACAAGGAATCTGTTGGATGATCGTAAGCCAGAGTCATTTTTACGAATTTATAGATTTGCCCAATTGAGTTATGCTATATTTACGAATAGGATATTCAACAGTTTACACAGTTGGACAAATAAAAAAATTTCCCAAACGCTATAATCCAAACTAGCGAAAACCCTAGTTTCGTTAGTTTTCATTACCACTTAGACAGTTGAATGCGCTTATTGAAGCATTGTAATTTATCGAATATGGCACATTTGCTAGTATACGTAGTAATTTTTTCTTTGCATAATTATTCATAAAAACAATGTATCATAAAACAACTTATAATATATATTTTTTAAAAATTGAAGTCTTATTGGAAATAATACTTTACTACTAAGTTATTTCATTGTAAATAATCAAATAAATATAATCAAATAATCACAGGCAATATGGGTATAGCAGTAGCTGGATGTTACGCTTGACTAAGCAACAACACACTACTACTACTAAAACATTTATACATTTTGATTTTCGTCTTCTTCAGCTGTCCCCAAGAGCTGGAAGGTCGCTTCCTTTCTACGGCTGTCTTCTTGGCCCAGTTCCTATTCTCCGGGCTCCTGTGTTGAAGTGGGCTGGACCCAACGCAGTTTTCCATCCTTGGATGAACTTGAACCGTGGGAAATTCTCCTCGCTAACAGAGGGAACTCTTGCTCAGTGAGGACGAAAAGTCCCATGGTTCTCAGCATTCTGGCCCTTATTCCATCAAATGCAGTGCAGGTCGTGATCACGTGATCAACAGTCTCTGGAACACCACAGGTGGAGCAGTGGGGATCTATGTTCTTACCAAGTCTATGCAAATGGGCACTAAAACCCCCATGCCCCGTGAGGAACTGTCGGTATTTTAGTTTTAGCATTTAGCCAATAGTCGGTATTTTATTGTAGGAAAGTATTTCCTGAGGGTGCTCCCTTTCTGGGAGGTTGCCCACCGTCGGCTCCCCTTTTCAATCGTATCCTCCCGGATTATCTGCTTTCATTTGTTTAGGTTTTTAACAATCCTCGCCCTAAGAGCGTCCGAAAGTCCTGTTGAGCCTTCCTTTCTATAAACGTATTTAGTCACTATTACTCGCAGGAGGAGGTCGAAAGGAACTACCCCCGCTAGAAACTGTACAGCTTCATGCGAAGTTGACCTGTAAGCTTTGGTAACGCGAAGCAGCGCCGTCATCTGAGTTGATGCCAGCCTATTCCTCTGTCTCTGGTTGAGGTTCCAATACCAGAAAGGGGAGACCCACCTTAGAATATCCTTTATCATACATTACTATTAACTTCTATAGCAATTTGTTAACCTCGATGTAAAGTATCGAAAATTAATGCCATGAAACTTCATTGCAAACTTGCGAATTTTCACTAAAAATTCAAATTCGATACTTTTCCTTCAACTCAGGGGTCACCTGTGGTGTTGTGGTTAGATGGCAACCTACAATACTAAAGGTCGCGGGTTCGATTCCAGCGGTGGCCTAGGATTTTTTAATGGGAGTAAAAAATCCTTACCTATGCCGTCCCTCGGATAGGATGTAAAATGGAGGTCCCGAGCCTGTACGACGTCAGGTACTCGTTAAAGATCCCTATCCTAATTATACCTGGATAGGCAAAATTTAGGACTCCCACTGTAGCATCGTCCGATTAGCCTAAGTAGCATAAAAATGGACGTTAAACAAACAAACAACCTTCAATTCAGTGACTTTTCATAAAAAATCTCCAATTGGGTAAAGTAGTGAATATTTTTAAACTTATTAATTAAAAATTTTAAAATTAATATGATAACTTCAAACGATAGTTTTACACTAGAAGTTATCTATAAAAATTGAAAAAAATTAAACGCTTCAGGTGGAAAAAAAATTATATTCTGTATTTTGGTTCTCTTGAAAAGCGCCAGTTTTCACAATCTATAGTTTAGCATGGTGCTGACGATATCATTATAGAAATTTACTGATGGGACTCAGGTAAGTTAAAGTTGTGTGATGCGCGAACCACAACCGATTTTTTAAATATATTTATCTTGTCACCTATAAAGACTACCATATATGCCTAGGATTAAGAACTTCGTAAAAATTAACAGGAGGGTAGTTATTTCCTGCCATGGTCCTTCCTTCCTCATTATGGACACTAAATGCACGCTGATACATAGGTGTTAACTTGGTGAGCTCAGACTGCAATTAACGGTATTACGGAGTATTGCGAAGGTACTACACACGCTATTCATAATGAGAACAGGAATTTGAAGAAATAAAACATCTTGGAGTGAACAGCAAGGTACGCTGAATTTATCATAAATGGCATATCATTACTTCGATTCCATATAGTTACATCAGGGATTCCTGTGTATAGTCGCGTAAACGTCCAATGAAATCACTCCGGCCTAACAATGACAGTGTTTAAAATTGTCCTTGTGTCAGTCAATCTTTTTTTTCTTCCTTTTTTTATAAAAACAACGAACTATACATCTTCACTCTCATTTACTTTTCATCTGGTTCGATTGCAGGATTCGTTGCCATCGGCAGAGTGAATAGTGAAAGCAATTACGCTTAGTGTGCCTATTAGTCTGGAAATGTGGTTCATCTAAACTTATTCAAATAAACAATTTTTAAAGGTAAGTAATTTTATTTTTTAATTTCATTAATTAATTTTTTTACTTATATAAAATTTTTAATAATTTAAATATATAAAATGAATAATAAAATTAATAAATTAAAAATAGATGAGCCTCCTCATAAAATCCCTGGATCCATCATTGCTTTGAAAAGTATGACTCTAACTGAAAACTACAAAATTAAGTGTTATCTTTCAAGAAATTAATATCAATTAGGAATACTTGAAAAACATACTCCATTAGGAACTCTATTGTATATTCCTAGATATTTACTTGGAAATCAATTTTATTTGGCTGCATAGTAGGTTTCTACTGAACATTTTGGGATGCTTCTTGGACTCCTGTTGACCTTCCATTGCTTTCTCCACTTTTCTTTTGTTTTTCTTTCTGCAATGAATTCGATGTTCAAATGCGCTCTTCAACTCTTTTACCTTGGTGTATTCCTCTTTTTCATTAATTTTCTGGCTTTCACAATTATTGTAGAAGCAATGTTCACCTCAATATACAACATGTAAACCATTTCACATAGGTAGTTTTGTTATTTTTGGAAACGAAAGTTTAATAATAAAACAGGTTGTGATAATTATCAGGGCTGACAGATTAGTCTTTTTATTTTTATGGACTAATGGACTAAAAAAAAAAAAAAAAAATAAGGAAAGGCTAACTATGCTCTATGACTGTATAGAGCCTCATAATAATGATATCTATTATCACAAATAGAAGCCAGAAACATTTTCAAGGCATTACATGAAGGTAGTGATTCCCTACCAGATGATAGTGAAGAGCTGTCTGTGTGGAACAAAGTAACAAGTAGGCTTAAAACATATTAGGTTTTCAGCATTGGATCATTTTAATATGAGGCCACCTCCAATGATGGAAACTGCGATGATAAGAGCTTTATAATACTTGACTGTAATATAAAAAAGTAAATAACTCAATGTAGCACCTCCTTTTTTATTAGATAAATAAATTAAAGCATTTAATTTATAGAATAACTTCTAACAACGATAGAACATAGCCATATTGTAAGAATGATTCACATCTTTCATATTTCATTTATTTATCATATCATATTTATCATAACATATTCATCATTTATTTATTATGTCATATTTATCATACTGACGTTTTTCAAATAAATATGTCTTTCCCACCTTCCGATTTGTTGCCAGCGACGAAAAAGGTTGAGGAAGATTTGAATCAAATCAGTTTCTGAAGGCTAACAAGTGGAATCTGAACGCAGAGAAAACAAAGGCAATTTTAATAGACTCCAAACACCTCCTCAAAACCGTCCCTAATATCCTAAACCTGTTCCTAAATAATAACCCCATCGAATTCTATCCAACTGTTAAAATCTTGGTGTAAGCTTTGATCAAACTCTTTCCTGGAAAACCCTTATCTCCAATATTTACCGTCGCACAGTGGGAAAATTCTGTCATTTAGTGGCCAAAAATCTATAACTCCTGACCGAATGACGATAATCGACTAATTCTTTTTTCATTAAAGATCATGGGATTTTCTTTATCAGTGAGAATAAAAAAAATAAATAATAAATACTATCACTCTCATATTTATTTTGATATTCATCCTTTCTTCACTTTAATTTAAATAAAATAGTTTATTAGGAACAGGCTACATACACAATACATAGAGTATAAAATGAGTCAGTATAATAATACTGATTGGTGTCTTTTTCCAGCATTTGCTCCATTTGAAAGATTTTTAAATGATTATTGTCTAAAGAAGAAAAAATCCAAAACAATTAATTTAAAGGACTTTATTTTTTTCCGCTAAAAGTTTTTTTGTGTTCTTAATGATTAAGAATATCCCCTGCTCTTTAATGAAAAAAGAATTATTCGATTATCGTCATTCGATCAGGAGCTATAGATTTTTGGCCACTAAATGACAAAATTTTCCCGCTGTGCGTAGCACCATTTCGACCTTAAAACAACTAAATCATTTCCGTAATTTTTTCCCATTTGAAAAAAATCGACTTCTGGTCACCTCCTTGACATTTCCCCACTTTGACTATTGTTGTACAGTGTATGGAGGTATCTCAGGGGATCTGGACGCAAAACTGAAACGTTTAATAAATTGTTTCCTCCGAATTATCTTTGGAATCCCAAGAGACGTCTCACAGTGGTCCAACCTGGGAAAAACCTCATAAATGAAAGTAGCCAAAACCTAATTTTTTCTTTGTTTTCGAATACTTGAATAGTTGTAGAACAATGGAAAGAACATATTTTTTTAATTTGTTCAACATTAAAATGTGTGTGTACCAGTAAAATTGGACTTTTTAATGATTGAAAAAATCGTACTTTTCTACCAACATAAAAAAAAAATTCTACTCTGTATAAGATTAACAATAAAATATTCCCCAATACATCAGGAGTGTGTAATCTATATGTGCACTGTTATGGACTAAACATTTTTAAATAATATCAATAGTAAGAGAAGAAATTAATTTTCGAAATCGTTGCTGAAATAAGTATGATTTTTTGATTTTGTTGGTTTATAAAACGCTTGCGTTACGTTGCGTTACGGTCGCAATGGTTTAATATGTAACTGTAGGTAGTAGACTAACTGTGGTAAATTTTTCAGCGCCAACTTCGGCCATCTTTGGGATTTATAGGGATTTAAACCTTTCGTTACGGTGCGAATGGCGAAGGCGGATGACCTTGGGGAGGAACTATTAGTTAAGAAAAATCCTCCTATAGGTCTCTAAGGGAGGGGGACTGACTTACAATTAAAATAAAATAAATCACAGGTTATTTTCATTTTTTTCTAGAATACTAAAATAAAGAAAAGTATTTTATTTTGTATTTTAAATAATCAAATAAACTACAACTACAAATAGGTTGTTTGAAGTTGCACAGTTTCTTTATAGTGTATGGTGGTCCCTTGCACTAGAGCTCTCACCCCTCAAAATGAGGTGGTACATTTATTTCACTTTGATGCTGTAATTGTTTTTTAAAAATCATTCGCATATTCGAGGGATAAATGAAGAATTAATTATGAGATTAAAAACAGTACTAGATGTGAATTTGCTCTCTGTACCCGATTGATTCTGCAGCATTTCGCAAGTATGCAGCGGAAACGGCTGAGATGGCAGTGACTCGGTACCCCTGGTACTATCTCCCATCGACCGTCCACAAAATTCTTTTCCATGGAGCAGACATGATTGAGTACGCAGCTCTTTTAATCGGTTCCCTGTGAGAAGAGACTCATGGAGAGTAGGAACAAAAATTATAAGCAGTACAGGAAACATCATTCCAGGAAGATATCTCGAGTCGCAACAAATGAAGATGTTTTCCACCAATTATATGTAACAAGCAACCTATACATTACTGATTTAAGACCAGCATACAAGTATAAAAAGAAAAAAGAGCTAACAGAGGAAGCATACAATTTACTTAAATAAGATTAAATAATTATATCCTATTTTTATTATTGTACATACTTACTTACTTACTAACTGACTCTACAGTCCGGGGTGGACCTTGGCCTCCTTCACGATCTTTCACCAGACTTCTCTGTCCTGTGCTTTACCTCTCCAATTCTCTACTCTCATTCTTTTCAGATATTCCTCCACGTCATTTCGCCAAGATTTTCTTGGTCTTCCTCTTTTCCTTTTTCCAGGGAATTCCTCTCTCAGTACCCTCTTTGTGTTGGCGACATCAGGCAGTCTCTCTACGTGTCCCATCCAGCTAATTTTCTGGCCTTTACACAGCGCACGATATCTTCCTGTTTTAGTAGCTCATACAGATCCCGATTCGTCCTTATCCTCCATTCTCCCTGAACGCATAGGGGACCGAATATTCGTCTAATTATTTTTCTTTCAAATATTATTATTGTACATAAAAATTTTAAATAAAAAAAATTATCTATACAATCTTTTTCATTTTTATTTTCCACATCAAATTTTAACTTGATCTGATGCTCTGATTTCGTTGATATTGATTTCATTAGATTCGGCACCTCAAAAAACATATAAGACTATACCAAACACGAATTTTTCATATTTTTGACTTTTTGACCTCAAATTTGGACTTGATCTGGTGGTCCCATTGCACTGATTTTGGTTTCATTAGATTAGGCACCTCAAAAAATCAATACACGGGAGGTTCCATGCCGCTAACAAAGTTAATATAATAGATATTAGGTTTTTTCCCATTTTCAGCTTTTTTGGACCACTGTACGTCTCGATATCGCCTTTTTCCGAAAACTTTAAGTGGTTATATCATTCCTACCGCCTTCAGTATTTCTTGGCATCCTTCCTTTTCCGAGTTATGCGATCCCGCCGTCCATCATGTATCTCCGAACTTCTTCAGCCCAAATCCTCTGTCCATACCCGCTCTAGGTCTTCAGATATAATATATAAATTAATAAAAATATATTAATATATATGTATGTATATATATATGTATATATATATATATATATATATATATATATATGAATATATATATATATATATATATATATATATATATATATATAAATTAATAAAAATATATTAATATATATGGATGTATATATATATATATATATATATATATATATATATATATATATATATATATATATATATATATATATATATATATATATATATATATATATATATATATATATATATATATATATATATATATATATATATATAAACGGTCCATCTGATGTCAGTTTTCGATAGATCGTTCATTATCAGGTCCTCATCCCTAAGGGACTCTATTCTTCCTTTCATCCGAAATTCCAATACCCTCCCCTCCTTTAAATCCCGCCTGTATCATCACTTCTTAGCCATTTCTTAAAAAACAATGTGAATTGACATTTCCTATTGTATAATATTTTAAGCCAATGGAAGCTCTTATTTCATTTTTTATTATAATTTTGCTTTTGTTTTTTTTAGAAATTATAAATACTCCTAAGCTTATCAGTAAATAAGTATATAAATATATTATTAGAAGTGAAAACTCGTTCCTTTTCACTTAATTGAATAATTAACTTTTATTTATTTTTTTATTTTTTAAACTAGAGGTTCCCTAATTATTTGTAGTTATTTGTTTCATTTCAATTTGTTTATTTAAACTTTGCTCTAAGGCTCTAAAGCCTACTTAGAATATTATTTAGTTTTGTATTTAATTTTTAAATAAAAGTACTAAAGGTAAAATTGTATTGATAAAATAAAAAAAAGTTGTAATTATTAATAATTTATTTTTACAGGATCAAAAAATGGAGCTCATTTGGACACTGATTATTTTCAGTATAGCCCTTGTTCATTCAACTAAGTTGCGTAGGTGCTTAAATTCATTAGTTACATAAGATTTTCCATTTTTTATAATCCTACTTTAAATATTTCTATGATTTTTATGGTGATGATTTGAGTATTTTATTACTAAATTTAATAAATATTAGACCAAAAAATACAAAAAAAAAAAAAAAAAAAAGAAGGAAAAAGTAATGAATGATTTATAAATTCATCCAGCTTTCATTGTTGAAACTATTTCCTTTTGACCTACAAGGAGGTCACTTTAACACTTAGTAGATTATGGAACTATATCTACTTAGATTAGAAATGAATATTTATTTTATAATACTTATTATAAAATAAATATTCATTAACAGTTTTTAAAAAATATTTTATTACCTCACCTATTGGAAGAAACTAGAATTATATTAACCATTGTGATGGAAATGGTTGGGGGTGCGGTGAAATGAAACACCATATGTGCAATAGCATATATATTTTGTGCTGAAGTTTATATTAATAATTGTAAGTGAATTAATTGTTCCTTAATTTTCTCCATCAATTATTAAGTTATTTTCACAACTTTTTTCTCATATCCACTTTTGGGGCTGTCCTATTCTTATTTAATTTAATTTTGTTTTTAACAGTCCTAATAAATTAATGATTTTGTGGTAGTTATCTTCCTTAAATATTCATTGATCGCTATTGAATCGATACTCTACTATTCCTACAGGAAAGTTACAGATCATATTCCCAGGTGAGCCAGGCTGCTTTCTAATTAGGAAAATAATAAAGACATTTTATTTTAAAAATGAAAACTAGGTGTGTGTTGATCCTGTTTGTCTTAGAACATCAAAACATCATAGTTAAGTTAAATTTAAACCTTGCAACTGTAGAACAATAGTCACATTGCGAGTGGGAAGTCACCCACTCTTTTCTCAAATTAGAAACAATGATCATAAGACGCCTCCAAATAATTAGTGGTCTTGATTATTATTCATTAATCAAAAACATAATTTTTCTTTATTTATGAATATCAACATCATAATTAAATGTTAAATAACTATGAAAAACCAATTTTAATAAATCTCAAATCAACTTATTAGCAAAGTTGAACATCTGTAAAGCTGTTGTGTGATGAATTACACATTTCAGCCTTTTAAATTGCTTTACAATTTGTTATTTTTTTCTATAATCAATATATATTATAAAGAAAAGTGTACAATGTGCATACCGATAAGGCTCTAAAACGACTCCACGTACGTTCAAGAAAGGTATCTCATCGTGTAACCCTATAACCCCTAACCATTAAGCAGGTTTCCGTTTTTATCTTTAGGGTGTGAAATTGAAGAGAAAAGGACCGGAATTTGAAGCCTCTTGCACCATGTAATTAGCCTATCTGTACGGGTTACTGAATGAAAAATTGCTAGCGCTAGGGTGTGTTTCACTCAATGTTTATTGTTTATTCATCCAGTTCAGTTTGTAAAGGTTATATATTTTTTCAGCTGTTCTTTTTAAATTACTCAAAATTAAGCTAAAACAATTAGTTTCTCCTTTGCGTTTTATAATAAAATAATGATTTTACAACTCTGCTATGTATTAGAAAACCAACTGGGATTACTTAACAAATTAATTTTCACATAAGAAGGCTAGCTGATCTACGCATTGCATTTAATCAATATATAATATATAAGTAAATTTAATGCCATATGAGTGAACATTTCTTAGAAGTACAGTGAGCAAATAAAAACAGACATAAAAAAAAAAAAAAAAAAAAAAAAAGAGAGAGATAACAAGACTGAAAATAAATCGAAAATGAAAAGTTTGAAGTGTTCTTATTGTGATTATGAAAAAGAAATTGGTTTGATTACTATGTATGATGAGCCTACTAGTTGAAAAAATTACTAACTCCGATTTCAGCATTTTTTCAATAAGAATTTATCACCCCTCATAGTTCAGGATAAAAAGAAATATGGTGAAAAAATTGTGCCTTCATGACATTTTTGTTTTGACTTTTTAACAGCAGTAAGATTCGAGTCTGCCCAAATTAAGGGGGGATATCTTAAGGGAGGTTGAAATGGAAGAAAGATTTTTTAAAAAAAGTTTCTGAATCTTTGGTAGTTTCTATACTTCTGGACCTTATAGGACTATTTCTATGACGCTACATTAAACAGATCGAAAGTTTTAACATATTATAGTGTAAAAACCATATCTTGCTAACAAAATGATTATTACATACATATCGCAAGTCGGCAAGAAAAATATGGTTAAAACTTGAAAAACTATTTATTTATTTTTTTTGAATAATCACATGTATAGTTTCAACTGCTTTCTCAATGTTATTATGTACTTACAAACAGCGACTAGGGCAAAGAGTCTTTGATCATAAATAGTCTACCATTGGTGCGTTCAGTACCATTGGTACTAACTACAACTCAAAAGTGGCCCTCCTCTTGCATTAACACGATCATCCCCACTGTAAAAGAATGTGGTAAATTGCGTCTGAAGCTAACAAAATTAAGATTAAGTTTTCAACATGTGCAATTCATTTGGATGTGCTATGTCTCTGATCAAATCTATATATTGAAAAAAATTAAATTTTTTACGTTTTCATCATCATAGTGGAGTTGGTCACATGTAAAAATCCACAATGAAAGTGAATGCGATGAATGCAATGAAAACATGAAATCCTCCATTAATTTCCGAGCATCCAAATGCTTTAATTTTTATGGCACATATTCATTATTTCAATGATAAAAGTAAATAAATGATCTTATATACTTCTAGCTGATTATATTGAAGTATGTAAACGTTCAGACCCAGAACTTCAAGCATGCATCCAAAAATCAATAGAAGATTTGCGTCCAAAGTTAATTGAAGGTATTCAAGTCAATATGATTTTAAAATATTTCAGTTTTGATTTATATATTTAATTTTTTTCATTGGAATTTTAGGTATGCCAGAAATGAAAGTTCCATCTATTGAACCACTGATCATCGATGAGCCTATTTCCACAGAAGGAACAGGATTAAATGTAGTGACAAAGAATCTTAAAGCCTGGGGAGGGAGTAATTACACAATCAAAAACTTAGAGTAAATTATTCAATCTTCTTTAAATTAAATATATTTAGCAATTAGAGGGAATCATATACAATACAAGGAAAAGAAAAACATCTTGGTTCAAATGAAGAGCACAATAATGCTTATTTTAAAATAGTTTTTGTGTATTTTTAATTTTTTTTTACTTTTTTAAAATTAATTAGCATAGTTCTGAATCAAAACACTCTAGTCGCTAAATTTATTTAAGAAAATTAAAAAAGGTCGAACTAGTATAATACACGAATAAGTGTATGTATGAATCATATTTTGTCAAGATTTGAGGATTGTTTTTATTTCAATGAATGAAGGCAGTTGCTAACCAGACTACTTGGGCCTGAGTCAATATCAATAGTATGGTCCTATGTTTGGGCCCCAATAATAGAATTCACTATCCACAGACACTAGCAGTTAAAGGTTAATACTTGTGAAATAGGGTACCCCCCAGGAGCCGTGCTTCCAATGTTCTACCTTTTCTGTTATGTAGCTTCAAGTAAACCACCTAACATGTTCATTATATTTATTTTAAGTAACTCTTGTTAAGTATTTATTTTGTATCTATTTATATTTTTTATACATTTTAATAATTTTCATTCCAGTGTAGATCCACTCACCCCAAAGTTCAATTTTCACTTAAACTTCCCACACTTGAAGATTGAAGGAGTCTTTGATGTGGATGGAAAAGTTATAATGATACCTATAAAAGGCAATGGAGAAATCACTGCTGATGTTTGTAAGATTTATCATATCTATCAATAACTACGATGTAGAAGAGCAAAAAAATAATTTTTTTTCTTTCTCTAACCAGCTATTTTACTAAACTAAGTGAAGGGATATAACATATTGGTATAGCCAGAGATGGATGGCAAGTTGGAATGGCTAGCAAGTTGAAGTGGTCGGCCCCTATATATAAAATGTTAATACACTTTGACACTCAAATATTAATTATATAATTAAAGAAACTTTTTCTTTTGCATGAAAAATTAATGGAGGAGATCAAACTTTTATTTTTTCATTTAAATTATATTCATATTTTTGTTCAGATCAAATGAATTCAATGAAGTACACTCATTTTACTTAATTTATTCATTGCAAAAATCATATTAACAGTCTAATTTTAATTAAAAAAAGGTTTTAAACGCAATTAAAAAAAAAGTTAAATTTGATTATGGACACAGTTTTATGGGTAATTTTTAAGTATTTTAACTATTAATTATGATTTCTAGTTGCAGCTAATTTGTAAATAATTAATTGAATAATTTGTAAAAGTCTATTAATCATGCCTTAAATAATCTAATTTTCAATATAGTTATTGAAAAATTTTGGGTAATAACTTTTCAGATGATGTGGATTCCGAAGTTTCAATGAAGAGTGAAATCATAAATAATGATGGTGAGCAGTTCTTAAGCTTTTATGGACTTGATCTGCATCAACTGAAAATCGGTAAAGGAAAAATACATATTGGCAGTATGTTTGGACGAGAAGAGAAACTGATAGGTTTGTATTACTTTTCACAAAGTATAAACCCAGTTATTATACCTTTATCAACTATATTATAAAAACTAAGTTTCTGATGCTGATGATTTTTTCTTAATAATATTTATTGATATGATATTCATTGCGATAAAGTATGTCCTCAAATATGGGGATTGGATATAGCAACTAAGCAAACATCTCTTAAAGAGATGGGAATTAAATTTGATTATGAAACTGCCAAAACTGCAGAAGTTAAACCAGAGTCCAGCAAATAGGTCAGGATCACTAGAAAATCGAGAAGAGAAGAAATCATACTGTGTAGAATTTGAATAGGACTCTAGGAGTTTACTTATTGTTACCTATTCACAATTCACAGGTCTCGAAGCACCTACCTGTCAAAAGCACAAAAATAATACTAAAACTATTATACATATTGTTCCCAATGACTACATAAGAATGTACATGTGATTCAAAGTCAGTAATTAAAATTTTACTTTTTTGATTTAGTTAGATTTCATAGTATAGTTTGGTGTCTTTGAGAAAATTCACTAAATTATTTATTTTGAATTCATTTTTATCATTATCATATTTAAACAGATAATTCATTAAATTATCTATCATGTTCTTTTTGAAACAACTCCTCAAAAGCTCTATTTTAAAAGGGGAGGTCCTTTTTATTAGAGGTAAGAGCCGCACCTAACAGTGCCAAATAGGCCATGCCCAGAACCACACTTCTGACAAATTTTTAAGTATAAAAAGAAGGTAACGTTTTTTAGAGATGTTGTGATCAAACTGTGGATTTTTTTTAGACATTTACACTACTGTTTTAGGTAAATTTAATGTTGATAGATATATACTGCGCAGCTGGAAATTAATGTCATCCATTAAAAATATTCTCTAGTTATCACCATTAGCCATTAATACAGATTGAATTAGTGATATATAGTTTATGAGTATTTATATATATTTTTGTTTTATAAACACTAAATTAAATCTTTAAGTGCTTATTGAGGATTTGCAATAATTTTTGTTTTCTTTATTTGTTACAGGTGATGTTATAAGTTCAGCTATCAACCTGAATTTTCATTACTTTATTCAAGAGCTCAAACCAACCATTGTATCAACTTTAACTCAGTTTGCTGTTAAATCTGCAAATAACATAGTTAGGGATGTTCCATTGAGTGAATTATTTCCTAAATAATTAAATAATAAAAATAAATGTCAATAAGTAACAATAATAAAGCTTTAAATTATTCCATTGGTTATTGTTTCACAAATGATTGGTTGGCTGTCAACAAATGTTTTGAATACGAAATTCTCTGACCATGAATTTGGAATGATGTACAATAAATATATTACTCTTAAAGGGATTGTGTTATTTATATATTCAATTAAAATTTTAATAATGGTTTACTGGAGTGATAAGAAAAAAGATACTGCATAAGTATGTTATAGGCCTCAGTAGTCTTGAGGATAAAACAAAAACTGTTTATAAGTAAAAAACCTATTTCTCTCTCTCCTATATTGATTTTAAAAAATACAGTTGATTAAAACCACGCATGCTTTACTTTGTGCTCTCCTTCTACAAAGAAAAAACAAATTATCGTTTTTGGCTATAAAGTTTATTCCATTATTTATTTTTTTATAACAATGAAATAGGCAACTACTTTATATTGGATCTTGGAAGCCCTTTGCAACCTAAGTATCTTGTAACTGCATCTTTATCTGTTGTGTTTGATTTATTTATTTATGGTCTTGATTTTATTAATTCTATTAAAAAAATGATCTCAGTTTGGAAATTACCCTTTTTCCTGTGTTGGTGCGAATTTAAAAAAAAAATAATGGGCATGTAACACTTTATGGAACCTCTATCTCATTATCAGTTTAAAGGAGTCTTGATTAACTTTATTAGACCTTAGCTTTTGATTTCTGCTCACTATGCTCATTGAAAAGGGACAAACTAGTCTTAAGAGGTCCTTCATTGTGGAGATCAAGTCCACACTTACTGCCTTCAATTTCTCGAAAACCTCTTTCTATTTTCATTAATATATATTCATCAATTAATTAAAACATTTTTTTAAATTCAAAATGTCCTTGTTTATTCCGACTAACAGCCATGTTGGGGGTGGGGGGTCACTTGGTCTTGACTCCCACTCAAATGTTTTGGCTTTTGAATTTTTTATATTTTTACAAAAATAACGCAATTAGGTAGTTACTATGCCTTGAACATAACACTTTTGGTTGTATAGATTGCAGTCCCTCTTAATTAGAAGTAGTAGTCTCATACAAAAATATGGTGCTGTCAACCACGTGATTTTGAGATAGGGGGTTATGACCGCGCCCCCTCCAAATTTCGTGTTAAACCGCCCCTGATGACAGCTGGTACTATCGGCTCCTCATCAGTCGGTGTTGTGTCAGTTTCTACTTAAGTATGAGGGCAGGGGAGTCAGGACTACAAGTACCGAAATAAATTGTCTGACCAAATTAGCCGAATTATAAAAGTTGAAATTAATAATAACATTAAGTTGATGGTGTAATATTCATAATAAAAGTATTGCGCTTTTAAAAACAAAATTCAACTTACATAATGCCACTTTTTACAAAGTCTATTTAACGAAAAGGATTAAAAGAAATGAAGAATTTTGATGTTTTCGAAAAAAAATTAATTTTGGTAAAACAACAGTATCAGGAATGAGGTTACAGAATTCAACTTCGAAAGGTAATAACACAGTTGACTATAACTTGAGATAAAATCACATCGTCAGGTGTACTATAAACCAACGAATAATAAAAAAATCAGGTTTTTGAAATATTTGGCATACATGCTGCACTGCATTTGTTTTACAACCTAATCATATAAGAAAATCAGATAAGATAATATCTAAAAACAAGAAAGGCTGGCGCCTCATTGTACTAAATTTCAGTAACTGTTTTTAGCTCTTCTGAAGAGTTGGGTTTTTACATATTCGCTAGTTTACCATACACCCGACGATATTATGATCATTTATGGCGAAAAATACATGAGGAAAATAAAAGATCGCACCAGCAGTTACTTTCTATAGTAAGGAAGTTACTGGTGGTTAAAAAACGAATAATGGAACACATAAGGGGAGAGCTATCAGCTTTTCCGGGATAGAATGTAATTATGACCATGGCGGGAAATTGAAATTTCGATGAAGGAAAAAGAATTTCCTTTCTTACCTTAAAAGGCTAAGATCGATATACAAACTGTTGAATGTAAAACAACTTCAGTCAACATGCGATTTCAGACATGGTAATACCGATTTGGGTTGTTTTGATAAATTAAAATGAGGATGTTTAGCTGTTTGTAGCTGTAAAATATATTAAAATAGTAGCATATGACATAATATCGTTAAAAAAAAATAACAAAGCTGTGACCAAGGATGCTAGATGCCAGCCACACGAAAGATGAAGGATTTGAATATCTGTCATGGCAATGCTGCTCTTCCTCTTCAAAAATTGAGGATAGATTTTTAAAAGAAGATAAATATTGGCTTTCTTCAACGTCCTAAATCAAAAATTATGAAATGGTTTTACGAGGAGCCAAACTAGAATTAAACCGACAGATACGAAATTAAATGTCAATTTCCTCTGAAGGTAGTAGTAGTTCCTCTGAAGCAAGTACCAGTATGACAAAAAGGTAGAAAGATGGCGGTTAAAGAAATGTATAAATTCAAAATAATGAATGTAGATAGATGCTTCATTTGTTCATGAGCAAGGAAATGAGTATGCTCCTTAATAGAATAAGACTATTTTCTTCTGAATTTATTAGAAAAATTGGACTTATAAAAAAAATAAATAAATATATATATACATGTTTCAAGATCATGAATTAAATTGACCTTCAAACCTATCTCACTCAAGCATAGGGGGCCATTCACCCGAGTCTGAAGCTTTGGCATACCCAGAGAGGGGCAGGGGGCAGCTGCAGTCCTGGAAGACTGGAAGCAATAATTTTTTAGGCTTTTAAGGCTGGAAGCAATAATAGAATATTTTTTTTTCAAGCAAATAATTGTAATAACTTAGTTGATAAAGCACTGCTATAATTATATATAATTTTGGTTTCATTCACCTTTTCCGCGGTAAGAAGTTACAACCTGAACGCCCATAGCTTGCCCCCCCCCTAGTTTTGATCCTGGGTACGCCCTTGTTCTGAAGCCTGCTTTAAACCAAGTTATGTGGTGTTTAATATTGTCTGAATAGTGGATGTTTCTGTGTAAACAAGAATTCCGTCTTTTGCATTATAGAAAAGTATGTAAATACGTATAAACAAATGAGTTGGTGTTATTCGTAAAAACTGTTTATTAAGTGATAATTTTCTTTCATTTATTCATTCAAATTCGAGGTCAGTTGAGTTTTAAGCAGGCACAAAGTATAAGATTTATAAGCATTTCTCGAATATGTTTTGAATAATGCGGCCATCAGTAACACAACTCATTCCTACTTCGCAACGCCAGCAATAGAGGCCTCGATGGGATACGTTGTTCATTTGGGTCAAACGTTTAAGTTGACACTAAGCACTTTGGCATTGAAGAGTCAAGTACTGTTGAATCCTTTGTGAGGCGGGAAGGAACATGGAGTACTCTTTATGCCCCTCCGTGTTTGGCCAAGCACCTGCAGCAACCGGCGCTGTCATAACCCAAAGACCTACAGGCTATTCCCCCCGGCCACTTTCACTATCCAACTGGGTCGTCCCGGGTTCGAAGTATGTTCGCAACTTGTGTAAGCCCGCAGTCCTCGGGAGGGCTCCACAGAATGCAGAGGTAGATACTTGCGCGCAAGATCGCTCCTGACCTGTTTTCCGATTGGTCAGCCTAGGAAGGGCTTGTGCAATACCTTCGCGATTAATTATGACTTCATACTCTCACGCAGTATATCTCTAAAGGGTTAGTAATGTTTGTGAGGCTGAGCTGGTTCGTACTCTTGGTAGCTGTGCACCATGGAGCAGATGCCAAAATACGTAAGTAGGATTGATGTCGGAGATTTTTAAATTACATTGCAATAAGTTTATAAGTTGTTATATAATACAATTAGAAATAGAAAAAACTTATATTACTTTCAAGCTTACAAGCCATTAATATAAAAGGAACCCATTTCAGCTTTAAATACAAAGAATGGATAAATGAGCTCAAGTTTACTTTAAGCTTTAAGTTGTACTTAAAGTTTACTCTAAAAATA
Organism: Aelia acuminata; assembly: GCA_911387785.2. Lineage (NCBI taxonomy): Eukaryota > Metazoa > Arthropoda > Insecta > Hemiptera > Pentatomidae > Aelia > Aelia acuminata. The sequence continues at coordinate 60,015,333 of OU426981.1, forward strand.
TTTCCATGTAATTTTATCTTATTGCCTTGTACATTTATAAAGTTTAAAATCAACTATGTAAAAAATAGCAAGGAAATAATGAAAGACACTGACAAACAAAATGTACAAACCAAAAATATTCATAAGGAATAGCTTGTTTTTTGTAGTTTTAAATTTACATTAAAATTTTCAATTTCCTTTTCATACTGCGAACATAGGTTGTGAATAATTTTTCGTGTTTATTGAATATGTCTGTAATGGCTAAGTTCCTCAATAAGAGTCAACAAAAAATTCCTCTCCGTATGAAGTTTAAGTTGGGGCGAAAGTTTGCAAACCAGAGGAACTACAATCTTAATAAACTGATTACCTATTAATGACCATAAAATGACATTGCCACATTTATGAATAGATATTTGTTTGAAGTAAGGAACTTAAGGAGCAATTTTTGTTGTTGTTCAATTGTATTTAATTATTAAAACATGTTTTTGTTTCAAACATTTCTAAATTTACAAGTTTTATGAATTTCCAGGGACCTATTTTGAGCGTCTAATCGTCTTCAATCGACATTATCAAAGTTTCTAAATAAGTAATTATTTTTCTAAATTATAGGAAAAACACATTAAAGTTTTAGAATTATATGAATCTATAGTATATTTTTTAAATAATGAATATTTTGGGGATACATTTTAACATAAACAGTTATAAAAATTATGAAGATAAATAAAATTAATTTTGTTTATAAGTTAATTTAGTATAAGTTAATTTACTAGTGATTTTGTAATTTGAAAATTTAGCAATGACGAAAAGGTCACAATAACTATCATAAATACTGAAGTACGTTGTGAAAATTAAAGATAGTAATATAAGTATTTAAATAATGAATTTTTTGGCGATACATTTCAACATAAACAGTTATAAAAATAATGGAGATATATAAAATTAATTTGGTTTATAAGTTAATTTACTAGTGATTTTGTAATTTGAAAATCGAGCAATGACGAAAAGGTCACAATAGTTATCATAAATACTGAAGTACGTTGTGAAAATTAAAAATAGTAATTTTATATGCTATGCTACGAAAAGGTTCAATGCAAAGTCACGATATGTACAGTCTGCCCCCTATTAAATAAACATTGATTAATAACTGATAACCTAATTTTGAAAAATGTTTGTTATTCATAAATGAAAAAATTAGATATAGGTTATTCCATATCCTAGTAGGCACTGTTTACAAATCTTATTTTTTTTAGTTTTTTTTTAATTACTTACTCGTTTTTGATATTCGAGACATTCGCATGGGCGCATTTGAATACAGAACTTCGAGTGTAAACTTTGAAATTGCTGATTATTTTAAACAAAATGTTATTTTTAAAAACCCTCAGGTTCAGTTACTCAGGTTTTTGGTTAGTTTTTTATCCGTTACTCCATGAAACGTTCCATAACTAGAAAAAACTTATGTTATTTAAGTGTTATGTTATTTGTGTTAACATCTTAAAACTTTAAGTTTATTCATGCCTCCAGTTTTTTCACAAATAAAAACTATATGTTGATTAAACGAGTTAACAAGGTCTGATCGCATGAAAATTTGACTGAATTTTCCTCCCCGAAAATGTTGGCAATGCACTTTATTTTTAGCCACTAATAATAACTTTTTTCTAGAAAATAGGTACCAAATCTAAATGTAAATTTAGAGTTCTTTGAATGAAAATGAAACAAAATTTCTATCTATTTTTATTTAAACTCTACAAGAGATTTCAATAAATAATGGTTGAAAAATTAAAAGAAAATCAATTAATCGGAAAGACTGGGAAATAGATCATGCCATAATAGGAACTTTTTGTTTGGAAATTTAATATAGAATTGCTGGTATTATTTTATCTGTACTTATCCAGTACACCATGTACTTATATACAATAAACCAAATATTAGACACACCTACATTTCTTAATAATTAATTAGACAGTAATCAAGAAATGTTAAAAAAAAATACTGGTCTATCTCGTGGAATATAGAATTTTTGGTTAAACCTTATTAAAATCTAAAGTCTAACTTTTTACTTTCACTTACCTATATATGAAATATATAGTAAGTGGAAGTATTGCGATCGTGAAAAATTTCGACTTCCGGTTTTCAACGGAAATACACGTTTTGGAGTCCCCTGAGTCTAATTAACCAAGTCCCGCGAAATGGTTTGTGTGTGTGTGTGTGTGTGTGTGAACAGACTAGCTCAAAAACTATAAACCGTGCGAACCTGAAATTGGGTATTTAGTGTATGTAAATGCCCGCGATGTGACAGCAAAAATTTCATCGAAATTGCTCAAAGGAAGGGGGTACTTTATTTAATAACTTTTTAAGTTTTTTTCGATTTTCTCAAAAACGGCTCTAACGATTTTGATCAAACTGGGTATATGATCTATTTATATTCCTGAGATATGACTGTAAAAATTTCTTTAAAATTGATCAACCGGAGGGGGGACTTTGCTTAATAAACTTTGTATCATTTTCACGTGTTTTTTTTATTTATTAAAAAAAGGCTTTAACGATTTCGATCAAACTGGGTATTTGATGTATGTATATGCTAAAGATATGATAGCCAACATTTCATCAAAATTGGTCAAACGGAGCGGGCACTTTATTTCATAATTTTGTTTCCAATTTTTACTTTTTTTTCGATGATCTCAAATACGGCTTAAACGATTTTTATCAAATTCGTCATGTTTAATGAAAATTAGGTGTTCTTTAATATCAGGTAAGCTTTATCTTTATTAAAATGTTCTGAGGGGCATTTTTTGGGAGGGGGTTGGGGCCTTTTTTGTTTGTTTGTTTCCTATAAAGTACTTTCAATAAGTACTATGGAGCTAGGCAGAAAAAAAAATTGGACGGCAAACTTGCTGTTAAGAATATATAGGAAACAGAATTATAAAAAATAGTGATTAATTTTTATGTGTTTTTTTTTGTTGCAAATATGTTATATCTTTTACTACAGAAACGAAATAGTTAATAATAAGTATATAATAAATAAAAATAAAATAATGACTAAAATACTATAGCTAAAACTAGCCTGTTGTAACCCCTACCTCACGGTTTCTCAGTTTATAATCGGCCGATTTTATATTCATAATTATTATATGAAGAAGTTGGTCTGAAAAAAAAAATTAAACTATTACCGGATACAATTTAATAATACGCTTCCGACTATGGGTTACAGAGTACAGTGAATTAATTGTTATCTTTCGAAAGAGTTTTTAAGCATTAAAAAAACGCCCTAAAACGGATATAAAAATACTTATGGCTTCAAAGAGAAAAGACTTTAATTTGTTTTGGATAAGCTTTTAAAAGAACAGAGAGATGTTGGACGCTTGAAATACATTATAATTTGATTTTATGATTTAGACAACGAAGACATTTTTCTTTTCTTGAAGTAGTCCAAACATCTACCCAGAGACTCTAAATCCATCTAGAAAAAAGAATCCTTATCGTTTTCAACCTTTAATTTTTTATCTTATTTTTGTCAGTTAGTATACAGTTGGTACTATACAACTAGCTACATTCGCTGACAACACTGCACTCACAACCCTGCAATGCCTTTAGTTATACAGAATTATTTAGATGACATATTTAGTTGGGTTCCCGTGTGGTAGGTAAAAATGAATGGGATGAAAAAGTTCATGCCCTCAAGTGTATTACGACAATACAATCCCTGAATCCTGTGACTTCCGATATTCAGAACTTCACTAGAACAAGAGACTGCCATGGAACTGGAATTTAAAAGGAAAAAACTTAATACACGCTAATCGGTTTGACCAGAAAGCACAAAATGGCCCGAGAAATATTTTTGCGAGAGCAAATAAATGAAATAATGGTATAATAGAGTGCATAAGAACTTTTGGCCCTTATGCTATAAAAATGAAGTCACAATTTGACGGCGGATTTTTTATGTTTTCGGGAGTTTGTTAGGTACACGATTGGTTTGACAACACAGAGTACCTATTTAAACCTATCAAGTGTTATTAAGTTCAATGGGAGAGCGTTTAATGGTAGTCATATATAAATTTTCATTCACGATGGAGCCGACCTTTAACTGTTATAATTTAATTTTTAAATGCCAATAAATTTAGATTTTTAATTCCCTTTATTTTTATATATATTTATATATTATATATCCCTTTATTTTTATATATTATATATATTTATATGTAGATTTTCAATTTAATAGATTTTTAATTCCCAGCCTGGATCATCATAGCTGGAGTAAGACCTTGGAGAAGAATGGAAAGAATTCCACACCGAAAAATCAGAGGCCTAATAATGAGCATTCGAAAAATACTATTTCGATAACTATTTCAGATTTTTCTGAGACGAAATTTATGAAATAAAGTGCCCCTTCCGTTTCGCCAATTTTGATGAAATTTTGGCTGTCATTTCGCGGGCATATACAGACATCAAATACCGATTTTAATCAAAATTATTAAAGCCGTTTTTGAGGAAATCGAAAAAAACTTAATAATTAGACAAAATTCGTTAACAAAGTACCCCCTCCGTTTGACCAGTTTTGATGAAATGTTTGCTGTCACCTCGCGGTAATACCTACCTCAAATACCAAATTTCAGTTTCGTGCGGTTTATTGTTATTGAGCAAGTCTGTTCACACACACCGACCATTTCGCGGGACTTGGTTATTTGGACTTTGGGGACCCCAAAACGTGTGTTTCTGTTGAAAACCGGACGTCAAAATTTTCATGATCGCAATACTTTCCCTTATTATATACTAGCTAGGGTGCCCGGCTTCGCTCCGGTAGTTGTGTGGTAGCTTTAATCACAGAAGAACTTTAAAATTAAAGGAAATATAGAATAAAATTAGCAATTTCTTAAAACTTTTAACATAGAATCAATATTAAGATTCGAGATCTGCAGAGTCCGCCCAAATAAGGAACCCTATATACTTGGGTCACATTGTTCAATGGTGAATGAACAATTAATTTTGCTACAGCTTTGTCGAGTCATGCATCGTTTTTGATGGTTTCTGTGATTCTGAATCCTATAGGCCCATTCCAAGCAGTCAGCAGACAATAAGTTATTAGATTATAGTTGAAAAATCTATTAGTTAAAAAAACTATATTTCGAGTAGAACTTAAGCGCCGACTACTGTGATAGTCCTATTAGATCCAGAAGTTTAAAAACTACCGAAGATTCATAGACACTTTTTTTTTAAGACCTTTCTTCCAGTTCAACCTCCCTTAAGATATCTCCCCACCCCGTAATTTGTCCGGAATCTGCACTTACTATTACAAAGTGAAAACCAAAATATCATGAAGGCACAATTTTTTCATCATATTTCTTTTTATCCTGAACTATGAGGGGTGATAAAATCTTATTGAAAAAATGCTGTAATTGGAGTTAGGCATTTTTTCAACTGGAATGCTCATCATACATAGTATTAAAACCATTTTTCATAATTACATACAATAAGAACACTTAAAACTTTTTATTTTCGATTTATAATCAGTCAATTCAGCTCTTCTTTTTTGGTTTACGTCTGTTTTTATTCGCTCACTGTACTACTAAAAAATGTTCATTCATATTGCATTAAATTTACTTAAGTATTGGTATATATTGATTAAATGTAATGTGTTAATCAATTAACCTTCTTATGAGAAAATTAATTTTGTAAGGTATCCAGTCGGTTTTCTAATTTATTGCAGATATGTAAACGTACGTTGAGTCGTTTTTGAGCCTAATCGGCACGCACATTGTACACTTTGCTTTATAATATAAATTGATTTCATGTATAGGTAAGTAAAGGGTGGCGGGATGGCCGAGTGGATAAACGCGTTGCCCATGGCAACATATGATTAAGAACCTAAAATTAGAAAGTTCAAAACCCGGAGCCAGGGGAAATACTCGGCATATATCCCCCAACCTCTCCCCTGGCCCGGCAAACCCCGTATAGCCTAAAATGCGAGGAAGGGGGAGGGACAAAAAAAATAAATAAAAAAATAGGTATGTGAAAGTAAAAACTGTTTTGTATATCATATTCTTAGTAGGTAATTATTTTATGGGCATAAAAGTCGTTTAAGTATTCCCAGTAATATTTTAAAAAAGAAATAGAAAATTTTTATATACATAATAAATCCACTATGATTTACTCATGATATCATTACGAAGTGCTGTTCGGACGCTGAGCTTCCACTAATTTGAGAGATTCGGTGGCAATGCTTACTTTCGGTTAGGGTATTAAGGGCGAAAATTATTATCTTGCAAGTATTTAAGCATGAATAATTAAATGTCGTAATGTATATTGGCTCCCGGTGATGTAGCTAATTAACTATTTTACAGAAATAGCTCAACATCTTAATGTTTAGTAACTATGCATATTCATATGACTTTTACGATTAATTTTCGGACAAAATTGGAAAGGGGTGAAAATTATACTGGAGCAGGTACACAAATAATTCCATGATTGGCGCGGTTGGTTTGGAACAGGTTGTTGACTTCCTTGTTTCCTCACCGGAGGGCTCCCACTGACCCATATTCCGTCAGTTTCGGTTCCCATAGTAATCAACCGCGCTCTATCATTACGAAATATCTATGAGAGAATCATAATTATAGAGCCATAAGCCTTGTGACAAAAGTTTACATCCTTTTTCTATCCTGAATGTGAGGATAATCGCCAGGTTTCGTAATTGTTTCCACATTCCACCAAGTATCATTCCCACCATTTCAACCATAGTTGGGAAACTGTTAATATTAAATGCAGTATTTTTCTGTGTGTAGAAGTAATGTTCTGGTGAAAATAAAATTAATAATAATATTCTATCTCATCGCACATTATAACAATAAAAATAGCGTTTGTAGTACGCGTTGCCTGGAAACCTGATGATTTTAAGATGACGAGTTCGAATCCCAGTGGCGGGAATATTTAACATTGGCATTCAAACCCCATCATTATGATGAAAAAGTTAAATTTGCAATCAGATAGGTAATTGATCGTGAATTAATAAGTAATTGATAAAACACATTGAAAATTTTTGTTGTAAAAACATCGTTTTATTATCTCGTAATAAGCAGAATGTAAAAATTCCACTATCCAATATGCTAATGGAATTGCGGTTTCGTCCTTTCTCGATAATATATATCAGTTATATCTTACCCAGCATGTTGCACAATTGCATAGTGTCTTTAAGTTTCATGTGAAAGGTGCTCCATCCATTTTGTCATTGTTTAAAGCTTATCTTTACCGTTTCCATGAGAACACGGATTCTAATAGATTTTTTCCTAACAAGCAATAGGGGACCAACCAAGGCATGGCATCCCAATAATTTCTTGGTAACCGATCATCACAGGTGAAAACCAACTTATCAAAATTGGAAAGAAATAGTGGTGGAGATGACAGTTTGTCCATGACTGCTTATTGAAACAAATTAGATATGAACAGAGAAACTCCTAAAAAAATAAAAAGAAACATGTATTATAACATCAGGAATTTTTAAACTTTATGATGTATTTAATAAAAATACAGGAAAGTATCGAAACAATAGGCTCAGTTAAGCTTAGTTTTGCTATAGCGGTATCTAAAGTATAAGAGGATAAGCTCTTAACAAGATGGAAGAGCCTGGATGAGCAGTCCTCCAAGGAATAAACCCACGCTAAAGCTTTTTTAATACCAGTTTTAATCACAAAATACATTAGAGTATTTTTTTCTTTCATTTACTTATATATCATTATTATATAAATATTTCATGGATTTGTAAATCTTATTTTGAAAACACAAACATAAACACCATTTACATATGTTCACATGTAGTGCCTGGGATACCACAATTTCCCATCCCATAATTAAGATTGCTGAATATTTTAATAAAGCGTTCGAAAAATTTGATATTAAAACAGTAAGCTTCCGATTAACTGCGGGCGGAATTTCCGATTTGAAGATTATCAGCGCCCCGCATATGAGTTTTTCGCTAATGTGAAATGCCATAATGAAGGTCCGTACTAATTCTTTTAGCAGAAGGTGAAGGTATTAGTAAGAAATTGGTTTTCTGAATGGTTCTATTTGTGATGCGTATTCTTCGATCTTTTCTATGATATATTCTATCGGCGGATCCCCGTTTTAAAGAGGAAACTGCAGTTCCAGGGGGGGGGGGGCTGCAGCCCCACAGCCATTCCCCTGGATCTGCCAATCAGCTATTTTATCTCTATGATCCTTTCCCACAACTAAAATTCTATTTGTTCTGCATATTAATGAATATGCATCAGGAATCAGGAGGAAATAACTGAAATTTCCTCTAACTCCTTTTCCCTTCTCTTCTCAGTAATTTATCGTCCTCCTCTAGCCAAATTCCATCCAAACTTTGAAACATCCCTCCTTACCTATGTCTCTCTCTATAACAATATAATTATCGCTGGAGACTTGAATATAAACATTCTCTCTAATTCCCCCGAAAAACAGTTCCTCTTAGATTTGGTATATTCCCTCAACCTCTTCATCGTCCCTTTCCAGCCAACCCATCATACCCAATTTTCCCACACTCAAATTGACCACATCTTTGTCGACTCCCGTCAAAAACTTTTATCATACTCACAAAGCCCCATGCCATCTTTGTCGAGCCACCACTTAATCCGTATATCCTATGATCTTCCGACTCCTACCTTCATTCCGAAACAAATATCCTGGAGAAATCTAGATTCTCCGATGCCCGACTAAATAAACCCATCTCTAGATCAACTATCTCATTCCTTAGAACCCATTTATTCCGCTGAATCGATTGACGATATGGTTGAATGCCTTTCATCCAATCTCCTCATCTTCCTAAATGAAATTGCACCCGTTAAAACCTTTACCTTCAGACGCTCCCCAGCCCCTTGGATCAACTCAGAAATTCGAGAACTAATGAAGAAAAGAGATACTGCCAGAAGACGTTATAGACGTACCCACATACCTGAAGATTATTCTACTTTCAAAATCCTTCGAAACCTCACCCAAACCTCCTTACGCCGTTCCAAGGCACAGTATTTTCAAAACGTCCTCTCTAAAGCCTCAGATTCTAAATCCAAGTGGAAAATCCTCAGGAAATTTTCAGTAATTAGCTCCACGTCCAGCACTATCAATCCAGTCTCGCCCGATGACTTAAACACCTTTTTCACAAAATCCCTTCCGAACGAGCCTCAATCCCTCTACCAGCCCCCAGATATTCCTTTTAATGATAATAACTTCTACTTTTCCTATATCCTTCCCGATGAATTGATCACCTCCGTACTTAAATCACGAACCAATGACTCTGGCCATGACCAAATCCCAGTAAAATTGTTAAAGCTTAGTCTCCCAGCCATCCTTCCTGCGCTCCTGCATATATACAACTTTTCCTTACTAAATTCCATCTTCCCTACAGCCTGGAAAAAAGCACTTATACGTCCACTCAATAAAGTTCCTGATCCTTCAACGCCCTCTGATTTCAGACCAATTGCCATCCTCTCCAATCTCTCGAAACCATTGGAAAGATTAGTCCATTCACAACCTACATCCTTCCTCGAACAAAACGTACTCCTTAACCCTCTCCAGTCTGGTTTCCGTTCCGGTTATTCCACTCAATCTGCCCTTATAAAAATTACGCAAGACCTTTACTCTGCCATGGACCAACAGAAAATTACAATCCTGGTCTTATTCGATTTTTCAAAAGCCTTCGATTCCGTCGATCACTCAATACTCCTCTCCAAGCTTCATAAGCTATCCATATCCAATAGTGCACTACGCTGGTTCCAGTCCTTCCTGTCTTCCCGTTCACAAGCAGTTATTATTCCTAATAAACCACCTTCATCGTCCTTAACTCTCTCCAGAGGTGTACCTCAGGGCTCTTCCCTTTCTCCAACCCTCTTTTCCGTCTATATAAATGACCTATCAACCGTATTGCGTCACTCCCACTTTCATCTATATGCCGATGACCTCCAAATTTATATATCATGCCACCCTTCGAATATAATAGAAGCGGCTATAAAACTTCAAGAGGACATCAACAGCATTAACCACTGGGCGACAGAAAACAAACTACGGCTAAATCCAGAAAAAAACAAAAGCAATCCATATCGGCTCAAAACCCTTCCTGAATTCCCTTTCTTACTATCCACTATTATATATCAATAGCACTCCTATTCAGTTCCAAGACTCCATAAAAAACCTTGGTCTCACCTTTGATAATCATCTCTCCTGGAACCATCAAGTATCCCAAATTATCCGAAAGTCCTAAAACAGCTCCTTAGATTCCCCAGATGTTTCCCCAGAAGCACCCGCCATCTCCTAGTTTCCTCTCTCATCCTTCCTCACTTTGATTATGGATGCCTGGTATACGGAGGGCTGTCTGGTGAACTGGAGATGAGATTAAAAAGATTAATGAACCGACTTATCAGATTCATTCTCGATCTTCCCAGGCACTCTCACGTCTCCCAATTGTATACTGAGCAAGGCTTTCTTCTTCCTGAATCCAGACAACAATATCTCCTTGGTTCCTTCCTATTCCAATCCTTCAGAACAAAAAAACCCACCTATATCCTCGACCTCCTTACACCTCGTTCGACCATCCACCTATTAAACACAAGATCCCATCCCACCGACCTGTATGTTCCTATCCGTAGAACAGCCTCCTTTGAGCGATCCTTTACAGTACGTGCAACCCACCTTTGGAATTCCCTGCCCAATTCCATACGCAGCGCATCCTCCTTGGCAACATTTATTCACCCATCTCCTAGTTAATCAATCTTCCTCACAAATGTAAAAATGGTCGATATTTAGAACAATGTGTAAACACCATTTGTATTTTTATTATCCTATATATAATTTAGGATAATGTACATATGTCATATATATAATTTCATCCTACTGATTTAATTTTAGTTAGACAAATGTAATACCATATGTTTCCTTTTTGTTATTCTTAGGGGACTAAAAGTCCCAGAATAAAGTTATATTTTCATTTCATTTCATTTCATATTATTTGTTCTTAACCTTACTTCCTTACATTTATTAAAGTTAAATTATATCTTCAAATAAAAATAAATTCCAAAGTAGTGCTGCAGCCACCACACCCCTTCCCCTGGACCCGCCAATTATGCAATATCGCATCAGCGAAATGTTGGCGGAGGTTTCGCTGCTAGGAGGACCCGTGGGTGAATCTAATCTGCGGGAATGGGTACCGTAGTAATATAAGCCGTGTTCCAAAATGGCGCCAGGCTTCTTTGCATTGATTAAGGGTAGCTGAGCATCCCGCGTGGCTCTAGGATTTTTTAAAGGGAGTAAGAAATCTTTGGCTATGCTGTCCCTCGCATAGAACATAAAATGGAAGTCCCGAGCTTGTACGATGTCAGGTACTGGTTAAAGATTCTTAACCTAATTATACCAGGATACGCAAAATTTAGGACTCCCACTGTAGCATCGTCCGATTAGCCTTAGTGGTATAAAGTGACGTTAAATAAACAAACAAGGGTAGCTGTAGGGAAGCCGTATACTGAAATGTTTACTTTGGGAACTGCAAATAAGTTGAAGGCTTCCTCTGCAGCTGCGTCAGCCAGTTCGTTGGTCATTATTCCAAAACGGCTCGGGATCTAAAGATACTTTAATTTTTTATTGGTTGCTATAATTGTATGGATTACAGAAATTACTGCTAAAGATTGCTGTTAAATTGCTCCCTAAGTGCAAAAACTCCCACATCGACCTCCTTAGACCAGTTCGTCCATCCATCTGTTAAACACTGGATAGCAACCGACAGCTTTTTATATTCCTTCTCATAGAACCTCTTTCTATAGATCCTTTATTGCCTATGCCACGCATTTCTGGAATTTCTTACCCAATCCCCTTTTGTCAAACTTCTTTCCTAGCCAACTTCATTGAAAAACATTCTACTTCTCCATCTTCTGAATTGTAAATTTTCCGAATGATTGTGAGAATCATAATTTTTTAGCTTTTTTCATTCCTTTTTAAATTAATTTTATTTTCATATGATTACTTACTGTATGTTGAGTTCAATTATTGATAAAAAGTTTGTCACTGTGTATACAGCCTGACAAATGCTGCCATAATAACTGTCATCAATGTTGACTTCAAATTCATTGTAAAAGATTAAGGTTATGTATAGGAAAGGATAGGTGGGAGGAGAATACGGAAATTGATGATGCAAGACTGTAATATTTCTTAAATTTCTACAATTTTCAGATGATGTAAATTTTCAAAAAGAAAACAAATTGAAGTTCGGTCATTACGTTTTATATTCAGATATATACTGACCCATTTCAATGAAGCTGGTAATAAGCAGATATGCATGGATTTTAATTTGGGTAATAAATGTAATCGCATAGAGAATCAAACGATAAGTTACTTTTTGAAGCTATTAGTGGGTCTTGATTTTGAAAAAAACCTGTGAATATTATGTTGGAGTTGTAATTTTTTTAAATTAATTGGACTGATTTTGAATCCGATGAAAATCAATCATCCACAGAAAAGATTGGCATCTCAGTTATAATTACATCAAAATTAAAAGTAGCCGTGTAAAACCGGAAAAATAAATTACATCATAAGTATAGTCATGAGACATGGGCATCAGCAGAGATGTGGTGGGCAGCTAGCCCCATCTACCCATAGCCCATTCTAATATGAGAAATCAAAACGGCAAATTAAATGAATTCATATTCATTCACTATATTTATTAAGAATAATACAAATAATTCATTTTTTATCCTCCCCTTCCACGCCATTTGGGCTAATATAGGATTTTCGGGCCAAGGCGAGGGTGGAGGATGAATGCCGAGTATTATTAAATTTCCCCTGGCTCCAAGGGAATTGGCTATCATCGGGATCTCAATCACATATTGTTTGTCAGTGCCAACCAATTCCCTTATGCATTGGCCCACTCGGCCATCGCATCACCTGGGGTGCAAACCAATTCAAGTTTTATTTTTAAAAATGAATTGAACCTAACATAGAATACCTGTCCCCCTCACTTGGTCATAAAAATGTTACCAGCCCACCCTTTCCTCTCTAGATTACCAAGTGAAAAGCAGATAGCCAGTGGCCTACAAGTTATAATTGAAAGCCAGTAAACACAAGAGGTCATTTTCCAAATTGATTTTTTTCATGCCGATGGTAATTTTTGTAAATAGTATCTTCCAAAATGGTCAAACAGCCAACCTAATAGTCGTCAAGTAACTGTGCCTCAACGATCTATTAAATTTTTCATTTCACCTTGCAAAAGAAAGCTTCTGCTTGCTCTTTATCTATATGTATTTGAACATTTAGTCATAGGTACACAGTAAAAGTCATCCAAAGTCAATCAAAAGTAGGTACTCTTGGAAATTCTAGATGCTCCCTTTTACTTATCTAACAAGCCATAAGATATGAAACACTGACATTGTCAGTCCTTTCATCCAAGCAACAGCCACACTCATTTCAATCATTTTCACAGCAGACCAGTCTGGATTCCAACCCACTCAGTTCCCTGCCCTAAATTCCAAGGGATTTGCTGAATCAAACATTTTACTGTATTTAAAGGCATTGAGATTTGTCTAGATTTTATTTTCTTACTTGTTTTAATTATATCATTCAGGATTTTTTATGCTTGACACTGTTGAACTATTTTTTTTTTTTTTTTTTTAGCTGAATTTATCCATGTTTGTAACAGAAATGATCCTATGATTGATCAGTGCATTCTGAACTCAGTAGAATCATTGAAACCTCTACTCCTGAAAGGTGAGTAAGTTGTAATTTACATGTTTTTTAAAACCTAATTTGATACAGTTGTTGTCATAGTTAATATGATAAGAAATCGCAGCACATGCACTAATAAAATTTTATAATTCTTGAAAATTAAGAATATAGTACTTTTACAATAGTTTGATCACAAGTGAATGGTGGCATACTATGTTCTTAAATATTTCCTTTCCATAACTAAATTTAATGTCACAATATTAATTTTTTCTGACCATAATAGTCGCTTATTTGAGCTTACATGAAATTTAATGAAGTAAACAAATAAAAATCATTTAATTGGGTTAATGTGATGTGATTCCTATGACAACTCTATTTCTTTAGAATACCAACTAAAAACATATGAAAGTGTAGAAAGCTAAATAGTTTAGTTAAATTGTTAAAAGTTATGTTAAATAAATTAGCAACGCAGACTACTTAATAGAAGATCATTAATTAAATTACTATCAAGCAAATGATAATTTTTTAATGAAAATCTAGATTAATTACTCTTAACAAATGTATTTATAGGCATAACATTCTATTCTATGTTGATCTTAACTCTTCTCTGTTCTTTAGAGTAACTTATATATTTTCATCCCTTTTAAAAAATATCAAAATATATTAAATTTTATGAATTAAATAATATGTATATTTAGATTTTAATTTATTTAAAATAAAAAAAGAGATTCAAATTAGTTTGGTTTGATGGTTTTTCGATAAAATATATTGGAATAAATAGGAATACATGGTTAATTAATAAAAAAATAATTTGTTGCATTGTAAATGGACCATGAGCTGCGAATATCTCTTATGAGAAATTCAAGTAATATTTACAGAATAATCAACTTTAAACTTTGTAAACATTTTTAATTCCATGTCAACACTTTTTCCTCATTATTAAATTATGAGTGAGCCTTTTTTGAGATGTTATTATATGGAGAGTAGTAGTAGTGCAGATAGTATAATAATAAGATAGAGAATCAACCAAGTTATCGGATACAAGGTATTAATACCAACAGATCAACTTTATAAAAATCTTTATTTATAATTCTTTGTTAATATTAATATAACTTTTCATGAAGGACCATGAATTTTGTTTGAATTCTTATCAATGACAAAGCTTAAGTGGATTTAGACCTAGTATACTGGGCTTTATTATTACATATATGCCAAAGTGTAGGAAAAAGAATCAATAGATAAGTAAAATTATTTAAATCGCAATCCTCTTAATTAATATTTTGAGCTTGACATGAAACATGATAATGGAATAATATCAGACAATTGCAGGCAATTGAAAGGGGATTTAAGGGTTTGTGTAATTATCAATGATAAAAAACGTTTGATATGTTTAAATGTAAATTTAATGCCACAGGTTTGTATTCAAATTACAAAATAAAATTAGAAGATTTACAATGAATACTCAAATTAAAGTGAAAACTTTAATAAAGGATACTGAATTTAATTGTTTATAAGCCAGGTAATATGATCTGTATTAGGCAAGTGATTCACCTAGATCTACCATACTTAATGACAATATTTAATAACATGCTTCGAAAATAAAGTTGATTTGAATAAAGGATTGAAATAAAGTTGATTGATGTATGTTGATAAATAAATGTATTTTTGTAATATATTCAATTTTATATGTGTTATCAGTAAAAGTATACACATGTGATAATGGACATTGGAAACTAATGCATTGGATTTATTTTTGATCGACTAAAAAATAAAATAAAAATTGTATAAATTGTATAATTGTATAAATAAAAAATTGTTATAAATTAAAATAATAGATCTGATGTTTTTTTCTAATTAAAAGACAACAAAAAATACTCTAAGTTAATTGTTTGTATCAGAAGATATATTTCTCAGATTTCATGTTGAATTATAAAATGAATTTTCTGTATTATTTGTTTGGACTAATATTCTTTTTTAGAAGATAGAATATTTTGTTTAAACTTAGAAGAGAGGATTTTAGATTTAAGACCAATTTTAAAATAAGAGAAAAGGACCAGCCAAAATCAAGATGAGTGGACATGCTATGGATGGATGCTAAGGAAAATTACAGGATGAACTTCTGATTTGCTAATGATATGTCATTAGGCTGTAGTGAAAGCTTGAGGCCTTCAAAGTTGAATGAACATTTTGTTTAGAGTGCTCTTGAACTTGACATTCACATTCCGTTTTCACTGAACATCTACAAACTTGAAAACCTTTTAGCTCACATTTGCGTTCATTTTTCCTAAGAGGAAAAAATGAATGAATATATTAAAAATGAATTACCTGCATGTGAACTGCACTTCTAAAAGGTTGCAATAGGAAGTGGGTGTTGATGGATAATCTGTCAAAGAGTTCTTATGATCTCTATTAGAAATACAATGAAAACACGGAGGTAAGTGCACTATGAGGACAGAGCCCGGAAGGATATCGTAACTCTAATCTTGGTTCTGTTCCAGGTATCCCCGAGCTTGACATCCCGTCCCTGGAACCTGTTCGCTTCCCCGAGATCGTCATCGCAAAGACCAATTCCTTCAGGGCCGTCGGGACAGATGTAGTCATCAGCGGAGCCTCCAACTACAAAATTACGAGCTTCAAGTAAGTGGCCATCACCACTAGTTAACGTGTAGTTTCACAATATGTAATCATATGTAAGGCATTATCTAAGTGATTTGATCTGGTTAGTTCATAGGGATAAGGCTTTGGAACGGTATATTGGTTCTGCTGATTAATAGCTGTGAATAACTGACCATCATAATGCATACAAACCTTTGGAAATTTCATTGTTTTATATTTAAAACTCAAGAAAGCCAAGATAATAAGCCGTATAGGAAAAAATTAAAATCATGAATCTAGAAAAGTTACGATAAGTTTGGCATACGCAAGGATATCATTCCATATACCATAAAAGTTGTAGATGCTTGAATCTTCAATGATGTAGCTTAATTAATAGTATTAGGCAGATTATCAAATGGATTGAATTTGGAGATCTCAATGGATAGAAAACCGTGTGATCAATAATCCAAGTTCAATACCAAAATTCGTTATCCAATGCACTTGTCTTTTATGACAGTCGTGTTTGCTTTTAATTTTTTTATTTGTAAATTTTTGAGTTATCGGTGCCCATTTTTCCCATTTGTTTTTTCAAAGTGGTTTGAACAATGTTCGAGATTTCTGTTTGTTTCCAACTTTTATGAGGATTTCATTCCATACGACGAGAAATGATGGAATCCTTGATAAATCACTATTCAACATTGATGTATATAACATTTACATATTACAGAATTCTGTAGATTATGTTGTGATGTATTTGAAAGGGATTGAGATTTATTCAGAATGTGCAAGGTTAGGAATCATAATAAATTTTTAATTTAAAGTCCAATATTTAACGAGTAAGTTAAAAAAAAAAGAATATGATGATTGTGTTATTCCATTTATTTTTTTTTTCTCATCCCAAATTTTAGTGAACTTACACAAATGATACGTTATCGTGAAATTTTCAATAGTTTTTAGATTTTTTCATAAACCATTTTCCTAATTTAATCCTGAGTTTATTTCTGATTTATTTCAGATCGAACATTCCCAAATTGACATTTTACATTGGTCTTCACTTCCCCTATATCCAGGTAGATGCCAACTATGACGTCAACATGAGGATTCTGGCATTGGTTCTTAGAGGGAACGGGCCTCTTCAATCAAACAATAGTAAGTGATCATTGTTAATTGTAACCGTAATACAAGTTTCACAAATTTGTATTGATGAAATTTTATGTGATTTTTTGTTTAATGAAATTTTTATTCAATGAGGCATTATTATAAATAATATTATTAATTATAAATAAATAAAATTTAATCTTATTGTTAGATTCAGTTTCAGTTAATCCCAAGAATGAAATGATGTTTTTATTAATAATCATTATATATATATATATATATATATATATATATATATATATTTGTCTTTCCTTAATACAATACTTTAGAATTCATTATAAAACTAATTTATTAAAAATTCATTTTTATAGCCGACATCAATGCCAATGCCATCTTGAAAGGGCACAAAGAAGTGAGAAATGGGAAGACGTATGCTAAGTTCGACGCCCTAGAGCTCAAATTGAAATGGAAAAACTACAATGTCAAACTTGAAAATCTATTTAATGGCGACAGGCGACTAGGTAAAAAAGGATTCTTTTTATTATTATGTAATCCCATACCTCTATGGAAGCGATGACTATCAAAATCCAATTAAGTTGATATTTATTTTAAATACATAGTTTTTTCATAATTTTGGTCGCATTTCCTACCAATTATGACCATCGATCACTATCATTAGCATACTTACATTGCTCTGATGTTTGATTTGAAACTAATTTATTAGTCAAGTAAAACTTTTAAACTGTTACTTAACTCAAGTGACTAGATATACGATCATAACATTTAACTGTCTGTTAACTGTTGTAAATTCAATTTTTTAAAATAATAATTTATACATTTTTGAAATGAATTGAAGCCACTAGATACCTACTCCTTTCAACAATGCACATAGTTGTCTTGTTTGACCAGGCAGCATACTGGCTTGTTATCAGTAATTTTCTAAATATAGTGCAAAAAATAAACTTTAAAAAATAAAAAAAATTTGCAAGATCGGAAACCTAATAGGAACACCTTACGCTCTTATTTTAAGTACACATCACACCAAGAGATTTTGACATGAGTGCGTTTAATCTCAATCAGCTTTTTTTTTTGTTTTTAAATTGAAACTTTCGTTGGGAAGGTTATCATGCGTTGTCTGTGATTGAGATACTTATAAAAAGGCGCTTTCAGCTTGGGTGAAATGGTTTTTTTATAAAACCAGAGGATATTCTATCTATTGCTAAAAATAAACAAAGAAATGAACCATTAGTTGCTATCTAAACTATTACTTGGTATTTGAAAGGGAAATGAAATCTAACTGTGAGTAATCCTCTTGCTAAATAACTCCTAAATTAGTACTCCTTTAAAAGCTTCTTTTTTAAAAATTTTAATCTTTGCCGCAATGTTGGAACTAAATGTTTCACTTTATCAGTGATTAAAGCAAGCACGCACTCACTTTTCTCTTTTCTTTTCAACCAGCAGTGAACTATCGAATATTTTTTTTAGTTTATTAAACATAAATAATAAACTTCTTTTTGAATTAAATGTATGTTTTTTTTTACAGGAGAAGCAGTCAACGCTGCTTTGAACCAGAACAAAAAAGAATTGCTGGATGCGATTCTACCAACGCTTGAAAGAGTCGTTTCAAACACATTATTAGACATTACAGACAAAATAACCAAAAATTTTACATTTGAAGAACTCTTTCCGGAATAATAGAAAATATAAAAAGTAGAAAGAAAAGTATTTGCCCATATAAAAATTAATTTTTTTAAAATCCACTTTTCTAGGATTAAGCGCAAAAGTAGTTGCGGGCAAACGTATGTACCATGTGAACCTAATCAAAAATTGTTTCAATATAGTTGATCTACAGTGGGCAAAAAAAGTATTCGTACACCCCATTTTTTGGTCAGAAGAGTCACTGTAATGATTGTAGCTTGAAATAATGGCAGATATCAATTACACACACGATTTTATGTTAGTATTATACAGCACCGAAATTCTAAATCTGATACAAATTTTTTGACAAATATTTTAGTAATTTGTTAGCGAGAAAAGTATTCGTACACAAGGGATACTATTAATGATACGATAATTGTTGCTATCAGATCGGTGCTTGAACCTGCTATCTATAATCCTTTACTCCCGAGGATCCAAGGATAATAATCCATGAGAAAAAGTTTCTCCAGTAAAGTACTAAACAATATTTCTTCGGCAAAGTCCAAAGAATCGATTTCTCATCTCAGAGATGACATTATAAAACATTTTCAGCAGGATTTAAGTTGTAGGATTTAAGTAAACCGTGAGGTATCGGATGTATGAGGCTGGCTATAGGGGGAGAACGGCAAGAAAAAAACCTTTTATAAATGAAAATCACAGAAAGAAAAGATTTGAGTTTGCCCGAGAGCATGTTCATAAACACTACACATTTTAGGAAAATGTGTAGTTTTCAGATGAAATCAAATGTAATATATTTGCATCTGATGGGGAAAAAACTTGTTTGGAGGAAAAAAGGGAAGGTTTTCGAACCCCAAAATCTAGAACCCACCGTGAAGCTCGGAGGGGGCAGTGTCAGTTTGGGGATGTTTAAGTGCCAAAGGAGTTGGTAAATTAGCCTTTATAGACGGTAATATGAATGCTGACAAATATATTGATATGTTGCGACATAATTTAAATAAGTGTGAGAAATTTAGGAATGCAGTGCACATATATTTTTCAACAGGACAACGATCCCAAGCACACGGCCAAAAAAAATAAAAAATGGTCACTATATAATGCTCGCGAAATGCTCAAAACACTCCCACAATCCGGATCTTAATCCAATTGAACATTTATGGGCGCTCCTGGAATCAAAAGTACGAAAATCCTGTTGTTCTTCTCGAAATGATTTAATAAACCGTCTAAAGAAAGCTTGGGGAAGAAATTAGGTAAGAAGAGATCAAGAGGCTTGTGGAATCAATGCCAAGAAGACTCAAAGCTGTGATAAATCGCAAAAGAGTACCCTAAAAAATACTAAACCTAATATAGGCTGATATTTATTAAATTTTCTTTGGGTTAGCTAAGTGTACGAATATTTATTTTGCACTTCAAATTTGAATATTATGATATTATTCTTACAAAATGAGTTTTATATTTTGTACAAGTAATGCAAAATTAAGTTTTTAATCGTTATCTATTGTTACTTCATATTGAAAACATAAATAAAAATATTTTTGAGAGAAAAATGAGGAGTACGAATACTTTTTTTGCCCACTGTATAAAGTTGGAACCTAGCTTGTCACACTTCAACCGCATTATTAAATATACAAATATTGTGAAAATTTTTAGGGCAGATTATAGTAGCTGTGATATTTTCGATTTAGCAATAGAGTTTACGATGCTTAACTATGTTGACTATGATGTATAGATTAATCTTTGCCCTTTGTTTAATAAACAGTATAATATATCTTCATGATGACTGTACTATTTTATTTTCCATAGTTAATCAAAATTTCTTAAGCTTAAGAACGAAACGATTTAATAAGTAATCATCAATTAGTGAATCAAATTGGTTATAGAAGTCGGTTATCATCATAATGCATCATCAACATCCAACAATCACCAACATCAAATTGGTTATCATCATAATGCATTTAATTTAATTTTAAATTTTTACCAGTTTAAGGCTTTATGGCTGGTCAAATAGAATCATTAACACATACTTTTCAGCTTAAAATTAAAGTTTATATTCATTCTTTGATTTATTGTTATGTGAATAAGAAGAAGTTAATCACTTCCAAGATCCAAAAAAAAAAAAAAAAATCATTAAGAAATTATTATTTTTCTTGTTTATTCATGTTGTCTATACTTTGTTTTAAAATTACCAGCTACTCCTTATTTCCTCCAAAATGAGAAACTTTTGTCTTTTAACCAAGCTGTCAATACAGCTATTATTATTATTATTGTATGTCTTTCACTGTATGATAATACTGTGCGTGCTTTAAGTACATATTTTATATTTTTACACAGTCAAAATCATGGCGAACACCCCTGTCAAATCCATTGATTCGACTTTGACCTTATTCATCAGTACATCTTACCATACGTGAATGTTCGGATTCATATTATGTTTTGGAGCTATAATTCTGTTTGGATCTTGAAAAGGGATTTTTAAATCTAAAACATTGATAATTGATAACAATATTCGTTCAACGTATTAGTCTTAGATAAATAAGATGAGGCCGTTATGCAAAGAAAGTTTACATGTTATTGTGTAAGCGAAATATGATCTCTGACACATTGTTAATCAAGATCGTTTAGGCGTTTCCTCATGCCTTTCCGGCCTCTCATATACATTTTAAATAAATAGTTTAACAGAATTATTGTGTTATTGGCACTTGTGTTAGTGCAACCAGACGAATAGGAGGAATTAAAGACAATATACAAAAGTGCTAGCCTACTTTCTATAGAAGGATTAGAGGAGACTGGACGGATTTTGCTTGGATTGATCATTATTATGGGAGCCAATAAAAATTAACACATAATTAAATAAAATTTATTATCTTGGTTACAATAATTAATTACAGCTAATTGACGAGTATTTATGGTTTTCAGTTGATCAAGATTCCAAACATTGAAATTATTTAAAACCTAACGGATAGATATCAGATACTAATTTTGCGGGAAAAGTTCGTCGAAAGTGAAGTGTTGGGTTATGTTGTTTGCAATACCAAGCAATTTTTCAGATATTAGCACTTCTAGTTTTGGCCGGATTAAATTAATCATTTCTTTCTTGTTTTCGTTGAGGGCAGTATTGATAGCTTCACCTGAAAAATAAATTAATAATAAATCATATTATAATGTAGTATCGTACATTACTACTAGGTAGGCAGTTTTTCATATGGAACCCAATGGCCTCGAAAACCACTGAATGAATATTTGCAAACGTTCGAACGCATACACTTTTATGGTCCTCGGATAGCTTAGTTATAATGAAATAATTACCATAACCGTCAATCAATCTCGCCATCCTCTTTATGTTTCCACAAATATCGCGTGTGGTTACAATGCAAGAAAGAGGGAAAAATTTTAAGCATGTTGGCATAATAATTGCTTTTTGGTGGACAAAAATTTTGCATGTAAATTGATGGGACTTTTTTTATTACCTTTGTAATACAATTCAAAAATCAAAGAAACATTTCCCAGGTTTTTGTGTGTTAATGGATAGTTTTCGTTAGTATGAAAAAAAACATGGAAGAAATCAATATTTTTCAGATTTTTTTTTTTTTGATTGTTTTAGTCTGAGGGTGGGATTTCATACCCCCGATTATCTAAAAAACAATACAAATTGAGTAGAAAATATGGGTACTTTAAAAACATCTAAGAAATCAAAATTAAACTCGAATTTCTCCTTTTAGAAATAAGATATAAATATACCAGTTTCACTTAAAGTTTACATTCAACGGCTAGTATATTACGTTTGAGCAACATGAATTTTGTTTGCATATTAGGGTACCAAAGCAATTTATAAATATTATTCAAACCGATTTTCTAGGTTTCTAAGGGGTGCGCCCCGGAGTAATCACT
The DNA here is from genome assembly GCA_911387785.2 of Aelia acuminata. Taxonomy (NCBI): domain Eukaryota; kingdom Metazoa; phylum Arthropoda; class Insecta; order Hemiptera; family Pentatomidae; genus Aelia; species Aelia acuminata. Next base: position 60,038,235 of record OU426981.1, read on the forward strand.
GGGGTAATTTCTAGTCTTGCTTGTACTACGACCACATAAAAAGATCAGTATAATTCACTTGCGCCTTTGGAAATTTTTTAGAAAAGTATGTTTTGTATATGTTTACAGAAAAATTGGCAAGTTTGGCCCTGTAACCTACTCAAAATGGTACAGGTATATTTAAAAGCTCCTAATCGATAGCTAAAAATACTACACCTATACATAAGGTTTTCACTTATAAATGCATGCTGCGGAATAAAATTTTTGCTCATGGCATTTTCCGATGACAGTGTTAATATTCGAAAAAAAATCTAAATTTTTATATTTATGATTTTTTTTTTCATGATGAAAAATAATCTCTCTAATATTTATGGTATCATCCGATTCTGAATGAAATGCCGAGTTAATGAATAAATGTTGAAAGCTCCAGTTCAATTCTACAGAGGTTCCATTCTACAGAGGAAAGGCTTAACACGTACATGCTGGTTTTGAGCTTAAGTCGTCATCGGAACTTCAAATCACTCTAGCACGCTCGGCTATCCCGGCCCTGGAATAACTTATACATATTTTAACATAATTAGGTTCTATAGGAGATGGTTGATTTGATGAGACTTCATAGCTGCCCTTCATGGAACAGTAATTGGGTCCTTCCCTTCAGAAAAGTTAAGAATCCATGTTAATTACTTTCTTTTGGGTAATAATGGTATCTACTTATTTTTCATATAAAGTTTTTGTTATTTCAAATATAAGTAAATTGTTTATTGAAGAGAATCAATCCTTCAAGGAGAGAAAAAGTATATCAACCATCGAAGTTTATTGAGGATACACTAACGGACTTCAACGGGATTCAATTCAGCACTTTACGAATTTCGGGAATTCAAAATGACTTTATGTACTTCAACTAGAGCTGAATGACGAGAACGGATTACCAAGTGCGGAAACAATTATTTCCAGATATATAAAATTAAATCTTACATTAGTCCATATGCTTTCTTTTGACATTTTATCTCGTTCAACCTCTTATTGTCATGTAAATAGAAGAGGCTGTAAGTGCCGGAAATCGAAAAAGAATTAGTGATTGGTAAATGGAATAAATTCCAACGTTAAGGTAATGGAATCAGCCATTGCCTATCTTGATGATTATTGTATCTAGAGACACACACAGCTTTCACAAACGCTGGAAGTTTCACAGTTTTATTTTAGAAAAATTTGTAAATGCCACCTTTTAGGGACGTTACCATACTCCTAAAGTAGCATTACTTCTTTTTCCTTAAGTATCAATACTCGATATTATTGGACCTAAAGTATCGATGGTTTTATCGACTTTGGAAGAAAAACTGAAATAATAACTCAAATGAGATGGAATCGGAGGTTAGACAAACCAAAATTGAAATTATTTTATTGAACCAAAGTTGAGCTCAGATAGTGGTTTCTTTTGTTTATCTCAAAATGGTTAGATATTTATAAATTTTTCACTTACCGTCCTTAATTCTTTGCATGACATTAATTACCCTAAAACAATGGAAATTGCAATAGTAGTCAAAGGCAATATTTTTACCTAAAACTTTGTCTCCACCAAATAGATTTTCAAGCCTGATTGTGTAGTTCTTCCACTTTATCTTCATTTCCAAAGAGTCGAAGAGAAGATAACTATCCTTACCCTTCTTGTTCTTGTGTCCCTTCGCTATGGCCTGAATGGTAACATCACCTGAAATAAAAAAAAAAAGTGAATCCCATAAGACTCAGGACTGTCACGATAAAAACAAAATTATACACGTAAGATTAGTCAGATTTAGGGAAGATCACTGATTAATCCTGGAAGGCTTACTACAATTTCGGAATTAGTTTTAAAAATTCTGTCACTTATAACCACCAAACTATCTACTTACCCCTTGGCTCTAAGGTTCTACAATGACCTGGGACTCCTTAACATTCCTAGCCACTCCTTCCCCTCCCGCGCATGTCTTCTCCATCTCCTCTCTCCGTATCTTCGAAGGTCTTCATCCAAGTCATCCAGCCTTCTATTACAGCCATAGTGGAACCCTTTATACTGGCATTATCTCCAAATATACGAGACCACTTAGCTGATTTCGTCACACAAAGGATACAAGATCAGGTTCACCGACCATTTTTCGGAGTTCTAAGTTTTGCAGATTCTTCAGTTTCCGTTCTCGCAGACCGGTCCATTTATTCTGAGTTCTTTCCTCTCTCAAGTATTCAGAATCTTTTAACTTTCCTCCGTTTGTATCCAGGTTTTACAACTATAACTCAGTTGGCCCAATCATTTTAAACATAAGGACCTTTACTCTCTAATAAATAAATATTAGAATCTTCTCTATGTTCGTCATACCCCTGTAAGACCAACTGAGAAGAAGCCTTCTGGAGTGCAAAATAACATATAACCAGCAGTTACCCTGGGTTTTATGTCCTCTAAAATTTTATTTTGCTCCGTAACGAGGGTTGCCAGATTTATAAACTTAATATCCGCGCAGAACACATGACTTCCAAATTTGACTTTGAATTTGACAGCTCGATCTTCTCCTCGAACCGTCCTACCATCATTTATCTACAGGCCCAAGTCAGTCGCGGCCCTTTCAAACTCCTCAAAAGCACCTGAAGGTGCTGTACTTGTCCTAGCTGTCATGAAGATCATCAGCAAAGGCTAAATGTTGTGTCAGCTTATTGCATGTAGTCCCATTCGGGTAAGTCCGAATAGCACGAGCTGCGTATTCTAGTGATATGTTAAAGAGAGTTGGAGATAGAGATACCTTCCTTCCAGCCGCTTTTGACCGTAAGCGTATCACTTTCCGTATATTTCAACTTGGCATTTAGTAATGTCACCAGCTTAGTTTCAGCTTAATTTTAATTAACTCAAGTCATTTCTCGCTTGGCTAACTTGTATGATGCTTTGCATGCTTATGTTTTCGATAATTAGATTAGCAGACACTTTGCCACTTTTTAGTTTCCTTCCTTGTTTAAAGGCCATGGGTTTGTGGCGTTGCTGGTCTTCTGCTAAGATTTTGGCAAGTCTCCAGAGTTTTTATTTACTTTTGTCCATGTTAATCTTTTCCGTTTTCTCCTCCCAGGCTTTTTTCTTGGCTAAGTTCAGTTCCAGCCTAAGCATTGCAATGAATTTTTTTAGTTTTATTTTATTTTCTATAGATGAGACTTCCTTAACTAAGTTTCCTAAGCTTCAAGAGTAAGATCATAAATAACCCCATAACCTGGATGCTAGAAGCAAACAAAGTAATTATCCCCTCAACAAGCTGGTTTTCGGATAAACAGGTCTAGAGAAGACCAGGGGGCAGCTACTACACAAGATCAAGGATTCCAGAAAGGGGAAGAGCCTTACCAAAGTTTGAAAAAGCGCACTGCTCCTTACAGTTGCGGGATAAAGTTAAGAAGCTTAAGATGGCCAAAGAGCTACCTCACAAATAGGAATGCAAGAATGCAGGTTGATGGAAAAAAAAACAAACAAACAAAAACAGATAAAAAAAATATTAATGATGTGACACTGAATATGCCAAAGCCGGTATATACGCTGATGATCTTGAACTCAGGTCCTGTTCAAACTCGAATCAATCAAACAATTGCTATTTATAGGCTCCAGGATGCCCTTGCTACCATCAGCAACTGGACACCAGATTGGAGGAATGAAAATAAACGCGAAAAAATTCTTCGATAATGCCCCCACAAAAATTTGGCCGTCCATTGATGTCAATGGGGAGGAATTTGTGGGGAATTCCAGCAGAATTCTCAGCAGAACCACCAGGGGAATTCCAGTTTTTGTTGCCTGATAGTAGTATAATGCAGGACCGAAGAAGAATGCTGTCATAGGATTGCTGAAAGTCGACAAAAAAGATGCCGCAGATTGATATTATATTCATAAGAGTGTGTGAACCAACAAGGATTTGTTGGTCAGAGATGATCCGGTCCACAGTGGACCTAACTAGTCTAAACTCGCACTGATAGCCCCCAAGATATTTTCGTCCGTAGTTTCCAGATGGAAGCTTGTCTTCTTTTGCTCAGTGCGTATAATGGGAATTTACACTTACTTAGCATCTTTTCTGTGGTCCATACTTGTAATATTAAGTCATATAAATCCTTCAAAATATCTTCACAACAACATTTTAGCATTTGCGCATTGATGCAACGAAGATATTGCTTATTTTTAATGGTAGCTACTACTTCTAACAGATCCTCTTTATCTGGAAGGTTCAACGTCCCCTATATATTTTTCTTCTATTTCTCCTATCACTCCAATTTTCTGATCTTTTCTCAGATTTCCACTAGCATCCAGCAGACTTATAAAATGTTTGCGTCCGGTAATTTTTGGATTATTCTCGATTAAATTCCCCTCCTTGTCCTTAAAAACCCTGGTTCTGCCCTAGAAACACATCTTAAAATATTTCGTATCTTCATAGAATTTACATGCTTGTTTTGCCTCATATTCCGTACGTAGTTCCTCTATTTTTTCTTTGTAAAATTCATGTCTTTCTATCTTCAAATAGTTATAGCCACTCTTCTCTTATCCATATAATCCTCTCTATTTTGACGCGCACTTCTTGATAACATACTTATTCTTGCTTCACTTCTTCCTTTGCGTACGCTTTCGAACCATTCCTATTCTCTTTCTGTCCTACACCTCAGCCGCATCCTTTTCTTTAGAGAAACCTTAATTTTCGTTCAACTGCCGTCTAGTTGCCCATTCTGTTTTTCATCACTGTGCACCTTTAGTGACCTCTGTATGGCTTCTTTCGTTCCATTTCAAATTGGAGTTTCTCTCTACTAGACAATTGGTCCACAAGGCAGTACCCTTTGCCTTGATCAGTCCCCTTCACCTTGGCTTTGAAGCCAATTCACCCAGGGTACATCGTAACGTCATCTAAACTCAGGAACTATAACTAAGACTACAGTTACATATCGCTATTAGTTATACATCTTACTGTTATTTGATTGTAGGGGTCCCTTCCCCTTCAGGTCGAGGGTCAGTAGCTTCATGTTGACGTCATAGTCTGCCGCCACGTTCATGTAGGGGATTTCAAGACCAAATCGGACAACCAGTTTGTCTATGTCAGCCCTGTATATGATAATACAGTGATATAATAATACATTGGAAATCATTTTATTTCATCATTTAACTTGGAAGAGAGGGGACGGTAACACTTTATCGTGTTGAAATAATTTTGTCTCAAGGTTATAACAAAAAATCAAATATACTAAACAAATTCACATATACTTATTAGAGTAATTTTTGTTTACATAGGAATATAATAAAATGTATGTATTCAATAAACATTTATCCATCTTAACCGCAATCAATAGCGGCTATCTCGTTGGTGTGGTTATTTCTAAGTCAAATTAGTATAAGTATTAGTATTTATGTTAGTATTAGTATAGTTAGTCTAAGTATTTCATATGAAGCATACACAGCTCGTCTCTCGATTTGAACTGTTAATTTTCGAGGTACAGTTGGTATTTTCCTCATTCCGATAAGCAATATTTTTGTTATGCTTTGAATTATTGTAAAGCACACTATTCCACACTATTAGGGTCATTCCAAATCAAGTGGTCCAAAGTGGCTGCTCGATCATTTTAGAAAAAAATTATAATTTTACCACCAGTTACGTATAGAATCAGTAATTCAAATCAATTTTTTAAAATTTTTTAGGTTCAACCGTTTCAAAAGGGCAGCCCTTTTTGTTTCACATTTCAGGCCGATTTTTGAGTTTTTAATCTCTCAAAGAACACCCATTTTCTCAAGACTGGTAAGTCATAGACTAATAATTCAAACACAATTGTTTTCAGTGGCGGTCCCAGGGGGGGATATTGGGGATCAATCCCCCCCGAAATTTCGACGAAAAAAAAATTAGTGGGATGAATTAAAAAAATTAATTACGCATCTAACTTTTACGAGTTTTCTAGGGAAGTTCAGTTTAATTTTGACTAGAATTTTTTAAACAGAATTTTGTATACGAACTTAATGTACAAGCATAAGCAAATAAAGTGTGCTATTTTTTTTTCCTACCTATTTAAAAGTAAAAAATTCAAAGCACAACTATGACACATATGGGCAGATAATATTTTTCAATGTTTGTCAAAATGTTTAATTACGCAATTCAGATGTGTTTTCTTACACTTGTTGATCATGTTTTCTTCATACTCTTAATTGATTTCAAATTAAAAATTTTATACTTTCCTTCAGGTCTTTAAAAACATGATTGTCCATGATAATTATTGTGTCAATTTAAATTATTAAAAAAATAATAATTTGGTAACAGATTAATTGATTGCATTGCACTTTTATCACCGTCTTTAATGTAAGCAAGAGCGATTTCCTCCCCAAGGCCTGGTTTTAAGTAACCAGGCATATTATTTTTTTTTTTTTTTTTTTTGTCGCAAGATTGCCTGCCAATATGGTGGAGATAAAAAAAGATGTTCAAGCGGATTGCCTTGATTAAAAAAATATTGAAACAGGTTTATTGATGAATAGTGTCTTAGGTAAATATTATTTTAGCACCATTGTATTGCAAGAGCTGATTAATTTATTTAAAAGCTTTTGTCGGAAAGGCATTCCTTAACATTGGTTTAATTGGTAAAAAAAAAAAATTAAATTAAAACCATATACAAACTTCCTTTAGGAGGTCCTAAAAATGTTCCTGTGATCGTAACCAAGTTTTTGCAACGAAAAACGAAAGGCATGATTTTCAAACGGAAAATCACTAAGCTCATTATCGTAATTTAATTTATGATGATGATTTTTTGTTTCAGAATACGATATATAGAATAAATCGGGAGAAGTTTGAAAAGATTTCATAGGATAAACCCAAAAATAGAATGAGAACATTTAAGATTTCTTGAAGCGGTTTTGAGGTATTATATCACTGGTGTTTGGTCAAAAGTCATCGAATGTGAAGTTTAAACCACGATTTACCAAGTTATTAAAAATCATTATAAATTCTTTCTGATTGTATTTCTTAATTCCAGAATAAGAAATGAAACTATATTCTTTCAACTGAGACTGTATTAAATTATGAAAAACAAATAAATTATAGTCAATTATGAATTTTAAGAAGACAAGACAAAAAAAATTTATGACTTAAGCCCTTCTGCCCAAATATGAAAGATACATGGTAATTAGATACTGTGAAAAATATTTATCAACTTATTATCCATACCACATCAATGAGGATCGAAACCGTTAGGTTTAGGATTTATAACATATTTTCGGTTTTTCGTTGCATGCATGCTTCGATGTAAAGAAGAATACGAAATTTCATATTTTTCGGAGTCAATTTTTTGAGATATAAAGTTTTGAAGTATTATAGAAAAAAAAAAGAAGAACATTTTTTCAGTATTCTGTATGTTTTCTTTTGATATACCACATGACCATGTCGTAAAAAGATTTTTAAAAAAATTGGCTTAAAATAACATTTCTTACTTTAGAATATTTCACCAGACCGAAATCGAACTAATACATTGTTCGTTTGTAATAAGTTTGTTGGCAACAAACAGTAATATTGTACACATTGTCTTTACAAAGGATTTCTCTTAATGGTTAATTAATTTGTATATGAAATATTATTTGTATGGATCTTCAGAAACAAAAATATTAGGAACATATAATATTAATACAGGAACTTACTTTAAATCAGTAATTTTGTAATTGGATGCTCCAAAAACCTTCACATTTGTACCAATCGCCTTGAAGTTACCCCCTTTTGAAACAACGAATTCTTTAAAAGACAATGGTTCGATTGGAGGTACTCCCAGTTCAGGTATCCCTAAACAGATAATTAGGTTTATATAATATAAGAATTTGGGATGAGAAGCATTTTGTTCACAATACATACCTTTGATTAGTTTTGGTCTCAACGCGTTGATAGAGTTGATGATGCATTGGTTAAGCTTTGGGTCATTGCGCTTGCAAACTTTGATATAACTTGCTAAAAAAATATATACTAATAAAATATTCAAACAATCGTATAGGTACCTAATTATCACTATAACTATTCACAGATCTGAGGAAGGTTTATAAAACTGAAGGTATCTCTCCGGTTACTATAATTTATTTATTTAACCTTATATTGTCGATGTTTCGGGTTATTGACCCATTCTTTGAGGACTTCCAGGTACGTAGATAGAGAAACAGAAATGTGACAGTGAAAATTATAGCCATCATATTGGTTTTTTTTTTTTTTTTTTTTTTTTTTTATATTTCATTCAAACCGTAACTTATTAAATTGTATATTGGAGAAATGTTTATGCTTTGACGAGGAGATGGTGTAGGAGCAAACAATTAATTATGTTGCGACGTTCCGTTGAAGTCCTTGAAGATGTGTCAAAACCCTTAACGTAGATGACATAAGATGCAAATAAATTATAATGATAGAAGTAGTTCCTCCAATTTCAAAAACCTAAAATATATATATATATATATATATATATATATATATATATATATATATATATATATATATATATATATATATATATATATATAATGTTGTAAAATATATGAGGAGCTGTTGGGAAGAGGAAGAAGGGTAATAAGAGTCTCAATGGAGGGTTTCAATTAAGTAGTGATTGAAATATCAGGTGATACGTAATTATAAGGCATAACATATACGAAGCTATATTCTTTTATATTAAGTCCAGTTTAACCTTATTTTAAGGTTAAACTGGACTTATTTAAGTACCTTATTTTATTATTTTAAGTAAAATATAAAAATGAATACAAATATAATGATCAAAAACATAACATATTTCATTATGAAAGGTAGATAATTCTTTTTAGTTATTTTTACTTTCACTTACCTATATATGAAATATATAGTAAGTGGAAGTATTGCGATCGTGAAAAATTTTGACTTCCGGTTTTCAACGGAAATACACGTTTTGGGGTCCCCTGAGTCCAATTAACCAAGTCCCGCGAAATGGTCTGTGTGTGTGGGTGTCTGTGTGTGTGTGTGTGTGTGTGAGTGTGAACAGACTAGCTCAAAAACTATAAACCGTGCGAACCTGAAATAAGGTATTTAGTGTATGTATATGCCCGCGATGTGACAGCAAAAATTTCATCAAAATTGCTCAAAGGGAGGGGGTACTTTATTTAATAACTTTTTAAGTTTTTTTCGATTTTCTCAAAAACGGCTCTAACGATTTTGATTAAACTGGGTATTTGATGTATTTATATGCCAAAGATGCGATAGCCAACATTACATCAAAATTGATCAACCGGAGGGGGGACTTTACTTAATAAATTTTGTATCATTTTCACGTGTTTTTTTTTATTTACTCAAAAACAGTTTTAACGATTTTGATCAAACTGGGTATTTGATGTATGTATGTGCCAAAGATGCGATAGCCAACATTACATCAAAATTGATCAACCGGAGGGGGGACTTTACTTAATAAATTTTGTATCATCTTCACGTGTTTTTTTTATTTACTCAAAAACGGCTTTAAAGATTTTCATCAAACTGGGTATATATGCCAAAGATGTAATAGCCAACATTTCATCAAAATTAGTCAAACGGAGGGGGCACTTTATTTCATAACTTTTTTTTCAGTGTTTATCTTTTTTCGATTATCTCACAAACGGCTTTAATGATTTCCATCAAATTCCTCATGTTTAATGAAAATTTGATGTTCTTTAATATCAGGTAAGCTTTATCATTCTTAAAATGTTCTGAGGGGGCTTTAATGGGTTTGGGGCCTTTCTTGTTTGGTTGCTTCCTATAAAGTACCTTTGTTTTTGTTTATATGGAGAAATTAACTGTCTGTCGTAACGCCTAAAAATAAGAAAAGGCTAAATATGAGATATGATAAAAATAAAGAAAACATAAAGAGGAGAAAAAAGAAAAATATTTAGTCAACTCATAAAACTCGTTGAGCCCACGCATGCGGAGTACGCCTTTAATGAGAGACCATTGTTCATAATTAAAGCCGTTCTGTTCATTTGAGAAGTAGCAATTAACAAAACGCATTAATTTCAAATCTAAGTAGGTAAGTTGGTAAGTGAAAGTTGTGTGTTGCGCGCACGCACCAGATTTTTTTTTTAATGATCTGACATTTTTCATAATATACTGCATTTTTATTCGTTTCAAATTAAACGTTATTTTATAATAGCAATGAGTATGTAGTCAATAAATAAATCGGTGACCATTTTTTACGAGTACATTAATTCATAGCAAAATATATCTCAAACATAACATGAATTTTTCACGTCGAAAAACCGCGCGTTTTTTTTGCTCTTGTACCCGGAAATTGTTTATAATTTATGGTATATGTTGATACCTAAAACTACAGATAAAAATCGCTCCGATTTATCTCAAACAGTATCAGAGAATCAGCCTGGAACACATATTTTTAATAATAACTAATTTTTAATAAAATATTATGTTATCAACTTTTTCAAGAGAATTCATCGTATTTCATAGAAAAATGAAATACTTTTTCAAGAAAACAGGATTTTAAGCAAGAATGCAAGGAGACTGAAAATTGAAGAATACTTATTTTACAATGACATACCTATATTTATTTGAGATGAATAACAAGCGAAATTTCGAAAAAAAAAACAAAAAAAAAACCCTATTAGTAAATAAATTTTTTCTAATATAGTAATCTGAGTTTAATGCATACTTGCTGAGCTTTTTGTAAATTATATTTATGTAATAACTTATATGCGGTACATTTTTATGCTTTAAACATATTTTAACTTTTTTTTCTTTTCCACCGACGCACATAAGGACGAATGTCAAAATTACGACGACAAAAATCGAAAAAATTATTTTCCTGAAACCAGTTAAAAATACCTTCAATACAATCTCTATTAAATAGTCTACAAGATAAAATAAATATTTTTTAAGTTGACGACAGGATTAACCCAGGGCATAGGTCTAAAGTTGTCTTGATTAACTACCCCAGTATTGTTTTCCTAAATTTAAAATCTCACTTATTTCAATATGGATATTCAAGCGTTAGGTACGTACTTTAATATACAATCATCGTTAACATAATTATTTTAAATAGGGTAGGTATAATAAATGTTTTATGAAATGCTATTTTTCGATTAAAAAAAATATTGAAATGCTAACTTCAGCCAGTCCTATAAGAAAAGTTCCGCAGAGTTCACTTTCTTCTCTTTATTAATTTGAAAACATACCTTATGACGAATATGAAAATGTATGTTACTCGTCCCCCTGTTTCCCCCTTTAGGTAAATGAGCGTTTTCCTTTCAGGAAGTCGTGGTGACCGCGCCTTGAAGGAAATAAAGATTAAGAGAAGAGAATTATTTTTAGCGTTGAAAAATGAGCAGTTTTATAAATTATCATCATCAAAATGTAATGAAGAGTTAATAAAGTATATTTTAGATAAATTTGGTGATAATGTTTCCGAGCAGGTTATAGAACAAATAAGACTTTTAGTCAAAATATTTGTCAAAATTATGTGTAGTTGTGATCAGTGGATAGTGATGGGGTTGTGCATGAAGACGTTGAAGATGATGACAATGCTTATCATCATATGGATGATGAGGATGAGGATGCTGAAGATACAGATAATTATTTTCAAAATAGTGGCTGAGCACACATTTCACTATCCATTTCTATAAGTACTTATTTATTTGATATATTTGTATTTTCTAAAGTTAAACATTTTCTTTTACTTTAGGTGAAAGAAATCTTTTGCTGCTCTTTATACTAGTTATAAAGAGGCTTACCCAGCGGGGGGCAGCTGCCCCCCCCCCCATGGAGGGCTGGATGCAATAATTGTTTAAGCTTTTAAGGCGGGAAGCAGTAACAGAATATTTTTTTTCAAGCAAATAATTGTAATAACTTAGTTGATAAAGCACTGCTATAATTATACATAATTTTGGTTTCATTCACCTTTTCCGCGGTAAGATGTTACAACCTGAACGACCAGCTTTATACGCCCTTGATGGTATAAACGCCCTTGATACTAGGTATTTATATTATACTAGAATATTTCAGGAATATTATATTATACTATACCGTATTTTCATATTATGTAACTGTATAAAAAAAATGTAATCAAAAGATATTGCTAACATGTATCTTAAACAGAATTTTTTTTTCTTTCTGTGTTTGTTTTTAGTAGGTACATATTTGTTTCATTTTAAGTCTCTTGTCCTATAGTTTATTTAAATAGTTTATAACAAAGGGCATGGAGGCCACCTCCTTGCTACAAAGTGTAAAAACTATGAAGCAATAAAGAGTATTATTATTATTTATTTGATATATTTAAAGTTTTTAGTACTAAAATAGTCCTTTTATAACATTACTAATCAGAATATCAAATAAAATCCCAATTTAAATTTTTGTAGTTGTTGTAAATTGATTATCTGTCCCTATGTGCGACGGGTTGCTGCGGGAAAATCAAAACAGCGTTTTTAGGCGCAACGCCAACTTCCATATTTCAAGGACTATGATCCCCGGAAAATTTGCGATAGGGCATCATTTATTCCTTTGGAGAATTCTAAGTAATTTAGTGGAAATTAAGCATTAGACAATTACATAGACTCTAAGCCTACAGCGTATTCATCCAAGCAGACTAGGACGCGGTCTATGAAGGCATGTCATGACTTCTTGCCATTAGTGTCTAAGAAAATCTTTTAAAGACAGACATTTAAGAAAATGCCTTTTTCATTTTTCCTACTGGATTTCTCTGAAGTACCTTAACTATCATTCGGCAGAATTCCCGGCCAAAATCTATGATATCCAACCAAATTTATCTTTGCAGAGGTAAGGAGTGAATTCACGGTAGTAATTCAAAGGAGGTGAAAGCAAAAATGTCTTAGAGGTAATACAGAGGGCATTGTCAACTGGTTTCGAAAAAATACAGATGAATTTGAAAACTTCATCATCCGTTTTATTTTAATAATTTTTGGGTTATTTGGACGATTTTCTATCTACTTTTTACTTGACTTTTTCTTTGCACTACAATGTATCTGTATAATAATTGTATAAATATTTGTATTTATTTAGTATGCACTTATAATGTTATTCTTTTTTCGTAATCGTATATAGATAGATTGAAAAAATAACTTTATTCTGAGGCTAATCTCTCATATAAAAATATCAGATATTTGTTTAAGGTGAATAGAAATAATATAAAAAAAAAAAAGGGGAAAAAAAGGTAAGGATCCTTTGAGGAAAAAATAAAAATACATGTAAAGAGGGTTAGAAAAATTAAGAGTACAGAATTTTGTATAGGTAGGCATTTGTTTTTATTTTTTTTTTCTTAATCTCCTGGCGATCCAATAAAATTCGATTTTTAATTAATGAAAATGTTTTATTTTATAATTAAATTACTTGATTGTCGGAAGAGATAAAAATTATTTTATAATTAAATTTAATATATTTAAATATACATAATAACAAGTATAACACATTCAATTTTATAATAAAATATATTAAGTTTTTAATTAAATAAATTAGTTAATTGGTCGAAAGATTTGAAAAAATACTTTTTTCCACCTAGCTTCTACTAAGCGAAATACAATTAATAGCAATAATAGTAGCACAATAATAGTGGCACAATATTTTCAAAGAGCGTGAATGAGCAAATCCTTTAATTCAAGGGTTCTCAATTTTAATTTTAATATTTAATTTTTTCTTCGAGTCTCTACCCCACCACCCCCCCTCCCCCAGCTTTCAACTTACGTAATAGACATACAATTGATCGTTTTCGAATTATCCGCGAATAACACAGTTTATACACCTTTCTGGAAACATTCAGAATTTTTGTTTACCTGTTTATCAACCTGACTCCGACTATTAAGAACATTTTAAAAGAAGGAATAGGCAAATCCGTCCTACCATTCTCTCGTGATGCGGAGAATAATGCTATATTAAATGTAATAATAATTAATGTATATCCGATCCTCTTTCATAGCTGTCTATCAAGTCCATTGTTACAAAATCGATACAAATCGTTCAGCATTTGACACGATCCTCCCTCAGGAAATAAGGAGTGCACTTAAACAAAGGAGAACAACTATAAACTTATTTAATGCCAACAGATCTGTGTAACAGGAATTCTCAGACTAAGGCTACTGGAATCTTATTCCTGTTCTCGTCTAAAACTTCCCTGGTAGACTGGGAACAGTTTTGGGGGAGAGGTATTAAGAGTTAAGAAGGAAGAATCAATCCAGATTAGAGTGAGGTTATGCTTATTGGAAGAGATGTACTAGAACTCAAATTACACATTGGCAAAAAATTAGAGACTGTAGATTATTATGAATACCTGGAAACGATGATTAGTAATAGTGTAGGAATCCACTAAGAGTTATTGAATCATCAATCGGTTCGGCCATGTTTGCAAAATGGAATTGAAGGCCGACCACGAGAGCAGCGACCAGTTGGCAGACCAAGGCCCACGTATAATGGATACGTAGAGAAAGTAGGAAAGAGGAGGGCTGCAGAAATAAGAAGAATGACCCAGGTCAAAGGAAGTGGAATGTGGCTACTTCACACCTTTGTGCACAACGGAGAAGGATAAAGAAAAACATTTTCTATGCTGGGGTTTTAATTTTAATTAATTTTAACCTCCATCAGTCCACGACCATGAGCTTTGAATTGAGCTTGAAATGCAAATATGAAACCCTTGTGAATGAACGACTTTCAAGGCAACGAAACGAGTAAACAAAATAATTAAGTGGCCATAAACAAATTAATCAAGAAATAACTTATTTTTTATATAAATAATTCCATTGAGTGGTCAGTACAAGGTAATTGTTCATGTTGAGCTGTTATATTCTTTACTACAGTGCATAGAAAGATAGAAAAAAATTATAATTTTTCACAAAACCGTACACGCAAACACGCACACCATTAATTTTTAAAATCAAGATAGGTTAAAACGTAGTTGTGAGTTACATTAACACTTTATAATGGTATTAGTTACATAATATAATATCAGTCATGGCTAGTGTATGAAAGTATAACTATAATAGTAGTAGTGGCAGTAGGTATTGATATAGTTATAAATAAAGAGAAGAGTCTTTAATTTAACTTCCTGTATTGAATATTACTAAATTAAACTAGTAGAATTCTAGCCATGGGCGTCCGTAGTTTGTTTCCTCCACTGCCCACTCCAGAAATTTTGACAGACAACAACTACAAATTAAAAATATTTGTATCCATTTGCAATATTTATTAAGCTTTAATCAACACATATTTTAACTTTTAAGTGTGAAAAACACTTGTCAGGTATTTCCTAAGAAAAAAGATACCGCCCAGAAGGCACTCATCCCGGCCATTGTTCCAGAAATTCAAGAAGGGAGTTTTCCTAAACAGAGCCATAATAAGCTTTTTGTTACGTTCAAAGAATTTATAAAAAAAAACAGGAATAAATGTTGCCAATTGGTCGTTAGTTGGTTGTAGATAAATTCGGTAAATAAAGCTCCTCTATCACTAGCACCTAAAATGTTATGGATCGAAAAGACTTTGGATGCTTTAATTTTTAACTTAATCAGGTAGTGAGGTATGAGGTAAACCTTTGAAAATATGAATTACCGTCAAGTCCAAACATTGAAAAATTAAAGCCAGTATGGGTAACCGTTCGATATAGTTAGAGAACTAAATGTCGCCTATTAGGAAATGAATAGTCGATTTTTTTGTCTTCAAGAATTGTAATCCATCCTATCTACATATATTCATTCACCTGATATATATCATCCGTAGATTAATGTGCCAAAAATAATGTAAAAAAAAAAAAAAATTGCATTTTGTTTTATACAGCTGGTTTTGATTGTAGGAACATGATAAACTTTTATTGTCATTACAAGCCCAATAGTTTTAACTCTACATCACTATCTAACATTTTGTCTCATTCTATTCTGAAAAATATTCAGGATATTTTGTATGTATACATATATATATATTATCCAAGTAAAGGAGCTTTACTCACGAATTACAGCGGATGATATGTGGAGCAGCCCAAAAAATAGAAGCAGGTAACTCAACCTCACTACCATTTTCTTTGTAGTGTCCTTAATTCGCACTGACCAGGAATTATACATCTGCACATATATTAACTAAAGTTGCTAACCTTGAGGGAACCGACCAATCCCGGAACGGCATCAGGAAGGGTGTAACGAGTAGTGGGACCAGGAGCATCTCCTAATGGTGGAAACAAGGTAGATAAGAAAATGAATATCTAGTTATAAAGAAATTCAGGGCATATAAAATTTTTAGAGGTGAATTTTTTTTTTATTATTTTTTAAGAATTATACAGATTAAAATTTGAGTAATGGTATCGTTATGCTACTCCTGCACGGAACCAGTATGGCATCGTTTAGTGTTGCCCCGATCTCAACTGAATAGTACCCGTTTAGGGTTTTTTTTTATTTCTAAAGAGCGAGCGTAGGTAGCGGAAGTCGAAAGTTGGGCTGAAAAAGACACAATGGAAGTTACAATAACCTCCCGAAATAAGTCACGCCTAGACGTAACATAAAGGTAGCGTTACCGAAATTGCACATCTAGGTAAGGTATTTTTAATAACTTTTTAAAAAACTAGAAAATGGGAGAAAGAAGATGACGGCAATCATAGACGTATAGAGAAATTACCAATGTATAAACTTCCGATTAAAGTTCCGAATTCGAAGGTTCCGAGACCCTCTTGTTCAAGAATATTCTAAGGAATAAAAGAAAACGAGAGACTAAATAAGGGCATATGAAGATTATTGGAAATGGAAAGGTATTTACACCGTACCAAATGGGAGATATGTGGAAAAGCATTTTAGGACGAGTTACTTTTCATTCGTTCAAATTCCATTCATTTTTATTATAAACCCCGATCATTTAGTGAAACCCACGACCGATGTTAAAAAGATGGCATCTTGCGAGGTGCCATTGTTCAAATTGTACCTTTGTCATCCCCGAACTTTTAGACTACAGGAGGGAAATGTTAGATGTCATCCGGGACCCCAGCCCCTTTTTGTAATATTATCAACATCCGGTCCGCCTCATATTTAGTAATGCTACAACTTTTTATCCACGAAACTTTTTTGATCTGGGCCGTTTGTCCTGAAGTACGCCAATATCATGTCAACCTAACGACCTTATCAGACGTCCAGTAGAATCAAATGGCCTTGGAATCCAATCGGCCATTTCTTGCGTGTTTTCAAGGTACATGGCGCTACGATTACTTTAATCTTGATTAGTTTCGCAAAACAACAGTGAGCTAAGTTTAAAAATAAGGAGTTTTTTTCAACTCATCTTCAATACGCATCCTTTTTCATTTGGAGTTGCCCTTTTCGAGTTGCAACGTAACAGGCATTGTAACATAAACGAATTTATTCAGTCATTTTTTTTTTTCTCGCTCAAAAGTTAAAAATTACTGATTACTGATTTTTGATAATAGGTTTTGGCGAAGCGGCTTTAGTAATTTAAAATATAAATAACTCTAACTAAACTTTCTAAGACCTTTTTTATTAAGGAGAGTATAAGTTTCTGTTGGATAAGTTGTTTTGGTGATATATTTAAAAAAATAAAAATACTATATTTTTTATGTTATGAGTCCGCTATAGTAAAGATGGCGTGATCTAACTGACTTACTCCAATTTTCAATACTATAAGGATTTTAAAAATCCATATTAAAATTTTCTTCAAAGGATGCCGGCTTTTTCTCACGGACTCTCGTTCCAATTAAACAACTATCAGACCAGTTAGGGAGATGTATCTTACGGCCACATAGGGGCACCAGGCCTAATCCATCATATGATAGCCAAAATCCATTATATGAAATGCGGTAAAAAAGAAAAAAAGTACTAATAAATAACTAAATAAAAAAAAAAAATAATACAATAAATGACTAGCAGTTAAAGTAGTGGACCTTTCAGATCATGCCAGGTGTTTCCTGTCTCCTCTGGCAAATCCACAAATACAAATCTGTACCTGCTAAATTACTTTAATTATCAATGATAATTCGAGGCTAGTTCTATACTTTTTATCCTTATAGTTATTTCTTTTATTATTGAATAATAGCATATATATATTTATGGAGAGGTTGGGAGACCTAGAATATTTTATTTCTCTAAAATCAATTTTCTTAATTGAGGAAAAATTACATTAATATTTATTTATAGTTTATAGGATCTACTGGGAGGTATAAGTGAACTACGGGGAAAGTATTAGTATATGTTTATAAATTAAAAAATATTAACGTTAACAAAATAAATGCAGGAAAATTTTCTAATTAGGGGGTATTGGAATGAACACGAGGAAGCAAAAGTACTAAAACGTAAATTATCTATTTGGAGGTATGATGTAAGAGGAAGTTGGAAATACTGCATCAAGGAAAAAAGACACGTTTATATGCATACATTAAAAACGACTCTTCTGCCGAAATTAATATGCAAAATTTACTTGATCTTAAAAATGATAACTAAAACATAATAGAAATACATAATTTTCATATTATTTTAAAAGCTTATAATTCTTTCTTTTGTCAATCTACATAGAGGAAATGAGATTTACTACAAACTCAAAACTAATTAATATAGACGTTGATTGTGGAATTGTGGGATGCATATTTCACAGTTCATCAAATAATATTGAAGAATCTAATTATTTAATGTTTTCAAATCTTGTAAATGTTACTCTAGTTACTCAAGAATAAGTTGGAATCATATAAATAATATAAAATTCATTTATAAGACAATTAAATAAACAAAAAGGGAGGGCCGCGGCGCACAGTGGGGCAAACTAGGAAAAAAATCCAAAATCCAATGTTCATAACTGGAGTTAATTTGTATTGTATTTCATTCTTGGATTGTTAACACATAAAAAACGATTAGTTCCTGTCTTATCAAAAATTTCTTTTAAGCAGAAATTTAAGGTTTTGTCGTGTTTGTAAAAATGTCATTTTTTTTGTAAAAATATTTTGAGCTATTTACAGCACATTTGAGTGATAGTTGTTTTACAGCCTTTATGTGCATATACAGACGTACCACTTTATAACAGTAGTCACCCTATATAAATAATTAAATAAGCGAAAATCTTTCACACAAAATAATAATTTGTAGCATAACTACAGTTTGGGGCTTATCCTGGCTTAAGATAGCAACGATTGATCTAGGACCGGGATGTATCAGAGAATATATTCCTCCGATATCTCTTGCCTTTTTTTGCCGGTTCGGTAATTATTGTCATTTTTATGAAAATTTTCGTGGCGCGCAGTGTGGCAAACGAGGGAAAAACAAAACAAAATCTGATGTTCATATCTGGAGATAATATTAATTGTTTTTCATCCTCGAATAGTCAACAAATAAAAAACGATTGTTTCCCCTCTTATCAAACATTTCTTTTGAGTAGAAATTATAAGTTTTGTCGTGGTTGTAACATTGTCATTTTTTTAAATAAAAATATTTTGAGCTAGTTACAACACATTTGAGTGATAGTTGTTTAACAGCCTTTATGTGCGTATATAGACGTTTCACATTATAACAGTATCCATCCAATATAAACGATTAAATAAGCGAAAATAATTAATTTGAAGCATGATTATAGATAAAGCCTTATATCCTGGCTTAAGATGGCAGGGATTGATCTAGGACCCGGATGTATCAGAGAATATATTCCTCTGATTTCATTTGCCTTTTTTGCCTGTTGGGTAGTTATTGCCAATTATGTGAAAAACTTCGCGGTGCCCAAAAAATTTCCCGAGATGGAAAATACCGTAGAGTTGACTGTCTCCAATAAATTCAAAAAGCATTAAATCACATCCTCACATACCTACATAATCATGGTTTAAATTTAAAAAATAATATGATTAGTGTAATACTCAATGGTATCTAGTATTACACCTATAAGTAATCAGGCTGCTTCAGCCTCCTTCCAGAGAAAATTATTTTAAGTTTAATTTTCGGCAATGATTCTGCTCTAGCTGTTTTTATCTAGTCAAAAATGTCGAAATATCAGTATGAGGTGATGAGAAAGGTGTTTAAAGACAGGGTTCTCAATATTTTTCCACACAAAGTAGCAAGACAGTAGCTTACTTAAAAAAGAAAAAAAAAAAGAAAAAAAAAAATGCTACCTTAAAGGAAATGGAAACTAATATTGAGTTAAATCAAACTAAATTAAATTAAAAGTATGTTGAATTATTTCAAATATCTGTTCTTGAGTTTCTTTTATAATTATATGTACTGTAATTATAATTTTCGATCTTTAATCGAATAAAACAATTTCCTTATCGATAGGACAAACCGTTCTCGAGATATAGAGTTTTTTCCACTTTTTTGCCGTTTTGCCCCACTGTGCGGCGTGGTTGAAAGGCGGAAAAAACCTATTTTTTGAAGGTATTGGAATATTCTTTTTCTTTTCATTATTAATTAATAGAATAGTTGCCTGACACATTCCATCAATTTATTCGGAGATATTCTGATTTTTAAACTCGTTAGGACCCTTTGAAAATCGATCATTGAAAAAGTCTATTTTTCAGCGGAAAATTTATAACACTATAATAATTTTTAAATCTCCCATTTTTGTTTCTTAGAGCGATTTTCCTTCATAATCATGAAGAGCGATCTCACATATTACACTAGCATAAAAATGATGCTATTTGGTCTATGCTTTAACCTAGAAATAAAATCCCGAATAAATGCAATAAAATTAAGACAAAACATTTTTTTGGTAATTCATATTTTTCAAGCGCAGCCGAGCGCAGTTTTAAAATCCATTTTTTTAAGAAGAAGATACATTCAAGGAAATATTAAAACGTATTCTAGCTGCGTCCACCTGCGTCTGTACATGTGGGATATTTTTTTTGTTGAAATACCTATGCTATTTCGTGCAGTTTATTCGCTATGGAGCTTGTGCTTCGAATTAGGTTATTACTAATCATTTCGTAAAACATCATGCCTTACTTACCAGGTCTGTAGCATCATATATAAAGTCAGTCTTAATCGTTATTAGGTCGATAATAAATCAACTTTTTCACCTACCGTGATTTTAGAATGAATTTGAAAATTATTAATAATAAGTTTATTAATATGACCTCCGATAACTTAAAGATTCGGCACTTTTAATTTTTAAGCATCCATTTGTTTTTAGAAGATTGGTATTAAAAAAAAGGTTCAGCTATTATTTAGCGTGAATAAGGGAACTATATTTTCACAGATAGAGTTGCAGTTATTAAACCTACATTGAACAGTCAATCCCACCATCTCCTATCAAAATTATATTAAAGTCGGATGATCCCAATCTTATATTTTAATATGATGTACATTTAATAGTTAAGAATTAAAACATAACGACAAAAATAATTGATAGTTCCTATGTATGATTTTTTTTTTTTTACCTAAGTTGAGTGTTTTCCTGAAATAAAATAATGTTGCAAGTACTATCAATGATATTACTAGCATAAAACAGCAAAAGTGTTTAAACTAGCCGATTTCGAGTCGAAAATTGATGTATAATTTTTTTTCTATTTTCCTTACACTGCCGGTTAATCCGAATAGCCGGTTAAGCGGGGCTCGAACCTATACATTTTATAGGAAATTCAATCGTGGTTATGATAATATCAACTTTATTTTTTTGCGGCTCACAGATCGGGTTTGACAAGTTTTTTTCCGAAAATAGTCGATTTTCAACCACTGTGCGGCGTGGCCGAGGGGATAGCGTCTCCGACTCCCACGCTGGCGGTGCGGGTTCGAATCCCGCCCAAGCCCGATCGATTCTGTTCGGTGACGGCCTCACTGAACAGACTCAGCGGCTTGCTATGGATTAGAAGAGGTTGGTTACCCGTAGATAACCCGTCCCGATTAGCCCTCGTGATATAAAGCGGACGTTAAAAAAAAAAAAATTGGAAGCACGGAAATCGTCTTGGTAAGAACTGATATGAGCTAACGGAAGAGTGTGAGGCCATACACCAGGAACGAATAGCTATAGGACCCATTGAGCATTGAAGCAGTTTTCAGCGTTTGATTCAATAAAATAATGGAAGTAATGAAAAATAATGTAAAACTTTATATAAGTACGTAGATTTTTTTCTTTTGTGCCGATTTTTCTTGATTTCCCATGAGTGCCATAGAAGCCGCAATCTTATATAATTACTTCAATAGATAAAAATTGGATGTTCAATTATCTTTAGAAAAAATATATTTGAAAAAATGAAGGTGCATCGCGGTCAAATATTTTTTTCCGTCTCTATGCTTAGTATATCATATTATATATAATAGTACAGTTTTTAACCAAATTGATCTTAAATTTAAACGAGTGGAAGACGTTGAACGATTTTTTGTTGAAAAATAATGTTAACTCACAAACAAAAGTCTTAGCCTATTCTTGTATTTCTCTACAGTGGAACAAGCTAATTTTAAAATTAGTGTACTAGTATTACGCAGATAATGCTCTACAACTTCTGTCGATAAAATGTTTTATGTGGAGACAACGTTTTTCGGATACAGGCGTTGTAACATCAAACGAAATAATGACAGTAATTAATTATTTCCTCCCAAATAGTAGGAATCGCCGGTTGTATATTTGGATAAAATTTGTTAACTTCAGTTGTCATTCGATGCGAAATTTCAAAGAGAATAAATTTTTCTTTATGATGAATCGAGTTCAAATTCGAAAAACAAATATTTGAGAATATTAAATTTTAGGGGCTGTCATTTACTCACCTACTCCAATTACATAAGTGCCAATATGTAACTCTAAAAGGATTTAGAAAATTTCCTATCAAAATTTCAATTAGATTTCTCGGGCTCTGGCTCTAATACCTTCTTTTTAATGTAAGATTTTTCTAACTAAATATGTAGAACAGGGTGGGGCACAATGAAACGCGGGGCACGAACTGGTGCACTTGGCGAACCAGAAGGTCTAGTGCAACCAAATTTAGACAGCGAGTGGTAAGAAGGATGACTCCAAACAAAAAAAGCTATTTGTTCCGTTTTGACTTGTTGCGAGGCAGACTCCACGTCTGCTGAAGTGCGGTTTTGTGTGGCAAAACTAAAATTTTTGTCGGACGGATTTACGTCTCTAGTTAAGAGTAATAATTATTATTTAATTAGCTCTTACACCTTTTCATTATGCATGTATCTCTTAAGATTTTGCCTGACTTTGGCTTTCCTACCTCTTCACGTTCATCGTAGAAAGTGAATGACATCAAAATGGCTCGTATGGGGTTCCTTGAAACAGGATCGTTCGAGTCACAATGAAATGTTTTATGGAGCCCCACGAGTGTTTCATCGTGCCCCATGTGTTTTTCATTGTGCAATAAGCAGTCGTTTTTTTTTTTTTTTTTCATTTTCTTAAAGAATGGTGCGAATTGAAATCGTAACACCAAAAACACTCTGTTAATTTATTACAAATTTCCTGTCTGACAAGCATGTCAAACTTTCCTCTCTCCTGAAGAATTTCGTGACTATCCGATAGCAGGAGAAAAAAAAAAAACCGACCGGAAGCCGAATGAAGTTTTTTCGTTAATTATGGTGTTGTTGTTTTTTTTTTTTTTTTTCACTTGTTTCAAGGTATCCGGGCATGAGGCACAATGAAACAAATTTATTTTTTGGAAAAAATAATGTTTAACGCATTTCTTACATAGATTAGATCCTTATGTAACATGGAAAAAATAAATAAAAAGTCTCAGGTGGGGTGCTATAGGTAAAAGAAACTTTTGTGTTTCATTGAGCCCCACCTCCCCCTATATTATATACATATTAAACATCTGTCAAAGAAATATTTTCTAAATACGTTATTGAAAACATATTATATAGAAGCAATTATTCCAGTATGTACTTTTTGACGTAGGAACTAGTTGGTAATCACATTATTATGATTAATTTTCTCTTGAACTGAGAATAATCAGTTTTAATTTCAAATGAACAATAATTGTTATGCTAATCAATGCTCGCGACTATTGTGCCGGAAAATCCCTGATGGTGGCTGGCTAAGTTCTGGATTAAAGGTATATTTAGATAAATAATGTAATAAAATTAGGGTCGTGGCCATTGTTATTTCTTCATGCCTGCCATGATATTTTTTTCTTTCCTCATTGGCATTGGCATTGGCAAAATTGGCAGGGTTTAGCATTTATGCTGCATCGAGGATATGCCGAGGACGACTTAATGTATTAAACAAGGAAACAAAAGTTTTAAATTGTCAAGAAGCCGAGGATTGCAGAGGAAATCAAGCTGGACAGTAATGCCGAAGCATAATAATTCAAAGGCTTACATTTGAGGAAGGCTGATACTTTTCACAGTAATAAACATTTTATTATTATAGCAAAACTTTAGTTTTAAAACAATAAAGAAGCATAGTATTTAATTTCTATATAATTTATTTATTGAATACATCAACACTGTAATACAGTATATAATACAATAGTAGGTAATGTAATACAATAATATAATACTGTAACGTGAAACAAAACACAAAAAATATGTTTAAGACTTGTGGTTGGAGCTAACAGTTGGAACAAACCGCCATAGTACATGTTTGTAACTACGCTTCTCGAGTACCTTCTACGCTGGCCCAGAACTATTTCTATGGGGCCCGTACTCTGACGACTAGATATAAGGAGAGATGGAGAGTTATTCATGTTCTGAAGCTAAAGTCATATGGTTATTTCTGGGTTACAAAGTGATAATTCTTGTAACCTGTTTAAATATTTGTGTTTTCATAATTCGTGCGGCATTGAAAAGTTTTATTGTCGTTCCATTAAAATTGTTTAACCCACATAACTGTTACAATAAACAAACAAAACAGTGATTGCCAGTTACCAACCAGTGACTCAAAAGTAACTTTCTGCTTCGATTTTCAAAGCCAGAATAATCCCCTTAGTAATCGTTTCTTATATTTAGTAGGGAACGGAACATCCCAGAAAGGCCTAGATTATTAGAAAACATCTGGTCACGTACTAGTGAACGTAGCGGTTCCAACAAAAGCCTAGAACTCTTTTCTAATAGAATAGAATTAAACATATGATTTTGTTTCACGTTACAACATAACAACCACAATTTATAATAAATATTCTTATGAGGATTTTATTTTTATTAGGGCTGAGGTTTTGTCACTCGAGACGCTTAAATTAAAATCAAGCTGATTTTTTATTGCTAAATATTCAAAGTTCTGGACTCAATTAAAATGGACGAACATGAGGATATTATATTTATAAATAAAAGTAAACGAAGAATTGAAACATCCAAAGTTATATCGCCACTTGTTAAACGTAAATTCTTCAAACAAGTATATATATTTTTTATAAAAAAAAAAAAATATAGTTATTTTCATCACTAGTACTAAAAGAGTTGTTTTCGGTGCGCTCGGTTTAACTGAAATTAGATCAAGCACAGAAAACACACTTTTCGTACGTGTTATGAACAATACTTTTCATCATACTGGTCATACTTGAGTACATTAAAACACTTTTATATTTCATTAATAACTTATAGATATAATGTAAGAAATTAGATTGACACCTTTTTTTTTAAAAAAAAATCTGTTTATTAACATGTAATAAAAGAAACGTACTTATGTATTTACATTAATATTTATAGTACAATTCTGATTATTCATTATATTAAAAACTTTGTTTGGCATTGCCTTTTGGAATACCGATAACTTTTGATTAAAGGAATTTTTTCAAGTATTGGCTCATCTATATCAAGGTCTTCAATGCAATCGATTTTTGGAAATTATTTACATTTGTATTTTCTTTAAGAGAAAATACAACTGTACAACTTTAGATCATCGAATATTTTGACCATAAAGTAGGTGGCTGTAGGATTTTTGCCATTAATGAGATATATACAAGCATAACTTCATCACACACAACACTAACATTTCTTCATTTTAACCAGTAACGAAATCTGTTGTATTCGCTTTCATATAAAGCGCAGGATTTAGAGGAAGTAGTTCCCTTAAGCTTCTTGTGCTTCTAAAACATCTTCTGGTGTATCCATGATATTTTGCACTTCAAACATACTACTTATATAAGTAGCATGTAAAGTAAGTGCAATAAAAAGATTTGTGAGACCTAGGCCAGAAAAGTACTACTTTACGGACTCAAACCGCGTATTGAAAACACATGTTTTTGATGCAGTATGATGAAAACAAGTTTTAAAACTTAATTAGTAGATTTTGTTGAAGTGATCAAAATATTATTAATTTTTCATGATAAAAATATGGGTTACCAACTCGAACCAAAAAATTCGACAATATTACATAAGATTCTTTGTCAACTGTTCACCTAATTCCCCAATTATAAAAAGTAATGTTGCGTTAATATTATTCAGTATATTATTATACTCTGCCGGAGTCGTGTTTTTAGTCTGTTTTTTTCTATTTATTTTAATGAGTGTCGTAAAAATACAATAAATAATAAATGTGTGGTTTTCAGTTAAATAAGATGTAAAGTTCTAAGGAAAAATTATGAGTATATACAGAGTTCCTAATATTATAATGAAGGAAATAAATAAATCTATAGCTTGGTTTTAGCCTTACAATTAACTGATACTTGATGCTTGAGCTATTGAAAATAACAAGGCATCAATCAAAGAGTGCGGCGAAGCGGGAACCATAGATACTCACTCCGTGCTAGCAGAATATAAAATAATTAAGCGATTAATTACACCTTTTATTTTAATATTTTACCTTTTTCTTTTCTTTTTTGATATTAAAAAATAAGTTTTTTTTTCTTTAACATTTATTTTCAAATGACGATTTATAAATTTTTTTTTAATCAATGAAATATTATTTAGATATGGTTAAGTGAGATGATTAGTCAATGATCTTTCAACTTATCGTCCTTCGTTTAAATAAACTTAATAGGAACGTAATTGTATCTGTCTTAAGCAATCAAAATTGACCTTTTCAATTATCATATTGAATCTCGCTGGTTGATTGTTACTTAGAAACTATTTATTATAGAGCTATTAGCTATTAAATTATCCCTTGACCTTTGCTGTTAGCTCCTTATAGAATATTACTTTGATAACATTATATTTTTTTACTTTTTTATATT
This sequence comes from Aelia acuminata, assembly GCA_911387785.2. Taxonomy (NCBI): domain Eukaryota; kingdom Metazoa; phylum Arthropoda; class Insecta; order Hemiptera; family Pentatomidae; genus Aelia; species Aelia acuminata. Next base: position 60,065,202 of record OU426981.1, read on the forward strand.
TATTTACCTTAAGAATATAATATAACGAATCAAAAATCTTAAGTGTACGGAAAGTATTATTTATTTAATGGCGCCCAAACGCTACACCACATTTATATATATCTAAAAAAGATAAAGCAATTAGGACTTTCTTGAAAACTCCTTAAGGCCTTGAAAAAACCTGATCATGTTAACATAAAGTGTAACCCTTAAATCAACAATAACAAAAACTGGTTGATTCTATTAATAATATCAAGTTTTCTTTTTGTTTTTTTATTATTATTTTTTTTTAGCTGATATAAATACAGGCTGATTGATTCGAGTAATTTATCATTGACGAATCCTTCATTTTTTCAAATAGTTTCTGCAACATATATGTGTTGCTGTCACACATGATTTTTTCTTAAGATTTGTTCGCTGCGGGGGGTGTTCATAGAAAACGAACCACAGTTATCTTTCTTTCCTTTCATCTATGAACCCATCTATAAGGTGTGAGAGAGGGAGGGGTGGAGATGAATTTCAGTAAAAGTAAAAGGCAAATAATATGTTGTGTACTCCTTTTTAAAGTAAAGCTTCCAAAACGACTTACCCAGGCCTATATGTTGGGAAAATGGTATGTATGAAAGTAGGGGAACACAATAATACAAATAGTCTTTTTTTTTTTTAAACAATATTTCAATAGATAAATATAAATTATTACAAAATAATTCAGAAGAACAAAGATAGGTAAATTTTAATTTTTCTCAAGTTAAATAAATACATTTGTTACATTGGCAAATAAAGGATTTTCTTAAACAGTAAAATATAGATAGGTTTTTGTAACTAAAGCTTACTATTAGTTAAGATATTTTACGGTTACATGTAACCACATTACATTATATACTTTTGTATGTATATACATATATATATATATATATATATATATATACATTCATACATGAAACACACACGCTTATATGAATATCTGTATATGTACAAAAAGAAAATAATTGTATATAAATGTCACTTTTCGGGGAAAAGCTCGTCATATGTAAATTTGTTGTTAATTTTATTAGCGACATCCATTACGTGTTTCGCTACCATTTTCTCAATTCTTGGCTTGAGCGCATCCATCACTGCCCTTTTGTTTTGGTTTAAGGCGTTGTTTACTGCGGTCCCTGGATAGAAAAAAAAATTAAACACTAGTACAATTTTCTAAATATCATTCACCTTAATGGTTACAAATACAAGCTAATAACACAAAAACAGGTATTCAACCGCTGAGAGATTACTTGGAAGACATGACTTTGCAAAAAAATACGCAATAAAACCACATATCACTTATTTAAAATAAGTCATGAGCTATTAAAAGTAATGGGCATTGAGTGCACTGTTTCCATTCATAAATCAAACTGGGACATGTTATGTTGGAAAATAGAATAAAAAACGGCCAATTATTTTTCTTCTGTTTTTTTTTTTCTTGTTTAGATACGCTCAGCTAATATAAAAAATAGTGAATTGAGACAAAATGATTAATCTAAAACAATAAATTGGAAGAGAGCTGAATAATGAATATATAATAAAGTGTTCCAACTACTTCACTACAACTGCTTCTTTTCTTTATACATATAAATCAATACTTTCCAGGAATTGAATACATTTCATGATTGTTTCAGAGTCCTTTCTTATTTCTACCACGTTATTACCTATTCCTGTATTCTCGGTTTATTGTCTCTCTTGTCGAATTACTTATTTTGCAACTCCAGCCATCCCCAATCATTGCGGGATGTTATACCTTTATAATCATTATTCAAGAACGCTAGGCCTCTTTTGATCACTTGTGGCCTGCGAATTCTCCTGTAATTTCGCTGGGTATTTACAAGTAGCCATTAAAACAAAATATTACAGCCCTACAGTCTTTCAATCTTTTCAGATTTAGTTTCAGCTCAATGATTAACGGGTGCTTAGTAAAGGGACTTTTAGGGATTTATTTATTATGATTTAACAACAAGAATTGAATAATTAGCTGTTGTTAACTATTATTATAATATATTCATACAGTTTATTCAATTTGATTTTTTTTGTGGGGGGGGGGTTTTGTAAAGGAAGAAAAAAAGTGAAAAAATTTTTATCATCCCCATTGGATTTCATTATATTCTTCTTAGATGAGATTGTAGAGTATATCCTTTTAAAAAGATGATTACTTTGGTTTAATTTGATTTGATTCAACTTTGGCACAGGTAAATACAAATACTCATACCTCCAAATTCGACAGTTATTAAGTCTTGGCCCATGGATACTATGTATGCTTACCACCGCTAAGCTACAAAGGAATGTGGACCGGCTAATTGAATTCTATAGAAAACTAAAAATTTAAAAATATTTTTCCCATATATGAATAGAACAGTGATGGATTCAAGTAATTTATTCTTTTAGTCAATATACAAAATACCAAATGTATAAAAAAAAAAAGAGAAACATAGATTTTATTAAGTGGGATTAAAAAAATACATATAGTTTTTCCTCTCGTATAACCAACCATCCATTAACACGCGGTACAACGGACCTGTAGTTACTTTTATCCGTGGACCATGGAAGACAAAGAGACCGCACATATATATCTATAGTTTTAACTTCTTTTCAGCCCAAAGGACCATATTATTCTGGTTATTCCAGTAGTAAAATACCTCTTTGGTACTGATGAATTGTAGAATCCCAAATTAAAATAATAATAATAAAGTAGGTATACTTATTTGCTAATGAAAATATCATGGAGCCGAACTTGTAAAACATTATTAATTTTTCAAATTATTTCATTAAAAAATCTCCGAAATTCCTAAAATTGACATATTTTGTATTTATTTTTTTATTTTGAGCTTTCATACCCAGAGTTTTGTCCCCGTTGAAAAGGTTTCCCAGCATAATGGTTCCAATCCTCCAGTCCACCGTAAGATCGGCACTCTTGTACTCTAAATATTTCTTACCGTTCCTCTCCACTATCACACCATTCAAAACGGCTTTGGCGTCGACATCAGCTGAAAAATATAGTTTGTTAATAACGAGGTATAGAAATGTTTATATTTTGAGCAACTTATGAGACAACCATAATTTGAAATTTGTTGAAACATAAACCCATCACAATAAATAAGGTTTGTAAGTGTTTTACAAAAAATATGAAAGAAAATTACTCATATGCAGTCAATGCTGATGTTGATTTAGATGAACTATGCATTCACGAAAAATGATCGGCGGAACAGAGTAATGGAATAAAGATTTTGCCGTTGCAATTAATAAAAATAAAATGAGAATCATGCTTCAAACAAGAATAAGCGGATCCAGCCAGTTATAAAGGAGGGGGCCCCAGTCCCAAAGCCCCACAGCCCTTCCCCTGGATCTGTCAATCCCTGAATCAGTTAATCAATTATTTACCATCATATTCCTTCCAACAACTGAAATTATACTAGTTCTGCTTATTATATGTTCTTTGGATTAGTTGCTTCTTTTACTAACGTTAAATTCTATCTTTAAATAAAAAAATCTTTGAGTGTTAATAAATGGATTACTGTTGATTGTTAATAATAATTAATAATCTGATGATCAATGTTGATTATTAATAATCTTTTTTAAATATTATTGTTGACTTTGTCAAACAGGCAGAGGTATAACCATACTAAAATGCTAAAATGTAGAGATGAAAAACAAAAAAGTATGGATGGAACATTATGGCAAGTTTTTGCCATGGAATAATGGAGGTGTGGGGAACCTGTTTACAGTGCATATCATAATAAAACATAATACATAAACGATCAAACAATATGTATATCTAAGATACAGGCCAAGAAAAGGTATTGAACATCCAGAAGAAAGGAGTGCAATCAAGTGGGAGGAGGTTTTTAGTGTTCATCTAGGCCTTGATCTGAAGCTTATTATAATAATTATTAGGAATTTCAATTTTTAATGGGTCCGGGTGTCGTTGCTTCCTGAAGCCTTAGATCGCAACAACTTGACAGCCACCCATTCTAATGGATTCAAGAGACACTCAGAAGTTCTAGGAAAAGAAGCATGGAGATGAAAAACAACCAGTAAGATATTTTTTCTTTACTATTTGCTTTAATCTTCCTTTTATTGTAGTTGTGATTTAGGCCTATTTTCTCACTAAGTGGAATAAGTTCTTTTTGCTTACTAATTAGAATAACTATATCGTCCACAAAATGAAGTTTACTAGGCTATTTTTCACGTGCTTCTATTCTGTACCATTCCAACTTGCATAAAACAAGCTCTAGAGCCAACATTAATGAAATTATAGGGAGTGATTGGCCTTGCCTCACTCCTTTTTCAACAGGGAAGTTTTTTGCTTTCCTCTCGGTAACTCTTAGGGCCTATTCACACTATCGGTTTCGCGCCCGCTCCACTCTCGCTCCGCTCCCGGTCCGCTCTCGCTCTACCCCATTCACACTAGCGCTCCGCTCCCGCTCCACTCCCGGTCCGCTCTCCTAATGTCTTACCATATTCACACTATATAATTTTACACCGTTCAATTTTGAAAGGTTTAAGCTATTAAAGCCATTAATAATCGAAGTTGTCTGTATTCGGATTTTAATTAATGATTAACTTTCAGTTATTTAAGTATTCATTTATTCTTCAATTTTACCGCAAAAAAAAAAAATCAATTTTTCGTTTGTAGAAATAGCTGGTAAGTGTACTTTTCTTGATGAAGAAGATAATATTATCAAAAAATACAATAAGAAGAATATATTGCAACATAATGATAATTATTAATAATAATTATAAATTAATTTAATTATTGGTGAAGAAATAATTTAAATTTTTTTCGGAATGTATTCGAATACGCTTGAAAATTTCAAGTTGAAATCGGTAAATGCTACAAATTTACCGATTGTGTTCTCTTCTTTTCCTGATTAATATTTTAATTATTTTTTGCTTTATTTTTCATAATATACTGCATTTTTATTCGTTTCAAATTAAACGTTATTTTATAATAGCAATGAGTATGTAGTCAATAAATAAATCGGTGACCATTTTTTACGAGTACATTAATTCATAGCAAAATATATCTCAAACATAACATGAATTTTTCACGTCGAAAAACCGCGCGTATAGTTGGTGATTTTTTTTTTATCATTTCAAGCGTATTCGAATACATTCGGAAAAAAATTTAAATTATTTCTTCACCATTAATTAAATTAATTTATAATTATATATATATATATATATATATATATTTTAAAGTTGAACTTTTGTGACCGTAAAATTGATGAATAAATAAATACTTTAATAACTGAAAGTTAATTATTAATTAAAATCCAAATACAGACGGTTTCGATTATTAATGGCTTCAGTCGTGAACGGTGTAAAATTATATAATGTGAATATGAAAAGACTTTAGGAGAGTGGAGCGGGAGCGGAGCGAGGCCGGACATGGGCCAATATTTTGATTAATCTCTCTCTATTCCTCTTTAGAATAGTATGCCAGTGAGACCGGACCTGGAGCGGAGCGCTAGTGTGAATGGGGTAGAGTGAGAGCGGACCGGGAGGGGAGCGAGACCGGAGCGGTACCGATTGCGGAATTCTCTGTCTATTTCTCTTTAGAATATTTGAGCGGACCGGGAGTGGAGCGGGAGCGGAGCGATAGTGTGAATCCGCCCTTAATGCTGTCATCTCCTTGTTGTTTGTTTGGTTAACTTCACTTTATGCCACTAAGGCTAATCTGACGATGCTACAGTGGGAGTCCTAAATTTTGCCTATCCTGGAAAATTAGGATAGAGATCTTTAACAAGTACCTGAAATCGAACAGGGTCGGGACCTCCATTTTACGTCCTAACCGAGGGACGGCATAGACAAGGATTTTTTACATCCATTAAAAAATCCTAATTCCTCCTTAGGACGCGAACCCACGACCTTTAGTATTGTAAGTTACTATGCTAACCACTATATCAGAGGTGACCCCGTCGTCTCCTTTTGTGTTTTTTACCGATTTTCTTAAAAACGGCACTAACGATTTTGACTAAACTCGCCATATTTTTTCTGTTTCTGAGGCTGACATCATGGAGGGCAAGCACCTATTTCATTACCTAACATTCTGCATACCCAAATAATCGTTCCTTTGTTTTTCAGAGAAAAAATGTTCCTTAGCTGTACTAATGAGAAATGACATCCTAAGGAACAAAATGAAACTGGCTACAAGAGAAAAATACAAAAAAAAAAAAAAAAATAGGTTCCAAGAGGATCTGCTTTATGAAGTTAGAAGAAGTAGAGCTCAATATTTCCCATATCTTATTGGCGTTAGAAAAGGTAAGGCAAAGAACTGTCTATTAGAGTAGATAAGCTTCTTATTGATGGGAAACTCTTTTCATTAGAAGAATTACAAGCAAAACAATCAAGAAAAAATAAAAGATCGAGGAGTGAAGAGGATTCCCCAGAAACAAAAGGAACTGAAACAGAAGAAAAAGCTAAAAGTTTCAAATAATTACAGGCTGAATGTGTAAATGTGTAAATGCAGAATAATTTTGGGATTAAATATGATAGATTATGTTAAATAATAAATAAATATACCACCTTATTTAAAGGCAATTACTTGATTACCATTACTAGATATAGAGGAATAGAAGTCCAAGAAACAGTCTATATTATATAATACATTTTATATATTACATTCAAATAAAAGAAAGGAATCTTTCTAAGCCAGGACTCTTTATTTTAAGGGCTCCTAAAGCTGAAAATTCGAAATATTGTAATAGCTTGATCAAGCGAACGCTGGGAATTTGTGAGACACGGATGGTACGGAATGGAATTGGAAGATTTGAATTTGGAATCTTTGCGAAGATGAATTATCAAGTATTTTTCCGAAATGATGTTTTGAAAATTTTAATTTTTACGATATTTGAATATAATCATATTTTTTTATGTTGACAAAACTTGCGAAAATATAAAATAAGTCTTTCGTAAAAATATACAAGTGAAGAAATATAAATATTCATCACGTATAAAAAATTAAAGTTAAAAAATAATAAACTCTGTTTTAAATAACTAATTTACACGATAATTTTTCAGAATGGATATAATTTTCATCAGCCAACTAGCTACTAAAGAACTGGCTGAGGATCTGATAAAAAAAAAATATATATATATATATATATATATATATATATTATATACTATATACATAAGTACATATTTGTGAATAAAAGTTTCGCCTATTTAAAGACCTCCAGGATAACAAAATTTATTAAATTATTATACATAATTTATGTATGGAAGCGTGTAAAAAACATGGAAGATCCATCACTCTCAAAGCCTCATGGATCCTGAAGATGCCTGTATAGGCAAAATTTTTATAGTATAAAAAGCTATAAATATGAGACTATTTCTTGACCTTTCTCTCTAATATACTCTACCTTACTTCACTCATTAACATTCAATTATCATTCATTATTTACTTACTGTTATTGGATTGAAATGGACCATTTCCTTTAATATGTATCGTCAAAATCCTCAGGTTCACATCATAGTTTCCTTCAATGTTCATATAAGGGAAAGTAACTTCGAACTCGAATCGTAACTTGTCCTTTTGAATGTTTGCTCTTAAAAAAAAAAAAAAAAATTTAAATATAAATCAAGAAATAATCTCATGAATGATATTTATATGCATAGCTTCACCTTTCCAAATTCATATTTATTCTAATCTGAATATACTAAACTATCATGACTCAAAATCGCATTTAATGTTTTTTTTTTCCAACAATTATACATTAAAAATCGTATGTGTCCCAACATACATTAAAAAAATTTGGATTATACATTTTATATTTAAATTATTATCTTCAATCTGTTTTTGCTGTGGTAATAGAGACAAATTTTATCTGTTAGTTGAGATACTAAAACATCAAAACGAAAATATTAAGTCAGTTCTACCGACCATGTGACCGTGTTTATTTTGTAGAATCTAATTTGATGATTCGAATAGTACAATTTTGATACATTATTTATCTGTTTACGAGGTTTTTCATCTCGTGATGCCTTAATTAGCCAATAATTTGAAGTGAAAAATAATTTAATTTTTTTCTGTGGTCATTGAAATTTTAATAATTTAATCGGAAATTTAGAATACGGTCAAATGACCAGTTTCGGTTTCCACAGGACGTCAACAGAATTTCCTAACAAATCATTTTCTACCCGTCAGTTTCCTCAATTGCTTACGCAGTTCCTATTTGCAAGTAGCTCACATCACAACGTTTAGACGGACTATTGATGTTATTATCATTGACCGTGACGACTCTTGTACCTCCCGCTGTCATTAAATGTTTGACCGTGAGGTCGTGCATTGGATTTAAGACTATTGCAGCAGGAAAAAATATAAAACTAATAATTACTTACTTTAAACTTTTTATTTCGAACTTCGAAGTGCCCCAAACTTTGACGTCAGTTCCAATAGCTTTCAGGTCACCACCTCTAATGAGGACAAACTCTTGAGGAATCCTCCACGGCTCGAATGACGGGACTCCCAGTTCGGGAATACCTACGAAGCGAAATTTAATAATAGTTGATACGTTTAATGTCAGGTATTACATTGTGCAATCTGATGCCTAACTATATGTAATCTGTACATACATAATATATGTATTCACAAGTGTTGTTTATTCAAAACCGTATAGGGTCATTCCATATCAAGTGGTCCAAAGTGGTGGCTCTATCATTTTAGAAAAAAATTATAATTTTACCACCAATTACGTATGGAATCAGTAGTTCAAATCAATTTTTTAAAAATGTTTAGGATCAGCCGTTTCAAAATGACAGCCATTTTTGTCTTTCAGGCCGATTTTTGAGTTTTTAAGCTCTCACAGAAAACTCATTTTCTCAAGACTGGTAAGTCATAGACTAATAATTCAAACACAATTGTTTTCCTTAAAGTCTGTTCTATATTTCGTGTTCTCTTTATTATTTGAATATTTTGAAATCCAATACTTGTAAAGTGCTATTGAAAACAACTGTTTTAAATTCTCAAAACACCGTTTTTGAGGGTCAGTTTTGGGTATAAGGGCATGTACATCAAATCTGATTTTGGGCATGGTAATAAACCTAACTAAGTAGGTTTTATTAAAAGTACTCTTAACCCGTATATTCTTTACATAATTTTTTTATGAATTTTTAAACTTTTTTTAATATTTGTTAACTTTAGGCTCTAATATCTCTGGTGGGCTAGTTGATAAAAGTTTTGCTTACATGCAACATAAATCAACTGTATGAAATTTTAACCTGTATATTTGAGTACTTTGGTAGCTACGAATTTTTGAAAATGGCCATTTTCGTGCTCATTTAACAATGCGTAAACTTGATCATACTTCATTAAAATTTTACTATTTGTGAATTTTTTACTTTTAATAACCCTTATTAATTGTTTTTTTTTTTAATTTTATCTATGTCCAAAGCAAAAAAAAAAAAAAAACTTTGGGTCTAATTATAATTAAAATCTACTCTATTAAATTATTAAAAATATTTGCCGTTGGACATAGATGAAATTAAAAAACAAAACAATTAATAAGGGTTATTAAAAGTAAAAAAATCACAAATAGTAAAATTTTAATGAAGTGTGATCAAGCTTAGCAAAACTTACAAAAGCAAAACTTACCCTCAAAAACGGTGTTTTGAGAATTTAAAACAGTTGTTTTCAATATCACTTTTCAAGTATTGGACTTCAAAATATTCAAATAATAAAGGGAACTCGAAATATAGAACAGACTTTAAGGAAAACAGTTGTGTTTGAATTATTAGTCTATGACTTACCAGTCTTGAGAAAATGAGTTTTCTGTGAGAGCTTAAAAACTCAAAAATCGGCCTGAAAGGTGAAACAAAAATGGCTGCCCTTTTGAAACGGTTGATCCTAAAATTTTTTAAAAAATTGATTTGAACTACTGATTCCATACGTAATTGGTGGTAAAATTATAATTTTTTTCTAAAATGATAGAGCAACCACTTTGGACCACTTGTTATGGAATGACCCTATAGGGATGCAACCAATCAATGTAAAAACCATGAACAACAAAACAATCTTGTCTAGTCTCATTTTGGGACGCGTACTTCAAAAGTAGATTCGAATTCTTTTCCTGAATTCGGGTTCATTTGTTCTAATTATTTTTTATATCTTATACATTAATGAAAAGGATATTGTTAATGACGTGAAATGGTTTTTTAATGACATAAGGTATAATTAGAGATATGTATACTCATATTTTTTTGTAAGCGCTAAAGTTTCGCAAGTGATTGAGCCACCCAAGAGTTTTAAAAATAGAAAATTAATGATGGAAATAATTAATGAATGAAAAGTTTAAATTTTTCCCTACAATTCCAAACCACTATTCCTTACGCCATGTTTAGGCAGCCAAGATTACCTGGTACTGATAATGTTATAGGTAACAACAGCTCATGATGTGTATGATTATTTATAATATTATATTTCTTTTAGGTATGTTTGGATTACTCAGATTGCACTATGTTGTGTGTTATTTTTTATTTAAAATATTATTATCTCTCAATATTTTTTTTATTTATGTTTAACCATAATCCATTTTATTTTTTTATTTTCTTCTAAATTTGGTAGGAAGATATTTACATTGATATGGTATTGTAATATTTATTAAAAGACAATCAATCATACGATAGAGAAATTATTTATGTAAGTTATATTTAATTCATTTTATCTAAATTATCAAACTAGTGATTGGATCATTAAATGTTAATAGATATAAATTAATGTACAGATTTTGAGAATGGGGAAACAGCCCCGAAACGTCAACAATGTTATGATATAAATAAATATTTGTGGTGAAAATTGAAGATATATTTGCTAGTTTATCATCATTTATAATCCATTTTATGTTCAATAAATGGATCAAATAGTCCCTATTTCACTTAAGCGAGGCATATACGTTGAATATGTATATTCAACGTCGATTACTTATTAAGTTCTTCCTTTTCATTATATCCCGAATCTTAAAAATTATTATTTCTAATTTAAACAATGAAATGATGGAAGAATCACATTTACTTTGTATTATTTCACGTATTTGTTTAAAAGTAAAGATTTTACTTTACCATTTTAATTAGTTAATTACACAATGATGAACATAAGCATATACCAATTACTCTATAGAGAGCAAGATAATTACAATTCTCTTCATATCCCTCTTACTCTTTTCAACAAATTCATATCTAACAATGCATGATTTTTCATGAGTGTATATTTAAAGTTTATTATTAGAATAGAAGTCATAAATATATCAATAAAGTCTGCGATTGAACTTTTTAATATAAAACAGATCGCGTTAAACCATAATTGATTTTTATTTCATTTATTTTTTTAGAGCCATAAAACCCACCCTCAATCAACGCCTACGAATAGTTAAATGTTTCATCATATTTATCTTCCTTTGTTCTGCAGTTCTCTCAGGGGCATTGTACTTTTCAACAATGTCCCGAGTGCTCCAACTCGTGATATGACGTTGTGAGCAAAACTTTCTTTTTAAATTTTCATTTAATGATTTTATATTTATTTTAACCTGATATCTATGAGCTGACATTGCACATCACACACGTCATATTTAAAAAAAGAAAAAGTAAAACATTATGATATCAATCTTAAAAAAATTATTTATAAAAAAAAAAATAATTAAACCTACCGTCAACAAGTTTTGGCCTCAGTGATTCAATTGAGTTTATAATACATTCCTCGACTTTGGGGTCATTCCTTGAGCAAACGTTGATATAACTAGCTGGCAAAGAAATAAATAAGTTATAGATAAGTAATCAATAATGAGATTAGAAAAAATTATAATAAAAAAACAACATATAAAATCCTATATGAAGCAGGAAAATAGATGTGACATTGTGGTTAGGGGAACTTATAGTCGTTCTCGATAAAATTGAGAAAAAGTTTTGTAAACATTAAGCACTACTGGGATTGCATGATGTTCATTCCAAGGGGATGAAATTTTTGAGTGTTCAATGAATACTTTAATGAGAATGAGAAGTCCAAAATAAAAATAATTAAAAAAAATAAAATCAGAAAAAATCACTAGTTAGCTAAAGTTACCGAGGCACAATGTTAATAACACCTTAATAAACTTTTCATGAGATTCTTCTTCTGGTTCCAGTAGCTTTTAATATGACTCTATTCTAATCAACATTTTGTGGTTTATTCTGTGTTCCGAGATTTTACTTCCTTAATGTCATCACAATCAACAATGTACGATCCTTTGAACTTATTTTTCACTCTGTATTTTCCTTCCTCTACTCTCAAAATTAATATTAACAGTATAGACAATGAGTAGTTTACTCCTTTGTGGTACCATTACCAATTGCGCCATACTTTACAAGGTCAATATTATTGCCAATGATCTCAAAATGACATTAAATTTGCTCAATACATTTGTTTGAAACATTCGGGCAAGTGAAGTCTCGTCTTTTCAAGACAATTTTGGCGGTGTTATGTATTTTGCAACCAAGGGCAATTGAGGAAAATAAAAGGTTCTGTAGCCATAATCAAGAGATTAAGTAACTATTGAAAGTGAAAAAAAAAACAATTAACCTAAATAAAGAAAATGGGCTTTGTTTCAATTGGCGTGCAGATGTCTGTCTGTTTTGTAAAATGTATTAAAATAAAAAATTGTCTGAGGAAGGCAAAATTACAAAATAGCAATTTTTTCAACCAAAATTGCATCATAAAAAAAGAAAAACAATGTACAACAATGCATTATCAAACAATTTGATTTGCTTAATTTGTGATAGAAAACTCTCAATTAGACTTGCAAATCCTAGATATCCTAGATAATATATTATAACACATGATACTCCGCACAAAGACCACTTCCTTGTGCACGAAAAGCGCGGCTACTCAGTATTAACAAGTTTATTGACGTCCGCATCTAGACCCTCAATAAGATTGACAAAATCTCCTTTTTTGACCAGAAAATCTGGATTTCACCAATAGATTAAAAAAATTGACCTTTAACTGTAACTTGCCTTTGTTGGTAAAAGTAAAAAAGAAAACCTACTAAATGATTGCCTTGTTTCTTGTAAATATTTGTTTAATTTAAAATAGCTAAATATTTCTGATCCATCATAATAAAAATTCAAATTCAAGAGTAACTTTGCCTTTCATCTAATAATACGCTAAAATAACTTACCTAGTAGTAGTAGATGGATAATGTTCTCTTTTTTGGTTAAATAATTAATTTTATCAAATGGAAAACAGAAAATTGATAAGTAGTTGAAATATGAACAAATTCTCATTAATTCTTGTTTTTTAAGTTAAATAACAACTTTGATAGGTTTACCAAACAAAATTGCCTCTAAGAAATTTAGGTTTTGTTTAAATTTCTGAATAGAGGGCTTTATGGTTATTGATTTGTCTCGTTAGACCAACATTTTGATGCTTAGACGACACCAGTTAGTCGTTGTGGAATTAGTTTATTTCAACTGATTTGATTTTTAATTGACGGCATTCGATCATTACTTACGAACATTGGCCAGTGAACTAGCGAAGAACAGCACCGTAAGGGACAGTAAGGAATTAAACTTGGCTGGGAAGTCCATCGCTGAAGTGGAGGAGTTCAACACTAGACTCTGGGGACGCGCTGCCTAGTATTAGTCGACAACCACTCATTATATCAGCTAAGGCGATGCCACATCCTTGGGGGAGCTGGCCAACCAAATTCCACTAAGAAGTGGGTTTTTTGGACAAAGAAAATTACGGGTTGTTGAAAAACGCAAGAAAAGTTGACAAACATTCATTTAACCTATAAAGTATGTATGATTAAAAATAAATTAGCCTATAACTTAGCTACGAGCCCATTCAATTACTTTTTTCTTTCAATGACTACCTCGAAGAAGAATTTCTTTGAATTTCTAAATTTGTTTGTAGTTAATTCTTGCGTAGGTCAAGTAACTCAACATCTTCCAATCCTTTCGGTTTGTTGCATTTTCTCAGAAATAGGTCAGAAAAACGTTTTTGCGACAGAATGGATTAGTTCTCTAGCACTTGGAAACAGTCCAAATAGTATTTGGAAATACTGGAGGTCAATTAAGTTATAGTTTGTAATCTATAAATAAGGAAGTTATATGGTTCAAGAAATCACAGTTGCATTAGCCTTAACTTCGTTACTTTGCGTCGCCAGGTCCATTAGACAAAAATAAATTGATAAAAATAAGTTTGGTGCTTACCAGATTTTCAAGAGAAAGAAACCGAGGTATATAATAAAAAACTAGACTCAGACAAACTCTGGATTCAAATCCATCGGCGCTAGGTAAAACAATATTCCGAGCGCCTTCAATCCCCATGGTCTTGTAAAAATGTCCTACTCTCTTCGTCCTTTTTTGAGTAGATCTCATTAGGCAAACCATTTCTAAATTGTTTCATAGGGTTTAGACAAGTAATCCATTTTATTCCAAACTTCACAGTTGGTCCTTGTATCTATATAATCGGTTACTTCCTGTCACGGTGCGTTACAACTGGACTTTTCGCGAAACAATCAGGCACACGCAAACTGTAAACAATCCCATTTGCTCTTAATAGCTTTGTATAATCATGCATTGTGTTGCTAGTAATAATGCGAAGAAAACGAGAAACATTTTGGAAGAGGAAATTTTCATTTTCATATCTTAACTTTCATTATCAAATATTCATCTCTTTCTAAACATGCAACAATAATCGGTGATGGATTAATTTGCTTTTCATGTATATATGGCATTGTATGTAGCAATTAACAACTTAATCAATTTTAGGCTTCTTGTTTTGTTTTAAGGTTTTTATTTATGGAGGTCGGGGAAGGAATCCAATTATAAGTTTTTTGTAGACTGATAATGAAAAATGTATCTACCCAACAGCTCGTGGCATTGGTTTGACAAGATTCTAACTGCTCAAGAGTAACTTCTGAGAAAAACAAGTTTGAATTTTCCTTTTGCGATATTTTATTTATTTATTGATGAATTTGCTTTTTATGCTTTCTGAGGGCTTACTACTACTTATAAATCAGAATAAGAGGAAGCTTTGCATTTTAGTTTGTCACATATTATGAATGCAGACTATGTACTTTTGCAGTTAGAACCTTGTCACTCCCAACTTTGATCACCTTGATGAGAGTGACAAGGTTCTAACTGCACATACAACCATGTCAAATTGAAAATGCAAGTAAAAATCAGGCTTAGAGTGAAAATGACATATTTTATTTTGTGAAAATTTACAAGAATAAACAAATAAACAACTATTTTATACCTAACTTCCAAGTTTTACATGAGTTTGATAATATTTTTTTTAGAAAATTAATTGTCTTTGTACAAAAAGTTTGAGAATTTCGGCTTTCTAGTTCAAGATGGTATTGTAGAACTCTCGATCATGGGCATGTCAGGATAAGCACTTTTAATGTCTTTTTTCTTAAGGTCCGGTATTGTGGTGGTACATCAAAAAATTTTGGACGTACTTCAAAAACAGAGAGACGTGAAGGCTCAGTTTGCTGCTTCTTAGACTTCGACTTATTGCGCTGTTTTGGAGTTTCCATGAATTTAATTTTTGCAGCTTTGTAGGGTTCTAATTCATCATGACTCGTTTGTATAAAATCTCCCCAAATGCTTGTGTATATTGAGTTATGGATACTTTCGTATAAGGCACTGCTTTGTAGTTCAGTAGTTTCTTAGTTTCAGAGAAGTTTTTAAATTCAGAGGATCTCATTTGAATGATTTTATAAGTATGTTGACGATTCATGCCTTTCAACAGTCTTATTAGACCTAACGGTGAATAAAATTAGATTTTGTTCATTGTCTTTTCAATTTGTGAATGAACACCATCAACCTCTTGCACACATGAATGTCCTGGCAATGAGTATTTCATTGTCACTGATTTTATTTCAGGGTGGTCCCTCAAAAAGTCTAGGATAGCGTTTGACATTATTGAGTTCCTATTCTGGGGAACACACGAGTCTGACCAAGTAATGAGCTCACTTATGTCATTTTCTTCAGCGACAACTTCTAAAATTCTTCGCAGGGCACTTGCAATGTCATTTCCGGATCTACCTCCTAACGTTCATTCCAAAGAGCGGAATAAATTCTTTTAGTCACACTATAATATGTTGTTAAGTTGAAACAGTTCAACTTTCTTAAATAGAATAGTGAGCTGATTTCTGCATGTGGGGTCAATATAACATTCTCAAGGTCAAACAACAATACTGGTAAGTATTTTCCTCTTTTTCTTTCTTTCGGGATTCCCTCACTATATTTTTCAGACCAATATGCCATTCCTAGTCAGCTTTCATTTTTTTCATTTTTCAGTCAGAGTTTCTGTTTGTTTGGCTGTTTTATACATTTTATAAAAATCACATTTGTCCGTTTTTGGTATGTGAAATCCCAAGTTAAATTCAGTGTATAAAATTTTTCTGTATTGAGAGTCTTTTACTGGATGGACTCCTTCTTCAGAACACCGTTCTTTATAGAGTTCAATCATTGGTGAAGAGAATGGATTGGCTTACTCGTGACATCCGGTTGGTAGCGTAAGTGGCAGCGCGCCATACTATTGATATTGAAATCCCGGCCAAGGCTAATATTTTCTCTTCATAAATAAATAAACGAGAATTTTGTCTAAGGATATGTTAGTTCTTTAAGTTTTATTTAAATTAGTATCACCAATATTTAAATTAAAGTAGGGGCATTTCTTTCTTCGTTGTTATTTATAAGACACTATTTATAAATCATAAGCAATGTTTTAGAAGCTGTAAGATTTTAAGTTCCTAAAAGCCATTTAACTCATGGTAATCAAAATTTTTAACAAAATTTCTTATTCTATTATGCATCATAATTTATATTGTCCACATGTCATAATTGAAGCGTGGAGATGTATAAGGCAACAAAATAAACCAATGTTTTTTTTTTTTTTTGCCAAATTGTTATATGTGCCAAAGCCAATCTTCATAAATGGGTAGAAGTAATGTTTGGTTGTTAGAAAAGAGTTCATTGAATGTATGAAAGATGGCATGAGTGTAAGCACTGAACGTAGTTCACCCTAAAGGGTATAAATCACATCATTTCTGTAAAAATTTTCAAAGGCACTTATACCCTTATGCATTTCCACGCTTCAATTGTTGAATTATTTGTACTGGATAATCCATCGAGGAAAATGGAAGTGTATTTTTCTCATTATCTTCCTCCACTTCCAGGAGTGAACCCGACTCCCCGCTTTGAACATAAAAAACAATCTGGTGCGATGCGCGCAAACACAACTTTCACTTAACAACCTACTTAAGTTGGAAATCGACGTGCTTTACTAAACATCCAAACGCCATTCAGTAACTTCTCACCTTTTTCCACATTTGTTTACTCATTATTTCTTATTTACTTATTGCCTTCATAAGTTATACAGTGTTATAATTTTTATTGCAAAAATAAAAGTTTTTATTTGTAATAAAACAGGGATCCAAGCTTAAAACTCCATCGCGTTTTAGTTGTTGAAAACATCATTTATTTACTTCCTACCTCCATCATTTAGTTACAATGATAACAAATAATTTATTCCATGAACTGAACGCCTTTAATTACAAACAATTTTTTAATTACAATGGTCTGTCATTAAAGGCGTACTGTGCATGCCTGGGTTGAATTTGTTTTATGAGTTATCGGAATATTATTTCATTTTTTTCTCAGGTACATATATGTTTATTCGATTTTTTTCATGTTTCTTACTTTTAGGCCTAATGAGAGAAAATTAATTTCTGCATTTATACAAAATCAAAGGTACTTCATAGGAAAAAAAAAATTACCTTCGCCAATCAAGCCCCGTCAAAACATTTTTATCATGATAAAACATACCTGACATTAAAGAATACTTGATTCTCATTAAACATGAGTTTAATCAAAATTATTGGATTGTTTTCGAAAAATCGAAAACAACGTAAAAATTCGACAAAATTTAGAAAATAAAGTGTCCCCCCACATTTGATAAATTTTGATGACATTTTTAATGTAACATAGCGGCTATATTCATACATCGAGTACTAATATCAGGTTCGTACGGTTAATAGTTTTTTAGCTAGTCTGTTTTCACACACAGACAATTTCGCGGGACTTGGTTAATTGGACTCAAGGGAGTCCAAAACGTGTATTTCCGTTGAGAACCGGATGTCGAAATTTATATATAAGTGATTTTAAAAATAAATATAGATATAATAATACAGATGAACATAATTGAACCAAAGTTACTGTTCCTCTAGAATCATTTTATATTGCATTCAGAAATGTATTATGGAACTACAATTCCTAAACTAAGAAATAATTAATTAAAGATTATCTTATACCATATTTTTTCCCACCTCAAAGGCTTTAAATAACTTGAGCATCACGTATTTACTCTCTGAAGTAAAATATTTTTTTTTTTTATTGTTAATTCTGTGATAATACGGGAAATGAAATTTTGGCTTTCACATTGCTGGCATATGTATATCATATACCCAGTCTAGTCAAAATCGTTACAGTCGTTTTTGAGTAATTAAAATAAAAACGTGAAAATGAGTCAAAATTAATGATATGAAGTGCCCACTCCAATCGATCAATTTTGATGAAATGTTGGCTGTCACATCGCGAGCATTTACATACATCAAATACCCAGTTTAATCAAAATCGAATTTTACCAATTTTTGAGAAAATCGAAAAAAACGTTAAAATGAGAAAAAAGTTATTAAATAAAGTGTGTATGTTTGACCAATTTTGATGAAATATTCGCTGTTACATTGCGGGCATATACATATACCAAATATTCAATTTCAGGTCTGTACGGTTTATAGTTTTTGAGCTAGTCTATTCATACACAGTCCATTTCGCGGGACTTAGTTATTTGGACTAAGGGGACCCCACACCTGTGTATTTCCGTTGAAAACTGGAAGCCGAAATTTTTTCGATTGCAATACTTTCCATTACTATATATTTCATATGTACTTAAGTGAAAGTAAAAAATGTGATATGAGAGGCAGAAAAGACTATTTTTAAGTTGCACAATACGCGAAGTCTTTCGCCAGTAATACGCTCTGTGGTAAATATATATTTATGCTATAAGTAATAATGCATTAGAAACGATTTATTCTCATGATTCGTGCACTAACTCGACCTACATCTTCATACTATTTCTTCACTACTGCTTACAAATACTATTACTTCATTACAAGGAGATCCTAGATAACAGCTTGAAAGTATTTGGTTTTCCAGAGAGAGAGAGAGAGAGAGAGAGAGAGAGAGAGAGTGAGTGAGAGAGTACCAAAGAATTTTTAAAATTTAATATAACTGTTTCGTTCTTATTAATGATTAATCAATACAAATAAATTCAAACTTGTATGAATTTTTTACTATATATATTTTTATTCGATTTCTTAGAAATTAAGGTAGGCATATCCAGCTAGCACAGGGGTTTCCAACCATTTCATAAGAAGTATCATAGCCAAGTGATATTTGAAGAAACTTTTGTAGTTAGTTAAGATATAAAAATAAAATTAAGACGTTGTTTCATTATTTAACTAAAAATGACATGAAAAATTTTGGTGTGATTTGATCCTTCAAGGCCTTGTTCAAACCTCCAACTGTGAATCCCTAATTTAAAGTAGCTGTATTAGTTCAACCACAGTCAATGAAAATATTTTAAAAATTACAAAGGCTGATTTTTTTGAAAATTACTTGAAAAAAGTTTTCTTTAAAATGGTTGGATCCAATAACGAGAAAACAAAATAATTTATCATGAAAAGGACATTAAAACTTTGAAAACTGCTATATCTATTTACATAACTTGATCAGACGTACAAGAATGTTTCTCTAATATTTTTTGCTAAAACGCCGGACCTGGAACACCCTGGTAGTTTGCTATAAAAAATATATCTATTTTTAATATTATTTTTTATGGATATCAAATAAAATAGTTTCATTTATGGTGGTAACGAAAACAGGATTCAACTTCACTTTTGCATAATAACATTTTCTATTCATGTCATGTTCAGTATACCTGAAAATAAAATTTTACATTTTTTTTTTTTTTTAACACAAAACTAACATCCATAGTTTCTTCAAATATGTTTACACAATATAGTTTTTTCAGTAAATGAAAATACTCTTGAGCGATGCTGACATTCACCCTGAGATGGCGTAAAACCAGCAACCCTCCGGGATGAAGAAGCGATTGCTAGATCTATCATTATTCCAACTGAAGCCGTGAACATGTTAATTTCTTCAAGTATACCTTGCCTTGTCCTTAGGCAGTGATTACAGGGATTGACTAACATGCAAATATCATTAAAAGTGGAAATTCTACGAAATAGGCAATCTACGCTAAAAATGCGTGGGAGGTTAGATATATACTCTTCATAAGCCAAGATGAATTCTGATAACCGGCAAGGTTGATGATAATGGAAAAATAATAGATAAGAATAAATTTTGCATACGTTGTTCTTATCTAAAGATTTTAAAAGATTTTATTCCCAATGTGAGGAGGAAAAAATATATAAACTGTAAAAAAAAGCTTTTTTTTGGGAGGCGCAGTATTTTATTTCAAGGCCCCAAATATCTCTTTCCGTTGACGTGAATCTCGGAGGAGACCCTGTATCAATTGGTAGTAGTTTAAGTCATAAATTATCTGAAGTAATGTTATTTTTAAAACTAGTTTCCCTGATATCTGATTAAATTTAATCAATATTGATTAAATATTACTTCATAATGATACCGAGAGTATTGCCGTTGGATGCTAATAGCCAAGTTGAAGAGGGTCACTGAAGGTGGGTCGCAGTCGCAATCCAGGTATTGCAAAACCAACACTCCTTTCTCCACAAACTTATTTAGACAACCAGTCACGATGTAGCTAGTCAATCTCCGATCGCACGAGACTGATTGAAACTAGAAAAAGTTGTCTTCATATAATGTCAAGTTCAATTATAGAAAAAGTACATATATTATTTAATTGCGAAGAAATTGATTAACTGATTCAAAAGATGCTGAAACATTTTATTAAAGGTATTGGCAGGGGGGCGAATGAATCATTGTGACGTTGAAAACAAAGTTGAATCAAATCAGAATCGAAAAACAAAGTTGGCCAAAATTAGTCATGGCCAAGTTTTCAAACTTTGAAAACTGCGATGTCTTTTTACTCTTATCTATCTTTCTATTTACATAACTATCTTATCTCTTTTTACTTTCACTTACCTATATATGAAATATATAGTAAGTGAAAGTATTGCGATCGAAAAAAAAAAAAAAAAAAGACAAAAAATCGACTGCCGGTTTTCAACGGAAATACACGTTTTGGGGTTCCCAGAGTCCAAATAACCAAGTCCCGCGAAATGGTCTTTGTGTGTGTGTGTGTGTGTGTGTGTGTGTGTCTGTGTGTGTGTGTGTGTGACTGTGTGTGTGTGTGTGTGTGTGTGTGTGTGTGTGTGTGTGCGTGTGCGTGTGCGTGTGCGTGCGTGCGTGCGTGCGTGCGTGCGTGCGTGTGTGTGTGTGAACAGACTAGCTCAAAAACTATAAACAGTGCGAATCTGAAATTAGGTATTTAGTGTAAGTATATGCCCGCGATGTGACAGCAAAAATTTCATCTAAATTGCTCAAAGGGAGTGGGTACTTTGTTTAACAACTTTTTACGTTTTTTTCGATTTTCTCAAAAACGGCTCTAACGATTTTGATTAAACTGAGTATTTGACATATTAATATGCCCGAGATATGACCGTAAAAATTTCATAAAAATTGATCAACCGGAGGGGGGACTTTACTTAATAAATTTTGTATCATTTTCACGTGTTTTTTTTATTTACTCAAAAACGGCTTTCACGATTTTGATCCAACTGGGTATTTGATGTATGTATAAGCCAAAGATGTAATAGCCAACATTTCATCAAAACTGATCAACCGGAGGGGGCACTTTATTTCATAACTTTTTTTCCAATTTTTCGATTATCTCAAAAACGCCTTTAACGATTTTCATCATATTCGTCATGTTTAATGGAAATTAGGTTTTATTTAATATCAGGTAAGCGCTATCATTATTCAAATGTTCTGAGCAAATAAGAAAATGAATGTGGAAGCAAATAAGAAAAATAAGAAATGAATGTGGAAAAATGAGTAACTTTGAGAAGTGGCATTAACAAAATGCATTAATTTCTTATCTAAGTAAGTTGGTAAGTGAAAGTTGTGTGTTGCGCGCACGTACCAGATTTTTATATAACTGTGTGTTGTTCGATCCCTCCTAAAACCTTTTTTTTTTTCATAAATTAATACAAATAATTATACCATTTTAAACTTAAAACTATTAAACTCGATTACAGCTGATGGTAGGTCCTTTGAATACTTTTCTAAATAATCTTATCTGAAGGGATAAGATTGGCAGTGCCCGGGATTCAACCTAGGTATCCGCATCTTTATTTTTATTATTATTACAATTAAGAATGAGATTCCAATTTTTGGGAACGTCCAGCCCCTGATAATTCTCTGCGCTTTTGTTGATTTTTTAATGGATGGAAATATAAATATTTTGATTTATTATAATATTTATTTCATTTGTTATTATTTTAATACGGGCGAGTATAATAACTAACAGCATTGTATTAAAGTAGCTATATAAAACATCTAATATAAACCGGTCACTCATTAATGAAGATTTACATAATAATATTCGCCGCCTAGTAAAGACTCGTAATAAAAAGAAATCCGAGTACTTAATTACTCGATCAAGACCACAGCTTTGTTGTTAGGAAAAATCCACTCAATGCTGTGAGGTATGGGGAAAAGTAGATCGGCTTATACAATAAATTATAATGATCAGGAGGCAGAGCAAATGTGTTCTCAAGCTTTTGACCTGTTTTATTACTGTTGTTTCCTTGATTTTTTTTATTTTTTGTTATTATTAATTATGATGTACATGAGTTAGCTTTATGAGATTTAATATATGCCATCGCCGGCTGGTAAAGGTTGATCTGATGATGAATGGAAAAATAGAAAAATAACAGGGAAAATAATGTGGAAAGTCTTTAATAATTCACTAAATGCAGTGGTGAATGTAGAATTTTTTTCGAAGGTAGATGGGGGGAGGGGTAGATCCGATTTATTATAGTAAAGGAAAACGGCAGCCTCGTGATTTTGTCCTAGGGGGTTGCAGGCTAGTAAAATTATTATGAGGGGGGGGGGGTTAGGTATTTTGGCTATTAAAGGCCAAATAATTTTCCAAATAAAAATTCTTGATGTTTGAAAATTAAAATTTTTTGTATCTAATCCTATATAAATATAGTAAATGAATACAAATTTATTCAAATTGCAGTTTTGTTTCTGAATGTGAATAAGTAATAAGCAATTTTCCATTTGTTTTAGTTTCACCAAGATTAATTAAAATAATTTAGATTACAGGAACTTATTTCTTTTCTTTATAATATCAATTAGTAACCCCTTAGATTATTAACTAAGCCCCTGGGTAAGCAGGAAAGGTTGGTTACTTTTCAAGCTATTTGCCAATACTAACAAATATGTAAGGTATAAATTCATTCCAAAGATCAGTTTCGAAAAAAAATACGATCTTCCCAAGCTGAGAAGTTCATTATCCTAGAAATTAGTAGTAGGATGAAATAATAACAACACAATCGAATCATCAATTCCTTTTTTTTTTTATCAACAAATTTATTTATATCTAATACAACAATTTAAATTATTTTACAATTAATAAATTTATATTATTTACTACAATTGCTTCTCATTTTAAAGGAAACAGTTCTTCAAAGGTAAGTTTCTTTGTTATCTTGTTGGCTATTTCTAAAAGAACACCGGAGACCACCTCTTCGGCAAGAGGCCTAATGGTATCGAAGATTTCACTTTGGTTCTCGTTGAGGGCATGATTCACAGCATCACCTGCAATGAGTATTACCATTAATCCAGATCATTTATTTTTAATTAAATAGTTTTTTAATGAAGTAAAAGTTTATAATGTACATATTTTACATGATGTTGCTTCTGAATTTTTGGATCATTGCATCCATCCCTTAGTTCGCAAATGTGATAGATATTTTATGATTTTTGGTGGGTTGGGATTATTTTGCATGCATGCCATGGATTCTGATCTACACGTTAAAGTATGATAGAATTAAAGAATATTATTCTTTAAAGATAAACTTTGGACCTGCTAACAGACCTCTCGTGTCAAGAGTCAGTTACCTCACTGAAAGCATATTAGTTATATCGTTAGTTTACTTGTCCCACCTTCTTCTAAAAGAAGAGACCTATGTCTTGTAATGAAGATCATTTGATTATACATCCTTTTCAAGGTTGTTTCACAAACTTATTTTATAAAAAAAAAATAATTACACACAATTTTGGATATATTTTGTCATATACACGCGTTCTATGTTTGTATATACTGCGCATTTTACGTTTTATTTTTTTTACATCTTAACAGTTCATCTGAATACAGCAATAAATAATCTCGAGAGGTGGGAAGAGAATACATTTTCTATCCTTTAAACTCAACATTCCACTAATATCATTATGTCATTTGAAAGGGTATTTTAAGCTTGTTTTAGTAATAACTCGTTGGCTGAGGTTAATTGGAAAGAAAATTTCGCCATGTTTACTTGTATAGAGTATAAAAGTGGGATGAAAATGTCTTCATTACTAAAAAAATTAAAAAGTAGTAATAATATTCCATAAACATAGCATTTTATGATTAAAAATAGCTGCAGATGTTTTCCAAATTGGACTAGGACTGTGAGATCAGTGTTTTTTAAGAGCGCATTCCATGCCATTTCATATTATATACAGCAATGTATAGGTTGGTACTAAAGAAATTTTCTTAAAACCTAGTTTAAAATTTTAATTTCAATTAATTCGAAAAGGGCATCTCTTAAAATTTTTATATTTTTTTGACAAATAGTTAGTATTATATCCATTCATACAACAAAATAAAAAGTGGGATGAAAAATTCTTCATTACTAAAAAAATTGAAAACTAGTGATAAAATTCAATAAATCTAGCTTTTTATGATTAAAAATAGATGTAGATGTTTTCCGAATTTGACTAGGACTATAAGATTGGTGTCGTTTAAAATTTATGAATAGATAATAAAATTTTTAAGAGATGCCCTTTTCGAGATAATTGAAATTAAAATTTTAAACTAGGTTATAAGAAAATTTCTTTTGTACCAACCTATACATTGCTGTATATAATATGAAATGGCATGGAATGCTCTCTTAAAAAACACCAATCCCACAGTCCTAGTCCAATTTGGAAAACATCTGCAGCTATTTTTAATCATAAAATGCTATGTTTATGGAATATTATTACTACTTTTTAATTTTTTTAGTAATGAAGACATTTTCATCCCACTTTTATACTTTGCTGCATGAATAGATATAATACTACCTATTTGTCAAGACAATATAAATTTTTTAAAAAATGCCCCTTTTGAAAAAATTTAAATTAAAATTTTACATTTAGTTTTAAGAAAATTTCTTTAGTACCAACCTATACATTGTTGTATATCATACGAAACGGCATGGAATGCGCTGTTCAACGCAATCTCATAATCCTAGTCAAATTTGGAAAACATCTACAGCTATTTTTAATCATGATTAGTTTTGTTTCTGGACCTATTTTTGAGGGCTTTAGAGACCAATAATTCAAAGTGGGTAGACATATCTCAGTAATATTTCACAATTGTTCTAGTACATACTGTTGGGACAAAATTGTTATTGATATTATTTTATAATATGTGTTTTGTCAACACTGAAATATGTTTTATTTGTACTTAAATATTTTTGTAACTAATAGCGTGTGGTAACACTGCTTTAGTCCTATACCTGTTTTGCCCTTATTAGTGATGGGCAAAACTGTTAATCTTGAAAAACAGTTGCAACTGTTTCTGCTACTTTCAATAAACAGTTTTAAAAAAACAGATACAACTGTTTAAAATAATACTATATGGGAAAAAAGAAAAAAAAACTAGTCCCACTTCGCATTCCAGCATTCTTTTGAATTATGTTTTAATTATTGAAATATCTAACAAGTTCGAATGACAATTTCTCACAAAACATTTAATATCAAATAAAGCTTTATGTAAAATAATTAAACAGCACTAAAAAAAAATTATAAATCAAAACTTGTAATAGGCATTAATTGATTTTTTGTTTATAAAATTATGGTTTAATTGAATAAATAATCTGGAGAAAAGTAATTTAATAATTAAAAAAATTAAGAGCCACATAACTCAGAGTAGCAGATTTGCAAATGAATTAAACAGATACAGCACGGGCGCAAGCTGTTTAATAAACAGTTTCACTGAAACAGTTTCGAGAAGCAGGGAGAATTAGCAGGTTAGCAGGCTGTTTCATTAAACAGCCTGTTAACCGAAACAGATACGTGAAACAGTGGCCTTGAAAAAGAAACAGATTCATAAACTGTTTCGGTCAACAGGCTGTTAACCTGTTGATTCTCGCAACAGCCTGTTAACCGAAACAGATACGTGAAACAGTGGCCTTGAAAAAGAAACAGCTTCATAAACTGTTTCGGTCAACAGGCTGTTAACCTGTTAATTCTCGCAACAGCCTGTTAACCGAAACAGATACGTGAAACAGTGGCCTTGAAAAAGAAACAGATTCATAAACTGTTTCGGTCAACAGGCTGTAAACCTGTTGATTCTCGCAACAGCCTGTTAACAGAAACAGATACGTGAAACAGTGGCTTTGAAAAAAAAAACAGATTCATAACCTGTTTCGGTCAACAGGCTGTTAACCTGTTGATTCTCGCAACAGCCTGTTAACCGAAACAGATACGTGAAACAGTGGCCTTGAAAAAGAAACAGATTCATAAACTGTTTCGGTCAACAGGCTGTTAACCTGTTGATTCTCGCAACAGCCTGTTAACCGAAACAGATACGTGAAACAGTGGCCTTGAAAAAGAAACAGATTCATAAACTGTTTCGGTCAACAGGCTGTTAACCTGTTGATTCTCGCAACAGCCTGTTAACCGAAACAGATACGTGAAACAGTGGCCTTGAAAAAGAAACAGATTCATAAACTGTTTCGGTCAACAGGCTGTTAACCTGTTGATTCTCGCAACAGCCTGTTAACCGAAACAGATACGTGAAACAGTGGCCTTGAAAAAGAAACAGATTCATAAACTGTTTCGGTCAACAGGCTGTTAACCTGTTGATTCTGCCTGCTTCTCGAAACTGTTTATTAAACAGGTCACGCCCGTGCTATTGCAAGCTAATTGTTTGTGTTTAATTTTTATTATTATTTACCTTTTTTTTTCTCACTACACTGTTGTATCTGTTTATTTTTTTCCGAAACAGTTAACTGTTTCTGTTTAATTAAATTAACTGTTTCAAATAAACAGATTGCTACTAAACAACACACCACTAGCCCTTATGCAAAGGCCCATTCGAAAGGACGCTATGGTGCCACCATGTTGTTTATAGTTTGTTCTGTGTTTTAATAAATGTATCTAAAACATAACTCATTT
The DNA here is from genome assembly GCA_911387785.2 of Aelia acuminata. NCBI lineage: Eukaryota > Metazoa > Arthropoda > Insecta > Hemiptera > Pentatomidae > Aelia > Aelia acuminata. Next base: position 60,092,679 of record OU426981.1, read on the forward strand.
CTTTATTTCTTATTTGCTTAAATCACAACAGGTTATGGGTCAAGGGAGGTACAAGGTTTTGATCCTTTTGAGAAGTATTCCAAATTGTGAAGATGTAGTAAAAGGTGTTATGAAGAAACCTGGAGAACTACCGGCTGATAGAACATCAGAACAAGTAAGTGAATATAATAAGCAGTTAGAAGTTTTTACAAATGCAGATTCAAAGGCTCTCTTAGTTCTAACAACTAATATGACTGAAGAAACATTGATGAAAGTAATGAGATTTACATCTGCTAGAGATGTTTGGCTTGAACTGCATAGGTTATATGAAGGTGTAACAGAAGATAAAACCTTTAATTTGTGCATGGAGTTATTTACCTATAAATTAGATATCCACGATGACATGGCAAATCATTTGTCCAAACTGAAGAATATTTGGAACAATCTTAATTTAGAAATGACTGAAGGCGATAAGCTAAAGCCACTACCAGATATTCTTCTTGTATGCAAAGTCTTAAAAACTTTACCACAGGAATATTTTTCTTTCAAATCAAGTTGGCTTCTGATGCCCAAGAGTGAGCGCACAATTGATAACTTAACTAGTCAGTTATGTGCACATGAAAGAGCTTTAACTGGAAAAGCCTCAAGCAGTAAGTCGTTTGATTCCCAAGAGGCGCTATTATCTAAAAGTAAGACTAGACCAAAATTCATTTGTCATTACTGTAAACTAGAAGGGCATATAGTAAGAAACTGTTTAAAATGGAAGAAGGATGGTAAACCGCTGAAACCCAAGTTTAAACCTAACAATAGTAATAAGTCTACCAATAATATGATATTATTTGCTACTTCTAATGATGTATTTTCCAGTGAGTGTGATAGCAGTAGTTGGTATGTGGATAATGGTGCTACAAACCACATTTGTAATAACAAGAATCTCTTTACCCAGGTGAAAGAATTTTCAAGAGAGCACACAGTCACAACAGCGAATGGAGACAGTGTACCGGCTATGGGATTTGGAGAGGTTAAATTGAAAGGTAATGATGGTAGGCATAATTATAGAGATATTACCTTATCAAATGTATGGTATGTGCCTGATATGCAGAAAAATCTATTTTCTGTTTTATGTGCTCAAGATAAAAATCAGAACAGCAAGTTTATTTCTACTACTGAAAAATGCCAATTTCTTGTCAATGGAAAATCTGTTCTTATTGGAAAGCGTTGCCGATATGGTAGTTTATATAAATTAGATGTAATATGTAATCCTACCAATAAGATAGTGAATGCTGTGCATGCTGACAGTAGTACTTTACAGCTGTATCATGAATGGCTCGCACACCAGAATAAGAGACATGTTAAGGAAATATTAGAACATGAATTAGGCATTAAAGTTCCTGTAGACTCAGAATTATGTGAAGGTTGTGTTTATGGAAAAGCGCACAGATTAAAATTTGGTACTAGGGAGAGAGCAACCGCTCCAGGACAAGTTATTCATGCAGATGTTGTTGGTCCTTTTGAGCGTTCAGTTTCTGGATTCCGATATTATGTACTGTTCAAAGATGACTTCACTCGCTTCAGATTTATTTATTTCATCAAAGAAAAGTCCGAAGTTCATGAGAAATTTATTCAAATGTTGAAAGAATGTAAACGGGTTGGTCATACTGTCAAAGCATTTCAGTCAGATAATGGTGGTGAATTTGACAACAAGCAGATGAAGACTACTCTAGATAAGTATGGAATTGAACAACTGTTAACTATGCCATATTGTAGTGAATTGAATGGATTTATTGAAAAAGATAATAGGACTGTAGTTGAAGCAGCAAGAGCGATGCTACACGCACATGGAAATCTTCCACAGTTTTTATGGGCAGAGCTCACAAACACTGCTGTGTATATTTTAAATAGATCAGGAAAGTCTGGTAGTCCTGATAAGAGCCCACACGAAATGTGGTTTAATAAAAAGGCCAGTATTAAACACTTGAGAATAATAGGTAGTGAATGCTATGTTCATATCCCTAATCATAGGAAGAAAATGGACAAGAAAGCCATAAAAGGAGTGTTAGTTGGCTATGAACGTTTTGGATATAGGATTTGGGACGGAAGAAGAAAAATAATACGTTCTAGGGATGTAATTTTCAAGGAAACACCGCTCGCTTCAGGTAGTGTGTCACTACGTTTGCTGGAAGAAGAGAATCAAGAAAAAGAAAAAGGCATCCAAACTCTACAACCAAACGCTGAGAATGAATCAAGAGACCAGGGAGAAAGTGAAGAAGACTTTTACGGGTTCGAAGATATTATCGAAGAAGAACAGGAGGATTCTGAAATTCCTAAACAGATGAATCTCAGAAACAGGGAGAGTTTACGACCTCCAGAACGTTATCAAGAGTATGTATCTTTAGTGATGCCTGAGAAACTGGAGACTCCTGAATCTTCAAGAGAAACCGAACCTGTATGTGGACAACGAAGCTGCTATAAAGCTCGCGAAGAACCCAGAGTTTCATCGCAGAACAAAACATATCCGTCTTAGACATTATTTTGTGCGAGAAGTAGTGAAGGAGGGGATCCTTGACATTAAACCAATTTCGACAGAGTTTCAGCTTGCTGATATCTTCACAAAAGCTTTACATAAACCAAAATTTATGAAACATGTTAGTGATATTGGACTAAGAATCTAAAACAAATATTCAGTGAGGGAGAGTGTTGGGACAAAATTGTTATTGATATTATTTTATAATATGTGTTTTGTCAACACTGAAATATGTTTTATTTGTACTTAAATATTTTTGTAACTAATAGCGTGTGGTAACACTGCTTTAGTCCTATACCTGTTTTGCCCTTATGCAAAGGCCCATTCGAAAGGACGCTATGGTGCCCATGTTGTTTATAGTTTGTTCTGTGTTTTAATAAATGTATCTAAAACATAACTCATTTCTTTATTTCTTATTTGCTTAAATCACAACACATACAAGTAGTAAACATGTGCTAAATTTCAAGAAAATCTGAAATGGTGAGGCTCTAGCCTGTGTTGAATTGACATGGAATTGCCCTATACATAATTTGTAAATTTAACTTCATTGAATATATTATATTAATTTTGAAATAAAATCCACCAATAAGTTTCGTCATTTAATTTAAAACATTCCAGTAATATAATGGGGTTTAAGTTATTTTGTGAGATTATATTTAAAAAAAAATTTCTACCTCTGTATTACTAGGTACATACTTTGGAAAATAAGATGCACATCACATTCACAATGAAAAATTGATATGCCAATATCGACAGGTACCTCTAACTCTGTGTAAAAAAATAAATGTTGACATGTCCAATTTATTTATATTAATAATTATCAATTTAATTAGTTATGAATTTAATTAATTCATGAATTTCTATTGAAATCTGAGGGAGTTAGAGTCATTAAATGTTGGCAGAATGATTTCATACAGAATGGACCCTATGATTTTATTATTTTAATTAAATGTCTTTTCATTTGGCACTAATACACATTAGCTAAGGATAAGTTGGTAAAATATATTCAATGAAATGCTGAAAATATGTAGTTGTGATAGTAAATTATAAGTTATTATATAAAATTTTTTTAAAGAATTTTTCAAATTCATTTCAATAGAAATAAAATAAAATTTAGAATTTTATTGAATACAAAAATAAATGTAAACTCAGTTAAAGAAGTTTAGTAATATTAATCAAAAATTGTAATAAATTAAATATGATTTCTGTTGATGGATATCATAATGCAGTGAATATATTTCTTCTTTAATAAATATACAAACTTTGAAATTTAAGACACTTTAAAGACCCATCACAATAATACAATAATTGTGAACAATTTACGAACTTTTACTAAAAATTTACGAATACACTTTACGAATATATTACAAATGCTGAACAGAAAAAGCTTCAGAGATATAAGCTCTATCATGTTTTCATAAAAATATTTCCTAAAGATAAAAGATTGATTTAAACATTTATATTTTTCCGTTATTCTTACCCAGAGTCTTATCCCCGTTGAAGAGATTCTCGAGTTTGACGTGGTATCTCTTCCACTTCAGCTTCAATTCCAGTGTGTCAAACTTCAAATATGTCTTTCCATTTCTCTGCTCCTTATGACCTTTTAATAAACCTATAGCTTCGACATCAGCTGAAAAGTGTGACATGAATCATCAAGACTTTTATCATTATCAATATATGAGAAACTTACTTCATTTAAATGTAATTGTGTTAATTTTAATATTTACTAACTTGTGTTTGCTCGCATAGGCCCCCTCCCTTTCAAAATCAAACTCAGCAATTTCATGTTGACATCATAGTTGGCAACATACTTGAGCTCAGGAATTTGAAGACCAACTTGGTAGTTTATATTTTCTATATCAGCCCTGAAACCAGTGTATTTCTTAATCTTCTAAAATTATTAATTACTCAAATAATTTAAATAAATCATAAAAAAATAATAAAAAATAAATGAAAACCAAAACACCAAAAACAAAATGGTTATATCCTTTTTAAAAAAAACAAAATAAATAGTCCATAATATTCTCGCTGCGAAATAAAAACATCAAGCTTAGTTATTACAAAAATATTTACACCATATGATATAAATAAATAAAAATAAAACTTTCCTAAGTAAATACAATCTATTTACTCCAAGTTTACTTTATATGATAAAGTTAAAAGATAAATATTTACATCTGATATATGTTTCATCGACGTGGCCTATTCACATAACCAGGATAAACAGAAGTTCCAATTTTACAATAACATATTGCTCAACTATTTAGGGTTAATTTTAATAATAGCGGTAAGAAATAAAAATAACTTGTGTAGTTTGTCAGTGTTGTTTATATTCAAGATATTTCCAAATTATAGTTTATAGTCATTCTCAATAATTAAGTCAAGCAAGTATCACTGCCTAAAATCCCATATCACATGCTTTATATAATCAGTAATGGTTATATGGCACCATTCACATACCTCCCCAGCCTTCACTACTTAATATCCATCTTTATGTAGAATTCTTATATATTCGTTGCTACTGACTCTGAGTTGACTAATTGATCTTAAATTGTGAATGTTAACTTTAAATGTTAGGATAATCCCCGGGTTGGGGTTTATATAGTTGCAGATATTTCTATATAATGTATTGTAATTTGAATAGAGTGCTCGGTCAACATCTTTGGATTGGAAAATAAATGGTTCCTTTATTTTTCTATGGGACTAATATGTTAATACTAATACTTAAATACCAATGAAAACTTTATTTATTTCGAATGCTTGAGGAATTGTCACGGTGAATGGAAAAATTATTTTTGTTTTGTGTAAACCATTTATTGATGGAAGTAATTGGCTTTATAACATTTTTTGTGTTCCTGATGAATAAAACATTAACGATAAATATCAATTAATCTAGTAAAATACTGATTCGATTAAAGTTTCCATAAGAAGACAGTTATTTGTTATATTTTTAGCAAATTGAAGTCAAATGCACAGAAGACTCACACGAGGGAATATTAATACATGTGTTTTCCCAAATTTATTTACTTTTTTTTAATCTAATTTGAAACACTTTTTATTAACCACCATTCATTTTTCATATACCATAAAGAATATTTTACTTTAAAATGAAAAAAACAAAACAAATACTAGTACAAATAAGTAGTAGTTTTATAATTACAACTGTAAGTAATATGTTTTATCATTCTAAAATTGTTGATAATGAAAATTAATACTTTAATTTGGTAATTTTAAACTTTGATGCTCCTTGCAAAATGACATCTCTACCAGAAGCCCTGAAGTTCACTCCCTTGGATATGGCTACTTCTGGGAGGTGCAGAGGTTCTAGTGAAGGAACATCTAATTCGGGAATGCCTGATTTAAAAAAAGAAAAGTATTTTACCTTGTTTGAAAACTAATATTATCAAAATTATGGTGTTCAATAGTCATTAATTTATTCAGAAAATTAAGAAATTATGATACTCGAATGTTTTTCCTGTACAAGAAACAAAATTAAATTCATGCATTGATAAGATTTTTATTACATTCACCTTTGGCAAGGCGTGGTTTCAAATCCTCTATTGATTCAATTATACACTGATCTATTTTGGGATGGTCTCTTCTACATATATGAATAAAGCTGGCTGAAAAAAAAAAAATTAATGTATACATTACTTTAGTCTAGAAATTCACCATTTTGAATTTCCTAAAATTTTCCCTCTTAGTAATAAAATAACAATAAAAAATATATAGAAATAAAATATTTTTAAGCGTCACTAGTTAATTCTTTCTACCTTTAGTTAAATTTTAAAAAAAGAATATTTGCAAACTAGACTCTTACACTACATGCCTCAACAATTTCCATCATTTTTAGAATTTTATTCGTCAGGAATAATTTTTCATTTTTGGTAATATTTTCCTATATATCTTAAAATTTCTAAAAACATATTTCCTTCTTTTCTTTTTTTTTTATAGATATAAAATTATGCTTCGACATATTTAAAAAAAAAAAAATTAAGTAACATGTTCAGCCCTTAGCAGTCAGTCAATGAGACTTAGTTAACTTGCCTAGGGGCGTAGTGCGAGCCCAGGGACCACTTTCCATCTTCATCGCTATTATCTATTATTTCTGTTCTTATTTCTACATTCTCCTCCATGGATAGCACAAACTCTTGGTCTGTAGAATTTTGTTTTGATTTTTTATTTACAAAATAGGATATACTTTGTTAAGTAATATCTATTTTGGTTTTCATCTGATTGGTGTTTATTTTACTTGCTATGGAAAGAAGTCTGAAAAGGTCTACTATCTACTATTCTTGGTTTGAAAAGATTTTGGGAAGTCATTCTTTTTACCTCATTGGACAGACTAATCATGGTCATTGGCCTGGGAATTTTAGGTAAATACACACTAGCTGAATCATACAACATAACCAAAACACTTTCCATATTCCAAAAGCAGTTCATGAATGCTTTCATATAGATTTATGTTTTATTTTTACTAATAGAAAAAAGAATTTGTTTTACAACGGACCTATGCAGTCCCAGGGACCATAAAAAGAAGTAGTAAATATTTATATCTTAAAACTAGTATTAATTTTATAAAATTATTTCTAGGGATCTAATGGCTTTATTGATGATGTCTGGAAGAAAAAATAATGGTCCTATGAGAAAGATACCTTAAACGCATTGTAAAGAATCACTTTACTTACTCTTCAAGTGGTCAAAGATACTTTTCAGAATGTTAACATTCCATTGCCAGATCATGAATTAAACGACTGTTTTAGACTGGGGAAGGGTCTATTGCTCTCACTGAATAGTAATATGGTAAAAAGGGAAATATTTGTTAATAGAAATGTTTTAAGAGCCAAAAATATCAACGTTAGCCAGGATAAAACACCAGAGGAGAGGGAAGAAGGCAAAAAAATCCACTCCTATTTAGTAAAATTAAGATTAATTGATGAAAACGCATCATATAAAAAAAAGTTTTTTAAAGTTAGAGGAAATTTGTATAGAATTAATGAAGTTGATGCATTGGTTAAGGAGCTTATTGGACAGGAAGATAAAAGTATGATATCACCGTTATCACCGGAGCAACTTGACCGCGTGACTAAAAAAAGAAAAATAGCATGTAATCTTGAAAAATTTAAATTTCGGTCCAGAAGCCATTCTCTGGATAATATTTCCTGACCATTTACTTCGAATCCTTCAGTCCCTCTGACGAAATCAAGGCATCAGGATAAGGAACAAGACAATTTAACTCAAACTAAACTTAAAATATTTTTTTTTTATATTAATGCATATAGGAACCTATTTAATTTTGCTGAGAATGAGTATGGGTTGATCACAAGTAGTAGTGTAATCTGTTTGGTTGAAACATAGTTTATGAATGATAGTTTAACCCTTCCATTTTGGCTTCAGGATTTCATTCCACACACCAGTAAAGCTGTAAAAATAAGGGTACCTGGGAGAGGAAGCGGAGGATTATTGACTCTTGTTCATAAAGATTTACCTGCGAGAATTTCTGTAATAGAATCTAAACAATATTGGATCTTTATTAATTTAAAATTTAGCAACACAACATTGATAATTGGAAATATCTATCTGCCACCGAACTGCGACATTGAGGAGTGTCTGGAACAGCTTTGTTGTGTAGTTCTGAATATCTCAGAAATTTACCCTAATTCTGCTATTGTACTAAATGGGGACTTCAATGGGCATGTGGGAAATCATGAAGTCTCAAGTCTCTATGAAAGCAGGATGAGCAGGCATGTAAAAGTAAACAGGCGTGGACGACTTCTTGTGGAAATGATGGAATCCATCGGCTTCATTTTGTGTAACGGGCGGTCTCTTTCTGATACACCGGGGAAGTGCAGCTTTGTTTCTGGAGCTGGAATGAGTACTATTGACTTGGTATGGATTAATGAGTAATGTTTTCCTATATTTGAAGATATGGTAATAAAGGTCTGGTCGGAACTTCTCGACCACAGGGCATGCATTACTACACTACAAATTAGTGATGCCAGAATGGTTAGAAGTATGGGAGAGAGGCGACCTAGCTGTCCAACAAATTATATACTATTGGATGCAAGCAAGGTAAAGGAATTACAGTCATATATGTCCTCTTCAGATAGAATCTATTTCAACAGCGAGATCAACGACTTTTTATACCACAACTTCACTGATTGCGTGTATGAATGCACTACTGTTGCGGGAATGATGCATCGAAGGAGCAGTAAACCACCCCCCTTAAATAAACAACGATGGTTTGATATTGAATGTAGGGAACTAAAAAGGTGGTAAATCAAAAGCATAGAGCATTGATTAAAAGCAAATATGACTCAAGCATGCTTAAAACCTATGTTGAAGTTAGAAATAGTTACAGAAGGCTCCTTTCTAAAAAAAATAGGAAGAATACAGGTTAGCTATTCTAGATAATCTCAGGAATGTTAAAAACACTCAACAGTTCTGGAAAACAGTAAACGTGCTAAAACCCGCATGCCACCAAAATAATCAAATAGAAATGGAAGAATGGGTTAGATTTTATCAAGCGCACTATGGAACGAAGGGAATACACGATTCAATTTTTTTCTCATTAACACACCCAATTTTAGACACAGAAATAACTCTTGTAGAACTCCAGTGTTGCATAAAAAACTTAAAAAATAATAAGTCTCCTGGATTAGACCTTGTAATTAATGAGATATTCAAAAGTTTACCTCCGGAATGGGAGCATTATGTTCTAAACATGTTCAACCAGATCCTACAATCAGAGCAGCCTTGATTTTGATTGGTCAAAATCAATTCTTTGTTTGATGTACAAGAAGGGAGACAGGAAGAACCCAGAGAACTATAGAGGAATCTCGCTCATTAATACCATAATGAAATTGTTTACTGGTATCCTAGCAGGTAGGCTTCTGTTTTGGGCTGAATCCGTGAATCTGCTTCCTGAGGAGCAAGCTGGGTTTAGAGTGGGCAGAGGGTACATGGACCATATCTTTACTTTAATGGCACTTATTTATATCAACTTAAGACATAAGAGGAGATACATTTATGGAGTTTTTGTTGACCCGAAGAAAGCGTTTGACTCTGTCAACCACGGCCTCCTTTGGCAGTAGCTACATTCATTGGGTGTGAGTGGGAAATTCATCAGATTAATGATGTCATTGTACGAGGATGCGACTATGCGGATAAGAGTGGGAAAATTTTCGTCTGATGAGATCCATATCACTTCAGGTTTACTTCAGGGAGAAAGTCTCAGTCCTGCTCTCTTTATAATGTTTATTTCCGACATTGTTCATTTCTTTAAGGAAAACGGAGCCACAGGAATCAGTATTGATGTGATAATGCTTCTACTTGCGGATGGGATCGTTTTGTTGAGCGATTCTTGGAACGAGGCCCAAAAGAAACTGAGGATTCTACGACAATGTTTGGGAGCCCACTCATTAATACTAAACCCCTCAAAATCCAAAGTTATCGCTTTTCAAAAATCCCCTAGGACAAAGAAACTGAAACCACTGTTATGGAATGGTCAACAGCTCGAATACTGCAAGACTTACACTTGTCTTGGAGTCCCATTTACAACGTCTGGTAAATTCCAAAGTGCATTGGAACACTTTATTACAGTTGCAACTGCAAAAGTTAGAGAAATACTTAAGAATGGAAAGAGTGATTCCTGGGAGTCAAAATCAACATTATTTGATAGTATGGTCTCTTCAACACTTTTATATGGTGTTGAGGTACGGAGTCTTAGATATTTAGATGCACTGGAACATGTCCAATTAAAATTTTTCAAATACATGTATCTCTGGCCTAATAATACACCTAACTACTTGGTATGCATGGAGACAGGCAGAATCCATGTTAGGTTGCAGGTCTTCAGGAGGGTGATTGAATTGTCGATGAAGCTTGCCTCGATGCCGGAAGAGAGACTCCCTCTCTTTTGTTTCGACAGGTTGAGGAAACTGGTTAGGGAACGAAGCATGCACAACTTAGACTACAACTGGATCACACAAGCTCGATCTATTGCTGCAATTATAGGTTGTGAACAAGAGTTTTCCGATGGTCATCTAAATGATATCATATACTATAGGGAAAGTGTAATAGAAAAAATTAAAAACCATTTATTATCGGTAAACATCAATAGAATCTTCAACTCAACAAATCACCCTCTCTATAGAACATTTTGTAACTTTCAATATAATGCACCAGAGCAGTACCTTACATTTCATACAAGTATACAAAAGTTGAGGCTGGTCACTCAGCTGAGGATGTCAGGCACAGAAGAGCTAAGATTACGCGACAAGGACAAAGGCGTGTTTCAAAAGAAAAATGAAGCGTGTGCCTTCTGTAACCAAGTTTTAGGGAATATTTTATGTCATTTCCTTCTTGAATGCTCGACTCTGGAAGGATTTAGAAATAGGTACCTGCAGGAGTATATATCATATCCCCATCAAGAAATCAATTTAGCCAATATCCTAAGCATTGACTCTCAGGATCAACTCAACAATATTTTCTACTTTTTAAAGGCAGCCCTCAATAGGTCTTACTAAACTTACCTAGTGAATTCCTCTATCGCTTGTTTTATTTACACTTTTAGTATACTCTTATTATTGTGTGAACTTTTTGTTTTCTTGTGATCCACATGTTTATTATTGTGTTGTGTTTCAAATGTTTATTTTTATATTTTTGAATATTTATAAAGTTTAAATAAATTTGTTCTTATATAGTGTAAAGTCTAAAGCTTGTAAGGACTCAAATTTTATCATATTGTACTGAAATGTTGATCAAATATTTGTACAAGAAAATATTCTTTCACAAATAAATATATATTCTATTCTATTCTATTCTATTCTCACTGTACTTACTATATAATTCATTCAAATATTATTGCATATAAAAATATTATGATATTTAAGGATAAATGACTCGATGGATGAATAATAAAAATGAAGAAACACACTTAAAGCTATTTGAAGATAAAAAATATATTAAACTGTACCCAAGAAGATGGAAGTAGATTCATTGACACTTTGTAAAATTTCAAGGATTGCAAGGAAAAACAAAATATTATTTGGTGTGTAGCTACACATACCTACTAAATTATGAGCTCAGTTTCCTAATGCATCATTCAATTATCATCCATAGTTGAATTATTACTAATAGTTTTTTCTTTTACCAATTGAATTTTCCTTTATTTTGTTTTGTTTTTCATTACTCAAGTTTAAAGGGGAGTTAGCTATATATACCCTGTTCCAAGCTATATTTCTTAATTTATCTATAGGATCATCCTGTAATGCCTTTCAGCAATCCTCTGTTAATTATCAACTTATATTTATATGAATGAATGAGTTATACTTTGAATATGAGGGAGGGGATATGAGGGAATCTCTGCCCCTCCCCTAAAATTTCGAGAAAAGAAAATTATTAGCGGAATAAATTTATGCATCTAATCCTTACAAACATTCTATAATAGTAATATATATATAAACTGCTCACAAATTATAGTGGACCACTCATCAAAAGTTAGGTAACCATACTTCTGGTTATTTTCTTTTTTTATATTCGTGCTTATTTCTATTTTTATACTCGTGCTTATATACTCACTTATCGATTGTTGAAATAAAAAATAAATACACTAAAAAAAATTTTAGAAAAAATTATTTTTTTAAATTAAATAAAAAATTTATACAAAATAAACATTTCAATTTTTACAAATATTGGTTTTCATTCCAATTTAACCTTCTTCAGTAGGGTGTTGGACCCCCTCTACTTTGAATTAATGCTTCACATCGGTGATTCATACTCCTTATTAAGCTCAATATGTAATCTTGAGCTAAATTAGCCCATTCCTCAATTAAGGCAGCAGTAAGTTTATCCAAGTGATCTGGACAAGGTGAACCCACGTATTTGTTGTTGGAGTTTGTCCCAAACATGTACAATTGGATTTTTATCTAGTAAACAGCAGGCCAGTTCATACGCAATATTTCTTTTTCAGCTAAATAACATTGAATCATCCTCGCCCTATGAAGACGAGCATTATCATCAACAAGAATGAAGTTCTCACCCGCTTCTTGAGATAAAGGGACAATTACAGGTCTGATGACGTTGCTCAGATAGGTTTGTGCGGTTAATTCAAACAAGCTTGTACTGTTTAGAAATAAACATGTAAAAATAAACAACTCAGCTGAGTTTATCCATTACTCATTATCCCTCCCCACACCTTGAGCTCCTACAAACTGAGCCTCCTCCATAAGAGCGAACTGGTCCAGTCATACCTGGGCTAAATCGCTAGTTTGTCTCTCGCCACACTCTAAAACGTCGATCTTGATTATGGAGAACGAATTTCGATTCATCAGTAAATAAACGATGGTCCCTTCTCCTCGTCATGACGCGTCAGTCCAATCAACATGTTCACAAACCCATAGGAATCGAGCTGCCTTTTGTTGTCTGGTTAAATACACCCTCCTCGCCGGTCTTCTTCCCCTCAAACCAACTTCATGTAGGCGGTTTCTAACTGTCTGAGTTGAAATGCGGACTCCCGTTGCTTGATGAAAAGAACTTTGCAGCTGCCGAGCTGTTAAACCTCGTTGCCTAGTGTTTTGGATTTTGAGATATCGGTCTTGCTGAAGAGTGGTTTTTCGAACTCGGCCTCCTTCATGTGTATACAAAGTACCTGTTGCCTGTTATCGAGACCATGCTCGTCCAATGGCTGTGTGAGAGCATTGAAGCCTACGACTGACATCATGTTGAGAATGACCTAACTCTGAAATTGCTAATGCCATCCCAAGTTCTTCGGCACTAAGTCGTCGTAAATACATTGTTAAACACTGTCTATTGAATTGGTTGAAGTAATACTGGCGATAAAAGGGAAACAATGTTTATAAAACATAAGTGGAAACTAACAAACATGACCTATGGACAAAGTCCAATAAGCGGCTCAGTTCTAAGTAGTGATACTAAAACTTTGTTTTTATCTCTTTCAACACCGTGAAAGGGCTGATAAAATAGTTTCTTTTTAAAATGATGGAAAACCTCTAATGAATCAAGTTAACTAGATTATAAAATATCTTCATTTTCTTAAGTTGTCCACTTTAATTTTCCCCGCCCTTGTTTATAACCACCCGATAATGTATCCCTGTTGCTGTAGTAAAATTATTTATTTTATAGAGGAGGTACAGGACACGTATTCTCAGAAAACCACACAACTACGTTTTTTTAGGAGCATTATAGACTCTGAAGATATTAAAGTGTATCCATCAATAAATCTTGTGTAAAAATGATAATAGTAATAAGAAATAAATAAAAAAGTATTAAATTGAAAAAAAAAAATAGAAATTTTATTACAATGGTAATGTTTGAACGCTAGAAATATTTATTACCATAGAAGCTTGCCTCGCCTGTTTAGCTGCTTGTGATAGGATAATCTTTTACTATAAAGACATGTACCCTCTAAAAGCTCCTCATCTAGATCATTAATCTCACCTACATGCCCATTGAAGTCTCCATTTAGAACAATGCACTATGAGGATAATTTGATTTAAGTCGTGTGATTACTCCATGATGCTAATCTAAGCAGGAACTAATATCACTGTTTGGTGACAGGTAGATATTTCCTATCATTAATGTTGTATTAGCCAATTGTACTTTCAAAAATATCCAAAAACGGTTGCTCTCCAATATTGTAGTGCCAGAAGGTTAAATGTATTTTTATTGCATGGGAACCATGCGCGGATCCAGCCAGCGGCAGCCTTCATTTGGATCTTATAATCAGCTTTTTTACCTTTATGTTCCTTTCTCACAACTAGAATTCTACTTGTTCTGCACATTATTTGTTCTTTAACTTGCTTTCTTACATTATGGGAAGTCAAGTTCTATTTTTAAATGACGAAAATGTTTCCAAAGGGAGGGGCTGCAGCCCCCACAGCCCCCCCCCCCCCCTGGATCCGCCAATGATGGGAACAGTATGGAACATAATCAGATGGCCAATGTGTAACTATAAAATCTCCAGTTTCAATTCCCTACTTAAGTGATCCAATTTTTTGTAGCCTCTAATCTTACAAAATACAAATAAAATTTAGTTTCGAATCTGACAATAATGTGCTACAGTTATAAGTGATTATATCCCGATTTTTTATCTTTAGTAATTTAAATTTTTCCTTTTTGTTTATTTTCCTATTAGAATTTCCAAGGTTGGTGACATTGTTGCCCCGTGACCGCTAAGAAGTCGGTACAAAACACTACTCTGAGGGTCCTAATATCTTTTCATCTTTTTGAATTGTAGTTTCATTTTCCTTAGTGTTTAATACTTTTCTAAGCTGTTTAGTGTTCTTTTTAAAATATCGGTCCAGACTGAGGCTTCTTGGTTTAAAATTACTATTTTTTTTCTTTTTAGCACGTATTTTTAAAATGTGAACCCTCTATACCATTTTTTTCAGTTGACTCCGCCTTATTTTCGGGAGAGGATTCCCAACTTCTTGGTCTTTCAGTCCTATCTCCTTTTTCACTATTTATTATTTCTTCTAATGTGTAAAGCGTGCCGTCGATAAATAATTTATCATATTTCATTATAATAACTCTATGCCCTTTTTCAATTTTGTATATTATGAATCGATATAATTCTCTCCGTATCCTTCTCACTTCGAATGGAAAATCTTCTTTGATTTTAATATTCTTAAATGATTCATGCTCGTTCAACGTTTCGCCCTTAGTATATCATTTCTTATTAAAACTGACGAAAATTAAAGAATAACTATTTCTTTGTTTTTTAATAATCTTATATCTACTATATCATATTTTCTCACATCTAACTCTAAGAAGGCGGATATATTCATTATAGTCGATACGGCTTCTTAATTATTACGTGCTTCTAATCCAGTCACAACAATATTTAGCCTCTTCAAGCGATTTTGACACTGCTTAAGATATAAAATATCCTCTTTGATATTTTCTATTTCTGTAATGATTTCAATTCGAAGATTATCAACTTTAGCTTCTATTAAGGAGACAGCTGTTACCATAATAAGGATTAGGTTGATTTTGTTTTCCATTTTATATTAATATGAATAAATTGTGTTGGTTATGAAGTAAATAACGTATTGATGCTTAGTGTTTACACGTTAAGTAGCCAGTTGTTAG